>CM068368.1:911014232-912477049 GCA_034769895.1 Magicicada septendecula
TGTACTTCGCTACGGCATTTCTGACTTTTTTAATAGTTCAAAGAACCTTAGAATTAATATAAGTGTTGTAAAAAATTTCAACACAACTAACGATTGTAATTCTCGACCCTAGAGACAAAGTCGATGTAGTAAGTAACATTTCAAATTTAAAAACAAATAATTAAATAAAAACCCAAGAGTTAATGCAGCAAAATTTTTATTTATTAGATAAATATAATTTAATGAATTTCAGCATTTAATAACAGGAAGAAGACATAGTAAGAATTGAAATAACATTGAAGAAGGTGACTCACAGCTAGTCTACCATTGGGTGAATCGATTCCACAATAGAACGCAACATTACTTAATAATTATTCAAATTAGAATTTTACCGCGTTTGACAGGGATCGTCTAGACTTCAACGAATTCTTAAATTTTGAAGAACAGTACATTAATTAATTGGGAAACCAAAATTAAACGAATAAACTAATTGACTTAAAAAAAAATTGAAATTTTTTGTATAAAAATATTTTTTTTTGTAACAAACATTAATAAATTTATTGAACACGAAGAATGCAAATAAAGAACAAGTTACTATATATATATATATATATTCAAACAGTTTTTGCTACAGTCCGTTTCTTGATGTATACAATATATTTAATATTTATAAAGAAATTACCTCAAGATTTTTTTTTCCTTATTAGGAACATGTTTCGAGAACCATTGTGTTCTCATCCTCAGCCTTCGTGATTTTGCGTCTGGTGAAACAAAAAAACAGCTGAAAAAACGTTATTTTGAACATCTAAATGCATACAAAAAAACCAGAAATATATAAATCCAATTTAGCCACACATGCAACAAACATGGGACATGAATTCCCCGACATAACCAATATGACACTAATAAAACACATACCACACAAAGGGACCATAATGAACATTTGGGAAAATTTACAAATATACAAACATAAAACACAAAACAAACTAATACCCGAACAAATACAAATCAATACAAAACAAGACACAATTTTCAAAGCACTCAACATAGAAAATACACAAAATACTAATACATACACCACAATCACACACAAAAATATTACTTTGAGATACCAGAAACCAACAGGAGACCACAATGGCGACAGACCAACACATAGGTACTTCACTAGACGCAGAATCACGAAGGCTGAGGATGAGAGCACAATAGCTCTCGAAACATGTTCCTAGGTAAGGAAAATAAAATATCTTGAGGTAAATTCAGTATAAATAATAAATATAATATATATTGCGACAATACAACCATATGCTGTAATGCGCATATATGAAATAAAATAAATATTTAAATTAATTTTAATAATATGTAATAGACGAGCAGGTGTGAAATTGGAAGCTGGCTTATAGACAGGAATCAACAGGAAACATCACGCGATTACAGCTGAGAGCGTGTACGCAAGTAAATAGAGTGTGTGCGTGAAGCCTGTTCGAGCCTGAAAGTTTGCAATCTCACCCCAAATAAATGCTAGATTAAGATTTTATTTAATTTTAAGCAAACCATAAATATTAGAAAGAGTGTAAAGACTTCTAAAAATGCGTAAAAATCAGGCACATGTGCAGTGCGAATTCTATGTAATTCTGACAATCAGTGCGAATTCTGTGCGATTTTTAAAGCATAGTAATTACAATAATAATGCGATCATTATGATAATTACATATCATATGTGTAATTAAATTAGACAATATTAGATCACCTTGAAATCCGCATTAAACTTTGACGAGAGTGGGGGCATAGACGCTGCGGACAGTTTTTGACATGCATATTCCTGAGCCAACAGGTGTGGTTTTCTTGGTGAATATAAATACGAGCCCAGGAGAGCCAAACTCTTCTCTTCAATCAGTCTTCAGTCGTGGCGGTACGCTATGTCCGTCAGAGACGCGAATTTTTAATTACTTCAGACAGAGTTAGACGCTATGTCTAACATCGACAAGATTTTTATATTATAAACTGTAAAGTATTACGGAAAATGTTTTATTTCAAGTAGTAATAAAAAAAAGTATCGTAACTAAAATTATCGGACGTCTACAAACAGTCTACAACTACGAACGTCAACTCTAGACAGATGGCGAGAGAACATCAAGCAGAGGAACGATACGCAGAGCAATAGAGACGGTTTAAATAGCAACAGCAGCCGATCCAGAGCAACACGTCATTCCATTATACAGCTAGCCGATGGGACCATAAAGAACGAGAGACGGGAGGACGACCAGTGGAACCGGAGAACTCAAGAGGACATCCAGAAGGAGAAGACCGACGGACCACTGGAGGACATGGGACAATCTGCAGAACTGAGGTGACGAAAAACCAATTTGTAATAATAAAAGAATAAAGACATTAATAAAAACATTTTAAATTAAAGAATAACTATGTAGATAAAGATAAGAGAATGTAATTTACTTGTAATCAGAATTTTCTTTAATGATATTTTCTTTAATGATTTTTTCTTTCATGATGAACAGTCAATTTAAAAATAATTTAAATCCTTGCTTGGAGAAGTCACAATTGATTTAATAAATTAAATTTTTGTATAGAATAATAAGGTAAATATTACCAATTATAAAGCACCCATTCAGACTGAGTAGTCGAGAATTTATAATATGACTAAGAAATGTTTTATGTAGAATTAATAATATAAGACATACGATATAAAATATATTTTTATGATGAATGTACGGCAACCAAAGAACCATCGAAACAATAGATAATGAAGTTCTTATGGCGTAGTAATTATTATTATTATCTTATAATTTTTATTTTTATTTTGTTTGTTTGAATCAATAAATGAAAACATATTACGATTCCTAAAAGGACTACTCTTATTTTAATTACACCTGAACTCCAATTATACATATACGGTATCAGTACTGTTAAATGAGTATTAACACTTCACAAATTAGATTAAATTAAATTATCAAATTCTCTTGTTGTGTTACATATATATATATATATATATATATATATATATATATATAGAGAGAGAGAGAGAGAGAGAGAGAGAGGGAGGGGGGAGACTTTCAAAACAAGTTAAAAATGTTGAGCTTTAAAAATTTTGTACGCCCTCGTGTTGGACAAATCTGCTACCGCACGCGAGATCTAATCGTTAAAAGAAGATTTTCCCAAAATAAAAATAAACTAAAAATCACGGTGATAATGAAGACGCCGCGTGTTGTAAACATGTTATCTGTTGGTTTATAATTCCCCGCTGCTACATCCGTGTCAGGTCCCGTCACACACTTACGTAACTCGTCCAAATAATAACAGCCTGTCATTTGAACGCTAACGTTAGCTGCATTCATAAGTCTTCCGACTGGCGCTGGCGTCTGCTGAATGACTTCAAACTCGTTTAGAGCTCTAATCGTACAGAATATCTACAGGAATGTAGCTTAGTAACAGTACTGAACGAAATACTAAATAACATCATACTAAATGGAAATGCTTAACAAATCAATTTGTATGGGTTCCCTGCTATATGCGGATGACATAGTTCTTAGTCAAGAAAATGAGGACGATTTACAAAGAGCAATGTTTCAATTACAAAAAGTGGCAAGAGAGTACTCACTGGGAATTTCAGTAAGAAAGACCAAAACCGTGGCCTTTAAATATCCAGTGAGAGATAGTTATAAACAACAGCACTTAAGAACAAGTGAGGCGTTTCAAATACGTATCTCGGCTGCGCAGTAAGCTATGAATCTGAATACGACATAAGAGAGAAGATACATAAATTTAGGATATTTGTGGTACGATTCATACAAATCTTAGAAATAAAACAAGACACAGCACAAGGATTAAATTTTATAAGACAATTGCAATACCCACATTGATTTACGCGAGTGAGGCGTGGGTCAAAAAAAAAAAAAAAAAAAAAAAAAAAAAAAAAAAAAAAAAAAAAAAAAAAAAAAAGGCGGCAAGATTCAGAGTGTTGAAATGCAGTTTCTTCGAAATATTTTAAATTATACATTCCA
This sequence comes from Magicicada septendecula, assembly GCA_034769895.1. Taxonomy (NCBI): domain Eukaryota; kingdom Metazoa; phylum Arthropoda; class Insecta; order Hemiptera; family Cicadidae; genus Magicicada; species Magicicada septendecula. The sequence goes on from CM068368.1 coordinate 911,018,228, forward strand.
AGATAGAATAAGGAATGGAGATATCAGAGCAGAACTCGAAGTAAAGGACATAAATGAAATTATTTCAATTTACAGAAGACAATGGTGGGATCATCTGCAAAGGATGACAGAGGATCGATTGCGGAAAGCGGCACTGAACTATAAAGCCATTGGTAGAAGGGACGTGGGTCTGCCGAGGATGAGATGGGCGCCGGCAAGGTTTATATAATCTAATCCTTGAAGAGGAGAAGAAGAAGAAGACTAAAGAGAAATTAAAAAAATTGTATAACATGATATTGATGCACAGTACCTTTGTACCGGGCTGACTGGGCACTGGTCCTCACAAGAACCCAGGGTTGGATGAAGTAATGAGCCCTCAGCCTCTCTCCAGCCAAGACCGTACTGCTGGTGAAGTGCACATCCTAAAAGAGAGGCGGCCATGTTGATGAAGAACAGTACGTATCTAGACCGGAAGGTCGATAAATATTCCTGGTAGAGGGCACCAGTACCAAGTTAAGGCGTAAGGGAAATGATCTTGGACCGGCTTATCTTTGGAGTATTGCAGGCAGGAATGTAGTTGTACTCAGTGAGCTGTAATACTGGGTCCTATTGTTACTGGAATATATTTTTCTGCTGCCTTGCAGTTGGGTGTTGGGGCATCAAAGGGTAGGGGAAGACAATCCTGAGTAAAAATTACCGGGAGTCATGGTCCATAAAGGGGCAGCCCCTCCACGACGTACCGGTACCCATCTATAGTGTGGTACCTTATAATGGAGGAATTAATTTACTCAGGACTTTCAAAGAACATAGCCGGACGGAGATAATGGTAAATGACTGCAATCCAAAAAGGACACGTGATTTGGAATAAATTAAATATTAAAATTAGCGACATGGAATTTACGGAGTATTATTAAAAAGAAAAAGAACAGTGCAGGGTATTAAAAGAAAGGAATACAGTGGAACTTGGTTATAACGTCATTGAAGGGACCAAAAAAATAATGACGTTATGTCCGAGTGACGTTATAAAAGAGTCGTTATAAAAGACCCTTTTTAATCACTAGTAAGGAAGGAGAAATAAAAAAAAAGATCTTTGCATTATTGACATTATTCGTGATATTTATTCTAAAGTTTACAAACTGCATTTCATTTATACAAACAGCATGAAGAATATTTTAAAAGATCAAAAAGAAAGTACCGGTACATGTAACTTACATTTAGGCTTACTGTCGAAAGTAATCAGTAATTTTTTTTGAACGTTCCTTTCTGAAAAATAAATTCTTTCTGTTGTGCTGTGGAGATGCTGCGCTGCATTGAACGTGTCGTCAGACGTCTTTCTAAAGCAGTAAAATCGTGAAAGAGTTTCGGCGGCTCTCATTGCTTCCTGTACTGTCGGACAAACGATGTCGGCATCCTCCTCTTGATCAGCATCTTCTTCAACACTATCTTCTGCTTCTATGTTTTTTACTTCCGCGATAATTTCTGCGTTACTCAACACTTGGAATGTTTCTACTCGGTCATCCACTGATGCATAGGAATCAAGTTCATTTCCAAATTCATTTACGTCGAATTTCTTAATCCACTCCGAGAGCGGCAAGTCGTCGTCTTCGTCATCATCGGGTATATTTTCATGTACGAGTACGCGCGCGCACATATATACGTTTATATGAAATTTAGAGTAAAATATCTGAGAAATTTTTGACGCTATAACAGAGTAGTACAATATTTAGTGACGTTACACCCGGGAATTTTTATAATGTTAAAGATATCAGTTTGACCGGACTTATGACAAAATAACGCTACACCCGAGTTGACGTAACAGCCGAGGCCGTAATAACCAAGTTCCACTGTATTAACACTGCCATAATTTCGGAAACTAAAAAGAAATTAAGAGGAACTAAAAACCTTGATGAAGTCACAGTGCGCGGAGTGGACCAACAAAAACGAGCAAGGAGTGGAGGAGCAATATGGGCATAGGAACAACAAAACATCGGTATGGAGAACCGTACATGACTCCCATGTTCTAATATTTATATTTAAACGCATTTTCGAAGTGAAATATGTCCATAGAAACTACTTCTTTCTTCAGCCTTAACCACAGTACTGTGGTCAGTAACGTATACCACCTCACGTTAGCGCACTCGATTTTCACTGATGATGACAGTCGATGGCACTGCCGTAAACGTCTGGTTTTCCAAAGAACGTTGGACCACGGCCAAATAGCCCGCGAAGGAATTTTAACAATTTTAACAACAAACTACTTATTTGTTGCCGATAACGTAGTACACATATAAATTACACCCTCACACTTCATCTATCATTTTCATTTATATAAATTTACCCCCCTCACCCATCAACTACCCTTTTCATTTGTAGATATTTCATCTACCTTTCTACAATGGATTATTATGACCTTCTTTTAAGGATACTTTATTTATTAAAATTAAATACTTGACTCATGTTAAAACATAAAACGTCGCAGGTTAACTACACCTTCCCCTTAACCGATCTTCTCCAAAATCAATAGGCCTTGATCCTCTACAACTCAGGCACATATGCAAAAAATTATTTGATTCTGTTTGAATTTGCGGTAGTTATCTTCGTGATAGAAAACATTCCACAGACATTTTGGAGAAAATGACTTTTCTTCATGTTTTGAGGGTAGTACAATCAAAATCAGCCCTTATCTCGAACACGATTTCTTCGCCATCACCATACTTCCATTTCCTTATGGAACATGGAAGTAACAATGGAAGTCTAGAGTTGAAAGCTAGAGGTGTGTAGATATGTCACCGAGAGAATACTAACTGTGCAAGTCAACAGTGGTTTTAAATATGATTTTAAACAGTGAAAATGATTTTAAATATAAATCTTAGAACATGGAATTCATGTATGGTTCTCCATACCGATATTTTCCAATGTCGAATTGAGAATACATTGCATACATTTATTCTTTTACTAAGCATTCAACCAAGGTCTTTTTCCTTGGTTAGATTTGTTAATTTTCCCATAATAATCTCACAATCTAAAATTTTAAAAAATCACTATCTCATGAATGTTCTAATAAGACGGAGAAAATATATTTTATTCACTAAAAGGAATTTAAATATCACTAAAAACACTTGCATTTATCATATTTTATAAAAAAGGAACATAAAAACTTGACTCAAGCAATGAAAATTTAGCAATGACGTAAGAGTCTTAATGACCAAGTCTGATACTGAGAATTTTTACAAAAAAAAATTGCTAATTAATTTTTTTTTAAGATTACCAATGATGAAACAATCATCTGATAATGCATCAGAAGACCTTACTGCATTCCAAAACAGCTCAAAAATCTTAGTTAATAAAAGAAAATACACGAAAACCATAAAAACGTTGAAAAAAATCTAATAACTTACTCATTTCTGTAATAATTAAATAATTACATTAATAATAAGCAACAAGTAATAGTACAGGTATACCACTTCAGTTGTTTGGGCTGGACGTTGCTTATCCGAATGGTCATCATCATCAACCTCAAGTAATAGTACAGGTATACCACTTCAGTTGTTTGGGCTGGACGTTACTTATCCGAATGGTCATCATCATCAACCTCAAGTAATAGTACAGGTATACCACTTCAGTTGTTTGGGCTGGACGTTACTTATCCTAATGGTCATCATCATCAACCTCAAGTGATAGTACAGGTATACCACTTCAGTTGTTTGGGCTGGACGTTGCTTATCCGGATGGTCATCATCATCAACCTCAAGTGATAGTACAGTATACCACTTCAGTTGTTTGGGCTGGACGTTGCTTATCCGGATGGTCATCATCATCAACCTCAAGTAATAGTACAGGTATACCACTTCAGTTGTTTGGGCTGGACGTTGCTTATCCGAATGGTCATCATCATCAACCTCAAGTAATAGTACAGGTACACCACTTCAGTTGTTTGGGCTGGACATTGCTTATCCGAATGGTCATCATCATCAACCTCAAGTAATAGTACAGGTACACCACTTCAGTTGTTTGGGCTGGACGTTACTTACCCGAATGGTCATCATCATCAACCTCAAGTAATAGTACAGGTACACCACTTCAGTTGTTTGGGCTGGACGTTACTTATCCGAATGGTCATCATCATCAAACTCAAGTGATAGTACAGGTACACCACTTCAGTTGTTTGGGCTGGACGTTACTTATCCGAATGGTCATCATCATCAACCTCAAGTGATAGTACAGGTACACCACTTCAGTTGTTTGGGCTGGACGTTACTTATCCGAATGGTCATCATCATCAACCTCAAGTGATAGTACAGGTACACCACTACAGTTGTTTGGGCTGGACGTTACTTATCCGAATGGTCATCATCATCAACCTCAAGTGATAGTACAGGTACACCACTTCAGTTGTTTGGGCTGGACGTTACTTATCCGAATGGTCATCATCATCAACCTCAAGTGACAGTACAGGTATACCACTTCAGTTGTTTGGGCTGGACGTTACTTATCCGAATGGTCATCATCATCAACCTCAAGTAATAGTACAGGTATACCACTTCAGTTGTTTGGGATGGACGTTACTTATCCGAATCGTCATCATCATCAACCTCAAGTAATAGTACAGGTATACCACTTCAGTTGTTGGGCTGGACGTTACTTATCCGAATGGTCATCATCATCAACTTCAAGTAACAGTACAGGTATACCACTTCAGTTGTTTGGGCTGGACGTTACTTATCCGAATGGTCATCATCATCAACCCCAAGTAACAGTACAGGTATACCACTTCAGTTGTTTGGGCTGGACGTTACTTATCCGGATGGTCATCATCATCAACCCCAAGTGATAGTACAGGTATACCACTACAGTTGTTTGGGCTGGACGTTACTTATCCGAATGGTCATCATCATCAACCTCAAGTAATAGTACAGGTATACCACTACAGTTGTTTGGGCTGGACGTTACTTATCCGAATGGTCATCATCATCAACCTCAAGTGATAGCACAGGTATACCACTTCAGTTGTTTGGGCTGGACGTTACTTATCCGAATGGTCATCATCATCAACCTCAAGTAATAGTACAGGTATACCACTTCAGTTGTTTGGGCTGGACGTTACTTATCCGAATGGTCATCATCATCAACCTCAAGTGATAGTACAGGTACACCACTTCAGTTGTTTGGGCTGGACGTTACTTATCCGAATGGTCATCATCATCAACCTCAAGGAATAGTACAGGTATACCACTTCAGTTGTTTGGGCTGGACGTTACTTATCCGAATGGTCATCATCATCAACCTCAAGTGATAGCACAGGTATACCACTTCAGTTGTTTGGGCTGGACGTTACTTATCCGAATGGTCATCATCATCAACCTCAAGTAATAGTACAGGTATACCACTTCAGTTGTTTGGGCTGGACGTTACTTATCCGAATGGTCATCATCATCAACCTCAAGGAATAGTACAGGTATACCACTTCAGTTGTTTGGGCTGGACGTTGCTTATCCGAATCGTCATCATCATCAACCTCAAGTAATAGTACAGGTATACCACTTCAGTTGTTTGGGCTGGACGTTACTTATCCGAATGGTCATCATCATCAACCTCAAGTGATAGTACAGGTATACCACTTCAGTTGTTTGGGCTGGACGTTACTTATCCGAATGGTCATCATCATCAACCTCAAGTGATAGCACAGGTATACCACTTCAGTTGTTTGGGCTGGACGTTACTTATCCGAATGGTCATCATCATCAACCTCAAGGAATAGTACAGGTATACCACTTCAGTTGTTTGGGCTGGACGTTGCTTATCCGGATGGTCATCATCATCAACCTCAAGTAATAGTACAGGTATACCACTTCAGTTGTTTGGGCTGGACGTTACTTATCCGAATGGTCATCATCATCAACCTCAAGTGATAGTACAGGTATACCGCTTCAGTTGTTTGGGCTGGACATTACTTATCCGAATGGTCATCATCATCAACCTCAAGGATTAGGCTCATCCTAATCCGGGACTAATCCTAATCAAGGATTAGGCGCGTCCTGAACCTGGTCGGGACGCACTTCGCTCTCGGCAGTCCTACATCTCACTTTCCCACCGGTCCATATTCCATTGCTAGCACTGAAATCCTGTCACCCGCTATTCTTCCAAAATGTTCACACCACCTTCTATTGTTGCTCCTCAGCCGTTTCAACAATGGATCGATCCCCCCACCACCACCACCAGTTCCGCCCTCATATTCACATTATTTTTTCTATCGAGAATGGCACAACCCAGAGTACTCCTCATAAACTTCATCTCCGCTGGCTGAATCTTTGCTTTGTCTCTTTCTGTCATAACTCTGGTTTAATCTCCATACATTAAAACTGGTACCGCTACACTGTTAAAAAACCTTATCCTTATTGTTGTTCGAAGGCTTACACGGCTGGTGTTATTTGAATTAAAACTAACTGCCGGGCTGTTTGGCCGTGGTCCAAGGTTTTCAATTAAACCAGACGGTTCTGCAGCACCACTGGCTGCCATCTTCAGTGGATGAAACGAGTCAAACCTAACGCGAATGGTCATTAGAGTACTGTGGTCCTAACGTACGACACCCGCGCAGTTAGTTCAAATTCAAACCTTATCCTTATTTCAGCTTTGTCTTATTTTTAAGGTTTTTGTGAGACCTTGTTCCTCAGGTATTCCTAAATTTATTCAAGTTTTCATCCGGATCAATTTTTGTCCCATATGTAACGTAACATCCCAAGTAATTGAAATGCTGGACTTTTTCCATAATCTTTCCATCTATAACAACTACCTTAGTTCTTACCGGTTGTTTCCCTCTGAATGCCATTGTTTTAGTCTTGTCCGCTGATATTCGAAAGCTATTATAAAACTTATTTTACACAATTTATACGTAAAAAAATAATATCTAATGAAATTTTAAAAAAAATACAGGAAAGTAGCGATAAAGCGTCAACTTACGTGATCAGTCACAGTCGCTGCTTACCTGAAACAAACAAAACATCAGTTAGCATAAAGTACTGAATTACGTACGTTCATTTGTAAACATCTGTGAATTATACGGTAGAATGTTAATAATTCCAACAACTCACATATAATTTTCTTTTGACACACATTCAAGATTAATGATCGATTAATTCAAATACAGTAAACTCCCGATTATCCGCGAGCGGTTTATCCGGTTCAGCACCACCTTAACAGACTCCATTCTTCCACTTAGGAGGGTTCAATCGTAAGTCAGGCACATGGGTACTCATGAATATCAGAGGCATCAGGCAGTCATCGCGTTTACCCGTACACCGCAACCGCTGGAGCACGTCCAGTTTAGCTGCCCCCCCCCCACAAATCGATTGGTATTGGTCTTGTATTCATTGCGACGGAATCATATTTAAAGATCTCCACGGACTCCACGTCCACCCGAGGGTAGGCAGTCTCCAAGGACGCGATGGTCTGCGTTGGACAGTGCACGCTCGAGCACCGTATTTCTTTTCTACGGAAAGGAAGGAATTTCAAGCCCACCAATGTGTGCGGTTGAGGAGCACAAAAAGAGAGAAACGCTAACACGAACGTTTACGATACAGTGTACGTCAATACAGATCAGTGGCGTGGCATGGGTACATAACACCTGTTGCCAGTTGTGATACGCCTAGAACTTCACCTAAAAATTATTTCGAATTTTTTCTTGTACCAAGTGTTCTTTTTAGAGCATTTGTCTATCATTCGTTGCCAGAAGAAGAGGGTCCCTGTTCAATGGGATTTGACTCTCATTATACTTACACAGAATAAACCAGAACACACATAATCGAGTAAAAAATAATAAATACAAACAGAGAAGCACATGACTAAACAAATAGGTACGTAGTATCTGCTACATGTCAATTCCGAAAACGAACATAGCTGCTAACTGAGCGTTTTGCCGGTTTATACAGCGGCAACACGTTGGACGGACGAGTGTGTTCCCCCCTCCACATTTTGTACAGTGACAGCTATCACAAGATCAATGACTACACGCAGTAAAACACTGCCGATGTCTGAGCCGGCAACACAAGACGGTGTAAGTGCCCAGCAGTTCAAAAGCAATGCTATGCTTTTCGTCAAGTTTCCCTACTAACATTGTTCGGATTTCAAATTATAGAATAACTACAGTATTTATTCTGTGATATAATTAATATTCTTCTCCTTCTTCAGCGGTGCGACAACCCATTACTGAGTCAAGGCCTCCTTTAACAGCTTCCGCCAGTTGTCCCGGTCAAGTGTAGCTGCTCTCCAGTTCCGGGTCCCAAGGATATGGCGCGCATCATAGCTCACACCGTCTTCCCAACGTAGTTTGGGTCTACCAACTCTCCTGGTGCCATAGATCTGTTCTGTGAGTGCCTTTCAGGGTATTTCATTCTCCCCCATTCTGATCACATGTCCAGCCCACCTGAGTCTATCATGTTTTATAATTTCCACAATATCTGGTTCATTCAGAAGTGTTCAGCTCTTGGTTGGTCCTTTTTCTCAGTTCACCTCTCTTATTATTTACGCATTCACCTAATTAATATTATTTTCACTTATCTCCAGTACTGTTGACGCTGACAACGGCGGTTACATTGACGCCACGCTACTGGTTGAGGAGTAGAAGAGATAAACTCTCCGACGAACGTTCAGTGATACAGTGTACGTCAATGCAGACAGAGAACGATACGGTACCGACCTTGACATTAGAGATCACTGTTGCTGTTGCTTCCTCGTTTCGGGCTGCAACACCATACTTTCACAAACTGTATCATTACTGTACGCTTAATTGCACCCGCCGACATAAACTCCGCCGTTTTATTATAATCCACACGCAACCTTGCATTCCCGTCTCCTTACGTAACAACAAGCTCCATCACCTGCCTGCCTGCGATCTACGATTTAGTTCACACCACGCGGCGTCTTCCTGTAGGCGGCCCGGCCAGCAAAACGTGCCGCAAGTTGTTGGCAAGGTGAAATGAAGACGTGAACCAAATTCTTTCTGTACAGTGAGAAAACGCTGCGTTTCTTTGTGTTCTCACACCCGCGCGAGCCTGTATGTGTAACACAAGCCTAATGATTATTATTCCGGCTGTACAATGTTCACACATTTTCTGGAACCAAAGATTACAGAGGTGATTGAAATATCATCTTCCACTGCTGCTTGCCCATCCAAAGATCTTCTTCAATTTCTCGTTCCCTCAATACAGTCTCAATTTCTTCTATCCAGGTGACAGGTGGTCTTCCTCTTTTCCTTCTTCCTGGTGGGTTCCATTCCATAACTCTCCCTGTGGAGTTGCACCCGTGTGGAGTTCCTAGTCTCCCATCGGGGGCCTCCCCAGGTGGCGGACCAAAACTAGCAGCTACTGCCACGTAGTTGGATATTGGTTTATGAAAGGCTAAAGGAAATAAACCTTGATTAAAAACTGCCTGGTCCTCCAAGTTGAGGGTAATGCAATGGACCAACTCCCCCCCTCCATTCATTGGAAAAAAAATTACAAAAATTGCAGCCGGATGGATTCAATAAAGGTAAACGACAAAAGCTATGTAAACGGACTATGAGAATTGGAGTATGGAATATACAAGGTTTAAGGGAAAAAGTAGTGGAAGTTATTAACGAATTCGAAAGTAGAAACCTCGATATAGTTGTATAATTATCGATGATAATAATAATAATAATAATATTATTATTATAATTAATAACAATGATTCATTCTTCTTCTTCTTCAAACTTCTACACTTCAGGGAGTAGGCCATATGCCTGTTCCGATTAGATCCTTCACATTATCAGATCAATTTCTTTCTTGGTCTTCTTACATCCCTCCTTCTCGAAGGGTTGTACTTTTTTACAATTACTGGTATTCTGTCTTCATCCATGCGACTTAAATGCTGTCTCCATTTTCCCATGTATTCTTCATTTTTCTCATTTAGATTATGTGTGTGTGTGTGTGTGTGATTCTTCCCGTATATCTTCATTTCTTATATGATCCGTTCTGTCCATCTTTAACCAAGGGGTCTCCAAATACGACCCGCGGCAACCCGACCGATGCTCGTGCAGTTTTTAAATAGTTCGTCAAAATACTTCAAATATTATAACATTTTACTAAATAACTAAACACGAAATAAGTTCAGTAAAATGTTTTAATATTTTGTACAAGTTTAAAACGTTTACGTGGTTAATGGTGCTTATTCGTCTGGCTGCCTTGAATGAACTAACACTCTGGCTAACGTGTCAGACGAACACTTGACATCCATTCTAGTGATAGGAGCATCAAAATTTTACCCGAAATGGACAGTCATTAGGCCTATATGTCAGAAGCAACTCCACAAATCCCATACATAGCCTACAAATGAAAGCCAAAAAATAATAAATATCTTTGAATGTTATTTTTTCCTTACTTTTATTTACAATATTTTGAATAAATGAATTTGTTTTCTTTGGATAAGTCTGCTTAATTTTTATTTAAATAACTATTTTATTGACTTATTTCGTAAACTTAAAAAAATAAGTTTACAACTTATGTGTGTGTGTGTGTTGTAGTATTATTATCGTTATTATTATTATTAATGAGTACGGTCCTCGGTGATCCGCGTTTCGTGCAGCTGTCCTTAAGAACGTATTGTTGTTGGTAACTCAGGAACCTCCTGTATCCCCCTCCCCCTCTCGGGGACCTCAATATTTACAATTCGTTCTTAATCCTCCAACTTCAGCTCCCAAATCTTCCACTACGCCAGGCACAAACCGCCTCCTTGGCCATTCTCTTTCTCACCTTACTTCCATTCTTACCTCTATTCAAAATAACTATACAGTCATTATGTCTCATCACCTATCCCACCCACAATTCTTCTGTCTCCCATTTATGATTTTCCAAATTTTCGTATTTTTCCATTCATTCGTCAGACCGACAATCTTTCATTAACGTGCGCACATTCCAAAAGTCCCTTAGGTGTTGAGACCTCCGGTTTAAAAAGGATCCTTCCCCCTCCCCCAAACGACCGAGAGATATGTGTATTTAACCTCCTGCATATTTAATCCTTGAGGATTCTGTTGCAACCATGAAGCCGGAAATATCGCTAAGGTCTTCTGTAATCTTTCCCATCGCATCGATGCCGTTGATCTAAGAAATTTCATCTGCCTTCAGAACTGATTTCTCATCCCACGGAGGCGAGGGGGGAAAGGGAGGGGGAAGGGAGAGAGAGAGAGAGAGGGAGACATCTGAACCTCTACTCGCTACGTACGGTAAATACGAATCTATTTCCTGTACATTAATCATAAGAATCTATGTCTTGCTTATATTTACTTACAGTAAGCCTCTACAATAAGCAAACATTTATTTGATTACAAATTATTTCGCTTGTCAACATTTCATAGAACCGCTGTTTATCTTACACCATCAGAGATTTGAAAATTATTGATAAATTACTAGTATCGGTCCAACGGAGGAGGAGGAGCAGAAAAGACTGAATAACATACAATGTGAAGTGTGGTCTAAAGATGTGAAGACTCAAATCTGGAAGGGTTACGAACGGGGCGTCTAACACTGCCACACGGCAAAATACCATCCGATGATGATGATGATCACAAACACGCACAGACAAGCACAATATGAACGTATTATACGGGCGATTGATTATAACAGACCGCTTGATTATCACAAACGAAAACAAGCTCTAATAGACACGACCGATGGAAAGCAAAGTTTCGATCGCGCAAAGAAGCAACAGCAGCAGAATCTGATCCAATCAAAACACGACGACTGACCACGGAACTGATGACTCGTAAAAACAAGCCGTCGATTTCAGCCACGCCCACACGCGCACAATCCGTTTGAGGGCAGGTTTGCGTCATCATTGTTATACAACACGGATTTCCCGAACCGGTTGAGTTCCGGCCGCCCAAATACCATAAAATTATATATACAGAGCAATTTGCGAACCTTTACCACTGCAAACGGCGATTATTACAGCTCTATACGCGTATATAACAAAAGGGAAATGCGATTAAGAAAGTGGAGACTCGGATCGTCCTACGCAAGCCGTTCGTGTAGTCTACCATTGTTCTTCGAACAGTACCGCCCACGGTTGACGAACGAGACAACAATGCGATCTATAGTGTTAGGAATAAACTGATTAAACTCCGGGCTAAGGCGCAAGACAACGTTGTTGTCTGTCACCACTACTTTTTAACCTATGTATAGATGATCTCCTCAAAAAATGGAAACAACACTCCCCTGACGGTATTAAAATCCACCGAAATAAAAGCTTGAAAATCATTCTCTTCACGGATAACCGAGCTATATTCGCCACTTCGGAAGATGATCTCCAGCGAGCAATATAGCCTACATCTTACATTCAATAGGAAAAGAATATAACTATAACATATCTGAATCACAGACAAAAGTAACGGCCTTTATAGGAGATGAACCGGTTCGTACCAAAATATGCATAGGCAACACATGCATAGAACAAGTAAGACATTTCAACTATATTGGACGTGACATTACTTATGATCAAGATAGAGAATATAGAAAATACAGTGACGAATTTCACGAGAATGTATGGAACGATTTGGAGAACGTTGGGAAATAAATGTAGAAAAGAAACCCAAATAAAATTGTATAAAACAATGGCAATATCTACACTACTGTATGTTTCTGAAGCTTGGGGCATAAAGAAACTATATGAACAGAAGATACAAACAGCAGAAATGAAATTTCTGAGATCAGTTAAAATACGTAAGACGAGATCACATAAGAAATGAGGAGGTAAAAGTGATTTAGATATTTTTGCAGTTAATGAAAGGATTAAAGAATAAAAAGAATACACATTCAACACATAGACAGAATGGAAGAAAAAAAGAATACCGAAGATAGCGAAAGATTACAACCCTAGAGGCAGAAGAAAAGTTCGTAGACCTAAGAAAAGGTGGACTGTGGAATAGGAACAGCCCGCTAAAGCTTAAGAAGATGATGATGTTGGTGATGACGACCACTAATGCTGTTATTCACAAACGTTTCGCCATCACCTCTGGAGGCCACCTTCAATGTATACGATTCTTTTGCCACAGTACTGTGGTTAACTGACGAACACCGTTATCAGTCTAATGACAATGTGATGTATTTATAATATACAAACACTTATTGCTTGCTAACGGTACCTATAATCTCAATCTTCTATTGTGGTGTAGACTATTCATTGTTCATAACCTAAAGATACCATACACATGATTTATAATAAAGTTTTAATTACTCACATTCTTAATTTCGATCGCTTTCGGTCATAGACCATCGTCACGACCCATATACACTGTGCACTCGCGGTCACAATATTGCTAAACAGTTTTTTGTAAATATTAAATTTACATAGAAAATTATAGAAAATTTCCACAAATACATCAACACTATACACCATAAATTAAAATTCACACTCGAATTTGAACAAAACAATAGCATAAACTTCTTGGACCTTACAATTACCAAAACAAACAACACACACACATACAAAATATACAGAAAACCCACCACATCAGACATGGTCATACATAACTCATCCAACCACCCAACTCAACACAAACATGCAGCTTTCAACTACATGCTCCACAGGCTCACTTCAATACCCCTAAACACACATGGCTACCAAGAAGAATTAAACACAATCAAATATATAGCAGTCAAAAATGGATACAATCCCGATTTAATAAACAAACTACACAAACGCATCCTAAACACAAAAAGTAAAACACATCAAACCAACAGCACACAACCCAGTAAATACATCACACTTACATACTACAATTCCAATACACACAAAATTGCTAACACATTCAGGAAACACAATTATAAAGTAGCCTACAGAACCAACAACACCATTAGGAAACACATAAATAATACTAACAAAACCACAGACACATACAACAAAACAGGGGTATATAAATTAAAATGCAATGATTGTCACCAATTCTACATCGGCCAGACGGGAAGATCTTTTTCCTCTAGATTTTCAGAACATTTAAAAGCCCTCACCACAAAGTACATACATTCCACATTTGCCACACATTTACAAAATGAAAACCACAGTTACACAAACATAGAGCACAACATGGAAATACTACACTACTTACCTAAAAGTAGAAAACTAAACACAGCAGAACAATTTGAAATATACAGATATCACAACATATTAAATTAAATGAACAATTACATTATAGACCACACATACTTTTCGATACACTGATTCAAACACACAATTTGAACCCCAGCGCCAATTCCCTCCCACCATCAACCCCCACCATACACACCTACAGTCCATAACCATAAAACATTCAGTATTTACTCCCACTGAAGAAGACGTATACCACGTTGAAACGTTTGGGGAATAACCATAAAGTAAGTTCATAGTGAAAGTTTATATATATATATATATATATATATATAAAATATTAAATTAAATGTTTAACAATATTGTGATCGCCAGTGCACAGTGTAGCCTCAAAATCCGGCAACGTATGCAGCACTTGATTCATCGGCTGCAGAATTTACTGGCACAAGTCAGTGAATCGCCATATAATATACCGCCACCATATAATATAACAGACATAATACAGGAGATTAACTCGACCCTCCAAGGGTCACCACCGGTAAGAGCATCCACCCCTATTCCGGTTGTGGAGGAGTCCGTGGTCTCAGCGGTGAACACTTCTTCATACAGAGAAGTAGAGCCTGTACTGACTGGTTCGGGGGCGGCAACGTACAACCACCTGCCCAACCCACTTGCCCATATAATACAACTTCCAGTCGTGGACGGACTGGAAGCAGACAAACTATTACCTTTTTTCAAAATAGTTTTTGAATTGAAGGACTATCCGGGTATGCTGGAGCGAACGGTGCTCGAACTCATCTTCCCCTACTGTCGCGGTACCATGGCTGACAGGGTGGCGGAGGTAATGCGACGCAAGGAAGGTGTGGATGAGTTCCACCGGGTGGTGCTGAGGGCGTTCGTACCCAGTAGACTGATGGAGTAATTGCGCCATCGTCGTTTTTATAAAGTTCAGGCACGGGGCGAAACATTGGCCCAGTACGTGCTGCGAATGCGCCAGGTAGCTCGTATTCTGGGGATGGGCATGTCGGAGGAAGAGGTAGTACAACACATCCTCGACGGCGTCTCTGCCGACGACCGTCTGCGACTAGTTTTTGCACAGCGGCCGCAGTGGTTTACCGACCTGGAGCGACTCTGCGTTATGACGGAGACCATGCAGATGACCGACCAGGCGAGCGGAAACAGTAGACGAGCCGAACCAAGACCTCAGACATCGGAAGGGGCCAGAGAGCCTACCTTCCCCCGACAGGCCCAGCCAGCTCGAAATCGTCAGCAAACAAATTCAAAATCTGTGATTTGTTATAATTGTAACCGCCCGGGACACGTGGCGAGAAATTGTACGCGAGGGCGCGCGCGACCAGCACCACCTATGTCTAGACCAGCGCCAAAAAACTAAGTAGACAGGGGAAGATATTTCGGAGGATGTCTTCCCCCCGCTTCAATTCTGTTCAACTTCCGCCGACCTCCAGGCAGTCGTTAAAAGACCAATCTTCTAATATCAAGGTCCAGTCCGCTACCTCGCAACAACTTTCTGTATGCCCCTTTCTGTCGCTCGAGGTAAAGGGGGGTCAGCTCAGAGCCTTAGTTGACTCCGGTTCAGCCCGATCCATCATTTCATCTCGGGCACATGCGGACCTTGAACGACAGGGTTTAATTAAAAGGTCAGACAAGTCATCTGCAATATGCTGGACGGCATCCCGGGAAATCTTGCCTATCTCCCGGGTTACTTCCTTTAAGATCAAAATCGATGGGTTTTCTTGGGTGTGGTCTTTTCTGGTTTCTCCTGCTCTGGGAGTGGATTGTATCATTGGTGCCGATTTCATCGCAAAAAGTGGTCTCGTGCTGGACATCCAAGCGCACCAATGTTTTTTTAAATTTAATCGGGAGGTTTTAATTCCGTTCCTTGGGTACCAGGGCGCTAAGCCGGGTATCCAAGAAGTAGCTTGTCCCGATTCTGCACGAGACCATCTCACTCCATCCCAGCAGACGGCCTTAGATTATTTGTGTGAGGAATTTCCCGAGGTGTTAACTCCTACTTTGGGACTCACACACCTGCTGGAATACAAAATCAGCCTTACAGATTCAAAAATAGTGAGGTCACACCCTTACAAGTTTGCCCCTCCAAAGATGACCACTCTGCGAGAGAAGGTTCAAGAATTATTGGACCAAGGGGTGATTGAACCTTCTCATTCCAGCTATGCCAGTCCAGCATTTTTAGTGCCAAAGCCTGGTGGCAAACAAAGAATGGTTATTGATTACAGGAAGTTGAACGCCAATATCGAGGTGGATTCTGTTCCCCTCCCGGATTTACATTCGGCCTTTGATTGGTTCAGTGGGGCCAGATTTTATACCATTATCGATCTGAACGCGGCCTATCATCAGATACCTCTTGCCCAAGAAAGTAAACCATATACGGCTTTTTGTGTACCCTGGAATTTGTACCAGTACACAAGGGTTCCCATGGGTTTGGCTGTGGGGGCCCAGACACTTACTCGCCTTCTCGACACTGTCTTTCACGACATCAAATTCCGTTTCGTCTATAATTATCTTGACGATCTTTTGGTATATAGCGAGACTTTCGGAGATCATCTGAGGCATTTAAGAGAGGTGTTGGGTCGTTTAAGAGAGGCTGGCCTCACTGTCAATCCCGAAAAGGTTCGTTTCGCCCAAGAGAGTATTTCTTTCTTGGGGCATTTAATTTCATACAAGGGCGTGACGGTAGACCCAGAGAGGACACAAGGCATCCGTGACTTTCCTCCGCCAAGGGATGCGAAAGGCATAGCGAGATTCGTCGGTATGATAAATTTTTATCGGCGTTTCATACCGAATATCGCTGAAATTGCCGCTCCCTTGAATGAACTGAGGAAGAAGGGGGCAAAGTTTACATGGGGGGAAAACCAACAGAAGGCTTTCGCTACCTTAAAGGAAGCCATCATTTCCCCACCGGTGTTGCGGATGCCCGACTTTTCAAAGCCGTTCATTTTGCAGACGGACGCGAGTTCGGTTGCGCTCGGAGCGGTCCTTTCCCAAGTTATTGACGACGCTAGGCAGCCTGTGGCTTTTATCTCACGCATGTTGACCCAGCAAGAACGTAAATCATCCGTTTATGAGCTAGAGTGTTTAGCTGTTGTGTACGCTCTAGATAAGTTCAGGCGTTTCCTGGAACATGCTGAGTTCCTGCTCGAGACCGACAATCAGGCTCTCTCATGGCTTCTAGCTCATCCCCGGCAACTGGGTAAAATTGGTAGATGGGTGGTGAAAATCTCATCCTTTAAGTTCACCGTGCAACACATCAGGGGATCCCAGAATGTGGTTGCAGATGCCTTATCCCGTATGTTTGCCCAACCCAGTGATGCCCAAGCTGAGCAACCCTGTTCCGTTCTTCTTGATTTTCCATTAGCCTTCACTGATGTGTTACCCCATCAGTTAAACGACGAAGTGCTGGGTCAAGTCATCCAAAATATTAAGCAGGGTAACGTACAGGCCCCTTATTTCTTGTCCAAGGGAGTCCTTTGTTGTCGAGAAAGAAAAGGACGAGCACCTAAAATCGTGCTGCCTAGCAAATTAGTGCCCATGGTCTTCAGTTATTACCATGATTCCCCAATCGGAGGCCACAAGGGAATTTCGAAGACCATTTCCAGTATTAGGAAACATTTTATCTGGAAGGGCATGGATAGAGACATCGCGACGAGAGTAAAAAACTGTCATCTGTGTGGCTTGAGCAAGCCTGCCCAGAACACGAAATTAGGGTTGTTATATTCTGAGGTGGCGAGCAGACCAATGGAAAAGTTATTTATTGACTACGTGGGGCCGTTCCCCCGTAGCAAGTCAGGTAATGCTTACCTGCTTGTTTGTGTAGATGCTTTTTCAAAGTTTGCCTGGCTACTGCCCTTACGACAGGCAACCGCTCGTTTGACCATCAACGCTTTACAGAACCACGTTTTTCAGCATTTCGGTCTTCCGACCATCATTGTCTCGGACAATGGCCCGCAATTTATTTCAAACGAATTCAGGCGTATGTGTTTCGCCAGTGGCATCAAACACGTAACCACTTCCCCTTATTACCCACAACCGTCCCATGCGGAGAGATTCAATCGGAATCTCCGGTCCGCCTTGATTGCTTATCACGCTGAGCAACAGACCACCTGGGATCAGAATCTGAAGTGGTTACAATTAGCCTTCAACACGGCCAGACACGACAGTCATCAGGCCGTGCCCTTTGACATTTTGTTTGGATTCTCGCCCGCACTCCCGTTGACCAACCTATGGGATATCGAAGATCTTCTGCCGCGGGAGCCCAATAATAGAACTGCGGAGAGATGGAAAATGGCTCGGAAGAATTTGCTGCGAGCGCACGAGCGGGTCCGTCGGCGTTATAATCAGGGGCGTATTCCAAACCCCTTCCGGATTGGTGACTGGGTCTATTGCCAAAGCCACCCACTCAGCTCGGCCGCCGACAAACGTGCTGCGAAACTATGCTACCGTTGGTCGGGGCCATACCGTATCATAGGATTTACGTCACCGGTGACGGCCCGGATGGGCGTACCGGGAGACAAACAAAAATTGGTGACAAGCCACATTTCCAAACTTAAACGTTGTCGGGGGCTATCAAAAACGTTCGAAGGGGGATAGTCCCCGTAAAGATAGGACGGAGGTCCTGGTTAAATGTGGAAGTCGTGTTCGGGCGAAGGGGGCGAGCCTCAGGAGATCGGAAGATCTACCTAGCTAGGAATCTTTCTTTTGTCTTTTCCTGTCTCTCTCTCTTGTGCTGTATGCGGACTCTGATCAGGTCAGCATGCAGCACCCGCACACTTACATAATACATATCTTCTTTCGTCTCTTTCGTTTTCCTTTTGAATTCTGTGCTCCTGAGAGCAAGCTCAGCTGAGCCAACCCAACCACGACGTCCACCGGTATCTTTTGGGGAGAGGTACACTGCAGGGTACCCTCCTGGCCTTTAACGTTGGGGCAACTATGTTGCCCTTTTGGGGTGAGGGTGTGCTGAGTCAAAAGATTCAGCGCTAGTTCAGTCATTTTATTGGCAGTTTTGACGTTATTGGCAGTACGAAATTTAAGGCAGTAATTAGTGCTGCGCTCTACCCGTGGATAGGAAAAATTAATAGTTTAGACAACGGCGGTCGGGGGGCGGCACTTGCCGACTCTCAGTGGTATGAACGTTCCTAGTGCTGCGTCCTGGCGAGATTTTCCTTACACAAACGGTGACGAAGCTGAGATACAAGTTAAGGTCTGTCTGGCTACATACCGCGTGGGTGACGATCGACATTATATTCCTTCGGTGGAGAGTAGAATTAATTCCATCTTCTACTTCTAACAACTATGGAAAGATAGTTTCTTAAACGACTGCGGTGAGTTTTGATTGCATTATTTTAATTATATATTAAATTTCACGGGAGAAAACGTTTTTTTTTTAGTAAGCTTGAGTAAGCGTACCCACTTGTTGAATCATGCATTGTGAGATACGTAATTGTTCGTAAAGTTTTTATAAACCGATAAAACTAGATTATTGGAGTGTCTGAATCTCGGCCCTAAAACCTAAAGTACATTAACAACAAAATAATTAAGTTTGAGCTTTCATTAACACCTATGTAACGAGATTGTGTTGTGCACTTAACCTATTGCACCATGCGTCGTCATTAAGTGGTATAAAGTTTTGCTAAGAATATTAGTAAAACCTTATACATATATATGGGAACTTACTCAGGCACGTTTTAAATGTAAATCATGTCACATTCAAATTAATGGTGTTCTCAAATTATATGTAGTAAGAAAACTATGTGTTTTAAATAAATTCTGCACCACGTGGTAACCACAATTTCACTCTAAGTTATAAGTTCATAAGATGTTACAGAGCCAAGATAAATTATTATATTGCAAAAAGCAACTCACATTCGGTGAGGTTCAGTTTATAAAGAATCATTGTTAGAGAGTTTTTTTTAAGTAAGGCATGTTGGCCAAAATAATTTTACCAAGTTTCATTATGTAGCCCATAACTAGGTGTTGCCTTTATATAAGTATTTTGGAGGGTGTCCAAACAGTGGGGGCATTTGTGTGTGGTCTCTCACTAAAAATATAATGTGTGATCAGGGTTCGCCGATCAGAGACAGAGTCCGGCTACATGACTGAACAAATTCCATCTTAAAAGCTCCACACTCGCCACCGAAGAGAATTAGCTCACCACAACAACAACACCAAATGCCAATCATGAGATCGCCACATATTCATAAAAGAGAATATCCTTCTGGACCCATAAGCAGGTGAAAAACAACCATTTATAATTAACACGTAGAATCAACATGGCACCACCAGTTATACATAACCATCAGTTTCTACCGTTCAAGTAAACATTCATTTGGATCCCCAATTGATGGGACAGTTTAGTGTGTACACTAAGACAAAGAATTAATTGTAAAATTTCAATATAATTATAGTAAATTGTCAGTTCAGAGACTGACATGGTTACAAGACAGCATCCAACATAGATTCACACTCATTTCATTATAGGGGTTTCTCTACAGAGTTAAAGTCAGTTTTGTTTTTAGTAATTTTCTCAAGTTTGATTTTCTATGCATAAAAACATATATTTTCTCTTATTTTTAAAATCAGTTTATTTCGTTTGTATAAAAAGATTACTGGGGAGGTAGGCGGATTTTTAACTAGTTTCAACCAAGCTATGCATGTCGAAACACTTTTCAACTTGTTTGTCGAGACTTTGTCGAGACTTGTTTGTTGAAACAAGCCGAAAGTTGAATGAACATGTCCGTCTCTGACCTAAGTGTATTTTTTATAAGGTGCTAATATTGTGCAATTTTTCTCTTTTCATTAACTGGCCCTATTTAAGTATATATAAATTCTTTATACTAATTCTGATAACTGGGGGGCGTTAATTATTTTAAACAATTTTTATTTCTCACCCTAATTAAGTATTTTAGCACTTAGCCACTTACTTTGAATTTTTATTAGGTCCGGGGGACATTTGTATGCTATACATTCTCTTATACACATGGCGTGACATAGCAATTATTTTCTTGGATTCCGTTAATATTTTTCAGGTGGCCTTGTTGAGAGGGTATACTTCTTTATTTAACCATTTAAAGGGGAATTATAAATCACTGTTGTTTTTTTTTATTATTGTTGTTATGAGATAGAATAATAAAATGGGATTGTTAATTATTTAATTCTTGCGTTTTCATTGGAAGTCCCGTCATACTGGACCCGGCACAATTTTTTGCTTCTCTAGGCCTTAGCCTAGTTTTAATTAACTTGTGGCCCCTCTTTACAAAAAGAAATATTCTTTTTGTTTTAACTACTCAAGATGAAGTAGGGGTGACATTTGGACGCCTATATGGGTCCTGACGATGGTCTATGACCGAAATCGATCGAAATTAAGAATGTGAGTAATTAAAACTATTATAAATCATATGTATAGTACCTTTAGGTTATGAACAATGAATACACTATAATAGAAGATTGAGTTGGTGAACCGTTGTTATACTCTGAAGATGGTCGCCAGAGGTGATGGCGAAACCTCTGTGAGTAACGCCCCAACAGCCCGGAGTTCATTCCCAACAGTGCTGACTCCGGCCGGCCGTGAGAGCCTTACATAGAGAAAGTATTTTTCCTAGCCAATGATGGGTCGATACAGTTCTTCGTCCAACTTGTTTCTGTTTCAATTTGTCTCCACAGAATATTCTGACCAAGTTGCAGCGTGCAATATGAGTTTACAGGCGCACAGT
This sequence comes from Magicicada septendecula, assembly GCA_034769895.1. Lineage (NCBI taxonomy): Eukaryota > Metazoa > Arthropoda > Insecta > Hemiptera > Cicadidae > Magicicada > Magicicada septendecula. The sequence goes on from CM068368.1 coordinate 911,040,049, forward strand.
ATCACCGAAAATCTTTAAGTTTCTTTTTTAGCGTTAACAATGTTGGAAAATGTGTACCTGAATTAGAGAAAATGGGCGTTTATATTACCAAAATGATTACAAACCCGGCTGTTAGGCCGTGGTGTCAGTTGCTATTTACCTGCGACATCGTATAGGCAATGTTTCGAAATTCCACGTTCGGGGGTCTTCATCAGGCCGCAAAAAGCGGCAGAGTGTTGGAAATCACGTATACGCCGGATCTTGGCCGAACGATAACCGACAACTTTTTCCGGGTGAGAGTAACAATACCCGAAGGTTCGTCTCACCCGACAAAGTTTTCGGGTATCGTTCGGCCAAGATCCGCCGTACTTCTTTTCCAACGCTCTGCCGCTTTTTTCGGCCTGAATAAGATCCCCGAGAGTGGGATTATTCGAAACGTTGTCAATAGCAACCGGCGACGGCCTAACAGCCCGGTTTGTAATCAGTTTGGTAATGTTGACACCGGTCGTGTGAGATTACGGGCGTTTGCTAATACTGTGTATTCGGCTGTTCCAAACAAAACCTTGCTATGTAATTTTCTCTTTGTATACTCACTATCCGAATTCTTATTCTTCTTCCGTCAGGGAATAGTCGAATCACATGATTCGGTCCCAAAAGCTGATATATACTTGGAAGTCAACAGAGTTTTCCTCGTATTGAATATACGAGCTTAGGCTGACTAATTCTACTTAACATCTTACTAGAAATCCGCCAAGTACTTATAATTTTACTTCAAACACATTTGAAATCTTTTATTTTTACAAAACACCATACCCAGCCCTATTTTACTCCCACTTTGTAGCTTCCTACTGAAAACTGCGATACTGTTGTGTGAAAAAGCGTCTGCCAGCAATTGTCGTTCATGTGACGTCGCACACAATTTTTGTGCGTAGGGTCGAATTTTTGATACCACGAGCCAGACAGAGTTTTAGGACGAACGTCTATAGCGACCTCCTACGTGTCGTAGCAACTCACCCTACCCGCAGTGCTGCCAATAATCTCATGATACAGTACATAATCAATGTCCCAGCAACCTTGACAGTCACCTGTACACGATACTTCCCTAACCTTGTTCCGTAACACAAACGCTGTCAGAAAGTCGTACCGACAGGTTCTCAGCCTTGTGTGCTCGCGTGTAATCTAATTACACCAACTATTATTATTATTATTATCGTTATCATCATCGTAGATGCCGATATTACTAACACTTGGATACAATGATAAAATCCAACTGGACCTAAGAGACGTGACACACACACACACCAACAGCTTATTACTTTAAGCAGTTTTAGGCCCACGACCTATTGCGCCCCCCCCCTAACCACGGTACGCTTTTGATCAGCATCTTAACTGACCTTACGTAGCAGCGATGGTTGTGAATATACGTACTTTTATTATTATTCCGACTGTACAATGTTTACACATTTTCCGGAACCAAAGATTACAGAAGTGATTGAATTCTCAACTTCCACTGGTTCTTTTCCATCTAAAGATCTTCTTCAATTTCGCGTTCTTGAATAGAGTCTGAATTTCTTTTATCAAGGTGATAGATGATCTTCCTCTTTACCTTCTTCCTGGTGGGGGTCCATTCCATAACTCTCCTTGGCAATCTTTCCTGTGCCATTCTTTTCGTGTGTACATACCATTGTAATTTTTTTGTTTGGATAAAATCAACAATTGAATTTTTCACATTCATTCTGTCCTTAACTACTTCATTTCTAATGTGACTCTTGACGAACGTCTCCAAAAATCCGTCTCTGCTGTCATTAATTTTGTTCTTGTGTGTTTATTAGTAGCCCAAACTTCTGAGCCGTAAGTCACTCATGATACTTCTAACAGTGGTTTTAAATATTTCGATGGTGAATCTACTTCATCAGGATATTAACAACTTTCTTCTTCTTCCTATGGCACTACAGCCCTTGTTGGGCCCTGGCCTCCTTCAATTTTTCCCCCCCATTCTCCTCTGTCAGCAGCCATCCTCCTCCAGGAACGCACTTTCAATATCTCTCTTGGACCCTCGTCCACCGCATCCTCCCATCTTCTCCTTGGTCTTCCCACTGGTCTTTTCCCATGGGTTCTGGTATACAATAGTTTTTGTGGTATCCTTTCTTGTCTCATCCTGGCTACATGACCAGCCCACCTTAGACGCTGTGGTTTTATGTTATCAACTTTACAAGATATAAATTTTTAGCGACGGATGGTCCGGTCAATAAGTAAGTACAAACACAAATTTTACATTTGTGTCGACGTTTCGACAATAATAACTGTCGTCATCAGGACCAGCGTATGGACAATAGAGAAATAATCAAACGCGTACAGAGATCAGTTAACACGTTGACTACCAACAATACGTAATGTTAATGATGTCCCTTGGGTGCTAAGGCACAATGGTGGAACCAATACAGAGAAACACGGCCACGGAGTCAACGTTTTAATTGTGTGTGTGTGTGTGTGTGTGTGTGGGTGGGGGGGTCAGACAGTGTGTTTTACATCAGCAAACGATTACTATTCTTGTTATGGGCTTGTCGGGCTGTAAGGTTGTCTGGTGCAAACGTTTCGGCCGTGCCTTCGACGGGCATCTTCAGTGTAGAAGGCTGCAAAACACTGACAAAGGTCACTGAAGCCAGCCGTGAAAGCCTCACACAGAATTACTATTCATACTTACCGTTTTACTTAAAAAGGTGTGGAGGAGATGGGGAGGAGGGGGTGGAGAGTGAACTAAACAATCCGATAGTGAGTTCTCCAACTAAGAGATCTTACTTGTAAAAAAAACACAAAATGAGTAATAAACATAAATCTCTCGCGCTAAAGTCCGCGGTACAGTGAACTGCACAACACGGAGAGTTATTACTGGTCACTAGCACTAGGCAGACAGATATTAATGTTGGCGATGATGGGCGAGCGATGATGACATTCAACCTGGTATTTGTAGACCTGAGCGACTGTGAACGAGCACACTTGAAATGTAAATATAATGATAGAGTGTGGAAGCAGTGAACGGGCGACGGGAAGCTGTAACCGTGTAGTTACATAACTACGCACACCACGGCAGTTGTTTCAAAACGTTGCCGGCAAAATTAGCAAGTACAGATTACACTTTTAAAGTTCACGTGTACTGTGTATTGCGAAAGTCGAGCCATCCGAAGGCCGACCTGAATTCTCTACTACGCTCAAGTCAAGATGTAAGTAATATTTAGGTGCACACACCGTTCGTCAAGTACAATTAATTCTACTTGGATATACCTTTGTTAAATCGAATCTGCAAAGACTCTGGATTGCAAATATCCACACGTAAGACCAAGCTGATGGCTTTTCGTGGAACTGATCCCATACGGGCAAAAATTGTTATACACAGTACTGTCCTTGAACAAGTTAGCAATTGAATACCTGGGCTACAGTGTGTCTTATAATCCCATCAACGACGCTGTGAATAAGTTGCTTAAGTTCAACCTTCTGTGGGGGATCATCAGGCGACCCTTAAGTCAACAACTAAAGGAACACACCTACAATTCTACAAGATGATGGCCCTTCCCACACTTCTTTACGGGTCTGAGAATTGGACTTTAACGAAAGGCCAGGCCAGCGCATCCAAGCGGCTGAAATGAGATTTCTCAGGCACGTGGCAGGGTATACTCTCCATACTGATCGAAGAAACACAGATATACGGCAGGAACTGAATATTATGAGTATACACGACAGGATCGCCCAGAATCGGCTGAATTGGTGGGAACATCTTTGCCGAATGGATGACTGCCGCATCCCCAAACAACTCTAGAGCTATAACCCGAGGGGTCGTAGAGGTGTGGGACGTCCGAGGAAGCGCGCTGGAGTGACCAGCTCTAATCTTTGCCTATTTGAGACTGGAACAAACCATCCTTGGTTTAATCCGAGAAACTGATGATGAGGATGATGACAATTAATTGTATAACTCAAAGGTATAGATAGGATTTCCTTCTGGCGAGGGGGGGGAGTTAGATTTTTTCGAATAAAACTACAAAAATTAAAAGAAAAATAACTCGACATTTCCTACATATTTTGCACGTAACAAAGCCGTGTAAGCGTGGAACATATGAGGCTTACATTAACAGATATCTAAAACTTAACAAACCCATCAAACTTGTAAGGTCTCTAAGTGGCTCGCTCATAGTTTTACAATTTTTCGAAAAGTTTGAACTCCATTTGTAGGTCGTGGTGCCCCTAAAGACACAAATTTTCATAGCAAACGCTACGCTCGAATTTGGGTTAATATCATTTCGTTTATTGTGATGTTCGCCACGAAGTTATACAATTTTTCAAAATGTTAATACATTTTTTCGTGTCTTAAAACTTTTTTCTAATTTCAAAACAAAACGCTATATTTAAAATAAAAACTATGGTTTAAAATAATCTTTGTTTATGCCATACTTGATTTTTTTTTGTCAAAAGTTTGGTACATTTTTTGGACGCTGGTCCCCCCAAGACTTTGAAATTTTTAAAATTAAACACTATTCAGATTGTAGTTATAATTGAATTTAATTTCATAGCCCATGTGGGCATGTTGCATGTTATAAAATTTTTCAAAATTTTGACTCCTCACATTTTTTCCCCTTGGCACTGTATTTTTCGGGGGATCGTTCTCAAACCCTTTTGTAGATTAGACTATATCTACGGATACGAAATGTTAAGTTTTACAAAAATAGGTTGATGCAAACTAAATGTATAGTCAGACATACCTCAAACAGAGAGACAGACAAATGTCAAAAGGTCGAATTAAAACTAAGGACTAGGTTCGCTCGTTCAACGTAAATAAATGATCCCACTAAACTGGCAGAAATTTTCTGATATTTTCAGCAGACGCTGACAGTCTTATGTTTGGTTAAAATTACTACCCGCGGTGTATTTGTCCGTGGTCCAAAGTTTACTTAAAAACCACACGTTTCGATAGTGCCATCGACTGCCATCTTCAGTGAAAATCGAGTACGCTAACGTGAGGTGGTGTACGTTAGTAACCACAGTACGTAACCACAAGGTCACTAGCGTATACCACTTCACGTTAGCGTACTTCATTTTCACTGAAGATGGCAGTCGATGGCACTGCCGAAACGTCTGGTTTTGTAATAAACTTTGGACCACTGACAAACAGCCCGGGAAGTAATTGACTCCGGCCGTGTAAGGCTACGTAACGCAGTCTTATTTCGCCTTAGTGACGGGCTACATACGTGTCTTTACAGTTTCCCGCAAATACAATGGAATCAGTCCACTCGTTTTGTGGATCGAAGATTTTAATAAAATCGGTAATACAGATCATCATCATCTTTTTCAAGGATTAAACCAAGGATGGTTTGTTCCGGTCTCAAAAAGGCAAAGATTAGAGCTGGTCACTCCAGCGCGCTTCCTCGGACGTCCCACACCTCTCCGTCCCCTCGGCTTATAGTTCCATAGTTATTTGGGGACGCGGCAATCATCCATTCGGCAAAGATGTTTCCACCAATTCAGCCGATCCTCTCGAGTATACTCATAATATTCAGTTCATGCCGTATATCTGTGTTTCTTCTATGATCATGGAGAGTATACCCTGCCACGTGCTTGGGAAATCTCATTTCAGCCGCTTGGATGTGACTGGTCTGGCTTTCGTTAAAAGTCCAATTCTCAGACCCGTAAAGAAGTGTGGGAATGATCATCACCTTGTAGGCGTGTTCCTTTACTTGCTGACTTAATAGTTCGCTTAATGGTCCCGCACATAAGGTTGAACTTATGCAACTTATTCACAACGTCGTTGCTTGCATTATAAGACACACTGCAGCCCAGGTATTCAAAATTGCTACAGATCATTAAAAACAAATATTTCAAAATCAAGCTATACAGGATGCGCAATTTGTCGTATTGCGGTGTCAAACAAAATCAGGTCACGGATAAAGGCAAACAGCTCGGCGCCGGCATTTATAATTCTCGCGTTCCGTTGTAAGTTTACGTAGAACTGACAAATCTTCAGATTTTATTAACTGATTTCTTTTAACGGCAATAAAGCAACGTATTTTTAAAAATGCGAAATAATTATTAAATACGGATCGTAACGGTGCACATAAATAGGGACACGTGACCTGTGTCTCAAACTGGAAAATTTGTTAACATACTTAGAAACATTTTAAGTTGCCTAGTAATAAATTAGGCGTACTGCACAAAAAACATGGTAAACCGAGTTGGTTGCACTGCAGACTGAATAAACAGTCCTACTCGCTAAGAAGACATAGACCTAAACTCAACTGAAATGTTGGTACTATCGCAACTAATTATCCTAATTATTTAATTGCACTTATCCTTTATTTATCCCTCTACGACAAACCCAAAAATCCCACCGCTGTACCAGTTTAAAATTCTAATATGTAGTCTGCAACCAGATCACGCATAGAAATTGGGAACAACACAGGAAACAGTCAGTAAGACGTGAAATACAATTAGAGAAGAATAGTTATTTGAAATTTTTCTCGTAAGCAGGTGATCCAACAATCACACAGGAAAATATTAGAGATCTCGAGCCGTCATCATCTTCAGAAAGGATTAACCACAAATGGTTTGTTCCGGCCCCCGACTAGAGCTGGTCACTCTACAACCCACACCTCTCTGTCCCCTCGGCTTATAGTTCAATAGTTTTGGGGGGGATGCGGCAGTCATCCATTCGGTTAAGATGTTCCAACCATTTTAATCGATACCGGGCTACAACCAACCTGCACCGATCCCCTAAAACCATTAATATCCCATAGCCATACACCAAATCCCACACCCCCCTAAATGAGTGCCCCGCTTATGCCTTGACGCTACCCTCCAGCTTTAGCGTCCAGCGCTACTTCGCCCACAGACTGTTTCAGTTTTCTAGTTTCACACACAAACACACACACACTCAAACCAATCACCCCCAACCCAAAACGGTTATCCACCACACTACAGTCACACATACAACCACACACAGGAACTCCACTAACTTCTTATTTGGTGCCTCCACCTTCTCATCGACCGACCCGCACTGGAGTGCGTCTCCCGAAAACAAAATTCCAAAAACATATCTATAGTCTGATTAAAATAACTTTCGACCTGGTGGACTGCCACGGACCGATCGCTCACCGACAAATCTCTTTGGATTTATAATACTGGCATATTAATGTAAAGGGTGAACTTTGGGGGAGGGGGGACAGACACTGTCACCCTCAGTGACAAACTGTTATTTAGATACTGTAATCTGGAACGTGAAAGTCTAAGGTTTTTAGTAAATATAATTCAACAGCAATTACACGAATAAGATACAGTGCCAAACCGCATCCGTGTACACGGTTCGACTAGCGTGTACGTGAATCACTTTTATTGCTGATACATATTTCACTTGAATTAAAATTTAAATGTTTGACGATTTCGTATGAGGGATATATAGCCTAAGTCTGAAGATGGAACGATCGTTCCGAAACGCGTCACAAAGCCATTACACGAAGTCACAAGACGGAACTGAAATAAGGTTATTGTATTAATTCAGTAAACTGTTGACTCGCGCACACCTTGTGTAGGCTTTTCGGAGGTTGTAAAGCGTCCCTTTAAATTTCTTCGACCGCCATGCGTACCTTGCATAAACCCCTCGGAGAAGCATCAAACAATTCGAAAAAAGTGCGGGGGGGAGAGGAGGAGGAGGAGGAGGAGGAGGAGGAGGAGGAGGAGAGAGAGAGAGACAGAGAATAAATAAAACGTTTTTTTCTTCGTATTGTTTAAATTAGCAGCCATCCTTACTATTTCTTTTATGAATTTGCTAAACCTAGGTTGTTTAAGACCTGAAGATGTCAGTAATGACGAAAAGCTTAGTCGAACAATAAAAAAATATAGCAGTTAGCAAATTCATAAAAGAAATAAAAACGTTTTTTGTAAAGACGATTTGTCCACTGTCATGCTCGTGCAACAGATAACGAACGTAAGGATGAGTCAAACGATACAACCTGATTTTATCGTACCGTGTACGACGTCAGAAGCTGGCCGATTATCCGTGTTTTCAAATTAACCGTGTATCTAATCCCATTCTGGATAACCAAGACCTGACTGCATGCATAAAAACGTACGCCTAAACAACAATAATAATACTGTTTTATCTAAGGAACAAAACAACGGGGACGCATATACTGTACAAGTGAGATAACAGTGAAATTACAAGACAAACGCTATATAAAAGGAAATGTTTCGTGTTGTAAGTTATAAATTAACAAAAACGTTTCATTGATACTGCGGCGCGTGACAAGTAGTTTCCTGTTTCGGTACGAAAATACGCGCTAGACAAGTTCGGTACGCACAACTACACTATTTCTGTCACAAACAGGAAAATGTTTCGTTAAACTGCGACAAATTCCTTGCCTATGTGTCGACGTTATTTACTGTACAAATAATAAGAGTTATTTACGTAAATACTAATACTACCAATAAGCTAATACTTACACCACCAAACGGTAATAACTGTCACAATAAGAACTGATATGCACAAATTATACGGTTGCGATGTGACTGAACATGATATTTTGGAGGTGGGCAGTCAGATTCAACAAGCTGATCAGGGAATTACTTGCAGTAGAGACTGTTTATTAAGCTCTCTGAAGTGGCCAGATTTTATAACTTAAGTACACTCTCTTCGAAAACAAAAAGTTACAGCGTTGAAGGGCTGCGAGCCAATACGAGGAAAATTGTACTTACCGAAGCCGGCGGCGCACGGTCGTGTGGTTTAACATATTGTAGCAAAGTCAAGCATCACACGTATGAGATGACCCAGGGATCTCTACGCTCGTAACTGCAGTAGTCACAGGAAAACCAGTAAATTAATTAGCAGATCAACTGAATAGGTTAATAAATTTAACTGTAAAGGTCTCCACATTAATTCGGCGCACTCAGACTTCTCCTCCATCTTCTTGGCGGTAGACTGATGACGTACTGAAGTGATGGTGGTGAAAAAGAACACTCTGAAGTGACACACCGAAGTGATCGCGTGTAGGCCGCTTAACAGATGCGACTGACTACTGATCAAGGACGAAACATGGGACAAGCGCTTCTGTTTTGTCTAGCCGAGAGACGGAAGTAAATAGACTGGATATTGTAATGTGATGAAAATAAAAACTGGACCAAACATACATTCCACTAAGCAAATAAAGCGAGATCTACTGCACCTTTGTTAGTGAATCACTTAAAACATTTTTTTCATTCTCGTCCTCAAGATGAAGACCATTCTCAGTTACAAATAACGGTACGGAGAACCATACATGACTTCCATGTTCTAAGATTTATATTTAAAATCATGTTCGAAATGAAATATTTCCATAGAAACTACTTCTTTCTTCAGCCTTAACCAAAGTAGGCCTACTGCGGTCACTAACGTATACCACCTCACGTTAGCGCACTCGATTTTCACTGATGACGACTGACGGCAGTCGATGGCACTGCCGAAACGTCTGGTTTTCCAGAAAACATTGGACCACGGCCAATCGCACTTCAACTATCCTTTTTATTCATAGATATTTCATCTACCTTTCTACAGTTGGTTATTTTGACCTTCTTTTCAGGATTCTTTATTTATCAAAATTAAGTACTTTACACTTGTTAAAACATAAAACGTTGCAGGTAAACTACCCCTTCCCCTTAACCGATCGTCAGCAAAATGAATACGCCTTGAGTCCTCTACAACTCAGGCACATAAGCAAAAAAATATTTGAGTCTGTTTGAATTTGCGGCAGTTATAGTTCGCCATACAAAAAATTCTTCACACAGACACCTTTCGGAAAATGACTTTTATTCATGTTTTGAGGGTACTACAATCAGAATCAGCCCATATCTCGAACACGATTTTTTCGCGATCATCATACTTCCATTTCCTTACGGAACAAGGAAGTAAAAACAGTTTATACTATAAATAGTGCACCATTCATACAAGTAATGAGTAATTATTACATTGGTTTTCCCAGATAAGGTCGCGGGCCGCTAGTTGAATCATCACTGAATTATATGATAAAGTAGAGGCAGTAAGTACGTAGGCTTTCACGCCCGGTGTCACTATAATTACTTAAAACTTCCGGGCTGAAAGGCCGTGGTCGAATGCTTGATGTTGTGTAGCTACACAGTGAACTGGGCGACTTGTTCGGCATACCACCTGTTACGAACATTTTTGCTACTGAAGATGGCCACCACCGGTGGTGTGGCCGAAACGTCTAGCTGCACAACATCAAGCATTCGACCACGGCCTTTCAGCCCGGAAGTTTTAAGTAATTACAGAGGCAGTAGTGTTTGACAGCTTGATTTCACAAAATAAAAGTTCTGTAACCATGCAACAAGTTTGATGTATTCAAACTAAACGTTAGGTTAAGTTTTTCCTTAAAGAAACCTTCTGTGCTCCAAAAAACTATTAAAACCAAAACTTACCTATCAACGCACCGGATTTGAGCAAACGGGAAAAATGTACGGAACCAAAACCACCCGATGCATAAAATATATTATGTAACAAATGCTAATAAAATCTGGTCGCTAATTTATTATCATTTCGGTTTGTGCCTTTTCGTCTGTCGACCAACCTTCCTCGATTTTTATCTGCGCTTGTATCAATGAAAACGTTCAACGTAAGAAAAATTATAACTCGAATTTTGCATTTATTCAACAAAACAAAATTCCCTCCACACTAAAATTCAATAAGAATTACGAAAATTATTCAAAGTGTTTTTTGTAATATTTTTAACAGTACAGATTTGTTGTTGATTGTTGGAACTCCACCACTATCGATATCGATATCGATACCAATATGTACAATGATTCTGTAACACTACAAACGGAATACTTAATAACGAATAATCAATTCGTTTAATTTCGGTGATGTAATCAGCTGATTGTTTATGTATGTAATCAGCTGTCTTAACGTTATGCTGACAATTTTTAACGATTACGTCTCTATTTATTGTAATATTTAACGTTGAAATAAATCATACCTTGTTTGTTTTTATTTGAATATATTCTTTATTTACTGTGTTACCGTTACGGTATTTATAAATATTCAGATTTCCCGTATATTAATTTTCTGTCCGTTTTGTATGTGCGTGTTTTTAGTTTAACATTCTGAATATATGCAACTGACGTTTGTTATTAATTTACTCAGTTAAATTAGCTTCACAGTTGTGCGGTTCAAAAACGCATTTCAGCGTTGAATGACTCTGTCATGTACTTTTTTACTGCGCCTGTCTGTAAAGTTTATTGCACACATATTTTTCATTGTACATAATTTACTGCATACCTTATAATAAATCGTAACTGCATAATAACTGGAAATAGAATCACTTCCTCCTCCCCCCACACACACAAACAATTATTTTCTTATGTAAATGTTCAAATTACATTTTCTAACTTCCCGCGACATACCTTTCGTAAATAAAACCACAATCGTATACTGTAAGGCCATACATAAGTTTTTATAAATTTAAACAAGTCATAATTATCCAAACAAAATCAAAAATAAAACCTCGAGTGCAGAAAATATCTCGAACGGGAGAAACACCAAGAATGACAACAGATCAATCACTTGGCATAACATTAAACACAATAATACAATGATTAGTTATTCAATATATAAATTTTGGTCTGAGCATCTGAAGTTCCTTTCATTAAAACTTATGTAAGCGATGCTTCTAAACACACAGAGTTTCGTACATCGTCGTCCTGGTGTCATTAAAGATTCTACAGAATGTCCGAAAAGACCCGCACCATAGGGATTTCATAAGGCCTAATTGGGTTGTGTTTTTGTTTGTTGCAGTACCTACTGAAAAATGTTGACTACTGAAGAGCGGGTAGAGCTTATCCTCCTCTGTGGAAGAGAAGGATTCTCCAATGGAGACGTTGCAGCAGAATTTAATCTGAGGCACCCGGAACGAGAGCCAGTGTCGCACACCACGGTTGGCAGACTGTTAAGGAAATTCCAGGCTACAGGTAGTGTGGCAGATGCTCTCCGATCTGGACGTCCAAGGACACCAGAAGATGTGGTGGAAGGAGTTTTGGCAAAGGTAGCAGCAAGTCCAAAGAAATCAATTCGCCGAACAAGCTTGGAAGTGGGCGTTCCTCGATCAACAGTCGCGGACATTTTGAGAAAACATAAGTTTCACCCGTACAAGTTACAAGTGTTACACCGCATGTCAGATGATGATCCGGATCGGCGTGTGGAAATGTGTGATTGGTTTTTGGCACAGTTGGAAGAGGACCCACAGTTTTTATCAAAAGTTATGTTCTCTGACGAAGCTAACTTTTACGTAAACGGAGAGGTGAACCGACAGAATTTACGTTACTGGTCCGAGAGTAATCCGCACTGGTTTTCCAGCAGTAAGGAACAAGGAGCAGCTCGCGTATGGTGTGGTGTTGTTTGTGGAAAGACCGGATCATTGGCCCTTACTTCTTTGACGGAACAGTTAACAGTGAAAATTATTTGGAAATGTTAGGAGATACATTATTGCCTGATTTGGATCTGCTGGGTCCAAGACCAGAATGGTTTATGCAGGACGGTGCACCCCCCCCCATTATGGTACACAAGTTCGTGATTGGCTTGACGAAAACTTCCCACAGTGGACTGGCCGTAGGGGACGAGTGGAATGGGCTCCACGATCTCCGGATTTAAACCCAATGGATTTTGCTGTGTGGGGTTATGTAAAATCCGAAGTTTATGCTGTCAAGATCATGGACATAAACCATCTGCGTGAGCGAATCACAACTGAGTGCCGTTCTGTAACACCTGGCTTGGTGGCCAACATTCTGCGGAACTTGGGAGATCGTTTACAGTTATGTTTCGACACATCCGGTAAGGGGTCGTGCAATAATCACGTGAGGCTCGAAAGGGGGGAGGGAGTTCGGAAAAAATCACAAAATATCACAAGGGGGAGGGGGGTGTAGTGAGATGTCACGTGTATTTGTTTTTTCGTATTGCCCTAGCCTGAAGCAGGATCGTCAGCAGCTTGAGGGAAGGACGTGCCAGCGGTGTGGACTGTATTTCTGTATAAAGAAGAGTGTTAAGGCACATGTAAAGTCATGTCACAAGCAACCTAATAATCCGAGCAATAATACTTCAGAGATGCACAATATTCGTCCTTCACGTATCCTTACGCGACGATCGATCGCTACATCGAGAGAGATTCTCTGCGTAGTGCGCGAAAATGATGACGCTGAGTGGCTTGATGAGACTGACGTTGATCTTCAACAAAGCACAATGCCAACAGCTGATTTGCAAGATACCTATCCAATTGTTAGTGTTGAAGAAAGTCTCGCTAATCCCGTGGTCCGAGGACAATATTCATTAAATATATTCATGTACCAGTACTAATATATGTTTTTCACAAGATTACATCTTTCCTTTATTATTTTTATGCCAGTCAGAAACAACCTGCAACCTTAATGTCTGTCTGGATATTTTTATCACGGTGCTTAATTTTCCAGAATTAAATTAGATTATACCTGTATTTAAAGATAATATTCTGAAAATGTTTAAGATACTTTGTACCAAAAAAATACACGTGATTTTGGGTTGGGGGGGGGTTAGTCTAAAACCTCACCACATATCACCAGGCGGGAGGGGGGGTTAAAAAATTGCTAAAAAACATCACGTGATTATTGCACATCCGGTAACCATATTGAACACATATTGTAAACCCCTATGGTGCGGGACTTTTCGGACACCCTGTATATGTTTGTGTGCTTGAACAATCAGAACGGTTGAACCGATTAGGATGAAACAAACGCTACATGAGTAGTCTTGCTACGGCAATTAAGTAACACTCTCGAAAAGTCTAGAGTCGCTCTACGAGTTTCTCGGCCAGCCGAGCAAGTGCAGTGTCTCGGTCAAGGCCGCCGTGCACGCAAGTAGCTTCCAGACTGTTTGAGCACTACTTGTAACTACGCAAAGTATGTTGGCACGCCGCCAAAAGAATGAAACATTATTCTGGAACGTCTGCGGGCTATACATACATATGGGTCTACGGTCGGTTTAGTTAGTTAGTGGCGATATTGTGGAATACGAATCAAGTGATTGTTGCGAATTAGTGGAAAGTGATTGTTGTGTTATAATTAGTGCGGAACTGTAATAAGTTGACACTAATATTGTGTGTGGACAAATTTAATTTGAATTACTGTACGAGAGTAGCTTGTTGATTTCAAATTGTTATTTGTGACTAATTGAAGTTGGTTATTACTGACTTCACTGGTGTCTGTATTTTGTTTCCGCTGTACGAGACGACGATCCGTGAGACCGTCGTAAGACTGGGATTGCTTCATAAAACTGGAAAACGGCAAACCAAGAATTGTTACGAGGGTAGGCTGAAAAGTAATGCACACATGCTTGTAGAACACGAACAAAATTACCTACAGAAGCGCACCTGGTGGCATTCGGGAGTAACATTCCCCCTCCAAACGCATGCGCAGTTTGAAGGAGTTTCGTACAACAATACGCTTTAAGTAGCAGAAGTATGGAGACGTGTTGTAGTGCTACGTCAACGCGAGTTAAACAGCGTGCGGTTATCGAATTTTTAACGGCTGAAAATGTGATTCCTAATGAGATTCATCGTCGTTTAAAGGCTGTTTATGGTGACGATGCTGTTGATAGGTCTACTGTGAATCGATGGGTAATAAAATTTCGTGGTTGCGAGCCTGGAAAAGCCGTAATTGATGACGAAAAACGCAGCGGACGTCCGATCACTGCCACAGACGATGAACATCGCAAACTCGTCGACGATTTGATTAAAAATGACCGGCGAATCACTCAAAAGCGTATCGCAAACCATATTGGAATATCAAAGGAACGTGTCGTGGCAGCCTGGCGCCAATAATCTTGCAACATGACAACGCTCGTCCACACACCTCGCGCGCAACCCAAGAGGCTCTGCGAAACCTGAAGTTTGAACCGATTCCACACCCTCCCTACTCCCCCGATCTCGCGCCTTGCGATTTCTATTTTTTTCCTCTACTCAAGAGAGACCTCAAGGGTAATCACTGCACCTCGGACGATGAGGTGAAGGCAGCTGTCCCGTCATGGATTCGAGAAAAGTCGGAAGAATATTTCAGTGACGGGATAAAAAAACTTGTTACGCGTTGGGAGAAATGTGTTAGACTTAACGGCGACTATGTTGAAAAATAAATATATAATTTTGAAGCTAAGGAAATGTACTTTTATTTACTTTTTGCCCCATCTTGCTATTTCTTTTCGTTCGTGTTCTACAAGCATGTGTGCATTACTTTTCAGCCTACCCTCGTACATTTTAATTGCATATCATATAATCAAACCCGTAAACATTTCTTACATTTCGTTAGTTTTCAAGACGGAACCATTTTGTAAATAAAAACGAAGTTTTAAAGCTTTTGTTTCATTAAAACTGACGAAGTGGTTCCTAAGATAGTCGCTGACGATGGTTTCTATAGTTTGATCATTTTGTGGTAGTTTGCCCTTTTGGATTTATGACTGTGGTTGTATAGACAGACTGGGTCTTTACCAAATGTGGATTCATAATACTGATGTGGAGCGGTCGTGGCGTAGTGACTAGCGTATGACGCTGCTAAGCTGTCAGCGTGGATTTGATTCTCGCCGGGGTCATATGATTTAGATGCGACCGTTCCCTTTCGCAAGACGATGGCAAACCAGCGAGATGTATCCTGCTTAGTATAATCCCTCCGCAACTATGCCGTTCGGATCCGGCGGTGAACTGTAGGTCCCATATGCCTGTGAGAGACTCCGTTAACATACGCACCACGGGTATATGAGGGAAGAGTACAAACCAGTCGAAAGACTAACGATTCGAGTAGGAGGAGGAGGAGGAATACTGGCATATTTGTACACAAGAAAAGGGAAGATGGACGATTACAAGGAGAAAGAGAAGCATACGTGATGTAAGAAGAAGAGAGAGAGAGGAGAAGAAAAATTGTGAACAACAAGAATCTACCACTGCCGATAAGAGTATCACATTTGGTGCGTGTTTTACTCAACTCAGTGCGGCCGGCATAAACAGGTGCGCCTTACTAGGATCCGTTCGTATCCGGCGTTAAACTGTAGATCCTATATGCCTGTGAATCTGTAAGACACGCACCGTGAGTATGTGCGGTACAAACCAGTCGAAAGGCTGGCGACTCAAGGAAGAAGAGGAGAAATACTGATATATTTGTAAACCAGAATGGGGAAGCAGGAGGAGTATAAGGAGAACGAGAAGCATACGGAGTATAAGAAGAAGAGAGGGAGAAGAACAAGAATTTATCACTGCCAATAAGATACTATATCATATTTGGTGCGGGCGGTTTTCCTCAATTTAGTGCGACCGGCAGAAACAGGTGCCTCGTGTCGGCGGCGCACACGATGTCAGGGGCAGAGGCCGCGGACTCGCGACGGTATGTCCTGCACTGCACACTGTTGCATCACCGTGACGCAATCTATCAATCGACACGGGGCCGCGGCCGGCTGTAAAGTATTTTGTTTGTGTACGGTCAGGGATACACAGTAACACACGCAACCTTATGATTAACACTACACGGCGATGTGTGTGTGTGTGTGTGTGTGTGTGTGTGTGTGTGTGTGTGTGTGTGTGTGTGTGTGTGTGTGTGTGTGTGTGTGTGTGTGTGTGTGTGTGTGTTTGTAAAATTCAGGTCAAATGGTGAAAGACAGCTGACGACGTGTTGCGATAACTGCTGAAACTAGATCAACCGAATGCGTCTTCTTTTATAACGCTTGCCTGTACTTTTTACATAATTTTTATATGACTGATTTCGATGATGACCCGAAACTCATGGATGGTTTGCTTGAAAACCATTCTCTTCGCGGATGACCAAGCTATATTCGCCACTTCAGAAGACGATCTCCAGCGAGCCATATGCATCTTATATACAATAGGAAAAGAATATAACTGTAACACATCTGAATCAAAGACAAAAATATTGGCCTTTATAGGAGATGAACCGGTTCGATCCAAAATATGCATAGACGACAACACATGCATAGAACAGGTAAGACATTTCGACTATCTTGAACGTGACATTACTTATGATCAAGACAGAGATACGGAAAATAAAGTGACGAATTTCACAAGAATGTGTGGAACGATCTGGAGAACGTTGGGAAATAAATGTAGAAAAAGAGACCCAAATAAAATTGTATAAAACAATGGCAATACCTGCACTACTTTATGGTTCTGAAACCTGGATCGTAAAGAAACAAGATGAACAGAAGATACAAACAGCAGAAATTAAATTTCAGAGATCAGTTAAAAGGTGTAATCGACGAGATCACATAAGAAATGAGGAGATACGAAGTGATTTAAATATTTTTGCAGTTAATGAATGGATTATAAAATACAAAAGAAAATGGATTCAACACATAGATAGAATGGAAGAAACTAGAATACCGAAGATGGTGAAAGATTACAACCCTAGAGGCACAAGAAAAGTTGGTAGGCCTAAGAAAAGGTGGACTGTGGAATAGGAACAGCCCGCTAGAGCCTAAGACTGTTAAGAAGATGATGATGATGATCAGGGATCCCTATAGGGGGGGGGGATCGTGTCGCCATTGGCGACATTTAGGAAATTTTTGAGGGGGATTTTTGTTTTACTATTGCTTGAAAAATCTTCACCTATTTTACAAAACCGTAAAAAACTTATAACGGACATGTATCAGACGCACAATAAATCTACCCAGTTGACTTTTTCGAGCGGGCTGTAGGCGCGGTGTGCACGGAAAAAAGGATCTAGTCTTCTACTCGATGCTTCAAACAGGCTACAGATCACCGTGTGGCGGCTTATGGCAAGCACTGAGGATGCCGAACGTCGAAAAGGAAGCTGAGGAACATATAAGAGAACTGTGCCGCCGAATCTAGTTAGAGATAACAGACGTACTTTGTTCACTAGTATTGTAAAACAAATCACGTTTTACTGAAAATATTAATTTGTGATTTATTATTTACAAATCCTTATTTTTTTAGTTTATAACTACCTACAATCAATACATCGTTTCGGGAAAAGGTATTACTTTGTAATAGTTTTGAGTTAGAAAGCCCCGGCCTTTGCTCGATTAGGTAAGAAATTTTACTGTAAAAGAGAGAAAAGCTCTTGTCAAAAAAGGGGGGGATTTTTAAAATAAAATTTGGGGAATAGGGGTTGGGGGGGATCGGGACCTCTGATAAATGACGATGATGACTTGACGACTTTAGAATAGGATCGTCGCTCCCGCCAATCCGTAAAATTGAGGTTACAAAGAGATAAGAGAAACAAGTAAAATTGGGTTCATTGAAACGTCGACGATGAGACGAGGCGATAAGGTAATAAGGGCTCGTGTCGTGTGATAATCGACTGTGTGTGGCACATACACGCACACGCAACTTTCAAACCGTCGCTTGTTGCTTTGTTGAAAGATGTGAATTTCGTTGTGTTCAATTTTCTTCATTGTGTTGTAGTTAATATTATAATAAACGGCGGCGTGGGAGAATCAAAGTTCTCGGTATTTTAAATTGCAAATTATGGATTAAAGGAAACAAGGCTCCCGACTGGCAGTCTCGGCAGTGTTTCTCCGCCGTTTCGAAAGACGCCAACAAGGTTACGATACTTCGGTTCTTGCGAATATCCACTTGCGAACGTTACCAAAACATTGCGTGCCGCTCCTCGTCATCGGGCCAGGCACATGTATACGATTAAATTCCTTTGATTGTGTGTAAAACATCGGTAAATGTAGTGAACATCGCTAGTAATACAGTAAGGCCTCTATTACACTAGGCAACCGATTGCAGAAAAGTTGTATCCTTGTCACTACGGCGGTTGCTCTAAAGTTAACCTCCGATTGGAAGGTGAAGAAAAACTAAAATAAAGAAAACTAATATACCGGATGGCCCATAAGTCAGTTGGCACTAGCAGTATGTAGACGCTCGATTGACTAGCATAGTAGTTACTTGATTTGACTAGAGCAGTAGTTCCCATAATTCAGTTGAGATTTGAGGTTAGGTTGATGTTGATGTGTATGCTGTTGTTAGCGCTTGTTTGTTGTTCATGTTGTTTGCGAGACAATGAATAGAAAACTATCTACAGAGCAGAGTGTTTTTGTACTGCAGATGTGGTGGAAACAGGACCATAATTACAGTGATGTTATCGAGTTGTTTGCGGAACGTTTTCGAAACATCGCACCTCCATCTAGAGAAGGTATTCGTAAACTGAATAAGATTGAACCAGACTGGAATGGTAGCGGAACTTCCTCGATCACGTAGGCCAAAAACAGTTACAACAGAAGAGAATTTAAATATCGTTGCGCAATGTTTTGTGCAGTCACCAAAGAAATCAACACGAAAAGCGTCCAATGAGTATGGAATACCTAGAACAAGCCAGCAAAGGATGCAGAAAACGTTGAAGTTGAGACCATATAAGCCCACTTCACTCCAAGGCCTAAATGAAGATGATCCTGATAGGCGTACAGAATTCTGCGAATGGTACGCAATACGACAAGAAGCCGATCCACAATTTTACAAAACCATTCTTTGGAGTGACGAGGCTACTTTTAAGCCGAATGGTACAGTGAATAGGCACAACTGTGTTTACTGGGATACTGCGAATCCACATGTGGTGATAGAGACAGAGTTAAACGCTTCGGGGGTTACTGTTTGGGGAGGGATCTTTGCCGGTGGGATCATCGGACCCTACTTTTTTAATGGTACAGTGAATGTTGAAAGTTACCTACAAATGCTTCACGAAGTGTTGATGGAACTAGAAAACAGTCCACTTTTTGAACACCTGCAGCCAATTCGAGAAAAGTTAATATGGCAACAAGATGGGGCACCCCCTCACTATGGGCTGATTATGAGAGACTTTTTGAATGTAACGTTCGATGAATGGATTGGCAGACGGGGTCGTGTTGAATGGCCTCCACGTTCTCCTGATCTTACCCCGATGGACTTCTCGGTCTGAGGTATACTAAAAAATGCAGTGTACTTCGTGAAGTGGAACAATTGAAGGAATGCATTCAATCTGAATTTGAACACCTATAGTCCCTGAATATTTCGGACATAATTTGTGCTTCGAAGATGTCAAATTTGGATAGAAAAGGATGGAGGCCACTTTGAGCATTTCTTGTAGGTCATGAGAACTATGCTATTAACTATCTGTATGCGTTATCTGTATCTGTATCCCTGTTGCACCTCTACAATAAAAGTGCTATTTGCAATTTTACCAACTGACTTATGGGCCACTCTGTATTATATACAAAATTTACATACGGGTCTGTAATATCTTTCCACATAATCACCACCCAATTATTCTTCAGCACTACAGCGCAACGTGAGCCCTGGCTTCCAAACACCAGTCTTCTTCAAAGTCTCCTGTCCATTGCCATCTCCGTGTACCCTTCACATCCATTCTTCTGAGATCTTCCAGCACATCATCCAACCATCTTATCCTAGGTCGACCCCTCTTTCTACTTTCATAGACCTGCACCCTCAGGATTTTCTTTGGCATACGCTGATCATCCATCCGCTCTAGGCGACCTAACCATTATATTCGTTGAGCCTTTATGAATCTTACAGTGTCTTTGGGATTCGATAGCTCATCTGTCTGCTGGCTATTTCTTACTCACCATTCGTCATCTTCTTCAACTGGGCCATAACACGTCTTATCATCTTTCTTTGAAACCTTTTTAGTGTTTCTTGTTCCTTTTTTATCAGTGTCCGTGTCTCACCTCCATAAGTAACAACCGTCTTGTATATTGTTACGGCTAATCAGTGTGCTGTTGGCATACTAAGCCCTATTTCCTATTTGCATGTATTGTGTTCATGGACCCTTCATTGTCTGTCTTCAGGTATCTGAACTGGCAGTGTTTCTCCGCAGTTAGGACGTTTCGAAAGACGTCAATAAGGTTAAGATATTTCGGTTCTTGCGAACGTTACCAGGACATTGCGGGCCGCTCGCTCCTCGTCATCGGGCCAGGCACACGTATACGATTAAATTCCTTTTGATTGGAAATTACTGTGTGTAAAACATCGATAAATATAGTAAACATGGCTAGTAATACAGTAAGGCCTCTCTATTATACTAGGCAACTGATTGTAGAAAACGTTGTGGGGCATTGGTTGAAATGATACCCATTACACTTACTGCAATTGGTTGCACAGTCTGCAATCTATTTGCAAGCCACGCAACTGCTCGTGGAATGGTTCTAAACCACGACAACGGCCACGACCTAAACCACAGAATGGGTCGTGGTTTCGGTCTTGAAAATGATGGAAACACTGGAAGGCCTCGTTCGGCACATGGCAAGTAGCAGTCCAGCAAGTAAACACGACAAAGTTAGATTTACAAACAATAGTCTACTGACAATGCGATGGATGCGCCAATTTTTTAGAGATTATTAAAACGAGAAGTAATATTGATGAAAGTAACAACTCTGCGTCCTTTGCTACTATCCAGTCTCTCACGTTATCGCCGCCGTCGCCGCCAAGGCTGACACAATCCAGTTTCACACAACGATATAAGCACTTTATTGCCTTCTGACATTCTTGTTACCCTATTCTTTACAGCTCACTATTTCAAAACGCTGTTGTTGCCTTTGATGATCACTAACACTTAATAATCTCAGCTGTAATGCTTTTCAAACTGAATATTTTATACAGGTCAGCGCATCTATACTATATAAATTTTCTTGTAACGTTACTACGTGATGAGCTAGAAAATTTTCTTGCGGCCCCTACCCCAATGAGGGACGCGCCCCACAGTTTGAGGTCGCCTGTACCAATTACAGCACTATGTACGAGGAGGTCTGCCTAATAACTAAAGACTTCGAATTTTTTCCCACGTAGTGGCAACTCTGTGAGGCCACAAATTCAACAGTTTGATGATAGGTAACGAAGTTTGTTTGGATATCTAAAAAAACGTTTCTAACCCACACCTGACTCAAGTCCCTGTGACCAATAATTTCTCTTCCCGAGATTGAAAATACATCTCGAACGACACCATTTTGGGACGATAGACAACATTAAAAATAAATGTAACCGACCAGTTGAAGGAGATTCCAGTTTCTGACTTTCAGCACTGCTATGAAGAGCGGAAAACCCGTCTAAAGCGCAATGTTGCTTCCCAAGGGAACTATTCTGAAGCCGATAGAGTCTAGATATAGTCTGATTGTGAATAAAAGGTTTTACTGAATTAGTCTCATTACTTAATTTTCAGACCCTGTACATATTGTATGAGCGAGCGGCTAACGAATGCAGGTACCGAGCATCTCCCGGGATAAGGGGATTCCCTTTCACGGTCTCCAAGGAGGGCAGACGAGCGGGTAAAATGATAGAGCACTCTCTTGTACTTGGAATGGGAAACCATTCTATCAAAGCTCCAATAAGATATACTTATTGTTTAAGAACGTTAAGAACGGTGGGCCAGTGTCTAGTTAAATATTTCAGAGCAATAGTTCCCTACTTACAGGTTTTTAACTTATGAAAAATTATAATAAATTTTATTTTATATATTTTAATGAAAAATTAAAATATTTCAAACAACGGTGGAAAGAACGCTTAGATAGAATGTCAGATACCACACTGGCCACACAAGTCTGGAAACACAAACCTATAGGACACAGGTGTGTGAGTACACCCAGGAAGATATGCCTGGAGGCGGAACAAGCAGTACGTTGCCTATATACTGTGCTGTGAAGATGACGATGAATAGTTAACCGGTCGGGTCTCCGAGAGGGGACAACTCGAGACTATAAAAATGAGGTGTGTGAGTACACCCAGGAAGATATGCCTGGAGGCGGAACAAGCAGTACGTTGCCTATATACTGTGCTGTGAAGATGACGATGAATAGTTAACCGGTCGGGTCTCCGAGAGGGGACAACTCGAGGCTATAAAAATGCAATCAAAGGTCACTGGTTATGAACAGTTAACATCTTTATAAATGGCTGTACGAGTTGAAAAGTGTACGAGAAAATGTTAGTGATAAGCAGCGTGAAAAGGACGACCAATTAAGTTTTCAACTGCAGTTCTGGAATCTGGCACTAAGAGACTGCTCATAGTCAGTGGCGTGGCGTGGGTACATAACACCTAATGCCGGTTGTGATAAGCCTAAAACTTGACCTAAAAATTAATTCCAATTCTTTCTTGTACCAAGTGTTCTTTTTAGAGCATTTTGTATCATTCGCTGGGAGAAGAAGAGGGTCGCGGTTCAACGGGGTCATTATACTTACACAGAATAAATCAGAACACAAATATTCGAATTAAAAATAATAAAAGACAACCAGAGAAACACGTAAGTAAACTAAGAAAACACAAATAGGTAAGTAGTAACTGCTGCACGTTGGTACCGAAAACGAACATAGCTACTAACTGAGAGTTTTCCCTGTTTATACAGCGGCAACACATTGGACGGACGAATGTGCCCCCTCCACAGTCAGTACAGTGACAACTCCTACGATGTCAATGACCGTACGCAGTAAAACATTCCGATGTCTGAGCCGGCAACACAAGAAGGTGCAAGTGCCCAGTTTTCCCTGTTTATACAGCGGCAACACATTGGACGGACGAATGTGCCCCCTCCACAGTCAGTACAGTGACAACTCCTACGATGTCAATGACCGTACGCAGTAAAACATTCCGATGTCTGAGCCGGCAACACAAGACGGTGCAAGTGCCCAACAGCTCGAAACCAATGCTACGCTTTCCTTCAAGTCTCCCTACTAATATTGTTCGGGTTTCAAATTATTCAATAACTATAGTATTTATTACGTGAAATAATTAATATTATTTTCTCCTATTTCCAGTACTGTTGCCGCCGGCAACAGCGGTTCCATGGACGCCACGCTACTGCTGATAGCTGTAATACATGCGATTAAGTATATATATACAAAAATGGCGTGTCTTACGGGGCTTCTTCCACAGGATAATTATCGCCCAGATACTTAACAATCAGTGGTTATGAAATAAACTTACATCGTCAGACCGTTCAGGAAATTTAGATGCACGATTCGGTTACTTCTTCACAGTAACCTTCAATTACGTAATGCTTTAATCAGTGGGGTAGACGTCTCCCTCAAAATGTGCGCCTTTCCACAGGAACCATTTTCACGAGGAAAACTGTTTGTATAAGTGCAGTTTATTTATTATTCCGGCTGTACAATGTTTACACATTTTCCGGAACCAAAGATTACAGAAGTGATTGAATTCTCATCTTCCACTGCTGTTTGTCCATCCAAAGATCTTCTTCAATTTCTCGTTCCCTCAATATTGTCTGAATTTCTTCTATCCAGGTGATAGGTTAAACTACCACCTATTTACTATAGGTTAAAGATGAAAATGTCTTCCTCTTTTCCTTCTTCCTGGTGGGATCCATTCCATAACTCTCCTTGGCAATCTTTCCTGTCCCATGTGTGTCCACACCATTGTAATCTTTTTGTTTGGATAAAATCAACATTTGCATTTTTCACATTCATTCTGTCCTTAATGACTTCATTTCCAATTTTCTCACGTCTGGTTATTCTTGCACAACGTCTCAAAAGTCCATCTCTGCTGTCATCAATTTTGTTCTGGTGTGTTTATTAGTAGTCCAAACTTCTGAGCCGTAAGTCATGATACTTCTAACAATGGTTTTAAATATTTTGGTTTTAGTTTCTGCTGTAATTTGCTTATCACACAGGATTCCATTAATGTAGATATAACCATCTTTCCCAAATTAATTCTGGATTGTATTTCTTTGTCTTGCTTCCCACTGGCCGTAATTTTCACCACTAAATACTTGTATTCCTCTGTATATGAAATCTTATCCATGTCTTCCTCCAATATCAGTTCTTGATGAAGGTCACCTGTTGCCAGGTATTTTGATTTTATTCATATTTACCTTTAGTCCCCATTTCTGATATTCCTGTAACAATTTCCTAATCATGTACTCTATCTCTTCAAAATCTTGAGCCAAAAGTATTTGGTCATTAGCAAACTGTAATAAATAAACTGCATCACCATCAAGTGGAATTCCCATGTACCTGCACATTTTTTTCTAAGTTTCTATTGCTTTCTCCGTATAAATTTTGAAAAGCGTATTAACTTGTCAATAAATAATCTTATATAATCAGTCTCGCAACGTTTTAGACACCGGCGATTAGATTCCGCCCTTGTTTCGCCGGAACGCGATACGGCGCACACATACATATGCCTACCGTTTGATGGGGCAATCGCGTGCGACAAGGTTACCGCTACTGCTACTGCTTTCTCTCTCTCTCTCTCTTTGCCCGTGTTCTAATTATTGTTTATGTTATATACATTCCAGTTGTATATAATTACTGCACTACATCGCTGCTTGTTGTTTTGGCCCCGATATTTCAATATCGTAAGGCAGGGACGACTGCAATAACAGCAACAGTGATCGAGGTGGCGACGGTTGTTGGGAAACGTCGCCGCGGCCGCAAACCGGTCCGAGTCGAGTAAAAATATCTCGTGGGTACGCACGCGTGGGTAGTTGGGTAACTGTCTGTATTGCCATACTTTAGATAGGCTCAACTACACGTATACACTAGAGCAGACAAAATGCAAACTGCTCTGTGTCAATGAACGGTTTGTCCCTTTGGGGCCAGTGCTCGTTTTCGCGCAAGTCTATCAAACAGTAGAGCGACGTTTATATATATATTTCTTTACAAGTAACCCACGAGTTTGTTGCAGTATTCTTGATTAATATATTATATATTATCAAATTATATTACTTCTGCAAGTTGATATTATTTTAATTATTTTCATAAATGCTCATATTTTTCTTGTGAGGAAACATTATATTATTATTATTATTATTATTATTATTATTAATATCAAAACTTTTCACAATATATTTTTTATTATCTGTAAATTATAATTTTTTTTATTATTTTCGAATATAAAATTATAAAGCTTGAACATAATTCAGTGGAAAGAAAGTTGAGAGAAGAACATGAATTATTAAAGGAAAGAAACAGAATTTAAATAGTTTAATTAATTCAAAGGTTAAATTTGATAATGAAGCTATATTTTATCACATATTAAGGAAAAGAGAAATGCAGAACATAACGGTTGGTAGCAGTTACCAGGAAAAGTACTGGGACAAGGGGTGATGACTCGGCTGATTGTTTGCTGGCTAAGGCGTAATATAATAATGTAACAATATAATAATATTTTATATATATATAATTTATTTAATATTTATAAATTCTTTGCCTCAAGATCTTTTATTCCCTTATTTGATACATGTTTCGGGAATCCTATTGTTCCCATCCTCAGACTTCCTGATTTTATATCTTGTGAAGTATTTGTGTTTTGGTAGGTTGTTGTTATGGCTGTTGGTTTTTGGTATTTCATACTGGTGTTATTGTGTGTGATCTTTTTGAGTATTTTCGATGTTGAGTGCTTTGAAAATTGTCTCATGTTTTGTATTGATTTGTATTTGTTTAGGAATTAGTTTTTGTGTTTGTAAATTTTCCTATATGCTCATTATGCTGCCTTTGTGTAGTATGTGTTTTATTAGTGTCATGTTCGTTATGTCTGGGAATTCATGTCCTGTGTTTATTGCATGTGTGGCTAAATTATATTTATATATTTCTGTTTTTTTTTTTTGTAGGCGTTTAGATGAGCAAAAGTAACGTTTTTTTTAGTTGTTAGGACAAACAAAAACAACTAAAAAAAAAGTAATTATTTTGCAACCACTAACACGCAATTATACTTTCCATAAGCGCTTTCAAGCCTCTCGGCTCATCTTCAGATGGAACACAACAACCTAACCAGGAATCTTCACCAAATAAGAAATATTTAGTAAAAATAAAAGTTCTATCACAAACACAAAGCAACTGGAAATAATGTTCATCAATAGATATTTCAACGAGGACACTACACATAAATATAATAAAAAAACACGAGCTTTGAGAAACGATTATGCTAATGGCTAAAGAATGATTTTTTTGTGTGTAAAGACATTTGGTAGCTAAATTATGTGCTGCCTCGTAACATATTGCTCACCTAACGCCAGTAGCTGATAAACAACGACAGTTGTATTATCTGTTGAGCCATAAATCCAAAATAATTATTACAGTGGGCCTACAACAAATTTACCATATAACAATACCTAACTGAGAATCTGCCAATGAAATTAATAGCTCTTTTTTACTGTTCAAAAGAAGCACCCGTTAAACGTGACGCATGACCCTGTTGTACATGAAATAAGTTTACAATTAACTAATACCCTTGCGTTCATCGTCTCCGTACACGTCTCCGTTATTTATTGTGTAACGTTTATCTTTTCACTGACTTGTCTGCACGTTTTTGTCTTCATTTATCAGTTTATGCAAACTATATTTTTAGTATGATAAATGCCATCCGCTTGTTACTCAGTATCGCTTTACTTTATCACACTACTTAAACCCTGATATGCGACGTTTCGACACCCAAACCTTGACCCGCATCCAGGTTGACATGTTATGATAACGATTCCCTGCATTCACATGTTTTCTGCCATTACTTCATAGACTGGACATCTACTTAATCTGAATGTCCTGGTTGTTTAAAAATCTTCTTTCTCTTTTTCTTTTCATCTGGCTCACAGCCTGTTTACTCTGTCAACCTCTCTTGCCTACTGGTCCAACACATCGATTTTCACCAACCGTATCATCTGTCATTCTGCTTATATATTCGCCCTGTACCATATGTCTTCCCACCAGCCAGTCCCCAATTACCCTCTTTATATTGCACAACCTCCGCGTACGGCCGCTTCTACTATAGGGCCTTGCAAGTCGCATGGTACCTGAGGGATTATGAGACCCTTACTAACACTCTGGCCGCACGCCTGGGGTATGAATCATCTACTGACGCGTCCACTACGTAACTGCAACTTTTATAATATGAATTTTTTAACAAACGAGCTTAGCATATTTGTAATCTTCATAAAATTTTAGAGAAAATGACACCAAACATGACGTGGTTGTGATATATTTAAATGTACAATTAAGTCTAACTTTATTAAGTACTTCAATTCTGCGTTTGCTTTAGAATCCCTAAAATACTCATATTCATCGCACAGTGAATATGCGATGTGTTGTTTAGACTCAGTTTTCTCGCAATTTCACGGAGATTACAAAAACTATAGTTTACTTTGGATTATACGCTAATTCAAGCTTTTATTTCTAAGATTTCTATGAATTGTAACACAGATATTCCTAACTGTATTTATCTTCTCTCTTATATTATATTCAGATTCATAGCTTACTGCACAGCCGAGATATTTGAAACGGCTCACTTGTTCTAAACTGCTGCTGTTTATAACTATCTTAGTCCTCACTGAATATTTACCATTAAAGGCCATGGTTTTGGTCTGTCTTACGGAAATTGTCAGTGAGTACTCTCTTGCCACTTCTTGTAACTGAAACATAACTCTTTGTAAATCATCCTCATTTTTAATGAACTATATTAAATATTAAAAAAAAAAATAAGCCTCGGCTTCCGAATTTGTTAAGTTCACAAAAATTGCGCTGATCGGAACACATCATCAGGATGGAGCATTGCACACACACTCCCAAAAAAGAGTGGTACATAACAACTGACATGGGACGAGCCTATAGGTACACCCAGAAAACGACAGGAAGACGATATTGCCTAAAATTTGGAAACGGGGTGTTAAAACCGACTGAATCTATTTCGATAATTTTGTGAATAAGTAATCTGTAGCAATGTGATTTCCAAACAACAAACATCGGTATGGAGAACCATACATGACTTCCATGTTCTAAGATTTATATTTAAACATCGGTATGGAGAACCATACATGACTTCCATGTTCTAAGATTTATATTTAAAATCACCTTCGAAATGAAATATTTCCATAGAAACTACTTCTTTCTTCAGCCTTAACCACGGTACTGTGGTCACTAACGTATACCACTTCACGTTAGCGCACTCGATTTTCACTGATGATGGCAGTCGATGGCACTGCCGAAACGTCTGGTTTTGCAGAAAACATTGGGTCACGGCCAAACAGCCCAGGAAGGAATTCTAACAAGCTACTACTTCTTTGTTGCCGATAACGTAGTACACATACAGAAAATTATCACCTCCCCTTTCGACTATCATTTTCAGTTATAGAAAATTACTCCCTTCCCCTTCAACTACCCTGTTCATTTACAAATATTTCATCTACCTTTCTGCAGTGGATTATTATGACCTTCTTGTCAGGATACTTTATTTATCAAAATTAAGTACTTTACTTTTGTTAAAACATATAACGTTGCAGGTAAACTACCCCTTCCCCTTAACTTATCTTCACCAAAATCAACAGGCCTTGAGTCCTCCACAATTCAGGCACACATATAAAAAAATATTTGATTCTGTTTGATTTTGTGGCAGTTATCGTTCGCCATAGAAAAAATTCTACACACACTTTTCGGAAAAATAACTTTTTTCATGTTTTGAGGGTAGTACAATCACAATCGGCTCTTATCTCTAACACGTTTTTTCGCCATCACCATATTCCATTTCCTTACGGAACATGGAATTAAAAAGAACTAGTAGGCCTACTTGGAACCCGACAAAACACATTGGTATACAAGAATTCGATTAAACAAAAAATAAATGTGACCAATTTAAATTTTAAAAAGCAAATAATAAGTTCTACAAATAACCAGGCGATGATTACGTTTATCAGTGTGTAGGAGGAGTTGATTTCCGTTTGGAAACACAGGTGAGAGAGCTACGTCACAAAAGATCGGCGGTGACGTCACACGCTCGCAGAAATGACGGTCAAGATCACATAACAGAGCGAACCAGCGTTCAGTCTCTAGTCTGCGGCCAACTGAGTCGGTCGGTCGAGAGAGAGCTGGCTGGCTTTGCCCCTGTGACTCTGTGACTGATCGCCGATCTCTACCACTAACACAGGTTTCGACATCAAATCAACAAACAGTGTGCAGTGTGATCGAATGATACAGTTCTCTTGATAACCGGCAAATATTTAATTATTTGTTTTGTTTAATTTTTAAACTATATAAACTAAAAAAAAACACATTTTTTTTGGATATTCGAAGTGAGCAAGAAAGCTACCCAGTGACTTTTTTTAGTAGTATTGGTTTCTGACCGTCCCTCTGCTGATTTAGAAATAAAAGATGTCGTATATCCCTGACGGAGGTGCATCCACTCGAAGCAATTCCAACAGAGCCGAATCACGGATTGTGGTAAGTACCCCATAATATTCTACTTTACTGAATAACCAATCTTAATATATTTGTAGCCAAAATCGATTTATTCGTCGACATTTGGTAGACCCAATCAAATTAGCTAGTGTGTACATTATTTTAACAATATTACTCATCCGATCGAGATTTCCACCCCTACAGAAATTACTGTATTTAACTTACAACAATCAATTTTTCAAATTACCACTTTTTATTTACTTCACATGGATAAAGGCCGAAGTAGTTAAGTTACATTATTTCAATCGTTCTGTACGTAAGTTATATATTGTGGCCAGCACTATCTCTCGACCGTTTTTACTTTCCCGAGCTGGTTAGATCTGATACCCATTATAGGCGCAGAATCCGGTGGATGGCGTAAAACGAATTCGAACCCAATAACACTTCCATTGTTCATCTTGTTTGAATAGCAGTCTCTGTAATTTCAACTTTGTCGCGTTTACTTGCTAAACTGCTACTTGTCATGTTCCGGACGAGGCCTTTCAGTGTTTCCACCATTTTGAAGTCCTAAACCACGACATGAAAGGTTTAGGATTACTTTATAGAAATACTTTAGGTCGTGGTTTAGGACTTGAAAATAGTGGAAACACTGAAAGGCCACGTCCGGAACATGACAAGTAGCAGTTTAGCAAGTAAACACGACAAAGTTGGAATCAACACTCCGCTTCGGAAGCGAGTGCGCTGACCCCGTACAAAGACTTCGCCTCTATAATATAGAGATCATCAACTTTACTCCCTAATCTCCTCGTCCGTAATCCCACCAGCATTACCTCTCCGCAGACTCGTCTAACCCGACCACAAATATGATTCCATCAGCTCACTATATATTATGTTCTCTACACGATAATTCGAGCAGGATTACGTCTTGATTTCCGGCTGCACAATGTTTACACATTTCCTAAACCAAAGCTTACAGAAGTGATTGAATTCTCAGCTTCCACTGTTACTTGTCCATACAAAGCTCTTCAGTTTCTTGTTCCCTCAATATAGTCTGAATTTCTTCTATTCAGGTGATAGGTGGTCTTCCTCTTTTCCTTCTTCCTGGCGGGGTCCATTCCATATCTCTCCTTGGCAATCTTTCCTGTGCCATTCTTTTCGTGTGTCCATACCACTGTAATTTTTTATGGAGATTCTAATTGCATAGACGTTCTCTCTGGAACGTTCGTGCCCACTCCTAGCTCGTCTCTTATCTCCTCCTTTTCCTTATCAAGCACAACTACTACTCAAACATACCGTTTCTACAGTTTTTAATTTTTTTGTTTCTCTCGATAAAGGTATACGCGTCGGATTTATAAACAATTTCTGATACTACTATAGGCTTATACACTCACAATTTTGCTCACTTAGATACCGCTTGACCCCAAATAACAGAAGCAGTCTCCTCATCAATGTTCTTTCTTGTTCCTTCTTCGCAATCTCCTGTTTCTGCCATTACCATCCCTTGACACTTCCATTTTTTGTGTGGATCTTATTGCTTCTTTGTCTACTGGGAGAAGACGATACAGCTGTCCGACCAGGATTACGTCTCTACCTCCTGCTCAGCAAGCGGTGGCGGTAGCTCGTTGCCGAAACTCACGCAACAGCTCGTACGGGGGGGGGGGGGGGGAGAGGTCAGTCCTCCCAGAAAATCAGCTACAACACGTGAACGCGAGGCGAGTCATATCGTTTCCCATTTAACTATCATAAATATATTATATAAAAATTTTATCACTACAAACTTCACTAAAACAACAAAAACCGGTAAATCCGACGACCAATTACCACACGGAGTCATTTAACACACACACACAGCCTGAAGAAAAACAACACACACACACACACACACACACACAATAATTTTAGAAAGATAAACAACCATTCCAAACACACACACACACACACACACACACAAATTAATTAGTTATTACCAACAGACAACATCCGCGTGAGGTCTACCCGCGCGTAATGTGTGTGTGTGTGTGTGTGTGTGTGTGTGTGTGTGTGTGTGTGTGTGTGTGTGTGTGTGTGTGTGTGTGTTGGTACGGAGCAGCAGCAATAAGACTTCGTCACAAAATTATTTCTGAACAGTGATGCAATGCGTCTGATACCGACCGCTCACTTTCACCCGGTCGCGGGCCCGCCAACAGTTATCAATACCAAACAGCTGACACAGCGGTCAAGTAACCGGGCAGGTAATTTCCAAACTCCTCCTTATCTTCGCCGCGTACACACGGAGAACTCCCTCTGATCAACAAGTACCCTAATCTTAATCGCGAGCACCTTATCAAAAAAGAAAAAATATTTTCTCTCAGAGCTGACGAACTATATAAACCAAGAGCATGCACCGCGGACAAGAAAATAAATAAAAGAGGGTAACTCTAAAAACTGGGTGCGAATTCGTTCTCAAACGTATTGACTCTTCTTCTTCTTCTTCTTCTTCTTCTTCTTCTTCTTCTTCAGCACTAGAACCCAACGTGAACCTTGGACTCTAACACTAATCTTCTCCAAAGTCTCCTGTCCATTCCCATCTCAGTGTAACCCGTCACATACATTCTTCTGAGATCTTCTAGCACATCATCGAACCGTCTTATCCTACGTCGGCCCCTCTTTCTGCTTTTACAGTCTTGCGCCCTCAGGATTTTCTTTGGCATGCGCTGATCATCCATTCACTCTAGGTGATCTACCGATTGTACTCGTTGAGCCCTTATGAATCTTCCAATGTCCTCATGATTCAACAGCTAATCTATCTCCTCGTTTTTCGTATTCTCTATTGATTATCTTCTTTAACCGAATCATAAACACATCTTCAACCCTTCTTAGTGGTTTTTGTTCCTTTTTTTGTTAATGTCCGTGTCTCGACTCCATAAGTAACCACCGGTCTGATATGTGTCTTCTTTATTTTCATTTATGTTGTGACTAATGAGTTTGCTTCTCTATAGTCTGCTATTGGCATAACCTATCCTATTTTCTATTTGTCTCCTGTTATGTATTGTCGTGTTTATAGACTATTTCACGTTACCCAGGTATCCGAACTTATTAACTACATCAAATGAATTATCCTCTATGCATAAATTATATAGATTTCTTCTCCTTTCTGATGTGATCGGTGATTATATTTGGTCTTTAATTTTCTTTGTTTTGCTGGATGTTGTACCCGTGACGTACGCTTTGTCAGCCATAAATAATGCTGTTTGAATTTCCTAGTCTACTGTTCCTTCAGTTCTCATTACTATGCCACTGTAATAATCGACTTTCCTTACTTACACAATGAACAAAAACCTTCGTTACTACTGTCAGTGCCACATTAATCAATCACAATCACGTAAACGCGACAAACTGCGGCAGTGGCGGTCTTGTGAACGATTCTGTACGCCGTGCGTCTGATGCACTACGATTACATTCCAACAATCGCTTTCAAGGTCAATTTGTTGTCGCTATACGTCACTGTACCCTGGTCAGGGATTACGCTGCTGCACGTAACCAGGCTACGTTATTTTTAGTCGAATATTATTTTCGATCCATGCTTCAAGAGACGTACTGAAAATAGTGTTCGTTTTAATCAATTAATTGGTCACACGGTTACTTGGACCAGTTCTTAAACGGTTTTTTACCTATAAGGCTTTCACGGCCGGCGTCACAGTGTCGGACACAAGCTGACTAAACTCCGGGCTGTTGGGCCGTGCCGTGGTCCACTCTGGTTGTTACTAACAGACTGACTAAACTCCGGGCTGTTGGGCCGTGCCGTGGTCCACTCCTGTTGTTACTAACAGACTGACTAAACTCCGGGCTGTTGGGCCGTGCCGTGGTCCACTCTGGTTGTTACTAACAGACTGACTAAACTCCGGGCTGTTGGGCCGTGCCGTGGTCCACTCCTGTTGTTACTAACAGACTGACTAAACTCCGGGCTGTTGGGCCGTGCCGTGGTCCACTCTGGTTGTTACTAACAGACTAACTGAACTCCGGGCTGTTGGGCCGTGCCGTGGTCCACTCTGGTTGTTACTAACACAGACTGACTGAACTCCGGGCTGTTGGGCCGTGCCGTGGTCCACTCTGGTTGTTACTAACAGACTGACTAAACTCCGGGCTGTTGGACCGTGGCGTGGTCCACTCTGGTTGCTACTAACAGACTGACTAAACTCCGGGCTGTTGGACCGTGCCGTGGTCCACTCTGGTTGTTACTAACAGACTGACTAAACTCCGGGCTGTTGGGCCGTGCCGTGGTCCACTCTGGTTGTTACTAACAGACTGACTAAACTCCGGGCTGTTGGACCGTGGCGTGGTCCACTCTGGTTGCTACTAACAGACTGACTAAACTCCGGGCTGTTGGACCGTGCCGTGGTCCACTCTGGTTGTTACTAACAGACTGACTAAACTCCGGGCTGTTGGGCCGTGCCGTGGTCCACTCTGGTTGTTACTAACAGACTGACTAAACTCCGGGCTGTTGGACCGTGCCGTGGTCCACTCTGGCTGTTACTAACAGACTGACTAAACTCCGGGCTGTTGGGCCGTGCCGTGGTCCACTCTGGTTGTTACTAACAGACTGACTAAACTCCGGGCTGTTGGGCCGTGCCGTGGTCCACTCTGGTTGTTACTAACAGACTGACTAAACTCCGGGCTGTTGGGCCGTTCCGTGGTCCACTCCTGTTGCTACTAACAGACGTTTCGGCCTCTCCTCTGGAAGCCATTCTCAGTGTGCAAAACGATTCCGCTAACTGACACGGTGGGCTGTGAAGATACTGATGATGATGATAAAACTTAAAATATTATACTCGCAGAAGTAATCTATCTGTAGTGGGCTGTACCATCTTGTTTCCGCTCCACTGACGATGGCCGCCGTCGGTGCTGCCGTAACGTCTGGAAATGTGGCGAATATTGGATCGCGGCTTAATAACCCCGTTTAACGTGTCTTACAACTTTGAGTTAGTAAACTACTTTTAATAATAACGAAAAGTATACACTCTTCAATACTTGTATACAAATTTTATTACCTGAACCTTCTTGACTATTTAAATGAGACTTTACTCAATGTTTGTCGCCACATGAGGGTAGAATTCTATGGAAACTATTATTATATAATAGAGAGGTATGTAGGTAAGTATGTACGAGTATGCTCGTCTTGACCATTGACTCGATAACGGACAAGTACTTACGCCTCTCTCTCTCTCTCTCTCCCCCCTCCCTCTCTCTTTGTGTGCGTACTTGTGTGTGTGAGTACATGCGAACACAGACAAAAGCCGTATACTCATTGTTGTAATATAATTAGAATCCCAGTTTGACGTGACAGGCTCACAATAAACTGGAAAAGTATACGCAAGACTGAAAAACGAACCATACGACAGGTTTAGCACCTTAAACGGTGGAAATACAGCAACACGATAATTTATGGAGCAAAGCTAATTTATGTGGCAGTGGGGACATCTCCCAACAATGAATAACACAAGAAAGAAGAACAGTAAAGGACACTTGCAATGAGTAAAAAGCAATTCTATACAAACAATGCAGAATGACAGTGTATGCATGCAAAAAAGATCGCGTAAAATAAAAAGCAATGGAACAAGATTATACATACATAGGCTATATAATAATAATAAACTTTGGCTAGCAAGGAACTTGATTTTTTTTTAGTTTACACATACGTGTCTATAATCGAACAGAGAACCCTATTACTGGTCTAGTTCTTATTTTGTTTACGTTTACTAACCAGGATACAATCTGCTTATTATCATTTAAGTAAGGATATTGCCTAAATAAGTGCCAACAAAACTCGGCAATTATCTGCCGTTGGCGCAATCAGTGTTAACCCACCGTTAAATTCCCTTTAATTGAGAACCACAGCTAATTGCATTGCTGCATTGATTAAATGAAACAGTAATTACAAATGAGACAAGCTGCTGTTGTGAATCGAAAACGCGACCAACAATGCGTTTAACATAAATATTTACTTTCAATTGGGAACAGACACACACGAGAGGTTGGCAAACAAAAGACGTCTCACGCTCAAATTACCGCCTTCTTCACACACACACACACACACCAGAGTTTCACCTGTCTTCCTCTACCTAACCAAACCTAACCACACACAGTGCGTTCAGACTAACGGACAAGGCTAGTTCTTTCTGTACATCACTCACTCTCAGCGGCAAACATAATAATTACCAACATTCTCACATAGGCGTACGCAATATTTAAATAAACCGTCTACAATTAAACAATCCCTGTAGTATTAATTATTCATATACCCTTCTCTATGATCCTCATAAATGTTCCTTGCAATCGTGACATATTACAATAATGAACAATAATAACTGATTTCCTCTGCAAGCGAATGTTTTTTTGTTTTCTATTGCCCGATTCGCGAATTTCATGTGTGAGAAACGTAAGTCACAATAAGATAAACTTTCGTAAGAAATGTAATGTTGCGTCAATCGCGATATACACACACGTTTATTTGTTTATACTTATTGTTTGCATTATATATATATACTTATGTGTATATATACATATACACGCGCGCGCGTTCGCTCTAAAATATGCATAATACAAAGATTAATATCCCAGGTTAGTCGTATTCAAGCGGACGAAATGAGATTTCTCAGGCATGTAGCATGATATTATATTCTTCAAGATCGCAAAAGAATTGACACTTATGGAGGAACTGAATATATCAATCGATAGATGTCCAACATCGGGTAAAATGGTTGGAACATCTCAACCGAACATGCTCAAACAACTATTGAATTATATAAGCCAAAAGGACGGAGAGGTATGGAACGTTCTAAGAAGCGTTGGGAGTGACCAGTTCTAGTCTATTTGCTTGGGACCGGAACAAACCGATTTTGGTTTGATCCTGGCCGCAGACGACTACTACTACTACTACTACTACGACGACGACGATGATGACGACTACTACTATGACGATGATAATTCAAGCCGAAATTAATGAATTCAACTATATTAAATGTTGAACATAACGAATACAATATCATCAGCTGTATATGAACCACGTACAAAATTTATAAAAATGTTAGCCACATTGAAAAGTAAACGATCTGGCGGGATACCCATAATGACACTTGACGCTCTCAACAGGGCAACCACATACTGTACCTAGTTAATGGTCAAGGCAAACAGCCCGGCTTATTCATACATGCATACGTGCATTCCTCACTCATTCACTATTACATAATACCGTATCACGTGTTACGTGCACTAACCGCCAACCATTTCCAACGAATCCTGACGACGTTCACGATGACAAACACCTACTCGAATACACATTTATATAATTTTCTCCATTAATAAAAATGGGAGGTTTGATCAAAAGGTTGATGCAGTTCTTGTTTATTTTAAACAAGGGCCTTCATTCATCGACACTTATACAAGATGGATGGCTATATCTACTTTAAATGGAATCCTGTTGGACAAGCAAATTACAGCAGAAACTAGAACCAAAATATTTAAAACCACTGTTAGAAGTATCACGATTTACGGCTCAGAAGTTTGGACTACTAATAAACACACAAGAACAAAATTAATGACAGCAGAGATGGATTTTTGGAGACGTTCGGCAAGAGTATCCGGACGTGAGAAAATTAGAAATGAAGTCATTAAGGACAGAATGAATGTGAAAAATTCAATTGTTGATTTTATCCAAACAAAACATTTACAACGGCATGGACACACGAAAAGAATAAGATTGCCAATGAGATTTATGGAATGGACCCCACCAGGAAGAAGGAAAAGAGGAAGACCACCTATCACTTGGACAGAAGAAATTCAGACTATATTGAGAGAACGAGAAACTGAAGGAGATCTTTGGATGGACAAGCAGGAGTGGAATATGAAAATTCAATCACTTCTGTAATCTTTGGTTCTGGAAAATGGGTAAACATTGTACAGCCGGATTAATAAATAACATCTTTTTTTATGATAAACGAGGAGGTGGCCCACAGCATCCGCCCCCCCCCAACCTGAAGAGGATCGGGGTTATCTAGCCTTTGGCAAGCCAATGCGAAAATTGCAAGATAGCAGTGGTATTTGTTAACTCTAGTCAAAATGTCAGAAGTGTATAAACACAATGATCATCACAACTGCTGCTTGTCACGTTCCGGACAAGTCCTAGGTTGTGGTTTAGGACTTGAAAATGGTGGAAACACTGAAAGGCGTCGTCGGGAACATGACAAGTAGCAGTTCACCAAGTAAACACGACAAAGCTGGCATTACAGAGACTACTAATTCAAATAACGGTGTTTAGTGTTAATCACAATAGGTCATGTGCTGAATCTAAAATTAGAATAATTTTATCCATCTCAACAAAACGCTCATTACACAAATCTACTGTGTGAATTGCCACAAAAAATAAGACTACTATATAAAACAGTGTAGATTTTAAACGGATGCATTGTTCAGTGTTCAGTCAATACAGACACACGCAGTACGAACGAAAGCCTTGCCGTGCGTTGTAAACAAACAAACAAACAAACGATTCTGATAAGTACAAACACCCGGCCGTGTGATTGTATTAAAAACACGAAATGTCAACGAACCAGCAATACTGTAAATATATTCAATAATAAACAGGTGATTATGTACAGCAAATTGCCAGAGCGAAGAATATTTTTAATTTTAATCTCTCTCTCTCTCTCTCTCTCTCACTTGCCTCCTTAATCCTAGTCAGTGGCCAGCATGGTGATAATGATCTGCAGTTTCTTCCTCAATTCTGACTCTTCAAATTTTACCCGTGCAAAGGCGACGATTCAAACCACAGAGATATTACACTAGAAGAGTTATGACATAGACAACCCTGTAAGGAGAAGTGTGTCTACGAGGGTACATTAATACGCTCTGCCTTCGTTTTTTGACACTGTGTAAGTTGTTTTTTTAAGGCTGCAAATACGTACGTTATTTACCAAATGCTGAGTGATTGTCGTTATTAAGAAAATTCCAGGTTTGTTTTCTTTTTCTCTTATTCTCTAAAGTTCTAAAGTGCTGTTATTTATAACCATCTTGGTCCTCACTGGATGTTTATCTTTAAAGGCCATGGTTTTAGTATTTCTTACTGAAATTGCCAGTGAGCACTCTCTTGCCACTTCTTGTAATTTAAACATAGCTCTTTGTTGTAAATCATCCACATTTATTAATATACAAATTATTGTAATTCCTTTTATTTCTACAATATTACTTATAAGCCTTACTTTAGCACAAGCAACCAGCTTAGAAATAGGCCAACGTTAAGTGATAAAGGAATTTCGCTGAAACTGTTAATAGTTCGCGAGGGGGGTTGACCCCCCCCCCCCAGTTAAGCCACTGTTCCAAACAACAATGATCGCAACAATTACAAACGTACTCAGTAAAAGCCAACTCAAAACAATGACGAAGACAATGACAATGTTGGATGTAAATTATACCGATAAAGAACGGCGTTCGCCGATGACGAAGTAAACAAACAAAAATATAAATAAATGCATGCGTTTACGTTAAGACTGGAAAAACAGAACAATAAACGCCACTGTCACGTGCAGATACTGTTTGTAGTAGGAAATGACGTCGTGTGATTCACACCGAAACAACTCTAATTGTACTAGGAAATGACTACGTTGTGTGTGTGTGTGTGTGTGTGTTACACTTCTACGGTAACAATAATCATTCCGCTATTTATTCAAATATAAACGCGATAACATCAAAAAAACACTACTGACTAATTTTAGTGACAAATCTGGTATAATTTTTGTTATTCCCCAGCAACTAAAAATTCATTTCCAACAAAAATCTGTTTAACATATGCAGTGGCGTACCTAGGCCACTGGAGGCCCGGGGCGGATTTCTTTCTGAGGCCCCCCCTCCCATAAGATGGTTGTTTACAATCCAATTTATCTTTTACTTTATAAGAAGCTGTAGTAATGTTTGAAATAAAAAATCCACTTTCATATTGTAAACGCAAAGTTTAAAAAAACAATAGAAGTACTGTAGTATTATTTATAGACTGCATTAAATTTATTACAATACTTTATAATATATGCAATAAACTTATATATTGCAAAACAAATTTAACATTGCTGCAAACACTACTTGGCGGCTTTTTTCAAGTCAGTCAGTAGTTTTACTGCAAATAAGGTGAACTGTCTAAAATGGCCGTTGTGGCGTAGGAAAAATTGTCTTATTGTATCGTCAAAGCATGTTTTCCTTGCCAACTTGTTTTCGATCGATAAAAATACTATTCCATGTTGCGTTTCAGGACGTGACATTAGAACATTTGCAAATAAATTACAAATTTACAAAAAAAACTAAATTTTCCAAATCTGGAGGCCCCGTACTAAGTGGGGCCTGGGGTGGTCCGCCCCCCCTTTACTCCGCTACTGAAACATAGGTGTGTGAGAGCTTCCACGACAAAACAGTGAAGTTCATCTAAAACCTTTATGGAACAATTGCAAATAATTCTATTACGGAGGCTATCAAGAACTACAGGGCTGTTGGGCCGTGGACGATTGCTTATCGATTGATAAACGTTTAGACCAACCACCGGAAGCGTGCTTCAGTAGTAGAAAATGTTCAACATGGTATGGCAGGCCGAAGCTGGGATACAAGCAACTGCTCCAGTGAGTGGTCGAAACGGCTAGGGGAGAAAAACATGTACCAATCGATGAGCAATCGGCCGCGTGTTTCAATTACAAGACGTGGCAAGAGAACACTCATTGACAATTTCAGTAAGAAAGACTAAAACCATGGCCTTTAAAGGTAAATATCCAGTGAGGACTAAGATAGTTATAAACAACAGCACTTTAGAATAAGTGAGCCGTTTCAAATATCTCGGCTGTGTAGCACGCTATGAATCTGAATAAGATATAAGAGAGAAAATATTTAGGAATACTTATGTACGATTCATAGAAATCTCAGAAAAAAACCAAGACACAGCACAAGGATTAAATTTTATAAGACAATTGCAATACCTACGTTGATTTATGCGAGTGAGGCGTGGGTCATGACAAAAAAGGAAACCAGCAAGATTCAGAGTGCTGAAATGCAGTTTCTTCGAAATACTTTAAATTATACATTGCAAGATAGAATAAGAAAGAAAGATATAAGAGCAGAACTCAAAGTAAAAGACATAAATGAAATTATTTCAGTTTACAGAAGAGAACGGTGGGATCATCTGCAAAGGATGACAGAGGATCGATTGCCGAAAGCGCACTGAACAAAGCCATTGGCAGAAGAAACGTGGGTCGTCCGAGGATTAGGTGGGTGCCGGAACAGGTTTATATAACCTAATCCTTGAAGAGGAGAAGAAGTAAAAACCCAAAGTAATGGGCGTATGTAGAATTCTATTTCGGTGGGGGGGGGCATACACATCGTACATGATTAAACAGATGTGTCTAACTGGCGGGGAAAAACAGAAATACTACAAAAAACACAAAAATTCACAAGGGTTCTCCACTGCGCGTGAATCGGATCGACCGAATAAGCACATGAGGAGCAGGTATGGTTATTTTAACCCACAATAAACACGATAACCTGGTTCAGCGGCACGCGTGCTGTACGAACGTTGGCCGTATGTTTATCTGTTTGCAGATAAAAGAAAAACACAAAAGCCCAAGGACAAAATATTCGAGTCTTTTGTCTAGAAGCATGTTTCCCTTCAGATAACACGTCCCTCTACGTGGCCGTGTGACAAAACACGCGTACCTTCTGGCCTTTCTTTTTTGGTACGGAACCGCCTCTG
Organism: Magicicada septendecula; assembly: GCA_034769895.1. Classification (NCBI taxonomy): domain Eukaryota; kingdom Metazoa; phylum Arthropoda; class Insecta; order Hemiptera; family Cicadidae; genus Magicicada; species Magicicada septendecula. The sequence goes on from CM068368.1 coordinate 911,081,950, forward strand.
CATATTTTCCTTGTTCGTATGTCCTCGTCTGTGTTTTTGTGACGCTACGCAATTGATAATGCTGCTGTTCCATCTCTACGAAATATTTTCTTCATCTACTACAACACTTCATAGATCAAATAGATTACCCGTAGCGTACATACGAACCCGTAGCGTTCCTACGAACGCTAAGAGATATTCAACTCGACCCGAATATCACAACTGCTTAATCTGTCCGCACGTCTGCGACCCTTCGAAGAAATCCCACAGCCTGCTGTATACGGATCATCATGCCTTGTGTTCGAGACACCAAGATCCACTATCGTGCACAGCTGTAGGCTTACAAGCAAACTGCTACTCCTAACATCCGGACGCTTTTGATTTTTCATGTCACTATTTATTAATGCCCACATATATGTTCGTATTTACTCAATTTATTAATATCATCAATAATCATAGACCAAAAAAACGTCGTGGCCAAGATTACGGAAAATGCCCATTAAACGTATCGATCGTATTCTAACAAAACCCATTCACTAGGCTGCATTGAAGATAGAGACGAGTAATCTCACCGCTTCCGACAAAACTTACCAAATATCTTGTAATCAGTGTGAAAACGCAACCATATTTGAACCGATATTCGGATCGTTCGAAAAATACTTTGACTGACGGCTGCCTTGTTAATCTCGACACCAGAACTACGGGGATCAATCTCCACCCAGAGATATTAAAAATTTCATAAAAATTCCACAATTACTTAACGTACACCTATTTCTAAGCCAGTTGCATGTATTAAAATAATGCTTATAAATAACTGGAGGGATCAAAGGAACTACATTATCTGTAAATTAATAAAGTTATCAGTTTTCTTAATAATGACAATCACTGAACATTTAGTAAATAACGTACGCATTTGCAACATACTTCATGTCGGTTTACACAAAAACTCTTGAGACGCAACGAAGTTATATATGCCAAAAATCCTTAATTTCTCATCTGTCCTGAGAGAAAACAGGGAGTCCAAACTTCAAGCTAGCCTCAAACACCCCCCCCCCCCCCCAGAAGCAAGTTTCATCCATCCCAGACGATAGTCTCGTCACCCTCCCTCTAGGAGCAGGTCCTACAGTTACGCCACTACCTCAGGGGCGTATTTACGGGGGAGGACGAACGGGACTGGACCCTCCCCCTCGCTAAGAGTCGAAAAAAATTGACAAATTTTGTTAATCTCTAAATATTTAGGCTCTTTTACTTTATTCTTCCGTGCGTGTACGCTAGTATAGTAGTAGCTCTTTTTTAAATATACAAACACGTTTATTACACAGTATTAGGGTAGGCCTGTAGACTACGTTTGAAATACGAAATACAGTAAAATCAATTCAGTCCATATGTCTCTTTTAATAATGTTTCAGTAACACTATGTTAATCGTGTATTTGCCGTTTACTTTAATGGGACTGATTTCAGGATGTCATCACACGTTTTTCAGCCACTTTAAAGTAATATTGATTAGTCTAATCCATTCCAATCCAACAGTGGGGCAGCAGCTCGACGTGTCCCAGTGGTTGCAGTGTCCGGGCAAACCGGATGACTGCCTGATGCGTCTGATTCATGGCAGCCTTGCGCTAGAAAAAAAAAAGGATGGATCAACTCCCTCAATGAGGGGTTGAGGCTGTTACAGTGTAGCAGAACCGCAGAGAGATTCGCAACGGCTGGGGTTTTTTTTTTATTAGTCTTTAAATTACTTTTTCCTTTTATATGAAGCCGACCCGGCCCCGGACCCCCCAAAACCAAATTCTAGATACGCCACTGCACTACCTCGGATAATCGGGACTCTACTGTAGGCAAAGAACCACATTAGTACTACCAGCAAACAACACTCGTGCTGCTGGGGGGGGGGGGGGGAGCTGGTCTCGTGTAGCGCAATCGCAATCGCAATCGCCGAGGTTTCGCCATACGGGAAGGGTTCAAGTATCCCGCCGGGTGCAGAACAGCGCACCACGCGACGGGGGGTACCATGCTTATTACAAAAGCAATTACACCACACAATAATTGCTCTGCTCATGTGACACGGCGCAGATGAACAAATCGCTAAAGAAAGTGGACGTGTCAATCAGCAGAGCAGACATACGCGTACTGTATAGTGTTCGTACCTACTGCCAGTGTTAGTCAACACGGCGACGGCCTTGACTGACCTTGCAGGCCACACAAATGACCGCTATTGAACCCCCCCTCACTACTCTCGCTGTATGAACTGCACAACTCGCTCATTGTATTCCTAATGAAGTATTTTTATTATTACATAAATTTTCATATTATTCATTAATCCGGCTGTACAATGTTTGCACATTTTCCGGAAACAAAGATTTACATAAGTGATTGAATTCTCATCCTCCACTGCTGCATCCAAAGATCTTCAATTTCTCGTTCCCTCAATATAGTTTTGAATTACTTCTATCCAGGTGGTTTCTTCTATCCTCTTTTCCTTCTTCCTAATGCGGTCCATTCCATAACTATCCTTGGCAATCTTTCCTGTGCCATTCTTTTCGTGTGTCCACACCATTGTAATTTTTTTTTTTTTTTTGATAAATTCAACAATTGAAATTTTCACATTCATTCTGTCCGTAATGACTTCATTTGTAATTTTCTCACGTCTCGATACTCTTGCCGAACGTCTCCAAAAGTCCATCATATCTGCTGTCATTAATTTTGTTCTTGTGTGTTTATTAGTAGTCCAAACTTCTGAGCCGTAAAGTCATGATACTCATAACAATAGTTTTAAATATTTTGGTTTTAGTTTCTCCTGTAATTTGCTTATCCTACAGGATTCCATTTAATGTAGATATAGCCATTCCATTTTGATATTACATAATTTTAAAATTATGGGAAAAACTACAAAAATCCCGATTACTCTACTCATCATCAACATCTCTAATAAGGATTAAACCAAAAATGATTTGTTCCCTTAAGGTTCCACGGTCGGCGTCTTAGTTATTATTAACACTTTACGGGCTATCAGGCCTTGGTCTGATGTTAGAATCAGCGAACGTTTCACCCACGCCATCGACGGATATCTTCCGTGCTGGAAGGACTGAATATACTGACAAAGGTCTCAGTTAGTAAAACCACAGTACTGTGGCTAAGGCCTTTATCAGTATTTACCCTCATTACCGTTTTACTGACGGAGACCTTTGTCAGTACTTTCAATTCTTCTAGTACTGAAGATGGCCACCTATGGGGTGGCTGAAACGTTTGCTATTTCTAACATCGGACCACGGCCACTTAGGTGGAGTGGCGGGAAATCAAAAAAGCTGTGAAAATAATTAAAGTTAGAACTGGTCTTGATACATGTAATATCCTTGATGGGAAAGAAAAAGAAGAGGCAGAAGAAGTAGAAAAGAATACAAGAGACGCGAAGTTGGGACAAAGAAAAACCAGGCAACGCCGAAAACGTGTGCATGGTCCTACTTTAAGGTCTCTCTCTCTCTCTCTCTCTCTCTCTCTCTCTCTCTCTCTCTCTCTCTCTCTCTCTCTCTCTCTCTCTCTCCCCCCCCACACACACACACACACACAGCGCGCCTAATAGTTTACATGTAACTTCTCTGACGACACGGTTATTATACTTCGCTTTCGACGACGTAAAATAAAAAACCAACCACTCCGACAATCTTCAAAGTGGTTTGGTTTTTTTGTTACACTTTAAGACGGCAATGCACTCCATACTTCACACATAAACTCTTAGTATCGATATTTCTGTGAAATCGATTATTCACAACATACACACTGGCACTTACTTGCGTCGTCGTGTCGTGCCGACCCCTTCAAGGTTTCATCGCCAGTTCCGTCTCACGCCTCTGTGTATCTTTCTTTCACTTTATCGTTTCGCCATCACACAACCACATAATTGTTCAATAATGTTTAGTACGTGCCACTTGTGCTACGTGCGCGCGCGATTTGCTTACCGTAATTCGTGCATCTTTCAATGTTATTATATTCACAATGTTTATTTCCCTTTTCCACAGTAAAAATTTCAATTACCAGTAGGCTTAAACTTCAGCTGATATCGCTATTAAATTACATTATATTTTCTTTTTCTTTTACACGAACAGAGCAGCCGTGGACCACGCGAATATCACTTCTTTTTCTTCTCCTACCAAAAGGCCCTCATTCGCACACTATGCGCCGCCTTCCTTTCCACTGTCCGCCCCTTTCTCGTCTTCTTCTCACCGCAGAGAACCTCAAGATTTTGAATTTCTATTTTGAACCTGTATGTATTTCTATCCACACAGTTCGTTCAAAGAGATACCCAGTTTCATCATTTCCTCCTTGAGTTGTTTGGTGTATCCGTTCAGACTAGAAAGTTGACAATATAGTTGAAAAAATTTGTTTATTTAATGTGGACTGATCCATCCGAACCATATGTGCAAGGGATCTCAGTCTTTTCCTTCGGAAAGCCGTTTCCAGATCTTCTAGACACCTGTACAGCTCTTCTTTGGGTCTATGCCTGTACCCATTAAATTCCATTATATTATTATTATATAAAACAAGACACAGCACAAGGATTACAAGGATTAAATTTTATAAGACAATTGGAATACCCACGTGGGGCAAGTGAGGCGTGGGTCATGACAAAAAAGGAAAGCGGCGAGTGCTGAAATGCAGTTTCTTCGAAATACTTTAAATTATATATTACAAGAGAGAATAAGGAATGAAGATATCAGAGCAGAACTCGAAGTAAAGGACATTAATGAAATTATTTCAATTTACAGAAGAGACTGGTGGGATCATCTGCAACGGATGACAGAGGATCGATTGCCGAAAGCGGCATTGAACTATAAAGCCATTGTAAGAAGAGACGCGGTTCGTCCGAGGATGAGATGGGTGCCGGCAAGGTTTATATAACCTAATCCTTGAAGAGGAGAAAAAGAAGAATAATTAACTTTCTAGTAGCTAGTTCAAGTCTTGCTCGCGCGACTGATTTCAATTTTTCGTTGCCAAACTTTCTTTACTTTTAATAACATACTTGCAATTTTTAATTAAAACATCTGTATCTTCAGAACATTATAGTCAACTATAATAAAACAAACACTGAATAGGCCTACTTTTTTCGATTCACAAACTAATACTACTTGCATTATAAATATTTAGCTTAACGTATTTTATTACTGGATGTGACGTTATGTAGAGTAATCGATGTATTGTTGTCGATCTCCATGACGTTTTCCTCCTACAGCAATGTGCGAGAGTCTTTTCTGCGACCGCAGTTTCGTTTTCGTTGTAATAATTATGACGTCTAACACGAATAGTATTTTCAATATAATATTGTTTAATACAATTAAAATATTTTTAAGTTAACTGTAGGTTCACTTCTTCGTTTCACAATCGTATTGAAAACAGTACTGCGACGCGAACTGCGAAATGGAGTATTGGTCTATTATTACTGGGGAAAAAAAAAATCACAAAATCTGAAATTTCCAATCTATAAGTGTACAAGTGCTAGCTAGAACATCAGAAAATCGAAACACACACACATACAGAGTTTATTGAAGCTTAGTAAACGAATAATACTATATTCGAAACTGATCACAATTTTCTTAATATCGTACGTGCTAATTTGATCACGAAATATGCTACTGTATTCGATCCGTTTAAAATGAAATTATATTAAGAAAACTGCTGAGTTCATCGAAAAAAGAAAAACGCAACGTTTTATGTGCGATTATGATCGTGCGTGTTGTCACACTACGGCGAACACGGGTCCGTCACCTCGTATTGAGAAACATTATGTCACACTGCTGGATCGATCACAGTGCACACTAGAGGTGGGCCGATATACCTGTAATAGGTATTTTGGAACGATATTTTTGTGGAACGGATGTAACAGTGACTGAAAAGTTGAAATACCTGTTATTCGCGGCGACGCTGTTCCGAGTCGAGACACGCCGCCCTCGCTGTTCCGAGTCGGGGCACACCCCCTACACACCTACACAGACACACACACACAAAAAGTACGCAAGATCACGTAAACCAAGGCCAAATACTAGGCGTACAAAAATATCGCTGGAACGCAAGGAACAGCCAGTAACGCGTTATTTAAAATACTAGGTATTTCAAATACTAGTGGTATCACCGATACACGAGGAACAACACGTTCCAGAGTAACAGTAATATTTCAGTAACACCTAGTATTTTAGGAACAGGTAGCATCAAGCATATTTCGAGTAGGAAATATAAGTATATAGTACGAGCCACTTTTTCGTCCTGTATACTTCATTCTGCGCAAAGAGACGAAGCTGTTTTTAATAAAGGAAATAATTCATCCTGCTGTTACATTTATTCTCGTGTGATATGCAGATATAGAATACAGATTATATGCTAATAAATTATATATTATACTAGTCACCAACTTGTAACTAAAATCGGTTGGTAAAACTTTGTTTTTACTCAAAAAAAAACTTTATGTTCCGAGTAGTTAGTGAAATCGTATTTAATTAAATTGAGTTATAACCTATAGAGTGGCTGATGTTGATAAAGCTATTTTATACTTTTTATTAATGTGATTTTAACTTCACTACACATCTCACGTAAATGATGAGATTGTTGTAATGGACATTTATGCACTTTATCTAGTCCTGTTCCTTAAATATCTGTAATGCATTTAATTTACTTTTGTTGTTGCTTATTATTTATAAGTTTTTATTTATGTATTTATATTTATTTTATTACAATTTGTTTTTATTTTTATTTGTAAAATTTTGTTTATTCTCATTCACTCTTGTGGCTTACTGTTATGTTTTTATTATACGTTTCTGATGTTTTTTCACATTATTTTTTGTGGTATTACGTGTAGGCCTACTCTAAATTATTTAATTGCCCCGAGTTTCGCAACTGATTTGTCTAACCAATGTTAGTTTGTTTACTACTAGTGAAAACTTAAATTGGTATTCCCAAAGGGATATAGGCCTATAAATTCTCTTGTTTCTTATTTCCATTTAAACAGTAATAGTTTAATAAAGTCACAGTGTAAAGTAACACTGTTAATACTTTTAGTTTCAATTTATTTCTTATAACAAATTATATAGTATAGGTTATATAATATCTTCAAATAAATACACAGCAAGTAGGTTTATTAATATATTAATAGGTTTATCTAGGTGAAAATAAACCTACTTGCAGTGTATTTATTTGAAGATATTACATAGGAGACCTGCAGGAAACTCAAAACGAGTTACTTACAAAGGATAATATAGGTTATGTATATATAGTATATAATAACAGGTATTTGTACCTGTTATTTTTTTGGAACGGTATTTTCATACCTAGTATTTTAAAATAACAGTTTAGCCCACCTCTAGTGCACACAGAGTCTGTCTCACCTCGTATTAAGAAATACTGTGTCATGACGCTTGAGTCAGGTGACTTGCAATGAATACAGCTGTCTAATGTGTCAATGATATATATTAACACACGCGACGACGGTCGGCTTAGAGTTAAATCAATGTATCTTTAAATCAATCGCAACCGAAACTTAGACGCAACAGGACACAGATTTCAAATAAGTCACATAGCATTTTATTTACGTCGTATTTGGTCACCGCTTGCACATAACAGATATATGTATTATAAGCAAAGATGCGGTCTTATGTGTACTGTACATGAACTTTGTAAACCGGATTTAAAATATGAGCCGCAAGAGACGAAAAAGGCGTACCTCGCGAAAAAAACTGAAAACGTTTGGGGCAAACATGTTGTCACTTACGCAAAAAAAAAAAAAATATATACACAACAGAAAAAAATTCCGTATCGTGAAATTCAGAGCGTATGGGAACGTGATTCTTCTTCTTCTTCTTCACCATCATCTTTTTCTTTTTCCAACCAAGCAAAAGCCTGTTGCGACCTCATCATCCATGTCTTTTTTGGTCTTTCGAGGGGTCTCCGTCCCTGCGGTCGACGATGTCTACACATAATCTTTGGCATTCTCTCAGTGTCCATTCTTTGTAAATGTTGTTCCCATTTATTCCTATATTCTTTAGTTTTTTCGTCTCTGCTGTTCGGATTTATTTTTCATTTGTTGTTAAAATTACTTCCCGGGCTGTTTGGCCGTGGTCCAATGTTTTCTGCAAAACCAGACGTTTGGCAGTGCCATCGACTGCCATCTCAGTGAAATCGATCGAGTACGATGGTGACCACAGTGGGCACTAACGTATACCACCTCACGTTAGCGTAATCTAGTTTCACTGAAGATGCCAGTCTGGTTTTGCATAACATATTGGACCACGGCCAAACATCCCGGTTTAACAACATTGACTCCGCCCATGTAAGCCTACGCAACATGTGTTTCACTTGTTCCTGTGAGTGTCCATGTTTTTACTATTGTACAATAAACTCGGGACAGCCATATATCTATAAAATTTAGCCAAAACGATTAGCGTTAATCAAAAAAACCAAACATGTGGTGGAACTTAACAAGAGGACTATATTTTTAACGAGGAAACTTGGAAAACTTTCGACGCTTACGATGAGCTCCAAGAGGAAAAGAAATGCTACACGTATAAAATTTCTCACGCATATTTGTCTACAAATTGTAACGAGGCCCAGTACGTCAACAAGAGAGCTTATCTTGGTGATCTGAAGACGTGCCGTATCGCGCTGACCTTGTCATTAGTCACCCGGCTACTAACAACAATGACGTGTGCACGCGCGCGCGCGCGTTAGTCAGGGACTCGCCGTATCAGTGGTAGCGTACCCTGGATTCCTGGATTTCATACTGAGGTGCCGCGCGGGCTGTAAAGAAATTTTATAGATATTCGATTATCACAGTACAATTATATACTGTATATGACATAGCAAAAATGTACGGCTGTACTATTGTTTAAAGATTGCGTTATAACAGAATTATTCATTTATCAACACTTCTCTGACAATCGTTTTTTACGAGTGTAAGATGAAGAATGGAAGAACCGAGCGACATCCTTTATAGAGCCGCACACGATGGTCCAGAAAACATGTTTTCCCTCAATTCTTAATGTATTCCAACAAACCTTATAAAAAAAACCTAATCAGAAATCATCATCATCATCTTCACGGATTAAACCAAGGATGGTTTGTTCCGGTCTCAAATAGGCAAAGATTAGAACTGGTCACTCCAGCTCTTCCTCGGACGTCCCACACCTCTCCGTCCCCTCGGCTTATACTTCCAGTTGTTTGGGGATGCGGCAGTCATCCATTCGCCAAAGATGTTCCCACCAGTTCAGCCAATAAGGGGCGATCCTGTCGAGTATACTCATAATATTCAGTTCCTGCCGTATATCTGTGTTTCTTCTATGATTATGGAGAGTATACCCTACCACGTGCCCTGAGAAATCTCATTTCGGCCGCTTGGATTTAAATTAATAATAATAACAATAATAATAATGCGTGATATACTCAAAAACAGCTTAACAAGACAGACATTGAGGTTTACAAGGCCTCAAACATGTACAGCACGATAATTATGATAAAATATAAGATGTCAAACTATACAATACAATAGAAAACTATAGTACGATAGTTATGGTACGATAATTCGTACAATTAGCCGCACTACTATTTACGTATATAACATACACAAAGCCGAGAGCAGTACGCGTCTCTAATTGAGGATCACAGGTTTGCTACTACTACATAACACAAAGAGATTACTACTAACTAGTCGAGCAGTCACAACAACATACCACAACAATAGAAATACACAAAGTCCTGTCATTATAGAAGGTCGGACACATTCTTTCCACATTTAAACGTAAAAAAGGGAAAGTTCACATACACTACGCAACCAGTTAAATAAAATCAATTTACGTTAGTCACATTCTGTGACTCTCGTTTATCTCTCTACTTAACTGATAAGCAAGAATCGACACGCTCTTGTTTAATAACACTGTACTTGTATATACATAATTCAAACTGTTATAATCGTATTTCAAACTACGATAAGCTGTGGCTATTTACATATTTTCGAAATTTTTCGGACAATTACTTGCGCAACGTAAACGCAATTAACTTATTTGGGACACGATAATTTCTATCTTAATACTGCTTTACCGCGATTGCGAACACAAGCAGGTCCACATATTTGGGGTATTCTCCGTTGTTCGTGTACAAATATAGAAGCCGGTTTACACAGAAATGTGTAAACGAATGACACGTGAGAACTTAAACGAAATAATGCGAAGACTTCCACATGGAACGTCCACAAGTTCGATGACTTGTGTTTCTTTTTTCAAAATACTATGCACAAAGTGCCTGGGCATTGCATATTGGTAACCGCTTAAACGTTGAGCTGATTTTTTACATTTTGAAAATTTTCTTTAGTTTGCGACTCGTTTATTTTTCTGTCGGCTATAATGATTTTTTTCCTAAATCATAAATCGCCAAAATAAATTGCCAGACAGTAGCCTACATAAAAGATACTCACACTAATGACTTAACAAAACCATTATGCAAATTTAAATCAGTCCATCAATAAACATGTAGTACATTATTAAACAGGGCTGAACAATATTCCTTAACTTCATCTCATATAATAAAACCATTTTCATCTGTGTATCTAACAATCGACGCTACCGCCCTTGGTGAGTCTTGCTCTCCTTTACAATTCTCCTTTATAATCCAGCCCTACGTACCATTAATCTTTTCTCCCTATTCCATCGCTTGCAGTGTTCTCAAATCCTACAATACACTTCCTATTCATTAGTATCACGATTTTCCCTCTTCTTCTTCTACTTCTTTTGTATAGGCTTTGACGCCTGTCTTTCATTACGCATCGAGGGGATTCGATTCCAAGTCCCCCACGTCCATCGCTTCTGCGGTCGGCCGGGATTCTGTTTTCTCAGCGGTCTATTATCTCGTACTATTTCTATCAATCTATAGTCGCTTGCCCTGTTAATATGGCCATTCCATTTTATTTTTCGTCTTCTGAGATATTTGACTACATCCAGAAGACTACAGGTGTCTTAAAAACCTATTACATTTAGTATAAAGTATAATTTGTTTAAGCATAAAAGAGGGCTGAAAGTACTCAATGTTAGCAAAAATATGATTTATAAACTGGAAGTAATTCTGCCGGCGTTCATGCTTATGTGCTCATCACTTAATATAGGCCTATTTCTAAGTCAATTTAGTATGTTAAAATAAGCCTTATATGTGGCCGTTGTAGAAGTAAGAGTAATTACAATATCTGTAAATGAATAAAGTAAAGTCAAGAGTTTTCTTAATAATGACAATCACTCAACATTTATTAAATAACATATGTCGATTTATTGAAAAACTTTGAGACGCCAGGAAGTCATAAAATGTATTTTTAAAATTATATGGACAGAATCTGAATTTCCCATTTGTCCTGAGAAAAATAGGGAGACCAACCTTCAAGCTACCCCCCACCCAGGAGCAGCTTCTAGTTATGACATTGTACATACATATTCAGAACATAGCCAAATCAAGTAACTAAAAAACAAACAGCAATTGCCTATTCTAGTTACTCTAAATCTGATAAAAACTGTTTAAATATTTGGGAAAAGGCAAATTATACAAAAACTGCGATTTGTACATAAACAAGGACAATTCAATTATATACTTTCGAGTTATGCGCATATATGTGTATATACATATTCAAAACAGTTGAATCAGGGCCACACGCACTAATTACCTATTCTATGTACACTAAACACTAAAACAGTTTAAATATTTTGGAAAAGACAAAAAACATACAACGCAACAGACATATCGTGGGATTATTGGTAAATGTACCCAAGTCCATTCATGTGAATTAACAGAAAACTGAAATTAAAGATTTTCAAGTGCAATGATAAATCACAGAACTGATTCAAGGTTTTTTTTTATCAGCCATCTGAGGACCACATGCCAATTTCAATTCTGTATTCCTTGTTCTTTTCTTTTTCTCCAATATTCTTTCATCTTTTCACTATGTCTCTTCTTACTGTCTTTAGTCCACTTTGAACCTGCATGTTTCTCTCTCCTACGCTGGACTCCTTCCATTTTTAACACCTTTGCCCGTAAAACTTCTCTTTCAATTGCTTCTTCTGCATTTATAATATTTTTAACTAAATCCTTTTTGACTTCTTTAATCCACCTTGACACTGACTTCTTTCCCCACAGATATTTGAAGATCTGTTTTGCTAACCTATTGTCGTCCATTAAATGTCCAAAAATACTAGTCTTCTTTTTCTCACCGTTTCTGCTATATTTTCTACACTTTGATATATTTCATCATTACTTCTTAATTTCCAACCTTCTGAAGTTTTTCGTGGGCCTAATATTTTCCTAATAATTCGTGTTTCCAATATTTCTAGTTTGTCTAAATTATAATTCAATGTTAGACATTCACTTGCATAGAGGCATTCTGGTTAATTTTTATTATTAATCGAGTTTTTTATTAATTACATATCCGTAAAAAAAATAAAAACAAAACGAGAAATACATAAAAATGTCGTTTTTGAAACATCTTGAAAACTTGGACTTGGGTAGTTTTACCACTAACCCCTCTACACACACACACACACACACACACACACGCACAATAATATTAGTGATAATAACTATTAAGATACTATCACCCGTGTCATGATAAGGGATGTAACACTTGTGTATTTGAAAAGTGGTTTCAACATTATATTGGTTGTAGTATACACAATTTGAAAGAGATATTGAAGTGGCCGTTGTGTATTGAAGAAGACTTGTGTATTTACAAAGAAAGCTGCAAACTATAGAAAATGCATGTACAAAGACGACAACAACACTTGAGAATAATGTGAGAAATCCTTGGATTTAGAAATAGTTGTGCAATTTATGTAATGTTACCAGCAGTCTGTCTTCGAGTGTTCCAGTTCACAAACGGCAGTCACCACATACTTCTCATGATATTATACTACACAGTATGTTCCCTCCTGAGCTGCACAACTCCCTCACTATTTTGAACAAAGTACACTAGAGTCTCGTTTAACCAAATTTGATGTGACCAAGGGTGATTCAGTTAAACGAAAATTCGGTTCAATCAGAAACATAGTACTGTACTGTAATTTACATTTATTTTGTGAGGAAAGACGCTAAAGAACAACAAGCGCCTTTATTCATTTTTTTTAGGGAAACTAGCAGTACTCATGCGTTGTTACTACGTACTTTTAATAAAATCCAGATGTCTTTAAAATCAACGGGCTTTTAAATACTGTAATTAAATCATACAATATTACTGTATACAAATTTAAAAGAACAACTTTATTCTAATCAAAAACTAAAAACTATTTTTCAAACGAAATTTTCAAATACACATTTAAGTCATAATGCTGAAAAATTTTAAATATGCAAACTTCTTTAAAAAAGAAAATTACCTTGTCATCATTCGGTTAATCCAGAAATTCGGTTAATCATGACTCAGATAGTCGGGACTCTAGTGTACATTTATTACTGGATAAATGTTGATATTAAGATAGTTTTTTCAATTATTAGAAAAATTATGAAAATATCAGTTAGTCTATGTTTTTGTTTAGAAAAGTAAGAATAGTACAGCAATCATACACCAAACACTAAAATACATTTTTTTTAACTTCTGATCCCATTTTTTGCGCCCGTGTCGCAAAATTTTTGAGATTTCCAAAACTGTACACAAAATTCAGATTCTGGTTAAAATTCTCTTTAATTTGGTATGCCACATGAATTTTTAAGATTTTTATCTAAAAAGTTCACCCACTTTTTGGCCCCCGGAGTTCTAAATTTTAAAATTTTAAATTAAAAGTGAACGCTAAATTCATATTTTGGTTAAAACTGCCTTTAATTTGATACATCATATGGACTTTTGAGATTTTTCAAAATTTGGACCCCCTCACATTTTGCCTCCCTACCACCCTATTTTTGGCGGAAAAAAAAAGACCCCAAGCAGGCAGGCATACAAATTGCCAAACAGTTGAGTTAAAACTGAGACCTCACTTCACTCGTTCAAGAAACAATTTTCCATATAGACAAATCTGAAATGTGTTCACTCGATCACTAACTAATCACTATTGTATCTTAAGAATCCCTTGGACTAGGAAAACAAAATTTTCTGGAGAAGATATTCTTAAGAGATTTTAAGAAAATTTGAAATCTGAAAATTCCATATGACTTTATAAACAGATACACCGTTTTTTAGAGCTGTACACCCAAAGAAGAGCTGTACAGGTGTCTAGAAGATCTAGAAACGATTTTCCGAAGGAAAAGACTGAGATCCCTTGCACATATGGTTCGGATGGATCAGTCCAGATTAAATAAACAAATTTTCAATTATATTTGGCAACTTTCTAGTCTGAACAGATACACCAAACAATTCAAGGAGGAAATGATGAAACTGTGTATCTCTTGAACGACTGTGTGGATAGAAATACATACAGAAACAAAATTCAAAATCTTGAGGTTCTCTGCGGTGAGAAGAAGACGAGAAAGGGGTGGACAGTGGAAAGGAAGGGCAGCACATAGTATGCGAATGAGGGCCTTCTGGCGGGAGAAGAAAAGGAAATGATATTCACGTGGTCCATGACTGGCCCGTTCATGTAAAAAAATAATAATACAATTACACAAAATTTATTAGTATGTTTGCAAAAAGTCAACTTAAAAACTATATTTTTATTGACAAAAACGTAGTTTTCATAATGACCACCAAGAGTAGTCATTTTAGTTTCATGAACAAAACAAAAACCCTTTTTGTTTTGTTTTGCTTTCACTAAACTGTATTAAAACCGAAATCTAAATTGCAGGCACATCTTTAAAACTACACTCAATTCACACTGAATTAAATAAACAATGTGCGCTCGTGTTTAATAACGATATGAGAACGGACGGACAAGACAACTCGCTCACATATACACAAAAATCTGCCACAGTAATTTTGGTGGGAATTACTCAACCGTGAGAGCTATGGTGGTATATACGAGGTGTTAATGCGGTCGGTTGGGCTTTAACATGGGATTCTGGTCTCTCTCTCTCTCTCTCTCTCTTAACCAGAATTCACTTTCTTTGTTCAAGGTCTCTAGCAACAAACACCACATTGCAAGCATCTAGCAGTATCCTGTATGTGTGTGAATATATATATATAGATACAACTTAAGTGATCAAGGTCTCGTGTAGTACAGTACAGTATTGTGTGTACATAAATATGTTCTATTTACAATTAACGTTCATTGTTGAATTCTTCTGATGTCCATGATTCTACTGATTTAAATTTGTATAGAAATTAATGTGCCCGATCTGATAGTAATACAGAAAGAGTAAATTAATAAGCGGGGCAGCAACTCTGTGCGACATGTGTGCGCACATGCACATACGCACAAATTTTAGTATAAAGGTTCAATGTAAGTTTCAACACTTTGTTGAAACAATTCTCTTCAACATCACCACAGCGCATTTTTTCGTCTTAAAATTTAAAAAAAGTGTAAAAACACAAAGCAGCTCAGACGCTGTGGAACGCATATAAGCAAATATCATGTATGTAAGCAAAGAAATAAAAACAAATTTCATATCGTTTCTAACTATATACATATTATATAAAGAATATTTGTTTTACAAGAATATATTTTTGTATTTTTTTTTATATTTACAGTGTTTTACAGTATGTATAAACTGACATCAGTCTATATACAAATTCTAGCCTACCCCCCCATCACACACACACACACACACACACACACACACACACACACACACACACACACACACACACACACACACACACACACACACACACACACACACACACACACACACACACACAATTCAAAAATATATTCTTATAAAAACAAATATTATTTATTTATTATTAAAATAATGAAACAAGAATAGTGCGAGAAGGTATAAAACGTAATACATCTGTCTGTCTGTCTGTCTGTCTCTGTCTCTCTCTCTCTCACGGTGTCTGAGTGTGCATATGTGAGTGTGTGTGAGAGAGAGAGAGAGAGATGTCATACAACACACATACACTCACTCACACACACGTTTAAATTTTTCAGAAACAATTGTTGAGATAATTGTCACATAATTGCAAGAAAGGTATTCAACCATATTCTGAGATAAAAAAGTGGATGTGACTTTGAAGGCCTTGAAAAAATAGGCAGCCTTTGTGCGGACAAAGACAAGGCTTTGCTGTACAAGTAGACATGACAAATATATACTAAACACCCAAACATTAAGCAATCACATTTAAAACAAAAATGCTACCTGTACGATATCCAGAAGAGAAAGACATCTTTTACAAATAACACTGACAGGAGAAAACAAATCAGTGATCACAAAAAAACTGCTAAACAACAACAAAAAAATTAATGGACAATGAAAAATGTTAAAAATGTCTGATAAAACAATGATCCATAACAGGTATGGCAGATTTTAATGGTTAACACACACAGGTTCATCGCAATTCTCTGACATACGCAACCTACAAAATTGGTTAATTACCTTCTGTCAACGCTTCTTATAATGCTTTTCGGGATAACTCGAGTTTCGACACCAATGGTGTCATCATCAGATCAGATATGAATTAGGTTAAAACATTATTGATGTACAGTATTCCCTCGCCAACCACGGGGGTTAGGTTCCTACAAAACATCGCGGTTAGTGAATCCGCGGTTGGTGAAGTTATCTTTATATGGGAAAAGTAAGGTTAGGGGAATCTGAAACAAAGCCAGAAATATAAAATACTGTACAACTCTTTATTATACAGTATACACTACACTGTTCGAATGTATAAAACCAGTCCAATGATTTCAAATAGCTGACAGTTACTTAAATTATAAAAATTTTCAAAATACATATTGTATTATATTATAACGAAAAAGCCACTAAGACAAGGAAAAAATAGCGGCCAGTTTTTAGTGCTAAGTAAGTCCAGTTTTATAGCTTACTACAATTTTCAACTTAAAATTTTAAAATAAAAACAATTTTTAACACACAAACAATTTAAACGCAAAATTTTAATCAAAACAATTTTAAATCGAGGCATGGGAATCGGCACTTGTGGAAGGGTGAGGGACGTCAGTTCACTTGCCACCAGATGATTTAAAATAGCATAAAAGAGAAGTCTGCTTCATTTTATTTTGAAACTCCTTCTGAAGCTGCTTGTATGGAGATAATAAATCCTCCAAACCCCGTTTGAATTTTATACTCCGCTCCATGATGGGAACGATGTCAAGAAAAAATTCAGCGAGATTGTTAGCCAAAAGTATTCCTTTGCTTAGGCTAGAAGATGTCATTTCTCTCTGTTCTTCTTTGTCCTCCTCGTCATCATCCCCATCCTCATTCAATCGTATTATTTCTTCCAATTCATCTTCATTCAACTCCTCCTTGTGTGACTGAAGAAGTTCTTCGACGTCGTCATCTTTCATGTCTGCCAAACCTTCACCTCCAAGACGTCTTGCAACATCTACAATATCCTTAACGGCTGGGAGTTTGTGTTGCAAACGTTGATTAACACACTCCTTCCACAGCTTGCACCAACAGGCATTCAAAGTTGACTGTATAGTTAGCATAAATGGGGTTTATTTATTATGCTAATCGTGATATAAATGATTTACATTTAGTAAATGGGACTAGTGGTATTTTATGTGAGTTTATCACTTTCTCATATGTATCTCGCCCTAAAGCTGGATGCCATTTACATTTAATGCCAAGCGTTGTGCAGCCATTTACATTTAGTGGTGTAAATATAATTTACATCTGTGGTAATTAATTGTGTAAACCATTTACATCTAGTGAATATTAATCTGTGCTAATTATCTGCGCGGATTAATTACTCAACAATTATGAATCATATTAATTAAAGATTTATGTAATACGTTAAAATTGATATATCTAAAATTATTTCTATTCGTCAGATTTGACTCAACACAGTGTCTGATTAAATACGATTTTATGAGTCTATTAATCAGACGTTTCAATGGTCGAGTTTATTGTATCCATTGATGTTTAGCATAAGTTATGAGATTTTTAGTGTAATACTTAGAATGAAAATACATCAATAACAAAGGTGAAATTTCAATAATGAACGCATGAATACTGTAAATTAACTACTTATTTATTACACATCTTACTGAAGTAAGTAACTATATCCTGCAAATTACATACATATTAAAGCACATGATATAAATACAATTATTCAATTTATACGATGTTTCCTGAAACATAAACACATGGTACATTCAAATGCAGTAAATAATGCACATATATAAAACATACACGAATAATAAACAATCAACAATTATACTTATTCCTACCTAAAATGCGTTCATTATTTCTCAGATAACGAATTACGTTAGTGTTATTTTATAGATTTTATGATTCATATGACTCATATGTAATTATTCTCTTGGGGTTAGTTCTTTGAAAAGAGGCAACAGAACAGTAGTGTAGTATATACTACTAAGATTAAGTAGACATAAAGCTTATCTTTGAGAGTGTTTATCCAATTCCGTCGTCGTGAGAAGACACTTTCTAGATGATTCGTCGAAGATCATAATCACTGTTACGCAGAGCACTGATAATTTCACTTCACTCCACTAAATCTCCACTCCCGTCATGTGTATGGTATTGTGGTAACCCGCTGATGTCGAGTGTCCGGAGTTCAAATAGTGAGGTGTTAATGTTGTCATTAACTTGAATTGTTCTGAAAGTTTGCCATATTTGTGTACATGGTTAACTGTGCCGTCTATTTTGGGTGTATCGCGTACTGCGTGCTTAATTGTTTGGTATAGTTTATTCAACTAATTGTTCAACATGGTGATACGTTATGATGTGAGAATGTTTGAGGTGACACTCACTGTTCTACTTTAAATGTTAATTAGTATATTATTATGTGCGCGTCAGTTGAGATTTCAAGTCCCGTACGCACTCATAGTTTATATTTCCGCACAGAATTGTGTATAAGTGTGACTATACCGATGTCTTTGTTCACTTATGAATTTACAAATTAGTGAATCCGGTCGGTCGACATAATCAATCGTCTGTCTATCGTACGCACTAACTTCTGACTATTAATTGCGACTACCAACTGCTACTATTAACTACATACTCTTGACTACCGACTGACTGTTAACTGCGACTAACTGTTCGATTGAACGACTTGACTACTCGATTGAATACTTGACTATCCGATTGAAAATTACTGACTCTCGATTAACTACTTGACTGCCCGATTGAAAATTACTGACCCTCGATTAACTACTTGACTGCCCGATTGAAAATTACTGACTCTCGATTAACTACTTGACTGCCCGCTCCGCGTCTTCGCCAAACAGTTTTATTGGAACATCTTACCCATAAGTCTAAGTTTCGATCTCTACGCCTTCTAGGGCTCTTGATTGGTCGTACAAATTCCTACCCTTCTGTAGATCTCATCCACTGTTTCACGATTCGTCGGCCGAACCCTTCCTACTCTCTCCACGAGCTCTCTTAGAAGATGCTTGATGCTGGTTGGTCGTCGTCATCCCCGGAGTGTTTCATGTGACGAGCGTAGCACAGATTCTAAGAAATTAGGACAATTTCATGGCCTTCTGTTATCCTTTGTTTAGACTTTCCCTAAGGTTCTGACTGAGCTTTTGTTAACAGACTCCAGGTCTTGGTTAATTGTCTAAGTTCCACGACGTTCGTTCCGCCGATTATCAACCCTTCGTTGTCTTCATTTCGGTGAAATTCTACTTTTCAGTCGTAAATTTCAGTAAACTGTCAAGAATGTGTTTTCACGCTGTGCAGGGTACACTGGCAGTATTCACTGAGTTACGTCTATTGTCTATCTCTCCGTTAAAATTGCTCTGTACTTCCTTTGTAACATAGTAAAGCCTTTCATAATTGAGCAGTTACACTTTGCTTCCACAGCAGGCGTTCCATCTCGATTCCGTGTAACTCGGCAGCTGGACGAAGTCTTTGTTTCAGATTGTTGGGTGCTGTAAATTTTGACAAACGGCTAGCTGTCAGTGACGCCTTGAAATACTCATTGTGTGCAGTGCTCAGACATTTTTTCTTTGTCTTCGCTCTGTCGTCGGGTTTGACGTGCCCTCGATTCGTCATTATTTACGACCTGGGCTTGTGTCCGTCGACTTGAGTGTGGGAACGTGTCACTTGATCGAGGAATTAAAATTTTTTTTAAAATTTCGATCATTACATTGTCCCCAAATTGGATTGGATGTTGGACTTCGGGAGACATCTGATCCAATTTCTGCGCTCTGTCCCAGTCGTGGATGTCTGCTTCGGAATGGACATGGTTGACTGACATCTATCTCTCATAGGAAGCAATTAATTGTTATTCCCCATCTTAATGTTTTATATGGTCATATGAATTTATTGCCGCACATCTGAGTGAATGAACGCATTTTTACACTTTGTCTGTCCATATGCGGACTGTACAATACGATTTCGAGTAAATAATTGAATTTAAGACATGGACGTTTGTCCATTTGACAGTTTGTCTCGTTATTCTTTATACACAATGTATTAGATAAGCTGTAGATTAGCTACCCATTATATTAATCGATCTTATGTCGATGACCTATATAGCAATAAAATACTTTTAAACTTGTCATTACTGTCTCTAGAATACAGTTGATACTAACAAATATATACATATGGTCAATTCGTAACATGTTATAAATGATTACATTGGTAAAAGAAACATACATATTAATTAAATAGTTAAGGAATCAGCATACTTCGTGATGCATACTCTTAAAGTTATAAAACAATCGTCCATTTTGAATTATTATTTACATAAACAAATTATTCGAGTCTCTACATTTTAACAAGTTATTATTCATAATTATTAACGTCTTTGGTGTCCTGTGTCATAGTATTACACTGTCCTTCTGACACATGGTACATTTCACAAATCACTTTCTGTATATGTTGGTATTTATACGTCTAATTAACATAACGAATGACAATTATGTGCTGATCACAAACACAGTTAGCATTGAAATACAGACTAAACACAACAAGTAAAATGCATATCATTATTTGGTTAGCTGGACTGGCCGCGCGAGCAAATTACCTAAACTATGTCTTCTGCTGGTCGCCGGGAGTCGTCGCTACCACTCGTGTTATCTATACTTCCGTTCGCTGGCTCATGATACGCCTTAATTTGCCGTATATTAAATTTTCCTCTCGTCTTCCCGCTATCGCACTCCACGAGCTCATATGTGGCCTCGCCGATGATGCGGTTGATTTTATATGGTCCTGCGAAAAGTTCGAAGAACTTGTCAATTCTCTTTGACGCAGCGTCGGATTGGTGGAATGCTCTTACCAGAACCTTGTCGCCAATCGCAAATTTTGTGATTTTCTTCTTCTCATTACAGCGTTTCGCGTGTTTCTCTCGCTTCTCCTTTATCTTTACAAATATATTGTTTTCGCGTTTTCCTTCGCTGCTAATGACTCCTTTGTCCAAGCATTGCTCCCATGCTCGTGTAGGTCTCGTGCCGAGGTGTGCTTCGTGAGGGGTTATTTCGATCGTCTCGTGGTACACCTCGTTTAGACACGCTTCAATCGTTTTCACGTATTGGGACCATTTAGTGTGTTGGTCACTTATGAAAATGCGAAATAAGTTTCCCAGTTGCCGGTTAATCCGTTCGGCAAGGTTGGTACATGGATTACGTATTGCAGTAAACTTTGGTTGTATGTCCAACTCCTTTAGACCGTTGACCCATCTCTTGGATGTGAACTGTGTTCCGTTGTCCGTCAAAATGGTCCGCGGACGTCCAAATAGTTCGCAATACGTTTTTATCCTCCGCAACGTCGTAGTGGTTGTTGCTCTCCGGAGGGTGAATAACTTGACATATTTCGTGAAATTATCCACTATGACCAATAAATATTTGACTCCACCCGTTCCTGTCGGTAGGGGTCCATAATAATCTGCGCTTACCAGGTCTCCTTTGGCCGTAGGTATCACAGCGCGTGTGCCACCAAATAGCTCTCTGTTGTTGGTGTCTTTGCACTTCTGGCATAGGTCACAGGTTTTTATATATGTTTTTATTTTCTTTGACATCCGGTCGAATGTGAAATGTTCCTGGATCATTTTAATACACCTTTTTGTTCCTAAATGACCGAACATATGATGGATTTCAGCAATTATGTCCCCAGATATGTTGCTAGGAACATACAGCTTCCATTCATTCCGCTGTCGTCTATACAACTTATCGTTAACATATTTATAAAATTTAGTTAATTTAGGGTCTATATTTCCCTCCTTAAATCTAGTGATGATCGCTTTTAGCTTATCGTCTTCCATCTGGTGCTTTCCGATATTTTGGATTAACTTACGCACCTCAAGTCTCATTTTTACGGTTATGTGGTTAACTAAATATTCATGGGTGTTGTCATGAATCTCTTCTAATTTTGTATTGTGTGGATATCTACTTAAAATGTCGGCTACGATGTTTTCCTTACCCTTGCAATGAATTATATCGAATTTATACTCCTGCACTGCAAGAATCCATCGTGTAATCCGAGAATTATTTAGATGGCATTTGTTTAAGAATGTCAACGCCTTGTTGTCGGTGATGATCGTTAATGGTTGTCCGAGAACGTATATTCGGAATTTTTCTAAGCATCGGACAATACTTAAAAGCTCTTTTTCCGTAGTATAATAGTTCCGCTCAGCACCCTTGAATGTCTTATTAGTGAAGGCGATTACGCCGATCTCCCCGTCTTCATCGAGCTGGTAAAGTTGTCCTCCGTATGCGTAATCACTCGCATCACACTGTATATAATACCTCTGGTCTGGGCGCGGAAATCTTAAAACTACAGCGTCAATAAATAGATTTTTGACTCTGTCAAAGCAGTCGTTTAATTCATTCGTCCATACAAATTTGTGATTCTTCTTCAATAATTTATGGAGGGGTTGTGTTGTCTCCGCATATTTGCTAGTAAAACGGTTATAAAAGTTAGTGAGGCCTAGGAAACCCTTTAACTGTTCTGGTTCTTGGGTTTAGGGAAGTCCATAATGGCTTTCACTTTCTCTTCCGTAGCTTGGATGCCGCGTGTTGTTAGTTGGTATCCAAGATACGATATTTCTTTCCTGAAAAACTGTGACTTATTTAAGTTGACGGTTAAGTTATTTTCGTTAAGATTATTTAATAATGCCTCTAAATGTTCTAAGTGTGTTTTAACATCGTCAGAATAGCATAGACAATCGTCCACGTATATTAATGTGTTTTTCTTAACATCTTCATTTAAGACCGTATCCAATCCGCGTGTTAGTGCCGCTGAACTGGTACTAAGGCCGAATGGTGTAACGGTGAATTGGTAGCACCTTCCCTCATACATGAACACGGTATACTTCCTGCACTCTTTCTTCAAAGGTACTTGCCAAAAGCTGCTCGACAAATCGACAGTAGACAGATATCGCATCTCGCTGCATCTTGCCAAGATTTCATTTATTGGAGAAACGCCTTCATAGTCGGGAATAGTAACGCCGTTTATCTTTCTTGCATCCAGGCATAGACGGACCCTTCCATCTCTTTTTATGACTGTTACGAGTGGATTTATGAACGGGCTTGTACAACGTTCAATCACACCGTATCGCAGCATCCTATCTATCTCGTCCTTTACTTTCTTCTGATAAGCAAGTGGTACAGGCCAACCCCGTTGAAAGTAGGGCGTACTGTCCGTAACTTGAAACTCATGCTCATATCCGTCTATTCTTCCCGGGCATTCCCTAAACACTCTTCTATTCTTAACAAGTATTCCCTTCAAATTTCCCAATATCTCCTCGTCTTGACAGTCCATGTTTGATATCTTCTCGTCGATGCACCTCAAGATTTCTTCTTCTTCTTCTCCATTATCAATTAGTTCCATGTTCATGATGGGTACGGCGTGCACCTCTTCATCAGCCGCATTCACTATTTCTATTTTCTTGCTGCCAATGTCGATACGACATCCTACCTCCTGTAAAAAACTTATCCCTAATATACAGTGTTTAATAAGGTCAGGTATTATTAGAAAGACACACTCATTTTTGATCCCGTCAATTTCTATGTCGCACAGTATTTGTTTTCTAATTAACTTGGACTTGTTCCCAACAGCACTAATGATTAGAGAGTTTGTCATGGGTAAAATTTCATATGGTTCAATGTCCCTTTTGTTTGCGTTGAACCATTCTTCTGACAACCCATTAATAACTGAGCCGGTGTCGACAAGTGCTAAAACTTTAATGTTATTATTAAATTGTATGATTATTTCAGGACATTTTAATATTTGTTTCGTGACGTCCTCGTCATATTCATTCAGTAGGTCGTCTCTTAAGTCAGGTACCAGGATATTGACATTATTGGTGGGGTTGTTTTTGTTGTCGTCAAAAACTATGTCGTTCGCTGTGTAGGGGTGTTTTTTTTTTTGTTGCTTTGGTCATTGTTCGACCTCGAATTACTGTCGTCGCTTGCCTGGCTTGTACCCGGTTTGGAGTTCAGGTACTCAACGGTGTTTACTACTCCGTGTGATTTACCCTCGTAACGGTTACCGCCGTGCGCCCGTCCTTGCCAAACTGGTTTCCTTTCACTCTCGTTCTTGTTGACAAAGTTACCACTGGGACGATCGACAGTTCCGGCTTCCCTTTCGTTCGTTATCTTATATTGCGCACGTCTACTTCCTGCGTGGCTTGATTGAATGCTAGTGTATTCAGTGATCAAGGCCTCGAAATTGGGTATGGTGACGATCCCGCGTGTTATAACGGCGATCTGCAAGTCCCTTCCAAAGTGCCTCGAAATTTTCCTTATCAGTTGGCGGTCGGTCAACGCTGGGGTTAACTGACGACTTTCCAAAAGAATCCTCTCGACGTACTGTATAGCTGTGACGGGTCCCTGCCATTCAAACCTGCCGTACTCAAGGTTGTCGCGGATAATGTCCTGTCGTTCCAACCCCCAGTACTTCAGTGTGAACGCCTCCTTGAATTCTTCGAAGGTACTTATCTGGTCCCGGATCACACGCCACCATATGCTTGCGTCCTTCTCTAGGTGTTTGCCGATCCACCTGATGTCGCTGCTCGGGTAATAGGATTCTTGAAACTCCGACAACTCCTTTAGGAACTCCATCGGGAATCTGTCGGTTCCGTCATATTTCAATTCAATCTGTATTTGTCCGTTTACTATTCTGTGATGCCCAGACTCCCCATCGGTGATCTGTCGCCGCAGTCTCTCTACTTGACACCTGAGTTCCTGGATGTGGGTTGTTTTCTCTTTGACGTTCTCGTCGAGCTTCTGTTCGGTCGTCCTTTGTCGGCCGTCTACTTCCTCGATTTTCTGTTGCAATGTGTGGTTGGCTTCACCTATCTCTTGCTGCTGCTGTCGAAGCGTGTGGTATAATTCGGTCTTCAGTTCTTCCTGCTTCTTCTGATTACCATTGATGTGTAGATCTAGCTTGTTATGGACTTTCTTGATACTAGATTGTGTGGTCTGTGCCAGGCTTTTGAGTTCTTGGTGGTCCGACTCTCGGGCTTCCCACACTTCTTCAAACTTCTTATTGGTGTCATCTTTTATTCCTTTTGTAGCATCCTCTTGTTTCTTTAGGACTTCACTTATCTTATCGTCGCAACTGGTCTTATGGTCACGCATTTCTGATCGTATAAGCGCGAGCTGTTCGTCCATTTGTCGCTTGACGTCCTCCTTATGACTATTAAAATTTTCATTAATTTGATTGAATTTCTGGTTGATTTCTTCTTTAATTTCTTCTTTATGTTGATCGAATTTCTGATCGAATTTCTGATTCATCATCTTGAAGCTTTCATTATTCGTGCGCATGAAGTCCATCAACAATGAACGTAGCGATGCCTCTTCATGTGATTGCTGGGACTCTTGTGGTTGCTGTGACTCCTGTCCCCGCGCTCTGACCTCTGACGTCTCCTCCGTCATATTTGGTTCGACGACTGATGAGTTTTCTTCGTTGGTGTCGGGTGCGCCTAACTGGTTGTTAACGTCAAAGTCCATGCTATCAGAACTACCGCTAGCCATTTTCGCCTTGCTTCGCGTTATCATTTACCAGTCAAGCTAACCTTACACTTATTTAATAATGTCTTACGTACTATATTATTGTAATTAGTCTAAATACTACTGTCTGCTCTCTTTTGCCATGCGATGGGCGCCATTTATAGTTAGCATAAATGGGGTTTATTTATTATGCTAATCGTGATATAAATGATTTACATTTAGTAAATGGGACTAGTGGTATTTTATGTGAGTTTATCACTTTCTCATATGTATCTCGCCCTAAAGCTGGATGCCATTTACATTTAATGCCAAGCGTTGTGCAGCCATTTACATTTAGTGGTGTAAATATAATTTACATCTGTGGTAATTAATTGTGTAAACCATTTACATCTAGTGAATATTAATCTGTGCTAATTATCTGCGCGGATTAATTACTCAACAATTATGAATCATATTAATTAAAGATTTATGTAATACGTTAAAATTGATATATCTAAAATTATTTCTATTCGTCAGATTTGACTCAACACAGTGTCTGATTAAATACGATTTTATGAGTCTATTAATCAGACGTTTCAATGGTCGAGTTTATTGTATCCATTGATGTTTAGCATAAGTTATGAGATTTTTAGTGTAATACTTAGAATGAAAATACATCAATAACAAAGGTGAAATTTCAATAATGAACGCATGAATACTGTAAATTAACTATTTATTTATTACACATCTTACTGAAGTAAGTAACTATATCCTGCAAATTACATACATATTAAAGCACATGATATAAATACAATTATTCAATTTATACGATGTTTCCTGAAACATAAACACATGGTACATTCAAATGCAGTAAATAATGCACATATATAAAACATACACGAATAATAAACAATCAACAATTATACTTATTCCTACCTAAAATGCGTTCATTATTTCTCAGATAACGAATTACGTTAGTGTTATTTTATAGATTTTATGATTCATATGACTCATATGTAATTATTCTCTTGGGGTTAGTTCTTTGAAAAGAGGCAACAGAACAGTAGTGTAGTATATACTACTAAGATTAAGTAGACATAAAGCTTATCTTTGAGAGTGTTTATCCAATTCCGTCGTCGTGAGAAGACACTTTCTAGATGATTCGTCGAAGATCATAATCACTGTTACGCAGAGCACTGATAATTTCACTTCACTCCACTAAATCTCCACTCCCGTCATGTGTATGGTATTGTGGTAACCCGCTGATGTCGAGTGTCCGGAGTTCAAATAGTGAGGTGTTAATGTTGTCATTAACTTGAATTGTTCTGAAAGTTTGCCATATTTGTGTACATGGTTAACTGTGCCGTCTATTTTGGGTGTATCGCGTACTGCGTGCTTAATTGTTTGGTATAGTTTATTCAACTAATTGTTCAACATGGTGATACGTTATGATGTGAGAATGTTTGAGGTGACACTCACTGTTCTACTTTAAATGTTAATTAGTATATTATTATGTGCGCGTCAGTTGAGATTTCAAGTCCCGTACGCACTCATAGTTTATATTTCCGCACAGAATTGTGTATAAGTGTGACTATACCGATGTCTTTGTTCACTTATGAATTTACAAATTAGTGAATCCGGTCGGTCGACATAATCAATCGTCTGTCTATCGTACGCACTAACTTCTGACTATTAATTGCGACTACCAACTGGTACTATTAACTACATACTCTTGACTACCGACTGACTGTTAACTGCGACTAACTGTTCGATTGAACGACTTGACTACTCGATTGAATACTTGACTATCCGATTGAAAATTACTGACTCTCGATTAACTACTTGACTGCCCGATTGAAAATTACTGACCCTCGATTAACTACTTGACTGCCCGATTGAAAATTACTGACTCTCGATTAACTACTTGACTGCCCGCTCCGCGTCTTCGCCAAACAGTTTTATTGGAACATCTTACCCATAAGTCTAAGTTTCGATCTCTACGCCTTCTAGGGCTCTTGATTGGTCGTACAAATTCCTACCCTTCTGTAGATCTCATCCACTGTTTCACGATTCGTCGGCCGAACCCTTCCTACTCTCTCCACGAGCTCTCTTAGAAGATGCTTGATGCTGGTTGGTCGTCGTCATCCCCGGAGTGTTTCATGTGACGAGCGTAGCACAGATTCTAAGAAATTAGGACAATTTCATGGCCTTCTGTTATCCTTTGTTTAGACTTTCCCTAAGGTTCTGACTGAGCTTTTGTTAACAGACTCCAGGTCTTGGTTAATTGTCTAAGTTCCACGACGTTCGTTCCGCCGATTATCAACCCTTCGTTGTCTTCATTTCGGTGAAATTCTACTTTTCAGTCGTAAATTTCAGTAAACTGTCAAGAATGTGTTTTCACGCTGTGCAGGGTACACTGGCAGTATTCACTGAGTTACGTCTATTGTCTATCTCTCCGTTAAAATTGCTCTGTACTTCCTTTGTAACATAGTAAAGCCTTTCATAATTGAGCAGTTACACTTTGCTTCCACAGCAGGCGTTCCATCTCGATTCCGTGTAACTCGGCAGCTGGACGAAGTCTTTGTTTCAGATTGTTGGGTGCTGTAAATTTTGACAAACGGCTAGCTGTCAGTGACGCCTTGAAATACTCATTGTGTGCAGTGCTCAGACATTTTTTCTTTGTCTTCGCTCTGTCGTCGGGTTTGACGTGCCCTCGATTCGTCATTATTTACGACCTGGGCTTGTGTCCGTCGACTTGAGTGTGGGAACGTGTCACTTGATCGAGGAATTAAAATTTTTTTTTAAATTTCGATCATTACAACTGTTTTACTTCGTCAAGAGAGTCTTTAATAATGGTGATGGAGTCAGTGATGTTGAACAGTTTCCAGCAATCAGTGACTGTCAGACTTGGGTCATTCTCCATAGCTTCCAGTATCCTGTTGAATGTGCATCGTGTATAGTATCGCTTGAATGTTTCGATAATTCCTTGGTCCATCGGTTGTATGAGTGAAGTAGTATTTGGGGACAGAAATACAACTTCAACATTTGGATGGGCGAACTGGAGAGCCTCGGGGTGTCCTGGAGCGTTATCTAAGATCAGGAGAACCTTGAAGGTTAAGTTTTTCTTGGATAGATACCGTTCAACATCAGGAACAAAGCAGTTATTCAGCCAGTCCATTGACAATGCACCTGTCACCCATGCTTTCTTGTTTGCACGCCAAAACACTGGAAGATGACATTTGTTTTTTCCTTTCAAGGCATGTGGGTTCAGCGATTGATACACTAACATTGGTTTCACCATACGGTCACCAGAAGCATTAGCACACAAGAGCAGGGTGATACGGTCTTTCGAGACCTTGAAACCTGGTGCAAAGTGTTCAGCTTTAGAGATGTATGTCCTCTTGGGCATGCGCTTCCAATACAGACCTGTTTCGTCTGCGTTAAATACCTGTTCTAGCAAATATCCTTTATCTTCAATTAATTTTTTTAATTGTTCAGGATAACTCTCAGCAGCGCTATGGTCAGCTGAGGCTGTTTCTCCCACTATTTTCAAATTGTGAAGGCTATGGCGGTGGACGAAGCGAGCAAGCCATCCCTTACTAGCTTGAAATTTAGATTGGCCAACACCTTGCCCTAAATGTTTGTATATTCTCAGTGCCTTTTCACGTATAACTAAGCTACTTAAAGGAACTTTCTTTTATGTTTGGTCTTTAATCCAAACATTAAGTGCCTTTTCCATCTTTTCAATAATGGGATCACGAGGCATAAAGGTAACTTTAGCACTAGAAGCAGTTCCACTAGCAACACTAGCTTTTATTGTTTCTTCACTTTTTTTTATTGTTCTTATAGTTGACTCGTTGACAGCCATTAACCTGGCCACAAACGCAGCACTCTCGCCGCGCCCTAACCTGTTCAAAACATCAAGCTTTTTCTCCAGCGGTAGTACATTCCTAGCCCTTTTGGCTAGCTTATCACCGCCAATTATGTTTTCCGAACGTTTGGAACACATTATGACGAAAGGATAGTTTATAAAAGAGTAAATTAACACTAGATAATAACAACAACGCACACTAAAAACTAAAGAACACACAATACATCACGGCAGAAGAGCAACGCGCGACTGACTGACTTCAATCCGATTTGAAGGGATATGTGTGCACGAAGCGCTGCCTAGCGGATGCTACTACAAACCGCGTATAAGCGAATTCCAGCCCCGCGGTTGGAAACTACTGTGCGTTTATAAAACCGCGTATAAATGAATTCCGCGGTTAGAGAACCCGCGGTTGACGAGGGATTACTGTATATACATCTCGTCAGATATTAAAAATTAAAAAAACAACACATACATTATACAAATAATAAATAAAATATATTATAACAAAATAACAATAAAACAACGAAATATAAAAACACGCGGCCGCAACGAACCTGCACAGGAACGCCCCCACGGTAAGACTAATCAATGCCGGTTTGACCTTGGTTCAATTTTATCGATCTGATATAGCCGATTTCTCGTTCTATATGATCGATTCTATTAAATAAAATATTATTTGTATGTATTGCTTTTTCATTTAGGACACGATTGTGATCCTCCTTTATAGCTTTATATATCTCGAACCTTTCAAGGGTGTCCAGCTTTAGTGACTTTTTACATTTATGTAGGATATCTAAATTATCACCAATACTCTTTATATTATGGTCATGTAAGCTTAAATGTTCTGCAAATGTAGATCTTCTTACATTTGACTTGGAGCTTGGGATATGTTCTTTATAGCGTAATTTGAAGGAACGACCTGTTTGTCCTATATAGAACTGTGTGCAATCAGAACAATTAAGTCTATATACACCAGTACCGTCAAATATATCGGAGGGTATATTTTTGTTAGTAAATGTAAGTTTTTTCTCAAGTTTATTACTCGCCTTTGAGGCCAAAGTAATATTATGCTTTTTTAATTGGTTTTTTAAAATATGGTGTAGAATTTCACCATATTCTATTGCAATGTATTTGTTTACTTTTTCTTTGGATACATCAATATTTATTGGTTTATTTTGTTTTTTATTATTTATTCTATCTACTATATGACTTTTGTATCCATTGGCTAATGCTATGTGTTTGATAATGTTTAGTTCATTGTTATAATTTTCCGTAGATAGGGGCAATGCCAGCAATCTATGAATCATACAATTGAAAAATGCCATTTTATGTGAAATAGGGTGATAAGATGAGGCGTGAATAGCATGATCTGTGATTGTTGGTTTTCTGTAAATATTATAGTTAATTTTATTATTTATTTTTGTTAAAGTTAAATCTAAAAAATTAATTTTATTATTCATTTCCGTCTCTAATGTGAATTGCAAATTATTTGTAATAGTATTCATATATTTTTTAAGCATCTCCAATTGCCTGCAATTGCCATTGTAAATCATTATTGTGTCATCCACATATCGTCGGTAAAATAAAATTTTTGTATAATGTTTGTTTTTAGTCGATAAAATTTCGTTTGTTTCAATGTGATTTAGGTAAATTTCCGCCAGGATGCCTGACAATGGGGATCTCATTGCTAAACCATCCAGTTGTAAATAATATTTGTTGTCAAAAGTGAAATAATTTTGTTCTAATATTACTTTTGTAAAATTGATTAACTCATCAACTGTTTCATGATTTAATGTGGATTTAGATAGTAATAAATTTTTTGCTATTTCTAACGTTTCAGTAATAGGTACGTTCGTGTACAGATTTACTATGTCGAATGAGGCGAGAGTGTGTCTCGGCTCGATTGTAATAGTTTTTGTAAGTTCGACCAGTTCTAAACTGTTTTTCAAGCTATAATTTTTATTGAACGTTATGTGTTGTCTAAAAATTTTTTCGAGTTTTTTGGCAATTTTATATGAAGGTGCAGACATAAAATTAACTAAAGGACGGACAGGCATATTATTTTTATGTATTTTAGGAAGGC
Organism: Magicicada septendecula; assembly: GCA_034769895.1. NCBI lineage: Eukaryota > Metazoa > Arthropoda > Insecta > Hemiptera > Cicadidae > Magicicada > Magicicada septendecula. Next base: position 911,113,836 of record CM068368.1, read on the forward strand.
CCTTAAGTCTAGGTGCCTTGGGATCTATCATTTTTAGGTATTTTTTCTCATCGTTCGTTATGACGTATTTGGTTTTATTTAATATTGATTTCACTTTATTATTAAATATAAGAGTGGGATCGCTATGAATCTCAATAATGTTATTGTTTTTAATGAAGTCCAGTATCTTGTTTTTATTTTTATTATTATTATTATATCATCATAAGTTAAAATTACGAGAGTTTGACCTTTGTCCGCTTTGGTGATGATTGCGTTATGGTCTATTAATTTCGCCTTTATCTCATTAAACACCCTTGTTTCGTTATGGTAAATAGTTTTTGTATTATTTATATTTTCGGCCTTCATAACTTTTTTTATTTTATTATCAATTGCATGTCTTATTACTGTTTTCGTTTCTTCATCGGATATGGAATGTATTGCGGTTTCAGCGTTCAATATTTCATTAAAGAGTGATTGTTTGAAACTATTGTTTTTAAAATTGTATTTTAGGCCTTTATTCAATAAGTTAGTTTCTTCATTGTTGAATTTAATTTCAGTAAGATTAACAATACGAGGGTAAAACTGATGACTTATTATATTGTTATCTTGCGTGTCCTTCTGTTTTTTCAATAAGTTACGAATTTTTTTACTTTGTCTTCTTTTTCTTAATAATGGTATTATTTATTTGTTTTTCAATCAAATATGTTACATTGTGGACTTGTGATGGCATACGTAAACTTCCGATCACATATTCCAAGGTTGCTTAATGGATATGTAAATTTCCACATCGGTAACTAATATTTATTACTTTACTAAAAATGAACTTTATCTTGTGAAAACTTACTTTTTTCGTCAGACGCGGAGTCTGACTAAAAGCTGAAAAAGGCAGATACGTAAGCCGAAACGCGTCCGACGAAAAAAGTTAGTTTTCACAAGATAAAGTTCATTTTTAGTAAAGTGATAGTGCTGTGAAAGAAGAGATGAACAATCAAGACAACTATAATATTTATTGTTTCTTGTATTATATCTACTGCTTCTTATTTATCCTTAAACTCTATTCATTAAGAACAAAGGAACTTTATCAATTCTGTAATACCTACATTTATATCTTAATTTGTACACTTAGTACTATCACATTTCAAGCTTTCGGCAAAATTGCTTAGATGTTATTTGAAAGGACAAATTATCTGACCACCTCTATTGTATGAAACTGGAACAGCTTACAAAACAAATAATAACAAGCTTAGAACTCACTTTAAGTATTATGGAAAGATTAATACTGTACTTGAATTTACTAAATAAACACTTTGTATAGTTGTACAGATAGTTTGTATTTTCCTGACAATTGTTTCACCAGTTATGGCTACGGCAGCTTCCAAGCCATAAACAATTGTCCGGAAAATAAAAACTCTGTAGAATATACCAAGTGCCAAGCGACCATTCGATCAGGAAAGATCAATGTTTTAAAGAGATACGAACAAGTATTAAGTGGAGCTATCAGAGAAAATGAGTGTCCAACTCTAGGAGAGTAGCTTATGTGAAATGCGACAGATGAGAGACCAAAGATGAGAGAGCAGATGGACCCTAAGATAAGAACTATTGTAATTTTTTAATTATATTTTTTTTAAAGTTCCTGTTAAGGTCGCCTCATAGTAGAACATTCCATGCTCAGGATTATATCTGTTGTAAAATTCACCACTTAAAATTGCTACTGTAAATTTCTTTTAATATTTCTGATGCAAGAACACACTTTACTGTACTAAAATAATGTAGGTTTAATTAGGCTTACGAAGGACCAATATCAACAAATAAGTTCCTACTGCAATTCGTTCACTTTATAAAGGAAAAAAGAACTTATTGGTATGAATATCTGACAACATCAGATCCAATTATAATCTTTTTTTAGTTTGAGAAACAATAATAAATCAGAAAGATGACATGTTTTTTTGTTAATTACTATTTACACATTTGTTTCAGATTGAAGATGAATCCAACACGATATCAAACATAGAAGGAAGAAGCGTGGGCAGTTGGTACATACCACGACCAGCGCTCTGTCGCAACACTACCACGTGCACTTGTAACTCCGACAAACCTGTAGACAGATCTATACAAACTGTTACAGAATGGCTTTCCCCGTCCTCCAGTGTACCTTCTAGCAAATCTAGCACGCAGGTGTGTATAACTTTAATTTCTCAAAATTCAGATCTTACATAGTTTTAGAACATTTATATATATGAAGGAAAAGGGAATCACACTAGTACAAAACAATAAATTAAATACGAGTAAGATGCCCAACAGACAACAGAATCTATCGAACTTTCTTATTATTACTGACATGACAATCCATCACAAGTTAGAATTGTCTCAAGGAAGTGGATACACCTTGTAAGCAGCCTCATGTTTACATATTCCTGAAGACAATTCGAGATTGTGACGAATCAAAACACCAATACTAATAAAAGAAGGCAATGGATTCTGTGTGGAATAACAATTTTAGCCATAATGTTGTATCAGGGGAAAGGAGTTATAAAAAATCAAAATTGTGAAACTTGTCAAAAAAAATTAAAGAAATGTTTACAAACATAAATAATTTAAAAAATAATAAATCAAACAATACGTATCTATTATCAACTCTTCCATCTTAAAGTTCCTCAACTCATTTTTATAATTTGGTTTTTATAGTTCAAAACATGTTTATAATTTGCAACCTATGTCGATTAACCCTTTCAACTGGACTGTGATCCCTCTGTTTTCAATAGTACTGTGAATCCCTGAATTAATATATTTCACTACAAAAACTAACCTCCACATTGCTCTAACATCAAATGAATTAATTCATTTAGCAATAATAATATTAGTTCATTGTTGGAAATAAACTCCAGGCTATTGGGCCGTGGTCCATTAAAGTTATTATTTTCACAAGTTTAGGCCTCACATCTGGATGCCGTCTTCAGTGAATAAAACGATTCAACACAACTGACACGATGTTCATCAGAACCACAGTACTGTGGCCAAAAAATGGTCTTATTGTTGAATCATTTGATTCACTGAAGATAAGACAGAAACGTGTGACAATAATAACCTTAGTGGACCACAGACTGGAGTTTGTTTCCAACAATGCTGTGAAACAGAATATTAGTTCATTTTACTTCATCACATTGTAACATGAGTATGAGGTGTGTTCGAAAAAAAAGACCGAACTATTTATGTAGCACGCCAACCTGCCCATACAGCAATCTGCACAATTACGTGCTAATGGTGGCAGGTTTTGATGCCTGAATGCCGTTTTCTCCGTTCCATCATGATCGTCAGTCTTCGAACTGCACAGCTGTAGTGGGCACGGGCACACACCGTCCGGCAGATTTATAACGAAGTGAGAATGAAGATCTTAACGCAATGTGTGTGTATAAAACTTTGCTACTAATTTTGTAAAATCTTTACAGAGCAATTTCCATTGCATTTCCAAGTTTTGTCATTACCATTTGCATTGGTACGCAGTTGTTGACCGATTTCAAAACGGGTCTCTTTCTGATCCCCGTCAACAAACGCAGTAAGATTTTTTTCAGTGATACGATACATTTAAATTTTTCGATCAAAATTTAATTTTACGATCTTATATGGATGCCCAATCTCTCAGAAAGTTTCGTCAGTTAAATGATGATTTACAATTACCACATCACAAGCTCTCTTCCCATGGTCTTCGACATCGGTTTGATCTGCACCGACCATTGTGTTTACCCTCTTTAAAATTTCTTAAAATAATAGTTCAGCTCATGCAGGCCTCCACGTATGCTTAATTCAAACACCAGAATGTCTGTGTAAAGTTTTAACCTAGTTTTTCCGCAAAGTTTCATACACACAGGTTGTTATTGGAGGTCTTTTTTAATCGCTTTGTCACTAATCCGGCGGCCAGTGTGCGCACGTCGCCACTCAATCTGATATACTTCAGAGACTAATGCTGACATCGGAACAGAAAAAATGGCAGTTTGTTGTCAAAAACTATCGCTAGGTGCGCTCAAAGTTGCAGTGCGTTGTTTGTGCGGGTTGATATGGTATTCGAAAAGTTCGTCTTTTTTTTAACACATCTCGTATATAACAGTTACACTCAAAGTAATATAAATCGCTACACTCACTTTATAACAAACTGTAATGAAAAGTGCAATATTTAAGCTGATATTGAACTACTGTATATTGAAACAAATTCAATACACATCAGGCGTCTTTTGTTACAATTTTGTCATAAGATTTGTCAAAGATATCTTGTCTGTAGCTCACTCACTCACTGAAAGGGTTATTCAAATTCAAATAATATAAATGTATCATTTACAGTGTGCACGGTAGAAACAAAGAACAGTACAAAAAATATATATCATGAGTTAATTCTTTGTTAAGTTATATAGAGGTCATTAGGTTTACTATTGAATTTCTTAAACAGTAACGTACAAGGATGTAGCAAGGTTTGCATCACAATCTGATACAGACAACAAGTTGTGATGTATGTAGTTTTGTTTTCTTTTGTTTTACTAGACAATAAATTGCATTACATAAAGGTGTGACGGACGAGTCATGTGCAAAATCACAAGCATGTTTCGACAAACAAACACTATAAATAATACATAGAGATAAACTTTCATTTTACTTCTCACTTAATACTATAACTTACTTACTTATCCCAACAGCAAAACCTTATCGCTGCAGTTGCATATTCCTGTCCCTCTGCAACCACCCTGATATTCTATTAAATTTATATTTGATAAATCTTTCCTATGGTGGAAAGATATCTCATTTAAATCTTACAACATCCAAAACCTATTTCCACATCTAATTAATGCAACGTTACTTTCAGAGCGGCTCGTCGGGATCTCTACTATTGACGGCTGCGAACCTTGCTGCTTTACGTCTAGAACAAACACAGATACAACCGTTTCGATCGGTAAAACCGTACGACACGGAATCGTTAGCTTCGTCGACGCATTTCACCATGGTCAACGGAATACCGCACCGCAAAGGAAAGCCGACCACAGTCGACTGCTGTCAAACGTGCCAAAAACATCAGTTGACCGTCGTCGTAGTGTCCATGTGCGGACTGTTTTTAATCGGGCTCATTGCAGCTATTTACTATATTGACAGTAAGTATCGAGTTGTTAACTATAAACACTTTTAGTAAAATAAAATACAGTAGAGCATCTGATATCCGAACATCCATTAACTGAACGATCTATTATCTGAACCCAATAAAAAGCACAATTATGCATTGTTCTGTAGTGTACAGTAACGTATTGGACACGTGAAGGCGTATTAGATATTTATTGAACATAAAAAATTGTATACTATAAATTATTACAGTACTGTACAATAATAAATAACGCTGTAGCTATACAGCCTTACAACCGATAAACAAAGAATCGAAACTGAGACTGTTCTACAGTTGGCCAAAACTGAAGACGAGATAGATTGTATTCAGCTTATGAATCTTAAACGACTTCAGTCTTTAGCAGCAAGAAAACAGGGCATCGGTTTGAAGCAGACAGTGATAGAACAATTCTTCAAAAAAGTGTAAATCCATGGTACTGTACATTTTGTATTGTTTTTTAATTTTTAATTAAATTTATTAAAAAACTGTACAGTGTTTCTCATTAAACTCTAATTTTATTTAAATTAACTTTTGGTTTTTATTAATTACACTCAGTTTTAATTAAATGATTTTTAGCCCTAGTAATATATTACAGTACAGTATACAGGTTGCTGTAATTATATAACAGTATGTTAAAAATGATTTTGTAATAAAAATATTTGTTTTTGTAAAGAGAAATGTTTTCTATTTACGATCTATTATCCGAAATATCAATTAACCGAACGGGCCCTCGTCCTGAGAGGTTCAGATATTCGATGCTCTACTGTAAATATATTTAACACCTAAACCAATAGAATGACCATATTCGAAAACTAGAATAGAAAATAATCATTTAAATTATTAATTTTTATCTGGGTAGCACCTGAAAATATAACATTGTCTGGATAAAATTGTTCCAGAAAGTTACTTCAGTTTCTTATCATCAAATATACATCACAAAACACTAAAAATTATCCACAGGTGATCTGTAAACAACCTTAAAAAGAAAACAAATGTTTGCTGATCATACAAAAACAAAATTAAATAAATAATGATGGAAAACGGAATGCACTTTGACTGGTTGCTCTTGACATACACCTTGACTAATTTTTTTCACATCCGTTTGCGCCTGCCTAACCATACATTACACATGCAGATGACATCTGATGTCATCCTCAACAAAACAGGAACAACAAAACGTAGTCACTTCATGGCTATTCCATATAAACAATCAATCTGAACACAACTAGGTAATGTTTAACAAGACCCCCCCCCCATTGGGGTCACAGGGTCAGTTGAAAGTTCCCAAAGCAACAAGTATTGCGTAGTCGTAGAACTAAAATTTTTTGTGTGTTGTAAGATTTATATTTCTTATAAACACTTGTTAATTTTCAAATCACTCTGCCAATTCATTCATTGTTTACTCCAGCTGTTCAAAATTTATGCTTTAAAAACTAGTCAAAATTAAAAATCGTGATGTGATGGAATTATTTGTTAAAAAAAGATCTAGCACAAATGAAAATTCATAATGAAATGGTATGTGTTTTGGGAGATTCTGCGCCTCCAAAAAAAATTTGTAATTGGGAACTCGAGTTTAAACATGGTCATATGAGCATTGATAAGATGATCCCTGCAGTAAATGCAACAACTCCAGATATCTTTAATAAATTTCATTACATGGTGTTGGAAGACCAGCGATTGACAGTGGATGACGCTGCTGAGATCATAGGCATCTCATTGTGGTGTGCAACAGTGATAATTGTTTGCGATTATAACCATTAACACAAGTTTCTTAATCACATCTCATAGTGTGTTTATCGTATTGTAACTAGTGAAAAACTCTGGTGCAATCTGGATGTCATGTTTTTAAGTTGTCACACTTTTTGGGCATCCATGCGGGCATCATCAGAGCTCATATGCCACGTATAAATTCTAGTTTTTTTTTATAATTTTATTTTACAGCATGCTCCATTACAAGTCTGTAATACTATATGCTAATTTTTTCCTTATTTGAATTACGATGTATTTATATACATTTACATCGCATAACATAGCAATGCTTATATGTCAATATTTCATTATTTACAATAAAAGAACTTGTTCGATTTTTATAGCACTGATAAATATTTTAAATTCTTTTACAGGTTTCTTTATAAAATCTACTTTTGTAGGAGGCCAAGTTCCTGATTTTTTTACACTAATGATTAAATTTTGTCTCGATTTTTTAACATCTCACACTCATATATAATGTGATCCACTGTTTGTTCTTCTGCACTGCACTGGCACATTGGGTCGTTTATTATCTTGAAGCGGTGAAGATAAGATTTTGTTTTTCCATGACCAGTCACTATTGTCGTGAAGTATAAACTCTACTGTCCACTTACAAACAACTTACAACTGTTTTTGAAGGTGCAGCATCACATAACACGTTACCATTTCGTTATGAATTTCCTCTGATGATGATGATGATGACGACAATAAAGGGGACAAAGAAGCTGATGAAGTGCTAACATTTATTATATATATTATATAACATTTTTATATATATATATATATATCTTACATATATATGAAGATATGTATATATGAAACTATCCCAAAACAGTATATGATAATTATAAAATATATAAACGTGATGTTGTGATGTCAAAAATACCAAGCTTATTGGTTTCAAAGCTATCTTTTTTTAAGAAAATAACTAACATGACACCATACCATTCATTGCACAACAATTTTTGTAATTTCTTTATAGATTTCTCTTATAATAAAAGATCTAGCTGAAACTACCTAAACGCACTTTAAATTGTTACATAATAATAATATTTTTAAAAAATTCATAATTACTTTACATCAAGAAGTTTTTTCCCTTATTTGGGACATTTTTCCCATCCTCAGCCTTCTTAATTTTGAATCTTGTGGAGTACTTGTGTTTTGGTTGGTTGTTATTATGGTTTCCTGTTGGTTTTTGGTATTTTAAACTGGTATTATTGTGGTGTATGTATTGGCTTTTTGAGTATATTTAGATGTTGAGTGCTTTGAAAATTGTGTTATGTTTTGTATTGATTTGTATTTGTTCAGGTATTGAAAAAAACATCTTGAGGTAAAGTAATTGTACATTTTAAAAAGATTATATATGCATCAAGAAAGAGACTGTAGCAAAACTTTTTTGCAATAATAATAATAATAATATATATTACATTACTTTCACTAACATAATATTTCATTGTTGTGTTTCAGTGAGGGCCCGTTCTATACAGCTGAGTTAATCATGTCAACACTCCAATATTACTTATAGAACAGTATTATACATAGTCTACTAGCTCCGGTGATGAGATACGATTAATTAAATGCTATATTTTGTGCGTCGTCTATATTCAGACAGCTCTATATATATATGGTTTAAGTAATTTATTATTTATAATCTATAATTTATAAAACAAAATACATATAATTACATTAAAAAGATGTAATAATGATTTTAAAAATCAATGAGATGTGTTTAGGTTAGTATATTATTATTGTTATCGTATAATTATTATTTTATCATTATCAACCAATTTTTTTTTAATCTACAATGAATATGTATATTAGCCTAAGCAATTCTGTTGGTGGAAATTAGCTGTGATGTGTTAAAAGTAATTTTATTTGTCAAAATATTGTATTGATTTTTGTACAATAAGCTATGTGTTAGCGATCAGATTTTTATATGTGTAAGGTGGATATCCGTGCGTGCGTGCGTGTGTGATAACAGAGTTGTTAATTAATATTTGCCTGTGTCAGAGCAATCTGTCACTATTCATAAAGACAACATTTAGTATTAATTAAATCCTTATCAAATACAATGCGTTTTAATTTTTATTATTTCGTCGTCCTTAAAAAATTATGAAATTTCACAAGGTTAGGACGGGCGGTTTCTGCCCATTTATATGGATTTGAAACATGGATATATATCCATTTATATGGATTTTTATCCAGTGGTTGATTTCTAAAATTATAGGTGCCGGAACGCATCAATTCAAAAGTTGTACAGACACAAATATACCTATATTTTATATTAGCGAATAAGTTTACACAGGTTATTATTACAAAGGAGGTCTACATTTTTAAAGCCTTATAAAATATGTAACATACGTATAAACTTGTACCTATAAAGATAAATTTTACTAATATTTCCAAAGAGCTTCATCGTTAGGTTAGCCGTACGACAATCAAAAACATGTCACTCATGATGGCATCATCCCAGAGCCTCAATCAAACTCTAACTGATGGTTTCAGTGGTTCGAACATTTTAAAAAAGTTTCCATAGTTTCATCATTGTGTCGTCATATTGTTTGTTTCTTGACCTTTCCTTACACTTTGTGTCGAATATTGTATGATGGCCAGAAATCAGCCCTCTTACATTCACTTGAAGTTATTGTTATTTATTCAATAGCATATTTCAAGGTAGAAAGACTATCTGGAAAAATTCTGGAATGCACATATTCTCGGAAGCTCCCAATCAGTTGCCTTTCATGTAGTTTTAATTTTGAAGCAAGTTTTTTTTAATTTAATTTTCTCCATAGCTTATTGGGACATTTTTTGAACGATACTAGTTAAGATAAAGATTAGTGGTGCTATTTGATTTTGACAAATGTTTTAGTTTTGTAGTGGGGCTGATGAGGGGCACAATTTAAAAAGTAGTAGCAAATTTTTGTAATAATTATGTTTTTCTTTGAATATATTTTTTTGGTAATTTATTTTTGGATCCATGAGGTTCTGGAACACCGTTCTGGTGCATTCCCCCCTGAAATCAAGCCCTGCATACATCTAAACAAAACATAAACCATACGTAAGCCAGCAAGATGAACTTCATTAGATATACGAGAGGAGATGGTCTTAATCAATTTTCTGTAAATGGAAGAATCGTAGAAAGCAGACAGACTAGCAATGACTAAAACACACAGATACCATTGAACAAAACAGACTACTACAGTAAATTTTAAAATACACACCTACTGGGACAAGAGACGTCCACAGGTGGGAAACAGCACCTAATCCAGTGATCAGTGGACCCCACACCAGCTTGATGACCCCCCCCCCCCAAATTTTGATGAATAACCCCTTCACTATTGTGAGATAGAAATTGGAATGTTAACTTAAGTTTCAAATGTTCTAATCTAAGAGCAAGTTCACTGTCTTCAGATTGTATTTTCTTATTGCTGTAAATTGATGGATTACTATGATCTTGAAATACTAATCGTTCATGTAAGGCGAGTGAAATTTATTCGTCCATTAAACTGAGTATAAACAAGTCCTTAAACCTGTCTGGACATATGGTGTACAACTATGGGGTTTTGTACACAGAAAAGTAACAGGAAACTTATCCAGATATATATTTCAAAATAAAGTACTGAGGTGTAGTGTTAATGCCCCATGGTACATCCGAAATGAGGACATCAACAGGGATCTGAAGATTGCTTTGGTCGATGATGAAGTTCAGCGATTCACCAAGAAGCATGAGAAACGTCTGCATAAACACTAGAACATCAAGATGCTGCAACTTCTCCACAATACAGAACTTGTGTGAAGACTAAACAGATTGAAGCTGTTTGATTTAGTATAGTGTGTCAAGTGACAGGCATCACAAGAAGAAACTGATTAATTTTTATAGGAGTGAGCCATAGGAACCTCATCCTACACCTTAAAATTGTTATGAGATGTAAATTGATAGATGGGCTTAGCCCAGTCTCAATCATAAATTCAAAAAGAATAGTATATGCTCAATTTAATTTATTTTTTATGATTCTGGTTGCATGTTTTAGATAATGCTATGATTGCTTCCATTCTTCATTAACAAACCATGAAATTGTATAAACATTCTATTTTTTATTACAACGTAGTTATAATTTTGTCATACTTTCCCAAAGTTTGTTGCCCCCCCCCCAAATTTCAATGACGCAGTGTGCATCATGCCCCCCCTGTACACCCCTGCAGTAATATACGAGGGTTATTCGGAAAGTAAGGTCCGATTTCTTATAAAAAATAAACCATCACAGATTTTTTCAAAAAACTTTGTTTATTTAATTCCTTACATCTTTCTCTATTTTTCTACATAGTTTCCATTTTTGTTTAAACATTTGTCATAACGTTCTACAAGCTTTTGTATGCCGAAGTCATAGAAGTCTGCTGCCTGTGAGGATAACCAGTCTTTAACTGCTTCTTTCACCTCGTCATCTGTGGCGAAGCACTTGCCGCCGAGAAACTCCTTTAGGTAGTGGAACAAGTGAAAATCGCTTGGCGCCAAGTCTGGACTGTACGGTGGGTGGTCAATCTGTTCCCATCCAAAAGATCTGATCAGATTTTGGGTTTGAATGGCAGAATGGGGTCTGGCATTGTCATGCAGCAACAAAACTCCAGACGTCAGAAGGCCACGTCACTTATTCTGTATTGCACGTCGAAGTTTAGTCAGGGTAGCACAGTAAGCGGCTGCATTTATTGTTGTTCCTTGCTGCATAAACTCGACTAACAAGACTCCATGTCTATCCCAAAACACGGTTGCCATAACCTTGCGTGTTGAGATTGTCTGCTTGGCCTTGACTTTGACTGGTGATGTCGTGTGACACCATTCCATTGACAATGTGCCGTCCCCTGTGACAATGTTCTCTAAAAGTTGATCACCTTCCTTATGATATCGGTCCAAAAAATCAAGAGCACAAGCCATTCTTTTCATTTGGTGTTCCTCAGTAAGCAGCCTGGGAACCCAACGTGAGCACAATTTACGAAATTGCAAATTTTCAGAGACAATTTTGTGCAAAGTTGTTCTACCCACATTCGGAAATTCCAATGCTGAAGTTGAAATTGTGAATCGCCGGTCTTCACGAATTTTTTCGTCCATGGCATTGACCAAATCTTCTGTGATCACTGATGGTCGGCCTGATCGCGGTTCATCATGGACATTTTCCCGTCCATCCTTGAAAGCTCTCACCCACTTACGCACTTTGCTGTCACTCATCGCATTGGGGCCGTACACTTCACTTATCTGTCGATGAATTTCCGCTGGTGAAACGTTCCTTGCTGTCAAAAACCGAATCACTGAACGTATTTCACAGTCGGCGGGCTGATCAATTGTTTTAAACATTTTGAACTGACACTGTAAACAGCACACTGCAACAATACCAATGCAAATGGCGTCGTTTGACGTGCAAGGCATGCCGGGAGTCGGTGCACATTCGCGTTTCAATGTTCGCGCGTCATTCGATTAGCTACGGCGATTCGGACCTTACTTTCCGAACAACCCTCGTAGAAGGAGATCCTCAAATTAGGTTTCCATTAACTCAAGATTTTAGTTTACATCTATAGAGAAAGTGACTAGTTCTCCAAACATTTGCACAAAAAGTCTTAATCTGACGGCTTGTGACTGAAGAAGTAGGTACAGACGATCTTCCAATAATTGTTTATTGGAGACTGTTGAGGTGCCAGTAACTGTTGGAGACTGTTACTGGAGGGTGGAAGTAAAGAATGTGGATGAAATACAAAAATTGTAATTGTATTAATGAATGCTCCTTAGAAACATTTTTGTTAAAACTGTACAATTTAAAATATACTTTAAAAAAATGAACTGTATGTTAAAAACGTATTACCATATAACACACACACACACACACACACACACACACACACACACACACACACACACACACACACACACACACACACACACACACACACACACACACAGGTCTCTCTGTATTAAAATAATGGATGATAAAGATTTTAAATACTAATTCTAAATTACAATCATTACAACAAACAACTCAACAGATAGCAAGGGAAACACTAAATAAATTAAAGTATGTTAACTGAAAAGTGCTGTTACTTTTTAAAAATCAAGTCAGTCTTCATTATCAGAAGAACGTGCATAACTTGGAGCTGCTCCTGGGCAACGAGACTAGTTTTGGGATGAGACCTTATTGAAGGTTGGACTCCTCCTTTTCCTCAGGACAAATGAGAATTTGAAGAGTCTTCCCATATAATTTTATAAATAGATTTTATAAATTCTTTGTGTCTCAACTTTTTGCCGTTTTCTGGCATGTGCATAATTATTTTTAATGCTCCAAGTACGTACGTTATTTACCAAGTGTTAAGTGATTGTCGTTATTAAGAAAATTCTAACTTTATTTTATTAATTTACAAATATTATTAATGCCTTTCATTTCCGCAATTACTTGTAAGTCTTATTTTATCACTCAATTAGCTTAGAAATAAGGCATACATAAAGTGATTATGGAATTTTAATTAAATTTTTAATAGCTCTGGGAGAGGAGACCTATCTCCTGTTCCCCTGCCACTGAACCTGGCTATGTAACATCCCCACCTGAACACACTGGACTAATGTACTGAACACAAATTGCAATGGAAACCACAATTTTAGGGTCTGTTTGTTTGAACCTAATAGTTCAAAACAAACACTATGACAAACAAATAGTATTAAAAAAACACAAATTTCCATTCAGGTTAATCTCGAAAATCACTGAGCAAATTTCATTGGCTACCTAGTACAAATAAATCCAGTAAGACATCCCAAAAAGATCGGGATGAGGACAAATGGAAGGGGAAGATGAGGACAGTCCCAAATTCTATGCGACAAGAATATCAAAGACAATGTTAAAAAAGTGAAAAGGCCAAAGATGAAGTGACAGATAATAGGCACATGATAAGAACAGTTTTCAAACAGAACCCGATGATCCAATACTGTAAGTATAAATGAGACAAAGACAAATAAGGTATTTTATATCATTTATAGACAGAATCTAACATTTGTTTGTGAGTACCAAGTACTGACAAATGAAAAACAGAATAGTAAGGTGGAAGATATTGGAATAAGTATCTAAGTAAGTCCTTATTATAATATAAAAAGGTTCTATTATTTTAAATATTAAAGTTATAAAGTTACTTATTTAGAATACAAATATACTCACATTAGAATGTTAGTTTACAATGTGTAACACTCTAGAAAAAAAATAAAAAAAGCTCAATCAAATCTGGGTCCATTAAAGGGTATTTTAAATACTCATTTTGCTTTGAAATTATCCTGAATCTTAGTACAACACAGGAGGTTCTTGACTTTTGAAACACAATTCCTACGTGTTCAAAACTCAAACTGTCCATAAGTCGAGTACTGTACAGTAGACAGTATTTACTGTGCACATAAGTTAGTAGGATCGGGTCTATGGACTGTAATACACGGTACTGTAATGAAATCGGATATTTATTCTCACGTAAATTTATATCGTATGACCACTTTTACTACGAAAAATAAATAATACAGTAACTAGCTAAATTACCATATTTTCTCGTGTATAAAGTGCACTTTTTTTCTCAGATTTTCTTCCCAAAAATGTGGGTGTGCATTATACACAAATTATATTTACATGCTAAATTCTAGATCTGCATATGTATGGTCAGATTGTACGTGACAGAATTGGCAACATCGCTTAAAACTGGCAGGATCGAGTCTTGTAACAGTAAAGTGAAATTTACTGGTAATTTGGTTTGCAGTTTCACCCCTTTTCCATCAGTTATTTGTTCACATCGTAGACTTATAACGGTACTCTGTTGTAGCATTCTGTTACTGTACTTGTTTTTGTTGTTAGTCTGCTGTTTTTTACAGTAGTTCGTTACTGGTTATGCATGGGTTGTGACAAAACAGATTGTACATTCATAATGATTGGAAGAACATCTCTATTGTCTTATCTGGCTCACTTTAATTATCCATAATAAAATTCACAAAAGACAACAGTTATCGCGCCGCATCGCATAAATTTGATGTCGCAGAATCTAATGTTTATGAGTGGAAAAAACAAAAAGAAAAAATAAGTGTTACAACTCTTGATCAGCATTCTTTCTGTAGTAAAAAAAGCTAAGTTTTCAGAAGTAAAAAAGCGCCTAGTCAAGTTTATAAAAGTGGGGATTTCACTGTTACATCTGAAATGGTACAGATTGAAGCTAGGAAAATCGCTCACGCGATCTTGAAATAGACTTGGTTGGTGTGTACAGTTTCTTCGCAGATATAGTGTTTCCGCTCAAAGAACTACTTTGGCTCAATGTTTACCTAGAGAGTACGAAAATAAAATTATCAAGTTTCATCGACTTATTGTACAAATGATGCGTACTAACAATTTCAATTAATCTCAAATTGGGAATGCAGATCAGTGTTTTTCTTTTGTGATATGCCAAATGCCATGAGTATTGGTGAAAAAGGTGTAAAATCTGTGTCAGTCAGGTCAACAGGACATGACAAACAAATACACATCTTAAGTCCAGTTTTCTATTATTTTGTATGAAACACTTTTTCTCCAAAGTATAATATTCAAACAAAACATATTTTTTTAAGTCCTAATAGATTTATTCAACCATTTAACATCACAAAACACGATTTACATTTTTTTCTCCAAAATATTACTATAAAATGGGGGTGTGGCTTATACATGAGAGCGAGCGCATTCATTATAGACGTGAAAATATGGTTATCATTTTCTTGTGTTAGCAAAGTTTATAAGCAATGTTTGTGGAACAGCCTACAGCACAGTCTTACTCATTACAAAAATAATTAATCACTTTAACTCTTTTCATTCTTTCTATGAAAAGACTAAAATTAATTATAAAACCCATACTAGCAGGAATAATACAGAATCCATATGTGCACTTTTCTTAATGCTTATTCACTTCCTCACACCTCCGTCAAGGTTCGAAAGTTCAAAGCTGCATTACGAATGTTGAATAAAAGATATCAATTTTGAATGTGTCCGAAAGTAAAGGACCTGACCTCCTGTACAGAGATACACAGATTGTAGGATATTTAGATATAAAAACTTGATTTATACCTCCTAAAAGCTGGAGGTACTGATGTGGCAGTCGCACTGCACTCCTTAATCGTGGACATATGGGAAACGGAACGAATCCCCATGGAATGGAATAAGTGCATTATATGCCCCATTTATAAAAAAGGCGACAAACTTCAATGTAGAAATTACAGAGGCATTTCGTTGCTGTGTACCTCCTACAAGGTTTTTGCGTACATCTTGAACCAAAGGTTGAGACCCCTCACAGAAAATATAATACGGGAATACCAAGCTGGATTCTGACCTGGAAGGTCTACAATCGACCAACTCTTCTAGGTAAAACAGATACTAAGATGCGGATGGGAACGTGATATTGATGTGTACCAGATCTTTGTGGACTTCAGGGAAGCATATGACTCTATTAATAGAGACAAACTCTACACCATAATGCATGAATTTTGAATACCAGGCAAGCTGGTAAGATTAACGCAAGTGACTATGCAGCAGACTGAAGCCCAAGTAAAGGTGGATAGCCAACTAACTGAACCCATAAATATTACACGAGGACTAAAGCAAGGAGATGGGTTAGCCCCAACACTATTTAATATTGCATTGGAGTATGTAATTAGAGGCTTATCAATAAATAGCTCCAATCTGTTAACAAATAAAACTGTACAGATAGCCGCATATGCAGATGACATTAACATCATGTCAAGACGGATCACGGCAGCTAAAGAAATGTTTATAGAGCTTAAAAACAAAGCCAAGGAAGTTGGGCTAGCCATAAATATGGATAAAACAAAAATGCTTATCCAAACAAGAAGGGACCAGGTTCATAACAACATCGAGGTAGAGGAGGACAAAATTGAAGTGGTGGACAATTTCACATATCTCGGAGTGAATCTAGCAAAGACTGGACCAGAGGAGCCGGAGATCCAAAGACGGACCACCATGGCTAACAAGGCGTACTTCGCATTGCTGCCATCATTTAGGTCTGGGGATGTGCACAGGGAAACAAAAATGAAAATATATAGGACTATCATCAGACCGGTGTTATGCTATGGGTGTGAGGCATGGACAATCACACAGAAAACAGTCGACATAGTAGACACTTTTGAAAGGAAAATCCTCAAAGACGCATTATAGGCCCAATACAAGAAAATAGCTCATGGAGTCTGAGACACAACAACGAACTGTATCAAATATTGTTACAACACAAACAAGCCACCCCAATACCAGGGATAAAAACGATGAATCAACTATATAAAATGTTTAAACTAATGAAAATAAAATGACAATGACACGACAAACGACGACGTGACCTAACCCACGTGATTGACTCAATACAACCAAATAAAATGAAACCAAATGATAAGGGGAAAACCAAAATAAAAGGAAATTAAAAGAAAATAAAATGAAATCGAAGAAGGAGGAAAATGAAAATGAAACAAAACAAGTATAAAGGAAAACAAATGATAAGACACAAACAAATAATATAGAATAGAAAAAGTGTAACGGGGCAAAAAGGGGGGCCTTTTATTTTATTAACTTTGGGTTTTTATTGTATTAAAATATTTTAAATTCAGTTTTCACCGGTGGGGACAGCCACGTGTTAAATAAAGCGTAGTTAGAACAAAGGACTTGTGAGGTGATGCCAATACGTTGGAATGCGTCAACGTGCAATCATGCCATACCATTCTGAGAATTTTGCGATTGTGTGACCCACACAGACAAACGCGCAAGCACTAACATCGGCGGAGCGCCTAACCCACGCTAAGCGAAAGGCGCACAAGATGGCTTGGAGACGAAGGTTTTGTTCGCACGTGGTCTCAAAACGACGGAAACGAGATCAAGTCCTGCTCACATTTGTGACGTCGACCAGTGAACACTAAATTTCGTCGACGTCCAACACACGGGAGTTGCACTTGTTGAATGTGCGATAATGCCTTCAGAGCAGAAGGCATTGTAATTCCGCTATGCCTAGTTTTCTGGTGGGAGATTTTGTTAGTGACTCTCGTCCCAGTTGAATAAAATTCTCAACCTGGCCGGGTGTGAAATAAAAACGTGTGCACACAAAATCTTAAATTTAACATGTAAAAAGTGAACAAAAGTTAAAAAAATGATTTAATATAAATAAACAGAATCAGTGAAGTGAACGGGCGAAATAAAAGAGGAATCGTAAACTTTCGGACACTTAAAACACACGAGGCACATGGCAGCGAGAGGAGTGACGCAGTTGGGTAACCCATTAGAATAATTTCAATATTTTTTAATAAAGGGTTCTTCAAATATGTTAAAAATAAAAGGGGTTGGGATAAATTAATGGAATGAGTGTAGAGTGTGCAGCAATCTGGGTCGTCTATAGTAGAGTAAAATAATTAGATTCAGGTAGTAAGAAATATGTATTCGTCTGTATAAAAATGATTCAAGGTCTTGTTTATGTTTTAAATAATAACAGTTGTTGTTAATGATGTGAAGGCAGAGAAGATTAAGTTAACAGAAAAATTTGAGTAACTTTGAGTAAAATTTTAAAAGTAAATTAATCAAATGTTAAAAGTTTAAAGAATAAAATAAAATTCTAATTGCTTCTCTTCATACATGCGAGTTCAGTCTGTTATTAATGTAACCTTACAATCATTCTTGCATTCCAACGTTCGTGTGACGTAACTCTGGGCTGAAAGAAGATTTTTTTAAGGTAAGTGGAAGATAAATAATTATGATGATTTTAATGTATTAAAATGTAAGTAAGATCACAAAAGGAGAAATGATACACTCAAATATAATAAGGGAAACAAAACCAATAACTAACAAAAGTAAAAAATAATTACTATTATCGATTAAATGATAAATGTAAATGATAATTGATAAAACCTGATAAAGTAATGAGAAAAATAAAAGTACACTAACCAAAGAATGAGAGTTTAAATGTAATAAAGAACTCTATAAAGACACGAACTTATTAATCGTATAAATAACATTTGTAAAGAGAGAGATAGTGAGAAAGTAAACATAACTAAGTGACAAAGAGAATGTAATGTTAGGGATTACCCACTAATAACACTTAAAATAAAATTTAAGAAGTGCAAAAGTGACAGTGTAAAACCCCAAAATAATGAGAAACCCTATTGATAGGTGTAAACACTTAATAATCTGTGATGAACACTAAATGATTAATAGTGAACAATATTATTTAATAAGAATCTTGTTATTGATAGCATTAAGTTTAATTGTAAGTGAGGGATACAATAGTATTCAAAGGGGGAATCCCATGGAAGGTTAAAAGTTAGGGTTACCATGGCTAGAAGGTAAAGTTTGTATAAGAAAAAATATAATAAAGAAAACAAGAGCAAAATAAAATAAACACCCCGTGTTCTAAGGGATAGTCAATTAAGTAAGTTTAAATGGTGTAATGATGTTTATCACCCAAAAAATAAGTAAGAATGAAACGAATTGTAAGCAAACGTTGCATAATAACTCTTAAAAAATTGTTTGATTTAATCTAGGAATAGGATATGGCTGAAGGAATTATACAGACCATAAGACTAAATGTTATGTTTTATGTAATAGAGAATAGTAAGTAATAGCCTAGTTATCAACAATGGCAAAATAAGTAAATAAAAAGATAAATTAATACAGATCTGATAACACTGAAAAATCAGTTAGGATATAATTAACAAACTGTAATATAGAAACTAATGGGAACATACAATTATTGTAAAAACAGATCCAAAACACATCAATAAGTAAACAAATCATTTATAATATCAAAACAAAACATGTATGAGAGTAAATTAAAATGTAATTTGTATAAAATAAGTAGATATAGTCAGTTACTACTTAGGCCTATGAAATGCCCAACTGTAAAAAACAAATAACTACAAACTGTAAGAAATTAACAAGAATATTAGCAAATCCAAGGCAAATAACTAGTCAAGGATAATTTGTGAATCAAATTAAAAGATAAATGTTAGAATAAGGACTTAAAATAAAAAAAAAATGTAATTAACAAATATCAACATAATTGTCCAAACATAATACATTAGAAAACCCAACCTTATGGTATGTCAAAATGATCTTTGAAAGAAAATACGAACAGTAGTGATAATATTTAATACGTAGAGAGGAAGACGGAAGAATAATAGCAATCAGAAGATATACAGTGATTTTGAAAAAAAATTCAAATGTGATAACAATGGTCTTAAGTCAAGATCAGCCAATCAGAATCTATCAGTAACCATGACAACGGAACAAAATTTGTTGGTTACAAATTTTCTGTTAAATCTTATTATTCCATAAGTGACGCTCATCCAGAATAGACGCCAGGCCGTGAATGACCAAAATTTTAATATAAAATGTTTAAAAAGTAATCAAAATTCAAAAGGATGAAAACGTAAGAAGCAGACGAAGGACGAGAACATTTAACTGATGCCA
The DNA here is from genome assembly GCA_034769895.1 of Magicicada septendecula. NCBI lineage: Eukaryota > Metazoa > Arthropoda > Insecta > Hemiptera > Cicadidae > Magicicada > Magicicada septendecula. The sequence continues at coordinate 911,134,182 of CM068368.1, forward strand.
AGGACCAATTTAAACAAATTTTAAATTAATAAATTTCTACAACTAACATGAAAAAGATGCCAGACGTACTTAAGCCCCAAGATAATTGAAAACTGACGACTATTGAAGCCCCATTCCATTTCGACTGAATGACAGTTCACCTCAGGCCGACTGATTTGATAAGTATTATTAATTTACCCGAATTTCTGAAATAAATTCACTTTAAATTTTTCTCACAGTAATCTGAACTCTCACTATAAACTGAATATTATTTCTTTCAAAGATTAATTAAAAAAATAAAACACTGAAATTTTGTTAACTAGAAAAATAACCTGTATGAAAATTACGAACTTTTGAAACACACTTTACCACACTTCAGGAACAAATTATAATTACACATCATATTATTTAAGTACAAATAATGTAAGGTAGTGTACTTTATTGTAATCATTATTAATATTTCTTTCGTAATCACAAGAACCCAGGACTTTGAACGGAACAAACTGTAAACAAACCTAACAGTCGCCATATTTGACTGAATAATTCGTTCAAAATCGATTCGCCGAAACATTGAGATTTTGTCTTATAATAATTTTCGGTGCAAATTTGTTGAATAACCAAATATAATTTTGTGTCAAACTGAGTAATTACCAATCACCAATAAATAAACTAGTAGAGTGTAACCACTGTTTTTTTATTCCATAGGAAAGTATATTATAAATTTGTATTATTTAGCAAAGAGCGGAGATGACGGTAAGCGCTCACGTCGCAAACTCGGCGAACTAACTGCTCGATTAAGAAGGTCGAACGAAGGCGGGAGTAAATTTGAATACTCCAGACCATCATAGCTAAGAACGCTAAACCACCCTATTATTTGTTAATTTAATTGTTTTAATTAAACAATTTGGCGCCACCCGGGATTTATGAACACCTAACGAAGAACAGGTAAGGTTTCCACTCGTGTTGTACTGGTAATTGAAGGATCGCTATGGACATCGTTAGCGCAACATATAAGTGACGACGACAGTGTGAGGCGAACACACAACTTATACATTTTTACAGAGACTACAGAGTCTAGTCGTTACAATATATAAAGAGATACCAGTCTCAAAATTTATAAGAATTCAAAGATTGCGTTGGGCTGGACATGTTATGAGAATGGAGGATGGCAGGAACCCTAAGAGGGCTTTGCTGGGTACATGGGAGGGAACGTTGTGACGATTTTAAAAATATCGAAAATCGCACAAATAAAAAATTTTAATTTCTAATAAGTAAGAGTATTATCCACCCTTACCTATACCCAGATTCCTGAATCAACTTGAAATTGTCCAGTACCAACACGCCAAGAAAGGTATTAAGTAAAGAATAATAATAATAATTACTTTAATTATTAAAAATGCGACTATATAAATAAAGAGATCTCTAAGTCGTAATAAAGTTAACATAAAGTATTTACATTCTAATTAATGAATAATTAATAATATATAAAAGTACGAACTATTTTCTTAGTGCATAAAAATGCACCAGCTTACTGAGCCCTCGCCCCTGAACTATACGCGCAGTCGCCAGTAGAACTTCGTCATGAAAAGATGTGAGTTTTGTGTTGTCTACATACACGTAAGTGTATGCCGTTAAACGAATATCCAGTGTGAGATGATTTTATTTCAAAAAATGTAGTGTGTGTAGAGTTAGGAAGAATATACAGAAAGGAAAAATTAGCCAACACATCTCTTTTAAAAATACCAGACTGACCCAGATGTAACTACCAGACTTTAGTACTGCAAAGTAAGAACTATAATTAAGGTGTAAAATGTGAACTACAAAATCTGGATGAAGAAAACTCCAACTACAACAGTATGAACTTCAAGTAAAAAAACCGATCGTCGAGAGCAGATCTAATCAACCCGATGTAGCTTCAAGAGGAACCACGTACTCCACCCTAGAAGACGACAGGAGATGACACCCAAGGACCCAACAACAACCTCATATTAAATTCAGGTGATATCCAAACACAACATTTGTAAATTTTTGTTTCAATAAGAGAAGTAACAAAAGAACTCTAAAGAACTTTAATAATGTAAAGAAGAAATTATCAGATTTGTAATTTTTGTAATGTAGTAGTAGTAACAGCAATATATAGATAAATGTAAGCTAATAATGTAGATTACCACCAATATTATTCTTCCAATAATTTGGTTGAAGTTTGTGATAAATTAATTATTTTGAGAAAGTTCAGACCCGGATCCGAGGTATTTAAAACAACATCTAGATGAGTAATTTTTTGAGATAAAAGGAATAATAAACTTAATATCTTTAAAGCAGTAAAAGCAGAATTTACTAAAGTAAATTTTCTTTAAAAAGAAATAAAGTCAAACATAATATTTGAATAGTAATAAAGAGATGTTTTTGCTAACACCAAGTGAGTGAATAAATTTGTGCAATCCTTGTCAATTTCCTATGTCATAATTGTGTTGTAATTTGTTGGTAAGGATGTTTTACTAACAACGGCAGCTAGTTTAATTAACTAGTTCCCGACTTTTGTGTTGTCTTAACAAGGGAGACGTCACAAAATTGCGCCACTCTGCTACTTTGAAAAAAGAAATAATTATGTTGCTGTTGTTGTGTAATTTTATAATTCGTTAACAATAACTTGGACAAACATAAATTTATTCACTCAGAAATAAACAAAAAATAAATGATTAAAATTTTAATTATGTTATAATAATATTAGTATCGCGACTTTGCCGTATTAAACAAGTCATCGCTGGTAAGTATTCCATTCCAAACCTGTCGGTAAAAGCCAGTCTGTTCATGTTAAATACGTGTTGAGGAATGTAAACTCTCCCCTTTGTATGCACTCATCTCATTCATAACCTCCCCCTCGCTAAACGAAACAAACCACCTTAGACACGCTCTTTCCTGTTTTGAATTGTCCTAAATTACCACCCTAGACGACTCCCCAAAACAGCTGACCCTTTGTGCCATTGTTAAAGCAATGAACTTTTCATATATGAAATTTCTCTCCTCTATACGATGGTATTAGTTTTTGTTTTGATTAATTATATATGTCAGTACAGAAAATTGAATTGTTGTGAGATAAGTTATGTTGATTAATTAATATAAGATTTCATATGCAATAAGATATATATATGTATGTGTTTAAATGAATTCACGTTAACTATTTTAAACATTGATAAAACGAATTAAAGGAAGTGACATAAGATTTGTCGTTCGTAATACGTCGTGTATTTAAAGTTGTTATTATCAAAAATGGCTCAACTTAACCCCGACTTGTCGTTGAAAGACGAATTAAGCTATGAAGCATTATTGCGTGGTCTTCCCTACTCTAATGTAACTGTCGCGGAACTTCGCAAGACATTACGTGAAAATAAACCGGACAAACCCTCATTATTAAATCGTTTGAGTGTTTTAGATTTTGAAAGCGAAAAAGAAACATGTTATCATAAGTATACAGAACTAACTTCGATCGCACAAACCCTGCGTGATGAAAAATCCCCCGCAGTAATTTTACGCACCACCCAAAGAATCGAACATCTGACCCGCCGTATCACCAATTTGTTGAACTGGCCAGGTGATAAAGATACCCCTCATGATGTACAAAAATTCGCCGAGGAAGCATTACAACAATTACCCGAGATAATGCGCGAATTACGTCGACGATCCGAATCGTTTAGATTAGACGAAATTGAAGAAGCAATGATGAAATTAAATATTTCACCTACCCAATCCCCGACTCAAGAACAGGCAAACGGTACTGCAAAACTTGGGATTCTGCAGGAATCAAACATAAATCCATTCAAGGAACGGTTAACTGATAGTCAAGTAAATACCCAACCAGTAAACGTTACGTTACTTCCTAATGAACTAGAAAATATGACCCGTACCTACAATTTACCTTCTCACTTGCGGACTAATCAATCTGCGGAGAAACCTAGAATGATGAGTCAAATAAATCTAACTACCGAGCTCTATGGAAAGATAACCCACCCTGTAGAAAGTATTTTGTCTGACATACCAATCACTGATGGCTGAATATTACAAAGCTCCTTGATTTTATCAAGCACATTTTACAATTAAAGGACCTGCAACAACTAAAAGATAACCAGATTTTGCAAGTAATTTTACCTAAGTGTAGACCTCCATTAAAAGATAGAGTGTTAGAATCCCTAAGGTATAATCACCCGGTAGAACTTCATACCACACTAATAAGACATTTCATTCCCACCGGTATCTACGAAGAATTGAAACGAAACTTAGTACTTCGTGTACAAGGCACATACGAGAGATTAGCTCATTATATATCTGAGGTAAGAGAATCTGCTTTATTGCTACAAGTTAAATGGAGTGAACAACAGTTAGTAGACACTATCTTAGTAGGACTATCCCCCGAGGAGCGATCTCGCCTAGCACTCATGAAGCGACCTACCACTTTCACCGAACTAGAACTATGTTGTATACATTCATCCAACGTCTGGTATTCTGACCAGAATAGACGCGTTTCTATGACCCAGAGTCAACACAGAGATTCATTCCAAACTCGACAAATTGGAAATGATACCCGAAACTACCGCGATAAGCGATTCGTAAGTACATATAAAACCCAAAGCTATCCCCATGTTTCACACTCTAAACCAAAACCCCGACAACCTACGAGCGAAGTAAATGAGGAAAGAAGATGTTATAACTGTGGAAAGGCCGGACATATTAGCAAGTTATGTAAACAAAAGCGCTATCAACAGAAAACCGACCAATCAAAAAAACATGTGAAGCTGGAAGAACGAAAATCCTACGTCTTCCGAAGCACCAGAAGGAAAGGTAACAACAATAATAAGCATCAAATAAAAATAAATAAAAATAAACGCATAGACCCTTACTTAACAAGATTTATCGAGAAGTGCAACTCTATTGGTGCATGTAAAACAAGTATATGCCAACTACCCTATGTACAGATAGACCTTGGAGCAACGAATACCCTTGGTTTAATTGATTCCGGATCTACCCGTAGTATAATTAGTAAACAGTTAGCCACCTTATTAGCTAATCATAATCTGATTAAACGTAGCCAAATGGTGAACATAAAGTGTACCACCGCAAATAAACAAAACCTAAAGATATCGCACAGTATTACGGTGAAATTAAAAATAAAGAATTTTACTTGGTATATTCCCCTACTAGTAGCTGAAGAATTAGGACAAAACTTAATATTAGGCGCGGATTTTATAAGAAAAACTGCCTTAATCCTTGATATACATGCAAAACAATATTTCTTCAGATTTGATCGTACTCGAAAATATCAGTTCGACTCCGAAGTAAGTAACGACGCTATTTGTGAAACCGCAACTATTAATTCAGAGCATCATGAATCGAGTCTGAGTCATTTAAAAGGAAATGAGAGACTAAGAATCCAAAAGTTAATAAAAGAATTTTCTACTGTACTCACTCCCAAGTTAGGATTAACCCATTTAATCGAATATAAAATAAATCTTAGTGACAACAAGGTAATACGACTCCACCCATACAAATTATCTCCGCCCAAGATGGAAATAATGAGAAACCACATTAACAAACTCCTTGATCAGCACGTCATTGAACCGTCAACGTCTCCATACTCATCACCTGCATTCCTAGTACCAAAAGGAACTGACAAACATAGACTAGTCGTGGATTATAGACAACTAAATAAGAGTATAGAATTTGAATCGATACCACTGCCCGACATTCACAGTTCGTTTCACTATTTTACAAGAGCGAAAATCTTCACCATAATGGATCTCAACCAAGCATTCCATCAAATCCCACTAGCTGAGGAATCCAAACATTTAACTGCTTTTGCGGTCCCATTTAATCTATATCAATTTACGAGAGTACCATTCGGTATATCACAAGGAAGTTCAGTATGCAGCCGACTGTTAGAAAAAATTTTCCATGACGTTAAATTTAAATTTGTATATCATTATCTTGACAATATAGTAGTATATAGTGAGTCAATGGATCAACATATTGATCACTTGCGTGAAGTATTATCCAGGTTAAAGAAAGCCGGACTGACCGTAAACCCGAGTAAAGTTAATTTCGCAGTAAAACAATTCTCCTTCTTAGGTCACATAGTATCAGCCGAAGGTAAGGTTAGCATCGATCCCGAATGTACACGCGCAATCCGAGAATTCTTACCTCCGAGAGACGTCAAAGGTATAGCTTGATTTTTAGGTATGATTAATTATTTTCATAAGTACATACCCCACTTAGCGGATATAGCAGCCCCATTGAATGCCTTAAGAAAGAAAGGAACGAAATACGAGTGGACTCCTCAACATCAAGAAGCGTTTGAAACACTTAAAGAAAGCATTATATCCCCACCTGTATTGCAGTTAGCGGATTTCAGTAAACTATTTATCGTACAGACCGATAGTTCAAGTGTAGCATTAGAAGCCGTAATATACCAGGAAATAAATAATACTAGACTCCCGATCAGCTATGCATCCCGTACATTGACCGAGCAAGAAAGGAAGTTCTCAGCCTACGAACTTGAATATTTAGCCGTAGTATTCGCCTTTGATAAATTCAAACCATTTTTGGAACACAAAGAATTTCTACTAGAACCGATAATCAAGCTTTATCATGGTTATTGAATCACCCAAAACAGTTAGGTCGTATCGGAAGATGGGTGTTAAGATTAAATTGCTACAAGTTCAAAGTGCAACATATTCGTGGTACTCAAAATGTAGTAGCCGATACTCTATCCCGCATGTTCCAACTACCCAATACAAGATCTGGAGAAGACAATATTGAAACCACTACGTTAATACACTAATTACTAACTTTCCCCTTGCATTTAAGGATATAGCATATCACCAACAACAAGATCCGAAATTGTGCAAAATAATAGAACAAATAGAAAACGGAAATAATTCTGACAAATATACCTTGAGTAAAAGAGTACTTTGTTTTAAAAAGGCAAACGGAAAATTACTGAGAATAATCGCCCCGGAAATAATCAAACCCATGTTAATGGACTACTACCATTCATCGACAATTGGAGCTCATATGGGAATTAGGAAAACTATACATCGTATTCGCAAGGAATACCACTGGGAAAACATGAATAGTGAAATAAAAAAGTTCGTGAAAGAATGCAAAATTTGTGCCCTGAGCAAACCAGCAAGAACCAGTCAAGTCGGAAAATTAATCTCCGAAATACCTACCACTCCCTTCTCGAAAATATACATAGACTATTCTGGACCTTATCCCCGCTCTAAATCCGGAAATACTATGCTGTTAATTTGTGTAGACTCCTTCACTAAATTCGTGTGGATGTATCCTATGCGTCGTGCATTAGCATCTACGACAATTAAAATTCTACAAGAAAGACTATTTAAAGATTATGGTACACCTTTAAACCTAATATCTGACAATGGACCCCAGTTTAAGTCGAAAGAATTTAACGACATGTGTTTTAAATTAGGTATAAATCATATTACCATGACCGAGTACAGACCGCAAGGAAACCTAGCAGAAAGATACTTGCGTAACTTAAAATCAGCATTAATATCTTATCATGCTAAAGACCAGACAACCTGGGATCAAAATATTTCGTGGATACAATTTGCATTCAATTCAGCGTATCATGAAGGTCATAAATCAACACCATTTGATTTACTGTACAAGTACAAACCCAACCAACCTTTAACCACAAAGTGGAAAATCCATGAGTTATTACCCCGCGACGTAAATGGGAATAACATACGAAAAATATGGAACGAAGCTCGTGGAAATTTGAGAGCGAATTTACAAAAATCAAGGAAGTATCATGAGCATAATAATAGGCAAATAAAGTATAAAATAGGTGATTTAGTAAGGTATAAAACTCATCCTATGAGTAAAGCAGTTGATAGGACCACTTCGAAACTATCATATCGATGGTGTGGCCCCTACCAAATTCATAAGTTCATCACCCCCATTACTGTAGCTCTGTATGAACCCAATACAGAAAATTACGTTCGCAGAAGCCATCTGTCTCAAATAAAAAAAAGTTTTTCGTGTCAAAATACAGAAGAAAGACTACTAGAAAGATAGAAAACCTAGAATACTATCTAAGTATTAAGAATAAAATATGTTGTATATACTTATACCGAAATAGGATAAGATTGTGCAACCTCCTATACCATAAGTGAGTATAAACTCAAAACCCCCTCGTACGAATACAAGCGAGGCTGTAACGTCTTTTCGCCGCGTTACAAATCCAGGGAACCCCTCGTAATTAAACTCCGTTAATTAGATGGGCTGCCTACGTTGTAACAGAATTGATCACAATTACTTAATATAACAAATTACTTACTAACTGTGTAAGGAAACAATGGCAAGGTATACAATTGATTTAAGCACTCCTCATATGTGTGTAACAAGAAGACTTCTCTTTTATTTAACATTTAAAAACATATACTGACAGATCCCATGACATTACTAATTCAATTATTAAGTTATTTGAAAGGTTTCTTTAAACTTTGAGATCAAACTTGATTTTATATAGCTATACCTCGGATCCGGGTCAACTTTCGGTATTTCTGTAATTAAGACCTTTAATTATACTCATTTCATGATATTAGCTTGCAAGACTTTCTTTTATTCAACCATTGGAAGAATGGTATTATTGCTTGAATTATATTACTCTACATTAGCATATAAATTGTTACAACGTATGAAGTTAGAATAGTTACATGAGATTCTTAGATTTAATTTATAAGTCTTTACAAAGTTAATAGTTTCTGAAAAGTCTCTTTCAAGATGTATTGTGTAACAAATATTAGTAACCCTCGATAGACAGGCTATCGAGTCACCTTTTAATTGGTATGCAGAAGACTCGTCCTGGGGTATCCGTCTTGGGAAACAGGAACAGCTACGTCGTCATCTCGGTCTGGCCTTCCTCTGTAAAGGGCTCCAAAAGTTCGCAGGTTGAACAATATGTTGTTTAGATATCTACGATGATCTTGTAGATTCTCGGATGTCCTGATCTGCATATTCTGTCACGTGCAGTAGAGTTTGTGGCTTCTGATAGTTCACATCTCCGGGTATGACTTTGGAATTGTTGTTATTTGTTGAAGCACTAAGTCATCTTGCGTTACACTCCTTTTTTACGTTTCGATTTTTTACTTTACTTTAAATTTCTTGTCTATTTACATGACTATATTAATTAACACATCCAGATGCTTTAAACAGCTACATCTGGTACACCTTCTTAAGGTGAGACAAAATATAGTTAACATATTTTAAGCGCACAGCTCCTACGTCTATACTGTACGAAGTCACCATTGCAAGAGAGAGAAATTCCGCTCCCTTCGCCTGGTACTGGGCAAAAGTTAGTGGGACAATTTCCGCGCGAGAATATAGTTCCTAACTATATTTAAGTTAACATTTTTATTTATACAAACTATCCCTAAACAAATATACATAATTTAAATCAGTTGTTTTAGCGACTATTTATGTCTTCAGATTTTTTATTATTAACATTAGTTTTTTTTATCTTATTCTTACTCACACAAGACTCGGAAAACATGTCGAGTCTGGAATCAACAGGACAGCGCCTGCTTACAAGCAAAGGGTTAAATACGATATTAATAACTCTTTACAATTTATCCTTTTTATTAGAGTATCTTATAACTAATTAATTACTGCTTCCTCTCATACTGAGTACATACAGGTATTTTATATTAATACAGTGAGATTTAAATGGCTTAAGAGCTCGCAACCTTAATTTTTAAAAATTTTATTTTCTTGATTATTTCTTTTATTTAAATCGTCACAAGGCCTGATCAACCTTAGCTAATGTCCTGCGAGAATGATATAATACATGAGAAATCTGATGACGATGATAATGAAGATGAAGAGAGAGAAAGTAGAGAAAGAAAAATAATCCCTAGCGCTGTAAACTAAAAGTAATTCGATTGTTATTACAATACGTGATTATTATTAGTAACATACTCATGAGTATAACTCCGTAAAACGAGTGACCAATTCAAGAAAAAACCGGTAGTAGATGTAAGAATTAAAATAAGGTAGATTTACGTTTTGTGTATTTTATGTATAGTAGATGTAGTAGAATTTAGATGTTACGTAAGTGTAAGATAATCAATTGATGAATAGAAATAATCTGAGAGAGAGAGAGATTTCAGTATGGAATTCTGTGTCCAAATATAATTGTTTATTAGATTTTCTATTAGTATTCCACCACCCCGTTTTTCGTAGTTAAGTGCAGGAGGATGTGACGATTTTAAAAATATCGAAAATCACACAAATAAAAAATTTTAATTTCTAATAAGTAAGAGTATTATCCACCCTTAACTATACCCAGATTCCTGAATCAACTTGAAATTGTCCAGTACCAACACGCCAAGAAAGGTATTAAGTAAAGAATAATAATAATAATTACTTTAATTATTAAAAATGCGACTATATAAATAAAGAGATCTCTAAGTCGTAATAAAGTTAACATAAAGTATTTACATTCTAATTAATGAATAATTAATAATATATAAAAGTACGAACTATTTTCTTAGTGCGTAAAAACGCACCAGCTTACTGAGCCCTCGCCCCTAAACTATACGCGCAGTCGCCAGTAGAACTTCGTCATGAAAAGATGTGAGTTTTGTGTTGTCTACATACACGTAAGTGGATGCCGTTAAACGAATATCCAGTGTGAGATGATTTTATTTCGAAAAATGTAGTGTGTGTAGAGTTAGGAAGAATATACAGAAAGGAAAAATTAGCCAACACATCTCTTTTAAAAATATAAAACTGTAAGTTGTAAGATATGTAACTACCAGACTTTAGTACTGCCAAGTAAGAACTATAATTAAGGTGTAAAATGTGAACTACAAAATCTGGACGAAGAAAACTCCAACTACAACAGTATGAACTTCAAGTAAAAAAACCGATCGTCGAGAGCAGATATAATCAACCCGATGTAGCTTCAAGAGGAACCACGTACTCCACCCTAGAAGACGACAGGAGATGACACCCAAGGACCCAACAACAACCTCATATTAAATTCAGGTGATATCCAAACACAACATTTGTAAATTTTCGTTTCAATAAGAGAAGTAACAAAAGAACTCTAAAGAACTTTAATAATGTAAAGAAGAAATTATCAGATTTGTAATTTTTGTAATGTAGTAGTAGTAACAGCAATATATAGATAAATGTAAGATAATAATGTAGATTATCACCAATATTATTCTTCCAATAATTTGGTTGAAGTTTGTGATAAATTAATTATTTTGAGAAAGTTCAGACCCGGATCCGAGGTATTTAAAACTAATATCTAGATGAGTAATTTTTTGAGATAAAAGGAATAATAAACTTAATATCTTTAAAGCAGTAAAAGCAGAATTTACTAAAGTAAATTTTCTTTAAAAAGAAACAAAGTCAAACATAATATTTGAATAGTAATAAAGAGATGTTTTCGCTAACACCAAGTGAGTGAATAAATTTGTGCAATCCTTGTCAATTTCCTATGTCATAATTGTGTTGTAATTTGTTGGTAAGGATGTTTTACTAACAATGGCAGCTAGTTTAATTAACTGGTAAAGAATTGAACTAGTTCCCGACTTTTGTGTTGTCTTAACAAGGGAGACGTCACAACGTGACCTAGAGGTAGACCAAGGAAGAGGTGGGAAGATGGCGTTGCAGAGGACGCGAGAGACATGGGGATAAGAAACTGGAGGAGGGTTGCAGTGGATAGAGTGGATTGGAGGCGGAGATTGGTGGAGGCCAGGGTCCGATTTGGGCTGTAGCGTCATAGGAGAGAGAGAGAGAAAAACTTGATTTTTGTCTATTCAATACCATCACAGTAATTGAAGAATACACAAAACGAGCACAAAACAAGATAAAAAAGTTATGAAACTTTTATAACTCATAAAACAGTGCAATATATTATCATACAAAAAATGCACATCCCAACACACAAAAACTACTGAGATGCCACTATACACAGACACAATAAAACCAAAAGAAAACAGAAGGAGCAAAACTGATTTGGTGACGACCAACTACACCGGTGGTTCACAAACGGGTGCACCACAACACACTAGCCTGATAAGTGTCGCAATATTTTCAAGTTTTATGATACTGCTGGTAAAGTAATTAAAATAATTTTACTCAGTATTTATTTTGAAAAAGGAACAAAAAATTATTCACGAGTCTAAACATGTTTAACTTACAGGGGACTTACTGGTTTATGACTTTCAATCAAACATTCACCTTTGGGTCATTAATGAGAAACTTGAGCTTGTCATTTCTTACATAAAAGTTCAATTCATGAATGAACACGCACAACACAATATTCCGCCTTCAACATGTGACAGTGGATTTTCTTATATGATAAAATTCAAAAACAATTGATTACTTGGGAAAACTTGCACATAACAAGAAAAAAAGCACGAATGAGCAAGTAGAGACAAGGTTACCACATATGGTCGATTGGGTATCACTGCGTCAAATGGTTAATTGGCAGCATTAACTTGAACTTCTAGTCAAACTGTGAGACTGAGTGAAGAGAGAGCCAAGTTATAGAACATTCTGCAGATTCTCCACAAGGTTGATGGTCCAGCCTACACTGCTATGTTCATAAAACATTCTAGATGACAAGAAGATCCCAGTATTATGGGACATATAAATCCAGAGCAGATTTACTCTGTGACTTTTACCCACAGCACCAAGACACCAACTCTGGACAGCCTTAGGGTAAGAACATGCTGAAGCAGCATTACTGGTAGACTGCAGCTTACTGTGAGACATTACTGTACTGTCAGGTATCGCGATAAGTCAGCTGACAAACAGTTCACTTCGTTGTGAAAAAGAAAGTGTTTTCTAGTAGTAGAATATGTGTCACTGCAGTTATCAGATTATAGTTCAAAATTGACAAATGTTTTTTAGTTCTTCTTCATTATAGTTCACTGTTTCCCTGGTTTCGTTTTTATAAAACAAACTGACAAATTAATCTCTTCTACTCAAAGGCTGATATATCAGGCATTCAGAAAAGAAAATCGCCTTTAACTCAGCTCCGCTATGGAGTGAGGGAAGTCATGTGATTCAGTGAACCAATCAGGTAGCGCACCACCTTACTAGTATACATTGCTGTCTTCCTTGAGGCAAAACAAAATAATTTATTCTTGCCTCACCCTAACAGTAAGCTGCACAGTAATGTAGTACAGTAAGCACCTTCAACATGTTCGCTCCTATGCAAATCTATACATTTGTTATGACATCACTGTCGGACAGTACAGTAATGTCTCCCAGTAAGCTGCTGTCTACCAGTAATGCTGCATCAGCATGTTCGTACACTTACTGATGACAGGAAACTTGAAGAGAATAAAAGACCATGTAGAATACAGTAAAATAGGCAGTCTATTTGTTACGAAGAAATTCCATTGAACTCCTGAGGACAAGAAGCAAGTTACGCAGGCTCAGTCCACATCCTTTATAATAGTCAAGGACCACAACCTTCAGCAATGTTAAACACAGAACAACAAGATGCAGATCAGGAAACTTGAGAATGAGATCAGCTCCTAGCATATGCAGATGATACAGATAAGAACTTCAGAATACAGTAACTCAATGGGAAAGTGCCACTAGAACATAGGGATGAGGATAAGTGTGGACAAAAGCAAAGTAATTGTCATAGCAATAAAGGAGTCCAGCTCCTAGCATATGCAGATGATACAGATATTATTAGTTAAACAGCGAATAAGAACTTCAGAATTCAGTAACTCAATGGGAAAGTGCCACTAGAACATAGGGATGAGGATGAGTGTGGACAAAAGCAAAGTAATGGTCACAGCAATAAAGGAGTCCAGCTCCTAGCATATGCAGATGATATAGATATTATTAGTTAAACAGCGAATAAGAACTTCAGAATACAGTAACTCAATGGGAAAGTGCCACTAGAACATAGGGATGAGGATAAGTGTGGACAAAAGCAAAGTAATGGTCATAGCAATAAAGGAGTCCAGCTCCTAGCATATGCAGATGACATAGATATTATTAGTTAAACAGCGAATAAGAACTTCAGAATTCAGTAACTCAATGGGAAAGTGCCACTAGAACATAGGGATGAGGATAAGTGTGGACAAAAGCAAAGTAATTGTCATAGCAATAAAGGAGTCCAGCTCCTAGCATATGCAGATGACATAGATATTATTAGTTAAACAGCGAATAAGAACTTCAGAATACAGTAATTCAATGGGAAAGTGCCACTAGAACATAGGGATGAGGATAAGTGTGGACAAAAGCAAAGTAATGGTCACAGCAATAAAGGAGTCCAGCTCCTAGCATATGCAGATGATACAGATATTATTAGTTAAACAGCGAATAAGAACTTCAGAATACAGTAATTCAATGGGAAAGTGCCACTAGAACATAGGGATGAGGATGAGTGTGGACAAAAGCAAAGTAATGGTCACAGCAATAAAGGAGTCCAGCTCCTAGCATATGCAGATGATATAGATATTATTAGTTAAACAGCGAATAAGAACTTCAGAATACAGTAACTCAATGGGAAAGTGCCACTAGAACATAGGGATGAGGATGAGTGTGGACAAAAGCAAAGTAATGGTCACAGCAATAAAGGAGTCCAGCTCCTAGCATATGCAGATGATATAGATATTATTAGTTAAACAGTGAATAAGAACTTCAGAATACAGTAACTCAATGGGAAAGTGCCACTAGAACATAGGGATGAGGATGAGTGTGGACAAAAGCAAAGTAATGGTCACAGCAATAAAGGAGTCCAGCTCCTAGCATATGCAGATGATATAGATATTATTAGTTAAACAGCGAATAAGAACTTCAGAATACAGTAACTCAATGGGAAAGTGCCACTAGAACATAGGGATGAGGATAAGTGTGGACAAAAGCAAAGTAATGGTCACAGCAATAAAGGAGTCCAGCTCCTAGCATATGCAGATGATATAGATATTATTAGTTAAACAGTGAATAAGAACTTCAGAATACAGTAACTCAATGGGAAAGTGCCACTAGAACATAGGGATGAGGATGAGTGTGGACAAAAGCAAAGTAATGGTCACAGCAATAAAGGAGTCCAGCTCCTAGCATATGCAGATGATACAGATATTATTAGTTAAACAGCGAATAAGAACTTCAGAATACAGTAATTCAATGGGAAAGTGCCACTAGAACATAGGGATGAGGATGAGTGTGGACAAAAGCAAAATAATGGTCACAGCAATAAAGGAGTCCAGCTCCTAGCATATGCAGATGATATAGATATTATTAGTTAAACAGCGAATAAGAACTTCAGAATACAGTAACTCAATGGGAAAGTGCCACTAGAACATAGGGATGAGGATAAGTGTGGACAAAAGCAAAGTAATGGTCACAGCAATAAAGGAGTCCAGCTCCTAGCATATGCAGATGATACAGATATTATTAGTTAAACAGCGAATAAGAACTTCAGAATTCAGTAACTCAATGGGAAAGTGCCACTAGAACATAGGGATGAGGATAAGTGTGGACAAAAGCAAAGTAATTGTCATAGCAATAAAGGAGTCCAGCTCCTAGCATATGCAGATGACATAGATATTATTAGTTAAACAGCGAATAAGAACTTCAGAATTCAGTAACTCAATGGGAAAGTGCCACTAGAACATAGGGATGAGGATAAGTGTGGACAAAAGCAAAGTAATTGTCATAGCAATAAAGGAGTCCAGCTCCTAGCATATGCAGATGACATAGATATTATTAGTTAAACAGCGAATAAGAACTTCAGAATACAGTAATTCAATGGGAAAGTGCCACTAGAACATAGGGATGAGGATAAGTGTGGACAAAAGCAAAGTAATGGTCACAGCAATAAAGGAGTCCAGCTCCTAGCATATGCAGATGATACAGATATTATTAGTTAAACAGCGAATAAGAACTTCAGAATACAGTAATTCAATGGGAAAGTGCCACTAGAACATAGGGATGAGGATGAGTGTGGACAAAAGCAAAGTAATGGTCACAGCAATAAAGGAGTCCAGCTCCTAGCATATGCAGATGATATAGATATTATTAGTTAAACAGTGAATAAGAACTTCAGAATACAGTAACTCAATGGGAAAGTGCCACTAGAACATAGGGATGAGGATGAGTGTGGACAAAAGCAAAATAATGGTCACAGCAATAAAGGAGTCCAGCTCCTAGCATATGCAGATGATACAGATATTATTAGTTAAACAGCGAATAAGAACTTCAGAATACAGTAATTCAATGGGAAAGTGCCACTAGAACATAGGGATGAGGATGAGTGTGGACAAAAGCAAAGTAATGGTCACAGCAATAAAGGAGTCCAGCTCCTAGCATATGCAGATGATATAGATATTATTAGTTAAACAGCGAATAAGAACTTCAGAATACAGTAACTCAATGGGAAAGTGCCACTAGAACATAGGGATGAGGATAAGTGTGGACAAAAGCAAAGTAATGGTCACAGCAATAAAGGAGTCCAGCTCCTAGCATATGCAGATGATACAGATATTATTAGTTAAACAGCGAATAAGAACTTCAGAATTCAGTAACTCAATGGGAAAGTGCCACTAGAACATAGGGATGAGGATAAGTGTGGACAAAAGCAAAGTAATTGTCATAGCAATAAAGGAGTCCAGCTCCTAGCATATGCAGATGACATAGATATTATTAGTTAAACAGCGAATAAGAACTTCAGAATTCAGTAACTCAATGGGAAAGTGCCACTAGAACATAGGGATGAGGATAAGTGTGGACAAAAGCAAAGTAATTGTCATAGCAATAAAGGAGTCCAGCTCCTAGCATATGCAGATGACATAGATATTATTAGTTAAACAGCGAATAAGAACTTCAGAATACAGTAATTCAATGGGAAAGTGCCACTAGAACATAGGGATGAGGATAAGTGTGGACAAAAGCAAAGTAATGGTCACAGCAATAAAGGAGTCCAGCTCCTAGCATATGCAGATGATACAGATATTATTAGTTAAACAGCGAATAAGAACTTCAGAATACAGTAATTCAATGGGAAAGTGCCACTAGAACATAGGGATGAGGATGAGTGTGGACAAAAGCAAAGTAATGGTCACAGCAATAAAGGAGTCCAGCTCCTAGCATATGCAGATGATATAGATATTATTAGTTAAACAGCGAATAAGAACTTCAGAATACAGTAACTCAATGGGAAAGTGCCACTAGAACATAGGGATGAGGATGAGTGTGGACAAAAGCAAAGTAATGGTCACAGCAATAAAGGAGTCCAGCTCCTAGCATATGCAGATGATATAGATATTATTAGTTAAACAGTGAATAAGAACTTCAGAATACAGTAACTCAATGGGAAAGTGCCACTAGAACATAGGGATGAGGATGAGTGTGGACAAAAGCAAAATAATGGTCACAGCAATAAAGGAGTCCAGCTCCTAGCATATGCAGATGATACAGATATTATTAGTTAAACAGCGAATAAGAACTTCAGAATACAGTAATTCAATGGGAAAGTGCCACTAGAACATAGGGATGAGGATGAGTGTGGACAAAAGCAAAGTAATGGTCACAGCAATAAAGGAGTCCAGCTCCTAGCATATGCAGATGATATAGATATTATTAGTTAAACAGCGAATAAGAACTTCAGAATACAGTAACTCAATGGGAAAGTGCCACTAGAACATAGGGATGAGGATAAGTGTGGACAAAAGCAAAGTAATGGTCACAGCAATAAAGGAGTCCAGCTCCTAGCATATGCAGATGATACAGATATTATTAAGTTAAACAGCGAATAAGAACTTCAGAATTCAGTAACTCAATGGGAAAGTGCCACTAGAACATAGGGATGAGGATAAGTGTGGACAAAAGCAAAGTAATTGTCATAGCAATAAAGGAGTCCAGCTCCTAGCATATGCAGATGACATAGATATTATTAGTTAAACAGCGAATAAGAACTTCAGAATTCAGTAACTCAATGGGAAAGTGCCACTAGAACATAGGGATGAGGATAAGTGTGGACAAAAGCAAAGTAATTGTCATAGCAATAAAGGAGTCCAGCTCCTAGCATATGCAGATGACATAGATATTATTAGTTAAACAGCGAATAAGAACTTCAGAATACAGTAATTCAATGGGAAAGTGCCACTAGAACATAGGGATGAGGATAAGTGTGGACAAAAGCAAAGTAATTGTCATAGCAATAAAGGAGTCCAGCTCCTAGCATATGCAGATGACATAGATATTATTAGTTAAACAGCGAATAAGAACTTCAGAATACAGTAATTCAATGGGAAAGTGCCACTAGAACATAGGGATGAGGATGAGTGTGGACAAAAGCAAAGTAATGGTCACAGCAATAAATGAGTTCAGCTCCTAGTGTGACGATTTAAAGACAATTTAAATAGCACAAAATAAGTTTTTTTGTTCTTATAACAAGTGAGAGTATAATCCACCCTCCCTCTGTACCCAGATACCTGTATCAAATTGTAAAAAGACTAGTACGAACATGCAAAGTACAATGTTATTAAGCGAAAACTAATAATCCTTCTATTTAAATAAAAGACGTAATAATAATAAATGAAATACCTAACTCCTAACTAAGAAAAGGTAGGATAATTTATAGTAGTTAATTAATGGACAAGTAATAATAATAAAGGAACGAACTACTTTTCTCTCGGCGTGTAAACTGCGCCCGCTTCCATACTCCCTGCCACTAAACTAACGCCAGTCGACCGAGGATCTCTGACATGTAAGCAGCTCGAAAATGTGTCGTGGAGTTAAACTTACATTTATGTCGCTAAAACCGATGTAACAAGAAGTTAGTGCTTATCATTTAATTAATACTCATGTAGCTAAAGCGAAATGAAACTTAAAACTAGTAATGTAGTACAGATGTTAACAAAATATTAATAAATAAAAAACTTAGCCGACACATCTCTTAACGAAAAGTAAGTGGTAAGATATGTTCCATACCATGTAAAACGTAACATCAGTGCTGTTTAAACAAAAATTAAATGTGAAAAGTGAACACCAATGCCAGGAGAGAAGTTACGACAACAACTGTACGAACTCCAAGTAGCAGAATCCCAGCGTCACGACCTAGACCACAATTCAGAAACAAACAACTAAATGGAGGATCCAGATGGACAACGAACTACACCCAGGAAGACCTACTGAAGAGGATCATCTCGACCACCAGCCGGACACTCACGTTGTACTCAGGTGACACTAAACCGTAACTTCTGTGCATACATTGTTTTTAACAACCTCAACAAAAGAACAGTAAAGTTTCTTGTAAAGACTTTTTAAATCACATAAATATTAGCATATTAATGTTTGTAGTTTCTGTAATGCTATAGTAATAACCTGATGATGCTTAAAGGTAAAGTTAATATGAAATTACATCAGACTATTCTTCAAATAGTTTGGATGATGTCGAAGTATGTTAGAATATTATAAAGTCAGAACCCGGATCCGTGGTAATCAAAGTAATTCACAGCTGTATGATTTTGAGATACTAAGAGTAACAATTTAAAGAGTATTTGATGCAGAATCTATAATTTTCTTTTAAAAGTAAAGTAAAAACAAAAAGATGACCATTAAAGGTATTATGTTTATATCCGTAGTTAAGATACAATAATAAAGAAATGTTTTCGCTAATATCCAGAGAGTTAATAAATTTATGTAACCTTGGACAAATTCCTGATATATACATTGTCATAATTTGTTGGTAAGTAATTTTTACTAACTACGGCAGCTAGTTTAATTAACAGCAAACAATTAAACTGGTTCCCTATGTTATAATGTCTTAACAGGAGAGACGTTATACTAGCATATGCAGATAATATAGATATTACCAGCAGAAATGAAAATAATCTGAAGAATGCCTTCAGAGCACTTGAATCACTGGCTAAGAGTATGGGGCATGTTATAAATGAAAATAAAACAAAGTTTATGGCTGCGGGAAGCAATAATGATAATATTTCAAATATACTAATAGATGGCTATAATTTTGAAAGAGTGAAAGGCTTTGTATATCTGGGGACATATGTCAATGCTGAGAAAAACTGCACAAAAGAAATTGAAAGAAGAATTCTGGCTGCTAATAGAGGCTATTACTGCATGAATAAACATTTTAAATAAAGACTATTAACCACAGAAACTAAAGCCACGCTTTATAAGACATTCGTAAGGCCTGTATTGACATATGGCTGTGAGTGCTGGGTACTCAAGAACATTGATGAACAGAGGCTGGGTGTGTTTGAAAGGAAGATACTGAAAAAGATTTATGGGCCAATTCAACAGGATGGAACCTGGAGAAAGAGAAATAATAATAAATTATATGCTAAGTACAAAGACATTACAGTTGTCCGATTTGTTTAAATTAACAGATTAAGATGGGCAGGACGTGTTTAGAGAATGGATGACGAATGTACGGAAAAAACAATTATGAAACACAAGCCAATAGGAAAAAGGAAGAGTGGAAGACCAAAGAACAGATGGTTGGACCAAGTCGGCAGTGATGCGAGGAAGCAGGGTACAGTGAATTGGTGGCAGATGGCTGAGGACAGGAATAAGTGGAAGGAATTTCTTTTGGAGCCCAAGGCTCAATCTGGGGTGAAGAGCCAAGGATGTATACATGTAATAGTCACAGAAAAAACAAACTGAAGAGGAGTGCATGGATAATTACGGGAAGGAAAACAGTTAGAGCAGGTTTGAATATCTGCAAAACAATAATCACCTCAGATGGGAAGACCCATCTTTAGTACAAGGGCGAAGTCAAATACAAATACAATTCTCAAAATACAAATACAAGTCTCAGGTGAAGTATAAAAAGTAAGTCAATACACCACCAGATTTTTAATGTTATTTTGTACTGTTATAATGAGGAAGAGTAAGAAGAAGACAGAGATTTTACTGGATCTACTATATTGAGAAGTCGGTTAACAGCAGACAGAAGACCATAGGGGTCAATCATCTTTTACTTTCAAGCTGCTGATTTCAAATTGAAATAAAGCCACCTATGGCTTTTTAAGGTTTAACGAAGGGTTTTTATAAGTAGAGTCCTGATTATCCGAATCCCAATTTTTCGAGTTTCAGATTATCCAAGGTACCTACTTTTTTACACGCTAACATTTAATATTATTAAAAAAACAATATGTTTTAAAAGAAACAAATTTTTAATATTTGTTAAACTGCCTTTATATTCGTATTATTCCAAACTTTTTTTGTTTTGTTTTTAACACACAAGAATATGTGACTTTTATTTTATAGCAGAATGTTCATGCTGAAGTGAAAAACATCTGACTAGTTAAATAGTAAATCTGATTCACAAACCTAAGACCACTATCATGAGACCACTTAAAAGTAACAAACAAGGACACTATACAAATATCCACTTAGTCCTATGCGTCATCTCATCTTTAACACAAGAAATGCAAAGCTCTCAACAACAAACCTTTCTCTCAACATAAACATTTGTAATTATCACCCAGCAGCGTGGTGTCCATGTAACTGCTGTTGCCGGTCGCAACAGTACTTCAAATAAGAGAAAATAATATTAATTATATCACAGAATAAATACTTTAGTCACTGAATAATTTGAAATCCGAAGAATATTAGTAGGTAAACTTGAAGAAATGCATAGCATTGCTTTCGAATTGCACCATCTTGTGTTCCGGCTCAGACATCGGCAGTGTTTTACTGCGTACGGTCATTGACCTCGTAGTACTTGTCACTGTACAAACTGCAGAGAGGGGGACACATTCATCCATCCAATGTCTTGCCGCTGTATAAACCGGCAAAACGCTCAGTTAACAGCTATGTTCATTTTCAGAACCGATGTGCAGCAGTTGCTACATACCTATTTGTGTTTTGTTCGTTTAGTCATGGGTTTCTCTGTTTGTGTTTATTATTTTTTAATTTAATTATTGGTGTTCTGATTTATTCTGTGTAAGTATAATGAGAGTCAGATCCTGTTGAACCAGGATCCTCTTCTTCTCCCAGTGAATAATAGAAAATGCTCTAAAAAGAACACTTGGTACAACAAAAATTCAAATTAATTTTTAGGTTTATCACAACTGGCAACAGGTGTTATGTACCCACGCCACGCCACTGTTATCACATGACCATGTAAGCCATTATATAAACAATTTTATTTCACCATAGACAATTAAATCGCAGTTTACCAACAATACAGAGTGAAGCATGCACAGATCCAACTGAACTTACCTCGATATCTGAAAGTGTCTGTGTCCATCTGTAGTCAGGCAGATCGCATCCATTACCAGAATTAGGTTTCAGTTTTCCCTTTTCTTTTGGATCCTCTTCTTCATCTTCTTCCGAGTCTTTCTTTTTGTCCTCTTTTTCAGCACCATTTTGTGACTTTTGACCATCTATACTCTCTTCTGAGTGTGTCTCAAGTTTTTTCTAAATCAATCATAAAAATATCTCATTAATCACAATTAACACAAATTATGAAAATTAAAGATCAACACTCATAACAATAACATAAAATGTAATAATTATATATTTATATATGAGCCAATATTTCTGCCAATTTTGTAATATTTCCTGAAACACATTTTTGGGAATGGCACCCAGATGTCAAATCGTACTTTCCTCAATGGCCTTTACAGTTTGTAAACAACATACTTTCAAGGTTGGTTTCAATTCTGGAAACTAGAAAAAGTCTCCTGGGACCAAGTCTGGACAGCAAGATTGGGGGGGGGGGTAGGAAGATTGTCTGGTGTTCTGCTGGATAACTGTAGATAAGGAGTGGTGCATGAGCTGGTGTGCTGTCATGGTGCAACATCCAACTCAGGTTCCCCGAGTTCGTGCCTCTTCCTGTGTACAGCATCTCTCAAACTTCTTCTTGGGCTATGGCTTGGGCTATAGTCCGTTCCGACTTCACAGAATCTCTGACCATTTTTCCTGGATCTTCCACAATCTCTCATCCCCACTGGCCTATACTCAAATGCTTGTTTAGGAATACATGTGTCAACCATGCGTTCCACATGGGACTTCCAATTCTGCCTGTATTCCTTTATTCTCCCCAGAACCGACTGTAACTTCAGATCTTTCCTTACGTCGTTTCATAGATGATCTCTCAAACTATATCTCGTAACTGCTCTTAAAAATTTTATTTCCCAGGCCTCCATTTTTGAAATATCTTTTTGCAGGAGAGTCCATGTTTCACATACATACATTAAAGTCAGCACAGCCAAGACCTTAAAGAAGTTTAGCTGTGTCTCCCTCTTGTGTTTTATTCTTCAATAGTCGTGTCTTATTATTCCACAGGTATAATTAAATTTATTTAACTTTCTCTCAACCCCCTTCCCATATGAGATATCACAGTCTCTCAAACTCAGAAATCTATGTGCTTACAAAAGTTAACATGACGGTTGACCAAAAAAATATCAATGAGATTTTTGACAATGGCACAACTTCTTCAACAAAATGCTTTGACACTTGTTAATGTTGACTCAGTAAGCAACACTACAAGTTTGTTTCTAAAGTCATTTGTTTAATTTCTGTGACAGAGTGAACAAGAGGTACACGTGTCCACTGCCCAGTTATTAAGTTTTTAGCATACAAAGGTGTTAAGCCAGCTGAAATTCTGTGCAGATTGCGTGTACAATTGGGCGATGATACACTTTGGATGCTCAAATGTACAAATGGTGAAAGTTTTTCTAATCTCACTCACACGTGCATCGTCCCAGAAGTAGAGTATGCCGCAGTGACAAAAAACTGATCGTGAAATTAGTGCTGTAACTTCTGTAAGTTATGCAAGCGTGCAGACAATCATTAAAAAAAGAAAGATGGATTTACACAAAATCTCCACAGCAAAAATTCTGAATGCAAATGACAAGGCTGCATGAGGTGAAATTTCTCAAGAGCGTTGTGGATCGCTTTGCAGCATAGCGAGACTCAATTTTGGTGTGCATTATAACATGTGATGAATCTTGGGTATACCCAGGGCTTGACTTCCGGGGGAACGCGCTGGAACGGCACTCCAAAACCTCTTGAATCAAAAAATAAATTACTGAAAAAAATATATGAAAAGAAAACCTAATTATTACAAAAATTTACTACTACTTTTTACATTGTGCCCCTCATCAGCCCCACTACAAAACTAAACATTTGTCAAAATCAAACACCAGCACTAATCTTTAACTTAACTATTGTTCAACTTTTTTTCTTTTTTTTTTGCAGAATCGCAATGTTGGTCCGAGTTTTGCCAACAAAAAACTGAAATTACAGCTTCTTTATTTGAAAGCAGATAATCAGTACCAGGCCCCCATTATTCTAAGGCCCTGAAAGCCATACAAAACTTACAGTAGAGTCGCGATTATCTGACCTAAACGGCCTGGCCGAAAGTCAGATAAGCAAAAAGGTCGAATAATAAGGAAAGAAATAAAATACTAATATTTACTGACACATTATGTATTTTTACACCAATATATTAGTATTTACAACACATACAATAAAGTTGCACGATAATAAGTTAATACATAACGGATTACGTATGTTTAAAAAAACTGGTGATATTTGTTTGCTTGCCTGCCAAATTACGTCTTCTCGCCACCATGTTTCGTAGCCGCTGAAGTAGCAGGATGTCAGTGCTTGTCAAATCTCTTTGTTGCTCCACGTACTTCAATGCTGCTTTAAGGGCTTGAAATCCTTCGTTGTGGGTAATCTTAGTTTCAGATTCATTGTTGCTATTTTCGTCTTCTTCTGCGTTGTTATCAGTGCCATTGACAATGTTGAAGATATCTTCATCAGTCACTTCATACTCTTGATCTAGGGTAAACCATTCGTTGATGTCTTCAACTGTCGCATCCAGGAATTTGTTTTAACAAAGGCAACACACTTTCATTATCTTCTGAGACGGATTCTTCACTGGTTTTTCACCCAATAAAACATTCCACGATTTAGCAACTGTTCCTGCACCAACAATTTCCCAGGATTGTGCAACAAAATAAGATACGTCTTTAAGATTTATCTTGCACAATTTCTCAATCCTGTTCTCTCCTTGGTAAATTGAGTCAATCAGAGAAGACAAAAGCTGCCTGCGGTAGTTTCTTTTTATAGTTTCCAGTACCACTGGCTGACAAATGGACGTAACATTAGGAGGTAAAAACATCGTCTTGATCTCTCCATCTCTAAGTTCGTCTTCACTTAGATGAGTGGGGGCGTTGTCCAATAACAAAATGGCTTTTCTTGGCAATTGCTTTTTTTCCAAGAATTTTTCCACCTTTGGTACAAATTCACCAAAAAAACAGTTCTTAAAAATATCTGAGCTCATCCATACACTCTTTTGGTTTGAATATTTTACTGGCAACGCATTTTTAGAAACCTGTTTGAAAGCTCTAGGATTCTTTGATTTCCCAATCATCAGAAGTTTCATCTTTAGATTGGCAGTAGCATTACTACAAGCAAGAATTGTGACACGTTCCTTACTTCGTTTACGACCAGGGGCTGCTGTTTCTGCCTTAGCTGCAAGGGTTTTGCTTGGAAGAAGCTTATAATTAAGGCCAGTTTCGTCGCAATTAAAGATTTTATCACCAGTCAATCTTTCTGTATCAATCCATGAGTGTAACCTTTGCTTAAAGAATTCTAAACTGTCACAATCAGCAGATAGTTTCTCACCGCAAATATTACGCTGGCGAACTCCGTACCTCTTCTTCCACTGATCAAGCCATCCAACACTTTCTGTGAAATTATGGTCTCCTTC
This sequence comes from Magicicada septendecula, assembly GCA_034769895.1. Taxonomy (NCBI): domain Eukaryota; kingdom Metazoa; phylum Arthropoda; class Insecta; order Hemiptera; family Cicadidae; genus Magicicada; species Magicicada septendecula. Next base: position 911,159,920 of record CM068368.1, read on the forward strand.
TTTAAATTCTTCACGAAACTTCAATGCCTTTTGCTGCAACATTGGTCCAGATATTGGCACACCATCGCCTCGTTTTTGCACGAACCAAAGATATAACGCTTCACTAACCTTTTCGTATTCACACTTTTTCATTCTTTTTCTTCCTTGCAAAGCTTTGTCAGTCACTCTTTCAGAACACCATTTTTCAATTTACGCTCGGTTCCTCTTCCAGTCGCCAACAGTAATACGCCCAACACCACAGTCTTGTGCCACTTTTAATAATGTTTCACCTTTGTCTATTCTTTTTAAAGCCTTTAGTTTCTCCTCCATAGCCACGACAACCTTTTTCCTTTTCAAAGCCATCACTACAGACACTGTACCACACGACTTTGGATAAACGAAACGAGCGAAACAAGTTATCCATTACGAATGCCGCGAGTGGGTCGCGACATGACTTTGCAGAAGGCCCACTGAACAAAATCTTAAAATGGCTACAAATATTAAATGTACACAAAAATGTTAAGACAGATGAGAAACGAACTGATCGGTACGCAGTCACTATTGACACTGATGGGTTGTTTACAGGTTAGGCCTGATGACTCATGGTGAAAGGCACGTCATGTGAATCAGCGGTCATTCACTTCCTAATCCTATTAGTCACGGGTGACTGACGACACTCAAAAATGAAATTTTCCAGCCGACTGTGTACTGTGCTACCTTGAGAATTCTAAGAATTCTTCTCGGTAGCACATGTAAAATGATAACTGACTGTTCCGTACATTTTAATTTTTTAAGTAAGGATGGTGTCGGATAATTCAGAATGTCGAATAATCGAAGGTCGAATAATCGCGACTCTACTGTAACTATTTTCGGAGTTCCGCTTCAAAAAAAGGAAGGTAGAAAAAAACAATAATCCCGTAGACCCTGACAAATTTTATGAGGCACTGAAAAAATCTATTGAAAACAGACTGCTTAGTGAACAAGATCTTGAGCTAAAATAAAATATAAGTATATTTGTGTCTGTACAACTTTTGAACTGATGCGTTCCAACACCTATAATTTTAGAAATCAACCACTGGGTGTACCAATACACTCCTGAAACCAATGAAATGAGTGGTGTGCAAAAAAGGAAAACCTCCAGTAAAGGAGAAAACATATTTGTCTGAGGACAAGTTTCTGACTGACTTTTGGAATGCTAAAGGTGTACTAGATGTTTTACTTGAACCAAGAACAATGAATACTACATACTACTCTGAACTCTTGGGCAAGGTTAGAGAGGCATGTCAGTCTAAAAAACACAACATTCCGACCCGGACCATCTGCTTCTCATGATAATGTCTGCCACAACACTGCTGCTTCAATGCAAGCAAAACTGGAAGACCTTCACTGGACAGTTACTGATCATGCCCTCTATAGTTCAGACGTATCACCATGTGATTTTAATTTGTTTCGACCCCTCAAAAAAGACTTAAGCGGGAAAAAATTTTCCAGTAACCAAGAGATGCAAATATTCGGGCACAATTGGCTATGAACACGTCCAAAAAATTGTTATGAAAAACGGATTTAAAAAAAACTACCAGTGCACTGAAAATGTGTAGATAATAGGTGAAGTTTCATAAACAAATAGTTTTGTATTTATTTTCACATAATATGTACCATCTAAATTACATATTTAAATACTATGGTAGTATTTATATTCAGTTGCCCCAAGTTGTTGGTGCCAATCATGTATCGATCAATTATTCTTTTTGTTTGAATTTTTGAATTTGTATAAGAAATGATTATGATTGAATAAATAATTTGTTAGTAGTGCCAAAATTAGGATATAACAAGCCACTCGTTGTGGACACCAAATTATGTAATACGAAATATGTAATTGAATAAAGTAGTTTGTTTCTTACGGTTAAATATAATTGACTTTATTCTATTAGCTGTTAATTCATTGGTCTTGGTGTAAGACAATTTTACTAATTTAAATTATGAATGAAACAGGTTTGTTGGGTTTGTAATTATAGTACAATTATTCACTTGTGCTCGCTGGTATAAGACTAGATTGCTCTAATTTTCTTTTATTATGTATTATTAATGAAGATACTAAGAGTTTGGATTAATTGTTATTCTTAAGTTTTATTTCATTTATTCTCTTTACCTTATTAGAGTTCACTGACCTAGTTAAATCATTTAAAAAGCACGTGTTTGTGACGATTTAAATTGTGACATTTACAAAAAAAAAAAAATTTAATTAATTAAGGTTGCGTACAATTAACCATTTAAATCTCACAATAATAATAATAAAAACATGTAGGTACTAAGTGTGAATGGAAGAAGTAATTAATAAGGGCAAAGTATCCATAAAGAAAAGGCATATTGTAAATAATTATTATGTTCGTATTTAACCCTTTGCTTGCTATCAAGCGCCTACCTGTTGATACCGGACTCTACCTGTTTTCCGAGTCTACTGTAATTAAAAATAATAGAGTAAACTAATGTTAATAATTAAAGTATCTGTAGACACAGATAGTAACTAAAACAATTAATTTAAATGATGTATTTTTATCTAGCGATAGTCTGTATAAATAAAAAAGTTTATTTAAAGAGAAACAGGAACTATATATGCTCGCGGAATAAACACCCCACTCTCTCTCTCGTCATGTACGAGGGTAGCGGACGAAAAATCGCTCTCTTGCGATGACGACGCCCAGCTGTGCAGACGCACGAGCAAAATGCTCTGTTCAAAAGTTATACAATTTGTTGTTAGTGTGGATTAATTGATTATTATTTTGTATTTTACTAACCGTTACAAAAAGTGTAACATGTAACGTTAATAAAAAGAAAATTCCAAAAACTTTGTAACAAGAAGAAAGATGTAACTACAAACGACGAATGTTAATAAAGAAAAAACGATGACTGCAATCTTCACCGATGGACGAATCTTTTCAACCTCTGACCTGTGGTCATGGACCATCTAAATGAGAACTCTAGTATACCCTACCGATGATGCAGTTCGAGACATCTGAGAATCAACGAGTATCTGTGTAGAAGACTCTACCTATCCTGCAGACGTATTAAGCCATGAACAACAGAGACCAGACCAAGACGAGGACGACGTTTTAGGACTCCCAAGACGGAACCACATGGAGGCGATTACTACATCCCAAAAATAGAGGTGACTCGATAGCACGTCTATCGAGGAATAATGATAATATTTTTGTAACACAATACTCTATTTAAGAGACTTACAGAGACGATTGATTTTATAAGAATATAAAAACTTAAATTTGAGAATTTAATTGTAACTATTCAATATCATTCAATTGTAACAGTTTAGATATTAACGTAACGTAGTGTTATTAATACCATTCTTCTAATGGAATATATATGAAGCAAAAAGGTAAAAGTCTTGCAAGATAAAATTTTGAATTAAATATAATTAAAAGATTAGAGACTAAATACCAATGGTTACCCGGATCCGGGGGTATAGCTAGATAAATTTGTTGTGATCCCATATTCTAAATAAAGCATTTCACTTGATTTTACTAATTTAATTAATAACGTCATGGGATCTGTTCTTTGGAGTGAGTGTTATATTTCAAATGTTTAATAAAGCAAGTCTTCTTGTTACACACATGTACTGAGTATATAAATCAACAGTTTCACCTTCCCTGATTCCTTGTATGTCTTACTGTGTGTTGTTCTGATTTGGATTTCAGCTCGTCTCGAATAAGGCAGCCTGAAATAATTGGGAGAACCAATTATTTTGGGTTCCCTCCGTTATAACTCTAAAGAAGAGGTTATAAGATGCGCCACTCTGCTAATTTGTTTAAATTTTGCTACTAATAACCAAAAAAAATTTGTGTGACTTGTGTTGCTATAACACAAGTAATTGTGTCCCTATTCATAAGCTGTTGATTTATTGACTCGTGTATTTTAATATGTGTCAGAAATTTAAATAAGATAAAATAATAATTAATATTATAGTAATATAGTATAGATAATTTTATTAGTAAATATGATATGTGTAAAGTAAGAGTAACATATAATCCAATGTAAACAAACCATGTAGGTACTTGTTAAAAGTCCCATTCATAAACAACCCCATTCACGACAATCTCGGACATGTAAATTTCCTGTTGGCGATTGTTTAATATTATCGTAGTCGGTCTCCCCAGTTAGAGTGAGAACAATCGGTCACCCTTCTTGTGTGGTGTATTGTTATTTGAAGCGTGTCTGTTCATGTGTTGATAACCGAAGGGGGAATCTTTTGCCGTAAGCATCTGTAAACAAGTGTGAGATTTCTCTCTCTCTCTTTCTATGTAAAATGACAACCTTTGTCATCTCATTTTAATTGTTTATTAATAAACGTGTAAGAATACGATTTATTCATATTGTTATGTTAGTGTAAAATGATATAGCGTTGTATAGTAGTAAATACTAATCGTAGAATAATTAGTTCTTGCCACTTTACGAAAATGGCTGAATTTAATCCTGATTTATTAGTAAAAGATGAGCTATGCTACGAAGCACTTTTACGAGGTCTAAAACACGTGAATGTAACCGTGTCTGAATTACGAAAATCCTTACGCCAAACCGGATCAGAGACAACCTCGCAGTTAGATAAATTGCGTGAACTCGATTATGACGGCGAACGAGAAACCTGTTATGCGAAATATCGGGAACTGATAGTATTATCTCAGAACCTTAAGGACAAGAAATCACCCACGGAACTTTTGCGTGTTACGCAACGTATAGAACATTTAACCCGCCGATTAAATAATTTATTAAGCTGGCCCAACGTCACCGTCGTCCCCGCCGATGTGCAGAAATTTGCAGACGAGGCATTACGCCAATTACCTATAATTATTAACGACTTACGTCGAAAGTCAGATGAATCGAGAATGGAGGAAATTGAGCAAGACTTACAAAAATTACATATCTCCCCTGTTCAATCCCCTAATGTAGAAGAACCCCCACCACCAAAAGTTCAGCGTACTCGTGCTAGTCAAAATGCGACCACTAATCCTTCGAAGGAAATACAAAACGTAAATGTGAATGTTGAACTCTACGGAAAGATTTCCCACCCAGTAGAGAAAATAATTAATGAGATTCCTTACACCGATGGGTTAAGTATAACGATACTGTTAACTTTTATAAAATACCTGCTGCAAATAAAAGATTTACAACAATTAAACGATCGGCAAATACTGCAAGTAATATTACCCAAATGTAAACCACCATTACGAGATCGTGTACTAGAAACATTAAACTCAAGTCTTTCAGTAGAAGATCTTCATACGAATATAATCAAATATTTTATCCCCACTGGAATTTATGAGGATATCAAAAGAAGTACTGTACTTAGAGTACAAGGAGCTCGCGAAAGACTGGCCCACTATATTGCGGATATCCGAGAATCTTCACGTATACTACAAGTCGACTGGACTGAAAAACAATTGGTCGATACGATCCTAGTAGGCTTGTCTCCTGATGAACGCTCCCGTTTAGCACTAATAAGTAGACCCCTTACGTTCGCGGACTTTGAACAATGTAGTATTCATTCTTCCAATGTTTGGTACGCAGATCAGCACAGACATGCATCGATATCCACTACACAAAATAGAAAAGAAATGCATGCCTTAGTATCTGATGCAAGAAGTATACAAGAAAGAAGACCATTTCGAAGATCAACCAATGCCCATGGTAAGTCCCAGGAGGCTCAACCACTCCAGGAAACCAGTAAGACACAACGTAAAGAACATGTGTGTTATAACTGCGGAAAATCTGGACATCTCAGTAGATACTGTAAACAAAAAAGGTATAATCAAAAAACTCGTTATCCAAAAAACATGTAAGGCAGGGAGATCCAAAACCCTGTGTCTTCCGCAGCATCGTAAAAAAAGGTAAACCCCTGAGAGTCAACAAAATAAAACAAAATAATAATAATAATAACAAAAGAAAACTAGACCCCTATGTAAAAAAATTTATAGATAAATGTAACGCTATTAATAAGTGTAATTTCAGTAAGTGTCAATTACCTTATGTACAAGTTGACCTTGGTGTAACATCCACCCTTGGTTTAATTGATTCCGGATCAACGCGAAGTTTAATTAGTCATGACCTCGCCAATAAGTTATTTAAACATAATTTAGTAAAACGCAGTCAATCTGTAAACATTAAATGCTCAACCGCTAACAAACAAAACTTAATAATGAAACTTATCATCACGTGTAAAGTTAAAATAAAACATTTGACGTGGTATTTTCCGATGTTAGTAAGCGACGAATTAGGACCCGAGTTAATATTGGGAGCCGATTTTATCAGTAAAACAGGAATAATTCTAAATATTCATGATAAGAAATTTTACTTTGGATTCGATCGTTCACGGAAATATAACTTAGAGGATAACTCAAATAACAGAGAAAGTACTAGCACTACTTCTTCTCATCTAAAGCATCACGAATGTGAATTAGGTCATCTGGAAAGTAAAGATAGACGTAACATACAAAAGTTAATAAATCAATTCTCCAATGTGCTCACCCCAAAGTTAGGACTGACGGATCTGATAGAGTATAAGATAAATTTGAGCGATAATAAAGTAATACGTTTAGCCCCATACAAGTTATCACCGCCAAAAATGGAAGTAATGAGGAACCAAATTAATAAACTATTAGAACAAGGAGTCATCGAACCCTCTACTTCATCTTATTCATCCCCTGCGTTTTTAGTACCCAAAAGCAACGATAAACATAGATTAGTTGTAGACTATAGACAACTAAATAAACGAATAGAATTTGAATCCATTCCACTTCCCGACATCCACAGTGCTTTTCATTATTTTACGAAAGCAAAAATTTTTACCATTATGGATTTGAATCAGGCTTTTCATCAGATACCACTTTCAGAAGAATCGAAACGTCTCACCGCTTTTGCCGTGCCTTTCAACCTATACCAATTTACTAGGGTACCTTTTGGTATTTCCCAAGGTAGTTCTGTATGTAGCAGATTGTTAGAAAAATTATTTCACGACATAAAGTTTAAATATGTGTACCACTACCTAGACGATATTGTTATTTACAGCGAGTCAATGGAACAACATCTTGCACATATACGTGAAGTATTATCACGATTAGAGAAAGCTGGATTAACTGTAAACCCCAGTAAAGTAAATTTTGCTGTGACACAATTCTCCTTTTTAGGTCACATCGTAAAAGCCAATGGAAAGGTAAGCATAGACCCAGAGCGAACCCGTGCTATCAGAGAATTTTTACCACCGCGGGATGCGAAAGGAATTGCTCGATTTTTAGGAATGATAAATTATTTCCACAAGTATATCCCACATCTAGCCGAAATCGCAGCACCACTAAATACTTTAAGAAAGAAGGGAGTAAAATTTGAATGGAATGAGCAACGCCAAACCGCATTTGAGAAATTAAAGGAAAGCATCATATCACCCCCCGTACTACAATTAGGCGATTTTAGTAAACCGTTTGTTGTGCAAACCGACAGTTCAAGTGTAGCCCTAGGTGCAGTAATTTATCAGGAAGTAGATAACTCTCGATTACCAATTAGTTACGCTTCACGCACCCTGACGGACCAAGAAAAGAAATACTCCGCATACGAATTAGAATGCTTAGCTATCGTTTTTGCGTTTGAGAAGTTCAAACCATTTTTAGAACATAAAGAGTTTTTGCTAGAAACAGATAATCAAGCTTTATCCTGGCTACTAAACCACCCAAAACTACTAAACCACCCAAAACAATTAGGTCGAATCGGAAGATGGGTATTGAGATTAAATTGTTTTAAATTCAAAGTACAACATATTAGAGGCACCCAAAACGTAGTTGCCGATACCCTGTCACGTATGTTCCAGCCTAGTAGTAATAATTACGAAAACAAGAGTAGAGAGACACCTATTATTAATGCGTTAATTACCGAATTTCCTCTTGCATTTACGGATTTAGCCCATTACCAACAACAAGACCCACGTTTGAGTCCGATCATTAAACAACTTGAAAAAGGAAACAAGTCTGAAAAATACCTATTAAATAAGAAAGTATTATGTTGTAGAATAGCTAACGGAAAATATTTGCGTATCATCGCCCCGGATATTATTAAACCTATGCTAATGGAATATTATCACTCTTCCACCATTGGAGCACATATGGGAATAAATAAAACCATACATCGGATTCGGAGAGAATATCACTGGGAAAATATGAACAGTGAGATAGCTAACTTTGTAAAAAGGTGTAAGTTGTGTGCACTCAGCAAACCGGCGAGAAACAGTCAAATAAGCCAGTTAATATCTGAGATTCCTGCCACCCCATTTTCCAAAATTTATTTAGACTTTTCTGGACCCTACCCACATTCCAAGTCAGGAAATACCATGTTACTAATTTGCGTAGATTCGTTTAGTAAGTTCGTCTGGATGTACCCCATGCGGCGAGCTTTAGCTACGACAACAGTAAGCATTTTACAGAATAGATTATTCAAAGATTTCGGTATTCCAGTCCATCTAGTGTCGGATAACGGACCACAGTTTAAGTCCAAGGAATTCAGGAACATGTGTTTCAAACTAGGTATAAACCACATTACCACTACCGAGTATCGTCCGCAAGGTAATATAGCTGAGAGGTATTTGCGAAACCTAAGATCTGCTTTAATTGCCTACCATGCTAACGACCATACTTCGTGGGACCAGAACCTATCCTGGATACAATTCGCCTTTAATTCGGCATATCATGAAGGACATAAGTCTACCCCATTCGAATTGTTGTTCAAGTATAAACCTAATCACCCATTATCCACAAAGTGGAAAATACATGAATTGTTACCCCTTGAAATTAGGGATAAAAATATTAGAAAGGTATGGAACGAAGCGCGCGCAAATTTACGAACAAACTTAGCGAAGTCAAGGAAATATTACGAGCAAAAGAATAAGAATAATAAAGTAAAATACCAAATCGGAGATTTAGTTATGTATAACACGCACCCAACGAGTAGTGCAGTCGATAAGACAACTTCCAAGCTATCTTACAGATGGTGCGGTCCTTATCAAATTCACAAATACTTAACTCCGGTAACTGTGACCCTGTACGAACCCTCTACTCAAAAATATGTGCGAAGGACACATATTTCACAGATAAAACGTTATCTTGAAGAAGAAAATAGTAGAGTGCCAGTTAATTAAATAAGTAAATGTGAAAACAATGTTTAGTACTCAACCGCAAAAGTACTTGAGTAACCTTTGGCTACCTTGTCGTATAAGTAGGTACGAGGCCTGATCAACCTTGAATCCTCTTCATCGAAAGTAGAGCAAAGCAAGAAGTCAGCTGACATGCAAAAAAAGTAATGGAGTAATTAAAGAGTAAATTCTATAACGAAGAAAAACTCTCTCGAAAGAAAAAGAAAAATCCGGTAGTAGTAATAAGTAGTAGAGTTAAGGAAATTTAGAATGTTGAAAATACTTTATAATGTAAATTTTATGTAGTAATAGAATTAGCGTGTAAAACATGAAGTATATGTATAGATGGTAAGAAACAGCCAGTCAAGAATGACTTATGCTGCTAGTAATTGTATACAGCCAGAAACGGGTGAGAGAAATTTCACACGGAACTCCCCAAGCATACTCTCGGTACATAGCTGACCAAAATTTTAGGAGTCTGTGTTGGTAAGGAGGCGGAGTATGTGACGATTTAAATTGTGACATTTACAAAAAAAAAAAAAAAAAAAATTTAATTAATTAAGGTTGCGTACAATTAACCATTTAAATCTCACAATAATAATAATAAAAACATGTAGGTACTAAGTGTGAATGGAAGAAGTAATTAATAAGGGCAAAGTATCCATAAAGAAAAGGCATATTGTAAATAATTATGTTCGTATTTAACCCTTTGCTTGCTATCAAGCGCCTACCTGTTGATACCGGACTCTACCTGTTTTCCGAGTCTACTGTAATTAAAAATAATAGAGTAAACTAATGTTAATAATTAAAGTATCTGTAGACACAGATAGTAACTAAAACAATTAATTTAAATGATGTATTTTTATCTAGCGATAGTCTGTATAAATAAAAAAGTTTATTTAAAGAGAAACAGGAACTATATATGCTCGCGGAATAAACACCCCACTCTCTCTCTCGTCATGTACGAGGGTAGCGGACGAAAAATCGCTCTCTTGCGATGACGACGCCCAGCTGTGCAGACGCACGAGCAAAATGCTCTGTTCAAAAGTTATACAATTTGTTGTTAGTGTGGATTAATTGATTATTATTTTGTATTTTACTAACCGTTACAAAAAGTGTAACATGTAACGTTAACAAAAAGAAAATTCCAAAAACTTTGTAACAAGAAGAAAGATGTAACTACAAACGACGAATGTTAATAAAGAAAAAACGATGACTGCAATCTTCACCGATGGACGAATCTTTTCAACCTCTGACCTGTGGTCATGGACCATCTAAATGAGAACTCTAGTATACCCTACCGATGATGCAGTTCGAGACATCTGAGAATCAACGAGTATCTGTGTAGAAGACTCTACCTATCCTGCAGACGTATTAAGCCATGAACAACAGAGACCAGACCAAGACGAGGACGACGTTTTAGGACTCCCAAGACGGAACCACATGGAGGCGATTACTACATCCCAAAAATAGAGGTGACTCGATAGCACGTCTATCGAGGAATAATGATAATATTTTTGTAACACAATACTCTATTTAAGAGACTTACAGAGACGATTGATTTTATAAGAATATAAAAACTTAAATTTGAGAATTTAATTGTAACTATTCAATATCATTCAATTGTAACAGTTTAGATATTAACGTAACGTAGTGTTATTAATACCATTCTTCTAATGGAATATATATGAAGCAAAAAGGTAAAAGTCTTGCAAGATAAAATTTTGAATTAAATATAATTAAAAGATTAGAGACTAAATACCAATGGTTACCCGGATCCGGGGGTATAGCTAGATAAATTTGTTGTGATCCCATCTTCTAAATAAAGCATTTCACTTGATTTTACTAATTTAATTAATAACGTCATGGGATCTGTTCTTTGGAGTGAGTGTTATATTTCAAATGTTTAATAAAGCAAGTCTTCTTGTTACACACATGTACTGAGTATATAAATCAACAGTTTCACCTTCCCTGATTCCTTGTATGTCTTACTGTGTGTTGTTCTGATTTGGATTTCAGCTCGTCTCGAATAAGGCAGCCTGAAATAATTGGGAGAACCAATTATTTTGGGTTCCCTCCGTTATAACTCTAAAGAAGAGGTTATATGTTGTTCCAAAATAGGTACTGCCAACTTATTCTTCTGAAGTTGATGTAAACACTAATGTTCATCAATTGCAAAAAAAAAATGTTAAAAATGATAATTCATAAACCATTAATTCCTTTCACTGTTCTTTTATTTTCTTTTAGAAACTCAACTCTATTCTTCTGATATTAAAATGAATAACATTTCTTGTAATAATAATTGACCAAACTTGTTACAATTATAGCTCAACAGTTGGTAACATGAGTTCAAACTCTCAGAGATATAGGTTATTATTTTACGTTATGAAAATATAACCTTTTGGATTCTTTTGACTACAATAATTAATAACAAAGATGTCTTTGGTGAAGAACAAAACATTACAATGCAAAATAAGATATAAAATCACAAAATAACAACTAAAATCTAAAGTGATGAACAGTTCGTATATTGGACAGTGTCTGCTTTTGAGATTAACCAATTGTGGCTAGGTTATTCAGTTTTAAATATTAAGTACAACGAAATAATAGTTTAACACAAAATAATTATAATAGTGTTAGTGTTTCTATACTGTGATGGTATTAACATTAGTTCACAAGTGTATATAAAAGTTACCGAGGTATAGTGATCCTTAAATATTAAGTTGGGTTATAAATTTTTTAGATGCACCCTATACTTTCCTTTTCTTTATACACTTAACATAATTCACTGTTCTTATGTATTCACTATAATGCTCTTTAATTATCAAAAAACACTTCACAACACTTGATGTTCATTGTTAGGTTATTTCCCCGCTTGTAGGTTAGATCGCCTTTTGTTTACACTTCACTTCTTAACTCGGGTTCGAGACTATAAATATACTGAGGACAAGACTATTTACACTTTGGGTTGGAGACTATTTACATTTTGGGTTGGAGACTATTTACATTTTCCGTGCTACAGAGAAGGTGATCTTTACTGTATGACTAACTAATCATATATATGTATGTATATGTATGACTAACTAATCATAACTGATCTTTACATGAACAAACGACTAACTAGTTAGCATCAGACTTTGGGTTCATGCACCTGACAGGTGAAAGATTCTGATTGGTGGAAATACCAAATATTCCGTTTTTAATCATCACCATTTCGCAAAAATTCCGTTTTAAGCATCAGGCTTTGGGTTCATGCACACCAACTGACGCCAAACTAAGCATCACTTCTTTGATCAAATTTATCAAAAAATCTTAAAATTGACATATTTTCCTTATGCTACATACCATACAAAAGATATTATCACCATTAAAATGCACTTTTTATGCTGATTGTTTTGAGATCTCATAAGCCATATTTCTGTCCACAATCATGATGTCCATTGTTCCATGGACTATAATTCGTTTCTTAAACTAAAATTACTTAACTCCAAGACAATTCAACAGTTATTAATTATTCCTTATGAACTACATGACCTTTTACTATATCTCTTATAATCTAATACTATCTTTATTCCCTGTAATGTCCATTACTAACTTACACAGTAGGTGTATGTTGTTTGTCAAAGTTGATATTATGTTATTATTTACATTATGAATGGTCCATTATTAACACTTTTGATTACTAATAACTTACTCTACTAAAGTACATTATCTTTTAAGCTATACAGTATGATTCAACATGTTTTATATATACAGACTGTTTTCTTTTTTCCTACCAAGTATATGCAGGCTTTAGGTGTAACATTAGTTTCTTACTATTTATATTATTATTTGGTTCATAACAAACAATAATTATTTATTATTGTCTTATCTATTATTCAGTTTATTGGTTATACTTTCTATTATGAAATTATTTAAATTACAATCTTCTTTATACCCTTCTCTTTCTTTAACATATAACAATGGTCCTTAACCGAACATACATTGTAACATGTTCATACAAAATTAAAACTGTTATTAAAACACTTATCTTAGAAGAATTATACTCTGAATTGTCTATGTGATTTCATTCACACTCGGGTAGAATTATTCTCTAGCTTTGTTTGGTTTTATTAAATTTTTTATCTAATTTATAATCACTTTCCTAATTGGTCACCCAGTTAGGTGCTGCTGAATAGGCTTTCACTCATTTTGTACCATATTTCTTATGCATGCTACTGGAGTTATTTGTTACAAAGTTCCAGATAGTCATATATGGCAGTGTTCTGCAACCGGTGTGCCGCGGCACAATAGTGTGCCGTCACAAGGTAAAAGGTGTGACGCGAACTTTTACCTATTATTGTAATAAATTAATTGTCGATTTTAAGTAAGAAGGTGCTTGTTTTTCTTTAATACATGCTGATAACTGTTATATTTTCATAGAAATTAAATGTAACTTATTTACTCAATATTGTTGTTATAGTTTGCTTAGCTTATCTTAAGTTATTTGTATTCTCGCCTGAAATATTGGGCTGGTTTGATGGGTTACAGGCGGCAAGCTTTGTGTTCACTGCAAAGAAAGCCGCGTAAGACTTTTAGCAAGCCTTTTAGCGGCCCGCACCAATCATACAATAGAGTTTACGTTCGAAACTCTAAACATTCTAAACTCTATTCAAGAGAGTTCTTTGTAACACCGCATCTTTGTGTACGGCTGGCTGTACGTGCTTTTAACTAAAACTGCGGGGATTAGCAAAAATTTCCCTATCTTTTATTATTTTATTGCCTTGTTTTGATATTTGTGCCTGTTTGTCGGCACTTCTTAAACTTTATTGCTCTTTTCCTTCGCCGAAGGACCCACACATTGTCAGACAACAATTACAGTATTTCAGTTCAGTTCTATCACAGCTGTGCTCTGCAGTAGTGTTCTATTACAGTGTTATTAAACTTTTTTTTTTCGATATGGATAAGTTCCTTGTACGGAGTGGTCCGTCCTCGAGTGCAAGTAGCGAAACCATCGAGCCCGAAAAAAAGAAACAAAAAGTAGTTCACCGGCAATATAGTGATAATTATTTATCTTACGGGTTTTTTTGGTGTGGTGACAAAACATGCCCAATCCCCGAGTGTGTTGTGTGTGGTGAAAAACTCAGTAATGCTGCTATGGTTCCCAGTAAATTGAAACGACATTTGTCAACAAAACATTCCTCTCTGTTAAGTAAAGAAGTGAATTATTTTCGTCGGTTGTTGGAAGAAAATAAAAAACAAGTGACACTCATGACTACGTCGGTACGTGTTTCGCAAAAAGTACAGGAAGCTAGCTATAAGGTAGCCGAACTTATCGTAAAGGCCAAAAAACCACACACAATAGCAGAAACGTTGTTAATGCCCGCGTGTAAAGAAATGGTAAAAATAGTCCTGGGTTTAGAAGCTGGTACTGAAATTTCAAAAATTCCTCTCTCTCTGCTGACACAATCAGCCGCCGAGTTAGTGACATGTCCAGTGACATCGAAGACATTATGAAGGAGAAAATAAAGAGCAGTCGAATGTTCTCACTTCAGATCGACAAGTCCACCGATATTGGCGGTCACGCACAACTTCTTTCCTACATAAGGTATGTTGATGGGGATGTAATTGCAACTAATTTCTTTTTTTGCAAAGAACTACCCGAGTGAGCAACCGGTGAAGAAATATTTCGTACGACTAATGAATATGTGGTCCGTAATGAATTAACATGGGAGGATTGCGTTAGTGTTTGTACAGACGGAGCCACTTCTATGACAGGCCGAGTGAAAGGATTCGTGGGTAAAGTACGCGAAGTAAATCCTAACTTACGAACTGACCATTGTCTCATTCACCGCGAAGCCATTGTTGCTAAGTCTTTGCCATCTCCTCTGAAAATTGTGATGGACGAAGTAGTAAAAGTCGTGAACTTCATCAAATCGCGGCCCCTAAATATGCGGCTTTTTAACGTTTTGTGTCAAGAAATGGGATCAGAGCACACTACACTTCTGCTACATACAGAAGTACGATGGTTATCTCGAGGTAAAGTGTTAACGCGAATGTTTGAACTTAAAGAGGAGGTACTTGCATTTTTGACTATTGAGGGGCATGAGTATGCGGATTTATTTGCAGATGATGAATGGGTATCTAAGTTGGCATATCTTTCCGATTTTTTCGTACAACTAAACAGAAAAATGCAAGGTAGAAACGAAAATATTCTGACTAGTATGGATAAGATTCAAAGATTTATTAATAAGTTAAATTTGTGGATACAGACAGTTGAAAATGGATCGTGTTAGATGTTCCCAACTGTATGGCCCCTTGCTGACGGTAATAAGGTGTTGATGGACTTAATTAAAGAACATTTAGTACTCTTGCAGCAGAATTTCAAAAAATATTTTGGAGAGAGTGTTGAAGATTTTGACTGGGTTCGTGATCCATTCATTATGGATTCGAAACATCTTCCGAATAATTTAGGCTTACAAGAGGAACTGGCAGATTTGAAAGCAGACAGAACATTGAAATTAAAATTTTTCGAAGTGCCTTTGGAAACATTTTGGTTGTCAATAAGGAGTGAATACCCGGATATCTCCGAGATGGCAGTTAATGTGTTATTACCATTTTCAACTACATATTTGTGTGAACTGGGCTTCTCGACGTTGACCGAAATTAAAACATCAAAGAGAGAGAGACTCAAATCCATCAATGAAGAAATGAGGCTTGCTTTGTCAACGATTCCGCCACGAATCAGCCGTCTGTGTGCAGCTAAGCAGGCTCAAGTATCACATTGGAGGTATGAGTAGAGTTATTTACTTTAAAATTCGTATTTTCTACAGTGAATTAAAGTTAATAAATTGTTAATAAATGCATGAGTCTATTCCTGTTTAATAATAATAATAATAATAATAATAATAATAATAATAATAATAATAATAATAATAATAATAATAATAATTGATTGCATAACGATGTAATATTTTGTAATTATATTAAGATTCATATGATTTTCAGGGGACAGACATTTTGATGTGCTGTGTTGAGTCTAGGCCTGTCTGGGGTGTGCCGTGAGTAAAAAAAGGTTGCGGAACACTGATATATGGTATCCTTGGTCTTATTATTTTATTTTACAATGATCTTAAATTTATTGTTTAAAATCTATATCTCATTATATAAGTTAATTACTCAATTATTGTTTTGTCCTTCATTATTTTTATAAAACAATTTTTTATTTTAAGGTATATTCTTTATGTTGAGGGAAACATCACGTTACAATATTAATCCAATAAAATGTTTCCCAATATCGATATGGAGAACCATACACGACTTCCATGTTCTAAAATTTATATTTAAAAATCATTTTCGAAATGAAATATTTCCATAGAAACTACTTCTTTCTTCAGCCTTAATGACAGTACTGTGGTCACTAATGTATACCACCTCACGTTAGCGCACTCGATTTTTCACGGATGATGGGAGTCGATGGCACTGCCGAAACGTCTGAAATTTTAACAACAAACTACTTCTTTGTTACCGATAACATAGTACACATATAAAAAAGTATCCCCTCCCCCTTCAACTATCATTTTTATTCATAGAAAATTACCCCCTCACCCTTCAACAACCCTTTTCATTTATAGATATTTCATCTACCTTTCTACATTGGATTATTATGACCTTCTTTTCAGGATACTTTATTTATCAAAATTAAGTACTTCACTCTGGTTAAAACGTAAAACGTTGCAGGTAAACTACCCCTTTCCCTTAATCGATCTTCACCAAAATCAATAGGCCTTGAGTCCTCTACAACTTGGGCACATACGCAAAAAATTATCTGATTCTGTTTGAATTTGCGGCAGTTATCGTTCACCATAAAAAACCACACACACACACACACACACACACACACACACACACACACACACACACTTTTCAGAAAATGACTTTTCTTCATGTTTTGAGGGTAGTAAAATCATAATCAGCCCTTACCTCAAACACGATTTTTTTGCCATCACCATACTTCCATTTCCTTACGGAACATGGAAGTAAAAAGCAATCAAAGATGAGTCAACATAATTTCTGTTACCCATCTGTTTCTCATAATCTGTCACCTCTACTTGTGTCCAACATCTGATTGTTAATAGAGATTTTACTGTATTCATAGTTAAACTAACATTTTCAACAAATCAATTTGTATGAGTTCCCTGCTATATGCGGTGTGGATGACATAGTTCTTATTCAAGAAAATGAGGATGATTTACAAAGAGCTATGTTTCAATTACAAGAAGTGACAAGAGAGTACTCACTGACAATTTCAGTAAGAAAGATCAAAACCATGGCCTTTAAAGGTAAATATCCAGTGAGGACTAAGACAGTTATAAACAACACCACTTTAGAACAAGTGAGCCGTTTCAAATATCTCGGCTGTGCAGTAAGTTGTGAATCTGAATATGACATAAGAGAGAAGATAAATAAATTTATAAATATTTGTGGTACAATTCATAGTAAATCTTAGAAATAAAACAACACACACCACAAGGATTCAACTTTATAAGACTATGGGAATACCCACGTTGATTTATGTACGTGAGGCGTGGGTCATGACAAAAAAGGAAAGTGGCAAGATTCAGAGTGCTGAAATGCAGTTTCTTTGAATTACTTTAAATTATACATTGCAAGACAGAATAAGGAATGAAGATATCAGAGCAGAACTCAAAGTAAAGGACATAAATGAAATTATTTTAATTTACAGAAGACAATGACGGGATCCTCTGCAAAGAATGACAGAGTTTATTAGCATTGTAAGTAATTACACCTCTAAAACCTGCTTTACCAAACAGCAGTACGACTCTGGACATTCGTCTCAATTGATTCATGTTCATAGTATGAGAACCCCATCATATGTCTTCTCCACCTACCAGGTGGTAGCCAGAAATGGGGGTGTTTATTAGTATTGTAAGTAAATACGCTCCTAAAACCTGCTTTACCAAACAGCAGTACGACTCTGGACATTCGTCTCAATTTATTCATGTTCATAGTATGAGAACCCCATCATATGTCTTCTCCACCTACCAGGTGGTAGCCAGAAATGGGGGTGTTCATTAGTATTATAAATTCTTCAATATAACCCCTAGCGGATAGATAACAATGGTATTTATCCTACATACAAAATTAGAAAATAAAGGCGCATATCTAGTGAATGAATACAACCAACAATTTGAAACGGATATCAAGATCTTCACACGCACTCTACGACAATTACTACACTCTCAAAAAGCCAAGAGTGTCGTTCTGAACAGCGGCACTGAACTATAACGCCATTGGTAGAAGAGACGTGGGTCGTCTGAGGATGAGATCGGTGCAGGAACAGGTTTATATAACCTAATCCTTGAAGAAGAGAAAAAGAAGACTGACATTTTCAATCTGCCTTGTGACTTCTTGTTTACAATTCATACAAGGCAGATTGAAACATTAGTCTATGCATACAGTGACTTGGGTACTATTAAAAACTTGCATGTTTTACTGCATTTAATTAAGACATACTTCTGTGACGAAACAAAACTGTTATTAGAACAAATATTATTAAAATAACTGTCAGAGAATGATGTGTGATACCTTATCCAGTTCCTTCTGTAAAGCGTCGGCCTGTTCGTCTGTAAGTTCGGTGATCATAGTTTTTTGTTTGGCCTGGTTCTCTTCTTCCTTGGCTTTAGCTAGTCTTTCGCGTCGTTTCTGCTCAAACTCTTCGTTCTCCTTGCGTTTCTTTTCTTGTGCTGCCAGTGCTATTGATTCGTGTTTTCGAAATTTACTCATTACCATCTACAACAAATAATCAATTCCATCTTATAGTCAATGATAAATATACATATACTGTACTACACAAAATATGCCTGCCTATACTCTAAAGTTATTATGCAGGCCTAATTACATCAGGAAACAACAGTGGTCTCTCACTGAGACCCTCCTTCGATTTACCAACAGAGTTTACACTTAACGTTGTTGGTCACTGTCAATTTGTAATAATAACAATTTGTAATCAAACAATTTCTTAAAATCAAGCCTTTTCTGGGCAAATCATATTAGAACAAAAATTTCATACAGGGCTTGCCAATAGAATCAGGTGTTAGATTTCAAGTATCATGTATGGTGTCAGATGTAAAGTCTCACCATTGTATGTTAGAAGTTGAAAGCAAATTTTACATCTCCTTCAGTCACTTTGCGGATGTATCATTAAATACTTGAAGAAGAAAACAAGAAAACAGGTTCAACTGAAATAAATAATATACTGGCCACACCTCAACTACCGTATGGTAGTGAGACTTGGATTTGAAAGTCAAAAGCTGTATCTAAAATACAAGGGGCAGAAATGAGGTTCTTGAGGGTTGTGTACCAGGAGAAATCTTATCAGAAATGATTATGTTACAATGGGACTAGGCATAGTTGTAAGCTTCAATGATAACATCTCGTGCTACAAAACTGAGTGGTGGTTACACGTGGAGAGATTACATGCAAGTAGAGCTCTTCTATCCAAGAAAGAGCTCTTGACTATCGCCCAGAAGTGTGGGAAGACCCCGTAAAAGATGGCTGGACGATCTTTGAAGGCATAACGGGCAGCACCTTGCCTATGCCATGATGTGAAGATGATGTTTTAAAACAACAAAAAAGTTAATATTTGTATGAAAATAATGGCTTACAACAAAACTAAAGGAATTTAATTAAGAAAATTGTGTTAGTGGTTATAATCACAAACAGAATTAACACTGTTGCACACTACAATAGAAAAATTATTCCAATTAGTGCTTTCAAGCTTCGCAGCTCATCATCAGATCAAAACTAAAGGAGCCAACACTAACACTTAAAAAAAGCTAATGGCTACCTGGGGCTAACACTTAAAAATAAATTGTGATAGACAAAATTGTGAAAAGGATTAGTAGTGATCAGAGATTACAAAAAGAAAAAATAGAGAATAATATAAAGGATCAATTACATATATGGGATACCAAACAAATAAAATAATAAAGTGTTTTAAGAAATATGATATAGATGTAGCCATAAGTAAGGCACCAACAGTATTCGGTCGAGTTAAGAATAATAATATTGAAGAAACACCAATATTACAGAAGAGCAGGGTGTACAAATTAAAATGTAAAGAATGCGATAAGGTATACGTGGGCGAAACGGGACGTAAATTTGAGGTTAGGTTGAGAGAACACGCAAGGGGAGGAGATAGGACCACTAATTCAATATTCGCTAGGCATTTCATGGAAACAGGGCATAAATTCACCAACCCTCTTGAAAATGTTGAAAAAAAGGTGTGGCTCAATAAGGTAATAGAGGGAGGAACGAAGCTTCGTAGCAAGTAGTAGAGGCGTGGCTTAATGGAGCTGAGCAAAAGGGTAGTGATGAGTAGGACTGTTTACAAATCTGATTTGCCGTGAAGGCAGATTTACGGGTATATATATATACGGGTTCCAGCAGGATATTTTTTGTCATGATTTATGACTTGAAAATGGTGGAAACACTGAAACACCTTGTCCAGAACATGACATTTAGGAGTTTAGGAAATATGCACAACGAAGTTGGACTTAAAAAAAAATAACACCACTGGCTAATTTCTGACAATAATTGAAATTCAATATGAAAAGATTTTACATTCACAAATTGTTGAGTGCATTATAAATCCATATATATTTTTGTTTTTTATTTGTTCATTTACTGGAAGACACTGCTTACCTTTTCCGCAGCTCCATCGCCTCCACCGGTATAAAAATCTGTTTTTCTGGCAAGAAAACTAAATATGGTGTCCAATAACTGAAACATTACAAGCATACATAGTTTACATTACCGAATTTGAATAAACATTACACAATCTGTTAAAAAAAAAACAAGCCACCGCCAGCTATTAATCACATTCAAAACTGAACTGGACTGAAAAAGTGTGTATTAATAAATCACACTATCAATATCTCCTCCTCCTCCTATGACACTATAGCCCGAAGTCGAGGCTTGGCTTCCTCTATCCTGACCCTCCACCTCTCTCTATCAGTAGCAAAGGACTTCCATCTTCGAACTCCCAACATCTCTCTTGCATCCACAGCGACAGCATCTTCCCATCTTTTCCTTGGACGGCCTTTTGTGTAGTTTGTTTATTAAATCGGGATTTATTAAAAACCCTCACCACAAACTACATACATTCCACATTTGCCACACATTTACAAAATGAAAACCACAGTTACACAAACATAGAGCACAACATGGAAATACTACACTACTTACCTAAAAGTAGAAAACTAAACACAGCAGAACAATTTGAAATATACAGATATCACACACTACAACCAAACAACATATTAAATGAACAATGACACTATAGATCACACATACTTTTCGATACACTGATTCAAACACACACTTGAATCCCAGCGCCAATTCCCTCCCACCAGCAACCCCCACCACACACACCTACAACCCATAACCGTTACTTTGTACAGACATTCAGTATTTCAAATCCCACTGAGGAAGACGAACACCACGTTGAAATGTTTGGGAAACATTGTAACGAAAATATGGTCCCCTACGTTACATAAATCAATTTATAAGTTTTAAAATAAAATAAAAATACTAATTATCCACACTCGTAAAAGGTCAGAAACCCAACCCATAATTGAATAAATGAATTATCCCCAATAAGAATACAAGGTGTAAAGAAAAAAAATTGATAATGTTAATAAATACAAACCTCAAAGTTCAGTGAAAGGTGTAAACAACAGACATTGACAAATGATGTAAAAAACTAGCTTGAACTATTTTATAATATTTGATGTTTTAAATGAGAGGAGAATGAGTAGTTCTTACATGACTTATTTCATAAAAATGTACCTGTTATTACGTTGAATCAAGTTGTATTATTATCATGATAGTTATGTTTTTTTTGTGTGTAATAAGTGGAGTTATTCTTTTAAAATAATACCAATTAACTAATTAGTATGTATTGTCAATATATCATTAGAGAGCTGTTGTTAAACTCATTAATTAATTACCAATTAACTTCATTTTGTGTGTTATCCATATGTCATTATAAAGCTTTTGTTAGACTTTATATAGTTAAATGTTTGTATACATGTACTTAAATAGTAGGCTGATTATAATATTGTAAACCTGGCCAGAAAGGCTATAATTGTTAACGAGATACAAAAGGGTTTAGTGTAATCATGTCATAAACAAATGAAGGATTCTATAATAATGCAGGTAGTAACAAATTAAAATCAGAAGTAGATAAAAGTATAATGATAGGCCTAACAACCAGTAACATTATATAATAAGTCAGATCAGAAAGGTTAAGTAAAGAAATTTGTAACAAATACTAAATAAAATCTAATGAGTTAGGAGAAGTTAATAATAATTGCTAATAACAAATAAATAAATTCAATTTAAATAAATTCTCATAATGCAATAGTGCAATGATACCGATAGATAATGTTTTGTAACAGAAGAATAATACTTGTTAAAGTAAGTAGATTAAGAGGAACGACAGCAAAATATATAAAATTTAGTAACAAACAATAGGTAAAATTATAATAGGATATAATGGAAATTTAGTAAAGGAGTATTTTGATGAGTGGAAGAACATTGTATGATAATGGTTATAGTATAATATAATATCCAATAAGAGTAGAAAAAATGGTTGTCAGGGACGACGAGAGACATAGAATTTGTTGATTTGATTATTGAATAATTTTCTATGAACGAAGACGGTTTAGTTTGAAAACACTCAGAAAAGATTTGATTAATTTAAATAAAAACAATACAATTGGGAAGCAAATTGAGTATTAAATCACCATAGTATGGTTCACGGACATTCAACCGTCTTATATAACTGAACAATCATAAACCTGTACATAAAAATTAACGAAAAATATAAAGGAAGAACTCTAATAGTAAAACTCGATATAATGAACAAATATTAACTTAATTAATCAACCAAAACAGAGAAATAACTACCTGAATAAAGTGATATAATCCAATAACATAAAAAACGAAAATAAAACACAAATTTATATTTGAACTTCAGTTTCCACAATTCAATAGAAAAAACGTAGTTGGACACGAAATTCGTTGAAGCACGTAACCACAAAACTCGGACATTGGTGAACAAAAGGAGCGGCATTTCTGCATCATCCCAGAACCAAGAATTCAACTTTTATTTCAAACTTGGAGAGAAGGCTGGCGAGGATAGATTCATCTGCATTCGCTACTGACCAAACACTACGAAGAGGTTAGCTGTACACTGCCTTATCGAGTCACGATGCCCAGCGGACGGTAAACTACAATTATTTTAAATAATAATTAATAAGAACTTAATTCTATATTGTAATACCTTGTAATCCTATTTATGCATTTTCTGACCTTACTAACAGTTGAAAGAACCTTCACGCCCTGTGTTTAAAGAAATATAAAATCATAACTAAAATAATATAAAACCCTGAATCCGATCGATAATCGATTACTTCTAATATATAGACTTTTGTATCTCCGTAAAGAAAAAACTTTGTTGGCAAGAAATATTAAAATAGTAGTAAAGAATCCTTTCAGAAATTAACGATATCTTCTCATTTATATAATATTTAGTGTAGTGTGAGCAAGATATAATATAAGTAGAGAGTGTAAATGAGAATTATTGTACGTGGTGGACTAACCTACAATTTTCAGCTGTCTGGGAACCACAGCGCTATTCGCGGACTGCTTTGGTATTAAAGAGAATGAGAAACCAATAAAAATTCCTTCTCTTCTCTTCAACGTGGGATAGGCTTGAACGAAAAATTAGAATTACACACTCAATACATAAATTTAACCACAACCACACAAATATATTAAATATGGAGAAACTAGGGTATATTTAAACATTATTATACCTTCCCATATTGAGATAAGATATACTATAAATTGACGAACCCAACAGTGGGGTAAAACCGAGATATTATAAATTGACGCATCCATCGTGAGGCGAAATAAACAGATTTAAATAGAGAGGGACAGAGAAATATTATAAATTGGCGTTTCCAACGTAAGGTAAAAATAACCTGGGGAACACAGTTACATTATAAATTGGCGAACCCAACAGTGGGGCTTAACGTTGACACACGTTATATTATAATATATTGTAGTACTCTACAATTCAAGGATGTATGCATAAAATTATTTGATATATATAATCTACAATCCTTGAATTGTAGAGTACTCAAGGCCTATTGATTTTGGTGAAGATCGGTTAAGGGAAAGGGGTAGTTTACCTGCAACATTTCATGTTATGTCATGTGTAGTACGTTATCGGTAACAAAGAAGTAGTTTGTTGTTAAAATTACTTCCTGGACTGTTTGGCTTGATCCAATGTTTTCTACAAACCCAGACGTTTCGGCAGTGCTATAGACTGCCATCATCAGTGAAAACAGTGCACTAACGTGAGGTGGTATACGTTAGTGACCACAGTACTGTGGTTAAGGCTGAAGAAAGTAGTTTCTATGGAAATATTTCATTTCGAAAATGATTTTAAATATACATCTTAGAACATGGAAGTCGTGTATGGTTTTCCATACCGATATTTTTACTTCCATGTTCCATAAGGAAATGGAAGTATGGTGACGGCAAAAAAAATTGTGTTCGAGATAATTGCAGATTCTGATTGTACTACCCTCAAAACATGAAAAAAAGTCATTTTTCGAAAAGTGTGTGTGTGTGTGTGTGTGTGTGTGTGTGTGTGTGTGTGTGTGTGTGTGTGTGTGTGTGTGTGTGTGTGTGTGTGTGTGTGTGTGTGTGTGTGTGTGTGTCTATCCGTGTGTAGATTTTTTTCTATGGCAAACGATAAGAGCCGCAAATTCAAACAGAATCGAATATTTTTTTGGATACATTCCTGAATTGTTAAGTACTCAAGATCTATTCATTTTGGTGAAGATCGGTTAAGGGAAAGGGGTAGTTTACCAGCAACACTTTGTTTTAACAACGGTAATTTTTTCTATGACGAACGATAACTGCCGCACATTCAAACAGAAACAAATAGTTTTTTGTGTATGTTCCTGAATTGTAGAAAACTCAAGGCCTATTGATTTTGGTGAAGATCGGTTACAGGGAAAGGGTAGTTTACCTGCAACGTTTTATGTTTTAACAAGAGTAAAGTACTTAATTTTGATAAATAAAGTATCCTGATAAGAAGATCATAATAATCCACTGTAGAAATGTAGATGAAATATCTATAAATGAAGAGGCTAGTTAGACAGGGTGGGGGAAATTTTCTATAAATGAAAATGCTAGTTGAAGGGGGTGGGGATAATTTTTATTTATATGGCATGTGTACTACGTTATCGGCAACAAAGAAGTAGTTTATTGTTAAAATTCCTTCCTGAGCTGTTTAGGCTTGATCCAATGTTTTCTACAAAACCAGACGTTTAGGCAGTGCTTTCGACTGCCATCATCAGTAAAAATTGAGTGCACTACCGTGAGGTGGTATACGTTAGTGATCACAGTACTGTGGTTAAGGCTGAAGAAAGAAGTAGTTTCTATGGAAATAGTTCATGTCGAAAAGTATTTTAAATATAAATCTTAGAACATGGAAGTCATGTATGGTTCTCCATACCGATATTTTTACTTCCATGTTCCATAAGGAAATGGAAGTATGGTCATGGCAAAAAAAATCGTGTTCGAGATAATGGCTGATTCTGATTGTACTATCCTCAAAACATGAAAAAGTCATTTTTCGAAAAGTGTCTGTGTGTAGAATTTGTTCTATGGCAAACGATAAGAGCTGCAAATTCAAACAGAATCAAATAATTTTTTGCATACATCCCTGAATTGCAGAGGACTCAAGGCCTATTGTTTTTGGTGAAGATCGGTTAAGGGAAAGGGGTAGTTTACCTGCAACATTTTATGTTTTAACAAGGGTAATTTTTTTCTATGACGAACTATAACTGCCGTAAATTCAGACACAATCAAATAATATTTTGCATACGTCGCTAAATTGTAGAGTACTCAAGGCCTTTTGTTTTTGGTGGAGATCGGTTAAGAGAAAGGGGTAGTTTACCTGCAACGTTTTATTCTTTAACAAGGGTAATTTTAACATTGAAAATGTTTATAAGGGCGTGTCGCACATTTGCAGCCGATCGCTGGTGCTTTATCGAAAATGGGAACCGGTGAGTTTCCATAGAAACTACTTCTTTGTTGTCAACAACGTAGTACACATATAAAACTTCGCTTTTGAATGCGACTACATTTAACTTATAATCTGCACATTGGTAAATATGAAGAATGAATTCATTGATTGGTGAATGAAGAATGAATTCATTGATTGGTGAATGAAGAATGAATTCATTGATTGGTGAATGAACATAAATATATATATATTTTTTTTATATTTATTGAAGCATTTTATATGCCCTTCTCTGTGCATTGCATTTGTGCTATGCCTGTAAATTTTTTCCATGACAAACGATAACTGCCGTAAATTCAAACATAATCAAGTAATTTTTTGCATACATCCCTAAATTGTAGAAGACTCAAGGCCTTTTGATATTGGTGAAGATCGGTTAAGTAAAAGGGGTAGTTTACCTCCAACACTGTATGTTTTAACAAGGGTAACTTTTTCTATGACGAACGATAACTGCCGCACATTCAAACAGAATCAAATAATTTTTTGCATACATCACTGAATTGTAGAGCACTCAAGACCTATTGATTTGGTGAATATCGGTTAAGAGACAGGGGTAGTTTACCTGCAACATTTTATATTTTAACAAGAATCATTTTTTATGACGAACGATAACTGTCGTAAATTCAAACAGAATCAAATATTTTTTTACATATGTGCCTGAGTTGTAGAGGACTCAAGGCCTATTGATTTTGGTGAAGATTGGGTATGGGGAAAGGGTAGTTTACCAGTAACATTTTATGTTTTAACAAGAGTAAAGTACTTAATTTTGATAAATAAAGTATCCTGATAAGAAGATCATAAGAATCCACTGTAGAAACGTAGATGTAATATCTATAAATGAAGAGGCTAGTTGAACGGGGTGGGGGTAATTTTCTATAAATGAAAATTATAGTTGAAGTGGGAGGGGATAATTTGTTATATGTGTACTACGTTATCGACAACAAAGAAGTAGTTTGTTGTTAAAATTCCTTCCCGGGCTGTTTGGCCGTAGTCCAATGTTTTCTTCAAAACCACACGTTTCGGCAGTGCCATCAACTGCCATCATCAGTGAAAATCGAGTGCGATAACGTGAGGTGGTATACATTAGTGACCGCAGTACTGTGCTTAAGGCTGAAGCAATAAGTAGAAAGAAGTAGTTTCTATGGAAATATTTCATTTCGAAAATAATTTTAAATATACATCTTAGAACATGGAAGTCATGTATGGTTCTCCATACCGATATTTATCATGACCCATGCCTCACTCACATAAATCAATGTGGGTTTGCAATTGTCTTATAAAATTTAATCCTTGTGCTGTGTCTTGTTTTATTTGTAAGATTTCTATGAACTTATTTATGAATTTATTAATAAATTTATTTAGCTTCTCTCTTATATCATATCATATCTTACTGCACAGCCAAGATATTTGAAACAGCTCACTTATTCTAAAGTGCTGTTGTTTATAACAATCTTAGTCCTCATTGGATATTTACCTTTAAAGGCCCATGGTTTTGGTCTTTCTTACCTCTACAATGGTTTTAATCAGAATCCTCCTTTCATCTTCAATCATTCTAGGACTCTATTTTTGAGGGACTCACCAGCAATCATTAACAAATTAGTGAAAAAACTGTGACAACACGCATAAGATGAATGAAGCACCTTTTTTAGGGTCATGTTTGAGAATCTACACGAAGATGTTATGAGCACTCCAAATATGCAACAGAAAGCAAATTGAACAGGTTTTTTAAATGCATTAATGTCTTTTTCCATGTATTGCTTGATTCATATAATGTTTGTATTCTTCAAATCAAATAAAGATTTGTTATAAAATATGCTTTCAGTACTGATTCTTTTGGCACATACAGTATTAACGCATTAGTAATTTACATGTTAGGTCTAAACTGAAAAAATATGTACCATATATACATAAATAAAATGGTATTAACACTTTGACCCCGGGCCCTTAACATAGTGGACTTTCACCCATGCCGGACCATTTTGCATATACAGTAGAACTTGGTTATAACGTCATTGAAGGGCCAAAAAAATAATGACGTTATGTCCGAGTGACGTTATAAAAGAGTCGTTATAAAAGACCCTTTTTAGTCACTAGTAAGGAAGGAGAAATAAAAAAAACAAATCTTTGCATTATTAACATTATTCGTGATATTATTCTAAAGTTTACAAACTGCATTTCATTTATACAAACAGCATGAAGAATATTTTAAAAGATCAAAAAGAAAGTACATGTAACTTACACTTAGGCTTACTGTCGAAAGTAATCCGTAATTTTCTTTTGAACGCTCCTTTCTGAAAAATAAATTCTTTCTGTTGTGCTGTGGAGATGCTGCGCTACATTGAACGTGTCGTCAGATGACTCTCTAAAGCAGTAAAATCGTGAAAGAGTTTCGGCGGCTCTCATTGCTTCCTGTACTGTCGGACAAACGATGTCGGCATCCTCCTCTTGCTCAGCATCTTCTTCAACACTATCTTCTGCTTCTATGTTTTTTACTTCCGCGATAATTTCTGCATCACTCAACTCTTGGAATGTTTCTACTTGGTCATCCACTGATGCATAAGAATCAAGTTCATTTCCAAATTCATTTACGTCGAATTTCTTAATCCACTCCGAGACCGGCAAATCGTCGTCTTCGTCATCATCGGGTAAATTTTCATGTACGAGTTGTGCTTTACTACAGCATTTTGCTATCGTCTTCTGTGTTACACTCTTCCAAGAGTCGTCTAGAAACTGTATTGCATCTAAGAGTGAAATTGTGGCAGGTTGCGCCGTGTCCATACAGAAAATAATTTTTTTTTAAAGTTGCTTACGGTAGTGACACTTTAGGCTTCTAATGACGCCTTGGTCCATAGGTTGCAGGACACTCGTACAGTTGGCCGGTAAGAAGACCAGATTAATGTTTGTCAAATTTAACTTTGAATGGACTGCACAGTTGTCAACTAGAAGTAGAATTTTTCTGTTTTTCGATGACAGTTCTTTATCCCACTTTCTTAGTTCATCTTCAAAAATACTAGAAGTCATCCACGCTTTTTTGTTGGCAGTGTAACTTACAGGAAGTTTTTTGATGTTTTTAAAACATCTAGGATGCAAACTTTTCCTGATAACTAAAAGTTTCCTTTTTTCGGTTCCCGTCATGTTCGCACAAACAAAAACTGTAACTCTTTGTTTAGAGAGCTTCCCACCAACGCACTTTTCATTTTTAAATTTGAAAGTCTTATCTGGAGTTAATTTATAAAAAATTCCGGCTCATCTCCATTAAAGACGTCTTCATCTTTATATGATCGTCTAATTTCTGGCCAAGTGTTACGCACCCAATCGCCTGTAACGTTCAGATCTACGCATTTTGCCTCACCACAAATTTTTGCAAAGGAAATCGAGTGTCGGGCCTTAAATCGATCTAGCCATCCGCTGGAGCACGTAAAATCAATACCAAACAATTTTCCGAATTCTGTAGCTTTCTCTTTCAGAATTGGTCCACTCACAGGAATATCTGAACATCGACACTGTTTGAACCATTTCAATAATGCTGCATCCACATCACCATGCTCCTAATTTCCTAATGTTACCATTTCCTAATTTTTTTAATTTTTTCTCCATCTTCCTCAAATGTTTTTAAATTTTGTCCTTGTTTTTTAAAATTGAACCTACAGTAGAATTCACTAAACCAAACTCACGGCATACATCAGCTATTTTACGTCCGCTTTCATATGATCTAATTACACGTACTTTCTCTTGAATAGACAGAACCTTTCTTTTTGTACTAGAACTTGCCATGATTACTGTATAAAAATGTAGACCTACGTATAAAATTCTATAAACAGTGGCTACCGAAACTTAAGTTATAAAACACACAAAAGAAACTGTCACAGTACGAGCAGATACAGAAACAATAACAACCAAAAACCGCCTCGAGACGCGCAGTACTACTGACCCGGTGAGAGTGGTTAGGAGACATGTTAGTCGCCAGACACCGGATGGCGCCGGTGGTCCTGTTACAGTGCTTATCGCTTGCATAAAATGTATGTCTGTAGCCATGGGCATAGCGCGCGCACATATACACATTTATATGAAATTTAGAGTAAAATATCTGAGAAATTTTGACGCTATAACAGAGTAGTACAATATTTAGTGACATTAAAACCGGGAATTTTTATAATGTTAAAGATATCAGTTTGACCGGACTTATGACAAAACAACGCTACACCCGAGTTGACGTAACAGCCGAGGCCGTAATAACCAAGTTCCACTGTATTTAAAATGGCATGTCTTCTAAAAAAAATATGCTACCTATGTTTTTATAAAGATCTCTAAGTATCTTCTTTAAAATGGTGTATACTGTATGTCATTGTGTTGGTTATTTTCCCTGAAATCGCTTTTCAAAAAAGTAATGTTTTTGGAAGAAAAAAAATCTGACAAAACTCATGTTGTTACTAAAAACTCGCAATTTTATTTTTACTTGTTAGAAATGGATTAAACAATACATTACATAATGTTTATAATATATATATTGGTTTATAAAGGTGTGCTATTGTAAATTTTTGTACAAGAAACGCTTGTCTGACATTTTGACACATAAGTGGTGTTTAGCCAATTAACATAACAGTTTGCCGCGCACTGTTTCATATCAACTGTACCTACGAAAATGAACACATGCGATCTAGCGGATGATTTGGGTATTACAAGGCCTGACATCATTTCAAAACAGCTCCAAACACGTCTGTGTATATATATATATATATATATATATATGGAATCATCCAAAACACATTGAAACTTCAGGACGTCAATTGACATCTATCGGCTTTCTTGGAAGTTTTCAAAGGATGTCAATTGACGTCCATCGGTGTCAAAGTGTTAATTTAAATGTTATTCTTATTTTGTTCTTTTATTTTTGAAATGTTTTTACTTTATGAAACACTTCTGTTTATTATACTATATATGACTATACAGCTTGAGCTGAAAGTGCAGTGCTTAGATACTTAGTATTTTAACCACAGAAATTACAAGTGAGTAGACAAGCTCTAACTACAAGAAATCAGTGCTATCCTGCCCAATAAGGGATGGTTTAACACCCCATAACTACACAGTTGCTTTCAACGTCATCTGAAAGCGGACACTGATTAATTTACGCAAATCAAGCAACCTACTCACCACTACGAACAACTAGTGCAATATCATTTTCATAAGGAAGCATAATTGCTCCTCAATAACAATGGATAACGTGCAAGACTTGTACAGACTAATGAACAATATCATGCTGTGTAATATCAACAACTAGGGAGCATCAACTGGTTAACACAAGACTATTAACTATCATGTTATATTAAATCAAAAACAAATATATTTTTTTTTTAATTTCAATGTTATAATTTTTAATCTATATAGAATTCACTTTGTTTCGTAAACCTAAATGAAACAGATAGGCTATAAACATTATTTAGAAATTACCTTTCTTAAAATGAAACAAAATTTGTGGGTCATATTGTATAATTCACTCTTTTACATTACAAGTTGAAACTGAATTCTGAAAGCCTTAGATAATATCTGTTATTTCTTATAAAAGTAAATAATAAACCATCTTTTAAAACTAAATTTTGTTTTAGGCCACTGATAAACTGAGGGAAGGAAATGATGGGTATAATTTCGGATTTTCTGCCACAATAATCTCTTGTAATAACGTTCAACCCAGTACAATTATGAATATAACAACTACCTTGCCTACAAAAGTGTTGTAGTGTAAACCTTTCTATATTACTTTTTCTTTCATTTTATTTTCCAACACTTAAAATGCTATTTCAGTAAAACTATAAAGTGGTAAACATTATATTAAAAATGAGTTATGTTTTTAAAATATCTGCCAGTAAATTCTTAATTTCAAACACAGCTTCCAACCTCATTCATTTTAAAAGAAGTCAAGTACATGTAGGTTTTCCTCTTCTTTTTTACTTGACTATATTACACAATACCCACTTTACCCAAATTCCTAAAAAAATTACAACAGTAAAATCATGTGAACTCAAATTGGATACCTTCAGAACTAAAAGGAATTAAAAACGTGTACATTCCGAACAGGTTAATTTTTAAATAATTACTATCTACTAACATTGTTTGTTTTGTTTTAATGTAGTTTTTCTTCTTCCCCGTGTGTAAAATTTATAACATTTTACCAGATTTACACTGATACATACTCGTATAAGTATTTTTCAAGTAACATGATTACTTACAACATAACCTAAAACCTCAAATGACAATGGGGTTTACATTAAGATTTCGGTACATTAATATCATACTGTCAAAATACGAAATAATTGTGTAAAAAAAAAACTAATACAGACCTCAGCAACACCACCTTCGTGTTGCTGCGCCATAGCCAACAGCATTCCATCAAATTGTTCAGGATCCTGAATCGGCATTTTGTCTTTCGGTTCAACTGACACTTTAATATTCTGAGTTTGTATTAATTAACAGACGAACTTATTTTTAAAAGCCCTAAAAACCTAAGTTCAAGTTTTTGATGCCTACACGATAACCGCCGCAAACAATAACCGCAAACCGAACAACACATGCACTGCACTAGAACAAGTAACAAGTTTAAAACTTCTAGACTTGGTTACTGCACTGCACAGACTGTTTGATCATTATTGCCATAAAAACGAATCAGATGACCGTACAAATCGACTAACAACAACACCTAACAATCAAAATAATAAAACTGATTTCGAATATAAGTAAGAAAAAATTTGCGAAAAAATCGTGTAGAATAATTTCATATAACAAAAAAATATATAATCCTTAAATACGTCAAAGAACATACATATATAAACGTTTTATATACGTCTTGTAGATTTATATTCATAATCAAACCTTCAACATGCGAATATGAATTTAATCATTGTTGTAGCTTGAAACTGGAATGAATGTTAATTTTTAGTTCAATTCATATCGCTCGGTCAAACCATAAAAACGTATTTTTATAGATTCCAGGTTTCTAAAATAATTCCAACTTCCATGAAATATCGTCCACGCGAGCATGACGTCAGATGTTATAAAATATTTTGAAATTAATTTGTACTCCAACTTTTTTAGTTTCGTTTAAAAGCAGCTGTATTATTATTTAAGTTATATTTCTAGACAACAGTGTGCCCTACTTTTCATATCTACAGAAGGTTATGGAATATTTTTTGAATTTAGCGCTGTTCGTAGCTTATCAGCGCCAACTTTGAACAGCGGTTTTAGATTTTTAAAGTCACCGCTGCATCTTAACATTCATTCATTTTGTATCACAGTCGTTATAACACTTATAAATGGGTATGCTCTGGTATGTTTGAAAATATTTACAGAAACTTTAAAACGAATAAAGTTCATAGTACAATATGACACATTAATTTGTAATTATCTTGTTGATACATCCTCTTCGTTCACTTTTTAATATTATATATGTATTAAACTTCCACTATGAACACTTACTTTTTGATATTGTTACCCAGACGTTTCGATGTGGTATTCGTCTTCTTCAATGGGATTTACATACTGATTGTCTGTACAGTAACGGTGTACAGTGCCGTTACTGTACAGACATTCAGTATTTAAATCCCATTGAAGAAGACGAATACCACGTCGAAACGTCTGAGTAACAATACCAAAAAGTAAGTGTTCACAGTGGAAGTTTTATATATATATATATATATATATATATATATATAATATTAATTTGTAGCTTGCTAAATCATTTCAAAAGACAGGCGTTTTTATGCACACGTTTTACAAACTGCAAACAATTTCATACATTTGTCTCCCCACCGCTGACAAACACATCTCCAGCAATTTCTCTCCACAGGAAATTTTGTCCATTTCACTGTAATACACTACACGAACAGACCATTCCTCCACCTTCATGGTGTCTTGGCATCAAACACTAGCAATCTTGATGAAAGCCTTTTTACATTGCCTAATGTGCTCCAACTCACTATTTTACTTGTTTATTTATATAAATATTATACATCCACTGGTGGCTGGTGATTCACAAAAACGATGTGCTACAAACTGACAATGATGCATTTTAATGGTCATACCCCCTCATCCATAACAAATGGTAAACTGGTTTGATTAAATTCACTTTAATGTAGTTATTTTAATGTCATAAATATTAATGTGGAAAATAATCAATCTCTCTTGACTTTTTCTGTAACAGCTACAACATATAATCAAACAGAATTAAAACCTATCAAAATATCGATATGGAGAACTATACATGACTTCCACATTCTAAGATTTATATTTAAAATCATTTTCACAAAGGAATATTTCCATAGAAACTACGTCTTACTTAAGCCTTAACCACAGTACTGTGGTCACTAACATATACCACCTCACGTTAGCGCACTCGATTTTCACTGCTGATGGCAATTGATGGCACTGCCGAAATATTTGGTTTTGCAGAAAACATTGGACCATGGCCAAACAGCCCTGGAAGGAATTTCAACAACAAACTACTTCTTTGTTGCTGATAATGTAGTACACATATACAAAATTACCCCCACCCCTTCACAACTACCCTTTACATTTACAGATATTTCATCTTCCTTTCTACAGTGAATTATTATGACATTCTTTTCAGGATACTTTATTATTAAAATTAAGTACTTTACTTTTGTTAAAACATAAAACGCAGGTAAACTACCCCTTCCCCTTAACCGATCTTCACCAAAATCAATAGGCCTTGAGTCGTCTACAATTCAGGCACATATGCAAAAAATTATTTGATTCTGTTTTAATTTGTGGCAGTTATCGTTTGCCATAGAAAAATTCTACACACAGACACTTTTCGGAAAATTACTTTTCTTCATGTTTTGGGGGTAGTACAATCAGAATCAGCCCTTATCTGGAACATGATTTTTTCGTGATCACCATACCTCCATTTCCTTCCATGGAAGTAAAAAGGAAGTTTTAATGACATACAGCAACACCCGTTACTATAAATATGTAACAGTTGCATTTTGTTAGTGACATATACTACCTACAGGAAGCGTTTTGAACAGATTGTAAAACAGTTTGATCAGTTACAAGCTATTGACTAAGTTTTGGCTACACCTGTGTAATGGAGTTAATAATCTTTCTACAGCAAGAAAATTTGCTTCACAAGTGTTGCAAAAATACACCTATTCTCCATACATACATACAGTCCGGGATGGACCTTGGCCTCCCTAATGATCCACCTCCAGATGGTCCGATCATGTGGCTTGGTCTTCTATGAGCCAACACTCATCCTAGACAGGTCTTCTTCCACTGTCGTCTTGGCCCCCCTTCTGCGCCCTTCTATGTGCCCATTCATTATCCTTTTGGGGAGTCTTTGGTTTTCCTTGATTTGTTCAGTGCCAGATTAAATAGAACAGCCAACAATGTATCACCCTGTCTAACTCGATCACTGAGGTGTTCCTTACCTTGGAATGTAGCATAAAAAAAGGGGTTTAGTTATAAATGTGTATAAGATTAAGTATATGCCAACTGATAATAATATAATAATATATTATATGTTATATATATATATATATATATATATATTAAACTTTCACTGTGAACACTTACTTTTTTGGTTTTTGTTTCCCAGACGTTTCGATGTGGTGTTCGTCTTCCTCAGTGGGATTTAAAATACTCTGTAAAGTGAATGAAGAAAATGTACCAACAAAATAATTATATGTGTTGTATTATTGATAACACCTTTGAAAGTAACGACCATTTTAGTTATCTGGTTTCAAGAGTGACAACATAATAATATAGTGAGATGGTTTAGTAATTATACAACGAATGACATCACACATCGTATCTCAACAGTAAACAGATGCTACATTGGACTCTTAAAGCAGACGAGAAGTAGATTAATATAAAGATCAACAAACTGTATCCTCTATAAAACTTTAATAAGATCAGTCTTTGACATATGGGGCAGAAGCATGGACCATCACCGTAAGAATGAAAGACATCTTTTAACTTTTGAAGAAAGATATTATGGAGAATGTATGGGCCAATATGTAAAAGGGGTGTACAATAGATAAGTTATAATAAAGAATTACACACACTCTTTAGGGGTGTAGACATTATAAAATTATCTTCTTCTTCTCATCTTCAAGAATTAGGTTATATAAACCTGTTCTGGCACTCATCTCATCTTCGGATGACTTACGTCTCTTCTACCAATGGCTTTACAGTTCAGTGCCGCTTTCGCCAATCGATCCTCTGCCATCCTTTGCAGATGATCCCACCATTGTCTTCTGTAAATTGCAATAATTTCATTTATTTCCTTTACTTCAAGTTCTGCTCTGGTATCTTAATTCCTTAATCTATCTTGCAATGTATAATTTAAAGTATTTAGAAGAAACTTTATTTCAGCACTCTGAATCTTGCCGCTTTCCTTTTTTGTCATGACCCATGCCCCTCACTTACATAAATCAACGTGGGTATTGCAGTTGTCTTATAAAATTTAATCCTTGTGCTGTGTCTTGTTTTATTTCTAAGATTTATATGAATCATACCACAAATATTCCTAAATTTATTTATCTTCTCTCTTATATTATATTCAGATTCATAGCTTACTGCACAGCCAAGATATTTGAAACGGCACACTTGTTCTGAAGTGCTGTTGTTTATAACTATCTTAGTCCTCACTGGATATTTATCTTTAAAGGCCATGGTTTTGGTCTTTCTTACTGAAATTGTCAGTGAGTACTCTCTTGGCACGTCTTGTAATTGAAACATAGTTCTTTGCAAATCATCCTCATTTTCTTGAATAAGAACTATGTCATCTGCATATATATGTTAAGCTCAATTGATTTGTTAAGCTGTATTCCCGAAGTCACTCTGGATTTCCACGCTCTCAACATGTCATCAATATATATTATACAAGGTTGGGGAAACATAGCATCCCTGCCTAACTCCCTTATTTATTGGAATTTGCAACTGAGAGTCTACCATTCGGATCTAGGACTACAGATGTACTTTTATAAAGGATCTTAACTGAATTTATTCAATGCTGTGGATATCCTCTTGTATCCATAATATTCCATAACTTTTGATGGTCTACATTATGAAATGCTTTTTTCAATCAACAAAAGCGATTATATTATTATTATTATTATTACTACTATTACTAAATAAATAACATATGTTTTCACAAGAATATGTTATATATTTTTTGTATATTTTTAATGTTCCAATGGCCCGAACGATCATCGTCAGAATATATACAATCTAATAACATTTTTGAAATCAATTGTTAATAACAGCTGTTTTAAATGTAGACTAAATTTAATGTATTTTTTATATGTACAAAAAATAGGTTATATAAATGAATGTAAAA
This sequence comes from Magicicada septendecula, assembly GCA_034769895.1. Lineage (NCBI taxonomy): Eukaryota > Metazoa > Arthropoda > Insecta > Hemiptera > Cicadidae > Magicicada > Magicicada septendecula. Next base: position 911,197,603 of record CM068368.1, read on the forward strand.
CTATGAAATAATATTTATTATTTTATTATATTAGTCATTTTGAAAATACTATGGTTTATGGTATTAATTTGGATTTTGTATACTAAAAATATATTAAAAAGTGACCCAATTATTGATGAGGATGCAAGGATGTAATTGCGAGAAAAGTCTTGACAATGCAGCTGGATATAAGAAGAAAGAGTGGCAGCACAAAGCTGCGAAGGATTGATGGTTATTATTATTATTCACATTTTCCGGAACCAAAGATTACAGAATTGATTGAATTCTTATCTTCCACTGCCTGTCCATCCGAAGATCTTCTTTAATTTTGTCTTTCCCTCAATATAGTTTGAATTTCTTCTACCTAGGTGAGAGGTAATCTTCCTCTTTGTGTTTCTTCCTGGTGGGGTCTATCCCATAACTCTCCTTGGAAAACTTTCCTGTGCCATTCTTTTGAGTGTCCTTACAATTGTAATTTTGTTTGTTTGAATGAAATCAACAATTGCATCATTAATAATTTCCCCTAATTTTCCCCCTAAACCTTGTATATTCCATACTCTAATTCTCATAGTCCATTTACGTAGGCTTTGTTGTTTATCTTTATTGAATCCATCTGGCTGTACCCTATTTGGTTTTTTAACATTTCACATTTCCTTTTTTTCCAATGAATGGGGAGCTGCCCCAATGCATTAACCCCCAACCTGGAGGATCAGGCAATTTTTAATCAAGGTGCACTTCCTTTATCTATATAAATTTATTGTGTATAATAAATATAAATACTTTTTTATAAATAAATTGTAAGTAAATTAAGATATTCAACAAAGAAAATCAGGGAATACTGCATTAAGCTTACTCAGTAATGTATGATCAAATTCTTTAAGCTTTAAAAAACTGCCTTTATTATATCAATAAGAATTAGTACATGCTATGTGTGTTTGTGTACAGGGCCGTTCCTGGGGGGTCGAGCGCCTGCGTGCAGGTTTCTTTGTGCGCCCCCATATAATTTTAAAATACATAAAACATATTATGTGTACAATAATTTATTTACACAAAATAAAGTTACACAAAATAAACAAGAGGTATTTACAATACAACAAAATAGATTTAGAAATTTAGAAATAGATTCTAAAAAAATATTAAATGTTATATTTAAATAACTTTGTACCAAACAACATAGAAAAAACAACAACATAAAAATTATAATATAACATGTCTGGCTTTTACAGACACAAACTCGTTGATCATTTCATTGTGATCAACGGCTTCACAAATCTTATTTTCAATTGAAATAATTGCCAAATCTGATAGCCGTTCTTGGCACATAGACGTTCTTAAATAATTTTTTATAAGTTTTAGTTTCGAAAAACTTCTTTCGCCTGAAGCCACCGAAATGGGTAAAGCCAAAAATATCCTTAGGGCTATAAATAAATTTGGAAACAAAGACTGTAAATTATTTTTTGTTATATAATTTAAAATGCTTATGGGCGAGTCTGCATTTGTAGTAGAGTTTGGCTTTAGAATTTTGTATGACATTATTTCATTATGTAAATCAAATCCGTCAATATCTTTACATGTATTACCTTGATTTTGAATTTGCAAATCAATATCTAAATCCATACATGATCATTTAATTACTTCAGAATCTAGATTTTGGAAATTGCATAAAAATCCAAATAAATCATTACATTTCGCTATTCCCTCAAAACGACTTTGTAAGGACTGAATTGTTGTGTCCAAAATTTGAAAATAAAACTTGATTTTAAATTTTTGTTTTGGATCTAAAACAGATTCATCTGTACCTTCATATGAAAATTGACGCTTCGTTTTCGTTTGTCTAATTAAAGGAAATACTTGCTCTACATCGTTCTTTTCTGCTTCTGCTATAGCTTCATTTATAAAAAATTGGAAATCTTTATCCGACCATTTGTTAGTAAAATAAATAATAAGATTTTCTATTTCTTTAAGACATTCATTTTAATTTAAATTTTGATTTTGGAGCATTTTACTAACTATATTAATTCTTCGTATTGTTTAAATTAGCAGCCATCCTTACTTTTCTTTTATAAAATTGCTAAACTGCTATAATTGTTTTTATTATTTAGACAAAGCTTTTCGTCATTACTGACATCTTCAGGTCTTAAACAACTTTTTGGTTGTTTAAGACCTGAAGATGTCAGTAATGACGAAAAGCTTTGTCTAAATAATAAAAACAATTATAGCAGTTTAGCAATTTTATAAAAGAAAACTATATTAATCTTTGTTAAGATATCATACCAAATTGAAATTGAACAGATGAATTTAAAAGTTTTGATTTTATCTAATAATGACTGTGCAGCATGTTTAGTATTCATATCTCTCGAAGTATCTTCGGTCAAATAATGTAAACTTTTACAAATTTCCAATAACTGAAATCTTAGAGGGTGAATGGCTTTGATTTTGCTTTCCGATCTTGTTTCGCTTACTGATTTTAAAGTTAAATTCGGCAGATTCTGTTTATAATGTCCCACCTGTAAGGCGAAGCAGAAAAGAAATTGAACAACTCTTGAATAACTGAAAAAAAAACCAACAGTCTCATATGAAATTTTAGCTGCATCATTAACAGTTAAATTTAAATTGTGAGCTGAACAAGGCACAAACATTGCTCTGGCATTAACATTCTGAATTTGAGCTTGAAGCCCTACATGCCTGCCAGACATATTTGCACCGTTGTCATACCCCTGACCTCTCATATCATGAAAATCTATTTCGAATTTTGGCAATATTTCTTCTTTTAAAAATTTAAAAAGTCCTTCCCCTGTAGTATTCAAAACTTGAAAAAAAAAAACCTAAAAAATGTTCTATAATTTCGACTGCATTTGAGGAACAATGAACGAATCGTATTATAAAAGTCAGCTGCTCAACATGGCTAGCATCGGGAGTTTCATCTAAAGTTATTGAGTAATATTTTGCTGTTTTTAGACAGGTTAAAATTTCTCGTTGAATATTTTTTGACAATAAACTAATTAATTCATTTTGAAAATGATTTCCCAAATAATGAGGCATATTTTGATTTAATTCTTTAGACTTTTGAATATTATTTACATGCTCCATTATAATTGGATCGAATTTAGCCAACATTTCAACTAAATTCAAAAAATTGCCATTATTGGATTCGTAAAGTTTCTGGCTGGCTCCTCTAAACGCTAAATTTTGACCAGCTAAATACTGCACTATACAAATTATTCTTTTAATAATTGCACGCCATCGTTTTTTTTCAATTTCGAAATGTTTCTGTTGCTCTTTATCAATGGTGCATTCTTTAACCAAGCGTAATTTCAATTCGTACCATTTTTTAGCGCTTTTCATATGCTCCATACTATTTTCATGACGGGAAATATTAACAGATAGGTGTCTCTAATTAGAGTAACCAGAAATTAATTTATGAGACTGCGAACTAAATACTTTGCAAAAAATGCAGAATACGGCATTTATTTTTTTAGAATATACTAACCAGTCCCTATTAACGTTTTCGCCGATTGGTAACTTCCGCATATATTGCGTGGCTGAAAATTTTCTACCAGTTTCATCAACAGGAAAGTTTTCTATAATCTGGACAGCGCCTTTTGTCACAATTAATTCAATTAAACGGTGACTTAATAGATTAGGCCATGTAGCGGGATCGGCAAAATCAATATCAATGGTAGGCGCAGTACCTTTCCATCATTGCTTACCGAGTTGCTTACTTCTGAATTAAGTGAAATATGCGCACCAGAAGTGGATGGCTGCTGATCATCAATAACCAATGGCTCTGCAACAAGCTCGACATTTGATGGGGATGGATTCGGAGTAGTAGAACAATTATGTTTTAAAAATTTTGTTAAAGCTCCACTTAGTTTTTCCTTTTCTGCGTCCTTTTCCAGTCGGCGTTTTTTATATTGGGCTCCTGATAATTTTTTTCTAGTGCCGTCACTCATTTCTAAATAGAAAAAAAAACATGACTCTCTCATCATGACAACACCCAAGTCAGAATCAGAATCAGAAAATGTTTATTTTCTTCTCAAGTACAGCAAAGTACAAAAATTACAAAGATACAACTAACCAGGTCTGACCAGTATTACAATAAATGTACAAATCTGACTAACTAACTAACCAATACTGCTCATTACTATACAAGAGAAAAAAATTTAGGGCCTCTAAGGCAAGCCTGTATAGAGGACACCCTCACGCACTTAAACTAAGAAAAAATGTTAGCGGTCAGAGTAAGACCTAACTATTAACAAATAAAAACATAATTACTGTGTATCTCTAATAAAGCAAACAAATACTAAGATTAAAAAATATTACAATAAATACCTTTAATCTCCTTACAGTTTATATTACAAGTAGAATTATCGCATAAACAGTCTAAGCACTTATAAACTAATGGAGCATCAAAACTGACTGGTTCTCTAAGACTAAAATTAATGTAATTAGTTTTCAATTCAATTTTGAAAACAAGAACAACTTCCCGCGAATACAAGTACAAGATTACTCACTTAGTTCACTACGGCAACCAAAGAGATACTAAAAATAAAATGTCGAGTTGTGGGTACAGTACTAGAAGTCGCTACCTACCTGCACCGGTTGTAAATCCAGTAAAAGGAAAGTTTATTGTTTGTTTTCTTGTTACGTCTACAAAATGCAGCAAATGTAACATAAAACCAAATAAAATGAGCCGCCGCCTCTGTAATATGCCGAAAACCTAAGTCTAAATAAGTATTAAAAAAGCCGACATAATAAGCTGGCGATATCATAGCGCCTTACTGCTTTGAAGCGGCCGACTCAAAGAAGAGCGGTAGCCTGTGACTTGTGACGGTTTTCCGACAATAAGGCAGGAATAGAATGTAATAATATTCATTAACTGGATTCCGTAACTTCCACTTTACAGGATACCGACCGAATTTGGAGCCCCTAAATTTTGCCGCCTGCGTGCGGGGCATTCGCTGCATACCCGCCAGGAACGGCCCTGTTTGTGTGTGTGCGCGCACGTGTAATCCAGTAGGACATTTGCTAATTGTTAAATCGATAATTTATAATTATTTTATTACATAGATTATTTAAAAAAACGGTCGTGAAATTTATTGAGCCTGTAATTATAAATTTCAAAATTATCAAAAAATGTTATTATTATTATTTTATTATTCAAGCGTAAGATACGTTTTAAAATTATCCAGACACCATACACAGATTGGTTTATTCCAGTACTGTGTTTACAGATTAACAAGCAGTAAAAGTTAAATGAACCACCGCTAGATGGCATCAGATTTCACTTTACGAAACAAGATGCAGGATTCCAACTACAATGTATTGGGGGGATTTTATTATTATTATGTGTGAAGAATGTAAAAACAGAAAATGACTGTTGTTTGTTAAATTTACTGTTTTATTTATTTATTTAAGTCTTGTTTAATGAAAACGTAGACAAGTTGGTATGCAAGTCTTAATAGAATTTTGTGCGACTGACACGTACGGTTTTGTGTGCGTGTGTGAAACTAAAATCGGACTCTACACATGAATGACGGTCATTTTGAGTAGTAAATAACTATAAACGTATCTACCATAACGCGCCGTAATAAATGTTTACCAAGAATAATTATTCACGTAAATAAAAGTCATATTAGTATTGTTGACACGATACTGTGTTTAGCTGACGTTATAATTCAACTTGTGAACAACTGGAAAATAAACCTCTACATATTTTATTGTTGTTTTCATCATCATTATTACTACGTGTCCCCGAGCGCGGACAAAAAGGGGCGAAGTTCTAGACAAATGTGAAATTTTCCATTAAATATAGAAATGAATGTTTTCATATCTTAAAAAAATATTTGGGAAATGTGTTCAATAATAAGAATACAAATTGGTGCAAATGATCAGTTACCCACTATATTTTATAACAAAGTATTTACATATACCATGTAACAAATAAAAGTAAGACATTTGAACATAGTATACAATAATAACAATAACTTTTGAATATAATATACAATAATAATATATTTAATATAATAATAACTAAATATCACTATAATATTGACGACTCGGAACACAAAGTTTTTTATAAGTAAAAACGTAAAGTTTTACCTTACAGCCTAAACCGGCTTTCACCTACCTAGCCTACGGTTTAGGCTGTAAGGTAAAACTTTACGTTTTTACTTATAAAAAACTTTGTGTTCCGAGTCGTCAATATTATAGTGATATTTAGTTAAGTAACGGACACGTCATGGACAACGAAATCCAAGATAATAATAACAATATGCAGTAAATGGAAGTAGCATCTTGTTAAGATGACATATAGTTTTTATAAGTAGCATCTATTTTGTATGACATATATTCCACAGTCTCTGTAATTCATTTCGACGTGCATTCATCGAATGACTACTGTTAATTTTTTTCAAACGATCGAAGTTAAATGATGGTTTCAACAGCAATCCACTCAAAGTCTTTACTCTCGATAATGCGACATAAGTTAGACCAACTTGGAACTCGTTATCACCAATGTCGACAATTGCTTTATCCAGAGTTATTCCTTGAGATCTGTGAATACTGATCGCGTATACAAGCATAACAGGAAACTGCTTACGTGTACAACTGATTCCACGCCGTTTAAACGAAGACGTAATAGACACAATAGGGACTGAGCTTCCATAAATAGTCGGACCAGTATATTTTTCAAATTGAACGAGAATGCATAATGGCATACGTTCACTATAAGCCTCGTATTCAATAGAAGGATCATAAATTATATCAGTAATTGTGCCAACTGATCCATTCGCGAGACCCTTGGCCACCCAAAGATTTAGTCTTAAAATAATTCTGGCTCCTTTACATAGACGTAATTCAGCAGACAATCTTTGAGCTTCATCAGAAGATGCAGCAAGGGCTTCTGAGCAGTTATGTATAGCTTTAATCAAGGCGATCGGTTGTTCATTCTCAAAAGACTTATCCCCAATATTATTGACAAAAAATCGAGAAGATAACAGTTGATGATCAAGCTCAGTAATACTTCCATTCGAAATCCTATTAAGAGTTTCTCGGAAAGATCGTTGTTCATCTCCCATTTGTCTCATTATTTGTGTTAAAAAAAAATACCTTTTTGAACTGTAAATATAATAAACTTGACTGAATAGTTTTAGCGTTTCTCCCAATAGTGTAAAGGCTATAATCACATACTGGAGGAAGTTGTGACCAATCGCCCACTAAATAAATGCAAAGACGTCCAAATGGCAGGTTGGCTAATTGTGGTTTAGTGTCTCTGAGTCTTTGATCAACTTTGAAAAATAAGTTCAACCCAAGCATACTGGCTTCATCTATAATAACAAATTTAATGTCTTTGAATTCATCTTCAAAAGAAATTTTAGCATCACTGTTTAATTGTGGTAGAGCGTTTCTCGAAGGAGGTATTCTAAGCGCTGAATGGAGGGTCTGTCAGTTAATATTATTCACTGCAACACCTGTCGGAGCCATCAAAAGAGTAGCATTGCATTGGAAATGAGAGTTTATTCGATGAACCATCTCGTTAATGATACAACCCTTTCCTGTTCCAGCCTTACCTTGGACTATTGCAAGCTTATGTAAACAATTATACACCACGTCTCAATGTGTAATCATGTGACTGCGTTCGGGTACACTCGTTCACCGTCGGACCGATTCGGCGCCGTTGATGTAAGTTTCAAACGGTTTTAATTTAGCGGAATTAAACGATTATTATTTAACTTTGGCTCGACCAATGTTTCCAAAAATTAAAATGTGTACCCCGGAATATGTACATATAAAGTTTGGTGGAGATTGGATAAGTAGTTTCGGTCTTAATACACTATCATTTTAAAGGGTTTTAATTTAGCGAAATTAAATGATTATTTAACTTAGAATAGACCAATCTTCACAAAAATGAAAATATGCACCCCTGAATATGTACAGAATGTACATGTAAAGTTTGGTGGAGATTGGATGAGTAATTTCGGAGGAGTATGCGTAAAAAATAGTGCAAAGTGGTGGATAGAGGGGCTTTGCTTCGCTTCGCCCCAATTATTACTTTATCTTCATTGTCTTTACCTTCCTACTCACATAAAGGGTTAGGCTGCTTAATGCTACTGCTTTTTTGCCTACCGACAGGGGCGAACCTAGGGGGGATGTGGGGTATATATCGCCGAAATCAGAAAAAATTAAAAAAAATTTTGGAACAAAAAATTTAAAACTGCATGTTTTTTGAAATGTAAGATTCAAAAAATTGACAAAGTTTTGTAAATTTAAAAAAATTACATTACTATTTAGGTCTATAATAAGTTTAAATAATCAACAATAATAAGCCTTATACTCAATCATCAATATAACAGATGCTGAAAGAAATGGTGAAAAATGAAAAGAAGTTGACTTGAGAAAGAAAACTCCTCCTTGGGTTGGAGGACACGATTTTCCGCTCATTACAAGCAACTTGAAACATATGATTCAAGTGAGGACATGTTTTACACTATGCTTGAGCCATGTCAGCTGATTTATCTAATTCCACAATGAAGGAATTGTTTGCTTTTACATGCTAGTTGGCTGTAAACCAAAGCCTATGAGAAAGACAGGTCGTGACAGCAATGATGATTTTTTGACACCAATGAGTTGAACAGTTCCAGTGTTATCCTGTTTAATCATGTAATTAATGTGCTTTATTTGGCCAAATTTACTTAAATATTTTGAATTTTTAAAGAATGAACATGAAATACACATATAATGAAACATACGTATAAAATCCACATATTTTTTAAATATCAAGAAGGATATATATAACATTTATTTAACTCTTGGATTTCGTTGTTCATGACGTGTCCGTTACTTAACTAAATATCACTATTACATTAACGACTCGGAACACTAGGTTTTTTATAAGTAAAAGCATAAAGTTTTACCTTACAGCCTTAACCGGTTTTCTCCTTTAAAAGGCTTCTTCAGAGGCTGCCGCAGGTAGCGCTGTCCGTCTTGTTGTGGGTGACGGAATCGAATTTTGAAAGATCGATGCTGTGTGTGTGGGATGAGATATGTTCGATACGTGAAACACGCACACACAAAACGCCGAAAACTAGACACTCTAGAACAATTGGAAATATACAAACACATAAAAACGACATCCTAAACGAACAGACACAATTCAAATCGCACGCATTATTCGAACATATCTCTCCCCACATACACAGCATCGATCTTTCAAAATTCGATTCCGTCACCCACAACAAGACGGACAGCGCTACCTGCGGCAGCCTCTGAAGAAGCCTTTTAAAGGAGAAAACCGGTTAAGGCTGTAAGGTAAAACTTTATGCTTTTACTTATAAAAAACCTAGTGTTTTGAGTCATTAATGTAATAGTGATATTTATTTATTTAACAAAGTATATAGTAATATTTATTCTTGGATTGGTTGTCCATAACGTGTCCGTTACTTAACTAAATATAATTAATTCACTACCGACTCAGAACACAAAGTTTTTTATGGGTAAAAATGTAAAAGTTTTACCTTATAGCCTGAACCGGCTTTCGCTTTTAAAAAGCTTCTTCAGAGGCTGTCATTGGGAGCACTGTCCGTCTTGTTCTTGGCGACGGTATCAATTTTTGAAAGATCGATGTCGTGTGTGTGGGGTGTGATATGTTTGAATAATGGGTGTGATTTGAATTGTGTCTGTTTGTTTAGGATGTCGTTTTTATGTGTTTGTATATTTCCAATTGTTCTAGAGTGTCTAGTTTTCGGCGTTTTGTGTGTACGTGTAGAATGTCCATGTTATTGTTGATGTTTTTGTATGCGTGGTTTGCTTCAATGAGGTGGTTTGCAAAGGTGGATTCTGTAATGGAGTGTAGTGCCTTTGTGTGTTCAATGTATCTTTGTTTGAAGCTACGTTCTGTCTGGCCTATGTAGAATTTGTTACAATCTGAGCAATTTAGTTTGTAAACACCAGGTAGATCGAATTTGTTTTGTGTTTTGATAGTGTGTGTTCTGTTTTGTTAGTAGTTTTGTATGCGATTCTGTATCCTCCTTTTTTGAATTTGTGGGCAATTTTTTCAGTTTGGTTGTTGATGTATGTTAGTGTTATGAATCTGTTGTTTTCTGTCTTTGTCTGTTGTTTGTTTTATGTAGGAGTTTATTGACTATTGACGATAAAATATCTAGCAGAATCCAACAGATACAACAGAATAATACAATCTTTGGTATCGGTTAGGTGTGTTGGCGAGGGCCAGTAGGCAGTTTACGAGGAAGGTAGGACGATTTGTTGCGGTTATTATGGATTTTGTGAAGTCTCGAAAGCATGCAGTTTTCACATATTTTTTATGCTTCCTGTTGTGGGAGCTCTATAAGAAACTCGGGACACGGCACAACTGTGGATGAGGGCAGCATGCCCTTTGCCTCACACAACCCATGATCAACAATGGTAGTCAACAGTACACAAATTTCTACCTCTGTCTACTGGACAATAACTGGTAAACCACTACTGCTACCGTGGTTTAGTCAAAAGAATTGTGCAAAGTTCTCAATCAAATATGGTAATACTCAAGAGTAAGTTAGTACAGTCAGTTAACATCTTGCCTTCATACTTCCTTGCGAGCCTTTGGATGCCCATTACCATAGCTGGCTTTAGTAGAAGGCGAGAATATTAAACGTGGCAACGTTGCATCTGAGGCCTATAAGCATAGTGTAATTAAATTGCTAAAGTAAACACATTATATTTTGATTTAATTTCATACCATTACTAAAATCATGAGGAGGCCTATTTATAGCTAAATCTAAATTTTAGGCGTGTGTGCACTTAGTACAATACATTTAAGTTTCATTTTGTTTTAATTGTCTCCAAGTCACGTTACTAACTATTTATAATTAATATTAGGCAATTACCTGTATTAACTTCCGTCTTGTGACTTATTTGGTTTTTTCTTAAAACGACGCGTTTCGAGAATAAATTTTTATCATCAGGTTTAAAAATACTATAAAAACATCAAAATCACCCAAAAGGGGTCGTCAACTAGTTAAAACACACAAAACACAAAAAACACCACACATAATTTAACACCGACACAGTCCGATGCGCATCGTCTCGTTGCCAACAACCAACTGTTGCACTTTGTCTTACATGACCGTTATCATTGCCCGCTGACCTATCGATATCGATGGCTGTGTTGTACAGCAGATTCGATCGGAACGAAACTTTGTCATTAAGTAGCTGGTCCGTTTGTAACTTGGAAGACTTGTATATCTCATATTCCTCCACAGCGTGTTCCTACATGAACGCAAAAAATGAAGAATTATAAAACTGCTGTTAACCGGCAATTAAAAATGATGCGATTTGATTAGTGAAATACATAAATTAAGAGATTGTCTAGTTGGCCTCAAATATCAGCAGGTTCCAGTGTTGCCATGTTTAATGTTCTGGCCATCCCATTACTCATGATCTGGATTTCTAGGTTCTTGTGGAGTCCAAGGCACATTAATACTTTATCTTTCACACACTATACTGTATTAACTCCTTCCCTTTCACGTGATTCTGTCCACATTTTCTTGGTGATGTGGGCTTTCCTTACGAGCCTTTGGATACCCATTACTCATGACCTCTATTTCCAGATGATTGTGGAGTCCAAGGCTCATTAATACTAAATCTTGCAGACTACATACTACACTACATTTATTCTAGTAAAGTAGTGAGCTGATTTAACATTAAACAATTTAATATTAAGGAAAAATGAATGAAATTTTCAGTTTGCCTAAAACACAACAAATGCACAACCATTATGCCAAAGTAATGTCCTTATTTGTTCTTCGTAAAGTAAAATATCGGTATGGAGAACCATACATGACTTCCGTGTTCTAAGATTTATATTTAAAATTATATTTGAAATGAAATATTTCCATAGAAACTACGTCTTTCTACTTATTGCTTCAGCATTAACCACAGTACTGTGGTCACTAACGTATACGACCTCACGTTTACGCACTCGATTTTCACCGATGATGGCAGTCGATGGCACTGCCGAAAAGTCTGGTTTTGTAGAAAACATTGGACTACGGCTAAAGAGCCCGGGAAGCAATTTTAACAAAAAACTACTTCTTTGTTGCCGATAACGTAGTACACATATAAAAAATTCTCCCCTCCACCTTCAACTATAATTTTTAATAATAGAAAATTACCCCCACCCCGTTCACCTAACCTCTTCATTTATAGATATTTCATCTACGTTTCTACAGTGGATTACTATGAGCTTCTTATCAGGATACTTTATTTATAAAAATTAAGTACTTTACTCTTGTTAAATCATAAAATGTTTCAGGTAAACTACCCCTTTCTCTTAACCGATCTTCTCCAAAATCAATAGACCTTCCGTCCTCTACAATTCAGGGAAGCATGCAAAAAATATTTGATTCTGTTTGAATGTGCGGCAGTTATCGTTCGTCATGGAAACATTTCTCTTGTTACAACATAAAATATAGCAGGTAAACTACCCCTTTCCCTTAACTGATCTTCACCAAAATCAATAGACCTTGAGCTCTCTGCAACTCAGGAAACAGTGCAAAAAATTATTTGATTCTCATTGAATTTTCGGCAGTTATCGTTCGTCATAAAAAATATTACCCTTTTTAAAAAATAAAACGTTGCTGATAAACTACCCCTTCCCTTAACCGACCTTCAACAAAATCAACAGACCTTGAGTTCTCTTTAGTTCAAAAAGGTATGCAAAAACCTAGTTGATTCTGTTTGAATTTACGGCAGTTATCGTTCGTCATATAAAAAATTATCCTGGTTAAAACATAAAATGTTGCTGGTAAACTACCCCTTTCCCTCAACCGATCTTCACCAACACCAATAGGTATTGAGAACTCTACAATACAGGGCTGTATCCAAACAATTATTTGATTCTGTTTGAATTTGCGGCTGTTATCGTTTGCCATAGAAAACACCCTTGATAAAACAAAACGTTGCTGGTAAACTACCCTATTCCATTAACCAATCTTCACCAAAAACAATAGGTCTTGAGAACTCTACAATTCAGGGCTGTATACAAAACATTAGTTGATTCTCTTTGAATTTACGGCAGTTATCGTTCGTCATAGAAAAAATACCCTTGCTAAAACATAAAACGTTGCAGGTAAACTACCCCTTTCCCTTAACCGATCTTCAACAAAAACAAAAGGTCTTGAGAACTCTACAATTCAGGGCAGTATGCAAAACATTATTTGATTATGTTTGAATTTGCGGCTGTTATCGTTTGCCATAAAAAATACCCTTGTTAAAATATAAAACGTTGCAGGTAAACTACTTCTTCCCCACAACCGATCTTTACCAAAATCACCAGATCTTGAGAACTCTACAATTCAGGGCTGTATGCGAAATATTATTTGATTCTGTTTGAATTTGCGGCTGTTATCGTTTGCCAAACAAACAAAATTACCCTTGATAAAAAAAAACCGTTTCAGGTAAACTACCCCTTTCCCTCAACCGATCTTCACCAAAAACAATAGGTCGCGAGTACTCTACAAATCAGGGCTGTATACAAAAAATTATTTGATTCTGTTTGAATTTGCGGCTGTTATCGTTTGCCATAGAAAAAAAAACTACAGACACACACACACTTTTCGAAAAACGACTTTTTTTCATGTTTTGAGTGTAGTACAATCAGAATCTGCAATAATCTCGAACACGATTTTTTTTGCCATCACCATACTTCCTTTTCCTTAAGGAACATGGAAGTAAAAATGTAAAATACATAAAAATAAAAATGGCTATCCTTCATGGAAGATTTGAGCAAAAGAAAGCTAAAAGTACTTATAAGCTCTGGATTCATAAGATAATCTATATTTAATTCTGAAGGAATTAAAAACCTACAGATTTTTTAATAACTCTATATTTAGTTTTTAAATATTATTCAGAAACTTGGAATTTTATTTTTCATTATATTAATTTTGTGTGTGTGTGTTTAGAAGGTTATAAATATCACTAATACTGTTTTGCAGTTTAGTATTTTCACTAGTCACTCTACTATTACTTATTAAATAATTCTTGGATTTTGTTCTCCATGATGTGTCCGTTACTTAACTATAATAAGATAATAACAATAAGATAATTGTTGATTAACGAATTATAAGTATAATAGTACTGACTCAGAACACTAACTTTTTATTGGTAAAAATGTAAAATTTTTATCTTATAGTCTGAACCGGTTCTTGCTTATTACAAGCTTTGTCAGAGGCTACCACTAGGAGTGGTGTCCGTCTTGTTCTTGGTGACAAGTCGATTTTGTGTTCGAGATAATAGCAGCTCCTGATTGTGCTATCCTCAAAACATGAAAAAAGTCATTTTTCGAAAAGTGTCTGTCTGTGTGTAGAATTTTTTCTATGGCAAACGATAACTGCCGCAAATTCAAACAGAATCAAATAATTTTTTGCATACAGTTCTGAATTGTAGAGGACTCGAGGCCTATTGATTTTGGTGAAGATCGGTTAAGGGGAAGGGATAGTTTACCTGCAACCTTCTACGTTTTAACAACAGTAAAGTGCTTAATTTTGATAAATAAAGTATCCTTAAAAGAAGGTCATAATAATCCACTGTAGAAAGGTAGATGAAATATCTATAAATGAAAAGGGTAGTTGAAGGGGAAGGGGGTAATTTTCTATAAATTAAAATGGTAGTTGATGAGGGAGGAGATAATTTTTTATAAGTTTTATATGTGTACTACGTTATTGACAACAAAGAAGTAGTTTCTATGGAAACATTTTATTTCACTTTGACAAAATTCTATATTTTTTTAGGCATTATCGAACCGAATTCAAGTAAACGATTGGAACTGTATGAGTACCTGCAACACATTTCGATGTTTTTAATATGCGATTGTATTGATATATTATGGTGTGGAAAAGGAGAAGTGTACTAACTGTAAATTGCCCTATTTCTTAATGTAAAGCAAAAATACGTGTTGTTTTCATTTAGTAGTTAGGTAATAATGGTTTTGGGTTTTTAGTTTACTGCTAAAATAAATAAAAGCTGTGGTTCAGAAAACATAACATTACACGTGTAATACAATGCGTATAACAGAGTAACACTTAAAATAAAGAACCTAACGTTTTTAAGTTTACAAATTGGAAAAACAACAGCAAATACAAAATGAAAAATACAAATATTTATGGTTAATGAAAAAACAAAAAACACTGTATTAAGGAATGACAACATGTGCTCTTCAAATTGTACATAATGTATGTTTGTTTTTTGTTAGTCACAAAATGAGTACTTGTCGGAAAACGTATTTTACCAAAAAAACGAGTTCTGCCACAAAAAAGTGACATGTAGGCCTATAATAATAGGCAAGGGGTTGACCCTTGGACCACTACCGCCTTACTTCGAGTTGGGTTTTTCGTGGTTTCAGAAAAAAAATAGTTTTACATTACACACGTATTGGTTTTCATGTATAATTTCAGTTTTCATGTTAACCTAACATAATCAATTTTTGGTGTCACAGCCACGACCCGGTGATAAATTACTACTACAGTCATTTACCATTAAAAAATGACAAACGAAATCAATTGCAATCACCAGCCAACTATTTTGCAACATACAAAATTAAAATTTGTATAATTCTTCCACTACATAAAAATATCGGTATCTTATACATGACTTCCATTTCTAAGATTTATATTATAGGTCTATATATTATTATAGGTCTTGAGTACTCTACAAATCAGGGCTGTATGTAAAAAGTTATTTGATTCTGTTTGAATTTGCGGCTCTTATCGTTTGCCATAGAAAATACCCTTTTAAAACATAAAACGTTGCAGGTAAACTACCCCTTTCCCTTAACTGATCTTCACCAAAAACAACAGGTCTTGAGTACTCTACAAATCAGGGCTGTATGCAAAAAATTATTTGATTCTGTTTGAATTTGCGGCTGTTATCGTTTGCCATAGAAAAAATCTAGACAGACACACAGACACTTTTCGAAAAATGACTTTTACTTCCATGTTCCTTAAGGAAATGGAAGTATGGTGATGAAAAAAAAAATCGTGTTCGAGATTATTGCAGATTCTGATTGTACTACACTCAAAACATGAAAAAAAGAGTCATTTTTCGGAAAGTGTCTGTGTGTCTATCTGTAGATTTTTTTTCTATGGCAAACAATAACAGCCGCAAATTCAAACTGAACCAAATCATTTTTTGCATACAGCCCTGATTTGTAGAGTACTCATGACCTATTGTTTTTGGTGAAGATCGGTTAAGGGAAAGGGGTAGTTTACCTGCAACGGTTTTTTTTAATCAAGGGTATTTATTTTCTATGGCAAACGATAACAGCCGCAAATTCAAATGGAATCCACTACTCTTTTGCATACAGCCCTGAATTGTAGAGTTATCAAGACCTATTGTTTTTGGTGAAGATGGATTAAGGGAAAGGGGTAGTTTACCTGCAACGTTTTATGTTTTAACAAGGGTATTTTATATGGCAAACGATAACAGCCGCAAATTCAAACACAATCAAATGATTATTTGGATACAGCCCTAAATTGTAGAGTTCTCAAGACCTATTGATTTTGGTGAAGATCGGTTAAGGAAAAGGGGTAGTTTACCTGCTACATTCTGTTTTAAAAGGGTATTTTCTATGGCAAACGATAAGAGCCGCAAGTTCAAACAGAATAAAATAATGTTTTGCATACAGCCCTGATCTGTAGAGTACTCGCGACCTATTGTTTTTGGTGAAGATCGGTTGAGGGAAAGGGGTAGTTTACCTGCAACGGTTTTTTATTAAACAAGTGTAATTTTTTCTATGGCAAACGATAACAGCCGCAAATTCAAACAGAATCAACTACTTTTTGCATACATCCCTGAATTATAGAGTTCTCAAGACCTATTGGTTTTGGTGAAGATCGGTTAAGGGGAAGGGGTAGTTTATCTGCAACGTTTTTTTATCGGGGGTAATTTTACTTCCATATTCCTTAAGGAATGGAAGTATGGTGATGGCAAAAAAAATCGTGTTCGAGATTATTGCAGATTCTGATTCTACTACACTCAAAACATGAAAAAAAGTCGTTTTCCGAAAAGTGTCTGTGTGTCTATCTGTGTGTCTGTAGATTTTTTTTCTATGGCAAACGATAACTGCCGCAAATTCAAACAGAATCAAATAATTTTTTGCATACAGCCCGGTTTTGCAGAGTTCTCGCGACCTATTGTTTTTGGTGAAGATCGGTTGAGGGAAAGGGGTAGTTTACCTGCAACGGTTTTTTTTTAGCAAGGGAAATTTTGTTTGTTTGGCAAACGATAACAGCCGCAAATTCAAACAGAATCAAATAATGTTTCGCATACAGCCCTGAATTGTAGAGTTCTCAAGACCTATTGTTTTTGGTGAAGATCGGTTAAGGAAAAGGGGTAGTTTACCTGTAACGTTTTATGTTTTAACAAGGGTATTTCCTATGGCAAACGATAACAGCCGCAAATTCAAACAGAATGAAAAGATTATTTGCATACAGCCCTAAATTGTAGAGTTCTCAATACCTTTTGTTTTTGGTGAAGATCGGTTAAGGGAAAGGGGTAGTTTACCTACAACGTTTTTCTAACAAGGGTATTTTCTATGGCAAACGATAACAGCCGCAAATTCAAACAGAATCAAATAATTTTCTGCATACAGCCCTGATTTGTAGAGTACTCAAGACCTATTGTTTTTGGTGAAGATCGGTTGAGGGGAAGGGGTAGTTTACCAGCAACGTTTTTTATCATGCGTATTTTCTATGGCAAACGACAACTGCCGCAAATTCAAACAGAATCAAATAATTTTTTGCATACAGCCCTGATTTGTAGAGTACTCGCGACCTATTGTTTTTGGTGAAGATCGGTTGAGGGGAAGGGGTAGTTTACCTGCAACGGTTTTTTTTATCAAGGGAAATTTTTTTTTTTTTTGGCAAACGATAACAGCCGCAAATTCAAACAGAATCAAATAATGTTTCGCATACAGCCCTGAATTGTAGATTTCTCAAGACCTATTGTTTTTGGTGAAGATCGGTTGAGGGAGAGGGGTAGTTTACCTGCAACGTTTTTTTAACAAGGGTATTTTATATGGCAAACGATAACAGCCGCAAATTCAAACAGAATCAAATAATGTTTTGCATATAGTCCTGATTTGTAGAGTAATCAAGACCTATTGTTTTTGGTGAAGATCGGTTAAGGGGAAGGGGTAGTTTACCTGCAACCTTTTACGTTTTATTTTCTATGGCAAACGATAACAGCCGCAAATTCAAACAGAATCAAATAATGTTTTGCATACAGCCCTGATTTGTAGAGTACTCAAGACCTATTGTTTTTGGTGAAGATCGGTTAAGGGGAAGGGGTAGTTTACCTGCAACGTTTTTTTATCAAGCGTATTTTCTATGGCAAACGATAACAGCCGCAAATTCAAACAGAATCAAATAATTTTTTGCATACGTCCCTGAATTGTAGAGGTCTCAATGACTTTCGATTTTGGTGAAGATCGGTTAAGGGGAAGGGGTAGTTTACCTGCAACCTTTTACGTTTTAACAAGAGTAAAGTACTTGAAAATTTATTTAAACTTTTTGAAACAATGGTAATTGTTAAAAATAAAATAATTTTGTTGCCAGGCAATAAAATTATAATTTTTTCATTTTAATGTAATATAATATTTTTCATTTAATACAGCAATAAAAAGGCAGGTAAGACACAGCCTGGCTGTTTGGCTGAAAATGATTTTAAATATAAATCTTAGAATATGGAAGTCATGTATGGTTCTCCATACCGATATTTACTTCCATGTTCCTTAAGGAAATGGAAGTATGGTGATGGCAAAAAAAAATCGTGTTCGAGATTATTGCAGATTCTGGTTGTACTACACTCAAAACATGAAAAAAATCATTTTTCGGAAAGTGTCTGTGTGTCTGTCTATTTTTTTTCTATGGCAAACAATAACAGCCGCAAATTCAAACTGAAACAAATCATTTTTTGCATACAGCCCTGATTTGTAGAGTACTCACGACCTGTAGTTTTTGGTGAAGATCGGTTGAGGGAAAGGGGTAGTTTACCTGCAACGGTTTTTTTTTTAATCAAGGGTAATTGTTTTATATGGCAAACGATAACAGCCGCAAATTCAAACAGAATCAACTACTCTTGCATACAGCCCTGAATTGTAGAGTTCTCAAGATCTATTGTTTTTGGAGAAGATCGGTTAAGGGAAAGGGGTAGTTTACCAGCAACGTCTTATGTTTTAACAAGGGTATTTTATATGGCAAACGATAACAACCGCAAATTAAAACAGAATCAAATGATTATTTGCATACAGCCCTAAATTGTAGAGTTGTCAAGAAATGTTGATTTTGGTGAAGATCGGTTAAGGGAAAGGGGTAGTTTACCTGCTACGTTTTATGTTTTAAAAGTGTATTTTCTATGGCAAACGATAAGAGCCGCAAATTCACACAGAATCAAATAATGTTTTGCATACAGCCCTGATCTGTAGAGTACTCAAGACCTATTGTTTTAGGTGAAGATCGGTTAAGGGAAAGGGGTAGTTTACCTGCAACAGTTTTTTTTTAAACAAGTGTAATTTTTTTCTATGGCAAACGATAACAGTCGCAAATTCAAACAGAATCAACTACTCTTTTGCATACCTTTTTGAATTAAAGAGAACTCAAGGCCTGTTGATTTTGTTGAAGATCGGTTAAGGGAAAGGGGTAGTTTACCAGCATCATTTTATGTTTTAAGAAGGGTAATTTTTTTTTGCGAAAGATAACTGCCGCAAATACAAACAGAATCAAATAATGTTCTGCATACAACCCTGAATTTTAGAGGTCGCAAGATCTGTTGTTTTTGGTGAAGATCGGTTAAGGGAGAGGGGTAGTTTACCTGCAACATTTTATGTTTTAACAAGGGCAATTGTTTATATGACGAATGATAACTGTCGCACATTCAAACAGAATCAAATATTTTTTTGCATGCATCCCTGAATTGTAGAGGACTGAAGGTCTATTGATTTTGGTGAAGATCGGTTAAGAGAAAGGGGTAGTTTACCAGCAACGTTTTATGTTTTAACAAGAGTAAAGTACTTAATTTTGATAAATAATGTATCCTAATAAGAAGCTCATAATAATCCACTGTAGAAACGTAGATGAAATATCTATAAATGAAGAGGTTAGGTGAACGGGGTGGGGGTAATTTTCTATTAATGAAAATTATAGTTGATTGGGGAGGGGAGAATTTTTTATCTGTGTACTACGTTATTGGCACCAAAGAAGTAGCTCTTTGTTAAAATTCCTTCCCGGGCTGTTTAGCCGTAGTCCAATGTTTTCTGCAAAACCAGACTTTTCGGCAGTCCATCGACTGCCATCATCAGTGAAAATCGAGTGCGTAAACGTCAGGTGGTATACGTTAGTGACCACAGTACCATGGTTAAGGCTGAAGCAATAAGTAGAAAGAAGTAGTTTCTATGGTAATATTTCATTTCGAATATGATTTTAAATATAAATCTTAGAACATGGAAGTCATGTATGGTTCTCCATACCGATATTTTTTCATGTTTTGAGTGTCGTACAATCAGAATCTGCAATAATCTCGAACACGATTTTTTTTGCCATCACCATACTTCCATTTCCTTAAGGAACATGGAAGTAATATTTACTACATATCTAAGCCCAAAAATCGCATTATCGAAATAACTGCGGGTACGCATAAAGGCAGCAACAAATGATTTTATATATAATCTGAGAACATGGAAGTTATGTACGGTTCTCCATACCGATTTTTTTTCATGTTTTGGTGGTAGTACAATCAGAATCTGCCGTTATCTCGAACACTTTTTTTGCCATGACCATACTTCCATTTCCTTATGGAACATGGAAGTAAAAGTACTTTACTCAGATCTAATTAACTACTATGATTTAATTCATACGACTTTAACAAACATAACAGCACACCTTACAAATAAACTCTTTGAATATAAACGGTAACAGGCTATAAATGGTTAATGGGTGAATTTCTTTCTATCAGTTAATACTTTTTTCTTTATATTTGATTTCCAGTCCTCCTTTTTGACTTTTGGGTCTTCCATAAAGTTAAAGTTAGAATACAGGATCAGACTGTGAAGCTACGAATTAAGTCCCTAGTTCTGGGCGTCAAATGTGAAGCTACTTTCCTTCACATAAAAGTCACTAACATAAACATTGTATATTTGTCGGGCGCCATCTTGCCAACTGCAAGAAAACCATTTATGAGGGTTCTTTTCAGCGGACTAGGAGAGCAGAATGTGGTTGCTGAAATAATTAATTTAATTCATATTGGCAATGAACCTAAGGTTTATTTATTCTTTAATACACACAACAACAAAAAATAAAACTTCTTTTCCTACACTTACATACTATTGCCAACTTAACTATGAACTCGTGAAATGAATGTCATTAAAATTATTTTTCTTACATAAAATTTGGTCTTATTTATTAATTATATTTCTTTGATTATATTTCACCAATAATTACATTTAATGATTATATATCTTCACAAACCAGCCTTCTTTGTTTAAATTTATCTATTCTCACATACTCACGCACACACACACACACACACACACACCCCCAATTAATTTATACCCCGTGAGATCTCATATTTTTGTTATTTTATGATTTTGGTTAACTTTTGTTAAATAGTTCGATACACATTTTTTCTTTTTACTTATCTGTTCAAATGAGTCCTGAAGGCGTCACACTATTTTACACGCACATTTGCTATATTTTTTAAACTGATGATTTCCGAAAAATGTCTCTACATTTTGTATATGTATTCCGATTTCTACATGTTCTTAAAGCTGTTATTATACTCTGATTTAGAGTTAAAAAGCGTTATGTTTCATTTTTTGGTGCGGGCACGAAAATCACGCACAGCCGGCAAACGCACAGTCACATCGCGTCCATATTTATTGGATGTTCATAGCCGACTGAGAGAGAGCTACAGGCGCTATTTTATGAAGTCGCCTGTTGTGGTGTGATCAAGTCCTATTGTTTTTTAGTTTGTATCCTTCCGCCAGCTGCATGTCACCGTTATGTAACTGACTTACTCATCAAGGATAGGCTCTGACGTAACGCTCGCCTGATGCTGGTTATATAATTTGTTTACCGTTACATTATGTGTTTACTGGTTTTGTGTTCGTCATTGTCTGACCTTGACACAGCTTGTCGGCTATCAAATACGTTCATACTGGTTTTACAAAACATTGTTAAACAATTCTGCACAGTCAATGTTGCCACGGTTGTTTTCATTTCAAACAAATTTACCTCTCGGTTACAAAATTTATAATTTCTGTCCCTATCACTCAACAAGTTATTTATTATTAAAAAATACAAATCCTGTTATTACCCCAGGTATGCCCAAAAATGCCCCGCTACAAGACCAAAGTATATAACTCTGCTACATTAACATTTGACAATTTCAGGTTGTTGTTTGACAAATTTGGTTGTTTCAGGTTGTGACATACATATTCAATACGTCAGTTACTAAATGTAATGTAAATGGATTTCAATGCCTTAAGTTTTAATACACTGTTTTAGTTCCAATCTGAATCTGATTAACACTGTTTGTTAAGGTCCTTATAGACGGGGAAAGTAGAGGCGGCCAGTACTGGTCATGTGGTCACTGGCCGGTAAAATTTCTTATACACAAGGGAAGTACTGACCGCCACTTTTGCGTCTCTTCTAGCCGTCAATAAGTCTGTATGAGTGACCATGACAACATCTGTGCTCATATTTTTTTTAGTTTCATCAGGTTTTGACCATGTCAGATTTTAATAAAGAGTTTGATGAGGCGTTTGATCGTCATGGCGGACCGTCCATAGTAATTCAAAGTTTTCGAACTCTTCCAAAAATATTGTTATATCATCTGCACCCCCCTTTATAGATTTATTTTTTCTTTTATTACATTGATGTTATCACTGTTAACACTAGTACTCATCTTGAACAACTTCCACAACAGTGACCAACAACAGACTGATGCAAAGCAAATCCCACCCAGTTTGACTGGCGGCAGTGCTTACTGTGACAGAAAGCTCTGGCTGCCAGTAGGTCACATGACCGCTACTGGCCGTCTTTCGAGTTGTGGCCGGCAGTCTCAACTGGCCACTGAAGAGGAAAATAACCTTATAGACAGGGTAAGCAGAGGAAAAGTTGCTGGCTGCCAGCACTGGCCTCCTCTAATTTCCCCATCTATAAGCACCTTTAGGCATTATAAATATAGTTCCAGATAAAATATGATGCGCTTGCATTACTAAAATAAAATATGTTTATTCAATAAATATAAAAATACATGTATAACAACACAGATACAACAACACTCTCAGTAATATGGTAATCTATACAAATTATTTCATGTAAAACTGGATCAATATTGAGACAATCAGAAAGACAAATGCCAGCCCAATAGCAGAAATTAACAGAGGAGACAGTGCACTGGTAGGTGTCGTTCCTTCTTCAGATTTTGGCAGCTCCATATTTGCTGTTAGGTTGTACAAGTCTGAAGGATCTGTTGCAACAAAATACATACTTGTTAATTAAAATCCTCATTAGAAAATAAACAAACTTTAATGGATACAATAAAATATTCTGACCTGGCTGTCCTTCAAAATCTTTCTGTACAGCTGATTCATTTACTTTAACACCAAGCAACTCCTGCAATGATATAAGAGCTTCTGACGGTCCTTCTCCTGGAAACAGGTAGTCTGACAGCGCTACTTTGGAATGAGGCAGTGGTATCAGAACTCTGCGCGGAGGTTCGTGGACTACCATCACTTCTGCTCAAACAAAACCATGACCACAGTTTAAAATTTTAATGACATTAATAAAAGAAAATCAATGTATGGAAAACATCTAGTCTGAATAACTGACGTGGTCAACCTTGAAATACAGAATAAATGATTGTGTATTACTTGGCTCAATTAATGTTTAATGAATAAAAAGTGAACTACAGGAGAATGCATATCAGTAGCGTGGCATCCATATAACCACTGTTGCTGGCGGCAACAGTCCTGGACATGAAAGAAAATAATATTAACTATATCACAGAATTAATAGTTTAGTTTGTTTATAAGAGAATAATTTGAAATCCGAACAATATTAGTTGGGGACTTGAAGAAAAACGTAGGATGCTATCAAACTGCTGGGCACTTGCACCGTCTTGTGTTACCGGCTCAGACATCGGCATGTGGTCATTGACCTCATAGTAGTTGTCACTGTACAAACGGGAGGGGGCCACATTCGTTCACCCAATGTGTTGCTGCTGTATAAACTGGCAAAACGCTCAGTTAGCAGCTGTATTCGTTTTGGAACCAACGTGCAGCAGATACTACGTACCTATTTGTGTTTTATTCATTTAGTTATATGTTTCTCTGTTTGTCTTTATTATTGTTAATTCTATTATTTGTGTCCTCATTTATTCTGTGTAAGTATAATGGAGTAAGATCCCGTTGAACCGGGACTCTTTTCGTCTACCAGCGAAAGATAGAAAATAGCTCTAATAGAAATATAAAGATATTTTAGGCTTATCACAACCGGCAACAGCTGTTACGTACTCATGCCACGCCACTGATGCATATTGTAACATACTAAATAATGATCTCTATCATATGGTTTACTTGCCACGCGTTGGTTGAGTCAATTTGTAACACACATTAAGAAAATGTAGTTTTTTATTATAAAATTTTAGTAATTTTAAGGATTATTATGTTGTCAGGGTAATGTTTGTTGAGCGCCAATTTGCAATCGTATGTTGCAAATAAAATGTATTGGTTAATCTGTAATTAATATTGCATATATCACTCTTTCCTTCTAATGTTTATTATTTTATATCTTTTATTTAATATAATACTATGAATACTAATTCTCAGTAAGGCAGATTCAAATCCTGTGCCATACTTTTCTTGTCGGGAGTGTTACCAACCTATGCCAGTTGATGAAAAATTTACTTACTAAAATAGTTTACCTTTTTCTTGTCCGTCTGGTGGCCTTTTCTCTATATTTAATTCTACGCGTTTCGGGACATATGCCCCATCATCAGGAATATCCCTTGGTGAAGTTCGTCGATCATTAAAATATTAAAAATACTTTATATACAATTTTACACATAACAATAAATATAATATAAACATAAAAAACACATAAAATCCCCAAACTTGAGACACACGCGATATCGGTGGTGCGCACCACGACATGCTATAGTCGACTGCCAGCATATTCTTGTACCTCTGATATTTTAGTAACTTGTTTATTAAGCTCACCTCGTAGGAGACCCAATTCTGCGGTACTATGTTCTTGCAACTGTTTCTGCATAGTTTCACCGAGAGCTTCCGTTTTCTTTTTGTCTTTCTTCTGTTTCTAGCATTAGTGCTTTCTGATGTTCCTCAGCATCTTCTCTTTCCTGTCTTCGTTCTTCCTTTTGTCGTCTTTCTGCTTCTTCCACCTCCTCTCTGCGTTTTTCATCCTGCCGTTTTTCTGCTTCTTCCGCCTCCTGTCTGCATTTCTCATCCTGTCGTTTCTCTGCTTCTTCCTGTGTCTGCTGCAGCAGTGTTTGTAAAGCTTCCATCATCTGACTGGGATCCATTTTATTAATTAATTACGAACTACACTCGTCTTGTACAAAGTGTCCACTGTTTCCACTGTTAACCGTTCTATCCCACTTCTGACACCACTGTTACGATGGTCTACTCGATCGTCGTAGGTACAGTGGAAACAAAATAAGTACAAGACACCAATTAAGTCACTAATCACACCTTTAATTGTTACAGTAAAACAGTTCGTAATTAACAGCACAGTCTCTACAACAAATCAAATGAAAATTGTTCACACGCAATAAAATGTCCACAAATATTAAAACTCAATTGTATTACAATTATACCGTTTGATTATAAAACACAACACTTCACTAATAACTACTTGAACGTACACAGTAATAACTCGAACCGCTCTGGAAATATATTGCACTAATACTCTCGAACCGCACTATCCAATATCTCGCATTGAACTGAAAACTAAGGCCGCTACGCCATGTATTTATAGTCACGCTCACACACCAGAAGCTTCCAAACTGCATCTTATCTCTCGTGAACTACGTAATTACTACGACCTTGACACAGGCCGAGCGCCCGAGCGAAGCCCGGCACAGTCGAGAAGATTCTTGCAAAATGCGTATAGTAGCACGTACGCCACACGCGAGATCATTCTGGCACATTCGATAAACGCGTAGATTGTTCTGTGCTGTCGTAGCACTACGTTAATCGGCTTCCTTCTTTCGAATAATGGTTTACTTATTTCTTCTAAACATTCGATCTTTTAAAATGATTTAACTTTAATTACATTAACTGTTATTACACTCGAAATATTTTAGATTGGTCTCTCGTTTTTTTTATATCATCCTTTCTCGTTCAGTTCTAATAATGGAATTCCCAATTATTTTTATAACATGTCTGTTGCTAAGGCCTATAACTTAGCTCTCATTGGTTTAAACTGTATCATTTTGAGTTACTATGGTTCTCTCTGAGCCTCAAAATAAACAAACTTCTAACATCTTACATACAATTTTCTTAAAATTGTTATAACTTTTTTATATGATCTTTGATCTTCAAGATACTAGTATCTTTGAATTTCTGATAGAACACTGATTGTTTTGATATCACTTTTGATTAGTTTCCATTCCATATTTCCAGAGTTACTAGTTTACACTTTTAACTATTTGTACAAAATTATTTATAATTAGTTCTTTTTTATACCCTTCACTTTACTAAAACTATTAGATACAATCAGTAATAACATAGTTCAACACGACATTAATTATTCTAGTTTTACTATAATCTCTTTTCCAAATTCCTTAACTATATAGGCCTAACATACCTAGTTTCACAAATATCTCTATTATTATAATTTTTGTACCCTTCCATTAACATTAACATTTGTTTAAATAATATTACAGCATATATTATCAATCAGCATCAAACAATTAATTACTAACAACTATTATGAAACATATTGCAATTCTTATTAAACTTATGGATCCATTCCAGTTTTTACAAACATAATTAAATTATAGTTGTCTTGATTATTCATCCCTTCTTTCACAGCACTAACACTTATCTAAAAATGAAACTTTTTCTTGTGAACTTACTGTTTATTCTCTTCTCGTCGAACGCGTTTCAGCGTACGTATTCGCCTAACGCCGAAACGCGTTCGACGAGAAGAGAATAAACAGTAAGTTCACAAGAAAAAGTTTCATTTTTAGATAATTAAATTGGTATTCACATGGTAAGTAGTCCCCAAAACATTGTCCTCCTTACTTACTAACTTTAATATCTCAAAACATAATTATTCTAACATTCTTTACTATTAACTACTTCCATTATAAACATATCACAACTCTTATTGAACTTATGAGTCAATCTCAACTTTCACACACATAGTGGGATAAGTATTAACATGGTAAGTATTTACAAAACATTGTCCTTCTAGTCTTACTAACTTTAATAGTTCAAAACATAATTATTAAAACATTATTTATTATTAATCATTATTATAAAACCTATAATTAGTAGTCATTTAAGCAGGCTACTTTATGTTTTCTGGTACTTTCCTAGGGTTCGTAAATATCTTTACTTAGGCAATCATACAACAAGATGATGGGAAAAATATCATGTAACAATATATACATTCACATCAAACAGTGACACTCAAAAACGTTAAACATTTACCACTGAGCTGTCAGTATAGTATATTTCAAGTTGAGTTGAAATACTCGTGCAAGCTCATTTTCTATTATAGATTTAAATCTATTATACTAGTTTTTAAGTTAACTATATCAACAGATGCTGGCATAGGGGAATCCACTATACTCTGTAACGGGGCAAAAGGGGGGCTTTTTATTTTATTAAAGTTGGGATTTTATTTTATTAAAATATTTTAAATTCATTTTTCATCTGTGGGGACAGCCACGTGTTAAATAAAGCGTAGTTAGAACAAAGGACTTGTGAGGTGATGCCAATATGTTGGAATGCGTCAATGTGCAATCACGCCATACCATTCTGAGAATTTTGAGACTGTGTGACACATACCCACAAACGCGCAAGCACCAACATCTGCGGAGCGCAGACGACGCCAAGTTAGTAAAACAACATGGCTTGGAGATGAATTTTGTCCTACACGCGGTCTCAAAACGACGGAAACGAAATTAAGTCCTGCCCACATTTGTGACGTCGACCAGTGAACACTAAATTTAGTCGATGTCCAACACACGGGAGTTGCACTTGTTGAATGGGCGATGACGAACGATTCAGAGCAGAAGGCATTGTAATTCCGCTATGCCTAGTTTTCTGGTGCGAGATTTTGTTAGTGACTCTCGCCCCAGTTGAATAAAACTCTCAACCCGGCCGGGTGTGAAATAGAAACGTGTGCACACAAAATCTTAAATTTAACATGTAAAAAGTGAACAAAAGTTAAAAAAATGATTTAATATAAATAAATAGAATCAGTGAAGTGAACGGGCGAAATAAAAGAGGAATCGTAAACTTTCGAACACTTAAAACACACGAGGCACATGGCAGCGAGAGGAGTGACGCAGTTGGGTAACCCATTAGAATAATTTCAATATTTTTTAATAAAGGGTTCTTCAAATATGTTAAAAAAAAAGGTTGGGATAAATTAATGGAATGAGTGTAGAGTGTGCAGCAATCTGGGTCGTCTATAGTAGAGTAAAATAATTAGATTCAGGTAGTAAGAAATATGTATTCGTCTGTATAAAAATGATTCAAGGTCTTGTTTATGTTTTAAATAATAACAGTTGTTGTTAATGATGTGAAGGCAGAGAAGTTTAAGTTAACAGAAAATTTGAGTAACTTTGAGTACACTTTTAAAAGTAAATCAATCAAATGTTGAAAGTTTAAAGAATAAAATAAAATTCTAATTGCTTCTCTTCATACATGCGAGTTGAGTCTGTTATTAATATAACCTTACAATCATTCTTGCATTTCAACGTTCGTGTGACGTAACTCTGGGCTGAGAGAAGATTTTTTAAGGTAAGTGGAAGATAAATAATTTTGATGATTTTAATGTATTAAAATGTAAGTAAGATCACATTTGGTACCTCGAACTGGAACGAATTTTAGAAATTCAATAATTAAAATTCCACACCTACAGATGAATGCAAGCGTGATTCGAGGTTAAGTGACAGTACGAAAAATTACGTAAAGTACACGAACTTGTGTGTATATGTTGTAGATGTGGATTAAGAGTTAGTGAAACAAAATTTTGTAAATTTACCACTTAATAATGGCAGGAAATAATGAAAGCGAAATAAATGAAATGACTAATGTCGAAAATTGTGATGAATCAAATATTATGAGTAATTTTGAGATACATTCGACTCCAAGTGCGAGTCAAGAGAAAATAGAATTAAATTTAACAGATCAAAGCAATGTGACTGAGGACTCGGGAGTTCAATTAACCCCAACCTCAACAAAATGTAACAGTCAATTTAATAATGATGTAATGAATATGTTGCAATTAATCTTAGAGCAAAATAGTAATTTTGACACCAAATTTGATGTACAGAATAACAAATTTAACGAATTAAATAAACGTTTTGATAATAATGATATAAAATTGGATGAACAGAGTAGAAAGTTTAACGAGCTTAAAATTAATATTAATGAAATCAAAATTAAATGTGAAGTAGTTGTAACGAATTGAAACGAGATATTGAGAAAATAGTAGAGTCAGTAGGAGAACAGATTAAAAGTAAAAATAATAATGATAATAAAAAAGTAACAAGTGATAGAAATGATGTTGAAAATGATAATATAATTAAGCATGTGGTATCAGAGAGTGATATGTTGAAAATAGATAGTGATAAATAATTTTGATGATTTTAATGTATTAAAAATGTAATTTATATCACAACTCCTGTACACAAGTCTTGCTACACTTCCCCTCTTTGTAGATTGTAGCTGAAAGGTTCATAGCATAGAACAACTTTTTACTTTTTTTTGGTTTAACATACGTAGCTTTATTGAAATGGCTCACGTCGGGCTACTAGGCCATGGTCTCATGTTTGAAGAACTAACCGTTTTTGCCTCACCAGCAGAGCCCATCTCCAGTGGTACAGGTACCAGAAGATGTTCTCTGTAAAGATCTCAGTACACAGGCAAAGAATGTGTTCACTCATAGAAGGGTCCCTTATATAAATTCTCATTGCAGCACAATGTAAACTGGAAAACTACATGGAACAATCACAATCATCTGTCACCTGACACGCTCAGGAGCACAGCATGCCAAATCCTATTTAATAGGAGGCTTTCTCTCCTTCGATTCGCAGCAGTGGAACCACGGTTTTAGATTTCAATGGATTCATGATGCAGTTGAGGGTAGTAGCCACTCACCGAGGACAGGATCTTAGTTTTCTCGAAGTGAACGCAATGATTCGCATTAAAAAGCGCATGCTCAGCCACTGCAGACTTCTGTGGCTGCCCCAAACAACAGTAGTGATTGTGTTCTCTTCTGCAGGCATGGATGCTGTGCTTTGTAGTGCCAATGTACAATTTATTTGATTTAGTTTCACTTTACTTTAATCCCAACATTACACCCATACTACAATGAAGCATCCTCGGTAGCTCAGGAGTACAACATAAAACCAGCCAAACTGTTCAAAGAAACAGGATGCCATACGGTGGGGGCGAACAAGGTTTATTTATTATGGGGCAGTCAGCAGTCGTTTGCCAGGGACAGACGCATCTTTGCTTCGAACCCAGTAATTGTTCAACCAGAGTATACCTCCAAATAACAGATAAGTGTATAGTAAAAATTATAAAATGGTGTAAAACTTGAGGAAAATAATTTTTAGAGGTTTATTTAAGTTATGAGGAAATCAATAATTGAATGGTGGGACCATATATTTGAATGTGTTCAAGGCACAGTTTGAATCAATTTGTTATAATGAACTGACGATTTTAATTGACTTTTTAAAACTAATTTATTTTAATTAATTTTTAACTTTATTGATTTTGTAATAAAGTTTTTTAACAAATCAAATTTTTTTTGTGTTACCAATTTTTTCATTATTTTATCCATTGTATTACCTTTTGTTTAATTTATGAAATTAATTTTATTAATGAATATTTTTTGTTAATGAATACTGTGTTTAATTATGTCTGATAAAGGATAACTGAAATATGATGCATAACAACTTAGTACTGTGTAAACTGGGTTTGGTTTAATATTGTGATTATTTATTTAACTATACATATTCTCAAAATTTTTTCAAAACATCTTAAAGAGTCGCTGTGAACTACTGACTCTTTAAAATCCTATAATACGCTCTTTAAGCAATTTACAAACAATAAGAAAAAAGAAAATTCACTGGTTTGTCAACTTTTCTCAAAACTTATATCATATTCCTGAACACGTCATTAGATCCATGCAACTTAACTTTAGGACACCTACTAAAGACTACTAAATGTGATATTCACACACACACACACACACACACACACACACACACACACACACACACACACACACACACACACACACACACACACACACACACACACACACACACACACACACACACACACACACACACACACACACACACACACAGAGCGGGCGCCCACATGATTTTAGTTTGTTGTTATAATACCAACGTAATCAAGATGTACTTTACCTTCAGGAGAGCTACCTTCTTCTTCTATAAGGGAATCCCAGTGCATCTCCAAACGTGCTGCCCAAGATCTGATTATATCTTCCTTAACTGCCTGAAAGTAAAATACAACAATACAATAATACTCAATTACAATACTGATTGAAAATAATGGTTAGAAATTATCATATACACTTAGAAAACAATGGCAATACATACACTACTGTATGGTTCTGAAACGTGGGTCATAAGGAAATAAAGAAAGAAGATACAAACGGTAGAAATGAAATTTCTAAGATCAGTTGAAAGGTGTAATAGACAAGATCATATAAGAAATGATGAGATAAGAAGTGATTTAGATGTATTTGCAGTTAATGAAAGGATTAAAGAATATAGAAGAAAATGGATTCAACACATCAATAATAGAACGGAACAAAGTAGAATACCAAAGATGGAGAAAGATTATAACCCTAGAGGCAGAAGAAAAGTTGGTAGACCTAAGAAAAGGTGGACTGTGGAATAGGAACAGACCACTAAACTCTAAAACCATTAAGAGAAGAAGATGATGAAATTATCATATAAGCTTGCATGGCATAAAAACAAATGTTTAGTGACATATAAATTATAATCATAGGTTACATGGCATTGATCCTCATTATGTTTAAATGAAATTACAGAGAGATATGTACAGATTCTAGGGTGATAAAGGGAATTGTAAGGCATTATTTCAGCTGAATAGTTTGTTTATCAATGGCAACAGATCATCTTGGTTAACAAGTAATAAATACTATTCTGACACAGAACAAAAGTATTTTGGATAAAAATTTTTGCCATATTGGCTGAACTAGTTTTCGCTCATTGCGAGCTTGATCAGAGGCTGCTGCTAGGAAAGGTGTCTGTTCTGTTTTTGGTGATGGCATCATCATTTGAAAGAAGGTCATTGTTGTCTGTGTATTGTCAAACAGTACATGTGATTTAAACTGTGTCCGGTTGTTTAGGATGTTCTTTCCATGCATTTTCATGTGTCTGTATATTTCCAGTTGTTCGAGTATATCTAGTTTTCAGCCTTTTGTGTGTGCATGTAGAATTTCCATGTTTTGATGTTTGTGCATGTGTGGTCTGGATCAATGAGATGGTTTGTAGAGGTGGATTTGATGGTGGAGTATAATGTTTTTATGTGTTCAATATACCTTTGTTTGTCTGGTCTACATAGAATTTGGTATGTTCTGAGCAGTTTAATTTGTACACTTAAGTTTTACAAATTACAAATTTAATTTTTATATAATTATATCAGCCCCAGTCCTCCTATATGGTAATGATTCTTGGGTCCTGAAGCAGAAACACAAGTTAAATGCATGCAAAGATATTAGGAGTGGAGTTTGGCACATTATCTATTGATGTCATGTTTAGGTTCTCATGTCACCGATGAACATGTTTTATAATTATTATGCGATACACAACCTTTATACCCCCCCCCACACACACACACAAAATTGTAAATACTAATTTACTGTCTATGATCTATGATATGATATAGGCTACTATAATTACACAATTAGTTACAAATTTTCTATGATGTTTACCTTCACAGCTTCTTCAACAGTAGCTTTTTGATGAAGAAACACTTTACTTGACAAGATGCCAGTGCACTTCATTTCTCCAACAACTTCGACAACATTTAATTCTTCTCCATCTTTGATATCCATATCCTGTACAACATAACCAAACATTATTGGTAACTAATCTGGACTTCACAATTATTATAGGCAAGCCAATAAACTTACCACATTAATCATTTTCAAAAAACATAATATACATTAAGAAAAAATAATGCTGGTTGCTGTCATAAACACTAATACATATTCGTATATTAATAATAAAACTTTTTACAAGAATATATTTTATTTTGTAAATTACATATGTTTCGATAGTAATTCAACTATCGAATTTATATCTGATAATGATAGTTGGATTATTTTCGAAATATTTGTAATTTACAAAATAAAATATATTCTTCTAAAAAGTTGTATTGTCAATAATAATAAAAAATAAATAACAAGAAAAATGAGCATTTATGAATATAATTAATATGTTAATACAGTAATTCATAATTTCTGAGAATTATTTTTTATTGTTATAAATAGCCTAAGTATTAACAATAAACAATAGTTTTATTTTTTTTACTAGTACATATTTTATTTATTTGTATTTTTACATTGTTTCATCAGTTTTCTTTATTGTCATCTTCAGAAAATATACAAGTATAATATAGATATTTATATTTTCTGAACGCGACAGTAAAGAAAACTGTCAAAATAGATAATTAAGTAATATATCGAGAGGTTAGTGGTAAAACTAACCAAGTCACAGTTTTAATGATGTTTCAAAATGTTTCAAAAATGACATTTTTTATGCATTCATTTTTCTTTTTCTTTTTTTTTACAGTTAAGTAATCAATTAAAAAATCTATTAATAATAAAAATTAACCTTGAAAATCAGTTTCATGATATATCATTTTACTTGAAGATCTTTAATTTCAGTTTTCCGTAAATTCACATGAATGGACTTGCGTAGATTTACCAATAACCCCATGATATATGTATTCTTATAAAAATAAAAAAATCCTACAAGTGCAAAAAAGTATACATCATCTGCTTTCATTTCATCTCCCATCTTATTTTGAATATCCAATCTGAAAGAATAATTCAGGACACATTTATTATGCTTTCCATTATTTATTCTTGTTTAGAAACATTCGGATAGTGTCAATACAACAACACCACAAAATACGAAATTGTCAAAACATTGTTAGCGATAATATATGGGATCACAGTACAGACATTAAATAGACACAGTGGGCAAAATTACAGTACTGCGTTGGCCACGTACAGACAGCACCACCAAATTCCGAGAAATAACATTATTCATCACTGATACTGATGCTACTTCATGGAACTGAATGAGTACACTACTGAGAAATTACAGGTATGTTTGAATACGCCTTTATGGAGTTCCAGTATTGTACAATTTTCAAGGTGCTATGGCAGTGTCCATTGTTGCTGTTGCAATGTTAAGCATGTTCACTCTGCTTTCTGTTTATGCCAAAGGAAAACACTCTTCAGTGATCTGTATTTTGTGGTCTAAAGACGTATCAGAAGCCAAAATCCAGTAACCAGTTTCAGCACAATACAGGAACCTTACTCCAAAGTGAACAAATGTTTACACCTGGACTGAAAAAACCAAAGGTAGATGCCGTTGTGAATAAAGGAGAAGCTGGACACCATCCATAATCTCGACTTAAGACAAATTTATTAACAGTGCCTATTAACGAAATGGCAAACTGACTGGAATTAGTTCTGCAGTGCTGTTCACAACTCACTTGGCTTTCATAAAGTTTATTCAAAGCGAGTCCTAAAACAACCTTAGAACAAGAATTGACAAGAGAATGGCACGCATCGCTTGCCAAAGCCACAAACCCACGCATCGCTAGCCAAAGCCACAAACCCACGCATCGCTTTCCAAAGCCACAAACCCACGCATCGCTTGCCAAAGCCACAAACCCACGCATCGCTTGCCAAAGCCACAAACCCACACATCGCTTGCCAAAGCCACAAACCCACGCATCGCTTGCCATTCAGCCAAAGCCACAAACCCACGCGTACTTGCCATTCAGCCAAAGCCACAAACCCACGCGTCACTTGCCATTCAGCCAAAGCCACAAACCCACGCGTCGCTTGCCATTCAGCCAAAGCCACAAACCCACGCTTCTCTTGCCATTCAGCCAAAGGCACAAACCCACGCATCGCTTGCCATTCAGCCAAAGCCACAAACCCACGCATCGCTTGCCATTCAGCCAAAGCCACAAACCCACGCATCGCTTGCCATTCAGCCAAAGCTATAAACCCACGCATCGCTTGCCATTCAGCCAAAGCCACAAACCCACGCATCGCTTGCCATTCAGCCAAAGCCACAAACCCACGCATCGCTTGCCATTCAGCCAAAGCCATAAACCCACCATGTGGGTTGAAAAGCAAGACAACTGTAATGAAACATGATGCTACTGTCAAGTCCTGTATTTCCAATGAAATGAAGTTTAGTTGCACTCACTGTCACACATAAATAATATGCATGCATGACAAATATAAGAATACATACAAATGAACTGCATTGTGCACATTTAAATTAAAATTCACAATTTGGTTTTCCAGCCATTGTAATTAATACACACTTTGTACACCACTACATTGTAAGTGCAGACAAAATGTACACTCAAGCCATTGAGTATGCTACTCTAATATTTTGCTGAAGCACTGCCAACTATTCACAGGAAGTTTTATGTTTACCGAGCACTGCACGGTGCAAAACTGACCATGTGTTTGTCTGGGTAAGAAGTATGTCGCAACACAGTACCATTACAGGCCATTACTATGGTGACATGAACAAATTCCTGTAATGTTAATATAACTGGCAGACGTTTCTACACATGCTTTTACTCCCAACACATATATCAAACGTCAGAGTCGCTTACTCAATGGCTCGAGTCTAGTAGTATACATTCTACGACATCATTACAAATTATAAGATTTTGGACATTAGCCATTGTAAGTTAAAATTAATAAACACGATGTTTTGACCTCTGTACAATCAGAGGTCGTCTTCAGGCGAACAATAAATTAATACAAAGATAAGTCTATCAATAACAAATAGATATCATCAAAACCCAAACCTTATTTATACAAATATAGTGCTAAAATAATAATAATAATACTAAAACAGTACTCACCATTACATCAAAGAAGGATTCCTCACGTGGTTGCAATCGTAAACAACCTTTGCTGGAATGGTGAGTACTGTTTTATTATTATTATTATTATTATTTTAGCATTATATTTGTATAAATAAGATTTGGAGCTTTGACTATATCTATTTGTTAGTAATAGATTTATCTTTGTATTAATTTTTTGTTTGCCTGAAGACGGCCTCTGATTCTCTAGAGGTCGAAACGTTGTGTTTTCTTAATTTTAACTTACGACTTATGATGGCTAATGTCCGAAATCTTAAAATTTGTAATGAGTATATTGTACCATCAATTAATAATAATTTAAAAAAATCGCATTCGTGACATCTATGGCAACAAAGAAACTTCTGCAATGAGCAAAATTATTGGATGAAAAATATAACAGAAATAATATTACAGAACTCACACATGGTATGTACAGATTAACTTGAAAAGGCTTTTTCTCAGTGGATGCTTTTCCTCCGCCTGTTTTGCTGCTGCCTCCCTTCTTACGCTTGTCGCTGACTTCTAGACTGTCAGAATCATCCCTAATTTCACCATCAATTGTGCAAACAGCTTTATGAACTCCATCACTCACTCTATGCAGAATCCTCTACAGACAATAAACGTTCATTAATATAATTATTAATGTCATATACATCTCAATATGCATTCACACTTACTTTTGAAACAACAAACAGATAGTGGAAAATCCTCTGCTTATACTCTGCTTACAGTGTAATGTTTACTTGCTTGATGTTTCGATCCCTGGAATCTAGGATCGTCCTCAGAAGCTGTGAGTGGTGAATGAAAGACCCTGTTGAAAGACCTAACAATGTCATTGTTAGATTCTTGGATTTCGTTGTCCATGACGTGTCTGTTACTTAACTAAATATCACTGTAATATTGACGACTCGGAACACTTAAGTTTTTTATAAGTAAAAACGTAAAGTTTTACCTTACAGCCTAAACCGGCTTTCACCTATAGAAGGCTTCATCAGAGGCTGTCGTTAGTAGCGCTGTTCGTCTTGTTGTTGGCGACGAGATAGTGTTTCGAAAGATCGAAGCTGTGTGTGTGTGGTGAGATGTGTTCGAATAATGCGTGCGATTTGAATTGTGTCTGTTCGTTTAGGATGTCGTTTTTATTTGTTTTTGTGTGTTTGTATATTTCTAATTGTTCTAGAGTGTCTAGTTTTCGGCCTTTTGTGTGTACGTGACATTGTACGTATCGACAATAACATGAACATACTACACGTACACACAAAAGGCCGAAAACTAGACACTCTAGAACAATTAGAAATATACAAACACACAAAAACAAATAAAAACGACATCCTAAACGAACAGACACAATTCAAATCGCACGCATTATTCGAACACATCTCACCACACACACACAGCTTCGATCTTTCGAAAAACTATCTCGTCACCAACAACAAGACGAACAGCGCTACTAACGACAGCCTCTGATGAAGCCTTCTATAGGTGAAAGCCGGTTTAGGCTGTAAGGTAAAACTTTATACGTTTTTACTTATAAAAAACTTAGTGTTCCGAGTCGTCAATATTATAGTGATATTTAGTCATTGTTAGGTTTCTGAACAGGGCCTTTTAACACTTTGAGGACCAACGGCGTAATATTGCGCCGCCAGTAGACTTGGTGTTTTGACAGACGGCAGACATGTAACGGCCACTTGGACCGTTACGTATAAATTTAATAACTAGACTCTTCGCCTAGATGGAAGAGAAAATGCGCTGGGCCCAGAGTGACAGGACTTGCAATAAAACACTCGTATAACAGTAACAGCATTTTGTTGGTGCTTTCTTATTTCATCATTATACATGATATTATTTCACAGCATTTCCCATCTTTCATTTTACAGACAAATGTATACAATAGTATACATATATATAGTGTTACGGTATAAGCTTTATACCATTAATAAAATAATACAATAATAATAATAAAACTCACTGCTGCCAGAATATTATTTACCGTCATAATCCCGTTACTTACCTTTTAAACACCAAAAAGAAACTTCAGGGCCGCCACGATATTTTATGGTTCAATATCGAAACCTTTACACTCTTCCCCTTATAAAAACTTGGATAATCCCGCTATCTGACCACCCTTAAACCTCAGAAAATTCCCCGGAATGTTAGACGAGGTTTTCAGCACAGAATAGGAAATGGTTATGATGTAATAACTTACTCTAACACATTTTTTATATTAAACCAAATCTTATTTTATTCACAATGCAATATTCCCTTCTTTCTCTTTTACTCTTTCTTAACAATTAGAAACAAACTTATTTAACCAAAATTCTTTTAACAACTACTTTTTTAGCTAGAAACCAGTACTTTGATTAATGATTGCTCCCCTTTTTCCTCACATACACTCTCTCACTCTTTACAGATTTATATATATACTTTTTACCCCCCTTATACTAAGCGCTTTACTATTTAAAAATTCAAAAACTTGCTGGCCAATGCATTTACTGTACTTAACTTTTCTCGCTATTCCACATGTTCTGCCATCTTCCCGTGCACTTTCACTTAAAACACACTTACCCTGTTCTAATTACTTTAATTTAAAAATTCATCTTATATCACGCTCACAGTTTCTTTATCGTATTCTTCGTTGATGTTTCAATACGTTTCGGTAGGTCTAGGCTACCATTTCCGCTTCGACCTACCGAAATTTCCGAGGCCACTGTTATAACGTTTATTCACTATGATGAGTTGATTTGAACTGTTTGATGACTGCTCTCCAACTGATGAAATTAATTTGTGTCAACTACGGGTTTTACTGTAATTCACAGACAGCACAAGCTGCAGGCGATTACGTAATTCGTCTAGACGAAATGTCTAGACATAAACAGATTGGTCTCTCATAACATTGTATGCAGGGGTTCCCCAAAGGTTGTGCACTGACTGCTTTGAATTGACATTTATTAAAATTCTTCAACACTCAATTCTGTACTGTTACAATACCCCCCCGCATGAGAGGTTTTATGCCGAAGCATAAAAACTCTCATTGCATAAAACCTAAGAGGATCAGCGAGGATTTAGTGCCGCAACCCCCCTTAGTTTTTACTAAAATCATGGGTACTTACCCCCCTAGGCTGTGGCTGCACCTATCCAACCTTACTGGACTTCTCTGCTCGAGATCGCAACACCATAAAATCAGACAGGCACGTAACCACAGTATCACCTAACTCTGAAACATTCAATCAAAATGATCAATAAACGGCCTTCCATTACTCCATATCCCAAACTGATTCGTTTCCTCTTAGTCATATTGGTTCGTTGTTAGCAAAGTACTGCTTAGATTTTTTGTAAAGTACTGGTTTTTCATTTAGTTTGCTAATATACTAACACAGCTGTTCTATATTCAGATGCAGTTACATAATACTCAATTCCACCCTTTATGGTTCACCCTGGAATAGGATACAACATAATAAACATTCTGAATAAACATTACCATTTTTACATTGAACTAAACCTTTCACCTTTGAATTTACATCAAATTACCTCAACTTAATTTAATTACATTGATTACCAAGGTTTCTGTCTTTTAAACAATTTACCTTGATTTCAAATAACCCTGTAACTTGATTATAGAAAATACAATGTCTACATAGCAATATATACTTACTATATACTTACATCTAATACATACAAATCCCCTACAAATTATACACTGGTACTTTTCTCCCCTAACAAAACATTATTCCCCACCAAAATCTTACAACTTGATTACATAAAATACAAGTAAATAATAATCACCTTACTACAGAATACATGTTACAGGTAACACCAACATTTCACCTTTGAGTTTAAATCTCCACTGCCAATTAAATAAGCATTTTCATCAAACTTCAATTATTATTACCTTTATTCAATCATCTATTACACACTTCAAAACAAAAAAATTTACGTTCATTACACAAAATTCACATTTTAAATTAGTTTAATCTGACTCCAATCAAAACGCTAAGTTACTTTAATTACTTTGTTTGAAACAATTTCCATTCATAAAATTCACAATTACCTCTGTTAATTATTTAGTCAAATAAAATATTATTATTATGATAACATCAATCCTTATTACAAACATTTGTTACATAACTATCATATACATTCCAACCATATAACCTTGACACAATACGTTTAACACCAATACACATTTATTTACAAATTTTCGTCATATCATTTCATTGTTTACTCCACCTCATTACATAAGTAAATTGGGTTGAGTGTCATCCTCAAACACTCTGGCGACTCTGGGCACTTCTGAAGTTAAGTAGGTAAGTAAATTACAGGTGCAGCATCTACAGGTTGGAAGAAGGATTGTAAGTTTACATTTCACGAAACCCTGCTAGGATTTTTAAAATGAAATGTAAGTAAGTTTACAAATTGTATAAATGGATGTGGTTACAAGAAATAGAAAGGAAGAAAAATTAACATGTCACAGTTATATTCCTACATTGAACATTAAAATATTTGTCTAATGCTACAATACTCTTTGTTTTAGAAAAATAATGGATTTAAGTGCATTTTGTGGTTACAGACGATAGCCTATATGTGTTTTTTTTGTCCTATGTAACATTTATTGCAATCTTGGCATTCAATTTTGTATATGCCGTTAGTTGTTGTATTATCTTTGTTGTGTGGGCTATTTAGTTTTTGTAAATTATTTTTATTAGTTTTGTAAACAGCTGAAAAAACGTTATTTTGAACACCTAAACGCATACAAAAAACCAGAAATATATAAATCCAATTTAGCCACACATGCAATAAACACAGGACATGAATTCCCAGATATAACTAACGTGACACTGATAAAACATATACCACACAAAGGCACCATAATGAACATTTGGGAAAATTTACAAACATACAAACATAAAACAAACTAATACCTGAACAAATACAAATCAATACAAAACATGACACAATATTCAAAGCACTCAACATCAAAAATACACAAAATAGAAATACATATACCACAATCACACACAATAATACAACTTTAAAATACCAGAGACCAACAAGAAACCTTAATAGCATCCAGCCAACACACAAATACTTCACCAGACGCAAGATCGAGAAGGCTGAGGATGAGAGCACAGGAGCTCTCGAAACATGTTCTAAATAAGGAAAAATAAAATCTTGAGGTAATATAAATATAAATTTTAAATACTTTATATATATCAAGAAACGAACTGTAGCAGAAAGTGATTGAAAACACACACACACACACACACACACACAC
Source organism: Magicicada septendecula (assembly GCA_034769895.1). Taxonomy (NCBI): domain Eukaryota; kingdom Metazoa; phylum Arthropoda; class Insecta; order Hemiptera; family Cicadidae; genus Magicicada; species Magicicada septendecula. Next base: position 911,239,305 of record CM068368.1, read on the forward strand.
ACACACACACACACACACACACACACACACACACACACACACACACACACACACACACACACACACACACACACACACACACACACACACACACACACACACACACACACACACACACACACACACACACACACACACACACACACACACACACACACACACACACACACTTACAGGACTTCCTAACAATTATTTTGTTTTTTAATCATTATAAATATAGAAATTTGTTTAAATGTGTACTTTCTTTTATGCTTTAAAACATGAATTCTTATATTGTTCATAGCAGTCCCTGTCTTTAGTTTTATCAACGGTTATATATGGTTAATATGCAGTCCTGCCCATTACAAAAGTATTAATAATGAAATTTAATGAAACTGTCTAACCACTGGATGCTTTTGTATACAGTGTAACAGTACAATTCTGGCCCTACTGTATTTTGGGGAATAATCAATTTAAATTGTATTTTTATTCAAAGTTCTATATAAGAAACTAGTAAAGTTTTATGAAGGTTTGCAACTGCGCATTATCGAGTGGACAGGATTTGCTTCAAGGTCGGAAGTATACGCTCAGAAACGACAACATTATTTTGTCCGACGAATGTGTCAATAAGCTGCACCCATGTATACGTCATACGAAGGTATGCAACTATGTAATATGCGCTTGTAAACAACTAAGGTGTGGATCTCTACACAAAGGAACTGGTAACGTAGTTACTCCCCACTTCCGAATTGAGGCAGTGCAAACCGTTGCCAGTCACAAAATAGCAGCATAGCCAGCCGGCTGTATATCAAAATTTTATAAAAACTAAGTCTCGGACATTCGCCTGTATAATGTAAAAGTGCAGTATTTATATAAAATAAAGTAACAGTGCAACGTGAAACGTAAACACAAAGTTTGGTAAAAGTTTTAACATCTATTAGTGCGATTTCAGTGATGGGACGTCTGCATGACTAATTTCAGCTAAGTGACAAAATGGGGGGTACCCAAAAGTTAAAATAAGGGTCAATACAAAATTTTCAGTAATAACTAATAAAAATGAGCTCAATTTGGGGAAAGTTAAAAGAAAATTGTATCACATAAGAATGTGAGCATGAGTGAATGCAAGAATATCTAACTATATAACAAGTGCTGGGTTGTAAAGTTATTTCTAATTATGATATCATAAAAAATATAATTGAGTATGTTATTTTGGAGGGCTATTGAAATGTTTAAGGGGAATTTTAATTTGAATAATGTAACTGCGTCTCATGGCGCAATGCCTCATGGCGTATAGTAGCGTGCTTGTTGTGCACGGTAGAGTCACATGTTTTGTACGTAATATGACAATAAAAGGTAATGTCATTGGTAAACATTTCAAGCAAGAGTAAATTATTTCAGATAACACATTCCGCTACTTTTGGTTTGCTTAACCGAATTCTGCCCTTAAAGGTAAGCAAATCTAATATTTCTTGTATTATAACAAGATGGCGCCTGAACAAAATGTTGATTAAATTTATGGTTAATATTACACATTAATATTGTTGCATAAAATAAATTAATATAACAACAGGCAGTAATACAATTCACAAATATGCATCCAGAGAAAATCCTCTAATATTTCTTTGTTCATTATAAGTTTAAAAAATTTAACAAGTTCATATATGTCCCTTTTTCCTGAAAACGATGATGTGTTGATGTGGTTGAATTTAAAACGGAAACTTCCCACCTGTATTTGAAGAACGATTGACTGCAAGCAAGCCTGTGATGGTCAGTGATAGTGATGATGCTGGTGAGTGATGAAGTGTGTGTTCATGTCCTTATGGATAGTTGTCCTTTCTGGCATTCTGGATTTTCTCTGTGACTGGCGATATTGGGGAGCTGCTTACTGTCTATCTCTGCCGACGATGATGGATGTCGATGTCATCATGTCAGTCGCTCCCATCTCCCGACTGGTCAAGGACGCTGAGACCTTTAAGAGTTTACGAACTCATCATAAGTAGAAAAGAGTAATTTTTCCAAGTCGCCAGACCACTATAAATCACGTCAGAGGGCTGAAGGCGAAATGAGGGCCGTCCACGCGTTTTTCCAATCCAGTACGGTACAGAAAAGACTGTAGCAAATTGTCGAACAACATGTCAGTCAGCTGTTACTAAGCTGATTACCGAATATCGTCGCCGTTCCCCGCGTCGCGCCATCTCAATCAAGCTAGCCGGTGTTGTACCAAAAGCCGCAGCCTTGGCGCGATCTATGAACTGGCCGGGAATTTCAAATCCCGGCACAGACATTTATGCCGCTCACTTTTCAATGCTTTCAATCTTACTATTACACCACAGATCAGGTTATTACTATTACGTGGGTTTTCTGAGGTTATTCGTGTTTATTTTTCATGTTATTGATAGTAGTGAGTGTGTTTGTTTTAATTACTATATTATTAGTTACAAAATCAATAAACAATATTTTACAGAATTTTTTTGGTTAAAATTGCAAGAAAAGTTATATTTTTAAACAGCTTCAGTTGCAATATATAAAATCAATAATAAAAATGTTATGAGGATTTTCATAAGAGGAAAGTCTGGGTAAAAGTGTGGTATAATTAGTTTTTTTAGTATTAAGTATTTATGAATGTTTAAACAAGTGCTTTAAAAAAAAACGGCTGGTCATAGGGGATGGTCTGTGTACAAACACCATGGAACTGTACCACTCACAGCTTCTTATGACGATCCCAGGTTCCAGGGATCGAAATGTCAAGCAAGAAAATATTACAAATAATTTATACTGGAGGCCTTTACTTGATGAAAATTATAAGAAAATATTACGCTGGAAGTAGTATAAATAGAGGATATATCTGTAAGAAATCACCCAATGCTTACAGCTTTTAAAGAACAAACAGACACCAACACAAATGTTACAGCCAGAGAATGAAAAAAAAAATACCAGGAAAAAGTTCTGGATTAGTTTTCCTCCACAAAAAAAAAAAAAAAACTGTCACAGAGACGTGTATTTATACTTTACCTGTAAATGTTTTTTCAGTGATAAGGTGGTGGTGTCCTCTGTGATCTGATAAGGTAGAAACAGATCAAAATCGTACTGACATTCTAGTTCATGCCACCTGTTGTTGCCCTGAAACTTCCAATCTACTGGCTGCAGACTGGACGACAAGTTTGACACATCCGAACTCTTACACACATGTCTGAAAAAATTAAGTGTAAATGTAGTTAAGAGTTGCTGGGCATTCAGCTGTAGAGGATCGGGAACTGAGATTTCAATGGTTGTATAAGATAAAATATTGGATTAGATGGAAAAGACCTAAGGATAATAGCTACACTGTATTGGAACGAATCTGCAGTGGTTAAAGTAGATACAGAGAAAACTGAAGAGATACAGATTCTGCGCGGAGTAAGGCAAGGATGTATACTATCTCTGCTTTTATTCAACATCTACTCAGAAGGTATTTTTAGAGAGGCTTTAGATGAATGTGATGTGGGAATCTCTCTGAACAGTGACAGAATAAATAACATATCTTATGCAGATGACACCATCATATTCACAGATAGCTTACTGTCGGATTTTTTATTATGGATACTCGAGTTTAAGCGTTAATTACAAGTGAACCTGTAGGTCTACTTATAAACTAGTTACATCAAATTTTTGCGCATTTAATTTTGCGTTGATCTGTGTAAGAAACATATTTTTTGAAGGTTGATTTAAATTTTTTTTCACGGTTAGAGTAAAAAAGTCCATGTTTTTTTGTGTTTTTCAAGAAACCGCTCTCTTTGAAATTATATAAATTAAAAACCCTTAGTCCAATCATAACTAAATTTTTATACAGTATGGGCACAAGTGTTTTCAATTCATTACTTAAGTTACAAAATTGTTTTTTGATCAAAAAAAAAGTTGTTATCAGTTTTGTGAAACAACTTTTTCTCGATACAGGATAGTCGTACAAAGGCAGACTTGGTCTTGTTTTAAAGCTCTTGATCGTGGTTATCAAAATCCACAACTGCTGCAAACATACATTGAGATGCCGATTTTATACAGAGTGATATTCATGCAAGGGTGTGTGTGCGCTGGACCGTGTGTAAGCGGGCCTTCCGGCGTCGAAAGTGGGTGCCGTGTTGCCACGTTCAATCACCCCGGCCGCTTCACTGCAGTTGAACAGTTGCTGTTTGGATAATTTTAACACCTTATTAAAGTTATAACATTATGTTTTCTATTATTCATTTCCCATCACCAGACGGTGTCTTGAATCCTCCTCGCCATCCATAAATCTGCTGTGTCCTCTGTATTGATCATAATTGTCAAAATTATTTTCTAATGCATCCAGCACGTTTTCTTGCCACCCGTACCTCATCCTGTGGTTCTGTCTGCACCAGGTCTCATCTGTTAAGAATATCTTGTACCCCTGGGAACGTAGTTATCTCATTTTTCTCAGGAAGGTATGCCGGGACGCAGCAACTGTCACAGATTCCATCATGACTGGCTTCTTATTAAGCTTCTTATATCTAAATCCCAAGCTTTTAACAATCTTCAAGAGAGTAGATCTTGACATCTCAGGAAAATCTGCCATATTTTCAACAAGTTTCGTGTGGAGGTTTTTGATTGTTTATGTAAAAATCATGTATGCTCCTCCGTATTGTGCACAAAGTGAAGTCATCAAGTTGGATTTTCGGACGTCCTCGCCTGACACACTGCTTCTTTCTTGATCCAGGTGATGTATTTTCTTCGTTCTCGTTGGTAGAGGCACTCACTCTCTTCACAGATGCTAAGGATACTCCAAGACACTGTGATACTTTCTGGTATACAGGAAACCTCTTCTCGCCAACCTTTTCTCCTTCACTCTTAAAAAAACATATAGCACTTAAAATCATCGCAACTTCACCCTCTGAGAGCGGAGGTCTCGGAGGCATCTTGACGTGATATAAACACAACGACCAACACAGCCAGAATGACAAGTGGCATGCGGACGAAGCAGATTTAAAGAACTGATGACTCAGACTCACCAATGTTCAAATGAATCGTTTTTAACGAGCAAATCATACGTGTCTGGGGGTAGGCCACAAAAGACAGGGCAAAGTCCCGGTCTGGGGTGAATCATCGCGGAAACACTGCACCCGCCTTCACTGCCGTATGGCCCGCTTACCACACGGCCCTCATGAGAAAAGGTGATGGGAAATGGATAATAGAAAACAATGTTATAACATTAATAAGGTGTTAAAATTATCCAAACAGCAACTGTTCAACTGCAGTGAAGTGGCCGGGGTGATTGAACGTGGCAACACGGCACCCGCTTTCGACGCCGGAAGGCTCGCTTACACACGGTCCAGCGCACACACACCCTTGCATGAATATCACTCTGTATAAAATCGGCATCTCAATGTATGTTTGCAGCAGTTGTGGGTTTTGATAACCAGGATCAAGAGCTTCAAAACAAAACCAAGTCTGCCTTTGTACGACTATCCTGTACCGAGAAAAAGTTGTTTCACAAAACTGATAACAACTTTTTTTTGGATCAAAAAACAATTTTGTAACTTAAGTAATGTACTGAAAACACTTGTACCCATACTGTATAAAAATTTAGTTCTGATTGGACCAGGGTTTTTAATTTATATAATTTCAAAGCGAGCGGTTTCTTGAAAAACACAAAAAAACATGGACTTTTTTACTCTAGACGCGAAAAAAAATTTAAATCAACCTTCAAAAAATATGTTTCTTACACAGATCAACGCAAAATTAAATGCGCAGAAATTTTATGTAACTAGTTTATAAGTAGACCTACAGGTTCACTTGTAATTAACGCTTAAACTCGAGTATCCATAATAAAAAATCCGACAGTAGAAGGGCTGCAACAACTAATTAATAGAGTGACAGAAAGCAGCCGTAGACATGGTCTAGACATCAATGTTAATAAATTGAAGCTAATGATTGTATTTAAGAACAAGTTCACAAACTGCACCCTTAATATAAACCAAAGGCCAGTTGAATGTGTAAGCAAATTTACATATCTTGGTACTAATGAGCAGTTTATTCAAAAGTCACGATTTAACAATAAACACAAAGATGAGACTTTTACGCTGGTATACGTATTCTCGGTCAGAAGAGTCTAGGATGTAGAATCTTGGACTTAACTGAAGTCACAACTAAAAAATTGGAATCTTTCAAAATGTGGCTTTACCATAGAATACTGACCATTTTATGGACAGCACTTATGTTGAAGTTCTTAGAAAGATGAAGAAAGATAGGGAAGTTATTAACATAGTGAAGATAAGAAAGCTTCATATCACTATAATATTGATGACTCAGAACACTAAGTTTTTTATAAGTAAAAACGTAAAGTTTTACCTTACAGCCTAAACTGGCTTTCACCTATAGAAGGCTTCATCAGAGGCTGTCGTTACTAGCGGTGTTCGTCTTGTTGTTGGCGACGAGATAGTGTTTCGAAAGATCGAAGCTGTGTGTGTGTGGTGAGATGTGTTCGAATAATGCGTGCGATTTGAATTGTGTCTGTTCGTTTAGGATGTCGTTTTTATTTGTTTTTGTGTGTTTGTATATTTCTAATTGTTCTAGAGTGTCTAGTTTTCGGCCTTTTGTGTGTACGTGTAGTATGTTCACACATACAAATCGAACAATCAAATTGCAATAAATTCTACATAGGCCAGACAGGACGTAGCTTCAAACAGAGATACATTGAACACACAAAAGCATTCCACACCACTACAGAATCTACCTTCGCAAACCACCTCATTGAAGCAAACCACACATATAAAAACATCGACAATAACATGAACATACTACACGTACACACAAAAGGCCGAAAACTAGACACTCTAGAACAATTAGAAATATACAAACACACAAAAACAAATAAAAACGACATCCTAAACGAACAGACACAATTCAAATCGCACGCATTATTCGAACACATCTCACCACACACACACAGCTTCGATCTTTCGAAACACTATCTCGTCGCCAACAACAAGACGAACAGCGCTACTAACGACAGCCTCTGATGAAGCCTTCTATAGGTGAAAGCCGGTTTAGGCTGTAAGGTAAAACTTTACGTTTTTACTTATAAAAAACTTAGTGTTCCGAGTCATCAATATTATAGTGATATTTAGTTAAGTAACGGACACGTCATGGACAACGAAATCCAAGAAAGAAAGCTTCATTATGTGGGACATCTCATAAGAAATGAACAGAGATTTTACTTACTGCAGTCCATACTACAAGGAAAAGTATTTGGAAAGAGAGGAGTTGGGCGACCGAGAAACTCATGGCTGGGAAATTTAAGGACCTGGTTTGGCATGAATACAACTGACTTATTCCGTACAGCAGTACAGAAAGTTGAAATAGTATGTATGATATCCAACATCTGAAACAGATAGGAACTATCAGTTGAAATAGTATGTATGATATCCAACATCCGAAACGGATAGGAACTATCAGAAGAAGAAGAGCCATTGTTCCTGATCCACAAATACATGAGTACAGCCATGTGTGCAGTATCCCACAAGTACTGACCTAATAACCCAGTCAGTTTCAACCATACTAACACCAGTTGTAAGAGAGCTTACATACTTTTACAAAAAATATAAACTTTAGCACTTTTAGGCTGCAGGACATCAATCATGATGATGTTGTAACTTCACAGAAAAGCGACAGATGTCGCCTGATATCCAAGAATTTATATTGTTTCCACATATAACTGGTCACACAAATGTGTCCCAACATGTTTTCAACTTCAAAACTGGTCTTTGTAGTGCGCAAACAGTGCACTAGATAGCATATGCATTTAGTTTCTTAGCAACAATTGACAAAAAATTCAGTATGTGTTTCACTGTTGTGTTTAGTTGGTTTGAACATTGTCATATCATCTTTAGAACCATGTTTTCACATCATTTTTCATTACGAAAAAAAAAATCAAAAGTGTAACTTTATGAAACTGATTAGTATTAATTACACAAACATCGTCTGTTCACTGACAGATATTCATATATTCATAGCAAACGTTTTCCGTATATAATATCTTCAAAAAGGAATACAAGACTATAAAAAAAAAGAAAATATGATCTGATAATAAAAACAATGATGATTGTATAGGGAGTGGGAGTCTAATGAATAGATGAATGTATGTGCGTCCAATTCATCCGCAATCGATGGCACAATGCACCTCGTACACTTGAGCAGTCAGAACCAGTAGTTTTTTATCTCTCAAAATTGTTTTCATTTTTGTGTCTTGGTTCAATTTACCAAGTTGCTCCTTCACCCTTATTTTCTTGCATGTCTGGTGATGCGTACATTCCAGGAGTATGCGTTGCAGTGTCTCAATCCCAGTGCCACACCTCTTGCACAAGGGGGACTCAATCAGGTTGAATCGGTGAAGGTAGTGTTCTGTGATTATGTGCCCTGTTCTGGCTCTAGAAATGAAAGTCTGGATTTGTCTGTTGGTATTTTTATACATCTCGAGATCACTGGGTGTTTGTTGAATCTCGTAAAGTTTTCGTGCGACTGACGACGTTTTCCATTCATGTGTCCACACGTCCTTATATGTTTGCTTGATGTAGTTTATGCTGGATGTAAGAATTTCCACCTTTTGTGGTTTAGGTTCCATACTAGCCGCCAACTTTGCGAGTTCATATGCTCTCTCATTCCCCATTATGTCTATATGACCCGGAATCCACTGGAAGCATATTTCTTTCTTTAAGCCTTGAAGTAATTGTTGAATGCTGTGTATATAGTAAAAATAATGTGTTGGTCTGTAAGATGAAATCGCCTGCAATGATGACTTGGAATCAGTAAAAATGCAAACCCGCATGGCCTCTAATTCAGTGCAGAACTGTAGAGCTGTGTAGATGGCCAGTAATTCTGTTTCCAGGCTCGATGATGCCAACAGTGGAATGGGATATTCAATTTTTAAATCCGGTATAAACACACTAGAGCCTGAATGGTGATTACTTGTGGAATGAGCCATCTGTATAAATATGAAGGTAGTTCTCGTATCTGGATTTGATCACTTCCATGGTAACTTGCTTCAGTTCTTCTCTACGTGCTTGCTTTGTTAACCCATAAGGCAGTTCGGTCTCCATAGTCCAGGACCAAGGTGGTGTTTTTTTTTTTTTTTTTTTTTTTTTTTTTTTTTTTTTTAATGTTGCTGTGTCTATGAATAACTTGTCAAAGAATACACTTATGAAAATTGTCAATGGTTTTCACGTTCTTGTTCAAAATTTGCTTTCATGTTCAAAATTACAAACGGTTTTTGTACATGTTTTATGTAAAGCACAATTTTATATCTCTCATAAATACATGCTTTTTTGATTATTCTAAAAACACTATTTAGAGACACTACACATCAGAGTTACCTGTTCGTGTAACTTTATGATATTCTACATCTCCTGATTTAAAAAATTTATATACATATTATACGAGGGTCATTCAAATGTAAACCGGATTTTTTACAAGTGGAGTGAGTGGGGTGGGGGGCGCTTGAGGTAGTTAGGTGGGGATGTGTGGAGGTGAGGGAGCGCCCAGCCATGCCTGCAGAACACGTTCGCGCGTCAATAGCACAATGTCTGAGCACAAGGTACTTTCGTCTGCTGCGCAATGGGTAATTATCTGATTTCTCACCAATGAAGGCGTCAAATCAGCTGAGATTTTGACCAGACTCCAGGCACAGTCTGGAGATGATACTTTGTCAATACACAAGTGTTTGTTTGGGCAAAAAAATTTTGAAGCGGTCGTGATGCAGTGGAGAACGCAAGTGGTGGAAAAGTGGAGAGGGGGCGCCGGTCAAGGCCAAAACTCGCCTGTCAGCAGGGAAAGTTCTGGCAACTGTGTTTTGGGACTCAACAGGTATGTTGCTGATTGATTTCCTTCACGATCGAAAGACGGTGAATGCGGAATACTACTGCCAGCTGATGGATGACGTCAGGGCTGCTTATCGCAACAAACGATGCCAGCAACCAATTTGCGACGTTCTGCTTCTCCATGACAATGCATGGCCACATACTGCAGCTCAAACTTGCAACAAACTCATTGAAATTCACTGGACACCTCTTGAACACCCTCTTTACAGTCCAGATTTATCTCCGTGTGACTTCCACATGTTTGGTGTGCTGAAGGAAGCGTTAGGAGGGGAAAAATTCAAACAACGATGCAGAGGTTGAGGAGTATGTTGCGCAATTGGTTGTTGGAGTGCCCGTCTTTTTTTTTGATGAGGGGATCAAGAAGCTACCTATCTGGTGGAGAAAATGTATTTCTGTTGAAGAAAACTATGTAGACAAATAAGATATTTTTTTGTAATTTTATCTGTCACCTATAAATCTGTGTAAAAAAAATCCGGTTTATATTAGAATGACCCTCGTAAATTGTTGAAGAGGCTAAAAAGTGCACTGTAAAACCAGCAGAAGAAGAATCTACTAGATATACATGTTACAAATTATTTAAACATATTTAAAGCGGTCCAGGTCACTGTATGATAATTATATATAATTTACCTTGTAATTTCCGTCCAGTGACGTCGAGCGTAATTTGTATGGTTACGCGTTTCAGGCCATGTGGCCCATCCTCAGACCATCACTCCGAGAGGAGCTCGTTAAACAATAAAATCCACACAAAACAAACACATAATGAATAAATACATAAAATATATTAAATAAACATATAAAAGCGTTCTATTACCCGAACACGGTGCACCGCGTGTAGCATGTCTGAACTGCGTCAATGGAACCTGTTATCTATTATTATCTGTAATCGATCGCAGCGCAGTATCATACAGTGGGTTGGACCTGAAGTTAAGTTTATCATTAAGTATGTCGTCACACATACCAGGGTTATTATGACCTCTATATATCTCGAATTCCTCGAGTGCATCCATATAACGGCCTTTATCACAATAATGTAGGGGTATGAAGTTAGTGTTGAAATTAGTATAAGAATGATTACACGAAATCAGGTGCCTTGTAAAGTTAGATTTAATATTATCTATGGAAAAATCACCCCTGTTAAAATGGCTTTGTGGTGTGTGTTCACGGAATCTTTTGATAAACGGTCTACCTGTTTGGCCGATATAAAATCGGTCACAATCGTCACATATAAGCTTAAAAATACCGGTTTTGGATTCAATGTTTGTCTGAACGACTGGGCGAACCAAGTTCCATAGACGGTTATTTGTTTTAAAAATGACAGTATAGCCTAATTTACTTAAAGTGGATGTAAGGATCCTGGGTATCAACTCAGTGTATGTTGTTGTGATGTATTTGTTGTTAGGTGTATTATCATGTGTCTGTTTGGAACGACGGGATTTGTGTTTTCTAAGAATATTGTCAATCATTTGGGACTCATATCCGTTGGCCATAGCTATGTGTTTAATTATGTTGAGTTCACACTCGAAATCATCATTATTTAGTGGGATCATCAAAAGTCTGTGAATGAAACTGTTGTAGGCCGCTAATTTTTGAGAGAAAGGGTGGTGTGAGTCCGCATGTATGGTCACGTTTGTGGTGGTAGGTTTTCTGTAAATTTTAAAGTTTAAGCTGTTAAGTTGCCTGGTGACAGCAAGATCGAAAAAGTTGAGTTCATTATTGGTTTCAGTTTCCATAGTAAACTGAATATTGTGAGTAACAGTATTCATATGGTTTTTAAGATTACTGATTTGGCGTAAAGTACCGTTAAAAATTAGAAAAGTATCATCAACATATCGGCCATAAAAGATAATATTATTGGCGAAGATATTATTATTAAGGATATAATTGTTTTCATAAAAGTCAAGATATATATCAGCCAACAGGCCGGATAACGGTGAACCCATGGCCAGGCCATCTGTTTGAATATAGTAATTACCGTTGAAAGTAAAATAGTTTTGTTGAAGGATGAGTCTTAGTATGGTAATTAGTTCTTTAATGAGTTGTGTGTCCAATTTGTTAGTATCATGGAGATTGTCATTCAAAATATCTAAAGTTTGGTTAACGGGTATATTTGTGTATAAATTGACGATGTCAAAGGAGGCTAGTTTGTAACTGGGTTGTAATTTTATGTTGTTGACCTTGTTTATGAAATCAATATTGTTGACGATAATATGATTGTTTTTGAGAAAGATGTTGTCTTTAATTAGTGTGACAAGTTTCTTGGCTGTTTTGAAACCCAGTGCTGTAGTAAAATTGACTAATGGCCTGATAGGAATGTCATCTTTGTGGATCTTGGGTAAGCCGGTAAGTTTTGGGGCGCGCGCGTTGATAGGTTTTAAGGAACATCGAGTGCGATCGTTAAATAAATTGGTACAATTGTTAATAGTATTATTTAATGATTTTACATATGAGTCAGTGGGATCGAAATTTATTATCTTGCTATTGTTATCGGAAATGAATTTGTGTACTTTCTGTGTGTATGTGTCATTATAGATTATTACCAAAGTATGACCTTTGTCTGCTTTAGTAATAAGTGCGTTGTTATCATGCAACTTAGTTTTTATCTTTTTGAGTGTCTTGCGTTCAGCCTGTGCTCTTAACTGTTTCTGTATGTTACGACCATCAGTATTATGGTTATTTAAAATTTTATTAAATTTATAATTAATTATGTGATGTGATTGTTTTTGGAGTCTCGAGTCATCAATGGCTTTGACTGGGGTCTCGGCATTAATGACTTCATCAACAATATTATCTTTGTTATCAGGTGGAAAGTTATAGTCTAAACCTTTATTAAGTAGATTTATTTCATCGTTATCAAATGCTATATCGGTGAGGTTGACCGTGCGTGGGTAAAACGTGTGTTTACATTCGGGAATATGATGCGAACGTTGTGTTGAAATCAAACGTTTAAGTTTCATAGTTTGTTTTTGTCGTAATGTATGCATTGTATCTGAAATATATGTGTTTACTTTGTTCATTATATTATCTATAATGGCAGGATGAATCTGGTTATAAATTAATAAATGCAGTTTGAGCAAAGCTTTGTTAAGAATGGCCTTTTTGGCGTATAATGATTTAATTTCTTGTTTAACACGATAAATTTCAGCGTGTTTCTTAGTATTTATTGCTGCCTTAGTATTAGAATTGATGTGTATAAATGGCATATTTAGGAATGATTTTATATTTTAGACAAAGAACATTAAATTTGATATGCGTGTTAGTTTTAAAAAGCTGGATTTTAGTGTTTTGGTATTTGAAAACCACGCTTGCTTGATGAGCTTCTAATTTAAACATATTTAAAGCGGTCCAGGTCACTACAGTACATTACATTACTACAGTGACCTGGACCGCTTAACGAGCTCCTCTCGGAGTGATGGTCTGAGGATGGGCCACATGGCCTGAAACATACAAATAAACATACATGACCATACAAATTACGCTCGACGTCACTGGACGGAAATTACAAGGTAAATTATATATAATTACAAATTACTGTTCATTTCTGACTATGTAGAACTTCCCTTCTGACAGTCAAGTCAAAACTGAGAACTACTTTCTTTGCTTGTTCAAAAATTTGTCTAATAAACCAAAAGACAATTTACAAAATTACTTGTCACATCTTAACTACCGTATTTTCTCATGTATAATGCGCACTTTTCTTCCCAAAAATGGGGGTGTGCATTATACATGAGATAATGTAGCTGCAAGATTGTAGACCTGCACTTGGATGGTAATATGGTTAGCACTTTTCACCCCCACTCTATCAATAATTTGTTTATGTTGTAGACTTATACCCTACTCTTTTGTAGCATTCTGTTACTGTACTTGTTTGTCACTGTTACGTTGTTGTTTTTACAATCGTTCAAAACCTGTATTGCATATATGTTGTCAAAAAACATACTGTATAGTCATAATGAGTGAAAGAATATCTCTATCATCCTCAGTTTAAAAATCTGTAATAAAATTCAGAAAAGAAAATGGTAATCGTTCTGCATCATGTATATATTTCATGATGCGGAATCTAATGTTCGGGAATGGGAAAACAAGAAGGAAAACTACATGTTACTACTTGAGATCGGCGTTCTTTTTTTTAGTAAAAAAAGCTAAGTTTTCAGAAGTAGGAAATCACCTAGTCAAGTTTTTATAAAAGTGGGTCTTTCGTTATTAGTAGTGAAATGGTATAGGCTCAACGTTTGCATCAGAGTATGAAAATAAAATTATAGACAATTATAGACTTTCATCGAGTTATTGTATAAATGAAGCATACGGACAGTTATGATTCATCTCAAATTGGGAATGCATAGGAGTGTTTTCTCTTTTGCGATATGCCAATGGCCATGATTATTGATGAAAGATGCGAAATCTGTGTCCGTCAGATCAACAGGACACAACAAACAAAGGTGCATCAAAAGAAGAGAGTAATTCAATATTGCTTTTTCAGAAACAGAAGAAGATGAATGACTTGTGTAAGTTTTAAGTTGTTTTAAATTTTATATGATTGTATTATTTCTGTTTTGTGTTTACAAATAAATAGGAATGGTAAGTATATTTTTTAAATTATTTTCTATGAAACACTTTTCTGCACAGTCTAATATTCAAGCAATGTATATTTTTCTGCGACGTAACAAATTTGTTCAGCATATGTCCTAATAAATTCTAATCATAAATATGGATGTGCCTTGTACATGAATTACATTTTTTCTGCGAAATGTTACAATAAAATGGGGGTGCACATTATACACACGAAAATACGGGTCTAATATGGCCACAAATATAGATAATTGTTACAGACAGGTGTAAAAGATTGCAGAATGTGGTTTGGAATCTGATAATTCTAGCTCAGGAAATTTTAAAACTACATAAACATTTAAATCAAGCCTCATATAATAGAACAAACAGCTTTTTTACCTCTGTGTATCTGTTGACACGTGAAGCAGCAGTTTCTCCGTATTGCCGCTGTTACCGCAGAAAAATCTGTTGTTATTCAGATGCTTATTAATATTTATCAGAATTGAATTCAACTTAGCTAACGAAGTGGTTTCGGCAAAAACATCTCCTGGACCCACAACAAACACGCCAAGAACCCACATACCTCCTGGAAGCATCCGTGTTACCTATTGAAAAATGTTCTACATTATTTTCTGTTTCTTAATTACCACTTAAATTCTGAGAACTACTAAAGGCAACACTTAATGCCACTTATACTATTAAGGCCTCTTTTTGCTAGAACGGGGACGGGCACGATACGGCATGTGAGGGGAGTGTGTCCCGCACAGGGTTTGTGTTTATGCTATAGCGGGCCAACCACAGGCGGCTCATGTAGTAACAATTGTGACGCCATGAAAACACAGTATTATATAATTTATATAGTGAAATACAGTGGTAATGACAAATTTTATGTTGCTTGAATTATCGGCTACTGCTGTAGCACTCGATGAAGATAATGTAAACAGAAGAAACAGGAGGTGGGGTGTACACCCAACGTGGTCTAAAAGAGAATCTGAAGGTGAATACGCAACTCTCTACAAGGGTCTCAATCAATTTCTCGTCGTTCATTGTGAATATCTCGTAATCCAAAACACTACATACAGCACACACCAAGTCTAGCAATGAACTGTAAATGGCACGTTGGTTTGTTTATGTTACAACAGGACATGGAGACGTGACGGGGACAGAAAAATATCGTTAGCGACGGGCGGCCAACATGTACCATACGGCACACGTCCCCAGCACCGGCTCGTCCTGTTGTAACATAAATGCCTTCAAAGTTGTAACATAAACTTTGACGTGTCTTGTATGACACTCGTGCCGCATCTGGCCTGTTGTAGCATAAATAGGCCTTTATACCTCCTCTACACTCCGGCCAGGACAACCTGGGAAAATCTGAGCACAAGAGTGTAGTTGGATTCCAGGTTTGTGTTTTTTTATAATTTATTTTAAATGTGGACTTTGAAATATTTAATGTGTGCATTTGCTACTTTTTGGTACTCCACACTGGACTAAACAGTAGCACAGAAGGTGGGATGCGCTACTACTCATTTCACCAGGGGAAATCACTCTTATTCTTGAGTTCATAAACTATAAACCTATTTTATATTCTTATATTTAAAACAAAAATTCAGTGTTCCAAATTCTGTGTGCATGCAAATTGTGTTAAAATATTTGGTACACTACATTATCAGAGCTGTTGAATCACAGACTTAAATATAGACTACAATATAAATGCAAACAAAAATGTTTTCAGAACTGACTTTTAGTAAGACACGAGCTAATAGGTGGTACTGTGTCTTCCTGTTCACTTGCCTTCTGAGTTGCTATTTACTCTAAAAATAAGTGAGTTTATTATCTAATTATAAGTGTAATACTACTGACTCGGAACACAAAGTTTTCTATTGGTAATAATAAGGCAGGCTCTGACAAAACTTATAATAAGTGAAAACTGGTTCAGGCTTCAAGGTACAAATTTTATATTTTTACCAATAAAAACTTCGTGTTCTGAGTCAGTAGTATTATACTTATAATTAGTTAATCAACATACACGCCATGAACAACAAAATCCTAGAATGAGTTTAAAACCTCTGCTCAACAGTCCGTAAAGGACCAAGGGATACTGTGCGGATTTTTGTGTTTAGTGTGATGGTTGCATGGCTAGTACATGTCGCCAGCCGCTAGTTGCGGTATTCACAGTCGGCTACTCAGTTCTACAAGAATTAGTTTATTAAGTCTAAAACTAGGGCAAAGCTATTCTTTTTATTGTTTTTCTTTAGCTTTTTTCCCAATATATGCTCCTTCATCAGTGATTTTAAATTTGGCATCTTAGAGAAAACAAATTACTTTCCTTTTAAAATTTTACTTTTACATATAATTCATAACGTTTCAGACAAATCTTAAAATTTAAATACAAACTGGGAAAATTTTAGAAAACAGTTTAGAAAACAGTGTAGGTTCAACATTTTACAAAAAAAAAGCTAAGACACGTAGCAAAATACCTTATAAATACACATAGAAGTCACAAACAATGAAAAGAAAGGATATGTGGAGTTATGGAGATGTGGATGTCTAGAGTGAAACAGCCAGGATCCAAAGTGTTAAGTAAAAATGTATTATTATATATATAAACTTTCACGTATGAACTTACTTTTCTTTATCACTTCCCTATATGTTTCAAGGTGATGTGCCTCTTCCTCAGTGGGAGTAAATATTTCAGAACATTTAAAAGTCCTCTATACAAACTACATACATTCCACATTTGCCACACATTTACAAAACGAAAACCACAGTTACACAAACATAGAACACAACATGGAAATATTACACTACTTACCTAAAAGTAGAAAACTAAACACAGCTGAACAATTTGAAATATACAGATATCACACACTACAACCCAACAACATATTAAATGAACAATTACATCATAGATCTCATACACTATTCGATACATTGATCCAAACACACAATTTGAACCTCAGCGCCAATTCCATCCTACCATCAACCCCCACCACACACACCTATAGTCCATAACGGTTATTCTGTAAAACGACATTCAGCATTTACTCCCACTGAGGAAGAGGCACATCACCTTGAAACGTATGGGGAAGTGATAAAGAAAAGTAAGTTCATACGTGAAAGTTTATATATATATAATATATAATAATTACAATTATAAAAATGTATGTTAATTAATTATAATTCTTGGATTTTGTTGTCCATGGCATGTCCGTTGATTAACTAATTATAAGTACAGTACTACTGACTCAGAACACTAAGTTTTTTATTGGTAAAAAATATAAAATTTTTACCTTATAGCCTGAACTAGTTTTCACTTATTATAAGCTTCGTCAGAGGATCACATTAATACTAATTTGATGGTAATTCTGTAATATTAATGTGATGGTAAAATGGTAATTTTACATTTTTACCAATAAAAAACTTATTTACTTATTTTGAGTGGAATATTTAGAAATGAATGAAACTAAAATAGAAACTTAGATGGATTTGGAAGGCGAACAGCAGCAAGACAGGGAAGACAATGGTTGATCGATTCCAACATTAAGACGACGCGATTGAATGACTGCATGTAAAATTGAAATTATGGTATCTCTGAAGATGGTGTTCCGAGTCAGTAGTATTGTACTTATAATTAATTAATTATAATGATCAGTAAGGAGAAACAAATACCTGTTTAGCATGTTCCGCAAGCCATATCTCCTGAATATCCGTTAACTTACCGACAGACTTTCTTTGTAGTTTACTTGCATTTTCATTGAGATCACTTCCATCGGTAACAGTTTTCTCTGAAGGCAGCGGAGTCCTTGCCAAGTGAATAACATAATCTCTTTGACCAGAACACTGTAATAACACACACACATACAAACAAAACATTCAGAAACGATACAGATATTCAAAGTAAAGTATGTTGATGGATTCTTTGTATTAAGACATGTTTATAATTTTGAATACCTGGGCTACAGTGTGTCTTATAATGCAAGCAACGATGTTGTGAATAAGTTGCATAGTTCAACCTTATGTGCGGGACCATTAGGCGAACCCTTAAGTCAGCAAGTAAAGGAACACACCTCAAATTCTACAAGGTGATGGCTCTTCCCACACTTCTTTATGGGTCTGAGAATTGGACTTTAACGAAAGGCCAGGCCAGTCGCGTTCCAAGCGGCTGAAATGAGTTTCTCAGGCACGTGGCAGTATACTCTCCATGATTATAGAAGAGATACAGATATACAGCAGGAACTGAATATTATGAGTATACTCGACAGGATCGCCCAGTATCGGCTGAATTGGTGGAAACATCTTTGCTGAATGGATGACTGCCCAAACAACTATGGAACTATAAGCCAAGGGAACGGAGAGGTGTGGGACGTCCGAGGAAGCGCTGGAGTGACCAGCTCTAATCTTTGCCTATTTGAGACTGGAACAAACCACTCTTGGTTTAATTCTTGAAGATGATGATGATATGTTTATAGGTTATAAAATGCTATATTTTGGGCCATGTAACTGTGGGGTACATAAGGAAGTGAAACGTGCTGACAATGGGGTAGTTCGATCCAACACAAAAAAAGTAACATTAAATGATCATTCAGTTTCTTTACAAAAAGGAATATATGTACATTATTTCAATATCTAATGGTTAACTTAGAAAAATTTAGTTGAAAAGTTTGTGGAGCAATTGCTTAAAAATCTATAGCTTATTAGTAGAACTAAGTTTTTTATGTGTTGCAAGATTCCACACTTCATGTAAACACCTGTTTATTTTCACATCTATCTGTTAATTCATTCACTGTTTACTAGCTTTTGAAATTTGTGTGTTGTGAGTGTTTTGAAAAATTGACAAAATCATGAAATATTTGCTGACTTGTGACAAAATCACAACGGAAATTTATGATGAAATAGTGAAATTCAAGATGAAATGAAATAAAAGAAATACAGATAATTCAATGAAAAAAATGACATGGCATTCATATCCACTGTCCTATTTTCAGGAAGTATGAAGGCCAACCTATATTTTTGGTACAAAGTGTTGAGGAATCCTGACTAAATACTTATGTTTTGAGAAGAAACAGTTGTATAATAGCTCACTTTCTTTGGATAACGGTTGAAGGAAGGGAAGACTGATAAAAGACTTAATCAATTTCACTTTGCAAACCACTGCACATAAGCAATAAACTGAATTAAAACTAAATGCAATGCTAAATCCAATGCTGACCATCGGATCCTCTCCAATGAGACGAAGCTCTTGTCGGCGGGTGAGTACGTACTTCCCTCGCCTTCATACGGAGTCCGTCTTGATACAGAAGCTTGCTGCAATCACAATGAATCGGCGGGGTGAAAGTATTTCTTCAAGTACTTTATAACAGAGCACGATGCAAGCCTCACATACACCTTCTTTCTTCTGACTGGTTGTTGGTGCAATTTTTACCTGTACATGGGACTTGATGAATTTATAAGTACAGGTAGCATTGCGGGACATCTTTAGCCTTCACCACAGTACTGTGGGCCTAACGTATGACACCCCGCATTAGGCTGAATCGATACATCCACTGAAGATGGTGGTTTCACCACTGGGTGCTGCTGAAACGTTTGGTTTTAATGAAAACTTGGACCACGGCCAAACAGCCCACAAATACAACTGACACAGGCCATGAAAGCCTTCCAACCACAATACTTTTGATAAAACTTTTGTTTTTTGAAAAGTACAAACACACATCTGTCGAACCAGAGGGCAAAAGTACGAAGAGAGGGAGAGTGGCTTGAAGAAGAGATAAGTATAGGATGGTGAATTCAATGAAGAGTAGGCCTATGTGAAGACACTAAGAGGCTAGTTCAGAGGCAGGGGAATAACAGTTACTTTGTGAGGGGACCTGTCGTTGACAGGGAGAACACACCTGATTCTGTGAGTGACTAAGAGGCAGGACAATGTAAATTGAACACTCTGGTCTCAATGGGCAGTAGAAAAACACCATGTTGCGAGGCTAACAAAATTTGCACATGTGCACAACAGTCTTGTACAGTGTTTCAAGGCGTGAACATCGGCTGCAACAAGAGTGGTGAGAACAATGGAAGCATGTGTGTGACAGAGACAGAGGTACTACATGAGCGAGACGGTGTACTGTTATCGTGTTGTCTCTCCTCTCCACTCTCTAGACAACTTAGCTACACTTGTTAGTGGGGGTAATTAATGCATTGGGTCGGCGCAGATGACTGTTCAGGAAACACTGTCAGGCCTATACCTTGTGAGGACCTGCCACTGACAGAGAGAAGACACCTGATTCTGTGAGTGACTGTTATCTTTATCTCTTTTCATTGTTTCTTAAAGGCAATGAGCATTCAGTACATGTTGCCTATAATTTTCTAGTATCAAGCAGTGTGCTATAAATAATTGCAATAGGCCCTATATTTTTTATACACAGTTGTACATAAAGTACAGATCTATTAATGAACAAAAACATATACAGTGGAACTTGGTTATTACGGCCTCGGCTGTTATGTCAACTCGGGTGTAGCGTTATTTTGTCATAAGTCCGGTCAAACTGATACCTTTAACGTTATAAAAATTCCTGGTTTTAACGTCACTAAATATTGTACTACTCTGTTATAGCGTCAAATATTTCTCAGATATTTTACTCTAAATTTCATATAAACGTATATACGTGCGCGCGCTACGTCTATGGCTACAGACATACATTGTATGCCTAAAGTGTCACTACCGCAAGTAACTTAAAAAATTATTTTCTGTATGGACAGCGCAACCTACCACAATTTCACTCTTAGATGCAATACAATTCCTAGACGACTCTTGGAATTGTGTAACACAGAAGACGATAGCAAAATGCTTTAGTAAAGCACAACTCGTACATGAAAATTTACCTGATGATGACGAAGACGACAACTCGCCGCTCTCGGAGTGGATTAAGAAATTCGACGTAAATGAATTTGGAAATGAACTTGATTCCTATGCATCAGTGGATGACCAAGTAGACACATTCCAAGTGTTGAGTGACATAGAAATTATCGCGGAAGTAAAAAACAGAAGCAGAAGATAGTGTTGAAGAAGATGCTGAGCACGAGGAGGATGCCGACATCGTTTGTCCGACAGTACAGGAAGCAATGAGAGCCGCCGAAACTCTTTCACGATTTTACTGCTTTAGAGAGACGTCTGACGACACGTTCAATGCAGCGCAGCATCTCCACAGCACAACAGAAAGAATTTATTTTTCAGAAAGGAGCGTTCAAAAGAAAATTACAGATTACTTTCGACAGTACGCCTAAATGTAAGTTACATGTACTTTCTTTTTGATCATTTAAAATATTCTTCATGCTGTTTGTATAAATGATATGCAGTTTGTAAACTTTAGAATAAATATCACGAATAATGCAAAGATCTTTTTTTTTTATTTCTCCTTCCTTACTAGTGATTAAAAAGGGTCTTTTATAACGACTCTTTTATAACGTCACTCGGATATAACGTCATTATTTTTTTGGTCCCTTCAATGACGTATAACCAAGTTCCACTGTAGTACATTTAGCAGCATAATGGAAAGTAAATTATGATGTCAAATGAACAAAGTCCAGCGTTTAAAAAATCCAGCCTTAAGTATGTAACTCAGATTTATACTATTTAAAAAATCATTAAAACTTTCAAATTAAATGCGAACGTTGACAATCCACGAACAACACAGTTTATTAGTTTTTTTTAACACGGTCAACATAACCTCTTTAATCGCAACCAAATTATAAAATTAATAAAAATTCATTACTTAGTTTACATAAATTAGTTTCTAAATTAGCTAGCAAGTACACGATGGAATAAAAATTAAATTACTTGTCCGAGTATCAGTCCGGGAATGTATCCATCTGTTTTTGATATACGAAGAAGATCCGGCAAAATCTTCTCTTCTGCGTACACTGTTCTAACCATTTCTAAATCAGAATATACAAATTATTAACACTTTATGTACACGCCTACAACCTAACCAATTAATGTGTCACTAGGGCATAATACGCTCACAGATTACACACACGTCTGTTACTGTAAACAGCTGACCTGACACCATATAGAGCAAACAACCAATGTTTTAATGCGTGTTCAGTTCTCAAGCGACGAAATATAGTGGGCCGGAACAGCTGTAATAGGACTGTACAACCACAGTGTACAACTCTCTTAATCTCTTAGTCACAAAATGTTTCATAGATGGCATCAGCATTATGAAACAGGAATTACAGCATATTAGAAAATGTGACAAGACAGGTGTTCTCTCTGTCATAAATCTGTTAATATGGTGAATAGCACCGTTTGTATTGATTTATTCTTCAGTTAAGGGGTCTTGGGGAATAGTCAGCGGCAAAATGTAACTTCCGTCGCCGCGCGTGTACTATATTTCGGTGTCCGATATGTACATCCAACTGTTTTCTTCACAAGTAACTAATGCCAGCTTATGGAGGTTATGTACGACAATGTAACTTAAATTAAATTTACTTTGTTAGTGTACAATAAAAGGGTGTATTTATTGGAAGTACAGAAATTAGTTTACATTTATCGCACATAATTACGGTACAGACACGATTTTGGGAGGTTGTGGCTACGTTTAACAATATAACTTAACCTTTTACATTTTTAAAATTAATTAGACTTAACAAACGTTTCCTTAGTTAGTGTACATTCAAAGGCTGTATTTATTGTATGGCTAAAAGCCTGTATATAACATTAACGGCTGTATTTATTCGAAGTAAGTAATGCCAGCTTATGGAGGTTATGTACGCAATGTAACTTAAATAAAATTTACTTGGTAGTTGGTAGCTCTAAATATACTACTTTAATGTATGCGGATTTAACCAGTATATTATCTGTATACACTAAGTTGGCGACTGGGCCGGCGACTACCTGGGGCTGGCCCGGGTAATCCCCTGGAATTCACAACCGCCCGCAGCTGTTTCAATAACGTGTCACCTACTATCAACGCGTCAGGCATTTAACTTTTTTAACTGATTCACAGTTTCAAATTTTCTTGTACATATTTGAAAAGTTCGGAAAAAAATATGAAAAATGACACCAAACACGACATTAATAGGCTGGAAAACCAAATTACGATTGCAACAAAATAAAACTTATGGGTGTATTTAATTATATTCGAGTATGTTTGAAAGCCCCACTGTTGTGAGCGCCAATTTGTAACAAAACGTTTATGGTGTTTTATTTACTTATATGAGACTCCCGTGTATCAACGTCAAGCCCCCCGTTGAAGTCGTCAATTTGAAATAAAACCTTATTTACTATGTTAAGAGAAGATGATGATGCCCCACGTTGTGAGCGTCAATTCGAAATAAAACGTTTATGGTGTTTTATTTACTTATATGAGACTCCCGTGTATCAACGTCAAGTCCCACGTTGAAGACAGCAATTTGCAATAAAACGGGTTTATTGTGTTAATAGAAGATGATGATGTCCCACTGTTGGGTTCGCCAATTTGAAATAAAACCTTTCTGATGTATGTGAGTGCGTGTACTGGGGTTTAATCAATCTGTTATTTATAAATATTATTTATGTTATTAATTATGTAGTCTTAAAGGTGACCTCCTATAATTCAAATTTAATAGGCAAATATATTTGTGATTATGTTATTTTTACTTTTAATTGTACTATAATACAGGTTTAACTAAGTATTCAATAGTTACGCAATATTAACGATATACGTCATGTATTGACTGAATGTATTAAGGATTCTTGTCAACCCTAGTCCCTCTAATTAGATAATTTCATTCAAATTTGGTACAGAAAACACACTAGTTCGGCAATCTCCCGTTCCACCAGCTGTTGACAATTAGCGCTGCTATTTGTAATAGAATTGCGTCTAGGTTAACCTTTCAACGGATTTTATTCACCCTTCTTTCCTGTAACTTACTCCAACCACAACATATAATACCTATTCTGCAATAACATAAAACATTATCTTATACAAGAAAGATTCTTTATTAATTTTGTACGTTATTTCACATTAACAGTTCTCTTCAAAATAATAATATCATTAAATCGATTGTACAACAGTATATCGATCGTCAATTGACCAAGTTCCTTCTGACTTATACAAATTAAATATAACAATAAATATTTCTTATCCCAGGGTTCGTAAAATTCTTTTAACCATTAGTAAGGCCAGGTAATGTAAAATTAAGGTTACTCAAGTATTACAGAAGGTTATTAACTCTAAATATATGGAATTTAAAAAAAGTTGTTTTTACCGGATTGGCGGAACTCAAACTGGCATTGGACGTCTGTAAACAGTTGAAGATGATCTGCTTAGATTACGTTCATCCAGGAAAAAGTGTTCTGGTCCTTAATAAAATTGATGGTGTAGTATACAAGGAAGCTCCCAGGAACTCTTCTGACTGCCGTTCTTCTCTTACGATCTTGATAGTTGTCAGTCACGGTGGAATGGAAATCGTATTCTAGCTTCTTCTTGAAGGTGAAGGTTAATTCTGCAAAAACGATGTCTTCGTATATCTTCTCGATAATTCCGTTAGATTCGGCCTTTGCTTCCCTCAATTAGTCTTCTGATTACATGGGAAATCGGTTTAATACCGAATCCAGCGGAATTATCCTGGTGAATGAAGTGAGGAATTCTCGACTCTTTTTAGAGGTATTCGGTTATAATTTGGAAGTCTAATTGGTTTTATTATTCATCAGTAGTATTATAGAATTAGGTTTCAAATAGGATTTATTAATTTATATTCATATTTTTTCAAATTTTATCATTCGTTTTTAAATATGTCACCTCATCTCAACTTAATAGCATATAACAATCGAAACGAATGAAACGAAAATCAACAACAGTGTACCTTTTTGTTGCCCTAACAACCATTATTTTCTGTCATTGGATGAAATTTGATATCCTAGAGCCAGAATTATAAAATATTATTACGCTTTTTTATTAAAATACTCCATGCTTGGAATCATACCGAATTACTTAAAACTTTCACCCAACCTACCTTATTATACCATATATAATTTACTACAGTTTCATTGGACTGGACCCATTAAAAAGGTATTAATTTCCTTTGAAAGTATTAAATTTAGGCCTATAGGTTTTCTTACAACTGTTATAATATTGTTTGGTTTCTTAACTTAATTTTCTTTACCTGACCTACTGTACAATTAGTTACCCCTTAACACTTAACTAAAAATGAAATTAATTAGTTACCGGTTCATGGTTATTTACATTAATTTTAATTTCCTGGTTTTACTTTATTACATTAATTAATTCGTCCTGGAACCCTTCATTAGTTTACAACATAATTATCAGAACTACTTGTCAACTTTTAGACACTTATTGCCATCCTGGCCAAGTTTATAAACATTAATTCAAACAACTTCATTATCCAATTTTAGTCACTACATATAACATAGTATAATGCCTAACACAGGTAATTATACTCAATTGTCTAAAGACAATTTTAACATAAATAAAAACATTACCACTGATTAAGTATTCCTATAAAACAACAGTTCACTCTTACTATACTCAAAACATAAAACAAATATTCTGTGAACACTAACATGCTACAGTATAAAGAACAAGTACAATTTATTATATTAACCATTAATTGGTATAGTATTTTATACTCAACGTTATTTATTACATCTTTCAACTTGAGGTACATCTCAGATGTACTAATTACTGAGCAACCTTAATATCGGGGTATGGTCCTGGACCATAATTAATTCATTTTTTTATGTAACGTTGGGGACCTCAATTCTGTTACGTTACACGATTCATTTATTGGAGCCATTTAATGAAATTTTGGTAATTCTATAGCTGACCTGGATCACCTTTGATTTCTTTCAAATTGTAGTATGTTTCACATTTAGTGTCCTAATGACTATTTTCAACTAGATTAAGTCCCGCAAACGTAAAATAACTAAGTAATTTGGAAAAATAAAAGTGCTAAATACGTAACACGCTGCACCGCCATTATGCTGGTTGTTGTTCGTTCTCGTTCATACACCTGCACGTAGCGCCGTCCACAGAGTACGAATATATATAGATAGAGGGGCGCCATCTATCTTATAAAATTTAACCTCTCTTAAGCACAGGTAATAATAATTCATGATAAACCTATGTTTATTGTTAAATGTGATCCGAGGCCGAAGGCCGCGGGAAGTTATCCGCAAGGCCGTAAACTTTTTCCATGCTGCGACATGGTTTTTATTTGGGGTATGTATAGTTTAATAACCGGAGCAGTAGCAATATTGGCAAAAGTAATGTTGGTTGGAAACCACGTAAAATGGCGGCGCAGCGTGTTACGTATTTAGCACTTTTATTTTTCCAAATTACTTAGTTATTTTACGTTTGCGGGACTTAATCTAGTTGAAAGTAGTCATTAGGACACTAAATGTGAAACATACTACAATTTGAAAGAAATCGAAGGTGATCCAGGTCAGCTACAGAATTACCGAAAATTCAAATAATATTTTACATACTGTAGCTATTTACATGGTTAAAGGTAAATGTTCAAATATATTTCTTTACGCTAAGTTAAGTTAAGTTAAGTCTTCATTAAGCGGAGAAGTTGGTTCCCTTAAGCGGCCATCGTGCACCATGACTCTGCAAACAGAACGAAAACAATAGTGTTCTCCGTTTAACATTTGAAATGTATTATGATAAAAATAAATTTTTATCAAAGTGAAATTGTATGTATTTAAATATGAACCATACCTGCTTACTCCAGAGGTGACACTCCCAAATCGGAATCTTCGTCACTTTCCCAGTCACTGTCATCTGAGTCACTAGGAGCCAAATTGATCACCAATTCCTGAACACTGATGTCATCCAGTTCTTCATTTGTCCAATCAGAATCAATTTCTTTTTTCACGTGTTCTATGCATTTTCTCCAAGCGTCTGTAGAAAAAGAGTTTATTGCTTCCATAAACAAACATTGGACATCATTTATTTTGAAGGTGGTGTCTCATGCTGAAACATATTTTTTTAAGTTTGCCCAAACTAGTTCAATTGGGTTGTAGTTGGAGTGGTATGGTGGGAGTCTTATAATTTTGAAACCAAGCTCAGAGGCTTTCTTGTCTATTACGTAAGATGTCACCTGTGGCTTATGCAGCTTTACAAGGCGATAGAGCTCTGGTCTGTGCATGTCTGTAGAAAATGTAATATTACGTGACTTTAGCCATTCTACCACTTCACTCTTCCTCAAGGCAGACGGCGCTTTATTAGCTACTCGAGAGTTGTCCATGACGATTGTTGATCCAGCTGGGATCGAAGGAAGAAGAACTTCAAAACAACCCTCAAACACCTCGGCATTCATTTCTTCATGATACTCAATGGTTTTTTTGGACTGAAAAATTAGAGGTGGCGATCTAATCCAGCCGTTCAAGCCCCCTGCATGGCATATTATTAACCTTTTGCCCTTTCCTAAAGGTGCATTTACTGAACACTTTATGCTGTCATCGGTCCATCCAGAATCTTTAGAGATGTTAGCATTCATCCATGTTTTATCCAAAAAAACAACATTTTGAATGTCAACTTCACGAATTTTCCTTAAAAATCAGCACCTTGCTAGAGCCACTGATGGTTTCTCCATTAGTATTTTTCTATTATTTAATTTCTTCCATTTGAAGCCAATACTTTTTAAAACCTTTCCTAATGTCCTTATGCACCCATTGAACAAACGTGCCACACATAACGTAGTTTTAGGCTTTCGGAGAGTTGGTACTCTCGGCGTCTGTAATAGCCAATAACATGATTACGAATAGCATTTTTGTCGAAATCATCAAGCCCTGAAACTACTGATTCAAATGGTTTTTTTTCTTCTTGGAGTGTGAAGTTTTGTAACAGAAGGGCCAGGATTTGGTTCGGTGACAGTAGCGTCACTACTTACTGCGGCTCCGTTTCCATGAAGTGGTGGGTGTAGACCATCTTCAAAGCCCAGATGTCCCTCACTTTGACTTGCTCTATCTGCCAAAGCCTGTTTCAATTGTAATTTTATCTGGCACAGAGTTCTTGGTGATACTTGACATGCTGTGGCCACTCTTTCAGATACTTTATTGACATCTAGTAAAGGTCCTTTATTCTCCCGCTCCCGCTTGAAGTAGTGTAAAACTGATGCTATAATAGTTATTGCCTGAGAGTTGTATGGCGTCCCACGTTTATCTGTTGAGGGTGGCATAGTCGCAAATGGACTTCAATAAAACTTCTATAATTGACATTATTCCCTTATATGACATCTAATTAATTAACAATCCATTAATGCCATTCATCTGCATTCTTTGAGATGAACATTTTGATGCTCCATACGATAGGTTTCTATTCATTTTATTTTATTTCTATTCATTCTATTCACAAACTACTAATCTTAATATTTGCATTATTTAAGATTTTCACATAAAAATGTTAAATTTCCTGCCTTATTTACTTATTTATGACTAATAAATGACATTTATTTACAAACCACTTAGGGTAACATTATTTACAATAATTAATAATGTCCCACTTAATAAAAATCATGTTTGGCTAACTAGGCCTAACCCAACCTTGGGTACTGACACCTTAATTCTTTTTCTTATAGTAATGTTATTTAACTTTATGGTGATATAACTGTTCCTTATAACTACCTATAACTTTTACAACAATACTAATGACTAAATTCAATAATTATTTCTTACAATTAACATAAATAGTTTGTGTAGGCATTCTGGCCCAAAGTAGTTATAACATTCTTCTTTTCCTATTTTAACAATTTTTACTTTTAATACAAGACAATTACTCTACATTGTTCTTGATTCTTATTCAACTTCCTAGATAATAATCATGACATAATTTAACAATTATTTGCTATAAATAACATAAATGAGTGTTTTAGACTCTCTGGCCTGGGATAGTGACCCTTAGTTTCATTCTTATATTAAAAATACATGTTCCTTCCTATTATGTGATTATTCTAAAACATCCTACATAACTTACTGAAACTCTGACAACACAGTTTGTCACTTAATATTGTTTTCCTTACTTATGCTAAGAGTTCTTAGCTTCAGAATTAGTATTCTGAAAGTCTAGTCCATGTGTATCTAGTTTTATTATTTCTTTTGTTTATACATCTTGGTTAATCATTTTTCCATTACTAGAATATTATTCTAATAATACAGATTCCAGTATTATTTATACCATATCGTTTGTTTAATTGGATTTCATTAAAAATTGTTCTTTTTTACATACAATTATTGACTAGTTTTAGTGTCTCATATTTCTTCTTTTTTATGTTATAATTCTAATTATAATACTTATTATCTAGTTGTTATAATTACTATACTATACTATACTTATTTACTACTTTATAAGTAGTTTTCACTTTCTATATATAATTCATATAGTTTACAATGCTTTTTTGTTCTTTCTTTTGCTTAAAACATTATAATGGTACATAACCTTACTTGTAGGTTTACATTTTGTTTCATTGCTGTTTTATTATTACATTTTTAACTCACTAATTTTAATACTCTTCTGGATTTACATTATATTATTCATAATCATAAATGAAATTTATTATTTGATTTCATTCTTTTAGTCCTTGGGAACTAATTATTGTATTATTAATTTTCTTTATTAATTATCCAGTTTATTGCTGCTGTATGGAGTATAGTTTTAGCTTTTTTACCATTTTTTAATGCAGTTTAATGGAGTACAATCTTATTATTGTTAATGTAAACAGGTATAGTCTTCTAGTTCTTATTGATTTTAATACATTGTTCTTATCTCTTTTTAATTTCTCAGACATTATTTATTGTATACAATTTAGTTAATGACCTAGTATTTTGTTGTTCATGTATCATGGTCATGAAATAGTTTCCTTTGGGACTTATTTTATGTAAGGTGAAAACATAACGTTACATAATACCCCCTGTTTAAAGTCGAGTTATTTCAGTAATTATGGTTGCATTTTACTGAAATAAATGGCTATAATTTGTGAAACTTTTCTTCCTTAATTAGTCTTCAAAATATTTTTTCATTTCTGTTTGGTTGTACACCCCTTTTATCTGATTGGTGTTGGGGTTAGCTATTTGATAAGTATTGTTACCCTTTGTTTGTGTCACTATATACGGTCCGGTATATAACAAGAGTAATTTTCTTGCTATACCTTCTGCGGAACTGGGTAACTGTCTATTTTTTATTAAAACCTTGTCTCCCACTTGGTATGGTATTAATCTTCTCTACGGCGTTGCAGTTTGGCTTGATGTAGTATCCTGTTATGTATTTCAACCTTGGCATATTCTACCTTCTCTCCTGGAGGGAATTCAATAAAAGATGTTATTTCTCGTGGTGGTGGTGGCTGTTCATGCATCACTTGATAAGGGCTGGTTCCTATGGTTTCATGGTATGCCAAGTTAAGGAATGTCTCCATCGAGTCAATGTACTGGCTCCAATCACGATGTTCATTATGGCAATAGGTCCGCAGGATTCTTCCTACTTCCCTCAGAACACGCTCTGCAGGATTACTGCTGGGGCGATACACTGATGTTTTGTATGTTCGGATCAGTAATTCTACCTTCCACTTTTTTTCCTTTAAACTGGGTCCCATCATCAGTCACGATGGTCTCCAGTCTTCCTACTTCTAGAATATATTTATTGGTGATTATCTCCACAATCTTGTTGGTTGTAGCCTTACTGATAGGATAGAGTCTCGTAAATTTTGAATAGTGGTTGAAAATAATGATAATGTATTTATATCAATGTCTCCCTCCACTTCTAGGGAATGGACCACATATATCCAGAAATGCTTTCTCCAGTCTATGATCAGAAGTTATTATCATAGCTCCTTCCCTTCTTTCATTGTTCACTTTCACTAACTGACAGATCCTGCAACTCTTTATAAATTGTCTTACTTTTTTATTTATTCCTTTGATATACAAATGTTCCAACAGTGCCTTCACTACTTTGAGTGGTCCCATGTGTCCATATCTCACATGATAATCATTTATTATTGATGACTCTGTTGCTCTGGGTACATATAGCTTCCATGTTTGGTCTCTGACTGTAGGGCGAGTAAAAATAAAATGGGTGCAATAAAATGGCCTTTTGTTGAATCGCTTCTTTCAATTTTCTCTCTGATGTTGATTAACTTTGGGTCAGTGTTTTGGTCCTCCTTCACTTTGTTGAGAACTTCCTTTAATTCTTCATGGGATTTTAGGATATAAAAAATTCTCCCTATATTTTCTTATTCAAATGTTCCTTTCTCGAGGTTTACCCTTGATAATCCATCTGCCACTATGTTCTTCTTACCAGGTACATACTCCCAATCCAGATTATATTCTTTCAGTATTAGTACCCACCTAGTAAGTCGACCATGGTTAAGCTTGCAGTTTTTTAGGAATGAGATGGATTTGTGGTCTGTACTAATGGTGACTGGATATCCCAATATAAAGGTCTGAAATTTTAAACAGGCGAAAACCACACTCAGCAGTTCTTTTCCCGTTACCGTATAATTTCTTTTGCAGCTACTTAGAACTCTGCTGGCGAAAATGACTACCATGTGATTATCTTCATCGTCTTCTTGATACAACTCGGTTCCTACACTGATGTTACTGGGATCACAGTTCATGAAAAAACATTTATTAAAATTTTGGTGGTGTAACATCACACTGTTCAGAAATTTATTTTTTATTAGGCTAAAGTTATTATCTTCACATTCACCCCACTTCCATTTGTTTTTCTTGGATAGTAGATATTGAAAGTTGGAGATTACTTCTGAGTAGTCTGCTGAAACTTTCGGTAGTAATTGCATATACTTAAAAAGATTGCAGCTGTCTTAAGTTTTTTGGTTTGGGGAAATTCTGGATTGCTTCCACCTTTTCTGGTGATGGTGTTATTCCTGTTTCTGACAGAATAAATCCTAAAAACTGTAATTCGTTTGTAATAAATTTAGACTTGTCCAGCTTTAGTATGATATTATTGTTTTGTAATTTATTAAGTACTACCTCAATTCTACTGCAGTGTTCCTCCCAAGTGTTTGATGTGATTAAAATGTTGTCTACATATACTGTTGCAAATTCTAGGGCCTCCTTCCCTAGGATCTGATCCATACATTGTATGAATATTGGCACTGAATTTACCAATCCAATTGGCAGGCGTTTGAAATGATAATTCCGCCCTTTGAATATAAAAGCGACGTACTGTCTGCTGTTCGGGTGCAACTCAATCTGCCAGTACCCGCAGACAGCATCCCAGGTGCTCATGTACTTACACCCATGAAATCTCTTCTTGATTAAAATTAAATTGATTAAAACACCCATGATTAAAATTAAATTGTAATAACTGCAATAGTTTCTACATAGGCCAGACGGGAAGATCTTTTTCATCCCGTTACTCTGAACACTTAAAGGCCCTTTCCAACAACAATATACATTCTGCGTTTGCCACACACATACACACACATAACCATAGCTACACCAACATAGATACTAATCTTGAAATATACACCTCTTACCCAAAGGGCGAAAACTCAACACAGCTGAACAGTATGAAATATACAAACACCACACAACACAACCAAACAATACACCAATTGTAATATAAATCACATACACTTTTCGACACAGTTATACACAAAACAAACAATAATTCGGATCCCCGTGCCAATCCCCTTCCTCTATACACCACCCCCACTAAACCTTCCAACCAACAAACGTTACTAGGTACTGGCAGTCTGTCGCAAAGCTGAAGAAGGCGAACACGACGCCGAATCGCGTTCTACATACAAAACAGACAAGTAAGTTTCACTTGAGAAAGTTTTCAATATATATAAAATCTCTTCATTATTTCATCAATTTCACCTGGAGATGTGTGGCCATTGATAAGCATTTTGTTTAACTCTCAAGCGTCTAGGCATAAGCGAACTTGACCATCCTTCTTCTGTATAGCTACTATTGGACTAGTGTATGGGGAGTTACTTCTTTCTATGATGTCTTCGTTGACCATCCTCTGAATTTCTTGTCGAGCTGCTTCTTTTAAGGCTTGAGCAATAGGATATGACCTCCTGTTAAAACTGACAGTATCTTTAAATTTTAGTTCACACAGAAAGTTTTTTGCTTTTCCGGGTGAATCGGAAAATACTTGACTATATTGATTGTATATGTGGATTAGTCTCTGTTTTTCTTCTACACTAATAATTTCTTCTGAGTTCCCACCTTGAAATTCCCTTATTTCTTCTATCTTCCATTGCCATAGACCTGATTCTGTTACCTGATTATTCTTTCCTATGGGTAACCTATTATTTTCCTTAACAAAATATGAATTCAGACACTGAGGGGCACGTATGCTTCCAATTATCTCAGTCGATAATTCATACCCATCTGCATGCAGTGTCACTTTACCACTGGCCAGATTAATAACTGCAGAGTGGCGCCGTAGCATATCACACCCGATTAAAATTCTGAAGGGTAACCCTTGGGGTACTAGAAACTCCATAGGAATCCCTATTCCTTTATTGGTAACGTTCAGTCTTACTTGTTGTTTAATGGTCTTATTTTGTTTTCCTGTGGCGCCGATAATTGTAATATTATTAATTGGTAGTGTAGGTATTCTTTCTGTAGTGTTCTCTTTAATTCTGTTTAGCTCAATTTTATCAATTAGCGAAACATTCGCTCCCGTGTCAGTCATTGCTTCTGTTGGTACTCCATTTAGTTGTCTTGATTGTTCATCTCTTCTTTCACAGCACTATCACTTTACTAAAAATGAACATTATCTTGTGAAAACTTACTTTTTTCGTCGGACGCGTTTCGGCGTACGTATCCGCCTTTCCTAGTCAGGAAAACTGAACACATCCACATCCCACATAACTCAACTCTGGCATCTTTTGATATAACCAATCTATACACTAATGTCCCCATCAAAGAAACCATCCAAACACTAGAACAACTACTCAGACAAAACAACACACCTGAAACACACATACAAGAAATCATCACACTTACCAAACTAATAACTGAACAAAATTACTTTACATACAATAACAAGATATACACACAAACAGAAGGTCTCCCGATGGGTTTCCCCATATCAGGAATACTAGCAGAAATATATATACACAACATAGAACAGAACCACATAATAAACAACAACAAATACACTAACAAAATTATATACTGGCACAGGTATGTAGATGATATATTACTTTTATTCAAAGGCAACACAAGACAAGTTGAAAACTTCCACAAATACATAAACACTATACACCACAAATTAAAATTTACACTGGAAATTGAACAAAACAATAGTATAAATTTTCTAGACCTAACAATTAACAAAACTAACAATACACACACATACAAAATATACAGGAAACCAACCACAACTGACATGGTTATACACAACACATCAAACCACCCAACACAACATAAACATGCGGCCTTCATCCATATGCTCCATAGACTAACTAAAATACCCTTAAATAAACAAGATTACACCGACGAACTCAACACAATAAAATACATAGCAATCAAAAACGGTTACAACCTTAATTTAATAAACACACTACACAAACGCATCAAAAACAAAAACAACAAAACACAAAATACCATCAACACACAACACAATAAATACATCACACTCACATACCACAACTCCTACACACACGAAATCGCCAACACATTCAGAAAACACAAATACAAAATAGCATACAGAACAACCAATACCATTACAAAACACATCAATAATACAAACACAGACATAGACAAATATAACAAAACAGGTGTATACAAATTAAATTGTAATGACTGCAATAGTTTCTACATCGGCCAGACAGGAAGATCTTTTTCATCCCGTTATTCTGAACACTTAAAAGCTCTAACCAACAACAATATACACTCCGCATTTGCCACACACATACACACAGAAAACCACAGTTACACCAACAGACACTAATCTCGAAATTTTACATTACTTACCTAAAGGTCGAAAACTCAACACAACTGAACAATACGAAATATATAAACACCACACAACACAACCAAACAACATACTCAACGATCAATTACAATATAAATCACATACACTTTTTGACACAATTTTACAAAAAACAAACATCAAGTTGAATCCCTGCACCAATCCCCTTCCCCCACACACCACCCCCACTACACCTTCCACACAAAAACCGTTACGAAATGATGGCAGTCTGACTAAAAGCTGAAGAAGGCGGATACGTACGCCGAAACGCGTCCGACGAAAAAAGTAAGTTTTCACAAGATAAAGTCCATTTAGTTCCACCTGTACATACACTATGTCATTGTTTGGTCGTGCTTCTTCAACTATTCTCTCTTCTAATAAGTCTGCTTGTATATTTTTTAAGTAATGATTCCTAATTATTGTGATAGGTGTCGTTATTCTTAAGTCCGATTCTTGGTAATTGTATTGCCCGATAGTGGTTTGCAGTGACGGGCGGTCAAGTCTTCTCACTGCTGGTTGCCGTTTCCCCTATTTCCATCATCGTTGTTGGGTTGGTCCTGATTATTCCTGGGTTGGTTCTCAGGTGATTGTCTTCTCTCCTCCTCCCTGCTTCTTGATCCAGAGTACTCCGCGCTGCGACTTCGCTGTGGATGCCTGTTATCATCCTCTCTCTGGTACTGGTTTTCGTAGCTCCGTCCATTGTTGAAGCTACGTCGTTGTCCCCTAAATCGGTTGTTATTATTGTTGTTGTGATTGTTATTGTTCTGATATGTTCACACGTAATTCACTCTTTGTCGGTTGTCCCATGGTTGGTCATTCCGACGTTCGTTCGGATTCTCTGGCTGACGTCTATTCCTTCGGTAGTATGCCTCCTATTCGTAGCTTTCCAACAGAGCCTCCATACCTCCAATAGTTCTGACTTGCCCACTTAACCGAGCACGTACGATTCCTTCCTCAAAGTGATAGGCGATCTTTGTGACTAGGCACTCATCTGGTATCTTTGGTTCCAAATATCGGGCGATACAGATTTTTCCTAAGAAGTAGGCAGTTGGTGTTTGTCCTCTGGTGCTGTCGTGTATTACAATTACAGCTTTACAATTATATTATTTCGTTGAGCGCCAGTTGTGTCGTAATACACAACAAAATAAAATATAAGAATATTTCGTACGAACCTTAATCGTTATACATATTATATGTTTACCACACTTGTATTTATAGAGCGTAACTATAAGAAATTTAAATAGTTAAATGGGCGTGTCTGGCCCACATTCAGGGCGACAATTTATAACAACACACAATTTCAATGTAATTTAATTTGTGTAGCCCCACACTTTTGGAGCACCAAATTATATAACAACACAAATTTATATATTGAATTCATGGGTGTAATCATAATAATAAGATGATGCGTTATATAAGAGTTAAAATTTTTCCATTATTTATTTATTTTTTTTTAAACAAATTCTTTCATTTCGCATATTGAAATATACTCATTATTAAATCGTATGTACGATAATCTATCTATTCTATAACATATAAAGCCCCAGAGGTCACTCACTGACTGACATAAATTCTAACCAATAAGGAAGCCTCGGAGCGAAAAAATACAAGAGACCTTTTTTATTCCCCATCCGAAGTAACTTGGGGAAAAATTATAAAACCAAAGCTTTGTGCAACCGGAAGCCCGAAAAAACGAATTTCGTCTGACCGATTTTCATACCGGATATAAGGAAGCCTCGGAGCGAAAAAAAACAAGAGACCTTTTTTATTCCCCGTCCGAAGTAACTTGGGGAAAAATTATAAAACCAAAGCTTTGTGCAACCGGAAGCCCGAAAAAACGAATTTCGTCTGACCGATTTTCATATCGGATGTAAGGAAGCCTCGGAGCGAAAAAACACAAGAGACCTTTTTTATTCCCCGTCCGAAGTAACTTGGGGAAAAATTATAAAACCAAAGCTTTGTGCAACCGGAAGCCCGAAAAAACGAATTTTGTCTGACCGATTTTTATACCGGATATAAGGAAGCCTCGGAGCGAAAAAAACACAAGAGACCTTTTTTATTCCCCGTCCGAAGTAACTTGGGGAAAAATTATAAAACCAAAGCTTTGTGCAACCGGAAGCCCGAAAAAACGAATTTTGTCTGACCGATTTTCATACCGGATATAAGAGGGGAGCCTATCTCGAGAACGGTTAGCGCTATCGAGCTGGGAGTAATTTTAATCCAGTCGGCTCGCCTGACTAAATGTAAACCGATTATCGGTTGTTTGAAATTTACGAATAACTTTATTGTTTCTTGTTTGTTTTATGGCCCAGTGGGGGACTGGTATTAGTTTCTTATTTTGAGCAGTTGTTTTCTGCAATAAAAGTACCATTTACCATGTATTTAAATGTAGAAATACAAAATGAAAGGTATTGCGCAATCGATGAGTCATCCTGTTACGTCAGAATGTTACGCATTTGACGCTCTTGAAGAGGCCGCACGCTTCATGAAAGCTGACAGATTGAGGCAATTTTTTGTTATGCTCTCGACGATAGGATCTCCGGTGCCGGAAATGTGGGAGAAATATAAAGCAAATTTATGCGAGGATTTTTTGGAACATTTTCACGAAGATGAGGAAAGAGCGTATAAGTTAGGTCTTATTCACATAGATAGGTGTCTGCGCCGACATGGATCTTCGCTTCTAGAGACCGGTCTTCCCGTAGTTGAAGACGATTTCACGGAATTAGGTCGAGAAAATCTTCAATACAGCGTCTCAGTTCAGAATGCTTTTGTCGAGGAATGGGAATCGCGGCTTTCTTCTGATCAATCTAGGGTTTTTGATTACTTTAAGTTGCTCTTGCGCGGCGAACAAAATGAAAAAGTTCTCTTCTTGGACGGTCCTGGCGGTTCGGGAAAAACGCTCCTTCTTAAAATTATTTCAGCTTTCGCGCGGTCTCAAGATAAAGACGTCTTATGCGTAGCCAGTTCCGGCATCGCCGCTCAAAATCTCACCGGAGGTACGACTGCACATAGCCTTTTCAGATTACCCCTAGATATACGCGATGACGGTTTCTGGTCGATAACCAACGGGACACAGAGAGCTGAACTCATCCGAGAGGCGACTTTACTGATTTTCGATGAAGCGGCTATGGCGCATAAAAAACTAATCGAAATGTTGGACCGGTCTCTCAGAGACCTGATGCAAAAGGATGAGTTGTTTGGCGGTAAAATAATAATTTTCTCGGTAGATTTCAGGCAAATTCCTCCGGTAATAGAAAACGCTAAGACAAATGCCGATATCGTTCGTGCGTCAGTTCGCGGATCTTATATCTGGAAAAAAGTTAAGTCGTTCACGCTTACAACGGCCCATAGGTTAACGGGCGAAGGATATTATGAAGAATTTTTAATGAAGATAGGTTCCGACTCCACCGAAAAACGCGAGCTCGGCGAAGGGCGTAATTTGGAAAAACTCGTGGCACTACCACAGCTATCCTACGTGACTACGCTTCGCGAATTGATCGAGTTTGTTTTCACCAAAGAAATTTTACAGAAGCCTGATGAATGTGCAAAAAGGGTTGTAATATGCACTCTGAATAATAATGTCAAAGAAATTAACGGTATAGTATTACAGGCGCTCGACGGGGAAATTCAAAATTTATGTAGTTTCGACAGTGTAGCCGAGGAGGACGGAGCGGGAATAGATGTTGATGAGTCCCTATTACATCAGGCTCAAGGGAAAGGAATTCCAGAACACATTCTCAGGCTTAAGATAGGATCGGTTTGCATGGTGACGCGAAATTTAAATTTTGATCTCGGCTTAGTCAACGGCACAAAAGTAATTATCGTCGCAATTACTCGTCGACTTATCCATGCCGAAGAACAGGCTCTGACGAGCTTTTTGGCATCCCAAGAATAACTTTTAAATTTCCGATCTTCCCAAATAGTCCCATCGAAATGTACAGGCGGCAGTTTCCCCTCCAACTTTGTTACGCGATAACGATCCACAAAAGTCAAGGGCAAACTATAGATTTCGTGGGATTAGATTTACGGTCCGACCCTTTTACCCACGGGCAACTTTACGTCGCGCTTAGCCGGGTAAGATCTCTGAAAAATATTCACTTACTTGTTCCTCCCGACCGGGTTATAGATGGCGTTCCTCACACAAGAAACATAGTGTATAAAGAACTATTATAAATAATGTATTCTCGGTAATAAGCTTTCCACCCTGTAAATATGTAATATAATAATGTTTAAGTTGTATTCTTGGATTTCGTTGTCCATGACGTGTCCGTTACTTAACTAAATATCAGTATAATATTGATGACTCGGAACACTAAGTTTTTTATAAGTAAAAACGTAAAGTTTTACCTTACAGCCTAAACCGGCTTTCACCTATAGAAGGCTTCATCAGAGGCTGTCGTTAGTAGCGCTGCTCGTCTTGTTGTTGGCGACGAGATAGTGTTTCGAAAGATTGAAGCTTTTTTTTTTTTTTTTTTTTTTTTTTTTTTTTTTTTTTTTTTTTTTTTTTTTTAAACGACATCCTAAACGAACAGACACAATTCAAATCGCACGCATTATTCGAACACATCTCACCACACACACAGCTTCAATCTTTCGAAACACTATCTCGTCGCCAACAACAAGACGAGCAGCGCTACTAACGACAGCCTCTGATGAAGCCTTCTATAGGTGAAAGCCGGTTTAGGCTGTAAGGTAAAACTTTACGTTTTTACTTATAAAAAACTTAGTGTTCCGAGTCGTCAATATTATAGTGATATTTAGTTTAAGTTGTGTAATATTGAAGTTTGCATGTTAAAATAAGTGATTGTAAAATTCAGATATTGTAAATAAATAAAAGGCATTACCGAGAATACATTGTCTCGGATATGTTCGTTCGGAGGCTGTTGTAAATATGTACATGGCTCCCCCGACGTTCGTCGGATCGGGGCATCCACCGAGGGGGTCTGGGGCGAAGCCGCGAGTTTAATTTGTGTAGCCCCACACTTTTGGAGCACCAAATTATATAACAACACAAATTGATATATTGAATTCATGGGTGTAATCATCATAAGAAGATGATGCGTTATATAAGAGTTAAAATTTTTCCATTATTTATTTATTTATTTTTTAAACAAATTCTTTCATTTCGCATATTGAAATATACTCATTATTAAATCGTATGTACGAATCTTTCGCACACGACTTATAGCTAACAAATTACATACAATAGGTTATACATAAATCTTATTATCTACTCTTAACTAATTAATTATTTTTGCTCTCGGCTTAACTCATTGTGTGGTCATCTTTTGCAGTTGCTGATTAATTTACTTCAATAATGAATTTACTTGTATTCCAATTTCTTTAATATTAATTGGTTTTCAAACTACTGCATATGCATTCTCCTTTATCAACAAAGACTTTATTAATTACTTTAATTTAAAATCAAATATTTCTCTTATATCATTTACGTTACTCTCAATTACTAAATTTTATACAAGAGATATTATTCTAAATTACACTCTGCCTTTATACTTATGTACAATTTAGTAATTTTAATCAACTGTTTGAATGTCTCATTCTAACTTTAATTAGTGTCTTTCAAATGTCTGTATTTTACTATGGTTTTTCTACACCTCGTTGGACGTGGTTAATCATCCGTATGTCCTCCTTTGGTCCTCAGTCCTCGGTCCTCGGGTCCTCTTCCCGGATTCCACTGCATGTGCTGTTTCATAGTGGTCTCGCCTCACATCATATGCTGCAGGTGTATCCATAGACCTCCTTGTATGTGCTCTGCTGCTCTGGTTGGACTTCCAGTTCGTCCTGTGACTCTCACTGTAGATTTAAAATAGCGTCTCTGACTGACATAGCCTCCTGTGGCAATGGTTGAATAGAGAAGAAGAAACTTTATTAGCGCAACCTGGTATTTATAGCCAGGTCGTGCAAAAGCTCAGGTTTGAACAATTTTCAACTTGTCAGAGTTTGTTGAAGCGTCTTTTCCCCCACTCTGGTTCAATTTACTAATTTTGCCTATCTTCGCGAATTACAAAGTCTGTTTTACACCACTCGATGCTCAATCGATCGCTAATTTTTATATATGTTTACTATACGTAAATTACACTTCTTTATTGTAATTACAAAAAGAGCTATTCACTTTTTACTTATAGTAATTGCACTTTCTGTCACTTTGTCACAGTCTTTTAACCCTTTGTTCACCTTTATTTTTTACACCCTCTGGTGTCTTTTGTTTTACCATATCGTACATATTTTTCTTATAATTAAAATAAAACAAAACTATCCTACTTGAAAAGGGTTGGTTACAGTTCAGGAATGGACAGGCTTCACACACACAAACAAAATACACGTGTACACAATGCTAGCGATACCTGGTGGGCCAGGTATGCGTGTCCATGCATGAATTGTGCGTTCCCTATTTTTTTAAACAATCCAGCTTGCAATCTGAATCATGTCTTCCATATTTATTTATTTTTATTATTTATTTAAATTATTTTGGCAATGCACAGTACCATACATGGTTGTACTGTTGCAATATATATATTGCGACAGTACAAATAAGTGATGTACTGAGCATTAGATATAAAAATTTAAATATACCTAATAAACTGTAAATAATTAATAATTTATTAGAAATAAGCATGTCAGGGATTGCAAGCTTGGCTCAGACAAAAATATGAACAGGTGTTTCGACCTGAATTGACGTGCACACACACACAAATGTAACTGAAAGTGTGTACACCAGTATTTGCTAGTGTGTGTGAACGCAGGTCTATGCAGGCGAGTTTACCACCCCAAGATGAATAATTGCATAATTACTGTTTTTCCGTAATTATTCATAAACTATAATTAAGAAATAAAATCCAAAAACACAATAAAATGTAAGAAAATTTACAAATACTGTGTACGAAAACCATGTGAAAGTGCCACACCGTATGAGTGTAATAGTGAAATAACTGTGTACAAATCGAAAGGGTTAAGTTGCAATGTCCAAAATTACAGTGAACATGTGTTGTAAAAATAGTTATAAGATAAGTATAAGAGTATACTTACAGGACTCTGCAATTCGCAGAAATATAAGAAATAGCGAAATTGACAAAGAGTGGGGGAACTGAACCCAGAGACAGTTTCTGACATGTCGATTTTGTACCACTGCAGGTGTTGATCAAGACATGGGTATAAATAGGACACACAAGCTACAGTGGTTCTCTTTCTTAAATCATCCACGGTGCAGCGGGAGCTTCTGCCCGTCCGCACAGAATATTTAAATTTTTGTAAATAGTTTCATCCTTCCAGTTACATACAGTTATGTAACTGGATTGTAAAACAAACAATTTTTAAGTAGTAACAAAATTACATAAAAAGATCCACATAAGAAGATCAACTGACGTCCGAAACAGCACGAGGAGAAGTTCCAGAGAGCAATACGACGCTGGACAGAGAGAGTCGACGCTGGACAAGAGGAGAAGAGAAAGGCGACGCTGGACAGAGAGAGAGTCGACGCTGGACAAGAGAGGAAGTCGACGCTGGACAAGAGAGGAGAAGAGAGGCGACGCTGGACAAGAGGAGAAGAGAAAGGCGACGCTGGACAAGAGGAGAAGAGCGAGTGATGCTGAAGTTCGAGACGAGGACGATTACAGAGGGATCCAATGATTGAGTATGATTGACGACGATAAGGTGATAAACAACTTATTTATCTCTTAATCGAACAATTAACGTAAAGACAATTAAGGACATTCTTGTTCTATTTAAAAGTAAGAGTCAATGTTTATTGTAAAATTTGAATTAAAATCATAGATGTTATTGAAATAAGATTAACGTAAACAAGAGCTCAAATTAGTATTGAAATGAAAAGAAAACGAAGCATTTAAGTAAAAATTAGCGTTTGATATAAGTCAGTACTGAGAAACAAAAGATAAATTCAGTAACTATTGGTATTTTTGAGTTACATTGCAATATATAAGAAAATATTTAAATATTAATATTTTGAAACACACTAATTGACTGAGTAATCTGGAAAAGAGATTTTTCGTTAATACAATAATTAGTAGAATAGAATATTTAGTCAGTAAGGATGTATATAGCATAAGCCTTACGGCATAATAACGAAATAATAACGAATGTTTTAAGTCGAAGTAAGTGCCATGTGCACAACTTTATTAATATCAAATAAATTTAAAATACCGTTACAAGTTACATAGAGTTCTTATTACAGATACACCTGAAACCCAAATTAAATGTTATATTGTTACATAATTTGTCGCCCTTGAACGTG
Organism: Magicicada septendecula; assembly: GCA_034769895.1. Taxonomy (NCBI): domain Eukaryota; kingdom Metazoa; phylum Arthropoda; class Insecta; order Hemiptera; family Cicadidae; genus Magicicada; species Magicicada septendecula. The sequence goes on from CM068368.1 coordinate 911,282,909, forward strand.
AGGGCCGACACGCCTATTTTTATGTATATCGTATCGTTGCAAAAGAAATGGCGTCCCAGATTGTGGGGCTCCGCAAACACAAATAAATTTATTTTTATGCAGTTGTATTGTTGCATAAGAAATGGCGCTCCAAGATCGTGGGGCTCCACAAATTTAAATTATATTAAATTTGCCATTTTGTATCGTCATAATATATATATATTGTAATATAAGATATTAATACTGGTTATTTAGCCACACGTTGGTTGCGTCAATTTGTAAAATACGAATTCTGTGTACGTGGAACTTGTCTTCTTTTAAATTTTATTTAACTGGAAATAAAGTAATTATTTGTGGAATTATGTTTATTAATTTTTTTTAAATTTTGGTTACTTTAATTTAATAGAATAATCAGGCAAAGACAGGTCGTCACGGAGTTTACTGTTTTGAAAATGTTGCCAAAATAATTAATTTTTAAAAGTAGAATGTATTGTGTCATATCCCGCAATCGATTATTGATTCGACTCAGTCTTGTAGGTTATCTGGTCTTTTTCTACTAATTGCTCGATGTTCTTCACTTTTGCAGTATTCCTTTTCTTACTTATCGCCTGAAAATCCTTTATATTAATTCACTAAAAAATAAAAATGGTTCTTTGATTAACATAATGAGTTTATTTAATAATGTTTAAAAAATCTAAGTCAGTTCAAAGGTTCGTGAATCGAAAGGGATAGTGACCGTATCGACTCGCTCATCGACTCGAACAAGAAAATGTTTAAAGTAAATTATATTATTTCATTATCAGGTAGTGGATTCTTTGAGCTGTTAGTAAAGATCGGAAAATGCTTACGGATAAAATACAATACATTACAATTGGTTAATTAATATTCTTAACAACAATAAAATTAAAATGATGTAAGTTAAAAGTATTACAACTCTCTGTTCTGTTCCAAATGCCACTTGAAATGGTGGAAATGTTCAATCAAAATGACCGTCGGCTTGTGTTTAAGCGTCCCAAAATCTGCTTTGACTAACTTCTTTAAATTAAATAGTGTTTTAATAGTTTTATGCCCACAATGTTATTGAATAAAGGTTTGTTGAAGTTCACAAGTGTCTGGATTAACAGTGTTTTTGGTGAATCTTGTGTTGTTTATGTTAAGGTTATTTGATTATGAGGTTACAACAAAATTCTCACCACTCGATGCTACGCATTTTATAACTGGCATGTGTTGGTTGAGTAGATCATTATTTTATCATTCATTTCTCAGTTTCTTCTATTAATATTGTTTTCTCCGGTAATTTTTTAATGGTCTTCTTGTGTTCTTATTACATTTTTTTGCATCTCTTTATATTTTACATTTAGTTATTCATCAAAATGTGATTCTCTGTTACATGGAGTTCATCTGTTCAGTTTGAGCTTTAACAATAGACTAATTCGAAAAATCCGTTTAGCTAACGGCTATGACCATGCTTTTGTGAGCTCTGATTGGTTCATTTTTCCTTGACCCAGGTCACGTGACGTTAATTATTTGAAATCTGTAAATTTCAAATCTGTCACCTCAAATTACTACTTATTTATTTTTAGATTGTTAGATTTGGGTTATACGATGTTGTTGTTTGGAAAAATAGAATTATTTTGATACCGAATGTGGCCCATTTCAGCCCAGTATCACTTATTTTAGCACATTTATAAATTTAAGTTTTTAGGCTTTTACATATTTTTTCTTAACATTTCTTATCGCCTTCTTTACTATTTAAATGTCCTAATAGGGTTGTACTTATTACTAACAATAATGTCTGATACTTCTACATTATATATAACATTACAGTTTTAAATACCTATGCATACGTTTCTTATAATAACAATAATATTGACAGCATGTCAGTTCAATGGCTTGTCTTATGTGTTAATATTACTTTCCCTATTCATCTGGTTATTACAATTATGGGTTTTTACATATAATTTTATCACTACCTTCCCTGTTTCATTAAGGTCAGGCTTCTGTTTAATTTTGTTTGGTTTGGTGAAGACTATTTTGGATATTTTAGTGTTGTTTAAGCCCAGCTCATCTCTTTTGGCCTATAGGTTTAGCATTTTGCCATTCCTTTACAATGATTTTTTACATGATATGATGTTTTACCATGTACCTGATATTGACATTTCTGAACAGCCTTTACAACTACTGTTCTTGAAAAATTAGCAAATCTTTTAACAGATAATTCTAACATAATAAAATTATGGGTATACAAAACCCTTTAAACACATACTTATAAAACAATATCCTGTGGGTATACAAAACCCTTTAAACACCTTGATGAATGCTTAACGCTCTCGAAAATTTCTAGAGTTGGTGTTGCAATCTAAGGGTAGCTGGTATAGGAGTCAGAATGTGTTTGAATGAATAAGTGGACTGTATGAAATCTGAGTTAAGTAGCATTCATTGAGACATAATAAAGAAGCGCAGGCCCAAGCAATTACGTGTGGCGATACATCGCCGAGATACAATTACGTGTGGCGTAGTCTGCCGAAATACATAACGTATAGAAGCGAGAATAAACTGTATGAGAAGTTACATAATAAAATTTTACGTTGCCGCGGCTAGCAAAAATGGAAGAATGTAGTGTACGGATGAAGAGCTGAGTCTTAACTAACTAATGCAGCAGCGAGCTAGCGCGAGCTGCACTGCAACGAATGACGTAAGTGCGTGGGCTGATTGCGCGTGAGCAAGTAAGCAGATACAATGTATTAACATACTGCCCGCCCAAAATCGGGCGATTTTGACATAGTTACAGTAAAAAGCAAGGTTACTCAAAAACATACCAAGTATACATTAATAAGTTGGAAACCTGAAAAAATGCGACAATACAATACAATGGTACATGAATATTGGCATAAATACAAATACAATATAAATAAATGTACATACATTATTAATCAAATGTTGTGTACCAATAAAATACATAAAATACTTAAAAGCCTTACACATTAGATAAATTGACTCTTGCATAACGTAAATAGTCTCTGACATAAGAAATTCGTAAACAACAAAATTAATTAAGCTATCAGATAAAACTTAAAGTAAAACAAGGCAATTTCTGTGCTGAAAAGATACAACCTAACGCTTATGCTAAAAATAAGGTGCTTATACAACTAACATTAACATATGTTTGGTAAATACAAACATTAATCTTTAACAGAAAACAAGAAACATCCTTTAATTTATATACCGAAAACGTCCTCAAAAAACTGACTAAATATAATGATACAATAATAACGACATAATAGTAAATACAGTAATAGTAGACTAATAATTTTTAAATATACATAATAACATAATAATAGTCACAAAAAGTTCAAGAACATAATGCTGATACATAAAAACTCAATAATAAATATTTAAAAATAATACAATGCACACATCCAATAAAAAAAAAACATGATAAATGTTCGGAACAATGATGCATGACAATGCGAATTAGTCTGATTCCACGGGAAGTGGACACAGCTTGTGAACAGGTCTACGCAGGATGCCGTGAGCAGTACGGACGTCCGCAACGCGTACTAACGAATCCTGCCCTACATAAATCTGAGTGACAATACCACGTTTCCACTGCAATGGTGGTGTATTGTCTTCTAAAATGAGGACTAACTGTCCTATAGACAAATTTTTAGAATGCTTTTTCCATATATTTCTCTGTTGCAGCTGATGCAGATAGTCTCTAGACCAACTCTTCCATATAGAGCGGGTAAATCTCTGCAGAAGCTGCCATCTCCCCAAGCGACCCATATTTACATCCGAGTAGTCGGGTTCCGGGACCGCGGTAAGGGGAGAACCAACCAAAAAATGCGCTGGAGTCAAAGGCTCGGGATCCCCAGCATCATTTGACATAGTGAACAAGGGACGCGAATTCAAACAAGCTTCAACTTGAGTCAAAACAGTGGAAAACTCTTTGAAGTTGAGGAGCGTACTGCCTATAACGCGCCGCAAGTGGAACTTAACGCTTTTGACACCGCTCTCCCATAAACCGCCGAAGTGAGGCGCGGACGGGGGTATGAAAGACCACTTAATCCCACGTGGACTGGCGAAGTCTTGAGCGGATTTTTGGAATTTGTCCTGCTGAAAGAGTTTGTACAGATCGTATAATATGGTGCCAGCACGACGATAATTGGTACTGTTATCGGAAAATATTTGCGCGGGGATGCCCCTGCGGGATATGAAGCGTTTCAAGGCAGCTACAAAGGCGTCTGCAGACAAATCTGAAACCAATTCAAGGTGAATTGCCTTAGTGGACATGCAAATGAAAAGAGAAATATAAGCCTTTGTAAATGATTTGGACCGCTGCCCGCCCTGACGTAGAAACATAGGACCGGCGTAGTCGACGGCGCATTGTGAAAATGGCTTGGTGGGAGTGACTCTGGGAGCGGGTAATTGACCTAAAAGTTGGCTTGAACCAGTTGCGCGAAATCGAAAACAAGTGATACATTTGTGAATCACTGAGCGTATGTAAGATTTGTCATTGATAATCCAATATCTTTGGCGCAGAGAACACTGCGTTAGTTGTACTCCAGCGTGGAGTAGTCGAATATGCTCATATTCAATAATTAGTCTAGTAAGGTGAGCCTGAGGGGGAAGAAAGATTTGGTGCTTATTATTGTAGTTTAGCTGAGACTGTTGAAGGCGTCCGCCTACACGTAGTATACCAGCGTTGTCTATAAATGGATTGAGCGAGAAAGTTTTACTATTAGTAGGTACAGGGCGTTGTGCCTGGAGTTCTTTAATTTCGATATTGAAATGCGAAAACTGGGCTTGGCGTATAAAAACCAAAAGCGCGCTGTGTAGCTCTTGCGCAGTCAAAAAGGAAGTGTTTCTATTAGAAGCGGGAGACTTAGCGTTACGAATGAAACGCAGGCAGTAAGCAAAGACGCGGAGAAGTCTAGAGAGAGAAGAGTAATCTTCAACGTAGTTAGAAGAGAACGAAGCAGTAGCCAGAGCGAGTAGAGCCTGTTTACGTTCTTCCTTGTCCAAATCCGGATGAGCGCAGGAGGAATTGGAATCAAAATAGTTGTCTTGATTATTCATCTCTTCTTTCACAGCACTACACTTAACTAAAAATGAACTTTTTTCATGTGAAAAACTTACTATTTTATCGGACGCGTTTCGGCTTAGTATCCGCCTTCTTCAGCTTTGGTAACAGACTGCCAGCATTTTGTAACGGTTGTGTGGAAGGTGAAGTGGGGGTGGTGTGTGGCGGAAGGGGATTGGCGCGGGGATTCAATTTATTGTTTGTTTTCTGTATAATTGTGTCAAAAAGTGTATGTGATTTATATTGTAATTGATCGTTGAGTATGTTGTTTGGTTGTGTTGTGTGGTGTTTATATATTTCATATTGTTCAGTTGTGTTGAGTTTTTGGCCTTTGGGTATGTAATGTAGAATTTCAAGATTAGTGTCTATGTTGGTGTAACTGTGGTTTTCTGTGTGTATGTGTGTGGCAAATGCAGAGTGTATATTGTTGTTGGTTAAAGCTTTTAAGTGTTCAGAATAACGGGATGAAAAAGATCTTCCCGTCTGGCCTATGTAGAAACTATTGCAGTCATTACAATTTAATTTGTAAACACCTGTTTTGTTATATTTGTCTATGTCTGTGTTTGTATTACTGATGTGTTTTTTGATGGTATTGGTTGTTCTGAATGCTATTTTGTATTTGTGTTTTCTGAATGTATTGGCGATTTTGTGTGTGTATGAGTTGTGGTATGTGAGTGTGATGTACTTATTGTGTTGTGTGTTGATGGTATTTAGTGTTTTGTTGTTTTTGTTTTTGATGCGTTTGTGTAGTATGTTTATTAAATTGGGGTTATAACCGTTTTTTATTGCTATGTATTTTATTGTGTTGAGTTCGTCGGTGTAATCTTGTTTATTTAAGGGTATTTTAGTTAGTCTATGGAGCATATGGTTGAAGGCCGCATATTTATGTTGTGTTGGGTGGTTTGATGTGTTGTGTATAACCATGTCGGTTGTGGTTGGTTTCCTGTATATTTTGTACGTGTGTGTATTGTTAGTTTTGTTAATTGTTAGGTCTAGAAAATTTATACTGTTGTTTTGTTCAGTTTCCAGTGTAAATTTTAATTTGTGGTGTATAGTGTTTATGTATTTGTGGAAGTTTTCAACTTGTCTTGTGTTGCCTTTGAATAAAAGTAATATATCATCTACATACCTGTGCCAGTAAGATACTACATACTGGCACAGGTATGTAGATGATATATTACTTTTATTCAAAGGCAACACAAGACAAGTTGAAAACTTCCACAAATACATAAACACTATACACCACAAATTAAAATTTACACTGGAAACTGAACAAAACAACAGTATAAATTTTCTAGACCTAACAATTAACAAAACTAACAATACACACACGTACAAAATATACAGGAAACCAACCACAACCGACATGGTTATACACAACACATCAAACCACCCAACACAACATAAATATGCGGCCTTCAACCATATGCTCCATAGACTAACTAAAATACCCTTAAATAAACAAGATTACACCGACGAACTCAACACAATAAAATACATAGCAATAAAAAACGGTTATAACCCCAATTTAATAAACATACTACACAAACGCATCAAAAACAAAAACAACAAAACACTAAATACCATCAACACACAACACAATAAGTACATCACACTCACATACCACAACTCATACACACACAAAATCGCCAATACATTCAGAAAACACAAATACAAAATAGCATTCAGAACAACCAATACCATCAAAAAACACATCAGTAATACAAACACAGACATAGACAAATATAACAAAACAGGTGTTTACAAATTAAATTGTAATGACTGCAATAGTTTCTACATAGGCCAGACGGGAAGATCTTTTTCATCCCGTTATTCTGAACACTTAAAAGCTTTAACCAACAACAATATACACTCTGCATTTGCCACACACATACACACAGAAAACCACAGTTACACCAACATAGACACTAATCTTGAAATTCTACATTACATACCCAAAGGCCAAAAACTCAACACAACTGAACAATATGAAATATATAAACACCACACAACACAACCAAACAACATACTCAACGATCAATTACAATATAAATCACATACACTTTTTGACACAATTATACAGAAAACAAACAATAAATTGAATCCCCGCGCCAATCCCCTTCCGCCACACACCACCCCCACTTCACCTTCCACACAACCGTTACAAAATGCTGGCAGTCTGTTACCAAAGCTGAAGAAGGCGGATACTAAGCCGAAACGCGTCCGATAAAATAGTAAGTTTTTCACATGAAAAAAGTTCATTTTTAGTTAAGTGGAATCAAAAGGACGGATGGGCCACGCCGAAGGCTCCTTTAACAACCAGTAAGGACCATGCCACCATTGCTGGTGGCCGTGTAACAAACGGGGTAAACAGCCGCGGGATAAAATGTCCGCGGGATTATCATGCGACGCGACATGATGCCAATTGCCCTTAATAGTGAGCTGCTGAATCTCCGAAACGCGGTTGGCTACAAATACCTTCCACCTCGACGACTGTTGGTGAATCCAGTGTAGGGCAATCGTGGAATCAGAATAAAAATACAGCTCGCTGAAATTGTAGGTCACAGCGTGGACAATCTTATAAACCAACTGCGCTAATAATAAACAGGCGCAAAGTTCAAGGCGAGGTAAAGATATCTGCTTTAAAGGGGCGACTCTTGATTTAGAACACAATAAGTGAGACGAAATACTGTTGTCGGAATATACCGTACGCACATAAATACAGCATGCGTAACCTTTTACTGACGCGTCGGCAAACCCTTGTAATTGAAATGAAATGATTGACGAATTATATGAATCCTTTATAGCTCTCGGGATCCTAAAAAGAGTGTCTGAAATCAATTGAGCGTAAAGCTCGGCCCATTTAATTGATAATGAGTCAGAAAGCGGGTCGTCCCAATTTGTACCCGAAGACCAAAGCGTTTGCATAAAGTGCTTGCACCAAAATGTAATAGGCCCAATCAGACCCAATGGGTCGTAGATTCCAGCCATGACCGATAATACCTTTCTTTTGTTGAATACATCAATTTTAAAATTTCTTTGGATATTGTATACGAAGCTGTCAGCAAGAACGTCCCACTGAATGCCTAAAGTGCGGACGGTTTGGTCCTTGTTGAAGTCCAGGGACGAGTTAGTATATGAGGATGCTATATTCCGGTCGTTAGAAGACCATTTGTGAAGAGTGAAGCCGTAGCGGCTTAACAACTATAGCGTTCAGCTCCGATAGCTCACACGTCCTAACGTGTGAGCTATCGGAACCGGTAAAGAGATCGTCGCCGTAAAAATCGTTAGCAATGACCGAGCAGGCCAGGGGGTACTGAGTACTATTTTCCTAAGAGATTTGTAATAAACATCTAGTGGCCAAAAATGATGCGCTGGCAGTCCCGTATGTGACTGTTCTCAGAGCATAGTGTTTGAGTTCCTTGTGGGGAGCGTCACGCCAAACAATTCTTTGTAAGTTAGAATCACTCGGGGATACCAAAATTTGGCGATACATTTTCTCGATGTCAACAATGAAAGCGTACCGATGGGTTCTAAATCTGGCCATAATGGCGAAAAGATCCTGCTGGACCGTAGGGCCAACCATAAGGGTGTCGTTTAACGACAAATCGTTGGACGTTTTGGCCGAACCGTCAAAAACAACGGGAAGTTTGGTGGTTGTGCTAGTAGTCTTAACGACAGCATGGTGAGGTAAATACAAAATGTTTGACTTGTTAATTGATAAATCATATGAATCAAGCGGAGACATATGGCCAAGATTTAAATATTCTTGCATAAAACTAGTATACTCTTTGCGCAAAGACTGGTTTTGCCTAAACTTGAGTTCAAGGGTTTGAAACCTGCGAACCGCTCCGGGAAGAGAATCGCCGAGGCACTCTGTACTGCGGGGTAGCGATACAACAAACTTACCACTATCGTTACGATAGGTGTTTGCAAGGAAATGATTTGCACACTCCGTGTCCTGAGCTGAGGGAGTACGGCACGAAACATCCTCCAACTGCCAAAAGGTTTTCAATTGCGACGAGATAGCATTATTGTCGTCACGTGCTATGAACGAAGAGACCGGCTTAGTCATGTCTACGTTGAAAGGTAAATTCCCGGCGAGTATAAACCCTAGCTTTGTTTCCTGTATTATCTGAAAGTGCGGACTGCGAACAAATTTAGTCGGCTCAATCAACTGCAAAAAATACTGTGCTCCGAGTAATATTTGTGACGAATGATTAAGTTGCGGGTCAGCTAAAAATATCCCCTTTGGAATTTTCAACGATGTCATGTCAAAGGATTCTGTTGGGAGGTTATTTGTGATTCTGGGCAGAACAGCGCAGTGGACATTTAAAGTGAAATCCTTATAGCGTGAGTTTAGGCGCACCCGTGTGCTAAAATTGGCTTGACATAGTGAGTTATTTATGCCCGTGATAGGCAGCTCGGATTTGTTTAGTTTTAAGCCCATGCGGCGGGCGAAACCCATTGTACAAAAATTCGCTTGCGACCCTGAATCCAGCAGGATTCTTACCGGGCGCTTGTTACCGGCATGATCGGTGGTGATGCATACGGCGGTGGACAATAAAATTGATTTGTTAGTTTGTAGCTTCAAGGAACATTGCTTATTGCTCCTGTTGGTCGAGTTATTTATTGAAGCGTGGATCATGGTGTGGTGCCTTTTCGAGCATGCCTTGCAGGAAAATTTAGAAGGGCAACGCGAGCTTTCATGACCCGAACGTGTGCAATTCAGGCAGAGTTTGTTACTTATTAAAACCTCTCTACGTTGCGTAGGTTGTAAAGCTATGAATTGTGGGCATTCGAGCAATTTATGATTACCACGACACAGCTGACAAAATTTATTGTTTGTTTGAGTGTGTATGAGTGACCCAGTGAACTCCGCGCGATTAGCCGCCTTGCGATAAGAAGTTTAATCGCTAGCTTGTCTGCCGCCAGACGAACCAGTCGGAGCATTTACGTTTTGCAACAGCTGACGTCTTGCATTTAGAAATTTGATAAAATTATCGTAAATCGGAAGGTGTTCGTCACTTAAACCCTCCTTCCACAATCTACATGTATGCTCGTCAAGTTTTTGGGCGAGAAAATGCATAAAAATAAGTTAAAATGTGTTTACAGATAGGTTCAATGAGTTCAGCGCATTTATATTAGCGGTGACCTCATCTATGAATTTAGAAATGCTGAGTACGGAATCCTGCTGCATGTGTTTCATGCGCAAGACGTTAGCTGCATGATACGCCGTAACAATCAATTTACTGTCATACCGGGCTTTTAACAAGTCAATGGCCACCGTGTAATTTTCGTGCGTGATAGGGAGCGATTTTATTACATTCAGCGCCTCATCCCTTAATGATAAGTGCAAGTAATGAAGTTTTTGGATGCCAGTCAGGTCCGTTCGGACATGAACTAACTCCAAAAACATATTGTAAAAATGTTGCCATTCAATTATGTCACCTGCGAAACAGGGTAGCTAAATCGGTTGCAACTGAATGGGAGGCGTGCTGAATGTGACTACTTCGGATTGACTTGCTGCCTTCCTGTTCATCTCCTCGGCTTGGTCTATTAAATTTTGCAGCTTGCATTCTATGCTGCATAAATCATCTTCGGTCTGAACCCTATCGCTCGCGGATGTAAAGTCAGAGTCCTCAGACTCAATTTGTGTTTGAATTTCATCATATTTGGCTGATAGCTCCATAAGGTGGCGAAGCTTTATTTTTAGTGCATGATGGTCATGCGTATCGTGATCGAAATTGTCAGCGTATGTGTTTATGTGAGATATAGAGGCCTTGATCGTGCCACGTTTCTTGATCAGCGCCTTCATATCCGCCATGATTGGGCATGAGAGAAAATTTAAATGATATACGAAAGAAGCCAATATAACGTTCCGGGCTACGTTATAAATCCAGGGAACCCGTGATAATTGACACTAGCCAATTATACAGGTTGCCTACGTTGTAACAAACTGAAAATCAACATAACACTTAGAACAATAATAATTACTCTAATTATAGGACACAAGGGAAGGTATTTTAACTGATTTATGCACTCACTTCAATATGTAACAAGATGACATCTCTTTATTAACAAATGATATATATATAGATCCCATTACGTAAACATTTTCTCATACTGAAATAGTTAGAAGGGGTTTTCTGTCAAACAAAGGATCAAACAGATCATGTATTTTACCTCGGATCCGAGTCTCTTTAAATCTAGTAAAGACGTCTGAAATTTACTTTACTTATCAAGAAGGTTGCATTGTTACATGAACACCATTTGAAGAATGGTATTATTAAGTTAAGGGATTAAAACTTATATCTCAAGAGTAATGTTACAACGTTTGATTTTAGAATTACTGGTTACATTTTCTAAAACTTAATGCTTAGAGATGATTATTGTCTTTTGAAAAGTCTCTGGCATGTATGAAATCTTATATTTTAAATGTACATAATTCTCGGTAGACGAGCTACCGAGTCACCTCTTAGATACGCTTTTGCTGTCCGTGTCCTGGGGCGTGAATCTTCGGTACTCTGTTAGTCGGGGTAGTCATCTGGGTAGTGTTTCCGGTGAAAGTCCTCTGGGTGTATTAATGAGAAGATGGATGTTATGCTGCGTGAAGTCGGGCTGATCCTCGGCGATTCTGGTAAGTGTTGTTTAGGTGGTAGTCGTCCGTATCTGCAGTTGTGCACGTCACATATTTACTGGCAGCATAGTACTGGAGTTTGCATTTTCTTTTTTACATTAATATCTGAATTACATTACTCGAACAATATTCGAGAGTTCGTTTTTTAATTAACTTGAGACATCACCTTATATACGAGTTCTTTTTACATTATCACACTTTCTAACAAATTCCTCACTACATCTTCAATATATAACTAGCTCTCCACGCTTTTAGTGGAAGCTACCACTCAATTAAAAATCAAAAGAATAACAAAACATTTTATGAAGAGCCCTTGCTTGGAGGTGTTTACAGTCTGAAAGCCGCATCGTTCCTCTTGCATTGTTACAACAGGTAGATTGCAACGAAGCGGAGTAAGTACTCCGCCATAATGTAGTTCCAACTCTTTATTAATAATACATTCTTATAGTATAACAAAATAAACTATCTAGACTTATCTTGTTTACAGGGATTATTATTACTACTACTTGTGACTTTAAATTATTAATTATTTACATTACGATTTACAGATATTTCTAATTTACTGCCGGTTCGGTATGCACGTTGTGTCCGGAATAGGCAGGTCAACGCATGATAAATTTACTAAAGGGTTAACTGTATTATTCTTAACTTTTACATTCAGATTTTAATTTCTTATTTAGTTAGATTTTCTTAATTTAATTTTGATTACTATTATGAGTTAGTTCAGGGGTATTTGGTTTAATCGTGCGATTTAAAGTACTTACTTACTTTCGTTTTTTTTTATATTTTTATTATTAATTTTTTTTTATTTACCATTTAAATCGTCACATACTCCGCCGCTTAAAATCGACATGGGGGAATTTTAATAAGGAAAATTCGAAAGTGGGGTACTGGGAGTATTCTGGCCGTTACTGTGTGGAATTTCTCTCCCTTTTCCCTTTTTCTTTCACTTAGTCATTGGCATGTGTTATACACATTTATTTCTTCTGAGTATAAAACAATATACATATATATATTCTTACAAACTACCTTTTTTTTATATAAAATTCGCACTTAAAGTCTACATTTTAAAACACAAAACTTCTTCTTATTTCTATTACTTAAATCTACTACCGGTTTTTTCTTTCTTTCGTATTTGGTTACTCTCTTCATAGAGTTACTTTCTAAATAATTTCTCATTTAGTGGTCAGCTGACTACTCATTTTGCTCATCTTTCGCTGAACAGGATCTAAGGTTGATCAGGCCTCATTCCCAATTCTACGATTAACACTTAGCATGGTTACTGAGGTACAAGATAACTTGTCTACCTAGTATTACCTTTTTTATTTTTTTGTTTTGGCGATGCTATTTCCTCTTTTCCTTTTCATACAATTTTATCTGCGAAATATGTGTTCTTCGTACATATTCTCGAGTCGCAGGTTCGTACAGGGCTACGGTAACTGGGGTTAAGTACTTCTGGATTTGGCAAGGACCACACCATCGGTATGATAGTTTAGAGGTGGTCTTATCAATTGCACTACTAGTCGGGTGTGTCTTGTACATTACTAAGTCACCGACTTGGTACCTAACTAAATTGTTACTGTTATGAATATTTCTCTCGTGGTATTTTTGGGATTTCTCTAAGTTCGCTCTTAAATTTGCGCGAGCTTTATTCCAGATTTGTTTAATCTGCTTATCCATTATTTGCGGAGGTAGCAAGTCATGTATTCTCCATTTTGTGGACAAGGGGTGGTTTGGTTTGTATTTATACAGTAACTCAAATGGGGTAGACTTATGTCCTTCGTGATAAGCTGAATTAAAGGCGTATTGTATCCAGGATAGGTTCTGGTCCCAAGACGTATGATCGTTCGCATGGTAGGCGATTAATGCAGATTTGAGGTTTCGCAGATACCTTTCAGCAATATTGCCTTGCGGTCGATACTCCGTCGTGGTAATATGGTCTATTCCTAACTTGAAACACATATTCTTAAATTCCTTCGCCTTAAATTGGGGTCCGTTATCTGACACTATACGTACAGGTGTACCATAATCTTTAAATAATCTCTCCTGTAATATTTTTACAGTCGTCGACGCTAACGCTCGCCGCATGGGATACATCCAAACAAATTTGGTAAACGAATCTACACATATGAGTAGCATAGTATTACCGGATTTAGATCGTGGGTAGGGACCTGAAAAGTCTAAATAAAGTTTAGAGAAAGGGGTAATAGGGATTTCTGAAATTAATTGGCTTACCTGACTGTTTCTTGCCGGTTTACTGAGAGCGCATAAATTACACTTTTTTACGAAACTAGCTATTTCGCTGTTCATATTGTTCCAATGGTATTCCTTACGAATGCGATGTATTGTTTTATTGATTCCCATATGGGCTCCAATGGTGGATGAATGGAAGTACTCCATCAGCATGGGCTTAATTACATCAGGGGCGATTATCCTTAATTCCTTTCCATTTCCTATTTTGTGGCATAGTATTCTTTTACTTAATACATATTTCTCTGATTTAATTCCTTGCTCAAGTTGTTCTATAATCGGTTTAAGAAGAGGGTCTTGTTGTTGATATTGAGCAATGTTGGTAAACGCAAGGGGGAATTCAGTAATTACGGTGTTAACAATGGGTGTTTCCAGACTCTCCTTGTTTTCGGGAGTATTAGTGGGCGACTGGAACATACGGGACAGGGTATCAGCGACTACGTTTTGTGTACCTTTAATATGCTGCACTTTGAAGTTGTAACAGTTTAACCTCAATACCCATCTTCCAATACGTCCTAACTGTTTAGGGTGATTCAGTAACCAAGATAATGCTTGATTATCAGTTTCCAAAAGGAATCCTTAATGTTCTAGAAAGGGTTTAAACTTCTCAAACGCAAAAACAATGGCTAAACATTCCAATTCATATGCGGAATATTTTTTTTCTTGGTCATTCAATGTTCGTGAAGCATAACTAATCGGTAGTCTACTGTTTTCTATTTCCTGATAGATGACTGCACCTAAAGCTACACTTGAACTGTCGGCCTGAACTACGAAAGGTTTAGTAAAATCTGCTAGTTGTAATACTGGGGGAGATATGATGCTTTCTTTTAGTTGTTCGAACGCATTTTGATGTTGTGCAGTCCATTCAAATTTCGCTCCCTTCTTTCTTAAGGCATTCAGCGGTGCTGCTATTTCGGCAAGATGGGGAATATACTTGTAGGAATAATTTACCATTCCCAAAAATCGGGCTATACCTTTTGCATCTCGCGGGGGTAAAAATTCTCTGATTGCACGGGTTCGTTCGGGGTCTATGCTTACCTTTCCGTTGGCTTTCACGATGTGACCTAAAAATGAAAATTGTGGGACTGCAAAATTTACCTTTTTGGGGTTAACTGTTAATCCTGCTTTTTGTAATCGAGATAACACTTCACGTAGATGTTTAAGATGTTGTTCCATCGATTCGCTATAGATTACGATGTCGTCCAGGTAGTGATACACATATTTAAATTTAATATCATGAAATATTCTTTCTAATAGTCTACTACATACGGAACTTCCTTGAGATATTCCAAAGGGTACTCTAGTAAATTGGTACAGGTTGAAAGGAACAGCAAACGCGGTTAGACGTTTGGATTCCTCCGAAAGGGGTATTTGGTGAAATGCTTGATTTAGATCCATTACCGTAAAGACTTTCGCTTTTGTGAAGTAATGAAAAGCACTATGGATGTCTGGAAGCGGGATAGATTCAAATTCTATTCTTTTGTTTAATTGCCGGTAGTCCACAACTAGTCTATGTTTGTCGTGACCTTTTGGTACTAAAAAGGAGGGTGAGGAATACGGAGACGTAGAGGGTTCAATGACTCCTTGTTCTAACAACTTGTTGATATGGTTCCTCATCACTTCCATCTTGGGCGGCGATAACTTGTACGGGGGTAGGCGTATTACTTTGTGATCGCTCAGATTTATCTTATATTCTATTAGCTTCGTAAGTCCTAGCTTAGGTGTAAGAACGGTGGAAAATTCTTTTATTAATTTCTGCATTTTCAGCCTATCTCTATTTCCTAGATGAGATAATTCAGACTCTTGGTGTACTATGTGTGCAGTCGATGATCTAATACTTTCTTGCTCGTCAGTTTTACAATCAAAATTATACTTCCGTGTACGGTCGAATCTAAAATAATATTTCTGCTCATGGATGTCAAGAATTATTCCCGTTTTACTTATGAAGTCAGCTCCCAATATTAAGTCGGGTCCTAAATCATTACATACTAACATTGTAAAAAACCACGTTAGATTCTTGATTTTTACTTTAATGGTGATGCTAAGTTTTATCACTATATTCTGTTTATTGGCTGTAGCACATTTTATATTCACAGCTTGACTGCGTTTCACTAGGTTGTGTTCGAATAATTTATCTGCTAACTTTTGACTGATTAAGGTTCTAGTAGATCCAGAATCGATTAATGCGATGGTGGAGGTAACACCTAGGTCAATTTGCATTAAGGGCAATAGACTTTTAGTCCAATCACATTTAGTTATCGCGTTACATTTTTCGATAAACTTTCTAACATAGGGATCTATTTCTCTAGTGTTTCTTTTCCTTCCTTCCTTTTTTATATGGTCGTACTTTTCTTTGGGTTTACCGGATCTCAAGTTGCTGCGGAAGACACAGGATTTCGGGTTTCCCTGCCTTACATGTTTTTTGGATTAGGGTGTTTACGTTCGTATTGCTTGTTGTTACAGTTTCTACTTATGTGTCCATACTTACCGCAGTTATAACACATATTCTTATTACGAGGAGTGTACCTTGCTTCCGTTTTAAGGTTGTGTTTCATTTGATTTACCAGGGCTGTGCAAATTGTGCGGTCTATTGAATACTCGCCTTTTACGCTGGGTTGTCACATCGGGCACTAGGACTTGCAATTCATTTCTATTCGCTTCGGTTGATTTCATCGCATGTCTGTTCTGATCTGAGTACCATACATTCGAAGAATGGATACTGCATTGTTCTAGATCCGCAAAGGTGTTGGGTCGATTTATCAACGCTAAACGAGATCTTTCTTCTGGAGACAATCCTACTAAAATGGTGTCGACCATCTGTCTCTCATTCCAATCTACTTGTAGTAGTCGAGAGGACTCCCTGATGTCTGAGATGTAATGGGCCAATCTCTCGTGATTTCCTTGTACTCGTAGTACGGTCTTTCTCTTAAGTTCTTCATAAATGCCGGTGGGAATAAAATATTTTATTATTGTGGTATGCAGTTCTTCTACTGGAAGGGTGGAGCTTAATGATTCTAGCACTCGATTCTTTAACGGGGGTTTACATTTCGGTAGGAGGACTTGCAAAATTTGCCAGTCATTCAGCTGCTGTAGATCCTTTATCTGCAGGAGATATTTGATGAAACTCAGTAGTTTAGTGACATTTAAACCATCAGTGTATGGAATTTCAGCTAAGAGTTTTTCTACGGGATGAGTGATTTTTCCATAGAGGTCTGCGTTATAATTTACGTGTGGCATCGCTTTAGGAGGACCAGATGATGCGTTCGGGGTTGTCAATTCGTGCATTCCGGGGCGAATCTGGAAACCACTGGGAGGAGGGGCTTCAAATATAGTCGGGGCAATTAAATCTTTATTTGGGTATTGCTCTCGAGTAGGTTGTATTTGCGATACGGCGGGTGAGTCCCGATCCGTGTTGGGTGGAGGGTGTTCTAACGTAGGGGATTGAACTGGGGAGATGTGTAGTTTCTTCAAGAACTTCTCAATTTCATCCATTCGGAACGAGTCGGATTTTCTTCGTAATTGATTGATAATAGTGGGTAATTGACGTAGAGCTTCATCTGCAAAACTTTGGACTTCAGGAGGTATTTCCGTAAGGTTAGGCCAGTTCAATAAATTTTTCATTCGCCGGGTTAAATGTTCTATCCTTTGAGTTGTCCGCAATATTACCGCAGGAGATTTCTCGTCTTGGAGGGTTTGGGACAATAAAGTCAACTCACTATACTTGGCATTACAAGTTTCTCTCTCGCTATCATAATCAAGTCCGCTTAGATTGCTTAACTGCGCGGGTGTATCAAATCCACTTTCGCGTATAGACTTGCGGAATTCCGCGACTGTTACATTCGCATGGGGTAGACCACGTAAAAGAGCTTCATAAGACAGCTCGTCCTTTAATAGTAAATCTGGATTAAATTGTGCCATTTTTACCTTATTTCTAACACACTAAAATTTACTTAAAATTTATTTTACTACACTATACACTTATTACATAGACAATTTAATTCATGGTTAAAGCATTTGCATTGTTCGTAAGAGAATAACCCCTCTTCTAAGAGAAAGACAAAAATTCCACACAGACGTTAGTGTATTGTCAACGATCAGCTGTTCGCTGGAATGTAGGTCAGACTAGTTTTCTTTGTAAACAATGGCATACTTGTTGTATGCGTGGGAACGCGAGAAATACACTTGGGGTGAGGGATGTTATTGTTCTATACAACAATAGCTGACGGCTATCTTTATCGACCGGTTTCAACTGGCTCCAACACGGGGGAGAGTGCGAGGCAATGATACACGTTTTACACAAGTTACAGCCCGTAATAAGCTGAGTTTAGTTATTAATTGTCTTATGTTCTAATTTTAATTTCTGTAATTCTATCTATTTTTTTTATTTATTTTTTTCTCTAGTAACAAAATTAAACTTACTAATTTATTTACACGTAATTAACCTGGTGTAATTTAGTCAATAGTTTATATGTTTCACCATGACAACAGACATACAACTTACATTCTATGCAGGCATATTCAGGAAACTACAGGTCTTGAATTGTCGCAAAATAAACCTGTTAAAGACTGAACAGTTTGACAAGCACTAAAATTCATGTAGGTACTTGCATTGGTATAATACAATGATAGTTTGTATTATTTTCGCGTATGTTAAATAAATTATACACAATTTCGTGCGTAATCTTATACAAAATAAATTCACAATGGTAAATTAATACTGTCGCTATTTTTTTTGCAACTTACCCTTTTTGGGGTGACATGAAATACATTAACTGAGTACATAGATCAGCAGAGAGTTATCTATTTTTCTTTTACTACGTAACAATTATTTCACACGAACGCAGAGTGCCGCGATTCTATATGTGACACTCTGTACACGATCAATTCTTTTGTACAAAGCAGAGTTGCGCAATTTTATAACGTTCCGGGCTACGTTATAAATCCAGGGAACCCGTGATAATTGACACTAACCAATTATACAGGCTACCTACGTTGTAACAAACTGAAAATCAACACAACACTTAGAACAATAATAATTACTCTAATTATAGGACACAAGGGAAGGTATTTTAACTGATTTATGCACTCACTTCCATATGTAACAAGATGACATCTCTTTATTAACAAATGATATATATATATAGATCCCATTACATAAACATTTTTTCATACTGAAATAGTTAGAAGGGGTTTTCTGTCAAACAAAGGATCAAACAGATCATGTATTTTACCTCGGATCCGAGTCTCTTTAAAACTAGTAAAGACGTCTGAAATTTACTTTACTTATCAAGAAGGTTGCATTGTTACATGAACACCATTTGAAGAATGGTATTATTAAGTTAAGGGATTAAAACTTATATCTCAAGAGTAATGTTACAATGTATGATTTTAGAATTACTGGTTACATTTTCTAAAACTTAATGCTTAGAGATGATTATTGTCTTTTGAAAAGTCTCTGGCATGTATGAAATCTTATATTTTAAATGTACATAATTCTCGGTAGACGAGCTACCGAGTCACCTCTTAGATACGCTTTTGCTGTCCGTGTCCTGGGGCGTGAATCTTCGGTACTCTGTTAGTCGGGGTAGTCATCTGGGTAGTGTTTCCGGTGAAAGTCCTCTGGGTGTATTAATGAGGAGATGTATGTTATGCTGCGTGAAGTTGGGCTGATCCTCGGCGATTCTGGTAAGTGTTGTTTAGGTGGTAGTCGTCCGTATCTGCAGTTGTGCACGTCACATATTTACTGGCAGCGTAGTACTGGAGTTTGCATTTTCTTTTTTACATTAATATCTGAATTACATTACTCGAACAATATCCGAGAGTTCGTTTTTTAATTAACTTGAGACATCACCTTATATACGAGTTCTTTTTACATTATCACACTTTCTAACAAATTCCTCACTACATCTTCAATATATAACTAGCTCTCCACGCTTCTAGTGGAAGCTACCACTCAATTAAAAATCAAAAGAATAACAAAACATTTTATGAAGAGCCCTTGCTTGGAGGTGTTTACAGTCTGAAAGCCGCATCGTTCCTCTTGCATTGTTACAACAGGTAGATTGCAACGAAGCGGAGTAAGTACTCCGCCATAATGTAGTTCTAACTCTTTATTAATAATACATTCTTATAGTATAACAAAATAAACTATCTAGACTTATCTTGTTTACAGGGATTATTATTACTACTACTTGTGACTTTAAATTATTAATTATTTACATTACGATTTACAGATATTTCTAATTTACTGCCGGTTCGGTATGCACGTTGTGTCCGGAATAGGCAGGTCAACGCATGATAAATTTACTAAAGGGTTAACTGTATTATTCTTAACTTTTACATTCAGATTTTAATTTCTTATTTAGTTAGATTTTCTTAATTTAATTTTCATTACTATTATGAGTTAGTTCAGGGGTATTTGGTTTAATCGTGCGATTTAAAGTACTTACTTTCGTTTTTTTTATATTTTTATTATTAATTTTTTTTTATTTACCATTTAAATCGTCACACCAAGTGAATGGAAAGCGATGAGCAAGACCAGGCAGGAAATCCAAATTATAAAGTCACGCAACGACACGGTAACCCTTACTTAACACATCTTAAACTAGTTCTATATGGTAATAAATACTGATCTAGGCAGTACAAACAATATAGCAGTATAATCACTAATGATGTGAATGCTATTTGAAAGGTATGACTTAAATTAAAAAATGCTTGTTGAGTTCGCAAAAAAATTACAAGTTTATATTCAAATGAAACTGATTTAAAAAATTATATTATTATTTTTAATACTGCTTCCTTTACTTTAATGACATTGAAAAATATGCAAATCATGCAAATTGAAAACTAATATGAAACATGAGTTTATAGTCGCTTGACATGGTACTTATCGGCATGTTCTAGAAGGCATCAAAGCTTGTCGAAACCTTGGTAGTCCTGTCAGGTACCCATGAATTGATGATGCAGACACGGTCGCTGCCTGTCAGGTGATGTCCGATGCGGTCGAATCCTGTCTAGATAGGCTGCTCTGCATTTTCCCACATGCTGAATGCCACGTTCTGATGGTGCTCAACTGCTGTAATGATGCTTCAAATGCTCCGATTGGCGAAATATGACGCCCCCAAGTCGTGCAATACGAGCTCCAATTGTAGTGATAATTAAGGAGTTGCTGAATTAAATTATGAAGAAAAAATGCTGATAGGCCTGCTTAATAAACTGATCCATGAAACGGATTGTCCATGAAATGAGTCACATCCGTGAAATACATTGTGTGTGGATTGTACATCCATAAAATGAATCATATCCGCGGCCCGAAGGACCATATGTTGCCGCTGTGGACGAAAATGCTGTCGCTGGACAAAAGTGCGGTCGCTGCGGGCCAAAAATGTTGTCGCTTGTGGACAAAGAATGGCGGTCGCTTGTGGACCAAAAATGTTGCCCGTAAGGCTAAAATAATATCCGGGTTCGGAGGACCATATGTTGCCGCTGTGGACGAAAATGCTGTCGCTGGACAAAAGTGCGGTCGCTGCGGGCCAAAAATGTTGTCGCTTGTGGACAAAGAATGGCGGTCGCTTGTGGACCAAAAATGTTGCCCGTAAGGCTAAAATAATATCCGGGTTCGCAGGACCATATGATGAATGCTTAACGCTCTCGAAAATTTCTAGAGTTGGTGTTGCAATCTAAGGGTAGCTGGTATAGGAGTAAGGATGTGTTTGAATGAATAAGTGGACTGTATGAAATCTGTGTTAAGTAGCATTTATTGAGACATTATAAAGAAGCGCAGGCCCAAGCAATTACGTGTGGCGATACATCGCCGAGATACAATTACGTGTGGCGTAAACTGCCGAAATACATAACGTATAGAAGCGAGAATAAACTGTATGAGAAGTTACATAATAAAATTTTACATTGCCGCGGCTAGCAAAAATGGAAGAATGTAGTGTACGGATGAAGAGCTGAGTCTTAACTAACTAATGCAGCAGCTAGCCAGCGCGAGCTGCACTGCAACGAATGACGTAAGTGCGTGGGTTTAGCATATGTCCTACAAGAAAATTTGGAAGGACAGTGTGAGGGCTCATGGCCTGGACGCATGCAATTTAAGCAAAGTTTGTATTTGACTAAAATGTTTTTTCGCTCAAAGGGAGATATAGCCACAAATTGTGGGCATTCAGAGAGTCTATGTTTACCGCGACACAGCTGACAAATGTTATTGTTGATATGAGTATGAAATGTTGACCTAGTGAGCTCAACGGGTTTAACAGTCTTGCGATAGGGAATCTTATCGCTAACTTGTATTCTGTTTGCTGAACTGGTCGAGGCGCCGACGTTTTGCATTAATTGTCTTCTACCATTTAAAAATTTAATAAAATTGTCGAAATTAGGGAATCGCTCGTCGGATAGACTTTCCTTCCATAGTCGGCATGTCTGGTTATCGAGTTTCTGTGTTAAATATTGAACAAAAATAATTTCAAAAGTATTTACAGGTAAACTCAATGAATTCAAAGCATTTATATTTGCGGTGATTTCGTCAATAAATTTTGAAATGCCAACCATGAACTCTTGCTGAATGGTTTTCATGCCCAAGACATTCCCTATATGATACGCTGAGACAATTAATTTACTATCATACCTGGCCCTCAATAGATCAATGGCTACCGCATAATTATCATGGGTAATTGGGAGATACTTTATTACATTTAAAGCCTTGTCCCTTAGTGAAGAATGTAAATAATGTAATTTCTGGATGTCCGTGAGGTCAGTTCTGACGTGTACTAACTCCAAGAACATGTTGTAATAATGCTGCCAATCAATAATGTTGCCTGAGAAGCATGGAAATTTAATTGGCTCTAACTGAATAGGGGATGTTTTAATTGGCGTAACTTCCGCTTGATTTAATGGTTTTTTGTTCACCTCTTCTACACGTTCTAATAAATTGTGCAGCTTACACTCAATAGTGCAGAGATCATCCTCTGTCTGAACCCTGTCACTTACCGATGTGAAATCAGATTCATCAGCCTCAATTTGGGTCTGAATTTCTTCATACTTCGCGGACAACTCCATCAAGTGACGAAGTTTAATTTTTAAAGCACGGTGATCATTTAATTCAGGATCGAAATTGTCCGCGAAGGTGTTTATACGGGATATGGAGGCCTTAATTGTGAGTAGAGGGAAAGTGAGTGTTCGAAAACACTTCCGGGTTCCGAACGAAAACACTACCGGGTTCCAGTTCATGACGTCATAGAGGCACTGGCAGCTGGTGTCCGAGCTGTCCATGTGACGTCACTGTTTTGTGTGTGTGTGTGTATGTGTGTGTATGTGTGACTGAAACACTACCGTGTTCCAGTTCATGACGTCATACAGAGGCTCAAGTCGCTGGCGTCCGCATGGCTAAAACCTGTTTCAAGACGTCACGAAGGCCGTGGTTTCTGCATGTTCAAAATTTGGTAGCCGAAAACGATGTGTAGCGGATGGGGGTACCCGGAATTCGGCGGTTGCCCGGACGCGCAGAGGCGTTGTCATCGGGTACCGTTACTCGAAATTTTGGGGGTATCGGGTACCGTTACCCGAAATGTTTAAATCAACGGATGGGGGTACCCGAAATTTGTGGGTACGCCCTAACCGGGTTCCAGTTCATGACAGAGGCCCTGGCAGCTGGTGTCCGAATGTTAAAACACTTCCGCGTTCTGGTTTATTTTGATGTAACAAAATAATCGTTCTCTCTCGAAATTTTTTTAATGTCAGAATTTTGGTACCCTAAATGATTAAAACAACGGATGGGGGTACCCGAAATTTGTGGGTACGCCCACATGACGCATGTATAAAACACTGGGTATGACGAAACAGGAGGCTATACAGATGGTTTCTGACAGGTGTTGGTTTCCACAAAATAAATTTTGACTCCTCGGGATTTGAACCTGGATCTGCGGTTCGCAAAACCATATATTGTATTATTATATATGAGTATATTGTGTTATAATAGAACAGATGCATCCATTTGAATATTGTTTAGAAAAAACATATTAAAATTATGCATTACTAAAATTGTGTAATTGTATAAATATATTTTACTCTGTGTACCTGCAAAATTGTAACAAACAGGTCTGGTTGAATCGCTGTGTGTTGATACAAACAGATTATACGCTCTCTCTCACTGTCTCTCTCTTTAGAGAGAGATGCATCTGAACCCTATAAACCGGTTTTCTTCGCATGCTGGCGCATACCACAATCCAGCTGTGTCTCTTTATCAATAAGTTGGCTGCATCTCAACTATAAAAACTTGTTATCTTCGCTGGCGTATACCTTATTCAAGTATGATAGGAATAACTGTTTTGTATAAAGGTATAATAATAAAATAACAAAGGTTACGGTTTATATATAAGTTTTAATAATATCGAAAGCTTTTACAATCAAATCATAAGCTATAATTTTCTTTCTCTCTCTACACAGACACGTTCTATATTCACAAGACAATTATAATTGTGCAAAACATACGCGCGCTCTCTATATACATAACTAAACAAAATAAACACTTTATCTCTCTCTCTCTATATATATATATATTTACATAATTATACAAAATAATCTTTTTTTCTCTCGCTTTCTCTCTCTTTTGCAGCCTTGAAGGTGCTCTATCTCTCTCTCTCTCTCTCTCTCTACATATATATTCTCTCTCTCTCTCTCTCTGTACACATATATATACACACACACACACACACACACACACACACACACACAATTAACAAAATAATAATTACATTTACTACAACCAAAACAAGCTTTATATGTCTAACAATATAAAATAATAATAATAATTAATAACATACAATATTACAATGTTGATGTGTAATATGTTAATAATAACATACTAAATGTAGACACACATCAAATGATAATTACTATGGTGTTAACTACATGTGTAAAATGGTACACCAAAACCTTGAATTCAACTCTTTTTAGTATTTTTGATAATAACAAAGGTAACAACGCTTATAATTTTTTAAAACAATTGTTCTTCAGAGTGTAAATTCTCTCCACTCACAAGCACTCAGAATGTTACAGTGGTCACCATATGGTGGTGAACGACATACATCTCCCTCGCATTCGCACAAACACATAACATCGAAAAAAGGTTTCTGTAACTATGAGAGAAATCTTTTAAAAAATTTAATTACACATAAAAATTTAATTAACACTTTAATGATTGTTTATCTTAACTTTTTATGTTATAAACCACATACGTTTTTTAATAATTAAAAACAGAATATAATTTCCTACAATTAATAATACTTGATCAAATACAAAAGAATGTAGACACATCAAATGATAGTTAGTGTGGTATTAAAAAAACATGTATTCTGAATTAAAGTCATTTTGATATCTTAGATAACAACAGACGCGACAACGGTTACGAAGCGGACATCCGCTAGAGTCATGCCTTGACCACTCATATTTTTTTACCAGCGAGGTATACGCTGTACCAGTAAAATTATACATCATATAGTACATCTGATTAACCAGCTTTGTTTTAGCAATTAGCAAATCTTTTATTTGAAGATATTCAATATTATGGTTGTTACAATAACTAATTGATGTTTTGAAGAGTTTGAAAAACTCATTACGAATAAATACTTTCATTTTGTAAATATTCTTTTCGTTTCGTATTGATATCCATCTACTCAGTGTCTTACGATTATTTCTAAAATTATAATCGAATTTAATCATGTCGCATTGACAATATAATCTATTATTACCATTTATTTCTCTGTTTAAAAGTTTTTCTACAATATTAGATTCAAGCAACACCTTGTTCTTTCTCTGAAAATGAACAGTTAACATTAAAAAACGACAAAAAAATAGAGAAGTCTACTTCATCATTTAAAAACATTTTACTATTAATGTTATTATTACTATTATTGTTATTATTATTATAAATCAATCCTGTTCTCGTTTATTTGGTCTGGAAAAAAAGAGAAAAAAATTAATACATAACCACTTCTGTATAAGTAATTATTAGTGGTACTGAAAAATCATACTCACATAATCAATATCCAACTGCACGCTCACTTTCTCGTTCGCCAGCGGAGTGTGTGAGGTTACGCATAGTGATAGGACACAAGGCTTCACAGCTTTCAATTGCTCCTCTGTAAATACGTCACACCATCTTTTAGGTAGGTATACATAGAACAGTTTACCCTCCGGCTGAGGACAGGCTCCGGTATCTTCCAAATCTACCACAACTGACTCCCCGAATTTCGTTTTCACAAATTTCATGTGAATTATATGATACTTTACTCCTAAAGAAAGACTTGACAAGTCTCTTTTTGGTAAAAAATTTTCAACTGTCTTCGCGTTCGCAACGATTCCTTCCATGGCGAGTACTGATGACTGCACAGGGAAACACTGGCGTATTTATTCTGTTTCCCCCGACCACGTTCCTTCCTTCTAAAGCGTCATCTCCTTCGGTCACGACCGGACGACGACACCCTACCCCGCACCCCGCACCTCTACCGCAACGGTAACGGCTACAATTTTCCTTCCTACCCCACCCCGCGTCGTCTCGGGCCACCATCAGCTTTCGGTCACGACCGGACGATGACATTCTACCCCGCACCCCCACACCGCACTCAGAGCCTCGCCACCACCCCGCACCTCGCCTACATATTTTGTTCAATTACTTTGTCTGTCGCTCCGCAACGACCGGGTTTACCCCCCCCCACCGCGCAAAACACCAACCGCAATCGAGTCCGTCGGTCACGGTCTCCCCTACCCCGCACCCAGAGCCTCACCACCCACCCCGCACCTCGCCAACATATTTTGTTCAATTACTTTGTCTGTCGCTCCGCAACGACCGGGTTTACCCCCCACCAACCGCAATCGAGTCCGTCAGCGACAACCTAGCTTCCTACCCCGCACCCCACCCCGCGTCATCTCGGGTCACCATCTGCTTTCGGTCACGACCGGTCGTACAACCCAGCCCCCCGTACCCCGCACCCTACATCCCGCGGGAGGCGACTCAACGAGCGCGCTTCGGCCAAGGTCGCCGGCATCCTGTACTCCGCACCTCGCCTACCTCTCGGTCACGGACACCGGCTGCAACCTATCTCCCTACCCCGCACCACCATCCCACACCTTTACCCCGCACCCCGCACCGCATCGGTCACGGACGTCGGCTTCCTACACCGCACTCCCCACCCCACCCCACCCACCGCAACGCGCGTCGTCGGTCACGACCGGACGACTACCTACCCCGCACCGCTGCTCCTCGCGAGGCCGATCGGTCAAGGGCGCGCGGCGACAGAGTCACCGGTTACCGGACTGTCTATATAGGGAACCGACGACGCGAAGCCGGCCTCACTCCTTTCACAATGACCGACAGCAGCAGCAGCAGCAGCAGCGAACACCGTGCTATCAATGGTAATGTAATTACTATAAAATTTATGATACTTGACAATACACTAAACACACAAACAGTATTATTAGATTACAAACACACGGTTGTTGATAAGATGTGTAGCGAAGCCGTAGCATTAAATAATTATATAAAATGGTATTTAGCAGTTCGTGTATCTTTTAAAAAATTAATAAACACCGAAAATATTTATTGTAATGCGGTATTCAGATCGCGTACAGAACTTAAGTCACAGTATGACGATATCGATGAACAGTATTCGATAGCTAGCGAGAAAATAATGGAATCCGTTGACAAATTCACGCGCGACGGAAGCGGGTGGGTCGAAAACGGTGTCGAGTCGGTGGAATTAAATATTACAAAATACAACCCTCTTGTGGGGTCGAGCTTTCTACCTACACCATCGAAATTATCAAACAGTAAGAAAGGAATTATCAATATAAAAAATGTAGACGATGAAAAGTGTTTCTTGTGGTCTGTGCTCGCTGGTATACACCCGATCGCGTGTAACCCGCATCGCGTTAGCCATTACCTTCCGTACGAAGAAGAAATAAACATGAAGGACATTCCTTATCCCGTCGCACTCAATAAGATAAAACGGTTCGAAAAATTAAACGAAAACATATCCGTTAACGTTTTTGGCTATGAAGGCGAGGTATATCCTTTACGTATCACTGAACATCGCGGTAGAAAGTACCACGTAAACCTACTGCTACTGTCCGACGCGAACACTACTCACTACTGCCTCATACGGAACCTTTCGCGTATGCTTTCGTCGTTGACAAAACGAAAGGGCACTTCGTTTTATTGCAACTACTGTCTACACAGATTTGCGGACAATAAAGATACTAACGCGGCGCGAAAACGAGTTGAAGAACACGAACGCAACTGTTCTCAGCACGGAGTACAGAAAGTAAAACTTCCTGACGAGGACGAAAAGTGGATGTATTTTAAAAACTTTTCACTTTGTCACCGCGTACCTTATACGGTATACGCTGACTTCGAATCGTTTATTGTTCCGACCACCGGTAAAAACGTGGCACATCATATACCAGCCAGTTTCTGCTATGTGATAGTTGACTGGATGGGAAACGCCGTCAAGGAACCTGTAATATACCGCGGTAAAGACGTGGTGGACACGTTCCTTCGTGTGCTTTTAGCCGACGTTCAACGACTCGATAGAAAGTTTAATAAACCGATCCAAATGACAGCGGCCGATGAACGGTCATTCCGAAACGCCACTCACTGTCATCTGTGCAAGCAGCCGTTAACGGACGACACGGTTCGAAATCATTGCCACATAACGGGTAACTATTTAGGCGCTGCTCACAATGCGTGTAATATAAATTACAAAATACCAACACACGTTCCGGTTTTTTTCCATAATTTAAGTGGCTATGACTCGCATCATTTGATGCAAGGTTTCGGAAAGTACAAGGAAGATGAAATAACGTGTATCGCTACTACAAGCGAACGTTACATCTCCGTTACACTCGGTCAGCTCCGGTTTCTCGATTCTCTGCGGTTCATGAACGCGTCACTTGAAAAACTCGTCTCCAACTTATCCGCGGATAAATTTAAAATCCTTAATCAATTTTACACGCGTAATGTTGATTTACTGTTACGTAAAGGTGTGTACCCTTACGAATACGTTACGGACGATTCAAAATTTGACGAGAGGCAGTTACCGGACCGCGTACATTTTTACAACGGGTTGACAGAGTCGGATATAGACGAAGAAGATTACGCGCACGCTCGAACGGTTTGGTCGGCTTTCGACATGCAAACGTTCGGTGATTATCATGACCTTTATTTAAAAACGGATGTACTACTGCTTGCTGATGTATTTGAAAACTTTCGAAACATGAGCCTGCAGTACTACGAACTCGATCCGTGTAACGTTTTTACCACCGCCGGTTTAGCGTGGAACGCGATGCTGAAAATGACAGGAGTCAGGTTAGAGTTACTCCGCGATATAGACGTACACCTGTACATCGAAAGAGGTATCCGTGGCGGCTTAGCAGCAATTTCTAATAGGTACGCCAAAGCCAACAACCCGTACATTCCCGATTATGACGCAAGCAAGCCGCACAACTATTTACTTTACCTCGATTGTACCAACCTGTACGGAACGGCTATGACACAGCCTTTACCACTGTCCGGTTTTCGATGGTTGGAACGTACAGTGATCGATACGTTGAACGTGCACGCGTTACGCGACGATGGTGACACCGGTTATATCCTGGAAGTCGATCTGGGGTATCCACATTACCTACACGACTTACACAGTGACTACCCTTTAGCACCTGAAAAGCGTACTATTACGGACAGTATGCTTTCACCGTACTGCTATCGCATGAAGCTGTTAAAAGACTTTGTGTGTAGTAACGGTAAGGTAGAGAAACTGATAACGTCCCTCGAGGACAAGACAAAATACATTGTTCATTACAGAACACTGAAACTCTACCTCGAACTAGGAATGGAGTTGAAAGCGATTCACCGTGTGTTAGCATTCACACAGTGCGTATGGTTGAAACCTTTCATCGATTTTAATACGGAGCGACGAAAGGAAGCCAGAAACACCTTTGAAAAAGACTTTTTTAAGTTAATGAATAACGCACCGTACGGAAAATCGTTGGAAAACGTACGAAAGCGAATCGATTTCAAGTTAGTTCCAAACGAGAAGAAACTTCACAAACTAACCGCTAACCCCAGGCTACAACATTTCTTCATCTATAACGAGGACCTGGTAGGTCTCACGATGAAAAAAACATTCATTACACTGAACCGACCTTTGTACGTTGGGTTCAGTGTATTGGATATTAGTAAGCTGATTATGTATCGGTTCCATTACGGATTCACGATGAATACGTACGGGTCACGTGCACGTCTATGTATGACGGACACTGACTCTCTGTTGTACGACATTCGCACCGACGATGTGTACAAAGACATGGAGGAGCATCTCGAACTCTTTGACACGTCGGAGTACCCTAAGGCACATCCGTGCTATAGTGAAACAAACAAGAAAAAGTTGGGTACTTTTAAAGACGAAACAAATGGAATACCGATACTTGAATTTGTCGGGTTGCGCGCAAAATGTTATTCATTCGTTACGGCAAACGATAAAGAGAAAAAGGTAGCGAAAGGTGTGCCACGTTCCGCGATAGCTACACAGTTGAAACATCAACTTTATAAACAATGTGTAAAGACCACTTCTCAAACTTATACTACGGCGCAGACTATCCAAAGCGAAAAACATAACATATACACAAGAAAGCTTACAAAATTATCGCTGTCACCATACGATGACAAACGATATGTCTTGGATGACGGTGAAACAACACTGGCGTACGGTCATTATAAACTCTGTCAACCCAGACGCGAGATAATTCAGCAAGCGAGAAAATCCGTTATAAATTATGCGTTCGATATACGTTGATATAAGACTCGCTTGCAGGAGCAACACACTGTCAGTAACGACGATGAAGTCGGTGAGGTTCAGTGAAAACGTAACGGTATATCTCGTACCAAAATTTTGCGATTCGCGTTTCGGGTGGCGATATGGAAAACGTACGCAAAACTATTGCAAAAGAATTGCACAGACCGGTGAGAAGGAACTTTCCCAGACGTGCGGTGGAGGTGAAGGGGTTACACGATCTCTACCAAGCGGATTTGGTGGAAATGATACCGCATGCCAAGTTGAACAAGGGGTACAAATATCTAATGACGGTAATAAACGCATTTAGCAAGTATGCATATGCGATTCCCTTAAAAACTAAATCGGGTGTTGAAGTAGCACATGCTCTCGAACCAATAATTGTAAAAAATAAAATGAAATACCTGCAAACGGATAAGGGGAAAGAGTACTTTAACACTACCGTACAAGCTTTACTAAAGAGATTCAACGTCAAACACTATTCAACGTATAGCGAGAAGAAAGCGTCCATCGTAGAGCGATTTAATCGTACGTTGAAAACGAACATGTACCGCGCGTTCAGCGAGCAAGGCCATTATCGGTGGTTGTCGCTTTTGCCTAAACTGGTGATGGAATACAACGACAGAGTGCATAGAACTATAGAGATGAAGCCGCGACAAGTCGACAAGAGCAACGAGCAAATTGTGTTGGAACGAATAAGAAAAAATACCGTACCGCGGAAAGTGAGCAAGAAACATAAGTTTAAAATAGGCGATCGAGTGCGTATCAGTAAATACAAAATCACATTCGCTAAAGGTTATACACCAAACTGGACGAACGAGATATATACAGTGCACAGAGTTCAGCCAACCGTACCGGTTACGTACTTGTTGAAAGATCATACGGGTGACGTTGTGGAAGGTGGGTTTTATGAACAAGAATTGAGTAAAACCAGCGTTGGTGATGTGTATCTCGTTGAGAAAATATTACAACGTAAAGGTGATCGCGTGCGAGTGCGCTGGCTCGGCTTTGACGGTAAACACGATTCGTGGATACATAAAAAAGATCTGATATAATAGCATTACCACAGTATTTAACCGAACGTAAACGAGTTAAGATGAAGATTGAACAACAATCGTTAAAGTTAAATGTTAAGAACGTAGACTCTGCTAAGTACAACGGTGAAGTTGCATATAATAAACACAGTCCACTGTTTCCAAACACAGTTCGATGTATCGTGTGCGGCGGGTCATGTAGCGGGAAGTCAAACGTTGCCTTTAACATGTTATTCGATTCAAACGGACTGCGATTTCAGAACCTGTACGTGTTCTCCAAATCGTTATTTCAACCAAAATATCGTATGTTGGAAGACGTTTTTAACGCTCTCGCTGACGAAGGAATGATGTACTTCACATACAGTGAAAACGATGAAGTACCACCTCCGCAAGAAATTGTATCTAATTCAATCATGTTGTTCGATGATGTGGTATGTGAACGGCAGAATAACATACGAAAATATTTCGCTATGGGACGGCATAGCGGTGTGGACACTTTGTACCTTTGCCAAACGTATAGTCTGGTGCCAAAGCAACTGGTGCGTGATAATGCCAATTTCTTGGTTTTGTTCAGACAAGATGATCTCAATTTACGTCACGTTTACAACGATCACGTTAACACAGATATGAAATACGAAGAGTTCAAAGCGATGTGCGCCGAAGCGTGGAAGGATCGTTACGGATTCATAGTCATCAACAAGGACTCACCGATAAACGCAGGTAGATACAGAGTGGGTTTCGATCGTTTTATACATAAATAGAATAGTTTGTGCAAGAAAGTCATCAGTGTCAAGATGGATGACAAGCAATTGACACATGAAATCGATGCAATTAGCGATAACATAAGACAAAAGTATCGCGCGTTGAAACATGACATCAGAGAGAGCGATGAAGCGTTAACGAGAAAGTACAAACCTCTTTTGGAACCGTTAACCCAGATTTCGGAAAAGTTGAATGACTCCAGTGATAAAATAAAACAAAAAATAAAAGTTGAAGATGAAGATACGAAGGCAGCTGTTGAGACGAAAACACCATCACAACCTCGTTTCCTCAGAACGGAAGTGTTGGCACAAACGCCTGATGTCGAAACACCGAACGTAACTCTTGAAGAGTTTTTAACAACACCCGAAGGTCGACACGAAGCACAAGAATACGTTGAACAATCTGTCGAAGGTCCGCTCGCGAGGAAATACTTACTGCTCGCGTTGTCTGATGATCGAGATAAGAAGATGGATCATACGTACGGTGTTCGTAACGTTGAAGACAAATGGATGGTAGGCAATTCGGTGTTGGAGATCAATCAAGACGATAGCTTCTACATAGCTGGAAAACGATACAGAGGCACACCGGGCCTCTACGAACTTATGTTTATGAAAGAACCCGACAAGAGCGTCTACGATGAAAACGATTTAGCAGCGTACAAGTCTATACTGTCGGACACTAACGCTTATAAACGTTATTATTTACCCGGTGCTAAAGTAAATACAAACAAAGGTTTAAAGTACAGAGAGATAATCGCTCGATTGTTTCCACCACGCAGCGGACGTGGTATCGATTACGTACACTGGAACGATCCCAACGAACTGGTTGAACGGTTAAGACTGCTGGTAAGTTCAAAACGCGTCGGTCACACCGGACACGACAACGAAATCATCTCAGTAGTAGAGGAATTACGTGAAGCCAACATTATCGTATAAATTTTATGAACGTCGGTGTAACAACTCATTGACGTCAACACTGTCAACATGTGCGGGTTAGATTTGACACCTGACTTTGAAGTCGAAAACGAGAGACTGAAAACCTTTACATCATGGCCTGTGCATTTCATCAGTCCGACCGCTATGGTTGCCGCAGGCTTTCATTACACAAATGAAATTGACAGGGTTCGATGTTCATTTTGTGGTATAGAAATCTTTCGTTGGAAAGAGGGTGACGATCCGATTGTGTTACACACGCGATGGTCACCACAGTGTCGTTACTTAAAACGGTTAGCACATCATTTGTAGCGTGCAGTCGTACAATGGTTGTGGACAAGTTCGGGAGACATCAAAGCGCCGTGAGCGTGCGACGAGAAACAAAAAGACAATTACGCGATACTGTAGGATTTAAGATTACGAATGATGGGCATATAGATGTTGAAAACAAAAAGATCCGCAATCTGAACGAACCGGATGCAGCAAAGGATGCTGTATCCCTGAGTTATATGCAAACACATTGTCTGCTACTCGATGATGAACGTAAAAGCGTGGACGTTAAAGGGTGTAGATTGAAAAATGTTGATACTCCTGTAGACGTTAAAGACGTAGTCAACAAATATTACGTTGATGACAACTGTATACAACACTCGAGTCAAGAGAGAGGTGAGGTCATCGATGCACGAGATCGATGGGTAATCAACGTTCGAAGTCCGGAACAAGCGACCGATGCGGTCAACAAAAACTACGTAGACTCGAATGTCATTAAAAAAGTATCGAATAGCTATTTGTTTGGACAGAGCTGGTTGTCGGGAGTGAGTTCACCGATTTTTGCAGATGACGCGGTTAACGTAAAATACATGTTGCAGAACACCGTTAGCTTGGGCGAAGATGGTGTTTTCAAAGCAGCGGAAAAGAGAATAACAGACGTAGCGGATGGTTTTGCGGAGAGCGATGCTGTTAACTTACAACAATTAAATGACGTGAGACGATACGTAAAGAGCGAGATGTATAAAGTCGTTAAAACATTTCAGTATCAACTGGATTACTACTTATTGAAATTGTCTAAGCCACGTAGTTCAGAAGACGAGTGGACACTCGACACGAAGGAAATAAAAAGGTTAATAGATGAATACGATAAAAACACAGAAGAGAAAGACTGGAGATCGGTTTACGATGTACAACAACGTTAGGAGGAAAAAGGGGTGGGGCGTCGGAAACGCGCTTAAAAACGTTGTACCGTCCGTTGTTTCGTCAGTTATCAATCGAGCGGTGGACGCACTACCTGTCGAATTACATCTGCCGGGTTACAGATTCTGTGGACCGGGCACGAAACTCGAAGAAAGATTAGCGCGTGGTGATCGCGGAATCAACCAATTAGACGAAGCCTGTCGCGAACACGACATCGCTTACGCTCAATACAAAGACAACGAAAGTAGACGTATTGCAGATCGTAAACTCGCGGAAAAAGCGTGGGGACGGGTAAAGGCGTTGGATTCGGGTATCAGCGAACGAGCTTATGCGACAGCAGTTGCAGCGGCCATGAAAGCAAAATCAGCAATAGGAAGCGGCCGACGTCGTAAAAATAAAAAGAATGTGAGTAGTCGTGGTCGTGGTGCTGGTGGTGGGATGAAAAAGAGGAGGAAGAGAACTGTCCGAACCGTTAGGAAAAAGAAGAGAACTGCGTCCGGATTGTATCTACGT
This sequence comes from Magicicada septendecula, assembly GCA_034769895.1. Taxonomy (NCBI): domain Eukaryota; kingdom Metazoa; phylum Arthropoda; class Insecta; order Hemiptera; family Cicadidae; genus Magicicada; species Magicicada septendecula. Next base: position 911,318,140 of record CM068368.1, read on the forward strand.
CCGTACCGAAAAAACTAATTCACATACCGCTCCGCCCGTTGTCCGAAGATGAATTACGTGTATACGCAAAAAAGCTAAACATACCGTATTTTAGAGGTGTTTACATGCGTAACGCATTACCGGATACAGCGCCGTGGAAGAACGAAAGCGTCATCGTAAATTTGGACGACGAGAGCGGACCGGGAACCCACTGGGTATGTTACAAGAAGCGTGGAAATCGAGTACACTATTTTGACGGGTTCGGTAATTTACGTCCACCTCTCGAGCTGATGCAATATTTTGGTGATACAGCCGACGTTCGTTACAACTATGAACGGAAGCAACCTCCTCACACGGTCATCTGCGGTCATTTATGTTTAGACTTTTTATCGTCTTCTGATCAGTAAACTTCAGCATGTCGTCGCTAACGGTCACCGTGACGGGTACCGACGCTGCGAATCTCGTGTGTAACTTTTTCCCACCTCTCGAGTTATACGGTGAATGGTACGTTGGACTATTGGATTTTACATCGTATAATTTAATACCAAACGTTACTGAAGGAAAAAATAATGCATTTCCAGTAAAAATTTCCAAGGATCAGTGGTCCGTCATCAAGTTGCCTACCGGCACCTATGAAATCAGTGATATCGAAACGTATCTGCAGAAACAGTTAGGCGAGAGAACAATCAGTTTACGTCCAAACAACAACACATTAAAGTGTGAAATTTACTGTAAGCATGTCATCGACTTTTCGCATACACCGAATACCATTGCAAGTATGTTAGGATTCAAGGAGAATCAGCAGCTGGAAGCGTATAAAACACACGAGTCGAACGTACCCGTTGACATAATCAAAGTTAACACCGTTCACGTACGGAGTAATATCGTACAGGGTGCGTACAAGGACGGTCAGGAACAGCACACGTTGCATTCGTTTTATCCGACCGTGGCACCAGGTTTCAAAATAGTTGAAACACCGACAAACGTAATATACTTACCGGTAAACGTACAACGCGTTGACAACATCATATTGTCTCTCGTTGATCAGGACGGGGATTTAGTTGATTTTCGCGGTGAAGTTATCACGATACGACTGCATCTGAAAATATGGGATTGTATTTCGGACAAACGTCACCTGTAAAAAGGGAGTGTGTACGAAAGAAACATGGTAGTCGGTGTTCAACGTTGAAGCGATTGACATCAAGGAACAAGCGTTTCTTACTTTCACTTGGATTCAAATTATACGATTAAAATAATGTCGGGTGAAATTCTAGCTATCGAACGAGGAGCGGCTTTCGATAACAGAATCGTTGAGTTCGAATATCGTACGCACGCACCGTATGCTTCCACCCGATACGGTAACAACGATGAAATACGTATACCCATCCAACAACAGGATGTTTTCACTTTACCGGCGGAGAGTTTTCTGTACATCGAAGGAACATTGACCAAGGTTAACGCTACCGACACAGCGTTGAACGTGAAATTAATCAACAATGCAATGGCTTTCTTGTTTGAGGAGATCCGTTACGAAGTGTGCGGTGTGGAAGTGGATCGTACAAAAAACGTTGGAATTACGAGCACTGTGAAATTGTTACTATCGAGCAATGAGCATGAAAGAAAGCATCTAATCAATGCAGGATGGGTGACGACAACCGACGAGTCGTTGACAGTACACGAGAGTACCGGTGATTTTACGTTTTGTCTTCCGTTGAAAATGCTACTCGGTTTCAACGAAGACTATACACGCATCATGCTGAACGTTAAGCAAGAATTGATTCTGTTGCGTACCTCTACCGATCAGAACGCAATGGTGCTAAAAGAATCGGGTGCAACTGCAAACGGTAATCTCGTAATAAACAAAGTACACTGGAAGATGCCCTATGTGCGCGTGTCAAACAAGTACCGAATACCGCTATTGGAGCACATCGAGGAGGATCATGAACTAGTGATGCCGTTCCGCAGTTGGGAATTGCACGAGTATCCCGTTCTACCGACGACAAATCGACATTCGTGGACCTTGAAGACATCGTCACAGTTGGAAAAACCTCGGTATGTAATATTAATATTTCAGACGGATAGGAAGAACAATATAGCGAAAAACGCGTCGGAATTTGATCACTGCAATTTAACGAATGTCAAGCTTTTTCTGAACGATAAATACTATCCGTACGATAACCTGAACCAGGATATCGATAAAAAACGTTACGCCCTGTTCTACGACATGTATACACGTTTCCAAACATCATACTACGACCGTCGCAACAGAACGCCTCTTTTGACACCTAATGAATTTATAACGAAAGCACCGTTGTTTGTCATCGATTGTTCCAGACAAGAAGAACCAATCAAGTCGTCTGCCGTTGATGTGCGTTTAGAATTTGAATCCAGTAACAATTTTCCAGATAAAACCACCGCTTACGCTTTGATTATACACGATAGGATAGTACAGTACACAGCGTTGTCGAATACTGTTCATCGTTTGTCATAAAAAAACTTGTTCTCCCCTCTACTAGTTTATAAAGATAGGTATTAGCGATCTCTACATAACAACAACCTCAGTCCTTTTCAACGATGGAAGGTGACTGTGACAGCAGCAGCAGCAGCCATTGTGAGTATAACGTTTACTTGTCTCTTGCATATCCAATCAACTCGTACTCTAAGTTCGTTACCGTCGGACTGTGTAAAGAACTCAACTATGAACCGGGTGTTTTGTTTACAAACGGAAAAAAGAAACGTATATTACTTGACTTTTCTGAGTGGAATTACTTGTTGATCTTTCGTGAACAGTTACTATCCAGTATGTTATTGTACGAAGAAGGTGAAAACCGTGAAAAGAAGAAGAGTGTGATGATCAGTCGTAACTTTGGGAAAACGTTTGTTCGGATTAAAGGTAGTAAGACCGAAAAATTTGTTTTCACAGAACCCGAGTGGATCCGTTTTGGTTGTTTATTAACAGTACTAAAGAAATATCTTGTTCGCTTGTTTTATGATCAAGATCACTTCAAGTCGTACATTAATCAGGTAGTAGCCAAGGGGTGCTATGTACCACCATCCTTCTTTTTCCCCTCGTTTTTTCGATTGGAAAGCAGTCGTCACGACCAACAGATAACATTTGATCGTCTTTACGATGAACTGGTATTGGAAGGAAAAGTAGAGGGGGAATTTGAAAAAATTAACGTACTCGATGCGGACATGTGTCACTCGGAAAAATGAACTTGAATAGGACGGTTATTGCCGAGTTTGAAGCGTTTCGCGGTGACAAAAATGAATATGTAATCAAAGAGTTCGTTACAGTTGATATAACAACCGGACGTTTTGTTATCGTGTTGTTCGCTCCACCATACGAAAGTGCACGACTGCACCAGAAATTCCGAAAAATCAATGACTGGTTGGAAACACATTATCACAGGATACGATGGAACGATGGTAATGTACCGTACAAGAATATGGTACGCATCGTTGCAGACATTTTTTCAGATTATCCTGTTGTCTATACAAAAGGGTTTGAGAAGGCAAATTTCTTACGACAGTTGTATCATCATGGTGAGGTGATTGACTTAAACGATATTCAAGCACCTGTAGTTCCTAGATCCTTTGTACCCATCATACAATGTCCTGTTCCTCATCGTCAACCCGTTACCACTCCCCCCTTACACTGTGCATTACGCAAAGCTTTGTTTTATGCAGAATGGTTGCGGCAACGAAATAAAATATAGTCGGTTGTGAACATGTTTTCATCATGGTGTTAGTGTGAATGCTACGTGACAGAAATGTCCATAAACGTAGAATTAGGTACCGTAGTGTGTGCGTGAGTGTTAACCTTGACTACGTCACTGTCGCGGTAGAAATACTCATAAACGTAGTCCTGGTAGTTCGAGACGGGTCACTGGCACGGTAGATATACCTGTAAACTCGTCAAGAACCAGTATGGGTGTGAAAATTACTCATTACGGTACAGCAAATGTGAATACGCATCATGTATGAACAACATATTCACCCGATTAAAAAAATAAAAAAAATAAATAAAAAAGTAAATAAAAAAATATGTACTGCTTTTACACATTGGCTTAGCATTGCATAATGTATCTTTATTATTATCTACCACTGTACTAGTCAATAGTACAGCGATAGATAACGTGGAGTAGGCCTGCTTTACGAATCTGTAAAGTTGGGGAAACCACGTTAAAAAAAGCGTAGCAGGCTCTCATTCGCCTCCCTCAGGCTGCTAGGAAGAGGATGAGAGGTAAAAAAATAAAAGTATAACGAAATGTTTATTTATTTAATAATAAATAAACTTATATTGTGCTTTTATGATTTTACACATAGGACGACAGTAGATATCACTCGTCCACCTCATGGTTACAAGTAAGAGATGAGAAGTATAAGTACAGAAATAATTACAGTTAAGCGATAACGGCCCCTTGGTGTAGTGGATGCACGCCGGTTTGGTGTACCGGAGGTCCCGGGTTCAAATCCCGGAGGGGCCGTAATTTATTTTTATGTAAAAATTAATATCCAATGACATACCATTGTTACAGTTGAACACATGCGTCATGTGGTCGTACATTCCGGTGTTAAAATTTCGGACACCAAAAATTTCGGGTAACCCCATCCGTTGATTTAAACATTTCGGGTACTAAATTTCAGACACCGAAAATTTCGGGTACCCCCATCCGTTGATTTAAACATTTCAGACATCACGCCCTCTACGTCGTCGTCATGTGGGCGTACCCACAAATTTCGGGTACCCCCATCCGTTGTTTTAATCATTTAGGGTACCAAAATTCTGACATTAAAAAAATTTCGAGAGAGAACGATTATTTTGTTACATCAAAATAAACCAGAACGCGGAAGTGTTTTAACATTCGGACACCAGCTGCCAGGGCCTCTGTCATGAACTGGAACCCGGTTAGGGCGTACCCACAAATTTCGGGTACCCCCATCCGTTGATTTAAACATTTCGGGTAACGGTACCCGATACCCCCAAAATTTCGAGTAACGGTACCCGATGACAACGCCTCTGCGCGTCCGGGCAACCGCCGAATTCCGGGTACCCCCATCCGCTACACATTGTTTTCGGCTACCAAATTTTGAACATGCAGAAACCACGGCCTTCGTGACGTCTTGAAACAGGTTTTAGCCATGCGGACGCCAGCGACTTGAGCCTCTGTATGACGTCATGAACTGGAACACGGTAGTGTTTCAGTCACACATACACACACACACACACAAAACAGTGACGTCACATGGACAGCTCGGACACCAGCTGCCAGTGCCTCTATGACGTCATGAACTGGAACCCGGTAGTGTTTTCGTTCGGAACCCGGAAGTGTTTTCGAACACTCACTTTCCCTCTACTATTGTGCCACGTTTTTTAATTAAAGCTTTCACATCAGCCATGATTGAACTGTGAGCTGTGATCCGAAACAGATAAATAAATACAGAACAGGTGAACAATTAATGCAATTTGCGTACTTTATCCAATTCCGATATAATGCGGCAGCCAGTGATCGGTATATAACTTAATCTAACTCCTTATTATAATAGGTACTTATTTTTTAAAAAATAGTTATATGAAAATTACTTGAAAATATGACTCATTTAAAGTAAAAATATACATATAGCTTCATCACATTACTTAAGTTTCTGACTGAATTATTGTAAAATTGTATAAGTGCAAATTTATGTGAAAATACAGGTCTATGGTAACTTGAAACTAATTTCTGTTTATATAAAAATTATTAATTATTTTATATCAAATGCTATTGACTATATATGTTAAAATATTACTGACTTTTACTGTACATAAAATTATAAGTGAAAAACTAGAAGAAATACAAGTTCATAGTCACGTGGATTATGAGTCCCCGGCAGGTTTAAGATGGCTCAGTTGCCTGTCGTTTCCTTGGCGATCCTGTCCGGCAGCCTTGGATTGGTGGCGCAAGTCTTGTTTCCGCTTGTCGGGTAATGCTTGAATCTGTAGCTCTCCGTTCAAGCTTGAAGTTCTAATTTTTTGCTGCTGTATGACAAGTGACGATGAATTGTAATATCTTGCTGTCTTAGAGATTTAGAGATGATGTCCTGCAGAATCTTGTATGGCCAAGTATGAAATTTCGATGCTCTCGAAATAATCTTGAGTTGGTCTTACAACGTTAGGTGATGAGTTGGCTGGTATGGTGTGAAATAAAGTAGTGGACTGTATATTTTCTTTGAATTAACTGTTTATTAAAGGTTGTAAGAAAATGATTGCATGGCACATGCAGTGTAGCGCAGCATACATTGCCTGAGAAGTAGAATTAAATTAAATACTGAAAGTCATGATAATGAATTGAGGCCGAAATCGCCTAAGTGCTAATGTATTAAACACAGAAGAGCATAATAATAATTTGAAGTAGAATATTCTGAATTGAAAATAATTACATAGCCGCAGCTGGCGAATGAAGGCTTGTTGCCCGTTCGGAGTGTAACAGTTAACAACAGACTGCTACGAGCATGCAGGAGACGCTGGCAGCAGTTTAGTGGGGGGAGTGACGTCACTGCACGCACACGCCGTTACATTGCAAATATTAAAAGTACAAAGTTTAACAACACGTATCACACAAGATTTTTGTCTGGCTGCTACAACCTTCCAGATGACAGATTCTTGGGTCCTAACACATCTGAGTTATTGCTTGGCAAAATGATGGTTGCAGATACATCCCCAAGTTTACATGGCTTGACAATTCTGAGTTTTTGTCTGTGTTGTATTAAAACTGCATAGGTTATTTCCGCCAGCATATTTCTAATTGCTGCGTGTGTACTGTTTCTTTATAATCCAACATTAGTTCAGTACATTACTGGACAGTTTGTACTGTCTACGATCTCCAAACTACTAATTTCCAATGCTTTACGTGTCAATGTTTGTGATGGCTCCTTGTTGTGAACTACACGTTCGGTATAATGTTGGCTTTGTAAATTCTACATTACAAAAAGTGATGGGTTTTTGACTGAAGTTAAAGTATTACGGTACTTTAATGACAACTCTGGATCTGAATTGGATGATGTAGAAAAAGAAGAGACATTTCAATCCGATAATACAGGTAAGCCTACATAATTTGAGGTTACTTCATCTTATAGTGTATACTGAATATATTCGCTTATGTCTACACTTTTTTTACTTAATTTACAAATTATTTTACTTTGTTTAGATTTTATTTGCTATTGTATTGTGCCGGTTCGAAGCCGGCGGTTCCAAATATGAATTCTAGAAAGTTTTCATAGTTGTAATATGCGTGAGTGAGGCGCGGAGCCGGCTTTTACAACATATTTTAGAACAAGTCAGTTTACGGTAACATAACGTGATACACTCGCGGACTTTGTTCGACGGTATGAGGGGAGCGGCGCGGTGTGCGGTTGCGCGCGCAGCTCGTCCAGTGCTGTGGAAATTGTATGCAGCTGAGGCCAGTCAACGCTTAGCCTCGCTCACAGAGTTCTTCCCCCTTCGTCTCCGCTCTTTGTATTCGTTTCTGCGCAGTTGTATTTCTCTATAGGATGGAGTAGAGAATAAAACGACTTCCCGGGTTCTCGCTCTAAGTCGGGTTCCTGGCTGGCTGTGAGCCGAACATCTGCTCAAGCTGTGAACCATGTCAAGATCGCCTACGAAGAGGGAGACGGAGATCGAATTCCTACGTTGCACTCGCCAGCACATTTGAGGTGATATTTATACTTATTTCATTTTTTGGGCCCGGGCCGCAGTGTGCCCGTTTACTGCCAATTGCATAGAAGCCATGAGACCACGTGTCCAGACTGTTTACCGGAAGTTGAGCTGTGATCATGACTCTGAACACTTTAACTTAAAATTTCATATACCTTTTAATAACTCAGTTAAGTAACACTAAATGCTATGTCTGTAAGTGCGTGCTGCACTGCGAGAGCGCGCCATAGAGAGATTTTAATCTTGTACCATTTTATTGTTGCATCTGATTTACTCTTTCAAAATTTAATTATTGCTCAGTAGTTCTGTTCCGGCTGGAACAGCTGCGTATAAATTTTTAATTTGACTAGGGATTTCACATCTAAGGGCTGGGGACCTTCCGGTGGTTTTTCTTGGGGACTTTTCTGGGTTTACAATATGGGACTTAGTTTTCTGACACGCTGGTACAACTTCAGACAGGTTGATTGCCTGTCAACTTTTGTCAACTACATGTAGGCGCGCTCCCACAGATGCCAGAGCGCAACCCCCTTATAGTATTTTATTCTTTTAATTGTTTAAATGATCATGTGAGGCTAATAGAAATAATTACTAATGTAAGGGAAAGTTTTTAGCTAATTTGGCCTATTGCACAAGGGCTAAACTGATTGTTTTCTCAACTGGCCAACACATATGGGTTGACTTCCCATTTATAGCTTGCTGTGTTATTTTGACTATAAAACATGTATTCATCATTTTCTTTTGAGCAATTTATGTATTGTCAATATCTTCAGAAATTGTAATGCCTCAAACAATTAATTTGTTTATTAATGTATATAGAGATGGATTCTTTTCTGTAATTTTTTTGAAGTCAAATAACTGTTTAGAATTTTATAAATACCTTCTGAGAATAGAGGGCGTAGTTGTCAGTTTCTATTAGTGATGTGAAAAGAACTTAAGGTTCACACACTCATCTTGGGTCATTGATCAATGCGATGCTGGATAAAGGGGTGGGCCGGTTGTTTGAGCCCCCTGAATTATTATCATTCTTCCTGGGGGTTTTGGCTTTTGTTATTCTGCTGAACGGGTTGCCTATGGGCGTATATTTTATCACTTCCGAGTTATAAGATTGTAGTTATTCTACCTGTTGGGTGGGTGCTTTCCAGGGGCATGCGTGTTAAAACTAATGTAACTGTAAGTGGGTGTACCTTGTGTTCTGTGTGTTGTTATGTGTCTAGCTAGCCACGAAATGTGAGACTATTTTATAATTATATAGGCGTGTGTCCATTGATGTATATACACTTGTAATGTTTTATATTTGTACACATTTGTCATTCTTAATTTTTATACACACTTGTTATTCTTAATTTTATAAACACTTGTTATTCTTAAGAGTTATACATACTTGCTATTTTTGACTTGTATTCATATCTGTGATTGGGCACACATGTTATTCTGATTTGAATATATTGTTACAATTTATTATAAAATAAATTGTTAGCATCTGTTACAGCCGAGTTTTATTGCAAGTCCCGTCATACTGGACCCAGCATAATTTTGCTTCTCTAGGCTCCTGCCTAGTTCTATATAACTTGTAACCTCTCTTTGAAAGCCAATGAGCAAGGCGATAGAAATTTAAAAGGAAATAAAATAAATACTAAAGAGCAAAGAGGGGTTACAGTATAACAATTGCATACACACTCATTCTGTGATCATCTGTTTAGAGTTATGACTGCTTAAATAATAAAATAAAATGAACACTAGCTTCATAGGTTTCTGAAAACAAATAAATGGATTTGACCTTAGGAAAGCATATGAATAATATAACTTATACATACGCATAACTTAAGCATATGACTTATACATAACTTTATACAGGGTGATTCAAAATTGCAAGGCAGTCTCTTGAAAGCTGATTCTGAAGCTAAAAATAAGAAAAAAATTCATATAAGCATAGGTCCGAAAACGGTATGTTAGAGAGTTACGGCTTGTGAGCCATAGTATCTCTCTCTCTCTATGGTATTATGGTACTCTGTGTAGACCAAGTTCCAGATAAATAACATTGTACAAAATGTAAATATTAAGTAATAACCATTTTCATATAATAGATCTGTTACCTATAATGTTGTGTTATAAAGTCTGTAACCCTTTAATACAAGTTGGTAAATCATTTCTTTTATCGTGTGCATAATTCTCTATTTTATATAAGGATGATAGTGTAATAAAAATGATGAGTGTTTTAGAGTGCCAATCGTGGACAAAGACAAGTGAGAGGGAGAGAGAGAGAGTGAATGAAGAGAGATAATGAGAGAGAGCGAAGAGTGGAAGAGTGAGAGAGGGAAGAAGGGAGACAGTGAGTGAGATGTAGAAGAGAGAGAGCAAGTGGGAGTGATAGTGAGTGATAGATCGATTTCAGGTTAGAGTGAGAGGCTGTGAGAAGGACTGGCAGGGGGAGAATGGGTGAGAGAGAAGGTGTGATTGTGGACACATACATAAATTACATTATTCTATAGTACTCTTGACTATATTTTATAATATGATTACAATTATTATCCAAGTTTACCTGTTAGTAAAATTTACCAGAAACTTTTGTTTGTAACCTTGGTCAACTATCTGATTTAAGTCGTAATGTTCTACAGTTATTGTGTAAATTGTATGTTTCTAAATTATGATTGTTTGTTAACACCAGTAGGGAGTGAAACATGGTAAAAATAACTTTTAATAATTATGTAGTGAATATCCCCTAATCTGTTTTAGTTATAGGTAATATATTACTTTGCTATATGTTGACTGCTGTAGGTATAAACAATTTATGTACCAATCTAATATCCAATTGTTGATTACTGTTTGTTTAATTAATTAAAATATCATTACATTTAGTAATTTAAATTGTAATACTGTATAAATTGTAACGGTACAAACAAATGAGGGTTTGCAATATAAAACTTTTTCATTTTATTTAACCAAAGTGTAAAAATGGGTCGCCGACTATAGCTCCGTGTGAGGTATAAAATGGTACAGGAATGTAAGAGTTATGAGCAAGGGTGCGTATTCACGCGTATGCGCGTACATGTCAGCCAACGTTCACATGAAAATGTCACGTCTGGATAAATTCCTTCTCGCCTGGTGATGGGAACAAAGAAGCACAGAGTGCGAGCTAACTGCAGTGCCTAACACCTGGCGGGTAGGTAACCAAACGCACACACATATACAGTGCGCAGAGAACAAAGACAGTCGGCAATTAACATCTCACGATAACGGACACGAGCAGTTTTGCGCGCTCCCCGGCTGAGCACAGTTTTCGTCTCGCCCGCACATAAAAATTGTGAATTAAGTCGAAGACAGTCGGTATATAACAGCTAACCCGCGCAGTTGTGTATGCGCGTGGTTCGACTAAAAACTATGTAAAATATAAACCGACCGGCCGAAAGAGTGAAAATGTGTACATAGACAGCAGAAACAGCATCGGTAGTCGTGGAAACTCACGCAGTTCAATGTACAAGCTCGCTAGCCTTAAAATTTTAACCAAAGTATTAAAATGTGATTAAATTATAAAACAGAGTCATACAAAGCCGTATGAGGACAGTGTAACATCAAACAGAAATGCAGTGAACAATTTAACAGTGAAAACGTAATTTGGACGAACTAAAATATACTGCTGGCAACACGTGGTCTGGAGGGACATAACCAGAGAAGTACCTGAAATTTTAAACCAATAGTCATGAAAAGTTAATAAAAGCGCTAAATAAAACAAAAATAAATGGGGTAACAAGCGTGAATGAATGTATGCGCAAATGCTGGGTTGTCTTTACATAATCTAAGTAATTAGTAACTTGTAGTTTAATTAATCAGTTGTATTTAATTGTAATTAATAAATTTAAAGAAAAATGAATGCTAAATTTTGTCAGTCGTAGTTATGTTTCAATGTTCAAATCTGTTTAAATTCGGAAGGTTATATAAAAGAGAAGTCAGACTAGTATTTTATAAAAAAGAAAAAAGAGAGAATGATAAACAAAATGGTAAATAAAAGTTGTTAGTTAATAAATAATGCGAGTCGAGTTTCTTGCTAACATAAAACCCTAAGTCACTTATAGGTTACGAGTTCACGTGAAGACCCTGGAATCCGAACAGGTAAGAAAGTGTGGAAAAGTTTTGCATTTTTATTATTTGAATAAATAATAGCTTCTCAAAATTAAGTTCTCTCATACTATAATTTGCTCGTTTTCTTAAAGATAATTTGAAGATGTAAACAAACTATCATAAGTCTTCACATATAAAATGATACATACATACGCACGCTCACACTCACATACACCAACACATTCACCCAAATATTTAATTGTTTCGTTATGTTTGATATTTCTGTTGTATTTCATACACAGGTCCTGAAGATGACAATAAATATTGTCGAAACATCGACGCAAAATAGCTAAAATTTGTATTATTGACCGATCCTCACTAACCATCCACTAAAACATTCATTGATTGACGGTCACTAAAAATTTAAGGATTTAATGTGTATAATGTCTATTAAAAATAAGTACAAATTTGACTTTAATTAAAAACAAAATTATTTAAAATCATAATTTAAATTTTCATTCTGGTTAAACTTTCATAATTAAACTTTTCTGGGGAGTAAAAACAGCAACATTTATAATTCCTTTTATGGTATTATATTTTCTGATAATATGTTTAACATATCAATTTAAAGGGGAAAGGGTATTCTTTATTTTGCAGTAATCACTTATTTCCTGTATGTATTGAGTGTTTTACAGATGTCTGAACGTATGTAAAAACTGTATGACTACAAGGTAGCACCCACCTCATGACCTTAATGTTATTGAAAACACATTGAAAATAGAAAAATGTTCATACCCATCATACCATTTGTCTGATTGTTTGGAAGTCAGAGGCTCGTCCTCCTCACTGTCATCTGATAGAACAGATCTTGAGAGAGTGGGGATATTTGTTAAAGCTTCTGCCAAATCGAGTCTGTATTTCATCAAGTCACTGTCAGTATGGGAATTATTGGATGTACAGTCTCACACAGAGAGCATCCAGCTGTTCAGAAGTGCCAAATCTAGAAAGTACAGGATGCATTTTAATGTCCACTTCTTTGTCCTAAACCATATGCGATAGAATTCCATCTGCTGATCACAAACATTAATACCACCCATGCACTGATTATACTTCCGTACAACAAATGGAAAAGTCATGTTTGATTTGCGGTTTATGCGGGCGCCCGCGATTGCTGCTGCACAGCGCAAAGGATGATTCATGATTGTCGACTGACTTTCAATGCTAAAATTTCCGTTCGTGTCGTCTCGGAAACCAGTTCATCCCACTCCCCACCATATGTCTCGTCCTCAGTATTGGAAAATTCCGTTGGACTTAATATCACCTTTTTAACTTGCCATGAACTGATTTTCGTCAACAGCATACTAGCGGTGTTAGTCACTGGCTATAAATAAACTTTCGTTATGCTTCATAACCATATATGGTAATGAAACTCTCACTGGCAATCGCCTCACCTTATGGGGGCCTAATCTTCACTTGTCAAGTTATTTATAAAAATTAAAAAACAGTATTTATGTAAATTTAGACCCATTACATTTCTTCAGCCTTTGTTCTGTACAGTGCTGCGGTCTGAATAATGAGACAGTAATATAACTGAAGCAGTTCAGTTGGGTTCAAGTCAGTGACCTAATAACGTAATTTATGACGTCCCTTTACGGATCATTAAGAAATATTGTTTTGTTTTGTGTGTTCAGTTTTTATTGTTCAGTTCAAATCATTATTGTAAATGTAATTGTCAGTGTTTTGATTTCTTTGTGCGGTTTCATTCAGTGCTGGTTAAATAATTTTGAAGCATTCTGTGATTGTTACTAGCGACCCTTCAACATCATTTTATTTTATACTTCACAGTCCATTATTCTCAAATAGCTTTAACCACAGTACTGTGGTCACTAACATATACCACCTCACATTAGCGCACTCAATTCTCACTGATGATGGCACTGCCGAAACATCTGGTTTTGCAGAAAACATTGGCCCACTGCCAAACAGTCTGGGAAGGAATTTTAACAACAAATTACTTCTTTGTTGCTGATAACGTAGTACACATACGAGGTCTGTAAATCAAGTAATGAGACTAATCATGTAGCAGTCCATATGGCAACACTGAAAGGTTTCCATTAACACAGATGGTTAGATAAACAGCTACAGTTATAGTCCATCATAGAAAAAATTCTACACACGGACACACACACACACACTTTTTGGAAAACGAGTTTTCTTCATGTTTTGAGGTTAGTACAATCAGAATCAGCTCTCACATGTGAAACACGATTTTTTTTCGTGATCTCCATACTTCCATTTCCTTACAGAACATGGAACTAAAAGAGGACCATGCCAACAGCCTGGAAAATAATTTTATTGAAGATAACTCAGGCCATGAAAGCTTTAATGTTATGATGTACATAGACAGTGTGGAACATGGCCTAACAGTCCATAAAGTTGTAAAAGTGTAAACAATGCTGTGAAAGCTTACGTTCACTTAGGTACAAAATGCTTACACAGGGTAAAAGTTAAAAAAAAATATAAGGAAACTTAAATGTTTATTCAAATGCTAGCTGTTCATTAACAGACATCACGCAGTACACTACTGTACGATTATAAATGACCATTAGACAGGAAAATTAAACAGGCAATACAAACACTTCTCTAAGTTTTAATCAAAATAAATCCTTAAATTCGTAGTGACCGTCAATCAATGAATTTTTCGGTGAAGGATTTGTGAGGATCGGTCAAAAAGTGTAACACAAATTGTAAATTATTTCTGATGACATTTCGACTATATTTATTGTCATCATCAAGACAATTGTTGCTGAATTGCTACAATGCCAAACACACAACACAGTTCAGCAACAATTGTCCTGAATCAAAATGTTTTATAGTGCAGCACTCTACAGTACAGTTACCGTATAGTTGCGTTTTGTGAACAGTGACTTGTGAAGGTGTTTCGTGTCCATCACAACCTTCTGCTGACCTCCTCTGGTTGTATATGTAATCTGTTTCTCCTAATCTCAGTCTATCAGTCTACATATCAAGAAATGTATATACTGGTGTATTATTCCTTTGTAAGTAACTCGTTGTTTTCCGGAAGTCTCCTATATAATATCTTCGAATACAGACAATATAATATAATTATATAAATATTACAATTTAAAGATACAAACTTAAAAATATATTATAATACAGACAATATTGTTTTTAATAAAATAAAACCTAAAACTAAATTCAACATTCACAATAATGGAGTTTACAAAATAGAATGTCCAGATTGCAATAAATGTTACGTAGGCCAGACAAACTGTCCGAGAGATTCATTAAACATTGCAGTTTGTTTTTACAACCTAATATTTACAAGTCTAATTTAGCCACACACTATTTAAATAATAAACAAATTTCCAGACATTCAAAGTGTATAATTAATTAAAAATTACAAAAAGGTGAAATCTTAATATTTACAAACACAATAATAACAGTGCAGGCTTTGGGGGGGGGGGGCAACCCGGGCGGTCGCCCAGGGCGCCGCATGCTAGCAAAATGCTAGTTAATAATAGGAAATAAAGGGCACTGAAGAATATCTCACCCGGATGGCTAAGGCCGGCGCTGATAATAATCTACTAATTGAAGAACAAATACAAACAAAAACAGCAAGATGATTTATTTAAAATCATACATTTATTGAAACAATAAAAATAAAACATTAAATATATAATAAATAGCTGACTGCGTAACCATTACAACAATTGAAAATATGAATCAAAGTAAAATCAATTATCCGTTAACTATATTGTAAGCAAAACATTAAATTACAATTCAAAAGGTGTAATGGTACAAACACCCAAAAATTACTTACCCCGATACTGACGTACTTACCTTACTAACCAAACAGAAGACTCCAAATTATTCCAGGTTGCCACCAACACTTGGAAAAGGAAATGTGGAAACCTTTTTAAACTTTACCTTTTAAAGAATTTAGTTAAATTAATTCCCTTAACAGAAGTTCTCACAGGCTCGTTAAGGCGAGTTTTTCGCCACAGAAAATCAGGATATGGTTCTGGCGAAATAATTATTCTAACACATATTTATACTAATAATCAATCTTATTTATTATAACTCAAAAATTAATCTCTTTATGCTTGTCTTACTTTCTCTTTCTATTATGTCATAAACAATTAGAAAACATGAACTTACGTAACCAAATTTCTATATACTAATCTTTATCTACAAACCAGTACTTTCCCTTTTCCATTCAAACACTCTCTCTCTCTGTACATATGTTTTACCCCCCATTTACTGAGCTCTTTAATATTTATTGTTACTTTACTTCACTTTTGGTCAAAATATTTGTTTGATAACTGTATTTATCTGTAGACGCTATCCACATTGTTATGCCATCACTCGTAGTTCACTTTCACTTTCGCCACAATACTAAGAACTGTTCTAATTGTTCAAATTAACGTATTCGTTTTCTGTCTCTATCTATTTCTTAAATTTACTCTTCTTTCACACTTCAATAAGTTTCGGTAGGCCTCGGCTACTGTAATCGCTTCAGCTTACCGAATTTCCGAGGCTACGGTTATAACATCTGCTCTGTCTCATGAGTTGTACTGAACTGGGGCAAGCTTAGCTCGTGTGGTGATGCTATTCGGGCTTTGTGTGTATTGCCACGTGGTTCAACCGGATGTAACCACCTCACCTCCTGCTTTAACTTATCGAAGATTCTGGGCATCTCTAGAATACGGAAGTTTGTTTTGCATTAAAACACGTGGCGTTCTAATTCCGCCTTAATGCCACGTGCATTTTTGGTGACTCACTTTTTCTTTGTTCTGGCTTCCCACGCAACTCCAAACAATGGATTTTTATAAAAGTATTAAAACAAAATGATTCAGCCCATTTTGTCCCGTTACAAAGGAGTAAATAAACCTACTTGCAATTGTATATATTTGAAGATATTACATATTGGTATGTAATGTAACATACATGTATGTTACATATATGTATATACATGTATGTACGTACATACATGTATGTATGTAAATGCATTTGAATATCAGCACAATGGATTTTTATAAAAGTATTAAAACAAAATGATTCAGCCCATTTTGTCCCGTTACAAAGGAGTAAATAAACCTACTTGCAATTGTATATATTTGAAGATATTACATATTGGTATGTAATGTAACATACATGTATGTTACATATATGTATATACATGTATGTACGTACATACATGTATGTATGTAAATGCATTTGAATATCAGCATTTGGCAAAGGAAAAAAAATAGTACCATATACGCTCATCAGTACAAACTCACATGATGACTTTGAGATTGTATGTGTAACATGAATAACTAGCTCAAAATCATGTCATGTGGATGCTCCCATTAAATATAACGTACTGCAAATTACTTTTACTTGCAGTAAACGGAGCCTAAGGTTAGTGAACAGAGACATTGATGGGTCGCTGTTTGGTAAAAAAAAACTTTAATGTACTTAAGAAATTTGTTCTGCTTCCAACTGAGCACCTCTATGTACTTCAGAGCCTGCTGCAATGAGAAAAAAAGGAATCTCTAGCTCATATCCTCCTGCTGGACTGCACCAATACACCAATACTAGGTGAGACAGACTGCTGAGAGCACTTATTGGTGACTATGGAAAACTGGAGGATGTCCTCATAAACAAGCCTTTACAAGGTCCAACAGCTGTGGAATACTCTGGACATCAGGCCATTGGCATCACCTGATGCTGGATGTCTGACTCCGGAAGTTTGTTTTTCAAATTTATTTATTTATAAGGTCACTGCAATAGCAACGGTCATTAGCGACCACAAAAATTATAAAAATGAATTTGTACAGATGCAGTAACATTATATTAAACTAGAAGGTGTTTAGTGAAGCCAAATATTGCAACAAAATACTGGTACTGGAACTGGTACGATTTAAAAACATTAAATATTTGTTTAAATGCCAAATAATGTGATAAATAAAAATATTTAACAAATAAAAGTATTTGTGTAAATAATGCAAAATAAAACGAGAAATATTACCCCACACAACACAAACATTATAAATACACATGCAGATATATAACATAAATATAAATGTAATAATGTATAATACATAATAACATACTCAACGACAAACAATATATAACAATAAATGTAACAAGTTACACAATAATAAATACATATAATAAATAAAACAGTAATAACAATCTCGACCACATATCAATTCATTAACTTAATTGTCCTAGAAATTACACAATTGTTAATGTTCTTATAATTTTCATAGTCCATTCCTATATTTTTGCTATCAACTGAATATCCTTTATGAGGAAGAAGTATTCCAGCAGCTGGAGTCTTGTCATTTAAACTTCTTCTAACATCTGAAGGGATATTAAATTTGCATCGCAGATGTTGAAGAGCAGGGCACTCTGAAACGAGATGGAAAGCCGACAAAACCGTGTCACAGTAATTGCATCTAGCAGGAGGCTCCCTCGTGAAGATGTTGTGAGTTAGCAGCATGTGGCCTATGTGGAGTCTTGTTATGACCACTTGATTTCTTCTGGAGTCTGTAGCAAGTGAGGATTGCTCCTAAATATTTTTCCTCACTCGGAATAGCTTGGCGGGTGAGCCATTCATCCATTCCAGTGCTTCAGAAGTTTTAAATGCAATATTTTTTAAGGTCATTGTGGGATAGTTTGTGGGAATGATGTTGACTGTATGTAGCAGTTTTTGCAGCTTTTTCAGCCATTTCGTTACCCTTAATTCCGATGTGCGATGGTATTCAACTGAAAATAATTTCCTTGCACTGTTTAGTTGACATATCAAGGGTAATGTTACTTATGTCTTGAATAATGGGTTCTTTGCTGTCCTCCTGCTGCAGACTATCTAAAACACTTCAAGAATCTGAGAAGATAATATACCTGGAGCCCATGGAATCTTTTATTATTTCCAGTGCTGAATGAATAGAAGTAAGTTATGTAGGTGAAATGTTTTATGTGTGTGTGAGAGAGACATACTCTTTTTGATTAGGGCAATGGATATAAAAATAAAAACTCCAATGAATCATTTGTATTTGAGTAGTGCCGTTTTAATTATGTAACGTTGTTCACAAAATCACAGACTATGAGATCAGAGTTTACAGTGGTCTAAATAATATTACAGTATGAAAACACAGTTTTAACAACATCTTACTTAAACCTAGTTTAGATTACTTTCTAGCATAAACTGTGAATATGTACACAAACAATACTGTATCACATATTCATATCATATCTGGACACGATAAGAAACTTTAATAAATACTACACACACACACACACACACACACACACAATCTCTCTCTCTCTCTCTGTCTCTCTTTGTATCTTACAAACTGAACTACATAATACCTTAGTTCAAATCAGCTGATAATTGAAGTCACTGATGTTCAGTGACTTTCATATGTCAATATTTATATACAAGTCACATTACTGTATTTCTTTATACATAAAATATGTGATTTATAAAATAAATTACTTAATCACTGCATAGCTCATGTGTACAAGTTTTCCATCTGTATTTGTTCAAATAAAAACAAAACAACAAAACGCTTACTACTTTGTTCAATTTATTTAAATCCTTAAATTCGTAGTGACCATCAATCAATGAATTTTTCCAGTGAAGGGTTTGTGAGGATCGGTCAAAAATGTAACACATATTTTATCTTATTTGTGTCGATGTTTTGACAATGTTTATTGTCATCATCAGGACCTGTGTATGAATACAAAAGAAATGTCAAACACAACAGAACAATTATTTGAGTACTCACCGGAAAAATTCAATTTATTTATATAAAAGAAATTCACTTTGTTTCATTATCAAGTAGGGGAGAAGGCTGTAATTTTGTATGCCTACAAATTTTACAGTATTCAGCATTAAAAAAAATTAAATTGTGCTTTGTTTGTATATTTTCTTCACTCTCTGAAGAAAAGCATTATAAACTAGTCGCATATACTGAAAACATGTTTGTAAAGGGTATTCTTTTTCTTATAAGATATAATTTTTCTAAACATTTTGTACTAACTATACACTAAAGAATGTAAAATCCTTATTGCTGTATTTAAATTACCATATTCTTGACTATAGATATATTTAGTTTTAAAATCTTGGTTTATGAACTCTATTTTGTATATTCTGCGCTAGTATATCACAAGTTTTACTCTTAATCTCTAATTGATATAGTTGTATATTGTACAAGGGACAGAATATTCATTATGCATGCTTCATACATCAGCTGCTAATTACCCAATTTGCAGGCTAACAGTTGCAGGTCAGAACAAGGTCAAAACACAAGGAAATCAATTTAAAATCTCTCACCAAACAGATCTGACACTTACGTTAAGAGTTTGAGGATAGTCATGTCAAGAGCCAAGAAAGAAAACAGAACATCTGTTAACCAATAAACTGGTTTTGAAAAATAGCCCATTAAAAAAAAGGAAATGTTGACAAAAAAGAAAGCTGGTGACAACATACTTTAAACAAATTTAAGAATTACTATCATTCTATAAATCCCAGGCCAGTTGTATTCAAACAGTTGAAATGAGATTTCTCTGGCATGTAGGAGGGCATACTCTTTAAAATCATAGAAGAAATGCAGATGTATGGCAGGAACTGAATACTATTATGAGTATACTAGATAGGATTGCCCAGTATCGGCTAAAATGGTTGGAGCATCTTAACTGAATGGATGACTGCCACATCCTCTTAAACGCACCCTGTTTGACCACAGAATGATTTCAACTGAATGTGTTTATGCGTTGCAACTGCATTAATGTATTACCAGTAATTTAAAACAATATGTTTTCATCATCCTAACAAATCAGACTGGTTTGACCAGAGCAATGAACACACCTAACTTAATGCTTAATGCTAACACTCACTTGACACTCTTCCTGAACACTCATACTCAGTGACTTCAGTGATCCAACAACTATTCTACATGGGGGCATCCACCATTATTACCACAACTTTTCTTAACATTTCGGCCTTAAAAATCTAGTGCCATGATAAGAAGTGCATTGTATAACTATTGCAAAATACGTTATACAACCAACTTTCATTATTATACTGTATAATTTTGATGGCCGTGTTTTTATCCAACATACTTTCATAAATACTAATTAAATTTTTTATCAAAATTCTACATTTGTTTACTTTGGACTTGTATTTATTCAATAATATTGATTAATCATAGGTGATTATTAACTTAATAAAATTATTTACACATATAAAAATACTTTGCTGTTTGTTGTTATTTTTGCATTTTAATCTGAAAATAAATTCTGAATACTTGAGGTGTTCAGTAAGCGACTCTGACGTTTCACTGTGACATTGCCAAGTGTACACAACAGGAACCTTTACATTTACCGAGCAGTAGAGGTGGGCCAATAAACCTATAACAGGTATCTTGGAATGATATTTTTGTGGAACGGTTGTAACAGTGACCGAAAAGTTGAAATACCTGTTCCGATTCAACAATAACTGAAAGTTGAAATACCCGTTCTGATTACTCGCAGACTTGCGGTTCCGAGTCGTGGGACCCCCCTACGCAACTAACGAGTAAATAAGTACACAAGTAACAACAAGTAAACGATTGTTAGGAGTATTACGAGTACACAGCCACTTGTTGGTGCTGAATACTTCATTCTGCGCATGTGCTGGTTGCTATACAAGTACGAAATGAAGCAAAACATTCAGGTTCAGAATCCCTCTATGCCAAAGAGTTGAAGCTGTTTTTAATAAATAAAAAAAATTCATACTGATGTTACATTTATTCTCGTGTGTTATGCAGATATATAATACAGATTATAATAAATTATAAATTTACCTTATTTCCGTCTTGTGACTTATTTTTCTTGTTGTTTGTTACTTTTGACGCGTTTCGGAGCTCTTCAATGCTCCATCCTCAGAAAATCCGTTGCTATACTTCGTCACGTTAATATTAAAATTTTTGCATTGAAAACATATGTACAATATTAAAACATGTATACACTTACATGATGGTCACATATATAAAACTACATAGTTCGGGTGCACCCAACACTGTCACATGCCAGACTGTCCGGTATCAATTACACTGTGTCTCTTAGTTTTATTCAAGATTGTATCATATAGTAAATTATATATTATACTAGTCACCAACTTAGTAAATTTTGAAAAAGTGAATTGTATTGGGTTATAACCTACAGAGTGGCTGATAGTTGATAGGCCATATAGTACTTTTTGTTAATGTGATGTCGGAGAAGATTTTAACTTCACTGCACATCTCACATAAATGATGAGATTGTTGTAACGTTCCTGTTGTAAAACACTACGAAGTAGTTAGTTTTTTTTTTGTACCAAGACCTGTAGCTTGCTCTAAGATAGGATATCAACTTTATGACCGACATTTATGCACTTTATCTAGTCCTGTTCATTAAATCTTTACTGATCTGATAACGCTCCCATAAAACATAAGGTGTTGTTTCCGCAAATTTGTTTTTTTATCTAAATGGCTGATTTTGAATTTTTGTCTCTATCACTTAACTTATCATTTGACTGCTGAAATTCTCTTGTTTCTTATGTTCTTTTTAAACAGTACAGCTTAATAAAGTAAAGGAACACTGTTAATACTTTTAGTTTCAATTTATTTCTTATAACAAATTATATAATACAGGTATACATATGTATAATAAGTATATAATAACAGGTATTTGTACGTGTTATTTTTTTGGAACGGTATTGTTTGTACCTACTATTTTCAAATACTAGTTTAGCACACCTATACCAAGCACTGCATGGTGCAAAATTGACCACGTGTTTATCTGGATAAGAACATGACAACACAGTAATGTTACAGGCGGTGACGTGAATGAATTCCTGTAATGTGATTGGCAGAGATTTGTATACATGCCTTTACTCCCACCACATAAATGGGGGGGGGGAGTATGATACTAGCTTGAAGGTTGGACTCCAAATTTTCTTCAGGCCAAATGAGAAATTCAGGATTCTTCTCATATAATTTTACAAATTTTTTTTCAAAGTTTTTAAGTAAAGCAGCGTGAAATAAAAGACGTGACAAAAATATGGAAAAGTGCAAATTTCTGGAAATCAGACTGGTTTCAAAATCTTGATTAACTGGTATTCAAATTAAAGGCGACATATATCACATGTTGTAAAGAGTCACTTCAATTCTTTTGCATTCTTAATAGATTGTGTGAAAATGAGTTTTATTAATCCTTCTCACTTTCATTATTAAGAAAACCCTTACTTTATTTTATTAATCTATAAATAATTCCTGTTATTTCTAAAATTATTTATAACCCTATTGTAACACAGGCAACAGGCTTACCAATAGACCTACTTCAGAAGATCATGGAATTTTGCTATAATTTGTAATAGCTCAGGGGGAGGGATTGATCCCCTGACTCCCCCCATAGTTAACCATTGTGTAGCTTGACATAATATTTTGTTTATTTAGGTGTGGTAATCACTTTGCATACAATTATGTATACATGTAGTGTACCATTCTGCAAGAAACTGCTTCACATAACGTTAACTTTGTGATCCATGTTATTAAACATTTTAGTACTAAATTAAAAAATAATTGTAATAAATAATTTAAAATATACGTATAACACAATACTGCTCTTAACACTTAGTGTACCGATCACATAAATTAACATGGAGACAAAACTTTCATAGAGTGCCGATCACGTCATTTGACGTGGTGACAAAACTTCTATAGAGTGTCTGTCACGTTGTGATATATATTTGCATTTCTTTAAATGCAGGAACACTTCTAATGACGTTGTTTTCGCTGTTCGCGTTAGTGTTCCTAGTTCTTGAAATTGCCAGCAGATGGTAGCTCAACCAAACCAAACTGAAACTACGAAGAAATTTTACAAGAAAATTTCCAATTGCTATGTGTAAAGGCTTCAAAGTTTTTCATTAAAAAAAAAAAATTACAAACTAATATTAGTGATACATTTTCTTATGTTTTGTGTTTCAACAGTGAAATGTACTACTTATAGGTAATTTAAAGTCATTTTGTAGCCTCCAGGTGGTCTAGTGGCTAACGCGGGCGATTGATGCGCTCGTGGTCCCGGGTTCAATTCCCGGCGGAGGTTCCGTACGGCGTGCACTCAGCGTCGTGAGGCAAACTGAGTAGGCGCTGAGATAACAGCGCCACCTCCTGGCTGTGAATACCGCAACTAGCGGCTGGTGGCGCGTAGTACTAGCCATACACCGTCACACTAACACAAAAGCCGCGCGGTATGCCTTGGTACTTAACGGACTGTTGAGCGGAGGTTTATTTTATTTAAAGTCATTTTGTAATATTTTTAGTGTGCTATAACAGTTTTGACAACTTTTTTAATATAAAAATTCAGTATAAAAAAAGTAAAGTTTCATTGAAAGTGTTTATATAAAACAATAAAATTTTATACTTCATTATGAAGAGGAAGTTTCAATGTTTAAAACAAGGTAAGTAGCATTTTTCTATATTATGTTATAGTTTCACAAGAATTTTTTGAAAAACATTAAAAACGGCCGGCACTATAGAAGTTTTGTGCCGAAATGTCTGGCACCCAAAGTGTTAAATGTGCACATCAACATACATCTTGATGTATCTTATCTTAATGTAAATATATATTGGTGCTCTTAAAATTAACAAAATTACAGTTTTTTTCTGCAATTAATTTAAATTGTGTTAACAATAATGGCCCCCCACATGCTAACAACAAGTTTCTTTCACCCCCCCTGGGGGATATGACCCGCAGTTTGAAAACTGCTGTCTTAGAATAGTGATGAAGAGCATTCAATATGACATCATCTATGTCCCATCAACTGCCAGAACAACTGATGTTATATAATTTACACAGACTGTAAGTTTAAAAATATGTATGGTCAACAAGCACAGGATGCAAAAATGTCCCCGATCAGCAATCAAACTTTGAATTTCTTAAAATCATTATTAACATTCTCAACACATTTTCTCTTGACTGACGAAACACTGAAAGCTTTAGATGTCAAATAATTATGTTCTGTTAATATTATGTTATATTATTAATTACAACTATAGTATAATTAAACTTAGCACCAAAAGGTATTATAATAAACTGTAATATAATATTAATGTTAACTATTATATAATGTTTCTATAATGTACATAACTTTTTTTTATAACGGCAGTGAACATGTACTTTCAAAGGCCAATATTCTTATCACGTATTGTTATAAATAAATCTACGCTGTAAAAGTATTATGATGTGCCCATAATTGTGTTATTATTATAGAGCCAAATGTACCTAATGTACGACAGTAGAATATGGGGAGAGACTGCTTTGGCATTCCCAGATTGTACACACGGAGTAATACTTAAATAACTCCTTTAAGCCTAATTTATGATTAATGATGATAACAGAAATCACCAAATCCACCACATCATCATTAGATCTTCATTCAGAATACAGTAACATTATGGCCATGCAAGTAAATCAGTATACATTAATATTTATTAAAAATATTATAGTGTGAAGAAATATGAGGGTGTACACAGACAAACATTCATAATTAAAATATCTAAAGCCTTGTTCACACGGTGACACTGATGTCATGACATGTGACAGTGCATGACATTTGCTTTTTTTTCGTGTTGTTTGAGACTTCTCCAGAGGGAGAAGTCTCGGACTGATCTAGGGCAAGCCCTCTTCAGCCAAATGGAATGATGTGATGAGACACATGGCAGTGCAGGTTGGAAATGAAGAGGTGGAGGCACATTGGAGGTAGAGTAGTGCCATAAAGTTTATAGAAGAGGTTCATCAGAGAGGTTGCTGATGATGTTGGCATATCATTTGGCTCATACAAAGCAATTTTTTCTTATGTTTGGGCATGAGACGTGTGGTAGCAAAATTTGTCCCGAAAATGTTGAATTTTGACCAAAAGCAGTGCCGAATGGACATTGCTCAGGAGTTGCTAACTGGTGATGAAACATGGGTGTACAAAAATTACGTGTCTAAACTAAGGCCCAATCGTCCCAATGGATGCTTCCTGAAGAGCCAAGACTGAAGAAAGCTAGTCAAGTTCGATCAAATGTGAAGGTTCTGCTCACTGTTTTCTTTTATTTCAATGGCATAGTGTACCATGAGTTCTTGCTTCAAAATCGTACAGTCAATGAGGAGTACTACCTGGAAGTTCTATGTCATTTGCATGAAGCAATCCGAAGAAAATGCCCGGATTTGTGGCGAAACAACTCATGGCAATTGCACCATGATTGGTACACCTGCTCACAATTCACTGCTTGTTTGTGAATTTGTGGCCAAAATAACACTGTTATGATGCCTCAGCCTCCGTATTCGCTGGACATGGACCACTGTGACTTCTTCCTATTCCTGAAGAAGAAAAAACTATGAAAAGACGACGTTTTGCCAATATTGAGGATATAAAGACAGAATCGCTGAAGGAGGTAAACACCATACCGAAAATTGTGTTCCAGAAGTGCTTTGAATATTGGAAAAAGTGCTGGCACATGTGTATTATATGTAATGAGGACTACTTTGAAGGGGACAAAATTAATATTGATTAATAAATAAAGATTTTTTGAGAAAAATGAAAATTCCGTGTATTTATTGATCCAACCTCATACATTGTAAGCACAAAGGTAGTGTTTAAAATTTTGAAATCTGACACTGCAGAATGTTAATTTCATTTAAGGCCATTAAAAAGTATAGTACTCATGTAGATTAGGGTTATTTCAGATTCCATGGCGTGGGCTATATCATTAAACAGATAAATAGCTAAATACAAATAATCCATAATTGCAACATGTTCTCATTCATCTCTCTGTTTACTATTTATGTGCGCACTACATTCATATGAAGGTAATTTATCAATACACATATACGGACATTCAACATTTTCATACTCATTCACAACAGAAAACCTTACATGTACGATAAGTGTCATGTGTGATAATTATTTTACATTGGTTCTTCAACAGTTAACTAGTAGACAAAGATATGTTGTTACATTTAATTGTAGTAATAAACCACAACTTTACACTATAAATTGGTACAAAACTTACTAAGAGTAAATAATAAATATTAGATTCAGAACACCTGATTACCTAATGAATTTACAATAATACAGAATTATTACTATAAAAACGATTTACTGAACCGCATTCAGTAAGTAATTAAGGCTGTTTCTTAAAGGATTCCCGTAAGGAAACGTTCAGTTCTCTCACTAATCCCAGTGTGGTTGTCCTCACAGGTTCATAATCAGATTCAACACTGCGATTCGCTATGAACTCGTGGATGTTGTAATTGTTCTGCTCCAGCTGGGACAGTTTACGTTCCAGATTACTGAGTTGTGCGTACGTTTCATTCTCTGAAAGCTGTTTCTGTGGACAAAAAAAATGTTATATAACTCGACATCACTTAAAGATTAACAATGATGGAATATTCATGTCATTTAAAACAGATATTAGGATCAATTATTTAAATTTTAAAAGTAACCCTTTGGCTACACTGAAATTGTTGCAATATTTAATAAAAATTCTTCTTCTACTTTTGAACGTTTTATGTCAGAGCCGTATTCTGTTTCACAACAATGATCTTTTCATATCAATGAAAAGAGGCATTTAGTTTTATTAACTCCATTTATTTTTTCCTGTTTTTTGACTGATATCTGAGGCCTCTCTAATGAAATATTGGTTGAGATACATGAACTGTTCCAAAGGCAACCAATACAAACACAATAATTAAAGAACAAATTCAAATAAAAACAAAACAAGACAATTTATTTAAAATCATACGTTTATTAGAAAAATAAAATAAAACGTCAAATATATAATAAATAGCTGACTACTGTAACGGTACAAACCGGAGGCACCATTATAAAACAAAAGGTGATGAATATTTTTAACCATTTTAATTTTGGGAGATAATCCATGTAAAACAGTGGCAGAATAAGCTGTAGGAATCTGGGTGTGAATCGAAAACAAGTGAGTCTATTGCTATTTTTAACCGTGTCTAGCCAATGTGGAACCAAGCTAACCCTATAGGGGCCCCAACATTGTAATTATTGACCAACATCACAACAATAATGCCGTAAAATCAACGTGTTATAACTCTGGAACGTAATAAAAAATATATCTAAAACATCCAGAGGCATACGGTATGACGTCGCCAACATACCATGTGACCGGCGTTTATATACTACATACGCCCAGAGAAATCATTCTGTTTCAACTGAAGTCTGATCCCGGCCAGGTCTGCACAACTAAAGTCAGCGAATAACAAAATTTTAAAGTAAAAATGTAATTAAAGTACTGTCCGTGAAATGTAATCTACAAGTGTCAACAGCATAAGGAAATAAATTAACAGTTCAAACGAGTTTCAGAAATTTAGTGAGTGAACGAAGAACCAGTGTGAATGAGAAGAAATGTAATTACGTAGAACGACAAAGACATAAGTAAAGTGCACCAGATCGATCAGCCCACAATTAATTCAACTATCCTATTCTAAATTACTTTAAAAAACAAAAAATGAGATCTCAAATCTAGAAATGGGGGAAATGTGTGTGTGAGAGAGAGTGAGAGAGAGAGAGAGAGTGAGAAAGAATGAGTACTGACTAGTCTTTAAATAGTAGGTAAGTTTTATTTGAAATATAACAAATTATGTCGGTCCAGTAAGGATTTGTTCATTACCAATATAAATGGGGTAATACTTTTGCAGTTATAAAAATAAAATAAATGAAAATAAAAAATGTCTGTTTCACAACGACCACGTCTTAGTGTAAATTATTAAATTGCTACGTCAGTCTGTTTTCGCCATTTAATCCTCGCTTAACGGATGCTGGAGTTGGCTGAATATCGGGAATAAATTAGGTAGATATGAGTGTTGTAACCACTCATAGATATGGTAGATATGTAACCAGGAAGAAATTAACCAAATAATCGGGCTATTAGAAATTATATTAAGCCAGAATTACTTTACATTCAATAATAATTATTATATTCAAAAAACAGGTCTAGCCATGGGGTCACTCTTATCTAGCCTGCTGGCTGATATATACCTAAACCACTATGAGAACACATATCTGCTCAGTAACAAAAATAAGTTCTCCAACAGATTAGTGTCGTATACGCACTACGTTGATGACACTTTTATAATTTTTAACGGTACATTGCGGCAGATAGAAAACATGAAAAATACATGAATAGCGTTAATAAGAACATACAGTTCACCCTTGAAACGGAGGAAAACAACAAACTTAACTTTCTCGACTTGACAGTCACAAGACTAAATAGCAACTTCCGATACCAGATATACCGGAAGCCAACTACCACAGATATCACAATAAATGCTGAGTCGCATCACCCTTTCTCCCAAAAAATGGCGGCATATAACAGTTTCGTGCATAGACTACTGTCCATACCAATGGAAAGTAGTCTACAAGTAAAGTAATCTACAAGTGTCAACAGCATAAGGAAATAAATTACCAGTTCAAACCTGTTTCAGAAATTTAGT
Organism: Magicicada septendecula; assembly: GCA_034769895.1. Lineage (NCBI taxonomy): Eukaryota > Metazoa > Arthropoda > Insecta > Hemiptera > Cicadidae > Magicicada > Magicicada septendecula. Next base: position 911,347,415 of record CM068368.1, read on the forward strand.
GAGTGAACGAAGAACCAGTGTGAATGAGAAGAAATGTAATTACGTAGAACGACAAAGACAGATAAGTAAAGTGCACCAGATCGATCAGCTCATAATTAATTCAACTATCCTATTCTAAATTACTTTAAAAAACAAAAAATAAGATCTCAAATCTAGAAATGAGGGAAATGTGTGTGTGTGTGAGAGAGAGAGAGAGAGAGAGAGAGAGAGAGAGAGAGAGAGAGAGAGAGAGAGAATGAGTACTGGCTAGTCTTTAAATAGTAGGTAAGTTTTATTTGAAATATAACAAATTATGTCGGTCCAGTAAGGATTTGTTCATTACCAATATAAATGGGGTAATACTTTTGCAGTTATAAAAATAAAAGAAATGAAAATAAAAAATAATGTCTATTTCACAACGACCATGTGTTAGTGTAAATTATTGAATTGCTACCTCAGTCTGTTTTCACCATTTAATCCTCGCTTAACGGATGCTGGAGTTGGCTGAATACCGGGAATAAATTAGGTAGGTGAGTTGACAAGGTAAGTAAGGTGGTAAAAAAGTTATTGTAAGGTTACACTACATAAACATTACAACAATAAAAAATAGAATCGAAGTAAAATCGATTATCCGTTAACAATATTGTAAGTGAAACATACAATTACAATTCAAACAAACCTCTGAAAATACAGAATAATTTCTGCGAAACATATGCCATATGAAAATAAACTTCTCATACACTTCAATACTACTATACTTCTATACTAGACTTCTATACTTGGAGTGTATTATTTGAAGATATTACCGAGGTGTGTATCAATAAAACTAATCTGACAGTAGTTCCAATTCAGGGTTTTCTTCATTCTTAGAAGAGGAAAAGGCCACTTTAATTCATATACATGACTACTATGGTTGTAGTATCATTATTATGGCCTTGTTTCTAGCCTTATACAAGGTAATGGGTCTTCCCACACTTCTTTATGGGTCTGAAAATTGGACTTTAACGAAAGGCCAGGCCAGTCGCATCCAAGCGGCTGAAATGAGATCTCTCTGGCATGTGGCAGGGTATACTCTCCATCATCATAGAAGAAACACAGATATACGGCAGGAGCTGAATATTATGAGTATACTTGACAGGATCGCCCAGTATCGGGCTGAATTGGTGGGAATATCTTTGCCGAATGGATGACTGCCGCATCCCCAAACAACTACGGAACTATAAGCCGAGGGGACGGAGAGGTGTGGGACGTCTGAGGAAGTGGTGGAGTGACCAGCTGTAATATTTGCCTATTTGAGACCGGAACAAACCATTCTTTGTTTAAACCTTGAGGATGATGTTTGTGGCCTTAATAATGGCAAGCAATATATAATACGTAAGGCTGGTGCATTATTATGCCATGACTTTCTCCACATAAATCAACCCATCTTCTGTGAATAACTTCATGCAAATGATGTAAAATATACAAATTGCTCTCTTTATTGCCCATAATAACATAAGTGGTAAAATTGGTGGAACACAATACAACCAATAAATTGGGCTGTTAGGCTGTGGTCTGTTGCTATTAAACGCCATCACATTAGCAATGTTTCGATTCCCCATCAGGAATCTTCTTCCGGCCGATAAGAAGCGACAGAGAGTAAAAATTCTCTGCTTGGTCAGGAATGCTTGATTTGACCAGCACACCTATATATCTCCATGGACTCTCTGCAGGCGAGGATGATAGCTGCGGACGGATGACAAGATCCTGGTCTCCTCGAACAACACTTGATGGTCAGCGTTGTAGAGAGCATGCTTGGCAACTGCGGACTTCTCTTGCTGGCGCAAATGGCAGCAGTGGCTCTGTTCATTTTTTTACTCTCTTCTTAGCAGCCTGAAGAAGATTCCCGATGGGGAATCAAAACGTTGCTGACGTGACGGCGTTTAATAGCAACCGACCACAGCCTAACAGCCTGGATTTTAGTCATAATTTTGAATTTATTGACACCACTAGCCGTGTGAGCTTCAGACAATACAATCATTTTCATCTTACTGTTACTGCCTTTTTGGAAGCTTTGGTAGCCTTTTTTAAACCACTCGCAGACTCATTAAAAGCCTTCTGCAGTACTTTTCACCATGTTAGACCAGTTTAGCTCATTCTTTAGATTAACTTTATTGGATGTTCTTCAGTCAAGCATTGTGGAATGTTAAAAAAAATCAACTATACACAAAACGCGTGTTGCTCATTTAAATATGAACAAAAATGTTGTCAGTAAAAAAAGATCATATTTTTACAAAAAATTGATATAGTATAAAATTATGTGAAAACGCATGGCCTGGAGTAAGGACTAGTATTTTAAGGCCCATGCTTCAAAATATTTACATCATTTCATTATTTATATCAAGATTTAGTTATTTTTTTAATAAAATTTGTATTTTGTATTAACTAAACATAAGATAAATAACATGTCTTATAATAACCTTATGAAAAATACACAGAGAAGTAACAACGTCTTGTTTTATGGTAAATTAAATATTTCCCACATTTATGGATATAAAAAAAATTTTGTACACTAACGCTGTGTAAGGCCAAATAATTATGTATACAATACCTCCAGATATTCTTGCTTTTCCCTAGCTCTTTCTAAAGCAGCCATCATAGTCACACGTGTTTCTAAAAGATTTTCTCTTTCTGCAGTTAATTCAGCTCTTCGTTCCTCAGCACGTGTTCTCAAGCCTTCTAAGTCAGACAGTCTAATCATTTCTTCTTGCAACCGATTCAGGCTTTCCGTCAGTGCAGCTAGTTCTGATTTTACTTTCGCCTCCATCACTTCGACCTGTATAAAGTACAAAATTGTTATGAAAACTGTTTTTCATTTTCACAATGAAAGTCTTTTAAGATGTGTAATTTTTCATAGTTTTAGTTTTTCCCCCGACCCATTATTCATATCTTCATTCCAATTCTGGTTTGTTTCCCAAGAAGACAGCCCTTCCTGAGGCTTGGTTGTTGATTTCATAACAAGTTTCTTTTCACTTGGACAGGATGTTAACCCGACACGAAACACCCAGCCTGGAGGATCAGGTGATTTTTATACGGGTTTTCTTCCACTAGACCATTTTTTTGCTTACAGAGGTAAGACATGGACATTAGCAAAAATGGAGCAAGAAAGACTGAGAAGGTTTGAAAGAAAGACTGCATGACATTTTTATGACCCAGTTAAGGAAGGCAATGAGCTACTGAAGTATGAGGACATCATAAGATTTTCCAAAAGCTCAACGAATACAATGACTATGTCACATGGAACAGATGGATGATCAACGTACGCCAAAGAAAATCCTAAGGCCACAGGTGTATGAAAGCAGAAACAGGGGCTAACTTAGGATAAGATGGTTGGATGATGTGGTGAAAATCTCAGAAAATTTGACATGAGATGTTAAGCTGAGATGGCAATGAATAGAAGGCGTCAAAGAAGACTGGTGTTGGAGGCCAGGGATCACGTTGGGCTGTGATGCTGAAGAAGAAGAAGAATTTTGTATACCAGAAGTGAAACTAATTAGTATATTACTTAACTAATCGGTAATAATTAATTAGTTCAATTAAATCAAATAGTTTGCTGTTTACAGTAAGTATGGATTCGTACCTACCAGTTCTTGGGGTCCCAATATAATTAACATCAGAGAACTATAAGTGGACCCCACAGATCTCCTGACAAAAATACAGTTTTTGATAATAAAAGCGTCAAATAACTTATGGCTCGGCCTGCTAGAAACTGATAGGGATCCAAACTGCCCATAAGCAACAGTTATCAATTATATTAATTAACTAATACAATTTTTAATGTTGCCATAGCTAAGAGAAGATTACATATTTCTAGGTATATATACCTAGTAATTGTGGATAAATAATCCAAACAAAAAAATTACAATGGTATGTACACACGAAAATGATGGCACAGGACAGATTGCCAAGGAGAGTTATAAAATGGACCCCACCAGGAAGAAGAAAAAGAGGAAGACCTGGATATCACCTGGATAGAAGAAATTCAGACTACATTGAAGGAATGAGAAATTGAAGCTCTTTGGATGGACAAGCAGCAGTGGAATTTGATAATTCAATCAATTGTGTAATCTTTGGTTCCGGAAAATGTGTAAACATTGTACAGCCAGAAATAATAATAATAATTCACACGAATTTTTTATTTTACTTTGGAACAAATGAATTGATTCTCAAATAAAATAGTTTGACTAATGTTGTAATCACACTAACTGTTGGAATCAACTGACAAAAAATTAATTATGCAAAATTTAAGGATGGATTACTAAAAAAAGTGGCAGTAAACATTTTAATCTACAAAATTATTTCAGAGTTTTTATTTTCTTTATTACAATAAAATAAGTTACTGATTAGTAATGCACCTGTTTTATAACTTTAAACTTAGGATACCTGCTCAAACAAAATGTAATGTACATAGTTAACTGTTGACATGTAACGGTACAAACTATTGGGGTTTATTTTTTCTTAAATAATTGTAAAATGTAATTGCCACTCCAGCTGAACAACATTTGAATCATAAACGCTGGGCAGTTTTTTAACACCTTACAGTCAGTGCGGTAACAAGTCAAGCCGTACATAGGTGTTGTTGTTGCACAAAAGCCATTAACGAGTCTGGGAATGTGAACGTTAGCAGCGAGGGGAGCGTATTTGCGCATGGGTGTGCCACAGTGAACAGCTTGAAAAGCACGCACGAAACATTCTTTCTCGCCCAGTGTGCAGAAACAAAGAACTCAACACAGTAAAATCCGCTTCAGTTGAAATTACACTCTTAAACCGGCCGGTTGTAAAGAACAGTTCCGGAACAAAAATGCGGGCCCGTATAATAAAATGTGATTTTAATTCAAATTAATAAGTTTTACAGTTATGAAGTGAAATGAAGGACAGTTACGAGTGACCCGGCGAAAATTACGGCAAAGAACGAAATGTGCAGTGTGGTGAAAGAAATAGAAAACGGATGGAGGCTGGACTGAATTTTAGGGACGAAATGGCAGATAAGAGAATCAATTATCTTATTCTATTATATTCATAAATTTGGAAAAGAAGAAATTTAAAGCAAAATTTTATAACCATTCAAAATTGAAACCTTTTAAAAAAAAAATTTAAATGAGCTCATAAGGGAAATTTAAATATGTATCGTGAGAGAGTAAAAGGGCGTGTGTAATAATCATGTAATTAAGAGGCGCTGGTTTGTGATAAAATGGGGTATAACTATTTCTATGTTATTTTAAATATGTCTATTGTAATCAAGGGAATACCAGTATATACGAATAAGTAATCATGATAATTTTTGTTTAGGATGATATCAAAATTTAAAGTGAGAAGGGATATTTCATTTAGGATCGGGTTGTAACAGCATTTAAAATTTTCTGTTGTTTATTTAAATGCAATTGAATTGTTTTGAGGTAATAAAGAAAAAGATGAGTATAAGAGCAACAAATATGTTTAATTTCAAATAACCAGTTCTGATTTTCCCATTCGCTAATTCGAACCCTGGCGAGTGAAAATTCAGGTTGGCAGACAACAACATGGCGTCTACAGAGCCAGAATACATAATAAATAAATAAAACCTATTTATTAAATTATAAAAAAGGTAAGATTGTTAACAATTGGCGATTCCGAACAGTGACTTTATATAAATTATTGATATAAATACAGCCTACTGGGAGGAACAGAATGGTTATTTGAAATAACATAAAAACAATTTTTTTTGAGGTACGTGAAAACAGACGTACAAGGATAAGGTTATGTTATGATTATGTGTAGTATGGGTAAATAGAATATCTTTCTGATAATAAGTATATATTATATATAGTAATATTTTAAAAAGATATATATGTAAGAGATTAAAAAAAAAAAAAAAAAAAAAAAAAAAAAAGGCAGATAACGATGAAAGTAGCAATATAGAAAACACAGCAACAGAATCATTGGTGTTAAACGAACCACAGGCGAACTCAACGTCTAATATAAACAATAAATTTATATTTTTAGTAAAGTGAAGTGCTGTGAAAGAAGAGATGAACAATCAAGACAACTAAACAATAAAGTTTCATTGGAAGATCTTTTCCAATTAATGCAAATACAGAACAGCCAGTTGAACAGTAAATTAAACCAATTTGATGAACAGTTCAATGACATCAAAAAAGAAATTAAGAAACAGAGCTGTAATTTTGACAAAAGATTAAATGAAATAGGTACAAAGTTAGACAAAATACAGTTAGAAAATAAGAGTAGAGAAATAGACAAATTAAAATCGAACAAAGATGACAGGGTAAGTAGTAGTGGAAATGATTTAAATAATGGGGTTACAAGTAATAATGACAATACAAATAAAAATATGGTGTTAGAAAATGATTGTGTAGATGTTGAGAGTGATAACGTAATTGTAGAAAGAGTAGAAGTTGATAAGATGATTGTGTGTGATGAATCAGAGAAAGAGAGTAGAAAGAATTTACAGGTAGAGTGGATGCAGGTGGTAGATTTTTCCCGTAATATTGTAATGGGGGGTGAAGAAATGGCTTCACGTAAGTATGTGAAAGACGATAGGTCTACAGACAAATTGCCCTTGGTTTTTTGTGCACTTCATAGGTGGTGCCATAATGATGAATTAATGTCCCCTGCATATTTTGAGAGAGAGAGTGTAGCTTGGTATGATGGTGAGAAATGTTGTGAGAGAGAGAGAAAGAGAGAAATAGAGGTATTCAAAGTAAAGAGAAATTATGAAGAATTCGTGGAAAGGTTAGAGTTAGAGAGAAATAATAATAATAATGAGTACTTACCTTACAGTGAAACTGAGATAGCAGTAGATGATGTTAACGATGATAATATAACTCACCTGATTTTAACAGAATATAATAACGGCGACAGGACCATACTCGAGCGTGACCAGGTATATGAGGGAATAATATGGAATAATCATATTAATTCAAATGATATGGTAGAAGAATATGATAAGATAGAGAATAATTATATTGATAATCACGAGATAGTGTATTCAATAGTAAATGACTGGTATAATCATAAGATTAGACTATTATTTGACGATATGGGGTAATTGTGTATTGTTTATTGTTCATGAACATTTAATGATATGAATAATGTGGTTTTGAAGTGCATTGTCTTATGGAACGATTTGTGGGTAATGATAACAAATGATAAGTTGGACTGTATATTCTTTTATGTGTTGATGTCATTATGTTAAATGTATGTATGTATTACATTATAGTGTACTATGTGTTATGTAAACAATGTGTATGTACAGTAGGAGAAATTGATAACATTAATTATCAATTAAATTGAATTTGCAATTAACCAGTATAAATTAATAATAATTATAAAATTTGACAGACTAATTAAGCGATGAAAATAATTGTGAACTGTTAAATAACTGAATTAAATAATTGAAAAATAATTACTTAATTAAGGTCGTATAAAAGAAAGTTTGAGAATGAAGTTAAATGATTTTATGAAATTAAGATTCTATAATGATTGGTAGATGATTAAACAGATAATGTGTTCAAATTGAGGTATATTATTATAAGGGGAGAAGTGATGAATTTTCTAGTGTTATATCAAGGTGAAATGTTGTAAAAGAGTTTGGGAATAGTGATAAATAAGGGCATTGGAGTTAGTTAAATAGAGTTAATGGGAGTTAGGGAAATTAAAGTGTTGAGATGCTGATAATATATAAAGAGGTGTTAGATATTTTAGGGACACAGTAAGCAGGGATTATATGTAGAGGTGAGTAATGTGAATGGTAATTTTATAGTTGTTGTTGGTGATATTTTGTAGTAAGGATCCGGTGTTAAGGAGTGATCAACGAGCGACGTGGCAATGGACCAGCGTGCAGCGTTGTGGCAGGCGGAGCAATTTTGGGTTAGAGTGTTTGCCGATATTGGTGGAGGGCAAAGGGTATATGGAGGGTATAAGGGTTGGTGGAGGGGGTGGAGGGGATATTGGTGGAGGGAATGGATATGGCCAGTTAAGTAACATACATCCTTATAAAAAACAAAATGAGCGGTGCCAGAGGTTTTAAATGGGATTTGTGAAGGGGGTTATTATAGAGATATTGGTGTCATAATGTGTTAATGGTTAGAAGCGGTTGTTAGTAGGAAAAGGGGGTAGTAAGGTTAGAGTGACAAATGCCAAAATAAGATAGAGAAAATAGTGAATAATAGAGAGTCACACAAACTAGATAAGGATGAAAGGGTTAGAAAAGGAAAATTCATGGTCGGAATTGGAAAGGTTAATATTAAATTTCAAATTGTGAAGAATTAAATGATAATAAATGATAAATAATTGATGGCTAATTAATAAAAGTTTAATTGAAATTAAAATATAATGTTTATAATTTTTATACGCAAATTTAAAGATGTAGGGTGTGTAAATTTTGATCAAAGTTAAATGTGAGTTGTTCGTTGAATGTAATAATCACAATGTTAATTATGAGTGTATTATTATGTATTATGTTTATTATGTATTAGTGTGGGAATTTAAACATGAATTGTATGTAGGTATCACATGTTGTATAAGCGATTCCCTACATTTCGGGCGATCTCGGCCTTACCAACCCAGATCGTGGTTTTGGATGACAATCAGCTGTGGGCAGAGTTATTATAAAACTGACCACAGTTGGTTGCCTTTGAAATTGGTCAAACCTAGAAATTTAATGGGGTTTAATAAGGGAATCTAAGATTATTTTGAACACAGGCTATTTTCACCCAGATAGGGGTGGTAGACCTTAGGGGCATATATTAAGAAAATAAGTAGGGGTACTTACCCTGAAGTTTTTGTAACGCTGAAGCAAGGATGGGAGTGAGAGAAAAGAAAAAAGTGCTTACTCCTTCTGCCTCAGTCCTTGTGGAGGCAACTGAACGCAACAGTTCAGGGGGGGGGAAATAGTGTGTGTGGAGGAGTAAAGGGGATAAGTATTATTAACAGCGCCAGATCACTTACTGTTAATAATAATAATAATAATAATAATAGTAATTTTTTGTCTTCTTCTATGAAAGAGAAAATGTTTAAGAATTGTAGAAACGGAGAAATATAGATGAATTGTATTTGAGTAAATTTTGATAGTGTGTTTAAATATTGTGGAAGGTATTTGTAATATTGTAATGGGAAATGTCTATTTTAATTCTGATAGGAATCAGGGCAATAATTTTGATTTTTGGGAAAAGAGTTAACAAGAGAAGGGTATACAGAATGATTTTGAGGAAGTTTATAAATGTATCATGTTAGTTTAAGGATTCATATATACATGTGTTAAGAATAAAAAAAAACCAGTGCTTCTTAACACAAACCAGCGCACAACTAAGAGGAAACAGATCAGGTAGGGATATGGTATTATCCAAGGCCACTATTTGACATTTTTATTTGATGTTTCAGCGTTTGGTGATGTTGTGACGGCGGTCCTGAGCTGGCCTGCACGTCAGATCAGGAGCGTAAAGCGTCTGATTGGCCTTATGGTGTTGGGATCTCGAAGGAGAAGTCCAGTAAGGTCATGCAGGTACTGTCACCATCATCGGACCAAGGGTGAGTTATTATAATTTTTTTTATAAACAGTAAAGGGGTTGTGGCGACATATCCTAGCTGATCCCTTTAGAAAGTATGAGAGTGTCAATGAGAGTTTTTATGCTTCGGCCTAAAACCTCTCATTGAGGGGGTTTTGTAACGGTACAAACTATTGGGGTTTATTTTTTCTTAAATAATTGTAAAATGTAATTGCCACTCCAGCTGAACAACATTTGAATCATAAACGCTGGGCAGTTTTTTAACACCTTACAGTCAGTGCGGTAACAAGTCAAGCCGTACATAGGTGTTGTTGTTGCACAAAAGCCATTAACGAGTCTGGGAATGTGAACGTTAGCAGCGAGGGGAGCGTATTTGCGCATGGGTGTGCCACAGTGAACAGCTTGAAAAGCACGCACGAAACATTCTTTCTCGCCCAGTGTGCAGAAACAAAGAACTCAACACAGTAAAATCCGCTTCAGTTGAAATTACACTCTTAAACCGGCCGGTTGTAAAGAACAGTTCCGGAACAAAAATGCGGGCCCGTATAATAAAATGTGATTTTAATTCAAATTAATAAGTTTTACAGTTATGAAGTGAAATGAAGGACAGTTACGAGTGACCCGGCGAAAATTACGGCAAAGAACGAAATGTGCAGCGTGGTGAAAGAAATAGAAAACTGATGGAGGCTGGACTGAATTTTAGGGACGAAATGGCAGATAAGAGAATCAATTATCTTATTCTATTATATTCATAAATTTGGAAAAGAAGAAATTTAAAGCAAAATTTTATAACCATTCAAAATTGAAACCTTTTAAAAAAAAAAATTTAAATGAGCTCATAAGGGAAATTTAAATATGTATCGTGAGAGAGTAAAAGGGCGTGTGTAATAATCATGTAATAAAATTAAGAGGCGCTGGTTTGTGATAAAATGGGGTATAACTATTTCTATGTTATTTTAAATATGTCTATTGTAATCAAGGGAATACCAGTATATACGAATAAGTAATCATGATAATTTTTGTTTAGGATGATATCAAAATTTAAAGTGAGAAGGGATATTTCATTTAGGATCGGGTTGTAACAGCATTTAAAATTTTCTGTTGTTTATTTAAATGCAATTGAATTGTTTTGAGGTAATAAAGAAAAAGATGAGTATAAGAGTAACAAATATGTTTAATTTCAAATAACCAGTTCTGATTTTCCCGTTCGCTAATTCGAACCCTGGCGAGTGAAAATTCAGGTTGGCAGACAACTACATGGCGTCTACAGAGCCAGAATACATAATAAATAAATAAAACCTATTTATTAAATTATAAAAAAGGTAAGATTGTTAGCAGACATAACACGTTTTAGAGCCATCTGTCATTTATGTAATGAAAAAAAAAGTTAATCTTACCTTATTGAGGTATAGAGCCAGCTGAGCATGATCAGCTGTTAATGATTCAATAGTCTTGTTTGTAGCACCGTGACTAAGCATAATATCTTGATCGATAGCCAAGTAGTCGGCGGGAGTTGGTAACGTGGCCAACCGCCTGCTAACTGCTGCTAATGTTGTTACGATCTCTTCTTCCAATGCCGCTAGCCGCTCCGCCTCTGCCTGTCTGTTGGCTTCCCATGTCACCAAAAATGCTTCCATAGTCTCTTCACGTTTTCGCAATTCCAAGTATTTCGCATGGCGTTCACTCTGGCTTTCACTTAAGTCCTGAAAGAAAACAAATTACTTGCAGTTGAAAACTGCACATTGTGTGGAAGAGCTACATGGTGTACAGATTAAGTCTTGGCTTACTTAAAATTTTCAAACAAAATGTCCACACTTTTAAGCATGACATCTTACAATTCAGGCAATTAGTATATCTGTCATGATTTTCTTGGCTGTTAGGCTTGTAATGGGACAGATCAGGGGCATAAATAATTTTCAGAAGTTTCAAAGCAGGCAGTGTTCACCTTTGAGGAACCTCGTTTTAACCAAAGACGCATACAATGTTACTGCAAAACACCCGTCTGTGTTTGTCTCTGGAGTCAGCCAGGCCAGACATATTACGTAATTATATACAGCTTGTGCCATCCGTGAATTACGGAAAAAATATGAAGGCAACGTGCAGATTTCACCAGGCGGCAAAAAATTGCAGAATTCGCTGGTCCAGATTCTAGAACATTTTAAACCCACCAATCAGAACTTGAATGGGTGATCACGTGACCAGTTTCATACCTCGCAAACTGCGCCCCAACGCCAGTCTAAGGGGCAGTCGAATCACATTTTCCAGACTGCGCGGTCACCAAATATTAGTGCTCAAGCAAATACATCGCCGGCTGGCTAAGTAATGAGTATTATTTTAATTCAAAACAACAGTGAAGTGCGAGTTAAGGAACGATAACGATATTGGTGTAAGTTGACTATAAAATCGAAAAATTCGGAGTGTATTAAATGAAGACAGTGGTGAAACAACAATAGTAACACCGGACGGATGGGTAACTGTACTGAACAATTCATTGATAAAAATAAATAAAGAATTTTACTTAAAGCATAAATCCCATTTACAATTTAATATTTCAAAATTAAAAATACTTTGTTAATGAGATCTCAGTAAGGGAATTAAAAGAGTATGTAAGAGAGAGAGAGTGGACGCAAAGTGTTGGTTGCATAAATAATGCTATTGTTAAGTCATTCTTTGTAGTAGTTTATAATGAGTGATTAGATATCCATGTATTCTTGTTTCGTATTGAAAGTTTAGTGTGAAGATAAAGTGAAAGAAAATAATTCAGTTTAATAAAAGAAAACTAATTTATTAGAATTCAAAAACTTTGTGTTAGAGTAATTATTTCGCAACTCATATCCAAATAATCCCTCTGCAACTGTTTCATCTATACGACCGTGGAGATGAACCCAAAGGTAAGAAAAAGACGTAAATTTTTATAAACTTAGTAAGTTTTATTAACGCATAAAATCGTATAGTAACAAGTGGCGCCCGAACAGGGACGGTGTGTATAATTTATTAATTATACAAACTAGACCTAACTTGAGTTGCAGAGAAGGATTATTTGGGAGTGAGGGTGGTTGTGTAGGTTAGAAAGCATAGTTGTATATGTAAAAACAATAAAAATTATCTTGTTGTTGCATCCTCTTCGTTCAACCCCCACCACACACATCATTCTTCCGTAACAGTTATTCTGTAATCGACAGTCAGTATTACACCCACTGAAGAAGAGAAACAACATCTCGAAACGTTTGGGAAGTGACAACAGTAAGTTCATTAGTGAAAGTTTTATATATATTATTAAATTAAAAACAATAATATAAAAAATGGAAAATAAGAGTGACGAAGTCAACAGAATTGACTTAACTAACACTAGTACAGACTTAACACTAGTACAGACAATCAAGTAAATATGATAATAACCGAAATGGTAGTAAACGAAATAAGCCTAACCGAGTCCATAACAATGGGTGAGGCGACGATTCATTCAACGCCTATCCAAAATAAACGAGTTGACAATAACGATAAGGTAACGGATATGATGCACTTACTGTTGCATAAATTTGATGTACAGAATAATAAATTCGAAACCAATTTTAATGAACAAAATAAGAAATTTGATGAATTAATTAAACGTTTTGATGAAAGTAACGAGAAGTGGGAAAGAGATAGATGTAAATTAAAAGAAAATAAAGAAAGTGACCTAAACCAGGTGAGTAGTTTTGATAGTGGAGGTAAAAATGATGACGACGCTTTTACAAAAAATAGTGCTAGTTTAAGTGCAGTGGAGATAAAAAAACGACAAGGTAGGTGCTGTTAATACAAGTGATAATCAGAAAGCTGATACTTTAAATGCAAATCAGGCGACAGTACACAAGGTGAGTAATAATGTTAATTATGATGAGGAAATAATTAACAAGGGTAAAATAAAGGCGAATAAGAATAACAAAGTAGTTGATAATGAGGTATTTATGCATGATATGGTAAATAGTAGAAATAATGATGAGAGTAGAAAATTATTTGTGGTTAGTAACGGAGTAGCATTTAGTGTTTATTAGTTAGAAAGGGAGTACGAAGATAGTTTAAATGTAGAGTGTGAACAGAGGGCAAATTTTTCCCATGATGTTAGTGAAGCAGAGACTTCACGAGTGTTTTTGGAGGACGAGAGTTCCTCGATAGTTTTGGTAGAAGATAAAAGATCTTCAAAATGTCCCGTGGTTTTTGGTGTATCTGGTAAGGTCAGACGGTGTTTAAATAATTTTGCGGTATTGCCATCTGTGTGGAGTGAGAATGTGAAATTGGGCTGGGAAAGTGATCATAAAGAGAGAAATAGAGTGATAGAGTTGTTTAAGGTAAAGAGAGGTTATAGAAAATTTGTAGAGAGAATTAGTAACAGTGAATATTTAACTTATGAAGTAAATGGGGGAGTAGTTGATTGTTTATGATGATAAACACTTGCCTGTTGGGAGAATTAGTGTACTCGTAGTAGCAGATAATTATGATGGTGATGTAACTCATCTGGGTTTAACAATAAATACTGACAGAGACTGGACCAAAAATACTGATGTAGACATGGCATATGATAAAATAATAATGGGGGATAACCCTGGGGATTATTATTATGGTAAAATGGATAAAAAAAGATTTAAATGGTTATTATATAAATGGTAATAATACGATGTATGTAAATAAGAATGAAAATTGTTATGTGAAAATCAGACTAATTTTCGACGACGGCGGTTAAATAGATAGTGAATGAACATTTAATTATTTTGAGTTAATGGTAATTACTTGGCTTACTTATGTAATGAGGTGTGGTAAATAATAACACGATATGACGAAAATTTGTAAATAAATTTGTATTGGTGTTAAATGTTATTGTGTTAAGGTGATGTTGATATTCTGGTAGTGCATCAGCTGATATGCTGTTAACATGTATATTGTATTTTGTGGGACTGATGTTTAAAAGCTATGAGGGAGTTGATAACAACAATAATATTTTATTTTGATGAATGATTGCTATAACTGAATTTTATTATGAAATAAAATAAATAAGGCAAGATGTAATTAAATGGAGTTAACTTTTTGTGAATAACATAATGAAGTAACTTAGTGTTTTGATTATAATGTAATTAAAGTAACTTAAACTGTTTTGAACAGAGGAAGAAATTAAATTAAAGTTGAGTAGGAATTAAATTAATTTAAATTGTGGATTTTAGTAATGAACTTAAGTTTAGTTTGTTTTGAATTGCATAATAGATGATTGAATAATGGAATAATGTAATGATAATTGAAGTTGAGTAAACGTTATAAGGAAAGATAAACAAGGAAAATATCGGTATGGAGAACCATACATGACTTCCATGTTCTAAGATTTATATTTAAAATCATATTCGAAATGAAATATTTCCATAGAAACTACTTCTTTCTACTTATTGCTTCAGCCTTAACCACAGTACTGTGGTCACTAACGTACACCACCTCACGTTTTCGCACTCGATTTTTACTGATGATGGTAGTCGATGGCACTGCCGAAAAGTCTGGTTTTGCAGAAAACATTGGACTATGGTTAAACAGCCTGGGAAGGAATTTTAACAAAGAACTACTTCTTTGTTGCCGATAACGTAGTACACATATATAAAAAATTCTCCCCTCCCCCTTCAACTATAATTTTCATTAATAGAAAATTACCCCCACCTCGTTCACCTAACCTCTTCATTTATAGATATTTAATCTACGTTTCTACAGTGGATTATTATGAGCTACTTATCAGGATACTTTATTTATCAAACTTGAGTACTTTACTCTTGTTAAAACATAAAACGTTGCAGGTAAACTACCCCTTTCTCTAAACC
The DNA here is from genome assembly GCA_034769895.1 of Magicicada septendecula. Lineage (NCBI taxonomy): Eukaryota > Metazoa > Arthropoda > Insecta > Hemiptera > Cicadidae > Magicicada > Magicicada septendecula. The sequence continues at coordinate 911,362,767 of CM068368.1, forward strand.
GATCTTCACCAAAATCAATAGACCTTCAGTTCTCTACAATGCAGGGATGCATGCAAAAAAATATTTGATTCTGTTTGAATGTGCGGCAGTTATCGTTCGTCATGGAAACATTTCTCTTGTTACAACATAAAATGTTGCAAGTAAACTACCCTTTTCCCTTAACCGATCTTCACCAAAATCAATGGGACTTGAGTTCTCTACAATTCAGGAGTATGCAAAAAATTAATTGATTCTCTTTGAATTTACGGCAGTTATCTTTCGTAAAAAAAAATTACCCTTCTTAAAACATAAATTGTTGCTGGTAAACTACCCCTTACCCTTAACCGATTTTCAACAGAATCAACAGACCTTGAGTTCTCTTAAATTCAAAAAGATATGCAAAAACGTAGTTGATTCTGTTTTAATTTATGGCAGTTATCGTTCGTCATATAAAAAATTACCCTTGTTAAAATATAAAATGTTGCAGGAAAACTATCCCTTTCTCTTAACAATCTTCACCAACACCAATAAGTCTTGATAACTCTACAATACAGGGCTGTATGCAAAACATTATTTGATTCTGTTTGAATTTGCGGCTCTTATCGTTTGCCATAGAAAAAAATTACACCTGATAAAAAAACGTTGCAGGTAAACTACCCCTTTCCCTTAACCGATCTTCACCAAAAACAATAGGTCTTGAGTACTCTACAATTCAGGGCTGTATGCAAAAATTATTTGATTCTGTTTGAATTTGTGGCTCATATCGTTTGCCTTAGAAAATACCCTTGTTAAAATATAAAACGTTGCTGGTAAACTACCCCTTTCCCTTAACCGATCTTCACCAAAACCAACAGGTCTTGAGAACTCTACAATTCAGGGCTGCATCCAAAACATTATTTGATTCTGTTTAAATTTGCGGCTGTTATCGTTTGCCATAGAAAAAAATTACCCCTGATAAAAAAAAGTTGCAGGTAAACTACCCCTTTCCCTTAACCGATCTTCACCAAAAGCAATAGGTCTTGAGTACTCTACAATTCAGGGCTGTATGCAAAAGAGTAGTTGATTCTGTCTGAATTTGCGGCTGTTATCGTTTGCCATAGAAAAAAACTGATATGGAGAACCATACATAACTTCCATGTTCTAAGATTTACATTTAAAATCATTTTTGAAATGTAATATTACCATAGAAACTACTTCTTTCTACTTACTGCTTCAGCCTTAACCACAGTACTGTGGTCACTAACGTATACCACCTCACGTTATCGCACTCGATTTTCACTGACGATGGAAGTCGATGGCATTGCTGAAACGTCTGGTTTTGTAGAAAACATTGGACTACGGCCAAACATCCCGGGAAGGAATTTTAACAAAAACTACTTCTTTGTTGCCGATAACGTTGTACACATATATATAAAAAATATGCATAAATTAATGGCTTGTATAAGTTAATGTTTGATCTCCATTAAGTAGTGCTCAAGTTTCCAAAGTTTTAATATTATGATGTCCATAATTAAAACATCAGAGCAGGTTTACTGTGTATGAGGGTACACCGTGGACAACAATTTTCAACATTTCCTATTGAGCGCTGCTTAGAGTAAAGCTGCGAATCTACAGTGTACGTTTCACAGAACAAACACGTGGAAAAGAAGGAGCACTCCGAAGTCACTCATGGACCCTCAGCATCTTGCAGAGGGTTCATTCCCTAAAGACGAAAATTCTGTCTATGAATCGTTCCTTTGTAAACACGTGCAGTTACACTGCCCAGCGATCCACAGGAAGCAAATCGCTATCCACGCTGGTCAATTTTTCGGCTTGCACGCGTTATGATGGTGTGGGTTTCGGCACTTTCCATTTAAAAAGCGTGCAAATGTAAGAAAATAAACATGAGTGAGGCCAGAAATAATGCGAATTTTGTGTGTGTGTGTGTGTGTGTGTGTGTTCCCTGCCTTTTTATTGCAGTAATCATAATAATAAAATGGAAACGTAAACATTACATAATTGAGATATGCTTGCCTGCCACGAGCGATATATTTTCTCTCATACGTGATTTACATTAAAATGAAAAAATTATAATTTTATTGCCTGGCAACAAAATTATTTTATTTTTAACAATTACCATTGTTTGAAAAAGTTTAAATGAATTTTCAAGTACTTTACTGTTGTTAAAACGTAAAAGGTTGCAGGTAAACTACCCCTTCCCCTTAACCGATCTTCACCAAAATCAAAAGGCCTTGAGATCACTACAATTCAGGGATGTATGCAAATAATCTTTTGATTCTGTTTGAATATGCGGCTGTTACTGTTCGTCATAGAAAAAATTACCCTTGTTAAAACATAAAATGTTGCAGGTAAACTACCCTATTCCCTTAACCGATCTTCACCAAAACCAAAAGGTCTTGAGAACTCTACAATTCAGGGCTGTATGCGAAACATTATTTGATTCTGTTTGAATTTGCGGCTGTTATCGTTTGCCAAAAAAAAATTACCCTTGATAAAAAACGCTGCAGGTAAACTACCCCTACCCTTAACCCATCTTCTCCGAAAACAATATGTCTTGAGTACTCTACAAATAGGGCTGTATGCAAAAAATTATTTGATTCTGTTTGAATTTGCGGCTGTTATCGTTTGCCATAGAAAATACCCTTGTTAAAACATAAAACATAGCAGGTAAACTACCCCTTTCCCTCAACCGATCTTCACCAAAAACAATAGGTCTTGAGTACTCTACAAATCAGGGCTGTATGCAAATAACCTTTGATTCTGTTTGAATTTGCGGCTGTTATCGTTTGCCATAGAAAATACCCTTGTTAAAACATAAAACGTTGCAGGTAAACTACCCCTTTCCCTTAACCGATCTTCACCAAAAACAATAGGTCTTGAGAACTCTACAATTCAGGACTGTATGCGAAACATTATTTGATTCTGTTTGAATTTGCGGCTGTTATCGTTTGCCAAAAAAAAAAAATTACCCTTGATAAAAAAAACTGTTGCAGGTAAACTACCCCTTTCCCTCAACCGATCTTCACCAAAAACAATAGGTCGTGAGTACTCTAGAAATCAGGGCTGTATGCAAAAAATTATTTGATTCTGTTTGAATTTGCGGCTGTTATCGTTTGCCATAGAAAAAAAATCTACAGACAGACACACAGACACTTTTCGAAAAACGACTTTTTTTCATGTTTTGAGTGTAGTACAATCAGAATCTGCAATAATCTCGAAGACGATTTTTTTTGCCATCACCATACTTCCATTTCCTTAAGGAACATGGAAGTAAAAATTACCCTTGCTTTAAAAAAAAAACTGTTGCAGGTAAACTACCCCTTTCCCTTAACGGATCTTCACCAAAAATAATAGGTCTTGAGTACTCTACAAATCAGGACTGTATGCAAAAAATTATTTGATTCTGTTTTAATTTGCGGCTGTTATCGTTTGCCATAGAAAAAAATCTACAACACACACACTTCGAAAAATGACTTTTTTCCATGTTTTGAGTGTAGTACAATCAGAATCTGCAATAATCTCGAAGACGATTTTTTTTGCCATCACCATACTTCCATTTCCTTAAGGAACATGGAAGTAAAATTGTAATGTTTATAACTTTTTATTTAAATTTAAAGGTGAAATGTTGGTGTTACCGGTAATATGTATTCTAAAGTAAGGCTGTTATCCATCAGGGGCGGCTCATCAGAGGAGGCAACGGAGGCCTGGCCTCCCCAATAACTGAATAACTCCCAGCAAACTAAAAAATATATAAATAATAATATAATTTAACTTATATTTGCAAAAGGGCACTACAGGTTCACGCATTATCTTAGAAAAAACATTTAAAATAAAGTGTATCACATGCACACATTAGCAGCGGAATGCACCAATAATAAAAATGTGTCGGAGGCCGAATATTCGCTGGCCGCCCGCCATGGCCATGCAATGCCGTATAAACTTGGTCAGACACGCGTGGTGGGGGACCGCGCAGTGTTTTATACAGCGCTTGAGGCCAGATTTTGACGCTTTACGTGCGTTTCAATCGCGTGTGTCCTGTGTTTGTGCTATTTTGGATTACCGCCTAACCTCTGTGACATGGATTTACAGCAGATGAGTAGTAGTTCTTTAACAAACAATGACATTTTAGTATCTTTACTTAATGTCCTGTTTTCAAGACGTAGTGATATTGAAAGGAACGAAATATTGAAACGTGGACGACCCACACCGAAGTTATCTATTTTAAAAAAGTATAAAGACCGCAGTAGATCTTTTCAGTCGTCATGGTTGTAACGGACCAAATTTGTGGGTATTTTTATTTATTGCATTTTTGGGGTTATATAAAAAATATTTGTAAATTCATTTCTCAACGGTGACCAGAACACATGGTGAATGGAACAGTTTATAACAAAGGAGAAATACGCCGTATGCATTGTGCAATCAGTACCGAGGTATGCAGCAAGCCTCATTTCCAAGAACTTTGTTTATGTGTGACCTGGTGCTCGTAAGCATGATATAGGCATACGCGCGGGTGACGCTACCGTCCGAAAAACCAAGATGGTCAGGAAACGATTTTTATTCAACTTAGTCTCACTTGCTGGCGGATGCAAAAACTTAAGGTCCGCCCATCTCGTGACATTAGCCAGTGCTGCACCAATTTCCTAGACGATCTGCACACTAAAACTTGCATGAATTAAATGGGACGGGAAGACGACGAACAACTACAAGGCCGTGGTTTCCACCAAAAGTATGAGATCACGTTAGCGGCACCTGCTACATTCGTTCTCCCAGTTTGTCACTGATCGTGTCTGCGCAGACACAGAGCCAAGTGCGCTCTGCTAAATTTTATCAGTTTTTAATCTCAAAAGTGAATTCAAAGTAACCAAAACGTGTCAGTGGTAGTAGAGAGCATGGGAGAGTAACCAAATCAGTTATATTCGACAGCGACGTAATTATCAACATAAATGAAACGAGCTCGAATGGTCACCGCGTGCCGGCCGGAATGGGTATTCTTTTAAAATGTTAAGGGCTGGGTAATTTTCTGTGTGGTTGTGAGTGTGAAAAATTGCAGGCTGGGCTCTGTCTGTGTATATATTGATGTGTAACAAGTAAGGTAAGAAAATAGGTTAAGTTAACATGTAGCAGATGACAAAGAGAACAAAGGAAAAAATGTAATTTAATCTGTAAAACCATGAACAACAAATTTTGGACATAATTTTAAATGATTCTAAAGAATTAAAATTATCAATTCTCTTCATGCAAAAAATGAGTCGAGTCACTTATTTCACTAACCTATGAAACTCGTTTGCGTCTGACGTACTTGCGATCGGATTCTGGACCCAGCTAGGACCTTTGCAGGTAGGTGAAAGTAATTTGTGTTTTTATATATTTTAATAGTGATAATAACTTAACATGGTATGACCAACATAAATGGCTATGTGGTAATGGGGAAAAGTCAAAATTATTTTGTTGGCCTTGTTTATTGCTGAGCACAAAGAAGACTGTATGGTCTGCTGAAGGGTTTGATAACTTAACAAATTTATCTAAAGCTTTGGTGAGGCATGCATCCTCTAAGAATCATTTATATGCACACCTATCATTAAATAACCTTTCAAATCAAGTTTTCAAAATATCTGAACTGTTAAATTGACACAGCAGATTGCAAAAAATAAAATATAATGAGGAAGTTAAAAAAAAACGGGAGGTTTTTAAGATGTTAGTTGATGTCACTAGTTTAATATGTAAACACGAGCTTGCTTTCAGAGGGCACAAGGAATCGGAAGATTCACTTAACCGTGGGAATTTTAAAGCTATTTTCAACCTTGTAATAAGCAGGAATCCAGAGTTAAAACAACACTGGGATAACATGGGATTTTTCAGACGATTGTCTAAAACCATACAAAAAGAACTAATTTGAATGCTTTCAAGATGAGTTAAAAAAAGTTATTGAAAGTGACATCAATCTAGCTCCATTCTTTGCATGCATGGCAGATGAAACTACAGACATTTCTGAGAAAACGCAGTTCTCCATAGTTGTAAGGTTAGTGGATTCTAACGGTGAAATTCAAGAGTACTTTTGGGGATTTTATGGCGTTAATGAAGACAGAACGGCAGATGGTTTGTATAAGGCTCTTGAAAAATTCAATACAAAACACAAGTTAGTTGCTCAAACTTATGATGGATGTAGTGTTATGTCAGGTGAATTAAATGGTTTACAGGCTAAAGTTCGGGAAATCGCACCTCAAGCTATATTTACTCATTGCTTTGCACACCGCCTAAACCTTGTTTTACAGCAGAGTTGCTCTAAAATAAAACCTGTTAAGGTGTTTTTTTCTACCCTTCAAGGAATACCTGCATATTTTCATCGTTCGTCAAAGCGAACAGCAGTTTTAGATAGAGTTTTGGGCAAACAAATTCCAACAAATAGTGAGGTTCGTTGGAATTCTAATTCCAAAATTATCAGTGCAGTTCATACAAATAGACTGACATTGATTGAGGTTTTCAGAGTGTTATTAGAATCATCAGATGCTGTAACTGTTAGAGAGGCACAAGGATACTTAAATAATTTAGAAGATTTCACATTTGTTTTTCTGCTGTCGGTATTTCAAAAGATTTTTGAAAAAACCGATTTACTATTTAAAACCCATCAAAAAATTTCAAATTACACACAATTCTGTAATAATTCAGTTGTAGAATGTATTTCTTATATGAGAAAACTGAGGGATGATAAGAAATATGACAAGTTCATCCAGCTGACTGAGTCTGCTACTGGCTCCAGATCATCAGTTATGAAACGTCACCAGTTCGTAAATAAGGACGTCGCTTCCTCAAATTACTACAAACAAATTTATTTTGAAGTGTTGGACAACATTATAACACAGCTAGAGGTACGATTTTCAAGATGTGAGGAATTAACATTTCTTAAGTTGGGTGAGACAAAAAACTTTGCACAGTATGATAAAGAATTCCCAAGTGATGCTTTGACTTCCTTAATAAACACATATGGTGAGCATTTCAACAAAGAAAAATTAAGAACAGAACTAGAAACTATTTTTTCCTTTAAACACAAAGATAAATTTCACAGTTTAAGACTCAATAAATTGATAAAACAGATGATTAATGATGACACAAAAGAAATCCTTCCGGAAGCATTCAAATTATTCACCCTTACAGCAACAATACCTGCGTCTAGTTCTTCAGTAGAAAGAAGTTTTTCATGTCTTAAAAGAATTAAATCCTACTTGAGGAACACTATGACTCAAGGCCGCCTCAGTGCTTTAGCTTTAGTTTCAGTTGAAAAGGAAACCCTGCAAAAATTGGAACGCAGACCTTCGTGGTACAATGATGTAATCAATTGTTTTGCAAAGAAGAAGGAGCGCCGAGTGAATTTATTATATAAATAAGTTCAGACAATCAAACTGTATCGAGTGTGCGTCACTGTTTTGCAGCTGTTCACAAAAACTATAAATACAAGTAAGTTTTAGTTTAAGACGCTATTAGTTATTACCGACACAAGGCCTGTATTTTGAGTTACGTGGACGGACAAGGCGTAGAAGAGAAAGAAAGACAGCGCGAGAATTTTCTATGCCCAGTACTCTTTTACGCCATGTTTACTAACAGCTCGAGTGAGTGAAAGTTTATAACTATTATTTGCTTCTTCGCGCGTTCTGTTGATATTTTCTTTGTGCAGGCATTTCTCGAATTTGCGTTGACATCAATGTGTGCCTTGGAGTCTCGCATAGTTTGTTGTCTCTCGCCTCTACGCCTGAAGGTCTCTATGCTTTGACTCTCACTGTAGATACTTTCCCCGAACAAAACATTCAGCTTCACATCATTATTTTGAAAGTTAAAAATTGGTTTGAAATTTTCAAACAAAAACTACTTGATTCTTTGTTTATTTAATTATACCTAAAATTAATACCATTTCATTTTGTAACGGGACAGATCTGAGGGGTTTTCTTTATTGTAATTATAAATGTAATACAAGGTTTACCCAAACAGGGCCTCAGTTTTGAACAATAAGCATTCTTTGTAGGGGCACCAAGTCGCACATTTTGTCAGTGCCCTGCAATAAGCTCAGTTTTCCAGTGGCTCAGGAATGTGAACATGTGCGCAGATGATTGCGCCTCTGTTGGTAAAAAGCACGAATTTTTTAGCGAGCCTTTGGACTATGATACATCGGCCAGACTCACCCCCAGAAAGTAAGACGAAGTTTAACCAATTAACCTGTCACGTGATTGTATTGACGAATCCCAGCGCAAGCTGTTGAACCTGTAGCGGAAGTGGCCGTGAGAGACGCCGTTGTTAGCGTCATTTGTCGTGAGAATACAAAGAAATGTTAAATAAAGTGAATTAAATGCGAGTTGAGTACATTAATGACGTAGCCCTAAATCATGCTTGTATTTCACAGTTCGTGTGACGAACTCCTGGACTAACTCAAGGTAAGTTTATGCTGTATTATATACAATTTAAATGTGGTAGAGAATGAATAATACTACAATTTTAAACCAACTTTAACATCAGATCAACAATACAAAACCAATAACTCTGCTAGGAAAAGTAAGCTTCCAAGAAATTGGGCAGCATGTGCGTATTTAAAGGTGAGACGACAAGGGGTGAGGGGGAGGACGCTTCCGTTCGTCGAACTGATAACATTCTTGGGACAGTCCCGGCCTCCCCTCCCCCATGACTCACGAGCCGCCACTGTATTCCATGTAATAAATTTGTAATTTTGATGGGTAATAGTGTTTTGTTAGGGGAGAAAATTACCAGTATACAACTTGTACGGGATTTATATGTATTAGATGTAAGTTTATAATAAGTTTATATTGCCAACCAGGTGGACGTTGTATTTTATGCATTCCAGTTACAGGGTTGTTCAAAACTAATGTAAAATGTTTAAAAGCCAGAAACCCTGGTAGCCAATTGGAGTTAATTAATTTAACAGAATTTATTTTAATTTGAAGTGCATAAGGAGGCAATGTTTTGTTTGTAATGTCGAAGTAAATCCAAAGGTAAAAATGGTAATATTATTATATAAACACCACCAAAATCAGTAAAATTCCATTTTCAAATCAACCATTTTTTCCATTTCCATTCCATTTTTTTGTTTGTTTGGCAAAATAAAAATGGTAATGTTTATTTGGAATGTTTATTCTGTTGTATCCTGTTTAAGGGTGAACCATAAAGGGTTGAATTGAGTACTATGTAACTGCGAATGAATGTAGAATGGAGATATTTGTATATTACCAAAATAAATAAGCAACCAGTACTATGAAAACAGTCAACCAATACTTTGTTAATGACATACCAGTACGACTAAGAGGAAACGAATCAGTTGGGGATATAGAGTAATGGAAGGCCGGTTATTGATATTTTAATTGAATGTTTCAGAGTCAGGTGATACTGTGGTGACGTGCCTGTCTGATTTTATGGTGTTGAGATCTCGAGCCGAGAAGTCCAGTAAGGTCGGATAGGTGCAGCCACAGCCACCGGACTAGGGGGGTGAATATCCATGATTTTAGTAAAGATTTAAGGGGGGTTGCGGCGCTATATCCTCGCTGATCCTCTTAGGTTTAAGCAATGAGAGTTTTTATGCTTCGGCATAAAACCTCTCATTGGTGGGGGGGGGTATTGTAACGGGACAGATCAGGGGCATAAATAATTTTCAGAAGTTTCAAAGCAGGCTTTGTTCACCTTTGAGGAACCTCGTTTTAACCAAAGACGCATACAATGTTGTTGCAAAACACCCGTCTGTGTTTGTCTCTGCAGTCAGCCAGGCCAGACATATTACGTAATTACATACAGCTTGTGCCATCCGTGAATTATGGAAAAAATATGACGGCAACGTGCAGATTTCACCAGACAGCAAAATATTGCAGAATTCACTGGTCCAGATTCTAGAACATTTTAAACCCACCAATCAGAGCTTGAATGGGTGATCACGTGACCAGTTTCATAACTCGCAAACTGTGCCCCAACGCCAGTCTAAGGGGCAGTCGAATCACATTTTCCAGACCGCGCAGTCACCAAATATTAGTGCTCGAGCAAATACATCGCCGGCCGGCTAAATAATGAGTATTATTTTAATTCAAAACAACAGTGAAGTACGAGTTAAGGAATGATAATGATATTGGTGTAAGTTGACTATAAAATCGGAAAATTCGGAGTGTATTAAATGAAGACAGTGGTGGAACTATAGGAAGACCGGACGGATGGGTAACTGTACTGAACCATTCATTGATAAAAATAAATAAAGAATTTTACTTAAAGCATAAATCCCATTTACAATTTAATATTTCAAAATTAAAATACTTTGTTAATGAGATCTCAGTAAGGGAATTAAAAGAGTATGTAAGAGAGAGAGAGAGTGGACGCAAAGTGTTGGTTGCATAAATAACGCTATTGTTAAGTCATTATTTGTAGTAGTTTATAATGAGTGATTAGATATCCATGTATTCTTGTTTCGTATTGAAAGTTTAGTGTGAAGATAAAGTGAAAGAAAATAATTCAGTTTAATAAAAGAAAACTAATTTATTAGAATTCAAAAACTTTGTGTTAGAGTAATTATTTTGCAACTCAAACCCAAATAATCCCTCTGCAACTGTTTCGTCTATACGACCCTGGAGATGAACACAAAGGTAAGAAAAAGACGTAAATTTTTATAAACTTAGTAAGTTTTATTAACGCATAAAATCGTACAGTAACAGGCTGTGGTACAGATTTCTTATATATACACTTTCAGATGTTGCATCCATACGCATGGTGGACATCTTTAGTGGTACAGGAACACTGATCACAAATACCCACAAACAAATACAAACAAAGGAGGTCCAAAGGGGGTGTGACACGAACATATGCTTTTATAGAATAGAAATGCACCAGCCTCTCAAACCCAACTCCACTCTCACTACACCTACATTTGGCCAATCACATTGTCCTCCTTTTTGATTGGCTCATCTATCTTACTATATTTCAATGGTAAGATCAATGTGACTGGCCAAATAATGACCAATCAGCACCTTACAAAAATGTATAAATACAAGTGCCTCAATGGGATAGAACAGTCTTACTTCGTATTCATTTGCAGGTGTTTGTGATCTCTGTTCCTGCACCATTGAAGATGTCTATCATGTGTGTATGGACAAAACGTGTGAAAGTGTGTATAGACAATCTGGCCAGAAAACTGTGCCAGTGTAAACACTGGCCACGGAAGCTTACATTCACTTATCAATTACTACAGTAATCCCACAGACAGATCTTGCATTTGTGGACCTTGAAAAAACATTCGACAGGTTGGATAGAGCAACATTATGGAGGGAGGATAATGAAGAGAAGAGGATAAAGGTAATTAAACGTATATATCATGAAACATAGATACATATAAAAACTACCAGATTATCAGCGCCCATTAGAATAACCCAAGGCGTTCGGGAGGGTTGCAGTCTTTCTCCTGTTTTATTTAATATCTATATAGATGCTGCCATAAGGAAATGGAAATTGGACGCCCCCATAGGATTATACTTGGGGAAAGGATTTTATTTGAATATTTTAATGTATACAGATGATCTTGTGATGATCCAAGAAAATGAAAATGATCTCCAAAGGTTCTTGTTTTATCTTACTGACATTTTGACAGATTACAATCAAACCATTTCCTTATTCAAAACAAAAGTTATGGCTTTTTCTGAGACAATTCATATTAGATCAAAGATTGTCGCCAATAAAACAGGTGCCAGATTTCAAGCATCTAGGGTGTAGCATCACATAGCAAGATGATACAGAGGTTGAAATCAGAAAGTCTCTTGCAATCGCTTTGTGGCTGTATCATTAAACACTTAAAGAAGAACACAAGGGATGAGACGCAACTGAAATATTATAATGTAATGGCCATACCTTAGCTACTGTATGGTAGCGAGACTTCGATTAGAAAGGCCAAAGATATATCTAGAATACAAGGAGCAGAAATTATAACGTCTCTCCTGTCAAGACATTATAACATAGGGAACCAGTTTAATTGTTCGCTGTTAATTAAACTAGCTGCCGTAGTTAGTAAAATTTACTTACCAACAGATTATGACAATGTATATATCAGGATTTTGTCCAAGGTTACATAAATTTATTCACTCTCTGGATATTAGCGAAAACATCTCTTTATTCTTGTATTTTAACTAAGTATATAAAAGTAATAGCTTTAATAGTCATCTTTTAGTTTTTTACTTACTTTACTTTTCTTTTAAAAGAAAATTCTTATAAATTCTGCATTAAATACTCTTTAAATTGTTACTCTTAGTATCTCAAAATCATACAGCTGTGTATTATTTCAATTACCACGGATCCGGGTTTTAACTTTGCAATATTCTAACATATCTCAACATCATCCAAACTATTTGAAGAATAGTCTGATGTAATTTTCAGAATTACTTTACCTTTAAACATCATCAGGTTATTACTATAGCATTACAGAAATTACAAACATTTATATGCTAATCTTTAAGTGATCTAAAAGTCTTTACAAGAAACTTTACTGTTCTTTTTGTTGCGGTTTTTAAAAAACAAGTTATGCACAGAAGTTATGGTTTAATGTCACCTGAATATAACGTGAGTCTGCGGTGGGTGTTCGAGATGATCCTCTTCAGTAGGTCTTCTTGGGTGTAGTTCGTTGTTCATCTGGATCCTCCATTTAGTTGGTTGTTTCCGAATTGTAGTCTAGGTCATGACGGTTGGATTCTGCTACTTGAAGTTCTTCCGGTTGTTGTAGTAACTTTTCTCCTGGTGTTGGTTGTTCACTTTTTACATTTAATTTGTTTTTATTTTAGCAGCACTGACGTTTACTTTTACATGGTAAGGAACATATCTTACCACTTACTGTTTGTAAAGAGATGTGTCGGCTAAGTTTTTATTTTTATATTATTAATATTTCCTCCACGTACTACATTATTAGTTTTTGAGTTTTACTAACGCTACGTTGGATTAAATAGATTAGAAGAACTAATGTCTTGTTACATCGTTGTTTAGCGACATACACGTAAGTGTAACTTTACAACACATTTTCGAGCTGCTTACATGTCGAAGATTCTCCGGCGACTGGGGCTAGTTTAGCGGCAGGGAGTCCGTAAGCTGGCGCGGTTTACGCGCTGAGAGAAAAGTAGTTCGTTCCTTTATTATTATTAATTGTCCATTAATTAACTAGTATAAATTATGCTACCTTTTTTGTTTAGGAGTTAGATATTTCCTTTATTATTAATATGTCTTTTATTTAATTAGAAGAATTATTAGTTTTCGCTTAATAACATTGTACTTTGTATGTTCGTACTGGACTTTTTGCACATTGATACAGGTATCTAGGTACAGATAAGGGTGGATTATACTCTCACTTGTTATAGGAACAAAAATTAATTTGTGCTATTTAAATAATTTTTAAATCGTCACATCCTCCTGCACTTAAAGGAGATCGATGGGGCGGCGTTAATGAATACTACAATGATGTATTTTTCTTTCGTGAAGTTCCCTTTCTCTCGTTTCTTAACATCTAACTTAATATTATTTACATATAAATAAATATTATTTATTTATTTATTTATTACTCTTAGTTTTCGTAACTTCACAATACCGTGGCCCGACTGATTTTACTAGCATACTCTAACTCAATTAGTTAGTTTTCTGCTTTATCATTAACCCTTTTCAGTGTGGCGCCATTGTGACTGTGTTACGTATTTATCCCTATATCTCTTAATTTTACTACAGTAATCTAAAGTTGATCCCATACTCAACCTTAGATTCTTTCTTAATTCTAATATCTTATACTACTGAGACAAGCGGAATTTCACTAAGGGGAATCTTTATCTTCTATTAAACGATCAGCTGTTACAAACTATGCAAGAGGGGACAAACACTTTACACAAGACGCATTGTATTATACACAGGGTGGTGTTTATTGTTTACCGATGCAGGCTTTCATAACAATAGGGGTGGCTTACTACAATTCTCAACACGATTATTTCCTGCACGAACGAGTTTGTCATATACTGGCAAGCTGGGGAATTATTTTTCGAACAGGCTACGACCGGGTGTTTACACTATTCAAATATACTTTTATTATTATTTTCTCTTTACTTATTTTACTACTACACTTTTCACTTTTATTACACGTTAGTTTAATTTAAGATACTATTCAGCTTTTTATTTAAAGGATTTATTATTTATTTTATTTCAAACACTTCTAAAATTTGAATTCATTTAAACACACACATATATAGCTATTACTACGCATAGAATCTTATACTAATTAATCAAATTAAAATTATCTCAAATCAATTCAATTTTACGTACTTCTAGCAATTATCAGTCGAGACAAAATGATAATATTATTTTATAGTGGAAAGGAATTTCACACACGAAGAGTTCATTGCTTTTATAATAGCACAATGGATCAGCTGTTTGGGGAGTCTTATTGTTTACGTTGGGGTGGTTGTTAACAAAGGAGGGTGATTCGGACAATCTGAAACACGATTATTTCCTGTTCTCGACTGTCTGTTATGTCCACGAGGGAATGCCATTCAAACAACTTATTTGTGTACGGGGAGAGCGTACATTTCTCGACACGCATTTAACATGAAATAGCCTGTAAATTCCGACAGGTTTAAAATGGAATATTTTTACCAGCAGGGACTTGTTTATTACGGCAATATCCTAATACTAATATTATTATTTCTTAATTAAAACTTTATTTATTTATTTGTTCACAAATTCAGAGTGACTAAATTTATGTATTCTACCAAGTTACTGTTAATTAATTAGCAGAGTGGCGCATTTTATAACGTCTCTCCTGTCAGGACATTATAACATAGGGAACCAGTTTAATTGTTCGCTGTTAATTAAACTAGCTGCCGTAGTTAGTAAAATTTACTTACCAACAGATTATGACAATGTATATATCAGGATTTTGTCCAAGGTTACATAAATTTATTCACTCTCTGGATATTAGCGAAAACATCTCTTTATTCTTGTATTTTAACTAAGTATATAAAAGTAATAGCTTTAATAGTCATCTTTTAGTTTTTTACTTACTTTACTTTACTTTTAAAAGAAAATTCTTATAAATTCTGCATTAAATACTCTTTAAATTGTTACTCTTAGTATCTCAAAATCATACAGCTGTGTATTATTTCAATTACCACGGATCCGGGCTTTAACTTTGCAATATTCTAACATATCTCAACATCATCCAAACTATTTGAAGAATAGTCTGATGTAATTTTCAGAATTACTTTACCTTTAAACATCATCAGGTTATTACTATAGCATTACAGAAATTACAAACATTTATATGCTAATCTTTAAGTGATCTAAAAGTCTTTACAAGAAACTTTACTGTTCTTTTTGTTGCGGTTTTTAAAAAACAAGTTATGCACAGAAGTTATGGTTTAATGTCACCTGAATATAACGTGAGTCTGCGGTGGGTGTTCGAGATGATCCTCTTCAGTAGGTCTTCTTGGGTGTAGTTCGTTGTTCATCGGGATCCTCCATTTAGTTGGTTGTTTTCGAATTGTAGTCTAGGTCATGACGGTTGGATTCTGCTACTTGAAGTTCTTCCGGTTGTTGTAGTAACTTTTCTCCTGGTGTTGGTTGTTCACTTTTTACATTTAATTTGTTTTTATTTTAGCAGCACTGATGTTTACTTTTACATGGTAAGGAACATATCTTACCACTTACTGTTTGTAAAGAGATGTGTCGGCTAAGTTTTTATTTTTATATTATTAATATTTCCTCCACGTACTACATTACTAGTTTTTGAGTTTTACTAACGCTACGTTGGATTAAATAGATTAGAAGAACTAATGTCTTGTTACACCGTTGTTTAGCGACATACACGTAAGTGTAACTTTACAACACATTTTCGAGCTGCTTACATGTCGAAGATTCTCCGGCGACTGGGGCTAGTTTAGCAGCAGGGAGTCCGTAAGTGGACTGGTTTACGTGCTGAGAGAAAAGTAGTTCGTTCCTTTATTATTATTAATTGTCCATTAATTAACTAGTATAAATTATGCTACCTTTTTTGTTTAGGAGTTAGATATTTCCTTTATTATTAGTATGTCTTTTATTTAATTAGAAGAATTATTAGTTTTCACTTAATAACATTGTACTTTGCATGTTCGTACTGGACTTTTTGCATGTTGATACAGGTATCTAGGTACAGATAAGGGTGGATTATACTCTCACTTGTTATAGGAACAAAAATTAATTTGTGCTATTTAAATAATTTTTAAATCGTCACAAAATGAGGTTCTTGAGGGCTGTAAAGGGCTGAAAGCTTAAATGAGAAAATCTCCCTCTACAAATCGGAGTGGCAGTTACACGTAGAGGGAATGGATCCAACTAGATCTTCTAGAAGAACCCCTGACAATCAGGCTCTAAAGCAGGTCAATGCTTTAGTAATTAAAATATTTAAAATTCGCCCCCGTTTCGGGCGTCGACTAAAGCTGTACGAGTTTAAAATAAATATTAAAAATCTGTGTATACAACTGAAACTCTACTTGTTTAATGAAAAAATTTAAATTGGTATCACTTACCTTCTTAGCGAATTATCAGGGTGTCGTCTGATGTACTTAGGCAGAGAAAACAGGCAATGCAATGACAAACACACATTGATGTGGTTAATTGACACTTTTTATTAACTTTTAATTTTTTAATATTAATTATTAAATTTTAACGCCCTTTTCATCAATTTCTTTTATATTACATCGTTAATAATTATTGGAATATCAGTTCAATTTTGATTTACTAGCTGTTCATTCGAAAAACTTGGCTTGAAAACATTGATACTTGTTATACATGAAATAAAAATAGTTGCGATACTTATGACTAAACACTTAACATTCTAACCATGGTATCTAAATTATGAAAGCGACCCATATTGCTCTCTCTCTCTCTCTCTCTCATACTATAAAATTCCCCATAATTTAGTTATAACCCCTTTTTTATAAATTTGAAAAATAATTGAAATTAGATTTGAGTCGACTACTTAACCAGCGTCCTTCTGCTGACCACGTGTGGCGTCACGCATGTATATGAATGTCCTGTTTATTTGTCACATTTTTCACTTTTGCTGTTCACTCCGCTAACTTCGTTTAAACTGTCGGATTTAACTGTTTATCTTCAAATTTACTGTTACACTTTAGAATATGTTAAAATGCAAAATTTAAGGTTCGCGAACTGCGAACCTTGCCCCGGCCGGGAACGGGTGATTTCGTCGACTGACTACTCTACAGGTGCGTTGGTCCAAAAAAACATTTCTGCCAGCTCGTGCTGTGATTGGCTGCGGCATCTTACATGGCTGGTTCCGGTGATCGACTTTGGTGTCGAGAGTACAGATAGCGGCACACGTGCGCACACGCACTGCCACATTCCATTGTAGTTGAGCGTTATTCACCAAGTTTTTGTTACTCCTCCCCAACGGAGGATACACGCATGTGCGCACAAGCTGACATTCCACAGTGTTATCGTTGTGCGCTAGGTACGGACCGGTACAGGATTGTATACAGGGTGTCCAAACAAGTGTTAGTGGTCTCGGTGGCCGCAAAGGGTGTCCAAACCGATTATTTCCCAATAGTTGATATTAAATGAAATAAAAAACATACCTCCCTCAAAATTGTCCCATTACAATACCCCCCCAATAAGAGATCTTCTGCCGAAACAGAAGATATCTCATTGCCAAAACCCCTAAGAGGACCGGTGAGGAACTGGTGCCAACAACCCCCCTTTGTTCTTACACTTCATGGGTAAACGACCCCCCTGGCTCGGCGACTATGGACGCATCTGAACGAGATCACTGGACTTCTCTGTACGAGATCCCAACACCGAAATATCGAACAGACCCGTATCACAGCGTACCTCACCTTCTAACATGTTTCCCCAAAAAATCCAAATCCCTGGCTTATATCATGCCAGATCCTCAACCGATCTGTTCCCCCTTATATGCAAACTGGGTCGCCTTCAGCAATACTGGGCGCATACATGTACTTGTTAATTCCTACCTATCAAATTTTACAAGTTTCAGTTAAATTAACATCAAAAATTTTTTTTTTCAAAACAAAAAAATTTAAATTCAAAAATTTACATTTTATAAAATTTTTTTCTCAATAGGAAATTTATTTGAACTTATTTAAATTAATGAATAAACAAAATTGGCATCGCTTCCTTGCCAAAACTGGTTTAGTATAGAACACCACCCATCAGCTGACCAAAACTGGGTCAAGTCCAGATCCTTGACCTACATACGTTATGTACAAGTTACATCTGTGAATACATGAAACTCCTGTAAAATTCTGTCTTGTAACGCAAAAACATAATAAAATACAACATTTAAAATTAACAAAATATTATTATAATTAACAATTGGATTGACATTTAAATTATTCAAATAAACACTTTATACTTTTACATTTTCAAATTCTACTAAAATTTTCCCTGGTTTCAATCAAAATTTTACCGTTTTACTATGAACCTCTTTTCTTTGATAATCTCATCTCCATTACTTTGGGTGATTTAGTTATTTATACTAGCTTGAACAAATTGCAAATCATTCCTAAGTGATATTCTACAGCTGATCAGCTGACACCCCTAGCTAATTGTAAACACATTTCAAAATTAAGCAAATTGCATGAAATATATTTTTATCAATTCTTATATCTAACCTACTACAATAAAATAATACACTTAAAAATATAGAATGGATACATTATACTGAATGTATGAGCATCTAGTTATTTAAACGGAACACAAGAATTTTTATTAGATCAACATGAGAGTTAGCAATCTTTATGATATAAAATTTAAATTCGTGGCTCATCTGAGTCACCTCCCATCCACACACTCTATTGCAAATTATGTAAGACTGTGGCTTCCATACACAGCCTTTTCGCTTCCACAAAGACTGTACATTTTGGAGTAATTTGACATCTCCGTGTCTTTGCTTCGGCAGTTACATTTTAACATTATTGAATATCAACATATTCGTGGTTATATTTAAACGCCCTTAAACGGATCTACCACCTGGCCTTGCTGTTCCTACTCGAACAGAGTGGCAGCTGCTGTTCCATAGTACCTGGATTTCCCCTAAATTTCACCCCCCATTTAATTTCTACTATATACCAATTTCAAGTCAGCTATGGTCAAGGGACTTGATATGACCATAGCTGGCCGCTAGCCAAATCCACGATTAGTGCTGGTAAGACAGTAATCGCCCGAAAAGTCGGGGAAATCTAACTTCATTTCAATGCCTGTTACATTCATCATTGCTATGTGCGACACGAGCGTCTATCAGTGTGCAAATTGAATTTGCACGAAAAAGGTGTGTCGCACATTTTCGCCATTTTGGCCTCCGATGGAGGTAACACTCTCTGTTACCCCCAACCCATTTCACTATCTACGAGAGCACAGGCCACCCCCGCAATAGCACCTTAATAACTAGCTAAATAATTAAAAGTGATAAACTAAAACTTTCGCCAATTGCAGTTCCACACTCCACTGTTCTATCACTTCATTGAGCACCAATCTACCCCCCAAAATTATCCCCACATCTTGTATTGATAACAAGTTTTTATTTTATTTAACACATTTTTTATGCAGACACCTTTGCCAGTCCAAACTTTTTCTCTATGACCAAAATAGGAACTACAACAATGGATTATCTTACAGATCTACCTTAAAAGTCCAATACACTTTGTTTTCTGAAGGAAAACAACTTCTTGAAAAGTTAAGTATTTAAGTTACCTAATTTCTGTTGTTTCATTCTGAAAATTTCCGATTTCAATTTCTAGAACAACCTACTGTAGTTCGTGGAAAATACTACAATTTTTTTTTTTTTTTTAACCTTTCCACGAAACTAGGGGTCCCCCTCCCCGTTCAATGATAATGTTAAATTTCTAGTTTACACCAATTTAACAATTAATTACCAAATTCACATCTAGTAAAATAATTTAAATTCACTATCAAAATTCAATTATATAACATTCAGATCAATCAAAATATTTAACACCTCTCAGATTATTTTAATTAAATTAATTATTGAAAATATAAGTTCCATTGCTATCAAAACAATTATAATTCTTTAACTATCGTCTTCAAATTTAATGTAGTTATTTATTTAAATTGCAAAATATTATTATTATTATTTCAACAATTACCTGGATACATTCATTGTTTACTTAACATTTTACAATACATACACTTGAATTCACTACATATTTATTTACAAATTATTCGTCATTATTATTCAATTTATCACACTTCATTTGGTAAAGCAGTCCATTCCAAACCCATTAATTACATGATTAAACGTTCAATAAACATTCATTGTCTCTACCCCCAATCATCGTACAAACATCTGGTTTTACGTTTACACAGTTCATTCTTTACTAAACACATTATATTATTTTTATTAATTCAAAGATTATCCGAATTCTTATATTCTTCCACAATATCAACAGGATTATTCCCTGTTATTAAATTATGTAATTTATTATCATCGAGTACAGTCCAGTCGCCTTTAGTACGATCTGTCATAGTTATGTCAATTACAGTTTCATTATCATTATTATCTGCTGCTGTATTCGCTTTGTCATAAAGTAAGTAGTCTATTACATCATTTGCTGTACTAACTATTTCACAAGGTAAGTACTTATTATTAATAACTCTTTCAATGTCTAATCTCTGCAATAATTCGTCATAATCTCTACTAACCTTAAATAACATTACCTTCTTGTCAACATATCTTTCATCATAACACCAATTCACACTTTTTCTATCATTCCGTACAGAGGGTATTAACTCACAAAAACGCCTACTAAAAACTAAAATATTATTTAGATACACATCGCTTTCTTGTAAGGGATTCTTGCCCTCCAAAAACATTTGTAACCAGCTCGGTTTACCGTATAACTGGGGAAAATTTACCCTCTGCCCTATATTCACAAAATCATTCTCTTCAAACTCTCTCTGTAACTTACAAACACTCTCTCCTCTCTCTCTCTCACTGTTTCTATATTATTATGATCGCTAATTATTTTCACTGTATTATTTTTATGTATCTCGTTTTCAACTATCTTACTACTATCGGTTGTTAATTTATTTTCGTAATTGTTTGTTATTTTATTATTACTCTGGTCGTCTGTTATTTCGTCACAATCATTCGTAACTGTGTTATTTTCTACCTCCTCCTTCCGCGTTCTACTCTCGTTTATTTCGTCTTGAATATTATTTATATTTATAATTATCTCACTTCTCATGCCCGCAATAGTCTTATTCATACTTTCTAACTTATTGTCTATTTCTCTTAATTTTTGGCCTTGTTTGTTTATTTCTGTTTTCAATTCTATGTTACTAGCATTTATTTCTGATTTGATTTCAGTTTTCATTCCTGACATCATCTCCATTATTAACGCTAACTGATTAAATATATTTACATTATCGCTTATTTTTGCGTCTACTGTCTCAATCGTTAATTCGTGTGTTGTATTGTCTACGCTCTCGTTAATATTTGTTGATACTAAATCGTCTTGCGTAACATTTAAAATTGACCCCTCCACAATATCTTCACATAAATTTACACTCTCGCTTTTCTCTGCCATTTCGATCAGGTTGTAAATTAATTTATTTTAATTTTTAATTCACAACGTCGCTGTTAAACGGGCGCCAACTAAAGCAGGTCAATGCTTTAGTAATTAAAATATTTAAAATTCGCCCCCGTTTCGGGCGTCGACTAAAGCTGTACGAGTTTAAAATAAATATTAAAAATCTGTGTATACAACTGAAACTCTACTTGTTTAATGAAAAAATTTAAATTGGTATCACTTACCTTCTTAGCGAATTATCAGGGTGTCGTCTGATGTACTTAGGCAGAGAAAAACAGGCAATGCAATGACAAACACACATTGATGTGGTTAATTGACACTTTTTATTAACTTTTAATTTTTTAATTAATTATTAAATTTTAACGCCCTTTTCATCAATTTCTTTTATATTACATCGTTAATAATTATTGGAATATCAGTTCAATTTTGATTTACTAGCTGTTCATTCGAAAAACTTGGCTTGAAAACATTGATACTTGTTATACATGAAATAAAAATAGTTGCGATACTTATGACTAAACACTTAACATTCTAAGCATGGTATCTAAATTATGAAAGCGACCCATATTGCTCTCTCTCTCTCTCTCTCTCTCTCATACTATAAAATTCCCCATAATTTAGTTATAACCCCTTTTTTATAAATTTGAAAAATAATTGAAATTAGATTTGAGTCGACTACTTAACCAGCGTCCTTCTGCTGACCACGTGTGGCGTCGCGCATGTACATGAATGTCCTGTTTATTTGTCACATTTTTCACTTTTGCTGTTCACTCCGCTAACTTCGTTTAAACTGTCGGATTTAACTGTTTATCTTCAAATTTACTGTTACACTTTAGAATATGTTAAAATGCAAAATTTAAGGTTCGCGAACTGCGAACCTTGCCCCGGCCGGGAACGGGTGATTTCGTCGACTGACTACTCTACAGGTGCGTTGGTCCAAAAAAACATTTCCGCCAGCTCGTGCTGTGATTGGCTGCGGCATCTTACATGGCTGGTTCCGGTGATCGACTTTGGTGTCGAGAGTACAGATAGCGGCACACGTGCGCACACGCACTGCCACATTCCATTGCAGTTGAGCGTTATTCACCAAGTTTTTGTTACTCCTCCCCAACGGAGGATACACGCATGTGCGCACAAGCTGACATTCCACGGTGTTATCGTTGTGCGCTAGGTACGGACCGGTACAGGATTGTATACAGGGTGTCCAAACAAGTGTTAGTGGTCTCGGTGGCCGCAAAGGGTGTCCAAACCGATTATTTCCCAATAGTTGATATTAAATGAAATAAAAAACATACCTCCCTCAAAATTGTCCCATTACAATACCCCCCCAATAAGAGATCTTCTGCCGAAACAGAAGATATCTCATTGCCAAAACCCCTAAGAGGACCGGTGAGGAACTGGTGCCAACAACACTGGTTGCCTTTGTTCTTACACTTCACGGGTAAACGACCCCCCTGGCTCGGCGACTATGGACGCATCTGAACGAGATCACTGGACTTCTCTGTACGAGATCCCAACACCGAAATATCGAACAGACCCGTATCACAGCGTACCTCACCTTCTAACATGTTTCCCCAAAAAATCCAAATCCCTGGCTTATATCATGCCAGATCCTCAACCGATCTGTTCCCCCTTATATGCAAACTGGGTCGCCTTCAGCAATACTGGGCGCATACATGTACTTGTTAATTCCTACCTATCAAATTTTACAAGTTTCAGTTAAATTAACATCAAAAATTTTTTTTTTCAAAACAAAAAAATTTTATAAAATGTAATTTTTGAATTTAAATTTTTTTTACATTTAAAATGTAACATTTACATTTAAATTTAAAAAAATTTAAATTCAAAAATTTACATTTTATAACATTTTTTTCTCAATAGGAAATTTATTTGAACTTATTTAAATTAATGAATAAACAAAATTGGCATCGCTTCCTTGCCAAAACTGGTTTAGTATAGAACACCACCCATCAGCTGACCAAAACTGGGTCAAGTCCAGATCCTTGACCTACATACGTTATGTACAAGTTACATCTGTGAATACATGAAACTCCTGTAAAATTCTGTCTTGTAACGCAAAAACATAATAAAATACAACATTTAAAATTAACAAAATATTATTATAATTAACAATTGGATTGACATTTAAATTATTCAAATAAACACTTTATACTTTTACATTTTCAAATTCTACTAAAATTTTCCCTGGTTTCAATCAAAATTTTACCGTTTTACTATGAACCTCTTTTCTTTGATAATCTCATCTCCATTACTTTGGGTGATTTAGTTATTTATACTAGCTTGAACAAATTGCAAATCATTCCTAAGTGATATTCTACAGCTGATCAGCTGACACCCCTAGCTAATTGTAAACACATTTCAAAATTAAGCAAATTGCATGAAATATATTTTTATCAATTCTTATATCTAACCTACTACAATAAAATAATACACTTAAAAATATAGAATGGATACATTATACTGAATGTATGAGCATCTAGTTATTTAAACGGAACACAAGAATTTTTATTAGATCAACATGAGAGTTAGCAATCTTTATGATATAAAATTTAAATTCGTGGCTCATCTGAGTCACCTCCCATCCACACACTCTATTGCAAATTATGTAAGACTGTGGCTTCCATACACAGCCTTTTCGCTTCCACAAAGACTGTACATTTTGGAGTAATTTGACATCTCCGTGTCTTTGCTTCGGCAGTTACATTTTAACATTATTGAATATCAACATATTCGTGGTTATATTTAAACGCCCTTAAACGGATCTACCACCTGGCCTTGCTGTTCCTACTCGAACAGAGTGGCAGCTGCTGTTCCATAGTACCTGGATTTCCCCTAAATTTCACCCCCCATTTAATTTCTACTATATACCAATTTCAAGTCAGCTATGGTCAAGGGACTTGATATGACCATAGCTGGCCGCTAGCCAAATCCACGATTAGTGCTGGTAAGACAGTAATCGCCCGAAAAGTCGGGGAAATCTAACTTCATTTCAATGCCTGTTACATTCATCATTGCTATGTGCGACACGAGCGTCTATCAGTGTGCAAATTGAATTTGCACGAAAAAGGTGTGTCGCACATTTTCGCCATTTTGGCCTCCGATGGAGGTAACACTCTCTGTTACCCCCAACCCATTTCACTATCTACGAGAGCACAGGCCACCCCCGCAATAGCACCTTAATAACTAGCTAAATAATTAAAAGTGATAAACTAAAACTTTCGCCAATTGCAGTTCCACACTCCACTGTTCTATCACTTCATTGAGCACCAATCTACCCCCCAAAATTATCCCCACATCTTGTATTGATAACAAGTTTTTATTTTATTTAACACATTTTTTATGCAGACACCTTTGCCAGTCCAAACTTTTTCTCTATGACCAAAATAGGAACTACAACAATGGATTATCTTACAGATCTACCTTAAAAGTCCAATACACTTTGTTTTCTGAAGGAAAACAACTTCTTGAAAAGTTAAGTATTTAAGTTACCTAATTTCTGTTGTTTCATTCTGAAAATTTCCGATTTCAATTTCTAGAACAACCTACTGTAGTTCGTGGAAAATACTACAATTTTTTTTTTTTTTTTAACCTTTCCACGAAACTAGGGGTCCCCCTCCCCGTTCAATGATAATGTTAAATTTCTAGTTTACACCAATTTAACAATTAATTACCAAATTCACATCTAGTAAAATAATTTAAATTCACTATCAAAATTCAATTATATAACATTCAGATCAATCAAAATATTTAACACCTCTCAGATTATTTTAATTAAATTAATTATTGAAAATATAAGTTCCATTGCTATCAAAACAATTATAATTCTTTAACTATCGTCTTCAAATTTAATGTAGTTATTTATTTAAACTGCAAAATATTATTATTATTATTTCAACAATTACCTGGATACATTCATTGTTTACTTAACATTTTACAATACATACACTTGAATTCACTACATATTTATTTACAAATTATTCGTCATTATTATTCAATTTATCACACTTCATTTGGTAAAGCAGTCCATTCCAAACCCATTAATTACATGATTAAACGTTCAATAAACATTCATTGTCTCTACCCCCAATCATCGTACAAACATCTGGTTTTACGTTTACACAGTTCATTCTTTACTAAACACATTATATTATTTTTATTAATTCAAAGATTATCCGAATTCTTATATTCTTCCACAATATCAACAGGATTATTCCCTGTTATTAAATTATGTAATTTATTATTATCGAGTACAGTCCAGTCGCCTTTAGTACGATCTGTCATAGTTATGTCAATTACAGTTTCATTATCATTATTATCTGCTGCTGTATTCGCTTTGTCATAAAGTAAGTAGTCTATTACATCATTTGCTGTACTAACTATTTCACAAGGTAAGTACTTATTATTAATAACTCTTTCAATGTCTAATCTCTGCAATAATTCGTCATAATCTCTACTAACCTTAAATAACATTACCTTCTTGTCAACATATCTTTCATCATAACACCAATTCACACTTTTTCTATCATTCCGTACAGAGGGTATTAACTCACAAAAACGCCTACTAAAAACTAAAATATTATTTAGATACACATCGCTTTCTTGTAAGGGATTCTTGCCCTCCAAAAACATTTGTAACCAGCTCGGTTTACCGTATAACTGGGGAAAATTTACCCTCTGCCCTATATTCACAAAATCATTCTCTTCAAACTCTCTCTGTAACTTACAAACACTCTCTCCTCTCTCTCTCTCACTGTTTCTATATTATTATGATCGCTAATTATTTTCACTGTATTATTTTTATGTATCTCATTTTCAACTATCTTACTACTATCGGTTGTTAATTTATTTTCGTAATTGTTTGTTATTTTATTATTACTCTGGTCGTCTGTTATTTCGTCACAATCATTCGTAACTGTGTTATTTTCTACCTCCTCCTTCCGCGTTCTACTCTCGTTTATTTCGTCTTGAATATTATTTATATTTATAATTATCTCACTTCTCATGCCCGCAATAGTCTTATTCATACTTTCTAACTTATTGTCTATTTCTCTTAATTTTTGGCCTTGTTTGTTTATTTCTGTTTTCAATTCTATGTTACTAGCATTTATTTCTGATTTGATTTCAGTTTTCATTCCTGACATCATCTCCATTATTAACGCTAACTGATTAAATATATTTACATTATCGCTTATTTTTGCGTCTACTGTCTCAATCGTTAATTCGTGTGTTGTATTGTCTACGCTCTCGTTAATATTTGTTGATACTAAATCGTCTTGCGTAACATTTAAAATTGACCCCTCCACAATATCTTCACATAAATTTACACTCTCGCTTTTCTCTGCCATTTCGATCAGGTTGTAAATTAATTTATTTTAATTTTTAATTCACAACGTCGCTGTTAAACGGGCGCCAACTAAAGCAGGTCAATGCTTTAGTAATTAAAATATTTAAAATTCGCCCCCGTTTCGGGCGTCGACTAAAGCTGTACGAGTTTAAAATAAATATTAAAAATCTGTGTATACAACTGAAACTCTACTTGTTTAATGAAAAAATTTAAATTGGTATCACTTACCTTCTTAGCGAATTATCAGGGTGTCGTCTGATGTACTTAGGCAGAGAAAAACAGGCAATGCAATGACAAACACACATTGATGTGGTTAATTGACACTTTTTATTAACTTTTAATTTTTTAATTAATTATTAAATTTTAACGCCCTTTTCATCAATTTCTTTTATATTACATCGTTAATAATTATTGGAATATCAGTTCAATTTTGATTTACTAGCTGTTCATTCGAAAAACTTGGCTTGAAAACATTGATACTTGTTATACATGAAATAAAAATAGTTGCGATACTTATGACTAAACACTTAACATTCTAAGCATGGTATCTAAATTATGAAAGCGACCCATATTGCTCACTCTCTCTCTCTCTCTCTCTCTCTCATACTATAAAATTCCCCATAATTTAGTTATAACCCCTTTTTTATAAATTTGAAAAATAATTGAAATTAGATTTGAGTCGACTACTTAACCAGCGTCCTTCTGCTGACCACGTGTGGCGTCGCGCATGTACATGAATGTCCTGTTTATTTGTCACATTTTTCACTTTTGCTGTTCACTCCGCTAACTTCGTTTAAACTGTCGGATTTAACTGTTTATCTTCAAATTTACTGTTACACTTTAGAATATGTTAAAATGCAAAATTTAAGGTTCGCGAACTGCGAACCTTGCCCCGGCCGGGAACGGGTGATTTCGTCGACTGACTACTCTACAGGTGCGCTGGTCCAAAAAAACATTTCCGCCAGCTCGTGCTGTGATTGGCTGCGGCATCTTACATGGCTGGTTCCGGTGATCGACTTTGGTGTCGAGAGTACAGATAGCGGCACACGTGCGCACACGCACTGCCACATTCCATTGCAGTTGAGCGTTATTCACCAAGTTTTTGTTACTCCTCCCCAACGGAGGATACACGCATGTGCGCACAAGCTGACATTCCACGGTGTTATCGTTGTGCGCTAGGTACGGACCGGTACAGGATTGTATACAGGGTGTCCAAACAAGTGTTAGTGGTCTCGGTGGCCGCAAAGGGTGTCCAAACCGATTATTTCCCAATAGTTGATATTAAATGAAATAAAAAACATACCTCCCTCAAAATTGTCCCATTACAATACCCCCCCAATAAGAGATCTTCTGCCGAAACAGAAGATATCTCATTGCCAAAACCCCTAAGAGGACCGGTGAGGAACTGGTGCCAACAACACTGGTTGCCTTTGTTCTTACACTTCACGGGTAAACGACCCCCCTGGCTCGGCGACTATGGACGCATCTGAACGAGATCACTGGACTTCTCTGTACGAGATCCCAACACCGAAATATCGAACAGACCCGTATCACAGCGTACCTCACCTTCTAACATGTTTCCCCAAAAAATCCAAATCCCTGGCTTATATCATGCCAGATCCTCAACCGATCTGTTCCCCCTTATATGCAAACTGGGTCGCCTTCAGCAATACTGGGCGCATACATGTACTTGTTAATTCCTACCTATCAAATTTTACAAGTTTCAGTTAAATTAACATCAAAAATTTTTTTTTTTCAAAACAAAAAAATTTTATAAAATGTAATTTTTGAATTTAAATTTTTTTTACATTTAAAATGTAACATTTACATTTAAATTTAAAAAAATTTAAATTCAAAAATTTACATTTTATAACATTTTTTTCTCAATAGGAAATTTATTTGAACTTATTTAAATTAATGAATAAACAAAATTGGCATCGCTTCCTTGCCAAAACTGGTTTAGTATAGAACACCACCCATCAGCTGACCAAAACTGGGTCAAGTCCAGATCCTTGACCTACATACGTTATGTACAAGTTACATCTGTGAATACATGAAACTCCTGTAAAATTCTGTCTTGTAACGCAAAAACATAATAAAATACAACATTTAAAATTAACAAAATATTATTATAATTAACAATTGGATTGACATTTAAATTATTCAAATAAACACTTTATACTTTTACATTTTCAAATTCTACTAAAATTTTCCCTGGTTTCAATCAAAATTTTACCGTTTTACTATGAACCTCTTTTCTTTGATAATCTCATCTCCATTACTTTGGGTGATTTAGTTATTTATACTAGCTTGAACAAATTGCAAATCATTCCTAAGTGATATTCTACAGCTGATCAGCTGACACCCCTAGCTAATTGTAAACACATTTCAAAATTAAGCAAATTGCATGAAATATATTTTTATCAATTCTTATATCTAACCTACTACAATAAAATAATACACTTAAAAATATAGAATGGATACATTATACTGAATGTATGAGCATCTAGTTATTTAAACGGAACACAAGAATTTTTATTAGATCAACATGAGAGTTAGCAATCTTTATGATATAAAATTTAAATTCGTGGCTCATCTGAGTCACCTCCCATCCACACACTCTATTGCAAATTATGTAAGACTGTGGCGCCTTTTCGCTTCCACAAAGACTGTACATTTTGGAGTAATTTGACATCTCCGTGTCTTTGCTTCGGCAGTTACATTTTAACACTATTGAATATCAACATATTCGTGGTTATATTTAAACGCCCTTAAACGGATCTACCACCTGGCCTTGCTGTTCCTACTCGAACAGAGTGGCAGCTGCTGTTCCATAGTACCTGGATTTCCCCTAAATTTCACCCCCCATTTAATTTCTACTATATACCAATTTCAAGTCAGCTATGGTCAAGGGACTTGATATGACCATAGCTGGCCGCTAGCCAAATCCACGATTAGTGCTGGTAAGACAGTAATCGCCCGAAAAGTCGGGGAAATCTAACTTCATTTCAATGCCTGTTACATTCATCATTGCTATGTGCGACACGAGCGTCTATCAGTGTGCAAATTGAATTTGCACGAAAAAGGTGTGTCGCACATTTTCGCCATTTTGGCCTCCGATGGAGGTAACACTCTCTGTTACCCCCAACCCATTTCACTATCTACGAGAGCACAGGCCACCCCCGCAATAGCACCTTAATAACTAGCTAAATAATTAAAAGTGATAAACTAAAACTTTCGCCAATTGCAGTTCCACACTCCACTGTTCTATCACTTCATTGAGCACCAATCTACCCCCCAAAATTATCCCCACATCTTGTATTGATAACAAGTTTTTATTTTATTTAACACATTTTTTATGCAGACACCTTTGCCAGTCCAAACTTTTTCTCTATGACCAAAATAGGAACTACAACAATGGATTATCTTACAGATCTACCTTAAAAGTCCAATACACTTTGTTTTCTGAAGGAAAACAACTTCTTGAAAAGTTAAGTATTTAAGTTACCTAATTTCTGTTGTTTCATTCTGAAAATTTCCGATTTCAATTTCTAGAACAACCTACTGTAGTTCGTGGAAAATACTACAATTTTTTTTTTTTTTTTAACCTTTCCACGAAACTAGGGGTCCCCCTCCCCGTTCAATGATAATGTTAAATTTCTAGTTTACACCAATTTAACAATTAATTACCAAATTCACATCTAGTAAAATAATTTAAATTCACTATCAAAATTCAATTATATAACATTCAGATCAATCAAAATATTTAACACCTCTCAGATTATTTTAATTAAATTAATTATTGAAAATATAAGTTCCATTGCTATCAAAACAATTATAATTCTTTAACTATCGTCTTCAAATTTAATGTAGTTATTTATTTAAACTGCAAAATATTATTATTATTATTTCAACAATTACCTGGATACATTCATTGTTTACTTAACATTTTACAATACATACACTTGAATTCACTACATATTTATTTACAAATTATTCGTCATTATTATTCAATTTATCACACTTCATTTGGTAAAGCAGTCCATTCCAAACCCATTAATTACATGATTAAACGTTCAATAAACATTCATTGTCTCTACCCCCAATCATCGTACAAACATCTGGTTTTACGTTTACACAGTTCATTCTTTACTAAACACATTATATTATTTTTATTAATTCAAAGATTATCCGAATTCTTATATTCTTCCACAATATCAACAGGATTATTCCCTGTTATTAAATTATGTAATTTATTATCATCGAGTACAGTCCAGTCGCCTTTAGTACGATCTGTCATAGTTATGTCAATTACAGTTTCATTATCATTATTATCTGCTGCTGTATTCGCTTTGTCATAAAGTAAGTAGTCTATTACATCATTTGCTGTACTAACTATTTCACAAGGTAAGTACTTATTATTAATAACTCTTTCAATGTCTAATCTCTGCAATAATTCGTCATAATCTCTACTAACCTTAAATAACATTACCTTCTTGTCAACATATCTTTCATCATAACACCAATTCACACTTTTTCTATCATTCCGTACAGAGGGTATTAACTCACAAAAATGCCTACTAAAAACTAAAATATTATTTAGATACACATCACTTTCTTGTAAGGGATTCTTGCCCTCCAAAAACATTTGTAACCAGCTCGGTTTACCGTATAACTGGGGAAAATTTACCCTCTGCCCTATATTCACAAAATCATTCTCTTCAAACTCTCTCTGTAACTTACAAACACTCTCTCCTCTCTCTCTCTCACTGTTTCTATATTATTATGATCGCTAATTATTTTCACTGTATTATTTTTATGTATCTCGTTTTCAACTATCTTACTACTATCGGTTGTTAATTTATTTTCGTAATTGTTTGTTATTTTATTATTACTCTGGTCGTCTGTTATTTCGTCACAATCATTCGTAACTGTGTTATTTTCTACCTCCTCCTTCCGCGTTCTACTCTCGTTTATTTCGTCTTGAATATTATTTATATTTATAATTATCTCACTTCTCATGCCCGCAATAGTCTTATTCATACTTTCTAACTTATTGTCTATTTCTCTTAATTTTTGGCCTTGTTTGTTTATTTCTGTTTTCAATTCTATGTTACTAGCATTTATTTCTGATTTGATTTCAGTTTTCATTCCTGACATCATCTCCATTATTAACGCTAACTGATTAAATATATTTACATTATCGCTTATTTTTGCGTCTACTGTCTCAATCGTTAATTCGTGTGTTGTATTGTCTACGCTCTCGTTAATATTTGTTGATACTAAATCGTCTTGCGTAACATTTAAAATTGACCCCTCCACAATATCTTCACATAAATTTACACTCTCGCTTTTCTCTGCCATTTCGATCAGGTTGTAAATTAATTTATTTTAATTTTTAATTCACAACGTCGCTGTTAAACGGGCGCCAACTAAAGCAGGTCAATGCTTTAGTAATTAAAATATTTAAAATTCGCCCCCGTTTCGGGCGTCGACTAAAGCTGTACGAGTTTAAAATAAATATTAAAAATCTGTGTATACAACTGAAACTCTACTTGTTTAATGAAAAAATTTAAATTGGTATCACTTACCTTCTTAGCGAATTATCAGGGTGTCGTCTGATGTACTTAGGCAGAGAAAAACAGGCAATGCAATGACAAACACACATTGATGTGGTTAATTGACACTTTTTATTAACTTTTAATTTTTTAATTAATTATTAAATTTTAACGCCCTTTTCATCAATTTCTTTTATATTACATCGTTAATAATTATTGGAATATCAGTTCAATTTTGATTTACTAGCTGTTCATTCGAAAAACTTGGCTTGAAAACATTGATACTTGTTATACATGAAATAAAAATAGTTGCGATACTTATGACTAAACACTTAACATTCTAAGCATGGTATCTAAATTATGAAAGCGACCCATATTGCTCTCTCTCTCTCTCTCTCTCTCTCTCTCATACTATAAAATTCCCCATAATTTAGTTATAACCCCTTTTTTATAAATTTGAAAAATAATTGAAATTAGATTTGAGTCGACTACTTAACCAGCGTCCTTCTGCTGACCACGTGTGGCGTCGCGCATGTACATGAATGTCCTGTTTATTTGTCACATTTTTCACTTTTGCTGTTCACTCCGCTAACTTCGTTTAAACTGTCGGATTTAACTGTTTATCTTCAAATTTACTGTTACACTTTAGAATATGTTAAAATGCAAAATTTAAGGTTCGCGAACTGCGAACCTTGCCCCGGCCGGGAACGGGTGATTTCGTCGACTGACTACTCTACAGGTGCGTTGGTCCAAAAAAACATTTCCGCCAGCTCGTGCTGTGATTGGCTGCGGCATCTTACATGGCTGGTTCCGGTGATCGACTTTGGTGTCGAGAGTACAGATAGCGGCACACGTGCGCACACGCACTGCCACATTCCATTGCAGTTGAGCGTTATTCACCAAGTTTTTGTTACTCCTCCCCAACGGAGGATACACGCATGTGCGCACAAGCTGACATTCCACGGTGTTATCGTTGTGCGCTAGGTACGGACCGGTACAGGATTGTATACAGGATGTCCAAACAAGTGTTAGTGGTCTCGGTGGCCGCAAAGGGTGTCCAAACCGATTATTTCCCAATAGTTGATATTAAATGAAATAAAAAACATACCTCCCTCAAAATTGTCCCATTACAGCTCAAAAAAGTAAAAGACCATTTGAACTTTTTTACTGAGTATGCTCAGCAATAAAAAACTGAAAACATGTCGTCCTATGACAATCACTTGCTACACCTTCATGAGTTACTGACTACAGAAAGTCATTAACGCATTGTAAATGCAAAAGATGATCTAGAAACAAATACCTAAACAGCTGATATCTTCTAATTTTGGAGCAGAAATAAAAACAAAATGTTGATAATATTAAAAGCATATAACTTATTATTGTACCCTCAGAACTCGGTGTTGTTTTAGTACTGTTTTTCTTCAAATTAGTGGGACAGGCTACTTAATACTGAATTTGTAGTTTTATTGGCTAGAGCCTATGTCTAAATTGTTCATTTGTCCTGAGAAGTGCCTTTTTTACTGTTACGGCACAATCCCATATACAATTTTCAGTTTATATGGCCCTTTTCAGCATGAAAAAATGGTTCAGGCAAATGTTAGTGTATCCGAGAAAACTACAATGGACATTGCACCAACAAGAACACCAAGAACACTCACACATAAAAATGCATACTTTAAATACCTACTTGATTGGTTTGTTCCAGAGTGAGCTGGGCTTGACGGATCTGTTCTTTGAGTTCAGCACTTGCTCTTTCCATACTAGCAATTTCCGCATTGTCTTCTTTAACCTTAGTCAATAATTTGTCCCGCTCCTGTGCGGGAGTTGCTCTGTTCTTTTCCTCTGCCAACAACGTGTCCCTTCGCTCTTCCAGTTCGGCGAGTTTCTGATACAGTCTTACAGCTTCCTGTTTTACCTACACATAGTGCAAAGCAATTTTTCAATTTAACACGTTGGCTGCCAAGCCAAATTTACAAATTTTTCTAAGTGGACCAAAGGAAATTTTTGGTCACTTGTAGCTCAAGAAACATCCCTGTAGCAGTTTAAATAAAAAAATAATATTTGTTAAATATTTAAAAAAAAACCTATAGCGGACTCCAGTGTCCACTCTGGTGCCAGCCGTAAATGTAGTTACCCCACGCCAGAGCGGACTCACCTTTTCACAGTGCACAATTCCCGCCAGTGTTGTTTGGATCGTGCAGTTGGGCAGAAGCTAAAGTTAGTTACCTTGATTGCATTAGAACAGAGTTTGTATTATTGTTAAAATTTATAAGTAAGTTGTTTGCAAATGAGTCTCGCTTGTCTTAAAATTAATAGATGTACATTTATATTAGAAATAAAAATATTTCATTATTAGAAAAATAGATTTTTATTTTGTAAAATAACTCAAGTTCATAATCTGAATAGCTAACTAAGACGCCATCCATAAGAAAACAGCAAAAACTTTTGGTCTCCCTACACCATAGCAAACACAAATTTTATGTATGATGTAATTAGGTACTACGATTCTATATGATGTAAAAATCAAGTAGATGTAAATGTAAAAATTTAGTAGTGTCTGCTCTCACATGTAGTACTGAAGTATGGGTGATCTGTAAGAAAGATGGAAATAAAACACATAAAACACAATGTGGTGGAATGAAGTTTTTTAGATGTGTGATGGGCTCTACGATGTTTAATATTACGAGGAATGCACACATGTAGTACTGAAGTTTGGGTGATCTGTAAGAAAGATTGAAATAAAACACATAAAACACAATGTGGTGGAATGAAGTTTTTTAGATGTGTGATGGGCTCTACCATGTTTAATATTACGAGGAATGCACACATGTAGTACTGAAGTATGGGTGATCTGTAAGAACTATGGAAATAAAACACATAAAACATAATGTGGTGGAATGAAGTTTTTTAGATGTGTGATGGGTTCTACGATGTTTAATATTATGAGGAATGCACACATGTAGTACTGAAGTATGGGTGATCTGTAAGAACGATGGAAATAAAACACAATGTGGTGGAATGAAGTTTTTTAGATGTGTGATGGGTTCTACGATGTTTAATATTATGAGGAATGCACACATGTAAGATAAAGTAAAAATGTTTGCAGTAAGTGGCAAAATTAATCAATAAAAAACCCAAATTAAAGGGAATACAGCAGACTTAGAATATTGTTAAGGAACAAAATTAGTGTAACCAATATTCATGTACCATTTTAAAACATTTTTATTGGGATGAAACAGATCTAGTTAGAGATGTGGAAGTGTTGGGAGTTATTCGATGGTCAAATAAGGTAATGTAACAAAGCGTGTGAGATTCACACGGTGCAGGGCGAGGTGGATAGACGATGACCAAATAAGGCAAGGAATACAGCAGATTGAATTCAAAGTAACTAGTGAATCACCGGTTAGTCATTTGTATGCAACAATACAGCCAGCCACTAGGACAAGATGAAGTGTGGGAATCCGCCTAAAACTGGTTTTGTAGGCACACCAAGCGGAGTTTTTAACGTTGAGACGCTATTGCCGAGCCCATGTAACGGCCCAGTCTCCAGCCGACTACGAAAAGAGATACACGTTTTCTAATAGTGGCCTCGGGCGTTTACGGTAGGCCGAAATAGTTACAGTAGGCCTACCAAAGAGTATAGAAATGTAACACAGCAGTGAAAAACTTTTTAAAAGCATAAGTTAACAACAGTGAACATAATCTAACAGTTTTGAACCATTTATTTTGATTGTTTTAACAAAAATGTGTCGTACAACAGGTGGTGCAACCATTTGGATACCACGTGCAGATAAGTGACTATAAAGAAATAAAATAAAGGCCATAAAAGGATTCAAAATCATTTAAAGTTTATTTATTTGTAAAAGTATTCTAGACCAGTTGCTAAAAAATATTAAAATGATGAGATCTCAATAGAATGGGGGGGGGTAATCTGAGAGGATGCGAGGGGAGGGGTAGGGGAGAGGGGAGGGGAGGGGGAGAGAGTTTATATTATATTTTTTGTCTCATAAATTTTGTTTTAATAACATTCACAACAGTAAAAAGAAATTAATATTGTTTGATAAAATAAAATATGATATTGTCATGAACATGTGTTAGTTATAATTAATACGCCATTTTACCTTAACCTATCTTCTGTACCAAGAGTTCGTCTAAACGACCCTGGAGTTTTTTATATAAGGGAATTCTAATTATTTACTAAATTATTTCTGTGGGAGGAGTGAATTGGTTTCCATATTTACTCCTCAAAATATGGTGGCGGCCTTGAGGGCTTTGGGGAATCTTCTGTTTTAAAGGTAAGTCGTAAAAATTTCATAAGAATCTCGGGGGTAAGTGTCTTCTTGTTTTTTTTTTGTACAGTTACAATATCCAAGGAAAAAAGTCTATAAAATGGGTATGGATCATGTGGTCTAATCCGTGATGGAGAAATGATGATGAATTAATAGATTTTCAGGTACAAACATTTTGAAATAATGTATATAGGTTTCGAGTATTGGACAATAAAACTGTTTCATCTGTTTCTTTATTAGTATTAATTTTAACACTTTGAGGAGGAAAAGCGTTTGAGAATGTGTGGTAGATGGCTGATGGCAGGGGGCATGCAGGTTTCAGAACAGGCGCACAGAATTTCAGTTACCATACATGTTTTAAAATGTTCTTTTGTTTCCTATGCTGTCTATAATGAGCTGCAATCTGTTGGCGATAATCTGAACTGCTTGAAAACTACACAGCTGTTTTATCATTTTCATCAGTCATTATGGTCCATGTGTTTATCATAGTTATTACTATCTATTTACAGTCATAGTAAATTTATAACATTTTCTGTTTTTGTTTCAGTATTGTGATAAGTAATATGTTGTTACAAGTAAGTTTTGTTATATTGGAGTAATAAAGTTACATTTAGCGATACACACTAAGTGTTAAAAATGAGTTATCTGAAGAATACATATGGGAAATAATTGGTGGAGAGGACTCTGATTTTCTAGAAAGTAAAAATGATTTTAGGTAGGCCTAGTGTAAAGTGACACCAATGAATCTGTTGATGTTATAGCTTCAAATATTTATACTTGAAAAATGTATATTTTCATACAAATAATTAATTAGTTTTTAAAATTAAATTGTTATTTACTTTCTGCCAGAGGCAAAATTGGTCACTAGTTGTTGGGTTTTGAGACACTTGTAAAGAAACCTCACACCCAGGCGCCAGGGTACTATACTCAGGGGCACGTATAATGGCAAAAAGTGAAAGCACATTGTGCAGAGAGAGACAGAGTGTAACACTGCGACAGTCAGTCAGCGAAATGATTGACTGGCTCTTATTGGCTGCCACATCACATGATACTCTTGCCTCTGCGCAGCTGGCAGGTCTCAGCTTCCTTTGTGATCCACACTCTAGTCCAAACAGTGCTCATGAAACGGTTAAAATTCAATTCTTGCTGCTGCTTAAGTTAAGCTAACGTTGTGATTCCACATGTTATACAAACTGTGTCTTGGCTGTATAAATATTCTACATATGCACTGAAGAATATAAGTAAAATTATAAGTAATAAATTATAAATTAATTAAGTATAAATTATATAAGTAATCACATTTATGCTTACAGGCGAAACACATATTTGGTCTTCAAGGCTGCTTTTCGTTGCATTTAAAGCATCGAGTTGCCTTTGTAGTTGATCC
The DNA here is from genome assembly GCA_034769895.1 of Magicicada septendecula. Classification (NCBI taxonomy): domain Eukaryota; kingdom Metazoa; phylum Arthropoda; class Insecta; order Hemiptera; family Cicadidae; genus Magicicada; species Magicicada septendecula. Next base: position 911,400,956 of record CM068368.1, read on the forward strand.
ATATTTTGCTGTAACTCTAAATTTGTCTGATGCAACGTATTATACTTTTCTAACATCGGACCACTCATACTTGACACCAACTTCTCTGCTGTCTGTCTCTCCTGAAATCATAATTGTAATACAATTAGCAGTGTAATATAAACGTAATCAGTAATAAAAAGTTAGTTTCCATCTAGGATAAAGTATGATAATAAGTATCCAGTGGTGGATTGTCCAGGAAGGGCAAAAGAGAGAAACCCACCTATTGGTGATAACAAATTATATGACTGTATGAAACCAGAATTTATAATTTATTTTGTTCTCTTACAATGACTATAAAAGAAGGCAGTGCCATAACTAGGAGTTGCTCCTGTAGGGAGGATGAGACTAGTTTTTTTTTTTGGGGGGGGGGGGAGATTAGAGTAACTTGAAGGTTGGACTCCCCATTTTCCTTCCCATTTAAGATTCCCAAACAATTATTGATACTAATATTCACAAGCATTATTTTTAACACACACAACTGGTTTAGAAATAGAATCTAGTGATTATGGAACTACACTGAAATTTTTAATAGCTCTGGGGGGGGATTGATCCCCCCTATAGTTACATCACTGAAAGAAGGTATACCGACATCTTACAGTAATGTTTAAGATTTTACAGAGAGAGAGAGAGAGAGAGAGAGAGAGAGAGAGAGAGAGAGAGAGAGAGAGAGAGAGAGAGAGAGAGAGAGAGAGAGATTGTACAAAAATAAACATTAGTGAAAAATTTTAAAGAGGATTTGTGTGGATGGGTACGAATATGTAAAGTAAAAAGAGATGGAGGGATATTACTGAAACACTGGAACCCATAATAAGTCATAATGCCAATGAAAGCCAAACAAGACTATATGATAGACAATTTCTATAAAAAAAATTGACAAGAAAGCATGTGTTATTCTATAACATAGGCTCGCACAGCTGGTGTCAAAATTATCACGTTGGTGTAAAACTGGGCTGTTAGGCCATGGTCTGTTGCTGACAAAGTGCGACATAGTGGGCTTATGTTTTGATCCCAACCACCGAGAATCTTCTTCAGAGCTGCAAAGCGACCCATTGCCTATACCCGGGAAAGACTTAGGTATTGTTCAGCTAACATCTGCCATACGTGTTCTCTGTCGCTTTGCAGCTCTGAAGAAGATTCCTGGTGGCTGGGATCGAAACATAAGCCGACTATATTGCAAAATGTCAGCAACTGACTGTGGCCTAACAGCCCAGTTTTATATCAACTTAATAAACACGTGTTGTCAATATAGTGCTCGCTATTGTTACTAATAAGCTCCCTGAGCTCACTATTCTGAATGAAATACATTTATTATTAAATTAAATCAAATTAGTTGATGGCTCACATCGATATTTATAATGTTTTCAATATTCTGATTCCATTTTTGGCCCATGGTGACCAAACACTACATTTGTATATTTAGTCTGATACCCAAGAGAAATTTTTACAATGTTTTCCCTCACATTTTTGCCTCCTGCTACCATATTTTTGGTACGATCAGTCTCAACTGACTGTTGACAAAATGCTAACAAAAAACCAACCTTGTGAATTTCTTGGTCAAGCTGTGTAACTTGGGCCTGCCTTCTCGTTCGTTCAGCAAACATGGATTCAAGTGATGTTGCTTCCACTTCATTTGCCGCGGCTAGATCCCTTGCTTCCGCTACAATCCCTCCTCTCTCAGTTCCCACATTCAGTTTGTCCACAAGCAGATTGTAATCTGACAGGCGTCCTTGCAATTCTGTTATAACATCAGCAGCAATGTTGTTATAATCTTTTTTTTTTTTTTTTTTTTTTTCCAGCCATATTTCATTATCACTCAGCATTACTTCAAAACGACCTCATAATCAACAGTTAAAATTCACTGTACACTGACATTAACAAGGAATTTCAATGTTTCTTAGTAACATAAAAGTGAATATGCACACAAAAATTCCCTGTACATAAACTGTATTTAAAAAATTTAAATGAAGTTTCATGGTTAATTGTGAAATTTTGTATTAGAGTTTTTACAAAGTAATCTGCTTACAAAAATTTAAGTGTACAATAAATAAAAAGTATTTGATAATAAATATCCATAGTTGTCCAACAAATAAGCAGAAAAAAAGATGAGAAAGGTTACGTTAGTTTGGTGTCTCTAATTGTTTAATACTTCAGACTGATTTCAAGAAAAAACTGTAATAAAATTCAGGAATTTTATGAAAAATAAACAGAGGCACTCTTTGGAAATCATTTTGTAAAGAATAATTTCTGAACATATAAATCAATTTCATACGGTGTCAAATTAGATTTCAATTCCTAATACTGAATTGAAATTTCATGACACAGTGGTTTTGTTTGAGATTCACAATCATAACAGCTAAGCTGCAGTCGTGGGATCGAGTTAAGGTCACAACTTGGTTTGGCCATTTAAATGCATGGAATTAAATGATGTTACTTTTAATAAATAATTTTTATCTACTAATGTCTTTCTTTCGAAGGAAAACCAGGAAACCTGAACAGTTTGAAATTGAACTACTAAACCTAGAAATAGTTAATCAGTTTAAATATTTGGGATGTTGGATGGCAGAAGATAATGAAGAAATAAATGAAATAAGGAAAAGGATACAGCCCGCAAATAGAGCATATGCTTCATTGACAACTATATTCAAGACAACGAATATCCACCGTCATTCCAAGGTCATATATATGAAGTTATGATTAGACCGGTGATAACATATGACAGTGAGACTTGGACTCTGACCTAACAACCCGCTAACATAGTCAACAGCTTTGAAAGGAGAATTTTAAGTAGAATATATGGACCAATCCAAGTCAATGGGATGTGGAGAATGCGTCACAATGACGAACTATACAAGTTGTATAAAGACAATGATATGGACACCACCATCCGACTGCATAGATTGCAGGACACATCATTAGGACAGAAGGCAACCGAATCCTTAGGAAGGTACTGTTTAGTCAAATCGAGGGTAGAAGGCCTGTCCGAAGACCCAAGCATCACTGGATTAATGGAGTGGCGAGGGATGCTGATATTTTACTTAAAATGAAATGATGGACATCGATTGCCAAGGGCAGAGAAAAATGGAGGCAGATGATTATGGAGGCTAAGGTTTGACTCTGAACTATGACGGCATAGAAGAAGAAGAATGTCTTTCTGTAATTTAAAAATGGACCTTCACTTTAAAATCATGCCTTGTATGTTACTAAAAATCATAGTTTTTATTTTGAAATAATCATTTTGTTCCTATTGTATAACCATAAATATAAATACAAATACAGAAATATTTATGTAAATCACAAACACTGTTTATTGTGACAGTGAGCACAAGTACTCTACTCCTATTACTATTACTACTACAGCTATTCATATTACTCCTATTATTATTAATCCTAAAAATAAATATAATTGTTAAGTTATTTACCAGTCAGTTGAGCGGCCATTTCTTTAACGCGTCTATCATAAACAAGATAAGTGGCTTGCTCTCGGGTATCATTTTCAATTTGTTGACGCAACTTAGTAATTTCACTGGTAAGCTCTCGAGATTTTAACTGAAGCAGTGACTCAAAATAACGTTTATCTTGTACTTGCCTTGTGCTCGGACCTCGTGCTGTTGCCGTACGGATTCCACTTAAACCTTGCTGCGACACAAGTCGATCCCTGTCTCTTATGCTAGCCTGCAAACAAAACAAAACAAAACAAAAATATAGTGGATTATAACCATTACCACAACTTTCTTAATTAAATTCACTTTAGTAACAAACTCCAACAACAGTTTCAACCAGCGAGGTTATTCTTTGAAACTCTCAAGTGTATTTATGATTTCTTATTATGTTATTGTATTTCACCAGTTATCAAATAGGAGTTCACTTAATACTGGAATTAATGACATTGAGATTATTGTTTAATATTAATGTACAATTAATTTAGACAATTTACTGTTGTTTGTAACATAGTCTTGGTATCATTTAATAGAAGCTCCAATCAATATAACATTTGAGTTTTATCATAGTATTAAACTGAATAAGGAAACTAATATTTTTTTTTACAACTATGGCAACACAGGTTAGAAATCAGCAAGATTTATTTGGTTAAACAAAGGTTTATAGTTTAATCTGTGTGTCCATTCTGTTTTCTTGGTGGTTCCAATAGAGATCACATGGCTAGCTGATGATAACATACATACATTACCAAAGGTGTCTTCATCTCTTATATAATGATAAATAAATGTGGAGATTTTAAGTGAAAATAATAATTTATTTTTAACAGCTAACCAATGCACATCTGTTTTTTGAGTATAAATTGAGGACAATACAAGTACAGTAGAACCTCACTAATTCGTCACCTACGGAACAAAAGGGGTGACAAATTAGTGAGGGAGTAAGAAACAAACCCTTTAAAGACAATATACAATGTTTTATTACAACACTAGCACTTTACAGTACTAATTTATGCTCGAACATATTTATTGCTGGAAATTTTCAAACTCAAACAAATTAAGCACTGTAATTGCAATAAAAAAAAATTGTTTAATGATTGTGGGTAGGTTCTGTGGATACTTATGCAACAATTTCAACATCACTAAATATTTTGTAGCCTACATCTGGTAAGTCTAGTTTGTAGGTTCTGTTATAACATAACATATGTAACAATTTCATCGTCACTAAACATTTCATAGCCTACATCCAGTAAGTCTATTTCACATCGATTTTTGACATTGTCTTCATTCAAAATGTTAAATGATGGTAGGGATTGGAACATATGTAACAATTCCGATGTAGGATCAAAAGCTTCTGGTTCTATAGACACTGGCTGTAATTCAGATGGCCGTAACTTATTCCAGGTAGATTGTATTCTGGAATAGTTTGCCAGGGATCAGCAATCCGACAGAATTTTCAGAAACGTATTACGCTGTAACAACACAACACAACACTTATTATGCTGTATACACAAGTAGAAAATACCCATTCCTCAGAATCAATACCTTCCACAATCCTTTCTCCTGGCTATTATTAGAGCCCCGGCCACAAACAGGACGTTTCTGGTTTTCCCGGCTATAATTACAGTGTATGTTACTCACTTGCTAATAAAGTAAAAGGAAAAAAACTTGAGTGGGTGACGAATTAGTGAGGTTCCACTATACAACCGTAATCATATTATACTCGGTATGAAAACAATCTGTTACACAGAGATTATTTATAGATAACCACTATTCATTTGATGATATGATTCTAATTCACAAATTCCATAACTGAATTTACAATACACCAAACAGTAAATACATGTTTTTAATAGTTTATACTATGCGGTACTATGAACAAAATCTGATTTTCATTTTTGCTAAATATCTGAATTTAATATTATTGCATATATCAGTACGTACATTATTTTGTTCAAGTCATTAAATTAAAATATTGGTACGGAGAACCACACATGACTTCCATGTTCTAAGATTTATATTTAAAATCATTTTTGAAATGAAATATTTCATATTTCCATAGTAACTTCTTTTTTCAGCCTTAACCACGTACCGTGGTCACTAATGTATACCATCTCACGTTAGTGTACTCGATTTTTACTAATGATGGCAGTCGATGGCACTGCCGAAACGTCTGGTTTTGCAGAAAACATTGGACCACGGCCAAACACCCCAGGAAGGAATTTTAACAATAAACTACTTGTTTGTTACCGATAACGTAGTACACATATAAAAAATTACCCCTCCCCCTTCAACTACCCTTTTCATTTATAGATATTTCATCTACCTTTCTACAGTGGATTATTATGACCTTCTTTTTAGGATACTTTATTTATCAAAATTAAGTACTTTACTGTTGTTAAAACCAGTCAGCTATGATAATTTTGACTAATCTCTTTAATTACCCTTGTCTGTCTTTATATCGATATTGTTTCATTGAAGCCTGTGTTCATCAACAATTGCTGTTTTGATAGAAATAAACTGTATTTTAATTGGCAAACAGAAAAATAATGGCATTTATATTCTCAATCGAAGATGATGAAATTAGGTAATATATTTACATTTAGCTATATCTTTATACATTATTAATTAATTATTAATAATAAAAACCTTTTAACAAGAATATATTTTTTATTTTGTAAATTATAAGTGTTTCAATAGTAATATAACTATCATCTGATACAGATACAGATATCAGATGATGATAGTTATATTACTATCGAAACATTTGTAATTTAAAAAATAAAAAATATATTCTTATTAAAAGTTTTTTATTATTAATAATAATATAAAGACAAGAAAAATTTGAGTACGGTATATATCAATATTATTAATAAAATATAATATTTTTATTTTCTCTATAATATATTTTTATTATTTTGTTTTTACACTATTATATAATGTTTACAATCATTATCAAATTATATTCTTCTGCATTTTCTAAATTAATTATACATTTCTGAAGATGACCATAAAGACAATAACGAAATTTAGAAAATAAAGAAGACGACAATAATAATAACAGTAAAGAAGACTGTCGAAGCAGTATAAAAACAAAATAATAAAATTATATTCTTGTAAAAAATTAAAATATTACTTATTAATTATTAATAATTATAATAACAATAAATGTGAGCAATTATGAACCTTTATACAGTATATCACAATATAAACACTATAAACACAAAATTTATACCCCTGCACACTGATCACCATGTCAACACTTTATTGTAAATACAGGTTTTTAAGTTAACAAAATTTAGTAATTAGCCAAATATTCATAATATAGTATTAATTCTGTTTACTGTGTAATATCAAATATACTTGAAATTCTGACGACAGACGAAACTCCAGCAAACATCACTAACCTTAACTGGGGACTGATATATCAGTAATGTCTGGTGAATTATTTGAATAAACTAGATCAACAATAATTATATTAAGGCTAGTTATATTTATATATCTCACCAGTCGTAATGGAAGATTTGTAGAAGCTTTTGTTTGGAGTACTGTGCTTTATAGAAGTGAAAGTCTGGACTTGGACTTTAGGGTAGAAAGAGCATGGTGGAAGCAGTGGAGAAGTGGAGAAAAAGAAAGATGTCAAAGAACAGAACACACATTGATGTTTTAGGTTAAGAAAATAAGGAAGAATACTTATATAATAATAAATAAACATAAGACTAAATTCTGTCAGGCTTTCACGGCCGGCTTCAATGATATGAGTACTTCGGCTTGGCAGGCTGTAAAGCCGTGGTCCATAGTTGTTTTGAGCAAACATTTTGGCCATACCTTCGATGGCCATCTTCAGTGCAGAAGGCTGCAACACACTGACCAAGGTTCGCAGTCAGTGACCACTGAACAGTGGTTAAGGCTAGTGGCCGTGAGTAGGACATGCATATTTATGTCTTTTGGTAAACAAATACCACTACTAGACTAGACTAGAAAACTAGACACTCTAGAACAATTGGTAATATACAAATACATGAAAACAAATAAAAACGACATCCTAAATGAACAGACACAATTCAAATCACACGCATTATCCGAACATATCACACCCCACACACGCAACATCGATCTTTCGAAAATTGATTTCATCGCCAACAACAAGACGGACAGTGCTACCAGCGGCACCCTCTGAAGAAGCTTTTTAAAAGTGAAAACCGGTTCAGGTTGTAAGGTAAAACTTTTACGTTTTTATCCATAAAAAGTTTTGTGTTCCGAGTCGGTAGTGAAATAATTATATTTAGTTAAGTAACGGACACGTCATGGACAACGAAGTCCAGTAATATAATTGTAACATTATATTTTCTGCTACAATCATTATGTTATTTTCAGCTTTCATTATGTTATTGGAATATTTTGAAATGTGGCTTTACCACAGAATACTGAGCATTTCATGGATAGCACATATAACTAATGTTGAAGTTCTTGGAAAGATGAATAAAGAAAGGGAAGTTATTAACACAGTAAAGATAAGAAAGCTTCACTGAGACATATCATGAGAAATGGACAGAGATTTTACTTATTGCAGTCCATACTACAGGGAAAAGTACTTGGAAAGAGAGGAGTTGTGCGACTGAGAATCTCATGCTGAGAAATTTAAGAACCTAGTTTGGCATGAATGCAACTGACTTAGTCCGTGCAGCAGTACAGAAAGTTAAAATAGTCTGTATGATACTCAACATCCGAAACAGATAGGAACTATCAGAAGAAGATATTTTCTGCAACTTATTTAAATTTTCATTTATAAATTAGACTCACTAAATTAATAAATTATAATAATGCCTGTATAATAAAAAAGTGCCATAAAATGATATGAAGTAAAACAACAGGTGTCAATGAACATTTAATTGTATGCTTACTGTATACAAAGACATACAGGAATGTATATGGTTTATAAACCTTCAATAGCATCGTTTACTAACTGATGTCTACTAACTGTTTCACCATACCTGAGAAGTCATGAGACTGGTCCCAGTTCTTGAGGCCGGTGTGTATTGTTGCATCATAGCCGACGAAAGACGTGTGCTTGCTGTACGCCCAGCATAGGCTGAACTAGAAGGTGGTCTCATCATGCTTCGGCTTTGTGCTGTTGAACGATCACTCTGGATGGAAAACAATCATATTAATGGACTGGCCCATTACGATGATGTAAAACTAACCTACTTGGAGAGCCCTAGATAGCATAATACTATATAACTGTGTGATAACTATAACAATAATTTTGTCATATAATAGTCTAAAAACGTTGTTATACCAAACTTTCAGACAGTAAAATATTTTCAAGCATTTTTGTAAACAATCAAGAAAATCTGTGCCTAAATTTTATCAGTTACACGTTTAGTAGGAGGCCAATATGTGTCAGTAATAAGCCGGCAGCATAACATACCTCATACACGTCCGCCTTAAATCCTCTGCGAGAAAGAGGCCGGTCTTCTCCCGTGGCCCTCGCACTGTCGTCTGGTACACCATTCCTTGACACAGGCCTTTCTTCTCTCCTCCACCGGGTCACAGGCCTTTCGTGTGAACCTGCTCTAGATACCGGTCTTTCAAGCTCCATTGATTTTGAGTAGCACGAATTTATTATTCAGACGCAAAACATTAAACCTTCCATTCATGTGTAATGCATGACCTACATAAAGTCGTTGAAACAATTTAACGCTCAGTACCTAGCACTACGAAAATCGTCAATTATTACGGCTTTCGGTTGCCATGACGACAGCTATGCCATCATAAACTTAAAATGCATGTGCACTAGTTAGATCAATAACTAGTCATAATATCAGAATTGGCTCGACCACTTATGTTTTCTTTCGTCCGTGACAAAAAGTAAACAGGTTGTAGAAAGCTCTACTACTAGCGTAAAGTGCAACATAAATGTAAACAGTTCAAGCGTTTTCAATCCTAACATTATACGTTCAATTATAGCCTATATTGGGGTTTTGTGTGATTTCAAATAAATACAAAATTTTCAAGCATACATGAGTTATATTTTTGTGAATTTATAATATTTTAAGTACGTATAGAAATCCTGCCTGCTATATTATAGATACTAACTATATGACGCATCATGTTGAAACGGCCATTTTAAATATTTTTCTTTTAAAACATTTTTGGAATTGTCTTACGTATAACATTTTCGTTTAATTTGAGGAGGTTACATTGTTAGATCGATACTTAATATTATTCCTTATTATTACTAAACTACAAGCGACTGCAAGTTATATACATTGGATACTAACTGCATTTCACCCAGAAATTATTTCTGTAGAGTTGGTAGTGGTGCTTTGTCAGAAACTTTTGCTGCTGAGCGTCATGTTGAATATGCTTGTCTTGTACAGTTTACCTTTGGACAATATTATTCTTATTATCAGTAATTTATATTTTCTTTCGTATTAATCATCACAACAGACAGGGTTAGTATTTTAATTTTGTAATTATAATGTCACTTGTTTGTAACTTCAAAAATTTTAGTTATTCTTTTAAATTCCGGTACAACAACGAGTAGATTTATTGTTAATGACTATAAACGCAAAGCCACACTAGCGTAACAAATTGTTTTGTTAATAAAAACAAAAGGTTCTTGTATTTCAGCGAACTTTTTTTGCGTTAGGGGCGTGTACAGTGTTTTGCTAAAAACTGATTTCATTTTAAGCCGTTTAAAACTGTTTTTGACAGGTTTGAAGGGGTAGACTAGGGCAGTTGTATCATGAAATTCAAGCTGTGATTAATGGAAGCCATTATATAAAATAGAAGCTTGTGTGTTATTTAAGTTGTGTATTCAAAATAACGTTTATTTTTGGGATCGTTGCATTTATTTTTATTATTATTTTAGCTTGTGCTGTACATACATTTGTATTAGCCATCATCCTTCACAACAGTATCATAATTATATAATACAGAACATATTTAAACAAGAACATACAGAAAGACACGAATCTGTTTTGACTTGTGTAAACAAAGGGACATTAAATTACCTTAGGGGAAAAGTTGCAAGTTTACTGCATTTTTTTTGTAATGAATATTTTAAGTTCCAGTAATGCATCATCTCCTGCCCACCTAAAACAGTCTTGAGATCAAGTCTGTTACATTCTTGAGATCAGTGGTGATGAGACTTGTAGTATTGTTGGTGGGTCTTAAAGATACACTTGTTATCAATTCAGACCACCTTAACAAGACAAAAGAGTGGAAAAATTACTTTTTAATGAATGTATTACTACAAAATAACCTTTTGAAGATGATGGCCCTTTAATGTATATCTTAAAAAAAAAAAAAAAAAAAAAAAAAAAAAAAAAAAAAAAATTAGAAGTCACTAATACTGTGTAATGTACTTAATCAACTTTAGAACACAATATTTAAGGTACAAGTTATTTAAATTGCTTCTGGAGCTTCTCAAGAAGCACATTTATAGATAAGCAATAGTAGCTGATGTTCAGGTAAAAACTTAATTAACTTTTATCTTAAAAACTTTATAAAGCTGACAAAGTGTATTATATAAACAAATAAAACACAGAACTCGTCATGGACATTATAATTTAAGAAATTCACATATGAATCACTATTCTTGTGTTGTCTTTACTATTGAATAATAAATAGATATTTTAACAAAAATGTATTTTTTTATTATTTTATACTATTATATTTTGCTGTATATCAACAGTTTTTATATGACTACCATCTTGAGATATACCGTACAATAAAATAAAAATTATTTTTGCTTTACTTATGTATCCGAAGATGGCAGTAACATAAAAAGTCATCAAAGTATAGTGACAATGTGATATAATTTTTTAAATAAAACTATATTCTTAATAAAAAGACTTAATTAATTAATCAGTAATCCAAGAAATTTATACAATTGGACTTTACACTTTTCCATACAATTTTTAATATTATAATATTATTTTCTTGTTATTTATTCCCAAATTAAATAGTAATATTGCAGACAAAGAGACCAAATTTAAACAAAAACAAAAGAAAGGTATGTTCAACATATGGGGCAGGAGAATTCTGGGTACTTTCCTGATAACCTTACCTCCAAATAACCATACCCATGCTCATTTTTGGTATTTCGATTATATGATTATTGACATCATAATGTAGTAAATATCCCATGTGACTTTTGTTAGATAATAGAAATCATGAAAATTTGTGTATGTTATAAAATAGCTTGCTAATTATTGCAATAGTTTTTCTTAGTCATATTTTTCACAAAAAATGTTTCTAGCAATAATATGGTTCTGATCATGTGCCTGTGACCCCAAAAGCTGACATTGCTAGTTTAACATGCAAACTGAAAGTACACATGGAAAACCAAAAGCATAGTTTTTACTTCCATGTTCCATGAGGAAATGGAAGTATGGTCATGGCGAAAAATATTGTGTTCGAGATAATGGCAGATTGTGATTGTACTACCATCAAAACATGAAAGTCATTTTTTTTTTTTTTCGAAAAATGTCTGTGTGTGCGTGTAGAATGTTTTCTATGGCAAACGATAACAGTCGCAAATTCAAACAGAATCAAATAATTTTTTGCATACAGGCCTGAATTGTAGAGAATTCAAGGTATATTGATTTTGGTGAAGATCGGTTAAGGGAAAGGGGTAGTATACCTGCAACGTTTTATGTTTTAACAAGAGTAAAGTGCTTAATTTTGATAAATAAAGTATCCTGAAAAGAAGGTCGTAATAATCCACTGTAGGAAGGTACATGAAATATCTATAAATGAAAAGGGTAGTTGAAGGGGGAGGGGGTAATTTTTTTATAAATTAAAAAATTAGTTGATGGAGGAAGTAAATTTTATAAGTTTTATATGTGTAATACGTTATTGACAACAAAGAAGTAGTTTCTATGGAAACATTTCATTTAACTTTAACAAAATTCTATTTTTACTTCCATATTCCTTAAGGAATGGAAGTATGGTGATGGCAAAAAAAATCGTGTTCGAGATTATTGCAGATTCTGATTGTACTACACTCAAAACATGAAAAAAGTCGTTTTCCGAAAAGTGTCTGTGTGTGTCTGTAGATTTTTTTTCTATGGCAAACGATAACTGCCGCAAATTCAAACAGAATCAAATAATTTTTTGCATACAGCCCTGATTTGTAGAGTACTCACGACCTATTGTTTTTGGTGAAGATGGGTTGAGGGAAAGGGGTAGTTTACCTGCAACAGTTTTTTTTTAGCAAGGGTAATTTTGTTTCTTTGGCAAACGATAACAGCCGCAAATTCAAACAGAATCAAATAATGTTTCGCATACAGCCCTGAATTGTAGAGTTCTCAAGATCTGTTGATTTTGGTGAAGATCGGTTAAGGGAAAGGGGTAGTTTACCTGTAACGTTTTGTTTTAACAAGGGTATTTCCTATGGCAAACGATAACAGCCGCAAATTCAAACAGAATCAAATAATGTTTTGCATACAGTCCTGATTTGTAGAGTACTCAAGACCTATTGTTTTTGGTGAAGATCGGTTAAGGGGAAGGGGTAGTTTTTTTATCAAGCGTATTTTCTATGGCAAACGATAACAGCCGCAAATTCAAACAGAATCAAATAATTTTTTGCATACGTCCCTGAATTGTAGAGGTCTCAATGAGTTTCGATTTTCGTGAAGATCGGTTAAGGGGAAGGGGTAGTTTACCTGCAACCTTTTACGTTCTAACAAGAGTAAAGTACTTGAAAATTTATTTAAACTTTTTGAAACAATGGTAATTGTTAAAAATAAAATAATTTTGTTGCCAGGCAATAAAATTATAATTTTTTCATTTTAATGTAATATAATATTTTTCATTTAATACAGCAATAAAAAGGCAGGTAAGACACAGCCTGGCTGTTTGGCTGAAAATGATTTTAAATATAAATCTTAGAATATGGAAGTCATGTATGGTTCTCCATACCGATATTTTTTTTTGGCAAACGATAACAGCCGCAAATTCAAACAGAATCAAAAGATTATTTGTATACAGCCCTAAATTGCAGAGTTCTCAAGACCTATTGTTTTTGGTGAAGATCGGTTAAGGGAAAGGGGGTAGTTTACCTGCAGCGTTTTTTTATCAAGGGTATTTTCTATGGCAAACGATAACAGCCGCAAATTCAAACAGAATCAAATAATGTTTTGCATACAGCCCTGATTTGTAGAGTACTCAAGACCTATTGTTTTTGGTGAAGATCGGTTAAGGGGAAGGGGTAGTTTACCTGCAACGTTTTTTTATCAAGCGTATTTTCTATGACGAACGGTAACAGCCGCAAATTCAAACAGAATCAAATAATTTTTTGCATACGTCCCTGAATTGTAGAGGTCTCAATGACTTTCGATTTTGGTGAAGATCGGTTAAGGGGAAGGGGTAGTTTACCTGCAACCTTTTACGTTTTAACAAGAGTAAAGTACTTGAAAATTTATTTAAACTTTTTGAAACAATGGTAATTGTTAAAAATAAAATAATTTTGTTGCCAGGCAATAAAATTATAATTTTTTCATTTTAATGTAATATAATATTTTTCATTTAATACAGCAATAAAAAGGCAGGTAAGACACAGCCTGGCTGTTTGGCTAAAAATGATTTTAAATATAAATCTTAGAATATGGAAGTCATGTATGGTTCTCCATACCGATATTGTTTTTTCATTTTAATTTAAATCATGTGTGAGAGAAAATATATCGTTCGTGGCAGGCAAGCATATCTCAATTATGTAATGTTTGTTTCCATTTTATTATTATGATTACCACAATAAAAAGGCCGACAGGCAAGACACACACACACACACACACAATTCGCGTTATTTCTGGCCTCACTCATGTTTATTTTCTTACATTTGCACGCTTTTTAAATGGAAAGTGCCAAAACCCACACCAACACAACACGTGCAAGATGAAAAAGTGTCTAGCGTGGATAGCGATTTGCTTCCTGTGGATCGCTGGGCAGTGTAACTGCACGTGTTTACAGAGGAATGGTTCATAGACAGACTTTTCGTCTTTAGGGAATGAACCCTCTGCAAGATGCTCAGGGTCCATGAGTGACTTCGGAGCGCTTCGTAGGAGGGATGATTATCTGCGTAGTTCGGTTTCTTTATAAGAATAAAGTAAGCCTACCTAATTTTTATGGATAAAGTGACTGAAAATAACATTATATTAAACGACTACCCCATAATAACAAAAATATCTATAAATAGTGAAATTAGTTTGAGGGTGGGCGATATTTTTTTAGAAATTACCGAACCGAATTCAAGTAAATTATTTTAAACATATATATTACAACATGGAAGTCATGTATGGTTCTCCATACCGATTTTATTTCCATGTTCCTTAAGGAAATGGAAGTATGGTGATAGCAAAAAAAATCGTGTTCGAGATTATTGGAGATTCTGATTGTACTACACTCAAAACTGAAAAAAAGTCATTTTTCGAAAAGTGTCTGTGTCTGTAGATTTTTTCTATGGCAAACGATAACAGCCGCAAATTCAAACAGAATCCAATAATTTTTTGCATACAGCCTGATTTGTAGAGTACTCAAGACCTATTGTTTTTGGTGATGATCGGTTAAGGGAAAGGGGTAGTTTACCTGCAACGTTTTATGTTTTAACAAGGGTATTTTCTATGGCAAACGATAACAGCCGCAAATTCAAACAGAATCAAATAATGTTTTGCATACAGCCCTGAATTGTAGAGTTCTCAAGACCTTTTGTTTTTGTTGAAGATTGGGTTAGGGAAAGGGGTAGTTTACCTGCAACGTTTTATGTTTTAACATGGGTAATTTTTTCTATGAGGAATGATAACTGCCGTAAATTCAATCAGAATCAAATAATGTCTTGCATACCTCTCTGAGCTATAGAGAACTCAATGTCCGTTGATTTTGGTGAAGATCGGTTAAGGAAAGGGGTAGTTTACCTGCAACATTTTATGTTTTAACAATGGTAATTTTTTCTATGACAAACGATAACTGCCGCACATTCAAACAGAATAAAATATGTTTTTGCATACGTTCCTCAATTGTAAAAGACTGAAGGCTTGTTGATTTTGGTGAAGATCGGTTAAGGAAAATGGGTGGTTTACCTGCCACATTTTATGTTTTAACAAGAGTAATTGTTTCTATGACGAACGATAACTGCCGCACATTTAAACAGAATCAAATAATTTTGTGTATACCTTCCTCAATTGTAGATAACCCAAGGTCTGTTGATTTTGTTGAAGATCGGTTAAGGGAAAGGGGTAGTTTACCTGCAACATTTTATGTTGTAACAAGAGAACGTTTTCCATGAAGAACGATAACTGCCATAAATTCAAACAGAATCAAACAATTATTTACGAATGTGCCTGAATTGTAGAGGACTCAAGGCCTATTTATTTTGGTGAAAATCGGTTAAGGGAAAGGGGTAGTTTACCTGCCACTGTTAATGTTTTAACAGAGTAATTGTTTATATGATGAACAATAACTGCCGCACATTCAAACAGAATCAAATAATGTTTTGCATGCGCCCTGAATTGTAGAGGACTCAAGACCATTTGATTTTGGTGAAGATCGGTTAAGAGAAAGGGGTAGTTTACCTGCAACGTTTTATGTGATAACAAGGTTAATTTTTTCTATGACAAACGATAACTACCGTAAATTCAAACATAATCAAATACGTTTTTGCATACATCCCTAAATTGTAGAGAACTCAAGGCCTGTTGATTTTGGTGAAGATCGGTTAAGGGAAAGGGGTAGTTTACCTGCAACATTTTATGTTGTAACAAGAGAAATATTTTCATGACGAACGATAACTGCCGTAAATTCAAACAGAATCAAATAATTTTTTACATATGTGCCTGAGTTGTAGAAGACTTAAAGCCTTTTGATTTTGGTGAAGATCGGTTACGGGAAAAGGCAGTTAACTTGAAACATTTTTTGTTGTAACAAGAGTAAAGTACTTAATTTTGATAAATAATGTATCCTGATAAGAAGATCTTAATAATCCACTGTAGAAACGTAGATGAAATATCTATAAATGAAGAGGCTACTTGAACGGGGTGGGGGTAATTTTCTATAAATGAAAATTATAGTTGAAGGAGGAGGGGATAATTTTTATGTGTACTACATTATTGGCAACAAAGTAGTAGTTTGTTGTTAAAATTCCTTCCCATGCTGTTTGGCTGTAGTCCAATGTTTTCTGCAAAACCAGACGTTTCTGCAGTGCCGTCGACTGCCATCATCAGTGAAAATCTAGTGCGATAACGTGTGGTGGTATACGTTAGTGACCATAGTACTGTGGGTAAGGCTGAAGCAATAAGTGGAAAGAAGTAGTTTCTATGGAAACATTTCATTTTGAAAATGATTTTAAATATAAATCTTAGAACATGGACGTCATGTATGGTTCTCCATACCGATATTTTAAACTCAAATGTTGAATTTTATCACTGTACTGTCTTATAAAATTAAGGAAAGTTAAATATGCACTAAAGCAGCAGTCGGCAACCCTGCACCCGTCGATAAGGTTAGACGCACCCCTGAACCAATTTGTAATTTTCTTTTCTTTTGATCAAAGGATTGATTCACATTGTACCTGGTTTGAAGTACTTTATTATAAAATCGTACAAGCTGTTTCAAATTTTATTTTTTTCTAATAAAATAATTACGAAACTGTGAGTTAGTTTTTTTTTCAAGAAAATGAACTGAAGCCTTCATTTATGTTTTACATGTGATTTTTCAAGTTCTACATTTCTGTGCACTTTATAAAATAAATAGTGTTATTGTGGTAAGTTTTTTAACTTATTTTTATTAAAATTTGTTCCTGTTTAACCATTTGTTTGTTTGTGTAAAGTTTTGTTAATTTTTAACATGCTTGTGCATGATGACAAATTGTTGATGACCTACTCCTAATATGAAAATTTTTTACAAATTTATATGAAAAATACTGCAAAGTTTATTTTGTTTCGGTGTTCCACGTCACTAAATATAAGTGCAAGGGTATTATAAAGCGACAGTTAGTGTTTGTAACTCCAGCTAACCATTGATGTCGAATGTGTAGCTCCAACCTTTCAATTTTCCATTGATATTTTGGGGAGGGGTTCGCCCATCGAACCGGTCCTGAGTTATATATGCACCCTCATAAATTCAAAGGTTGCCTATGACTGCACTAGAGGATAACCATTTTAAATATCGGTATGGAGAACCATACGTCACTTCCATGTTCTAAGATTTATATTTAAAATCATTTTCGAAATGAAATATTTCTATAGAAACTACTTCTTTCTTCAGTCTTAACCTCAGTACCGTGTCACTAACATATGCTACCTCACGTTAGCACACTCAATTTTCACTGATGATGGCAGTCGATGGCACTGCGGAAACGTCTGGTGTTTCAGAAAACATTGGACCATGTCCAAACAGCCCGGGAAGGAATTTTAACGATGAACTACTTTTTTGTTGCCAATAACGTAGTACACATATATGAAGTATCCCCTCACCCTTCAACTATCATTTTCATTTATAGAAAATTACCCCCTCCCCATTCAACTACCCTTTTAATTTATAGATATTTCATCTACTTTTCCACAGTGGATTATTATGATCTTCTTTTCAGAATACTTTATCAAAATTAAGTACTTTACCTTGTTAAAACATAAAACGACGTTGCAGGTAAACTACCCCTTCCCCTTAACTGATCTTCACCAAAATCAGTAGGCCTTGAGTCCTCTACAACTCAGGCACATATGCAAAAAATTATTTGCTTCTGTCTTAATTTATAGCAGTTATCGTCCGCCATAGAAAAAATTACTCTTGTTAAAACATAAAATGTTGCAGGTAAACTACCCCTTCTCCTTAACCGATGTTAACCAAAATCAATAGGCCTTGAGTCCTCTACAATTCAGGCACATATGCACAAAATTATTTGATTCTGTTTTAATTTACGGCAGTTATTGTTTGCCATAGAAAAAATCACACACACACACACACATTTTGAAAAATGACTTTTCTTCACGTTTTGAGGGTAGTACAATCAGAATCAGCCCTTATCTCAAACACAATTTTTTTCGCCATCACCATACTTCCATTTCCTTACAGAACATGGAAGTAAAAAATTGGTAGGAGAACCATACATGACCTCCGTGTTGTACGATTTATGTTTAAAATAATTTACTTGAATTCGGTTCGGTAATTTCTAAAAAAGTATCGCCCACCCTCAAACTAATTTCACTATTTATAGATATTTTTGTTATTATGGGGTAGTCGTTTAATATACATAATATAATATAACAAGTTTACCTGTTAGTAAAATTTACCATAAACTTTTTTTTGTAACCTTTGTCAACTATCTGATGTAAGTCATAATGTTCTACAGTTATTGTGTAAATTGTATGTTTCTAAATTATGATTGTTTGTTAATACCAGTAGGGAGTGAAACATGGTAAAAATAACTTTTAATAATTACGTAGTGAACATCCCCTAATCTGTTTTAGTTATCTTTATATATATAATTCTTCTGTACGTGTGTATGTCACCGAATTCCTCCTAAACGGCTGGACCGATTTTGATGAAATTTTGTGTGTGTGTTTGAGTGGGTCCCTGGATGGTTTAGATTCACAACTGGACCCGGTAGGTGGCGCTGCGATCGAGTTCCAGGAAATTTTTTTTTTATTTTTTGACGAAAATTTTTTTTTAATTTTTTAAAGATTTTTTGCATATCAGAACATATAACCACAAAATTTCACCCCCCACCACCCCCCAATATTTGTAAAATGAAAAAACCATAAGTTCATGAATAATTGACGTTGTTTTGACATTTCAAATTCTGTTCGCTGTGTTTCGATATTCCATGTATCACAATTGCGTGCATTTGAGTGTATTATTCATTGACAAAACATATTGAAATAACGTTTTAAGTATACTTTTAAGTGTACTTGGTTTAGATTCACAATTGGACCCGGTAGGTGGCGCTGCGATCGGGTTCCAGGAAATTTTTTTTTAATTTTTTGACGAATTTTTTTTTTTTTAAAGATTTTTCGCATTCAGAACGTATAACCATAAAATTTCACCCCCACCCCCAATATTTTTTAAAATGAAAAAAAACCATAAATTCATGAATAATTGACGTTGTTTTGACATTTCAAATTCTGTTCACTGTGTTTCGATATTCCATGTATCCAGTGGCGGCTCGTGGATTCGAGGATTGGTGAAGCAGAATCGGTTGCAGTCCCCCCCCCCAATCATTTATGTGAATATGTTTCTTCCTGTTTTGGAATCATGAATAACATATGGAGACAAAAGAAAAGTATGTTAATAAAATTTACAAATAAAGTAGTTAAAAATAGTAAGTACTTACAGGCTTGCATTTTATTTCTTGAACACAAGGTCAATTCTCCTCTCTTTCAAATATGCAAACTTGTCGATAATGTCGTCATAAAATGGTTGTACATTATTTAATTCGTTTAACAGTTCCTTTTCTATGGAAATTTTTGATAAGTTAGTAAAGTCTGTCCTCTGTCATTGTATTGCGCAGGTATGATTTTATTCTTTTTAAACAAGAAAAACTTCGTTCTACAGAAACGCTTTTGGATGGAATAGTTACTATTAAACAAAACAGTTTGTAAACTTCTTTAAAGATGTTCCTGTTGACAGCTAAAAGTTCCATCAAATTTAGTGTTTCCATTATCCTCATAAATAAGCTGTAATTCGTTTTTCAGTCTTTGGAAATCGGTAAACAGATTAGGGTAGCACACCTTTAAGTTACTTAATGCATCCATGGGAAAGTTTTCAAAATACGTTACGAACTTTGAAGTATCCAGTAATGTAACAAACTGAAGCTTTTCCATATCATTAAAACGTGTGGCTATTTGTACTGAAAGGTTATCTAAAATTTCATAATACAGAATTTTGTATTTTTCAAAAAGTCGCTCTCGTGTGAGTGTAATTCTTTTCTGCCATTCATGGTATTCAGTTGGAACTGTTGTTTTTGAAGCAGCTAAATCGAAAATTTTCATAAATGCATCATCAGTTCTTTTGCTATTTATGAGTGTTTGCGTATTTTTAACTTGCGAGATACAGAAATTAATGTCAAATGATTCTTTTGTAGCACATCGAAGAGAGCATCCGTGGCTCCAAAAATATCGTTAAAAACGACAACCAAAAGCGTAAATTAAAATCATTAAATTTATTTAAGAAGCCATCACTCTGCCTAATTGATGTTTGATCATAATTTGAATCGTTCACAATTTTAGTGAATACTTCTTTTAATGAATCCCATTCGTTATATATAGTAGGCTATTCACAATTTTGGAATTAGACTTCCATCGCGTAATAACGGAAGTAGGGATTCGTCTTCCAACGACTGTGTCTACTGCGTAAGTTCGCCTAGCAGAACTGTGGAAAAAAGACGGTAAACCGTTAACAGTTGCAAAAAATATCCGACATTGCGAAATGATGTTGCAGCTTTGTTGTAGCACTAGATTCAAACGATGCGCCATGCAGTGAACAAAAACCGCTTGTGGCACTACTTCTTTGATTTTTGCCTGAAGACCATTTAATTCCCCTGACCATCAAAAACACTGGGGAATAAGTTTTGATTTATAGTCAAATTTTTCGAGGGACTAGAACACAACGTGAAACAGTGTGTCGGCAGTCCGACTGGAACTAACATCATAAAATCCCAAAAATCTTTCCACCAGCTTTCCTCCGGGAATAACGTATCTAATTATGATGCTACATTGAGATTTGTGGACATTGTCTGTGGAATCATCCACTTGAATTGAATAAAATGTACTATCTTCTATTTCCTTTGCGAAGTGCTCATCAATATATTGTGAAATGCAGTCAATTATTTCATTCCGAATAGTCTTAGAATTGCCGGCAAAGATGGGTAAGATTTTTTTATAGTGTTCTTGAATATTTACAGGGCTTATCGATACGAAGGTTTCTAGCGGTTCTTTAAAATTTCCACGATTAATAGATGATAACTCTTCGTGGTGACCGCGAAATGCTAATTCTTGTTTACCCAAGTAAAGAACTGCACGAATAGGAAGATGCATGAAATGTCTGTTAAGCCGAACGTTGTCATTGAAGTGTTTAATATACAACCTAGAATTTTCCTTCAAAGCATCCTCGATAGTACTTAAATTTTTCTTTAGTTTTGAAAAACTCAATGCACAAAGCATGTGCTCAGAAGAACCTTCATGTTTGGAAAGAGCACGAGTAACGTTACCGAAATCATCAAAGCCGTTCTTATTCCACGCACTTGATTTAACACTAATAATTAAGCAGGGCATACAAAAAAGTTTATTTAAATAATAACTGCCACACAACCACTCGAACGTTGAATACCAATTTTGTTTAAAGTTGCGATTGTACACCTTGCCCTTTATTTTTGCAACTTTATTTACTTTCAATATAGGCATAGGTTTTTAACAGCTTAAAAGTTCTTCTTATCATCATTATTCCATCTTGAAAATGGTGTTTCTAATAAAACACATACTGGGTCATATGAAGGAATCATTCTGTAAAAACTTCACACACGATCAAATACAACGAACAAAACAAACGCGCTGGATAGGTAAAGCACTGTATACGTACACAACTGAGAAACAGCACAGCGACACTGCTTCACGTGGGTGGGGGAACGCTGAGTACAGCTATACGTTGTCATGGCAACCGTCATAAACCAAGCATTGTTAGTGACGTATTAACTGATGCAGTATACAAGTTGCAGAAAGCTGCTTCTACGGTCTCAGCGCTTTCCGCCACCAGTAGGCTTACGATCGCAGCGATGTCCAGCTTCTGTAACCTATTTCCATGGCGTGTAAATGTTATTTTAATTATTATACAGACGAAATTTAATTAAAAAAAAATATTTTTAAACACAAAATTGAAAATAATTTTGTGTACTTCACCTGTGTCACCTGACGAGCCGCCACTGCATGTATCACAATTGCGTGCATATTGAGTGTATTATTCATCAACAAAACATATTGAAATAACGTTTTAAGTGTACTTAAACACATATATTGTGCAAATGTGTAAGGTGCAGTGTTCAAGTGAATATCTTACATGATCTTCCATGAATTTCAATTATATACATGTGCATTCAATGACAATCAATCTAACCTGCAACTTTTCATTTTCAGTGCTTATTTGTGTCGATGATTCTATAAAATGTACGGAGTGTTAAACGGTTCATCGAAAATAAACAACATGTAAGTTTGTTCAACAAATTATAACATCCATAAAATTCAAATATAAGTTACTTATATTTATGTGTTGTGTGTTTGTTACAGAACAATGCCACGTCTTCGTGGACGAAGAGGAAATATTGGTCGACGTATACGGAATTCACAAATTGTCTGGACCCGTCGGTTAAATAGAATGGCAGAAGATCAATTGACGGACAATGCAAATTTAAGAGACCAGGTTGCAAACACACGTGCAAATGAAAGTCAAGAGCAACTCAACGAACGGCTTCGAGCTAATGGATTGAGACAAAGACAGGCGCGTCAACGAGCCACCGACGCACACAGAGCACATGAACGACAGCGCCTGCAAGTACATCGCGCATTGACACGTGCATCACTTCTCCGCCTTGCGTTCGAATATGAGTCGGACATCGACTATTCGTCAAATTCACAAATTGTCATCGGCGCTATGGACAAAGAACGCCAACACTGCCATGCATTCAAATACAAAGGTGAATCGGCCGGTTTCTGCTGCGCGTCTGGAAAAGTTGTACTGCCACCATTGAATTCGCCGCCAGAACCATTGAAAACACTATTGGCTGGAGCCACACCTCAATCAAAATTGTTTTTGTGTAAAATTCGTAAATTCAATTCTTGCTTCCAAATGACATCATTTGGAGCAACAAAAATCGTTCAGAATCAGGATGGTCGCAATTTTGAATCAACGTTTAAGATTCAGGGCCAAGTGTATCATCAAATTGGTTCTTTAATGTCAATGCCTGATGCCGATCCAAAATTCTTGCAAATCTACTTCATGGGCAATGAGGAGCAACAAATAATACACGCTGCCAATACAACCACATCGAGCAGATGGAGGAGCGAGAAATTGTGGCGACTTTGGAACCGTTTTTGCGAAATCACAACCAGTTGGTCCAGTTATTCAATACCGTTTCAAACAAACTGCAAAACGACAGCTACATGATTGTCATCAAAGCAGACAAAGTACCATCTGGAGAGCACGCAGGCCGATACAATGCACCAACCGTTAATGAAGTTGCAGTTGTTATTGTTGGCGACGCATACGAATGTCGAGATATACGGATCCAACGCAGAGATAACACGGTGCAGACAATTCAAGACAGTCATCGTTCTTATGACGCTTTGCAATATCCATTGATATTTTGGCAAGGAGAAGCCAGATATCATTTCAACATCAAACAAAGAAATCCAGTGACAGGTACAATCTACACATTATTTTTTTTTCTTTTTCTGTACGATTAATTTCTTTTTGTCTTATTTATATTTTTACTTTGCAGGTGCAGAAACCAACAAGAAAGTGAATGCGATGAACTTCTACGCATATCGGTTGATGATTCGTGCCAATGAAGACAACAACATTCTCCGATGCCGCCAGCTGTTTCATCAATACATCGTTGATATGTATGCGAAAATTGAAAGCGAGCGATTACGGTACATCAAGTATAATCAAGCGAAGCTGCGTTCTGAGGAGTACATTCATTTGCGTGATGCTATTGTCAGTAACGTAGATGGAACAACTAATATCAACGACATCGGTACCGCATATATTCTTCCATCATCATATATTGGTAGTCCGCGTCATATGCAAGAATACATTCAAGACGCCATGACTTTCGTGCGCGCGTACGGCCGACCAGATTTGTTTATTACATTTACGTGCAATCCAAACTGGGATGAAATTAAAATTTCGTTATTGCCAGGTCAAACAGCAATGCATCGCCATGATATCACTGCACGTGTCTTCAAACAAAAATTAAAATCGTTGATGAACTTGATTACACATCACTCTGTATTCCGCGAAACACGTTTCTGGCTGTATTCTGTTGAATGGCAAAAACGAGGTTTGCCACATGCACATATTTTAATTTGGTTGGTCGACAAAGTACGGCCAGAAGAAATTGATAAAATTATTTCAGCAGAAATTCTGGATCGGAATATCGATCACGAGTTGTTTGACATTGTTACCGCTAACATGATCCATGGTCCATGCGGTGATCTCAACATGATGGCTCCGTGCATGGACAATGGAAAGTGTATGAAACGTTTCCCAAAAATGTGTATAAACGATACTATCACTAATATCGATGGTTATCCATTGTATCGTCGTAGAGACACAGACAATGGTGGCCAATCATATCAATTGCGTATGTCAAATGGTGGAAATCCGGTTGACATTGACAATCGCTGGGTGGTTCCCGTATTCGCCATTGCTGTCCAAAACCTACAAAGCACACATAAACGTTGAGTTCTGCAGTTTGGTGAAGTCCATCAAATACATTTGCAAATACGTTCATAAGGGCAGCGATATGGCTGTATTTGCTGTTCAAAATGTAAATGATAACGACAAAATAACACGTTATCAAATGGGCCGATACATTAGCAGCAATGAAGCAGTTTGGCACATTTTGAGTTTTCCCATACACGACAGAGACCCTGCTGTTATACATTTGGCCGTGCACCTTGAAAATGGACAGCGTGTTTATTTCACTGAAGGGACTGCTATACAACGAGCATTAACTGCCCCAAAAACCACACTAACTGAGTTTTTCGAACTATGCAACTGACCAGGTATTTTCGGTCAATTCGCAAAGACATTAATGTATACTGATGTGCCACGATTTTTCACGTGGAACAAACAGTCAAAAAAGTGGGACCCACGAAAGCGAGGCGTTCCAGTCCAAGGATACGACGGCATATTTATAGGATATACATTAGGCCGATTATACACAGTCCATCCAAAGCAACGCGAATGCTTCTTCTTGCGTTTGTTGTTGGTTAACGTTTCTGGACCGACGTCCTTCCAATACTTGCGAACAGTCAATGGTATTTTGTACGACACGTACCACGATGCGTGTCGCGAATTGCATTTGCTGGAAGATGACAACCATTGGGATCTCACACTTACAGATGCAGTACTGAGTTCCTCTCCTCATCAAATTCGCCAATTATTCGCCATATTGTTGACGACATGTTTTCCGTCGCAAGCTTCTGCTCTCTGGGACAAATATAAAGATTCCATGAGCGAAGACATTCTGCATCGCATTCGGACCGCTGATCAAGATCCCAATATCGATTTTTCGCCGGAAATATATAACGAGGCGTTAATAAAGATTGAGGATATTTGCATTCTCATTTCGAATACGCCATTCATTCATTTCGGTATGCCATCGCCTAACCGCCCAGCAACAGACATCATTAACAGCGATGTTCAGCGTGAACAACAGTTCGATGCGGCCTCTTTGACTACTTTTGTTGCACATAATGAGCAACTGCTCACTAGTGAGCAAAAGAACATATACGATTGAATTAATTTGTCAATTGCAGCACAACAAGGCGGATTCTTTTTTTTGGACGCACCAGGCGGCACTGGCAAAACATTCCTCATCTCACTGATACTTGCGCGCATTCGATCACAAAATCATATTGCGTTGGCAATTGCTTCATCAGGCATTGCAGCGACTTTGCTTGATGGTGGACGGACTGCACATTCAGCACTCAAGTTGCCATTGAATGTTCACACAAATCCAGACGCAATGTGCAACATAAAGAAGCATTCCGGCATGGCTAAAGTTTTGCAAAAATGCAAAATTATTATCTGGGATGAATGCACTATGGCCCACAAACATTCACTTGAAGCTCTCGATAGAACGATGAAAGATCTCAACGATAATACCAGACTTTTCGGTGGCGCTCTACTGCTGCTGTCCGGTGATTTCAGACAGACATTGCCGGTCATTCCACGCGCTACATATGCGGACGAAATTAACGCATGTTTGAAACAATCATACCTATGGGGAAATGTCAATACATTACGCCTTACCATAAATATGCGTGTTCAACTGCAAAACGATCCATTGGCACTGTCATTCTCCGAACAATTGCTCAACATTGGCAATGGAAAAATTCTATTGCATGGAAATACACAATGCATCAAATTGCCAGACAATTTTTGCAACATGGTAGCCACAAAAGATGCTTTGATTGAAAGCATATTTCCAGAGTTGCGCGCTAATTACATTAATCATGCGTGGCTACGTGAACGAGCTATTTTGGCCGCAAAAAATATCGATGTTGACGCTATTAATTTCAAAATACAACAGTCATTGCCTGGCAATGAGATGTCATTCAAATCGACCGACACTGTTGTCGATCCTGATGAAGCAGTCAACTATCCTGTTGAATTCTTGAATTCACTGGATTTACCGGGAATGCCACCACATAACTTGCGATTAAAAATTGGTTCACCAATCATTTTGCTTCGGAATTTAAATGCACCAAAGCTATGCAATGGCACGCGATTGGTCATAAAAAAAATCATGGGCAATGTTCTTGAAGCTACCATTTTGAACGGCAAGTTTCAAGGTGAAGTTGTTCTCCTGCCACGGATCCCAATGATCCCTTCAGACTTGCCCATTCCATTCAGACGCCTGCAATATCCAATTCGCTTGGCATTCGCAATGACTATTAATAAGTCACAAGGCCAAACAATGTCCATTTGTGGGTTGGATCTAGAAAATCCGTGCTTCTCACATGGCCAATTATATGTCGCGTGTTCTCGCGTTGGCAAACCATCAAGTTTGTTCATTTATACACCTCAGGGATTGACGAAAAACATTGTGCATCAACTCGCATTAAGATAAAAACAAAACAAACTTTAATTCTTTTAGTATTAAGATTCAACATTTATTTCAATATACTTTACTTTTTTTACATTAATAAAAATATGACTGTCATGGAAATGATTTGAGTTTTTTCTTTGTTTGCTATTATTTAATCAAAATGAAAATCGTCCAAATTTGCATCATATGTTATTGGTAAGGCGTCACATTCCTCTGCTACTCGCAGTCCATCTTCGGTGTACATATGGTTCAGTGGATCCACAGCGTAGAAGCGTCCATTTTCATGAGTCTCCACATCTCCAGTCGCCTGTAGATCCATTATGAGCTCACGGACCAACTGAGTTCCACGCAGTCTTCTCCACACAGCTAATACATATGAAAAAAAAACTGTCAGACATTTACACACATATAAAAACAGCAATATCTTTTTTGCAATCACATTATTATACTTACCACCAATCTCATGAAAAGTACCGCCTCTTTCGCCAAATGTGCCAATGACAAGCACCAAAAATTGTCCGGCCATGATACGAGAATTGAACGGCGCAGGATAACGAGAAATTGCACTCATTTTTTGATTTTGCTTTGGGTAACAGCAAATCACACAATGACGAAACGAAAAGATTGAAATGTCAAACTCAATGTCAAATGTCACTTAGTATATAGTTTATCGAAAATTCGAATATCGAAAAAACGTTTGCTGAACCCGCTAATAGCAGGCAAGCCAACGTTCGGGCAGGACAACATCTGCCGGGTCCGCTAGTAGGTAATATATTTTACTTTGCTATATGTTGACTGCTGTAGGTATAAACAATCTAATATCCAATTGTTGATTACTGTTTGTTTAATTAATTAAAATATCATTACATTTAGTAATTTAAATTGTAATACTGTATAAATTAAGTTCTCTCATATTATAATTTGCTCGTTTTCTTAAAGATAATTTGAAGATATAAACAAACTATCATAAGTCTTCACATATAAAATTGATACATACATACGCATGCACACACTCACAACACGTTCACCCAAATATTTAATTGTTTCGTTATGTTTGATATTTCTATTGTATTTCATACACAGGTCCTGAAGATGACAATAAATATTGTCGAAACGTCGTCGACGCAAAATAGCTAAAATTTGTATTATTGACCGATCCTCACTAACCATCCACTAAAACATTCATTGATCGACGGTCACTAAAAATTTAAGGGTTTAATATAATGTTATTTTCAGTCACTTTATCCATAAAAATTAGGAAGGCTTACTTTATTCTTATAAATAAACCGAACTACGCAGATAATCATCCCTCCTATGAAGTGCTCTGAAGTCACTCATGGACCCTGACCATCTTGCAGAAGGTTCATTCCCTAAAGACAAAAAGTCTGTCTATGAACCATTCCTCTGTAAACACGTGCAGTTACACTGCCCAGCATTCCACAGGAAGCAAATCGCTATCCACGCTGGACACTTTTTCGGCTTGCACGGGTTGTGTTGGTGTGGGTTTCGGCACTTTCCATTTAAAAAGCGTGCAAATGTAAGAAAATAAACATGAGTGAGGCCAGAAATAACGCGAATTGTGTATGTGTGTGTGTTGGCTGCCTTTTTATTGTGGTAATCATAATAATAAAATAGAAACGTAAACATTACATAACTGAGATATGCTTGCCTGCCACGAACGATATATTTTCTCTCATACATGATTTATACAGATGTACATGATCTAATGTTTCCATAGAAACTACTTCTTTGTTGTCAATAACGTAGTACACATATAAAACTTATAAGAATTTACCTCTTCCATCAACTACCATTTTAATTAATAAAAAAAATTACCCCCTCCCCCTTCAACTACCCTTTTCATTTATAGATATTTCATCTACCTTTCTACAGTGGATTATTATGACCTTCTTTTCAGAATACTTTATTTATCAAAATTAAGCACTTTACTCTTGTTAAACGTAAAATGTTACAGGTAAACTACCCTTTTCCCTTAACCAATCTTCACCAAAAACAATAGTCTTTGAGTCCTCTACAATTCATGGCTGTATGCAAAAAATTATTTGAGTTTGTTTGAATTTGCGCCTGTTATTGTTTGCCATAGAAAAAATTCTACACACAGACACTTTTCGAAAAATGACTTTTTCATGTTTTGATGGTAGTACAGTCAGAATCTGCCGTTATCTCGAACACGATTTTTTTCGGCATGACCATACTTCCATTTCCTTATGGAACATGGAAGTAAAAAGGGAAGAATCCCTCCATTTAAGATTTAATTTTGTGTAATCTTAAATTTTTTCAGTAAAGTGGTTCTGAATTCTAAAAACCAAGGCATTTTCTTTTGTGTTTCACAGTTTTACACATCATAACCCCTTCCTTCCTTTCTGCGCTCTTTCTGCATCTCTATGGGAATTAAACACAAGAAATGGTGGACAGCCAACCAACCATTAGTTATTAAATGGCCTATGAATACCATGTTGTAGTAAAAATCATACATACACACACTCGCACACATGCATTTAGAGGAAGCAATGTATACAGTGTATGTCATGCTTGTTGGCTGTCAGAAAAGGATGCAATACTCAGCATATGTCCTGTTTGTTAAGGGGTTAAGTCATCATCACCTTCACAACGTGGCATAGGCCTGATCCGCCTTCAAAGATCCTTCAGCAATCTCTTCCTGGGTCTACCGACACGCCTGTGTTCTATAAGTTTGTATTTCCAGACTTGTTTGGCCAGTCTCGATTCTGACATTCTTTCTAAGTCACCAATTTTTTATTCAAATTAAAAACTTGCAACTCTTTTCTTATGGCCTCATTCTTGTACGGTTAAGTTTATAACACCTTTTAACTCCTCTTAAGAATGCCATTTCTGAGGCCTGTATTTTACTGTCTTGTTTCTTGGTTGTTGTCCGTAATTCACACCAGTAGGATAGTACAGGGACTGCCATGACTTTATAGAGTTGTAATTTTGTATCTCGACGTACCTTGTTTCTAAAAATATGTTTAATTGTCATGCAGATCGTCTGGAACTTACTTAACATCAATATCATAATTTCTATTATAGACCATATTTTTTTTGCGATTTAATTACGGCTGGCGCCGCCTCTCGCATCCTAGCTTCCACTGGTACTAGTCTAAACAGTCCTGTTCTGTAAGTCCTCTTGGATTCATAGCAATATCATTTCCCAAACAATTAAAATGGCTCATCTGTTCTAGAATTCTATCACTAATCATTATTTTTGTTCGTATTGGTTCCTTGCCTCAAAATGCCATTACCTTTGTTTTTATAGTGGAGATTTTCATATTGTATTGCTTGCAAATCTGATGAAGCTTAAAAACAGATTTAGCAAATCGGATTCTGCATTATGAAGTACGGGCAAGTCGTCAGCAAACAACAGCACGTTCAGATGTTTGTCTCATGGTAACTTAATACCAGGGTTCACTAGATGTTTCCATTTCATAGTGATTAAGTAAACATAAATTGTTAAATATTTGAAATTAATAAATTTTGTTGTCTTCCCTGTGAATTACATTCACTACACTTATGTTTACAATCTTTATCTTCATTTTGCTGACTCGTCTCTCATTGTTCTTGTATTTTTAGCCTATAACTTAATGATCTTAGGTAAATTACAGTTTCTCTATGGCCCTCTTAAGCTTTGTAATGTCCTGCTATTGTTTCTACTTACCTTTGATATACTGGGTGTAACTTCTTTATACTGGACGTTGCACATGTTAGTATTTGGGCATACATTGTTTTATTAGAATTAAGGCTCCCCCCACACAGAGGCGATATGTAAGCTGGCATGATATCGTACTGCATTGTGGCAATTGAAGGTCACCACACAGGTGTTGGATACTGGGAGCAAGATATTTTTATACTTGGTATATTGCTTCGGTATTTTGGTCTACTGAATGAGGTTGGTAGACCGTTCGGTATACTACGTGGTAGGTTGCATGCATTTGTGTTTGTAGGAAGACGTTCTTCTTTTGTCAGTCACTGTTGATAAAAGTGGAAATGAACCTGCTTAAGTATTCAACTTTGACTAAATTTTTGTATATCTTTTCTTCTGTGTAGAATAATAAATTTTACAATTTGTAACGAGAAACTGCGGTCGTACGTGTTAAAATGTGTTTACACTTGTTTATTATGTGTATAAGTGTTAATGTGGTGTGTTCGCCTCACACCGGTCGTTACAATTATAGTTGTCACTACTGAAGTCTGTAGTGTGGTCAAAATTACCAGTACAACCTACCTGTTCATTCATAGGGGTTGCGAATCCCGGGTGGCGCCAAATTGTTTATATTAAAACAATTAAATTTGTAAAATTACAAGTTCATAAGTGTTGTTAGCGTTGCCAGCTGGAGCGTTCAAATGGTTCCCACCGCTGTACAGGTTGCCGTATTGTCCACTTGTGACGAGCGCTAGTTGGTTACTGAATAAAAATTTAATGTATATTTAAAGTAATTTGGTTTCTAGGAGAAAGGAATTTATTGGATACTTACCAGTTCAGACAGTGTTGATATGTGTTGTCATCTGGGGTAGTGTAGTGGGAAATTCTGCAATTTTGGGCTGGTTTTAGGCTTCGGGCATCTTCTTCTATCTCGTCTTGGGACTTTCTGCTATTTAATTTCTTGTGATTTGGTTCCAGGACATCGTTTAATCTTGGTAGTTCTGCATCTATTCGTCTTTGGTTTTTGTTGTCAACTTCTGAACGTCTTTTTAACTATTTAATGTAAAATTTCAGTCATCACAATCTTGCGTGCCGCTTACCCACGCGTCATTTTTTTCAAGTCTAATAAATTTAACGGAAAAATTAGTATTCAACGGCCCGTTTCTATGGTAACAGAAATCCTTTGATTGGTTAAGACCTCTTTCAAAAGCATTGTTAAGAGATTTGAATTTTTATTCGAATTTATTATGTATTTTCTTAATGATTTTATTCCTCTATCTTCCTTTTGGGGTAATAAATAATATCACTATTATATTTCTTTCCTTTCAAAGTTTAAAATGATACCTCATAAGGTCATATTCTATTATACATTAACTTTAGTCTAATTATTTTGACATTTGATAAATTACATATCTCTTTTAAACTAAACTTTTATAATAACATTTCTCTTTTAATATGATTTACCTATAATTACTGACCATTTACTGGTCTTGGATTAGTAAATTTCCTTGTAAATTTGTTACAATTGACATTTGTGTGTGTCTGACAGACGTTTTCATAGCCAAAAGTAGCCATGATGGTATTTTATTTATTTCTTTTAAATTACATTTTAATTCAGCCTGATGGGCTTCACTTTGTTATTATATTGGTTTGTGTTGTGTTTTGATTCTGTTTGTGTTTTAATTACTATTCAATACAGTTTTCATATACATATTTTAAAATATAACAATTAGGCTTATGGACTGCAAGTTCCTTTCAGCCATATCCTATTCATAACATTGAAACAAACAATTCTTTATAAGTTATTAGTTACTGTTGGTTTTAACATTAATTTCATTCTTTTGCTATTACTTTGAGTGATAAACATCATCACTTCCTTCAAACTCATTAAATTTATTTCCCTTCTAACATGGGGTGTTTTATTCATTGTATACTTAACTTTAAAGCAGAACCTTATTTCAATACTACTATCTTCCTCCATTCCATGTTAATACAAACTGTTTTTACCTGGGCTTTCTCCCTGAATAATATCACACGTTTTACTTATCTCTATTTGAAATACTATTTTTTAATTATTCTTAATTATATGAATGTTCACAAGCTCACTCATATCATTGACTGGTTTATCAATGATTTATTAAGTGTTTTCTTATTTATTATTACATTTTTATTACTGAAAATGTCTATTTCCACGTATCACCTTCACCTTTAATTAACAGAGGTTTATCACTGATACACACTCACTATTTTTGGGGTATTTACACTTTCACTATTGCACTTTATTTTGGTTCACTGTTTATATTAAGTGTTGCTTAGTGGGTAATCCCTATATTTGTTTCTCCTATTATTTCTCACTATTTCTTTCTAACATAATTATTATTAATGACATTTGGTTATTTACCTTTCATTAAATCTAACTTTAATAATTGTGTTAGTGTACTTTTCTACACTACTTTACTTTTTAATTGTCTTTTGTTTTAAAACAGGTATATAAGTTATTTCATTTACAACAATACTATTTGTTTCATTAGTGGATAATTATTTGGGGTTTATTTACAGTATTCTATCCTTGAGTATACCATTTCTCCCTTTTATATGTGGTGTTGGTTCCTCCTTGGTTTCAACTCGTCTCCTCTTCATTCTTCATCTTCATCTTCTTCAACTTCAGTTGTCTTCATATTGATTCGGTTCTCCTCTTCTCATCTGGTTTAATTTCTATTTCGTTGTAGGAATTTGTTCACTTCCTTTTATTCTTCTTTGGTTCTGGTTTCTTACCTTCTTTTGTTAGTTCCTATTTGTTTGGTCAATCACCTTTTGTCTCTGTGTATGTTTCGTGGTTCCCTTCTTTTGTTTTCTGTTGTTGGGTCAATCACTTTTTGTCTCTGTGTATGTTTCGTGGTTCCCTTCTTTTGTTTTCTGTTGTTGGGGCAATCACTTGGGTTGGGTAATATCGTCGTTCGTCGTATTATAATATTTATATTTTATTCATTTTTAAACATTTTATTTTATATGAAGTATTTTTACATTTAGAATTATCTTTTTTATCCCTGGTACTGGGGTGGCTTATTTGTGTTGTGACAAATTTAATAAATACTTTTAAGTAAATGAAGATTTTATGAAGTCATTATAAGTTCCATTTGGCTCATGTTGGTATACTGAGTTGTCAGGTCTCAATAATTTTGTTTGGAAGATTGGACGTAAAAATTTTGGAAGTCGTTTTGATAAATCACAAAGAACTGTAATAGTAAATCAATATATGGTATAATTATTATGGGAAAAAGAATTTTCACTCACCAATGTTGTTTTATCTTCTAAGTATTTTCTTCTCCTTCTTCCCCGCCAGTAATGTAAGGTACTGTTGTTTGTCTAATTTATATACTCCTCGCCAACATCAAAGTTGTAGCAGGGTACAGATTTTATATTTATTCTGAAATGCAGAAGTCCTGAGATCGTTTGGGTACTCAACGTATTTCTAATTTTAATTTTCATACTGTTCATAGTAAGAAAATAACCTTTAACCACTGGAGAATAAATGGGGTAAAGACAAAAGTGACTTCGTCAGGTTTGACAGCAAAATAAAAGAACTGATAATTGAAAAATGCCTAATACATCATTTTGTGTGTGTGTGTGTGTGCGCGTGTGATCCTAATTGTTTGTTACAGGAGGAAAAAACCATAAACTTTTATACATAATTGTTGTAGTCTCCAAGTTGCCTGTATAATTAAATATTAGAATTACCTTGGTTCCTTCTTTGCAACTTCTTTGTGTTTTTTCCTCAATATACACTACGCATCGGGACTTAAAGTCCCATCATCAGGTGGATAAAATTTTCACTCATGTAGAGCACGTCACAAGATAAAAATATATAAATGTCACGCACATCTCGCTACTCAGTCGAATTTCCCCACTCGCGATGCGCATCGCTACCGACCCCGCGAGCGACTGACAAATCTATTCGGCCTGTATTTATTTGTCGTGCTGTTTCAGCATGCGTATAGCAGTATCATACAGTTTGTTTGAGTTGAACGACAGTTTCTCGTTCAGAAGCTGATCATTGTGTGTTGTAGAGGCTCTGTAAATTTCAAACTCTTCCAGTGCGTCCATGAGTTTACCCTTTTTGCAAAAATGCAGTGGTTTGAAATTATTTCTAAAATTGGAATAGGCATGGTTGTGATCAATGATATGCATGGCAAAGTTTGATTTGACGTTCCTGATGTTGCCCCTAGGCAGGTGATCTTTATATCTATCTAAAAATTTTCT
This sequence comes from Magicicada septendecula, assembly GCA_034769895.1. Taxonomy (NCBI): domain Eukaryota; kingdom Metazoa; phylum Arthropoda; class Insecta; order Hemiptera; family Cicadidae; genus Magicicada; species Magicicada septendecula. The sequence goes on from CM068368.1 coordinate 911,436,177, forward strand.
GCCTGTTTGTCCAATGTAGAAACTATTACATACTTCACATTCTATTTTATACACCCCTGAACAGCTTTCTACTGGTTTATTGGATTTTGGCCTTAAAGTTTTTAAAATGCTGTTATTCGTCTTAAAAGATACTGTATAGTCATACTTTCTAAAAACTTACCCAATAGTATTGGGTAAAAGATTCGTATATTCAGTTGCTATGTATTTCTGAACCCTATTGTGTGTTTCATTGTTATTTCTATGCAGGTTCTTTATTTGCTTTTTTACTAACCTATCCACAATCACGCTGTTATAACCATTGGCCATCACTATGTACTTTATAGTATTAAGTTCTTCATGGTAGTCCTCCGGCTCCAATGGAATTTTCAATAGCCTGTTGACGAAGGAGTTAAAAGACACCATTTTCTGAGCAAATGGATGAAATGAGGACGCATGGATAGTAATGTCCATAGTGGTTGGCTTTCTGTAGATTTTAAATTTAAGGTGGTTATTTATGTTTTGTATCATCAGGTCGAGAAAATTTAATTTATGTTCGTTCTCCAACTCGAGTGTAAACTTTATGTTTGGATGTATACTATTTATATATTTATTCAAAATTTCTGCCTGCCTACATGTGCCATCAAATACAAGAAATGTATTATCTACATACCGCGTGTATGAAATGATCTTTTTATAAAACCTATTCTTATTAGACAATACGTATTCATTTTCAAAGTTGTTAAGATAGAGGTCAGCCAAAAAACCACTAAGTGGCGAACCCATTGCAAGTCCATCGTCCTGGGCAAAAAACCTATTATCAAACGTAAAATAGTTCTGGCTTAGTATTACTCTTAATAGCATGATAAGTTCCTGTACTTCTTGTTGATTCAAGCTGCCAGACCTCTCTTGATACTAAGCCAGAACTATTTTACGTTTGATAATAGGTTTTTTGCCTATTATTTTAAAATGTGTGATGAAAAAGGAAGTTTTTCTTATACGATAAAACAAAGGTGCCTCAAAAATCTTCACAAAGTAATAATAGAGTTATTAATTTAAACTTATCAGTCAATCACAATCAAAAATGTATAATTATTTATGTAGAATGATGTGGTTTCAGACACTTTGTGGTCCATCCCCAGGTGCATTGGTACACATGGAAGTCACATATTTAAAAACTTTACAACTCAACTAGCTGCAAGTGTTCCAAAATAAATAAAAAATGAACAACACCCTGCTGCTATTGTGTTCACAGGGCCATATCTCCGGCCCTGTATAAATGAAGATAAATTCTTTGAGGAAGTGTAGAGTTAAACTCACCATGACTTAGCAGTTGATGTCACTGTAAAAATAGGACCTGCGCAACACTCTTGAGCCAAATTTACAAACCCAGACTTGAAGAAGGACATCCAAAATGACTTGAAGAGCTAGGGAAAAAGGATATTTCTAACTATTCCTGTAACCACAAATTCAGGTGATGAAGTTTTAATAAATTAAAAATTATTTAAGAAGCAGGTGGAAGCAAATTAAATAATGCATATATAAATAATAATAATAAATAGAAATATCCTATTTTCCTAACTCTTCCTGGAACCACAAATTCAGGTGATGAAGTTTAATGAATTAAAAATTATTTAAGAAACAGGTGGAAACCACTTTCCAATTTGCTATATTTCAGTTGAATCAGGAGAGAGGATCAAACACAATATTTGTTTCAAAAAACCGTGCAAGTTGAATCTTTGAGAGGTTTATATGATTCATTCATTAAACTCATTTCCATACTAAGCATACAATTTTGTAGATGATTAAACGACAAAGAATATCCTTTAATGTAATTGTTTAATTACTAATAAATAATATTGCCAGATACTGTGTTTTATTTTACAATGTTTAAAATTCTGTCACACAGAAAGTTAAAATGTGTTGTTTTAAATTTTAAGTACAAACTGTAGCTTGAATATTTGTAAGCCAATAACCATAGTGTATTTCTGTTGCTTTATTTGTTAAATTAAGAAAATAAAACTATTAAAAATCAGTTTTAATAATTTCGTGTATAATAGAATAATAAAGCTTGCTAACACCTCCCTTACCAAATAATGTTTATTGTACCAGGTGAAAAATCTGTTTTTCAGATTTAAGCACAATTGAGCTGTACTGGGCGATTTTCTGGGGGGCATCTGAACGAACTGATATACCTAGGCGAACTCACATATTTTAACTTATTAATACTTCAAGCTAAGAAACTATAAAGTCGATATATATACAAAAGGTCATTGATCAGCGATATCCTGGGACACATTTAATAGTTTAGAACAGCAGTCAGCAACCCTGCACACACTGGCACAAGTACGCCCGTCGATAAGATTTGACGCACCTGTAAACAAATTTGTAATTTTATTTTCTTTTGAACAAAGGAACGCACCCACATTGTAACTGAATCGAAGTATTGTATTATAAAATATTACCAGCCATTTACCGAACCGCGCTACGTCTTTCCCCAATATGATTCTCGAGCTTGTCGCCCACAGCCTGTAAACACCTTTCTCCCCAAAGGAGAAACTTTGTTTTTTCAGGTTTTACATTTCTATACACTTTATGAAAATAAATAGTGTTATTATGTTAAGTTCTTTAATTTACTTTTATAAAAATGTTTTCCTGTTTAACCATTTTTTTAGTTTTAACATGCGTGTGCATGATGACAAATTGTTGATGGCCTACTCCTACTGTGAAAAATGTTCATAAATTTATATAAAAAATACCGCAAAGCTTTTTTTGATTCGGTGTTACATGTCGCTAAATATAAAAGCAAGGATATTATAAAGCAACAGTTATTGTTTGTAACGTCTGGCTATTGAACTCCACACCTTTCTATTTTCTACTGGTGATGAGGGGAGGGTGGTGCGCCCATCGAACTGGTCGTCAGTTGTATATGCGCCCCCATAAATTCAAAGGTTGCCTATGACTGGTTTAGAACATTCTTTGATTTTGTTGTCCATGACATATCTGAGTATTAGCAAGATCTAATAAATGATATTCTGATGAATAAACACAAGTATTTTAGATAACAATTTTTACCTTATCACCTGAACTAGCTTTCGTACATTGTGAGCTGCATCAGAGACTGCCATTAGGAGTGTTGTCCATTCTGTTTCAGAGATGGTGCCATTTTGGTTCGAAAGATCATGGTTTTGTGTGTGTGTTGTGTAATGTGTTCAAATGTATGTGTGATTTAAATTGTGTATGTTTGTTTAGGATGTTGTTCCCATGCATTTTCATACATTTGCATATTTCAAACAGTTTCTCCTTCAGCGGTGCGACAACCCATTACTGGGTCAAGGCCTCCTTTAACAGCCTCTGCCAGTTGTCCCGGTCAAGTGCAGACTGGCTGAGAAACTGATAGGTTTCTGCACATAAAAGAGTTTCACAGATGGGATATGTGAATTCTCCGATCCAGCCCCCAACCTGGAGGACCAGGAACTTTGATTTCGGGATGCTCTTCCTCTGGAGAATTGCTTTTACCTCAGCTGACGAGCTCTCTCTGCCTGGTCGCAATAGTCTAACTGACCCAGCCCATGTGTGCAGCCGTTGGGCTACTATAGCCTCCTCCACCTGCACACTAGATGCACATCCTGCTGCTGATGTGCACCATCCTGCCAGGGCAGGACTCAGGCTGCCCTGAAAGAACCCTCATTATTTCTCGTTTGTTTACCGATCCACTCTGCCAAAGGGATTGGTTACCACAACCTTGGAGTGGATTGCTCGCCATAACAGGGTCCAATTTTAAACAGTTTAGTATAATTAATTATGTTTTCAATGAAATAAGAATAAAAAAAAATTGGGCCTGTCAGTGGGATGGGCGGCAGAAGTGTAAACTTCCTGGAAATATTTCAATCTAATTTTTTTAGGCCTAGGCCTCAACGAGTTTAAAGTAAGTAATCATCTTCCGTCAAACAAAAAAGAAACTTTGAGGTTAAATGCAAATTCTTTCAGATTACCTGGAGATATTTCAATATAAATTCGATTTTAAAGGAAGTAATCATCTTCCGTAAAATAAACAATGCGAGTCTGCTGAGGCTCCGAGAGCACTGGAGTTTAAATGACAGCATTTCAATCACGCTGCGATTTAACTAACTAATTGTTGAGTAAAAATTTTGAAATTTTTAACATAGTTTAAGGATAGTCTTGTGACTCTTCTTGTATGATTACAAAAAAATTAAAGTTTACATTTAAACTTTTACGTCAATATAAGTAAAACTATTTTTTTAATCTTTTTCAAAATGTAGTGAAAAAAGTGACTAGCGAGGAAGTTTTTTATTTATTGGGTAGGAAAGTTTCGTAAGTGACAGAGTTTGAGATAAAGATATGAACTAAAAATTTTATTTGAAACATTTTCTCCTAAATGGAATAGGTTCGCTACTATTATTGATTGAATAGCGCCAAAATTAATGTGAATTATATTTAAATAAATACGTATGTATACATAGGCTACATGTGAGTAGTATGTGTGTAAAGGAAAGAGAGAGAGAGAGAGGGGGAGATGCACCGCTTGTCCGAACCCTGAACCCAAGTATAGTAAAGCATATTATACAGGCTTTACTAAGCCGAGCATTACACGGCGGAATTAGCCGAGTGTAACACATCAGCTCCATTCACCCCCATGTTTTTCCATTTTCGCGAGGCGCGCCAAAAGAAGTTTACACTTCAAAAATTATTTGAATACCAAATTATAATTTTTTTATGTTAATAATAAATAATGTATCAATCTGTTATAGTTTTTTGTACATTTTAAAATTGTTTATGCAACTGATAGTTTTGTTAAATGACCCTAAAAAAATTACAATCACAATTTTAAAACATTTCTCTTTTTTTACAGATTCCTAAAGAAGATACCATAGTATAACATGACCCTGGAGAGTGGCCAGAACATCTAAATGACAAAGATCGTCAAATCTTAGTACAGCGTGGAACAGAACAAATTTTAAACTATGAGTTTCTTTTAAATAAAGATGGACGAAGGTTTTGTGTAAATAACTATCGTAGGTGCATGTGCAACGGCGAGGATGTTTCACGCTCCTGGTTAATTTGTTCCATAGTGAAAGACGCGATCTACTGTTTTTGCTTTCGTGTTTTTGCAAGATTCGAATTTCTCTTACGTCTAAATCTGGCTATTGTGACTGGAAACTTATGTCCGAACTTTTATCAGAACATGAAGAATCTCCAGGACATATTAAAGCTTTTCAAGATTGGGTAGAGTTTAGCTCAAGGCTTCGCCTGGGTAAAACCATAGACTGTGAAAAACAACGAATCATAAAGAATGAGGTTGAACGTTGGAAAGAAGTTTTTCGGCGAATAGTTCTAATGATTGAGTTTCTTGCTTCACAAAACTTAGCACTTCGTGGCAATACTGACAAACTCTACTCAAGAGATAATGGAAACTTTTTGAAATTGACTGAGTTCATAGGAAAATTTGATTTAGTGATGGCAGAACACTTGCACAGGATCACTTCAAGAGAAACTTATGTTCATTATCTAGGAAAAAGAATCCAGAATGAAATCATCGAGTTGCTGGGGTCAAAGATAAAAGAGTAAATTTTGAAAGAAGTACAAGAATGGACGTATTACTCCATTATCTTAGATTGAACTCCTGATGAAAGCCACACAGAGCAGTTGTCATTGGTAATTCGTTATGTGAGTTGCGAATCAGGAAAAGAACCCCGTATACATGAACATTTTTTGGGATTCATACCTATTGACTGTTCGACAGGAGAAGCATTAACAGACACACTTTTCACACAACTTGAAGAAATGAAGCTACCACTAAGAAATATGCGTGGACAAGGATACGACAACGCCGCCAACTTGAAGGGAAAACACATTGGAATTCAAAAATATCGGTATGGAGAACCATACATGACTTCCGTATTCTAAGTTTTATATTTAAAATCATTTTCGAAATGAAATATTACCATAGAAACTACTTCTTTCTACTTACTGCTTCAGCCTTAACCACAGTACTGTGGTCACTAACGTATACCACCTCACGTTATCGCACTCGATTTTCACTGATGATGGATGTCGATGGCATTGCCGAAACGTCTGGTTTTGTAGAAAACATTGGACTACGGCCAAATATCCCGGGAAGGAATTTTAACAAAAACTACTTCTTTGTTGCCGATAACGTTGTACACATATATATAAAAAATATTTATCTAAAAATAAACTTTTTCTTGTGAAACTTACTGTTTTTCGTTGGACGCATTTCGGCGTACGTATCCGCCTTCTTCAGCTTCGAGTCAGACTGCCATCATTTCGTAACAGTTGTTGTGTGGAAGGTGTAGTGGGGGTGGTGTGTGGAGGAAGGCGATTGGCGCGGGGATTCAACTTGATGTTTGTTTTTTGTAAAATTGTGTCAAAAAGTGTATGTGATTTATATTGTAATTGATCATTAAGTATGTTGTTTGGTTGTGTTGTGTGGTGTTTAGACAACCAAACAACATACTTAACGATCAATTACAATATAAATCACATAACTTTTTGACACAATTTTACAAAAAACAAACATCAAGTTGAATCCTCGCGCCGATACCCTTCCTCCACACACCACTCCCACTACACCTTCCACACAACAACCGTTACGAAATGATGGCAGTCTGACTCGAAGCTGAAGAAGGCGGATACGTACGCCGAAATGCATCCAACGAAAAACAGTAAGTTTCACAAGAAAAAGTTCATTTTTAGATAAGTGTTAGTGCTGTGAAAGAAGAGATGAATAATCAAGACAACTATAAAAAATATGCATAAAATTAATGGCTTGTATAAGTTAATGATTGATCTCCATTAAGTAGTGCTCAAGTTTCCAAAGTTTTAATATTATGATGTCCGTAATTAAAACATCAGAGCAGGTTTATTGTGAATGAGGGTACACCGTGGACAAAAATTTTCAACATTTCCTATTGAGCGTTGCTTAGAGTAAAGCTGCAAATCTACAGTGTATGTTTCACAGAACAAACGCGCGAAAAAGAAGGAGCGCTCCAAAGTCACTCATGGACCCTCAGCATCTTGCAGAGGGTTTGTTCCCTAAAGACGAAAAGTCTGTCTATGAATCGTTCCTCTGTAAACACGTGCAGTTACACTGCCCAGCGATCCACAGGAAGCAAATTGATGTCCATTTTTTCGGCTTGCACGCGTTATGTTGGTGTGGGTTTCGGCACTTTGCATTTAAAAAACGTGCATATGTAAGAAAATAAACACGAGTGAGGCCAGAAATAACGCGAATTTTGTGTGTGTGTGTGTGTTTTCCCTGCCTTTTTATTGCTGTAGTCATAATAATAAAATGGAAACATGAACATTACATAACTGAGATATGCTTACCTGCCACGAACGATATATTATTTTATACATGTATATGAACTCATACATAATTTACATTAAAAAGAAAAAATTATAATTTTATTGCCTGGCAACAAAATTATTTTATTTTTAACAATTACCATTGTTTGAAAAAGTTTAAATGAATTTTCAAGTACTTTACTGTTGTTAAAACGTAAAAGGTTGCTGGTAAACTATACCTTCCCCATAACCGATCTTCACCAAAATCGAAAGTCCTTGAGATCTCTACAATTCAGGGACGTATGCAAAAAATTATTTGATTCTGTTTGAATTTGCGGCTGTTATCGTTTGCCATAGAAAATACCCTTGATAAAAAATCGTTGCAGGTAAACTACCCCTTCCCCTTAACCGATCTTCACCAAAAACAATAGGTCTTTAGTACTCAACAAATCAGGGGTGTATGCAAAAACGTATTTGATTCTGTTTGAATTTGCGGCTCTTATCGTTTGCCATAGAAAATACCCTTTTAAAACATAAAACGTTGCAGGCAAACTACCCCTTTCCCTTAACCGATCTTCACCAACACCAATAGGTATTGAGAACTCTACAATATAGGGCTGTATGCAAAACATCATTTGATTCTGTTTGAATTTGCAGCTGTTATCGTTTGACATATAAAATACCCTTGTTAAAACATAAAACGTTGCTGGTAAACTACCCCTTTCCCTTAACCGATCTTCAACCAAAAACAATAGGTCTTGAGTACTCTACAAATCAGGGCTGTATGCAAAAAATTATTTGATTCTGTTTGAATTTGCGGCTGTTATCGTTTGCCATAGAAAAAAATCTACAGACAGACACACACACACAGACAGACACACACACAGACACTTTTCGGAAAACATCTTTTTTTCATGTTTTGAGTGTAGTACAATCAGAATCTGCAATAATCTCGAACACGATTTTTTTTGCCATCACCATACTTCCATTTCCTTAAGGAATATGGAAGTAAAAGGATATTGGACATGAACCCTCGTGCATTCTTCGTACCATGTAGGTCACACTCTCTTAATCTTGTCGTAAATGACGCTGCCTTATCTTGCACTGATGCTGTTAACTTCTTCAGCACTATACAGGAAATTTATAAGTTTTTCTCTGCTTCGACACATAGGTGGTCTGTGCTGACAGAACATGTCAGTTCTCTAACGGTGAAACCCTTAAGTGAAACTCGGTGAGAAAGTCGTATTGATGCAGTGACTCCTATTCTGTATCAAGCCGGGGAAATCTACGATGCATTATATGCAGTCTACTGATCCCAGAACTGATGTGTTTGGAAAAAACACAGCTAATGGTCTAGCTCGCAAGATTAAGAGTTTCAAGTTCATTTGCTGTCTCGTAGTTTGGCATACAGTTCTATTCAGAATCAATCTTGTAAGCAAAATGCTTCAAAAAGAAGAAATGGACATTTCAAAAGCAGTTGAAATGATAGCAAAAGTAAAAAGTCATTTTGAAGTAATGCGAACAGATAGAGGGTTAGAAGAGCTACTAGTTGATGCAAGAGAAATTACAGAGACTCTCGAAATTGACCCGCTAATCCCGAGTGAGTCACAAGTACGACAACGAAAAACCAAACGTCAGTTTGAATATGAGACCTCTGATGAGCTCATTGCGGATCCCAAAATTTCTTTCAAAAGTAACTTTTATTTTTATGTTTTGGATCAAGCCATAAGCTCACTGGAAGAACGATTTTCTCAACTAAACCCCACCATAATGACCTATTTGGGTTTTTATACAAAATAAAAAATGAAGACAAGGATTACCTGATAAAGAAATGTGGTGACCTGCAGATGGCCTTAACAGATGAAGACCATTGTGATATTGAGGGGTTCCAACTTCAACAGGAACTGTTGGTCTTACTCTCCCTACTGCCAGATGAAAATGCTAAAAGACCCTTGACGTATTAAAATACTTGACAAGTAACCACCTGACTGAAAATTTCCCTAATGTGTCAATTGCACTGAGAATTGCCCTCACCCTCTCTGTCAGCGTGGCTCCAGGCGAAAGGAGCTTCTCAAAATTAAAATTAATTAAAAATTATTTGAAATCTAACATGTGTCAGGAGCGCCTCGTGGGACTCGCCATGATGTCGATTGAGTTTTACATTCTCCAAGACATTGACATGGATGTCATTGTTAGAGACTTTGCAGATAAAAAAGCTCAGAAGGTTCTGCTGTAATCATGTCATCATTAGTAGTGTTCAATAAATGTTGTTCGTTGTTGTTTTTGTTTATACATATACATACCGGTACATAAATAAAAAATGTGTAATGGATATCATGTGCATATTTTTTAAGTCCTACGTATTCCTGTATCATGCATTTTGAGAAACGAATTTGAGTATTAATTTTGCTCTTTGAAAAATGGGCTTTAAATTATTAAAACCACTGTAATAAAATGTAAACTACAGGCTAGGATTAGGTGGGTGGGGGGGGGGCAAAAAGTCACTGCCTGGGTGAAAATTTTGCCTTAGGCCGTCCCTGTACCTGACTAAACTGATATGTTTAGTCGGCCAGCTTTAATTAAAATTTGGCTGCATTTAAAATAGTTTAAGGTCTAGTTTCAAACTCATGGTTATTATATTTTTATAGTTATTCAGAAATCTGATTCACACGTACACCCACCCACACACACACACACACACACCTCTACAGCAATTTTGAAAATGGAATTTTTCACCAGTGTAGTATAAACATAAATATATAACATCTTGAAATACACTGCAAGTAGGTTTATTTTCACCTGACGTGCCTTTCACAGAAATTATTCTGTATCTTCAGAGGTTAGTTTGAATTGTAATTGAATGTTTCGCTTACAATACAGCTAACGGATAATCGATTTTACTTTGATTCTATTTTCGGTTGTAGTGTTTATGTAGTCAGCTATTATATGTTTAATGTTTTATTTTATTATTTTAATAAATGTATGATTTTAAATAAATCATTTTTTTATTTGAATGTGTTCTTTAATTATTAGATTGTTATTTATGTGTTTGCAAATATTAAGATTTTCCAGATATTTATTTTGTTACCTTTTTTGTACGTTTTTAAGTAATTTGACATTTTGTTTGTGTGGAAATTTATGTTTATTGTTTAAACAGTGAGTGGCTAAATTAGATTTGTAAATATTAGGTTTTAAAAACGCATTGCGATGTTGAACGAATCTCTTGGACAGTTTTTTCTTTGTCTGGCCTATGTAAAATTTATTGCAATCTGGACATTCTATTTTGTAAACTCTATTTTTATTATGAATGTTGAATTTAGTTTTAGGGTTTATTTTATTAAAACCAATATTATCCGTGTTATAAGATATTTTTAAGTTTGTATCTTTAAATAGTTTGCTTAGTTTACGAGTTATGTTTCCGTGATAAGTAAAGTTGATATATTTTATATTATATTAGTGGAAGGATTTTTACATGAAGGTTTGTATGGTGTATGTTTAACGAGTTTGTTTTATTTTATTTTCTGATGTATTGATAGTTTCTATTTTGTACCCATTGTCAATTGCTATTTGTTTGACAATATTGCTATTTCTTTCTTGTTCATTTAATGGGATTCTATACATACGGTATATTTATATAGTATATACGGTATATTTTTACATACGGAATGCTGCCATTTTATGTTGGGAAGGATAATTAGACTTATTTAGAATTATTAAATTAGTTTGAGATGGTTTTCTGTATATCGAGTATTCAAAATTATTTTCAATTCTGTTTATGGTTAGGTCTAAGTAATTCAGTTTATTATTAGATTCTTCTTCTGGTGTCAATTTTATTTTGTTATGTAAATTGTTAATTGAATTGAATATATTAGAAATATTAATGACTTTATTTTGGGATATAGAGTGTTTTATATATTTGAATATATTATATGGGAGACCTGTAGGAAACTCAACTAGTTACTTACAAAGGAATATTACTATATGGGTGATTCCATGTGAAACTGAGCCTGATATGAAAAAATTAATTGTTTTGAAACAAATATTTTTTATTAATTATAAGCAAGAAAATGGCTTGAATTTTGCAGTCCTGAAAATTGAGCTTTTAAAAAAATATATTTTAGGAGGACTCTTTCGTTAAAGTTGGCGCTTCTGTTGATCATCAGCTGGAGTAATTTTGATGGTTAAAGTTGTCATTTGTTTGCACCTAAGCAGTAGCCATTGTGTATTGTTGAGGTGTGTGGTTCAAGAGCAGAGTTTTGTCTTCTGATCAAGCATAAGATTGTATAAAAAGGTAAGTTTAAACATGTAATAAATGTAGATGATGCACCGATTTGTCCCACCCGTGACAAAAACATGAAAAAGTTTGTATTCAGACCTAACTCTTTTCGAGGTTATGTTTGTTTTTAGTTTGAGTAAGAAAAACTATTAAATACATCCAATAGATCAATAAAAATATATTAATACACTATTCACAACATAAAAATGCCAACTTTTATTTTGTCCCACCCATGACAGTTTCATGATACTTAATATGAACTCTTCTACACTGTTACTCGTTTCTAGTTTAGAATCAAAGCTTTCTATATATGTCTACATTTACAAAGTTAATTTTAGTTATTGGTGGACTAATTATTCTTGTTTTTCTTTCTTTCTTCCTTCCAGAAAATGGTAAAAACAACATTGGCAGAGCGGATGAGAAAACTCAGAGAAAAGTTGCGGCAAGATGGCGATAAATATGAAAGGCACAAAGAAAATGAGATAGAAGAAGACGAGAAAATATGAAGTTGAAAGTGTCCTTGTGTAACAAGTCTTTGATGGAAAAGTGTAAGAAGGAAACTGAACGGAAAAAGAAATATAGACAGAAATTAAAGGCAATGCCAGTAGATCCACAGTCTGGAGATCTTGATGTTTCTTTTTGCTAGTTGGGATCGTACAAATGCCCTCAATCTCTAGGAAAAGCTATTTCTTGCATAAAAAAAGTTGCCTTATAGTCCTTCAAAGAAAACAGCAATAATTAGAAAACTGATTTATGAAAACTTGCCTACAAAAATGGCAAGGCAGATTTTTTCTGAAGATAAGAAGGTGTCAAATCACATGATTCCAGAAGACCACCTTTTGAGAACTGAACATTTTTTGAAGTCTGATGAAGTAAGCAGACAAGCACCTGGCATCAAGGATGTCAAATCTGTTGCAGATCCAAAAACTGGGAAAAGATAAAATTTGCAAAAACGTCATATGACTATGACAGTAAAAGAGGCATTTGCTTTATTTAAGGAAGAGAACCCTGATGTCATTATCAAATCTTCAAAATTTTATGAGTTACGGCCTAAAAATGTATTGTTGTCATCTGAAATGCCTCACAATGTATGTGTGTGCAAGTATCATGCCAACTTTAGCTTTCTAGTTGAGGCCATTCACAAGAAAGTCAGTAGTTTCCCAGTTAATCATGCTGATCTTCTAAATCTTGTTTGTTGTGATATAAAAAGTGAGAAATGTATGACAAATGAATGTGACAAGTGTATCATGAATTTGCACACCAAAATTGATGGAGAAGTTGATACATCTGAAATAGTTCAATGGAAACAGTGGACTGAAGATGACTGTTGCCCAAAATTGATTGTAAGTGATGGAACTATTGATGAAGCATTAACAGAACTTCAGGCTCAATTAAAGAAATTCAAAGAGCATTATTTTGTAAAAAGGTTGCAGTCTGCAACTTTCAAGGACATGAAAACCTCTGTTAATGATGATGAGATAATATTACAAATAGAGTTTGAGGAAAATTATCTAGCACTCACTCAAGATGAGATACAAAGCGCTCATTGGAGCCATAAGCAAATTACAGTGATTACTGTTTGTGCTTGGACAAAAAAAGGAATACAATCATTTGCTATTATTAGTGATGAACTATCGCATTACAAGTATTCTGTGTATGCTTGCCTAAAACTGATAATCACAGAAGTAAAGAAAGAAATTCCGAACTTGTCCTCTGTCAAAATTTTTTCTGATGGTTGCTCAGGACAATTTAAGAACAGGTTCACTCTTTCCAACCTATGCTACATGATGGAAGATTTGTTTGTGACAGGAGAGTGATTCTTTTTTGCTACGTCACACGGAAAAAGTGCAGTTGACGGTATAGGAGGTATAACAGAAAGAGCTGTTTGGAATAAAGTGAGGCAAAGAAAAGTTATAATCAACAACGCAAATGACTTCCTAGAATGTGCCACATCAAGTATTGCTGGAGTACATTTTCATACCTTAACAAGTCAAGATATTGATGAAAACAGAAGCACTCTAGACAAACACTGGGAATCTGGCAAGAAAATTGAGGGGATCGAAATAACCATTATTTTAATGGATACAACAAAAATAATATAATTTGTGGTAGAACCTTTCTTAAAGCTACATTAACAAGAGCGCAAGATTTTGAACCTAAATCCAGTGTATACCATGTGATTTATACTGATTCTGAGGTGAGTGATGAAGAGTCAAATCCCAGTGATTTGCCAACAACTGAAGAAACAAATTCAGAACATACGGTGAAAAAGATCAACAAACCTCGGACATTCATTTTGGTGCAATTTGAAACTGAAAGAAAGAAATCCACCAAATACAGATATGCTGCTATTGCAAAGAGCTATGTAGAAGAAGACAGAGAAATTAAGGTTATGTACATGAAATCGGTTGGAGATTCTCCTAGAGTGTTCAAAGTTGACGAAAAAGATGTATCTTACATTGACTTTCAACAAGTTCTATCTATACTCTCAAATCCAAGATTAAAACATGTTAGAAACACTGTATTTTATGAGTTTTCAGGAAATGTAGACATTTTTGAAAGTGGATAAGGTAATGCAGTTTTTTATCACACTAAGAGTTTTTTAAAATGTAAAATTTAGATTTAGGACTTTAAAAATGTAGTACTGAAATTTCTGTTAATTCTCTTTGAAATGTATCAATAATCTTACAAAAAATCTATAATTAACCTTACCTTAATGTATGCTATTGTATAATGTTTAAATTTGTTAAATAACACATACTATACCTTTTTATATACATAAATTATGGTATTTATATCTGTATGGTAATGGTCAAAACATGGTACACGTGTGTACTTACCATGATTATTGCCGGTGAACACGTGCTGCTCCGTTTTTAACACTTTTTTACCTAAGGGTTGCCAGGATTCGTTACAGCGAGATTTGTTTAAACAGAAAAAGTGACACAATGAAAACACAGGTTCTTTAGAGACTTTGAATACCTGTTTTAATTTCACACATAACAAAACATACAGATGTAAGACATACATCAAAGCCTACATCAAAATGGCGGCCAGTATTATTTTAAAACAAAATGGTGGCTATCTTTCTTCCTCCTTTTCTTTTATTAATTTAATTAAGTAAATACTGAGAAATCTCATCATTAATATTAGTTCTATTCTTTTGTTTCTATACTGCAGTTGAATTACTATATAGGAACACAAACCAATGCCCTATAAGTATATAGGCATGGCCACGCCCTAGTGCAATCACACGCTCACTCACACGTTACTGTAATTACATTTTATACAATTTAATATTTCGTTTATTGAGCTCATGAATAAAATAATAAGAGAGATATATTGTGACTTCTCTGTGGTAAGTGGATCGTCGCTCCCTCGCTGGCCTCAGATGTATCCCAGGAGTATGATCGGTGTTGGCTTCATTTCTAGTTTTGGATTTTCTGCACTGACTCTACATTAAAGGTTTTATGATATATACTTTTGTTTACTGTTCTCTATTTTTAGATCACATTTTATAAGATTCTGATTGTTTTTACAACTTTTTGATGAAAATTACTGCCAACAGCGATACATTGCTGTGGCCTCTCTGGTGTACTGTGCTGAACTGAGACCGATTAATGTACAATTTTATGCTTGTGTGCGTGAGTTTGACGTCATTAAGCTCTGTCATGCAGAACAACGCCTAGTCGTACGCATTGTTTTCAGTGCGTCATTGTTTTTTACTATGACGGAATAGCGTTATTGTCCAATCACAATGTATATGTAAAAGACTTCGTCACCAACTCCGCCATGGTTTTTTCCGACTCCTGCACGTTCCAACGGTGACCTTGGTATGATACACTGACTGATTCTGCTTGGTTCTCTCTTTATATTGGGACAATGGACCTAACCATTCTGTATGTTCATAATTACACAATAAAACATTGAAAATCACCCTTATAACCCATAATTATGGAATGGGGTCAAGATGTACTGTTACAAATTGTAGAAATAAAAATGGTTTTATTACATAAAACTGCTCGAGTTTCACACGAGTCCCACCCGTGACAAGGCCCTGTCCTATCCGTGACAGTCATTGATTACAAATTTTGTGGTAAATATTAATAATTTTGTGCTCTCCAGAAATGTGTCCTGTTAAGAATTTTGCATTCAATGTAAATGTATTGATTAAAAAATGATTGGGATGTACAGTTCACAGAGATTACTACCTATGATCAGAATGTTCCAAGCTGTGTCCATTTTCTGTCCCACCCATAACAAATATTTAAATGTGGATAACAATTAAGTATTTTTGCTAATTATGTTAAAATTAATACTAAACCACAAAACAAGTACGGTATTTTTGTATTAAATAACATAATTTTTTAAAATTTCCACTTTATATTATTGAATATATTTACTTTTGACTGTTGAAAAACACAGTCCAACTGTCCTACCCGTGACAATGGAATCGCCCATATACATAAATCTTAAAAACAGGGGAAATCATAGAAAAAGAGCAAGGATATGGGAAATTTGCTATACTAGGATGCAGTTTGTTAAAGTTGTAGATATTATACTTTAATCATAATAAAAGGAAATATATAAATAAAAGTAGACAAATAAGTTTACAAATGTAATAATTTATTTTATATCAAATATAAAAACTCATGGAGTATTCACTGGATGTGATGGAATTTAACAAAGTAAAAATGTATATAAAAATGATTTAAATAAATAGAGAACATTATAAAAATATTTATACAAGTTGGAATAAAAACAATTTTAATGTTTTAAAGCACCTTTACAGCTTCATTCACTAGCACAAAAAGTTTTTTTTTCAACTGTCTAATGAAAGCTTTTAACGTAAAAACAACTTCAACAAGTCACAATGTGTGCATATGGCACTGTTTGTTTCAATAGAGCGCTTGCAGTTGTCAATATCAGCACTTTCCTGATAAAACGAATTTTCCAGATAATTAAAAAGTAAACCTAAAATGAGTTATTGCTAAGAAATTTTAAGAATGAATTAATATAACAAAAAAGAAAAGGTACAAATTCTACAGCTGGTTCCATAATCAAAACTCCTGAACAATCTGAAGTCTTATATAATCCATTAAGCTTGATTTTTGAATTTTTTGACAGCTCTTTACAAAAGGACTGTTAAACAGTAACTAGTATACTCCCTGAGAGAACTCATTCACTACTTTGAACAAAGTACATTTATTATTAGATAAATTTCAATATTAGGCCTACATAATTTTTCAAATTTGGAAAAAATTTCAAAATCACGATTACTCTACTATTTCTTTAGTAATACAACAGTTCTGGAGAACACAACCAAATAATAAACACTAAATGTTCGAAACATTCTGATTTGGTTTCTAAGGCTTTCACGGCCGGTGTCAATGCAGTTGGAAACATTATTTGCCAAATTACTAGGCCATGGTCCATCATTTTGTGCCACGGCCAAAAATGGTGGCATCAATAAAGTTGGAAACATTATTTGCTGGGTTGTTAAACCATGGTCCATCATTTTTTGGCTGTGGCACAAAATAGTTGACCATGTCCGAACAACCCAGCAAATAATGGTTCCATCTTTATTCTGATGTGGGTTACAATTCCTTTTAGTCTGACACCCTGCTGGATTTTTACTTTTTTTTTTTTCAAAATTTTGACCTCTTTTTTGGACCCTGGCTTCCTTAATTTTGAAATTTCCAAGAATTAATACTATATTCAGATGTTGGTTAAAATTCTCTTTAATTTAATACCCCACATGAATTTTTACAATTTTATCAAAGTGAAAACCTTTTTGATCCCTGACTTCAAAAAATTTTGAAATGTTAAAAAAATGAACATTTAACATTAGTTAAACAATGAACATACAGTCTGAACTATATTCAGACTGGTTAAAAATCCCTTTTACTGTGGGTAAAAATATGGAGATGCATGCCAAGTTTATTATGAAAATCGGTTAATGCGTTCGAAAGTTATTGTGAAACATACCACAAACAGACAGATAGATAGAAAAACCGACAAGTGTCAAACGGTTGAGTTAAAACTGAGAACTCACTTTGCTTATTCAGAAAAAGAGAGACTTGCAATTTACTGGTCATAAATACTTGGACAGCTGAAAGAATATCATGGAATCATCATCTTCAAGGATTAAACCAAGAATGGTTTGTTTCGGTCTCAAATAGGCAAAGGTTAGAGCTGGTCACTCCAGCACTTCCTTGGATGTCCCACACCTCTCCATCCCCTCAGCTTATAGTTCCATAGTTGTTTGGAGATCATCCATTCGGCAAAGATGTTTCCACCAATTTAGCCGATACTGGGCAATCCTGTTGAGTATACTCATAATATTTGTGAGTTCCTGCCATATATTTGTGTTTCTTCTGTGATCATGGAGAGTATACCCTGCCACGTGCCTGAGAAATCTCATTTCAGCCGCTTGGATGCGACTGGCTTGGCCTTTCATCAGAGTCCAATTCTCGGAGCCATAAACCATAAAGAAGTGTGGGAAAGATGATGGAATGAAAACAATTGTAGAGCGTAAGGCTGATGAAACGGAAAGGGCCTGCAAACCAAACATCAAGAACAAATTCATATGTTAATGAAAAGGTGGTGTAACAGAATGTAGAATTCCAAGTGTTGCTTCTAATGAGGAAGTTAAAGAAGAAGACAAAAAGTAATTATAATAACAAAAAGTTTCAACCAACTTGAAACATACGACTTCTATGGAACTCATTTGCTGATTTTCTGAAAAAGAAAGTATATAGATTTTGGAACTTCTATTTTAACATGTCAGAAATAGTGCTTGATTGTTGACATTCTGTGTTTACTTGTTGCTCTACTGTGTAATGTCTAGTTTTTGTATTCAAAACGACTTCATCACTCTGTGCACCCAACGCACATAATTTGGTAACCGTGTGTATATGCCAAACTTTCCTTTCTTGCCACAACCTTCGCCGAAACTCGTGATGCCGAACACAGTCCACCTTCCTTGTCCATCTCTGCAGAGCAAAGGTCCTCCGGAATCCCCAGCACACGAGTCCATCCTTCCCCTTTTGTAACCAGCACAAAACATGTTGCCTGTAATTTGGTAATCTTCATAGACTTCGCGACACTCTTCATTTGTTACAATTGGAACCTGAAAATTTAAAGAAGGTTGATTAGTTTAGAATTAATGTTAATAGATTCTGTTTGAAAGTGTAAAAAATGTAGAAACAAATTATACTTACTTAATGTCTGTTATTAATGAAGAAATATCATTATTTTAATATGATAGCAGAGCCAAGATTTAGTTTCAGGCAGGGAAAAATCAGATCGTTTGTGGGTTCAATCCTACCAAATGTATACATAATCTTATATGTTCAGCAATCTACTTTAGGTACTCAATCTCTGCATTTCCTTGCAATCTTCCTTTCCACTACACTCTCTATCATCAAAGTCCTATCACTTGGTATCTCAGCCAGTGCCCTGTCAATCTGTCTCTTCTTCTTTGGCTGAGAAGAAACTGAAGGAATTCTATATTCTTGGGATTCCCTATGGGTCTTTAATATAGCAGTTCCCCTGCATCCTATATGGTAGATGTATCTGTCTTTGGGGACAGTTTCCTGGCACAAGTACAAGACGTCCTGTAATTTCTAACTGCTCCTCTGCTCTCTTAAGAGAACATTGGTATTTGGTAGATGCAGATAATTGGTCTGCAGGTCTGTGATAGCCAAAAGGTACTCATCCCATACCAAAAGGACTATGATTAGGTATTTCCTTTCCTTCAGGTGTGAGACCTAAAGGATGTTTATCATCCTATCAAGTATCTGAAGGATGATAATACTGCTTGCACTAAAAAAAAATATTCAAGCATGATAACCTATCAGGGTTTATTTATGGGGGGGGGGGGGCTGAATGGAACTGGACCCCCTGAAGGTTGAAAAAGTTGGCAAATTTTCTTAATCTCTGAATTTTCAGGCAGTTTTATTTGTTTTCAGCTGTGTACAGTAATCTAGTAGTAGGTCTTTTTTAAATATATAAATAGATTTATTACACAGCATTTAGGTATACATTTGAAATATGGAATATAGGCAAATCAATGTAGTCAATAAGTATCTTTTAACAATGTTTTAATAACGTGTATTTTTATTATATTATTATTATTATCATCATCATCTGCAACGATTAAACCGAGGATGGTTTGTTCCGGTCTCAAACAGGCAAAGTCTAGAGCTGGGGTCACTGTACTGCTTCCTCGGACGTCCCACACCTCTCCGTTCCCTCGGCTTATAGTTCCATAGTTGTTTGGCGATGCGGTAGTCATCCATTTGGCAAAGATGTTCCCACCATTTCAGCCAATATTGGGCAATCCTCTCGAGTATACTCATAATATTTAGTTCCTGCCTTATATCTGTGCTTCTTGTATGATCACGAAGAGTATACCCTGCCACGTGTCTCATTTCAGCCGCTTGGATATGACTGGCCTGGCCTTTCATTAAGTCCAATTCTCAGACCCATTAAAGAAGTGTGGGAAGGGTCCACCTTGTAAAATTTTAGGATTCACTTTGTAAATGTGTTATTATCATTCACTTTAAAGGAACTAATTTCAGGATGCTTTCATGTGTTTTCAGCCACTTTGAAGACTAACATGTTGATTAGTCTTAACTTGTTTTTTCTTTTGTATGAAACCTGTCCTCAATCTGCCCCCCAAAGCCAAACTCTAGATATGCCACTGTAACCTATTATCTTCCTTGGCCCATCAAGTAGCCTTTATACAGGAGGGCAAGACTCCCTCTTAGTCATACAACTGTAACTATAATTATACCAACCTTATCTTCCCTGGAAGAACTGCGTAGTAGGGTGGGCCGAATTTTTATAATATTTTTATTTTGAAACGCTATACTGCAGAAAACTTGCCTCTAGGGCACCTAAATAAAACGCAGATGAAATAAATAAAAAATATCACATTTATCGGTAGCGCATTGTGCTTAAATATTTGAAATTTATTGAAAAATACAAGGTTATCTTGGACCTATAAAAATACAAGATAAAAAATTGCTATATTGAAAAGCTTTAAAAGTAATGCAAAAAAACACGTTGGATTAAGATAACTACAAAAATTACTTTATTCTGGGTAGCGCAAAGGATTACAAATCTGTAATTAAACATATTTTTTACGAACCGTACGCGACGCGCAACGGTGTCTATTGTAGCCCGTCACCACTTCTAGAGTTCCGGTTGTCGCGCTGCACCTGTACTGCATCCCCCCCACCACACCATTGCTATGGAATTTACCCACAATGCAATGCAAAGCGCGTGCGCCTCCCGCCATTTGTGAGCTCCGTGACACAACAGTATCTGTCAGTGTTGAGCCAGGCAATGACCGTGACGGTGTGTTTCAGTAGTGTTTGCTTCAATAATGTTAGTTTATAACTGATAAGTGTGTTTGTTTTAGTAGTGTTTGTTTATAACATTATTTTATTACTGTGTCCTAATGGCTGTGTCTAAGAAAATTACTCGCAGCGAGTTTAATTGTCCGTTATTCGGTCACCCAAAGGAGTTATCTGCGAGTAAACTCCCGACGTATGAAGACATTCTCAAGTGTTTTTTCAATGAACATTACAATTTGGCATTGAAAGCAAACAACAGGTCAGTAAGTTTTTCTCAAGTTTCAAATATTGTGGCACCACAAGTTAAAGCCGTGTTTGATAAAGCTTCCATACCAACAGTTACGCTTTACAGAATTGTTCAGTTAATTAATGCATACCATAACAGTTATCATAATCTTATGAAGTCTTATAAGCGGGATAAGGAAAAGGAAAAGTTCAAAAAGAGAGTTGAGGAATTCAAGCAGAAATCTTTGTTACTATTTGATATCTCTGCTTGTAAGTGCAAAATAACTTTAGACTGCAATTGCCAAAAGGCCACTGAAGTTTGTGAGTGCCCTGTGTCTATTACGTGTACGTGTGAAAAAGCAAAAAAAAATACCAGTCATTGAACTAAAATTCATGTACTTGCAAAGAAAACATGGCATAGGAAAAATTGGAAGTGTAGACGTAAAGGAAACAAAAAAAATTACTCAAAGACTTGAAAGAAAGGTAATTGAACATAAAACAACTCATTCCACAATTGATGCGATAGCACAGCCATCTTGCTCAAAACAAACAGATACAGAAACTTGCCTGCCAAAAGAGGTAGTAAGTAATTCGTCTGAAGACACTGAAAATGACAGCGATGAAGATTTTAAATTACCAAAGTCTGAAATTAAGTCACCATGGCAGATGCGCGTTAAATTGAAAAATACTGCGCTGACTAGTGATCGGTTTGGATTGTCAGATAGAGCAACGGCAGCTGTGGCTTCAAGTCTGTTGCGGGATTTTGGTATTGTAACTGATGAAGACAACACCTATGTTGTTGACAAAAATAAACTTAGACGGGAAAAAAGTGTTAACCGTTCAGTACTTCAAATGCAAAACGAGGAAAAGCATAACCCACTTCAAGGACTGTATTTTGATGGAAGGAAGGATAACACTCCCGTGATTGAAAAAGTTAACTCAAAGCAGTTTCGAAGAACAATAAAAGAGGAGCATTACACGATTTTAAAAGAACCAGGTTCTGTTTACATTGGCCATGTTTCACCCTCTTCTGGTTCTGCTGAAGACATTGCTAACAGCATTATCTGTTATTTAACTGAAACTGGATTTTCACTTCAGGAACTGGACGTAGTTGGATGTGATGGCACCGTTACTAATACGGGTTGGAAAACAGGTGTCATTCGTAAAATCGAAGAACACATTAAAAGACCACTACAGTGGGGGGGGGGGTGTCTCTTACACTTTAATGAATTGCCATTCCGGCATTTGTTTCAAGCTTTAGATGGTGAAACAACGGGATCAAAATCATTTAGTGGTCCGATTGGCACACAACTCAGTAAATGTGAAAAACTCACGGTAGTAAATTTTGACAGTATTGAGTGTGAGATTCCAGATATTGACCGAAAAATACTAAGCAAAGTTCAACAGTACCTGCTGGACATTAGTTGTGCTATAAAAGCAGGTAACTGCCCTGAAGATTTATCTGCTCGTGAACCTGGCCCACTTTCCCACTCAAGGTGGTTAACAACAGCGAACAGAGTTCTCCGATTGTATATAAGTATCGAAAACCCAACAGATGAACACAAGATCTTAGCTTCTTTCATCTTAAAATCATATATGCCTATATGGTTTCAAATTAAAGAAGTAAATATTTCACAAATGGACCAGAACATGTATTTGAAGTTATAAAATCTTCAAGATTCCTTCCAGAAAACTTGCTAAAGGTCATTGACCCAGTAATTGAGAGAAACGCATTTTTTGCCCATCCAAAAAACTTACTTTCGAGTATGATGGTAGATAAAAGGAATCATGTAAGAGAGTTGGGTTATAGAAGAATTATAAAGGCTAGAAACGTAGCTTCTAAAAGGAAGTCAATTAGGAGTTTCCAAACACCCAAAATCAATTTCCAAGCTAAGGACCACATCGAAATGATTCACTGGGGCACTACTACACTTTCACCACCACCTTTGCTGCGAAGAGTCACTGATCAAGAGATTTGGTCTAAGGTCAAATCAAGTGGAACAGCAGCTGAATGGAACTTTAACAAATTCCCATGTCATACCCAAGCAGTAGAACGATGCATCAAGCTTGTCACCGAGGCAAATCAAAAGGTGGTTGAATTTAGTTCAAGAGATGGTTTTATAAGAATGACACTTCTTTCAAGATCATCAATGCCAAGTTTTTCAAGCAAATCTAAATTCAAACTACCTGAATAAGACAAGTAAAAAACTACATTGGCTTACAAACTAAACATTCCAATTGACAGAAAATAAACTTTTATTTGTTTCTTTAAAGTACGTCAATTTTGGTTTTTTATGTTGTTTTTGAAGTTTAATGTACTAATAAAATAAAGTAAAATGTATTATTTTTCAATTTATTTATCCTTACTACATGTTGTCCCGCTAAAATGAGCCGATAATTGATTGTACCAGGAGTTATCTCTACTTTATTTTTTGGAAAAAGTACGAAATTTGTATATTTTCTCAAAGTTTCAGGCTAATGTGCTACCACCAGGTATAAGATAATATAATTTACCTTTTTTATTTACACATAACTGTTCTAGAGGCAAGTTTTCCATGGTATAGCACTTAAAAATATTAATTTTTTATTTTTCGGCCCACCCTACTGCTTAGAGTCTGAAACCTAACCTGCAACCCACTGGATTATGGCCAACAGCGTCAGCTACTAAGTGGCGCCAGTGCTAATGAAGAAGATGAAAATGAATATATATATATATAAATCACTTTCTGCTACAGTCCGTTTCTTGATGTATATAATACATTTAATATTTATACATAAATTTACCTCAAGATGTTATTTTTCTATTTGGAACATGTTTTGGGTACTATCTTGTACCCATCCTCAGCCTTCCGGTTTTTTTGTCTGGTGAAGTACATATGTGTTGTTGGATGACTATTATTATTGTGGCTTCCTGTTGGCTTCTGGTTTTCAAGTTGATTTTATTGTGTATGATTGTGGTGTATGTGTTAGTTTTTTTGTGTATTTTCAATGTTGAGTGCTTTGAATATTGTGTCATGTTTTGTATTGATTTGTATTTGTTCAGGTATTAGTTTGTTTTCTGTTTTATGTTTGTATATTTGTAAATTTTCCCATATGTTCATTATGGTGCCTTTGTGTGGTATATGTTTTATTAGTGTTACATTGGTTATGTCTGGGAATTCATGTCCTGTGTTTATTGCATGTGTGGCTAAATTGGATTTATATTTCTGGTTTTTTGTATGCATTTAGGTGTTCAAAATAACGTTTTTTCAGCTGTTTTTTTGTTTGTCCTATATAACATTTATTGCAATCTTGGCATTCAATTTTGTATATACCGTTAGTTGTTGTATTATCTTTGTTGTGTGAGCTACAAAATATCATAAAAACACATGACCCAAATGGCATATGGATAAGATATGTAGATGATGGACTATATGTATCAAATAACAAAAACACAAATGCAGAGAACATACTGAAACAAATCAATAACATACATCCCAAAATACAATTCACAGAAGAAAAAGAAAAACATAACAAAATCAACTATTTAGACATAACCATCACAAGATACAACAAACACATACAATATGCAATATATAGAAAACCAACTTCCACTAACATCATTATACCTAACCATTCTGACCACCCACCACAACATAAAATGGCAGCATTTTATTCGTTATTTAACAGAATGTACAAAATACCCCTAAACAAACAAGAAACTGACAAAGAAAGAAATATAATATACCAAATTGGTTATGAAAATGGATACAATAAAAATACCATGATCAAAATAGAAAATAAAATCAAATACAAAATAAAAACTGAACAATTAAGAATTAATCAAACTGAACAACACATAAATAATAACAACAACAAAAAATGGGCCACATTCACATATATAAATAATAAAATGACAAAGCTAACAAAACTATTTAAAAACACAGATATAAAAATAGCATACAAAACTAATAAAAATAAATTACAAAATCTAAATAGCTCACACAACAAAGATAATACAACAACTAACGGTATATACAAAATTGAATGCCAAGATTGCAATAAATGTTATATAGGATAAACAAAAAAACAGCTGAAAAAACGTTATTTTGAACACCTAAATGCATACAAAAAACCAGAAATATATAAATCCAATTTAGCCACACATGCAATAAACACAGGACATGAATTCCCAGACATAACCAATATAACACTAATAAAACATATACCACACAAAGGCACCATAATGAACATATGGGAAAATTTACAAATATACAAACATAAAACAGAAAACAAACTAATACCTGAACAAATACAAATCAATACAAAACATGACACAATATTCAAAGCACTCAACATTGAAAATACACAAAAAAACTAACACATACACCACAATCACACACAATAAAACCAACTTGAAATACCAGAAGCCAACAGGAAGCCACAATAATAATAGTCATCCAACAACACATATGTACTTCACCAGACAAAAAAACTGGAAGGCTGAGGATGGGTACAAGATAGTACCCGAAACATGTTCCAAATAGAAAAATAACATCTTGAGGTAAATTTTTGTATAAATATTAAATGTAATATATATATATATATATATATATATATATATATATATATCAGTGTGTACTGAACTAACCTGAGCTTCTTGAAGAATGTCAGTTCCAAACATGTCTGAACTCCGCCGTTTGCCCCAGCCTATGATGGTGCAGAGTTGATTGGTGGGAAGAGTTTGACGTGGTTTTGGCAGACAGGCGACAGATCTGAATTTGTCAAACTTAACTGAAATTGGTAATCTAAGCAGCGCGACGTCATTGTCCACTGTGTCAAGGTCATACTCTGGATGAGATATTGACATTTCTACCTGGAAACACACAGAACACGTTATTAAAAAAATTTGTTGTGAAATATAAAGTTTGATCAAAAAATTTATCTAATTTTTGAATTTCCTGCAAAGGAAGTGTTCAATTGAAAAACTTTTATGCAATGTTGGAACACTTACCTGTGACAACTGTCAAAAGTTTTAGCCATATTGGATGAATATTTTAGATTTCACAGCTAATTAA
Source organism: Magicicada septendecula (assembly GCA_034769895.1). NCBI lineage: Eukaryota > Metazoa > Arthropoda > Insecta > Hemiptera > Cicadidae > Magicicada > Magicicada septendecula. The sequence continues at coordinate 911,462,405 of CM068368.1, forward strand.
GTAAGTTGTGTTTTTCTATGTTAGTCAGTTGTTTAATATTTTTTATATGCACAATCAAAGAACTTGCAATAAATTGGTGTAAGTAATAGCAAAGAGTCTGTAGTGAATGCATATAAATTCTTGGATTTCGTTGTCCATGACGTTTCCGTTACTTAACTAAATACAACTATTATATTAACGACTTGGAACACAAAGTTTTTTATAAGTAAACACAAAGTTTTACCTTACAACCTGAACCGGTTTTCACCTTTAAAAGGCTTCTTCAGAGGTTGCCGCTGGTAGCGCTGTCTGTCCTGTTGTGGGCGACGGAATCGAAGTTCGAAAGATCGATGTTGTGTGTGTGGGGTGAGATATGTTCGAATAATGCGTGCGATTTGAATTGTGTCTGTTCATTTAGGATGTCGTTTTTATTTGTTTTTGTGTGTTTGTATATTTCAAATTGTTCTAGAGTGTCTAGTTTTCGGCCTTTTGTGTGTACGTGTAGAATGTTCATGTTATTGTCGATGTTTTCATATGTGTGGTTTGCTTCAACGAGGTGGTTTGCAAAGGTGGATTCTGTAGTGGAGTGGAGTGCCTTTGTGTGTTCAGTGTATCTCTGTTTGAAGCTACGTCCTATCTGGCCTATGTAGAATTTGTTGCAATTTGAGCAATTTAGTTTGTAAACACCGGGTAGATCGAATTTGTTTTGTGCTTTGTGTGTGTGTTTTGATAGTGTGTGTTCTGTTTTGTTAGTAGTTTTATAAGCAATTCTGTATCCTGCTTTTTTGAATTTGTGGGCTATTTTTTCAGTTTGTGTGTTGATGTATGTTAGTGTTATGAATTTGTTGTTTTCTGTCTTTGTCTGTTGTTTGTTTTGTGTAGGAGTTTACTGACTGTTGTTCTGTCATACCCGTTAGATTCTGCTAGATATTTTATCGTGTTTAGTTCGTCTTTGTAGTCTTTTTCATCTAGGGGATGTTGTTAAGTCTATGTATCATGGTTCTGAAGGCAGCTAGTTTGTGTTGTATTGGGTGATTGGAGGAGTTGTGTATTAGTGTGTCAGTTGTAGTCGGTTTTCTGTATATACTGAATTTGTGCCTGTGTTCAAGTTTTGTGATAGAGAGGTCTAAGAAGTTTATGGTATTGTTGTGTTCGTATTCGGCAGTAAAGGTTATGTTTTTATGTATTTTGTTTATGTGCGTTAGTAACTGTTCACATTGTCTTTTGTTTCCCCTGTATAGTATTAGAATGTCATCAATGTATCTGTGCCAATATAGTATTTTGTGTGAGTGTCTGTCATTGTTTGTGAGTATTTTTGTTTTTTCTAAGTGTTGGAGGAAGACTTCTGCTAGGATGCTGGATATGGGGGAGCCCATGGGTAGACCATCATTCTGTGTGTAATATTTATTGTTAGTTTTGTTTTGTGATAATGTTCAGAGTTTCTGTTATTTCGTTGATAAGTTCGTCTGGTGTGTTGTTCTGTTTGTGTTTGTTTTGTATTGTACAACACACCAGTGTTGCCCCCTAAGCAACTAACGGATAAGTGAGTACAAAGTTACTTGTTGGTGCTGAATACTTCATTCTGCGCATGTGCCGATTGCCATACAAGTACAAAACGAAGCAAAACAGTGAGGTTCAGAATATCTCTATGCCAAAAAGACGAAGCTGTTTTTAACAGTTGAAAAATTCATACTGATGCTACATTTATTCTTGTGTGTTATGCAGATATATAATAGATTTTATAATAACAAATTATATATTATACTAGTCATCAACTTGGTAAATTTTGAAAAAAACGAATTATATTGTGTTATAACCTACAGAGTGGCTGATAGGCCATATAGTACTTTTTGTTAATGGGATTTCGGAGATGATGTTAACTTCACCGCACATCTCACGTAAATTTTTTTGACATTCTTTGTTGTGCTTTACATGCACTTTAAATTTCATTGCCTGATTTTTGCAACTGATTTGTCTATTGAAAATGGAATCTATAATTTAATATTAAGTCTATGTCAGTTTGTTTACTCCTAGTGAAAACTTAAATTAGTATTCCCAAAGGGAGACAGGCCTATACATTCTCTTGTTTCTTATTTTATGTTAAATAGTAACAGCTTAATAAAGTCACAGTATAAAGTAACACTGTTAATACTTTAGTTTCAATTTATTTCTTATAACAAATTATATAATACAGGTATATGTATAATAGGCATATAACAACAGGTATTTTTTGTACATGTTATTTTTTTGGAACGGTTTTTTTTTGTACCTGTTATTTTCAAATACTAGTTTAGCACACCTCTATATTGGAGAAGACTTTTAGTGAGTCTAGCATCAATGAACGTGTGATTAATAAATTGAACAACAGTTACCAAGGTTACTATGAATCTATTGAAAATGGTGATTGTATTCACTGATTCCTACTATGACTGAAGAGTAAGCTACTGTACTTACCAAAGAGTACTATTTGGGCACTTCTTGTGACTTACATGGTGCTCTTCTTACAACACAGATTTATGGTAATTACTCTACAGTAATGCACCAGTTCACACAAAATTACATGTTCGAGAACAACACTAACTGTCTCACAACCATCATACTCTGTCTATTGGCTCAATGCGACTTTTAATTTTCTAAAGAATAAGGAAACACGAAAGGTCAATCTTGTGTTGGGATTCATTTTTAGTTTTGTTTGTAATCTGTCATTGATATTAGGGAATAACATTTTAGTTACTGTACCTTTTGTTCTTTCCTTCCATTTGTTTTCCCATGTATGTATAGTTTCTTCGGTTAATTTGTGAATCACTGCACTTTTAGGTATTTTGTCAAAAGAGATTGCTAATTGATTATTCCCATGCTGCTGCTTTTGCTAGCTGGTCTGCCAGTTCGTTACCATAAACTCCTACATGAGTCTTGATCCATTTGAAGTTTATTCTCCAGTTATTGCTATTTAGCATCGCTGTGGCTTTCCTTATTTCTTCTATAAGGAAGTTCTAGTTGCTGGGATTATAAATTGAATCTATTGTTATTTTGCTAACAATTAATAATTAAATGCACTTTCACTTGTGAAAAATCTTACTTTTTGTAATATCCTCATACGCACGTTTCGGAGTAGTTTGCTCCTTCATCAGTGAGGTATAAATGTAGAAAGCGTCAAGGCGTTGGTAATCTGTAACGGTTTTTTGGGGATTGGTTGTGTGTGGGGGTGTGTGTAGATGGAAGGGGGTTGGCGCGAGATTCTGAATTGTGTCCATGTCCGTTGTGTATTATTGTGTCGAATAGTGTGTTGGATTTAAATTGTAATTGTTCATTGAGTATGTTGTTTGGTTGTGTTTTGTTGTGTTTGTATATTTCGTATTGTTCTGTGGTGTTGAGTTTGCGACTTTTGGGCATGTAGTGTAAAATTTGAAGATTATATTGCAGACTCTGGAGGGGGGGTGTTCAATTCCCAAAACATCCTCATTGGACAGTTATGAAAATAATAATAATAATAATAATAAACAACAACAATAATAATAACAATGTGCCGAAGCTATTAAATTCGAAACTCCCGGCCAGTTCATAAATCGCGCCAAGGCCACTACCTTTGGACCTGCTTCGGCCAATTGAGTCATATTGCCGCTCGGGAATGGTGACGAGATAAAGTAGGCTGGGTGCCCAGCTGTTTAACAATTTTCAGCTGGCATTTTCGAACCATGCTGGGTTAACTGAAACTGTGAGTCGTCCTCATTCGCTCTTCTGCCCTTTGACAGTTCTTTTCGTGGTCTGGCGGCTGGGTTGGCTTCGCTGTGATTTACTATGCGTTACTAATCTTGTAGAATGTCTCAGGGTTCCCGACTAGTCGGGAGAAACACGGGGCTTATATGGTGTCAGGAAAATCGGACACCATCGGCGGAGATGTCAACTAGAGAGCTCCCTCCCCATGCCGTCAGCCACATGTACTCCTACCCTGAAAACTAAGAAGAACCGCCAACTAGAAAGAGGATCATCAAACAACTTCTTCACTACCAGCACCACGTCTGTTTAGCAGCACCACAGGTTACCACTGAAATACACATTCTTCAGAAAAACTTCCATATATTCAAACCCAGCAATCACAACTATACTTCAACAGTTACAAAGTAAAAGGACATGCTGATAGACTAATAAAGTTCAAGTTATTCATGTATGATATATCCTGTATCTGTATACAGCTTAAGCAGTTCTTTAGCTCAGTGACTCATATTGCTAAATACATATAAACTTAATTATCCTGTCTTAATGGTGCAGAGAAATGTTAATGTAATTTAAAATGTGATTAATTTTGATGACAAGAAACATGAAAAAATTAACTTTGCACATAATTAAATGTCCAGCAATTAACTGGACACTCAAATATTGTAAAGAATACTACTGACATAGATTCATATGCAGTAATGGAATAGGGATTCTTGTATAGTAGCCGGAGTCATTAAAATACTGAATTCATGTAATCAGGAAATTTAATTTCAGTTACAGTTAGTATCAGTTGTCTAAACGAAATGTATATTGCCAGTTTTTTTTATCACAACAAAACTGATAGAATTATTTAAGTGAAATTTTGTTAATAATAATAATAATAATAATAATAATAATAATCAATGGCAGCCTTTTTAATAATCAATGTAATATTTTTTTCTTTAAACAAAAGATATGGTTTGCTGTACAAACATGAGTTTGAGTGTTAATAATTTTTATCCTATTTGAATGCTGTGATTTATCATTCTGATTATTTCAGTTCGGAGGTCTCTTTCTTCCGTCATTGTGTTGAATTAAAAGCTACCAATACAATACTGCAGTTAGAATTTTGAAGTTAAATTGTTGAATTAGTTATTGTGTTTTTGATAAATTATTTTGATGACTTACAGATGTACGAGTAATTGTTCAGGATTAACACTGATAGCAGAATACAATATCAATTAGTTGAACAATATGTAAAACATGTCATATAAGAAAACACTAATGAAATGATAACCTGTTAATGTTAAATGAGAGTTTTATTCCGAGTCCTGTCAGTCTGGGTCCAGCACATTTTTTTTTGCTTCCATCTAGGTCATACGCCTAGTTTTAAAATTATATGTGACGGCAAGAAGCCGTTTCAACAATAATAATAACAATAACAATAATTACAGGATTTTTATTACTACTGATTATCATATAATAGTGTTAAACTGAGAAGTTTTCTACCAATATCGAAAATATACATACCCTCATTTCTAATTCTGTGCCTTCTTTCTCCCTTAAGTCATGCTCTCCCATTCGTACGTACAGTCTTTTCCTGACACAGTGAGCAGCTGTGAGAACCCACCTGGGTGCTACTAATGTGCCTCCACAGAATGCCTCCTAAAATAATACAAAGGATACAACTTTAACAAATGTAAACACAACTATAAAGTACAATTATTCATCTGAATCACATACTTCTGTCGACATTCTCAAGTTTTATACCCTCACAATAATGATTTGTATATGCTATTTTCACATGGAACCATTTATAAGCTACTCATGTCAGTGTAATGTCAGACAATCATTCTGTTGCAGGTTTTCATTAAATCCCCTTCCCCTAGCAATATAGGTACCTAAAATTTTCAATAACTTGGTGTTTTCCATAGTCAGGTTTTTTGTTTAAATAATTATAAATTTTTAACATCTAATATTTTAATAAACCAAAAATTCAGGTCTATCAAACCTGAGTTGGGACTAAAATGGTTTAAATTTTGGTATTTTAAAAATTTCAATAAACTTTAAAATCTTGGATTTCGTTGTCCATGACGTGTCCGTTACTTAACTAAATATCACTATAATATTGACGACTCGGAACACTAAGTTTTTTATAAGTAAAAACGTAAAGTTTTACCTTACAGCCTTACCGGCTTTCACCTATAGAAGGCTTCATCAGAGGCTGTCGTTAGTAGCGCCGTTCATCCTGCTGTTGGCGACGATATAGTGTTTCGAAAGATCGAAGCTGTGTGTGTGTGGTGAGATGTGTTCGAATAATGCGTGCGATTTGAATTGTGTCTGTTCGTTTAGGATGTCGTTTTTATTTGTTTTTGTGTGTTTGTATATTTCTAATTGTTCTAGAGTGTCTAGTTTTCGGCCTTTTGTGTGTACGTGTAGTATGTTCATGTTATTGTCGATGTTTTTATATGTGTGGTTTGCTTCAATGAGGTGGTTTGCGAAGGTAGATTCTGTAGTGGTGTGGAGTGCTTTTGTGTGTTCAATGTATCTCTGTTTGAAGCTACGTCCTGTCTGGCCTATGTAGAATTTATTGCAATTTGAACAATTTAGTTTATATACACTGGGTAGATCGAATTTGTTTTGTGCTTTGGGCATGCGTTTTGATAGTGTGTGTTCTGTTTTGTTAGTAGTTTTGTAAGCGATTCTGTATCCTGCTTGTTCTGTAAGCGATTCGGAACTTAGTGTTCCGAGTCGTCAATATTATAGTGATATTTAGTAAACTTTAAAACTTTCTATTTACATACGTATTATCCTAACATTAAAATTTCATTCTTCTATATATATTTATGTTATTAACAGACGATTACAGTAAACTATGTGACTACAGTACATCACTGCACAGAGCAGTTGGTGTCTTTTGATAACAACATGGTAAATAATAAATATATTTACCTTATTTCCTGTCTCGTGACACAATGTAACGCGATGAATTATAATTGACGCGCTTCGAGACTATGTCTCGTCATCAGAATATTAATTTTTTTTTTTTTTTTTTTTTCAACAATACGAAGAATATTAAAATTTTATCGCTCAATGAGATCGTTAAAAAATTTAAAACATTAAAATTACAAAATCGAAACCAAATCATATAAGCATTTATGTGAAGCAAAATATAAGCAAATAAGCAAAATTGATAAAATTTTGGGCATAATATTGGTGTAGGCAGTTGAAATAAAGGTTGGTTCATTATTTTTTTTTTTATCATTCGAGGTTTTGACAATCTACGCTTATGCTTTTTAAGGAGGTTATCAACCATGGATGATGTGTAACCATTGGCAACGGCAATGTGTTTTATAAGTGTTATGTGTTTTATTTTTATATCAAAAGTATTAAATAGTAACAATAGAACTGTAACATTTAAAACCAGCAACAATCTGTTTAATAAGCTTCGTAATAGAACCAGTAAACCATTGGAAATGAAAACAGGTGTTTATAAGCTTTCATGTAATGACTGTGAATGCTTTTATATTGGTCAGACAGGGAGACGTTTTTATAAACGTTTCATTGAGCATACTCCAAAGCATAATGTAAAGGATTTGACAACACAATCTTGTATAAAGTCTAACTACGCTCGTCATCTTATACAGGAGAACCATAATTATACAAGCTTTGACACCAATTTGAAACCCTTACATGTCTGTGGTAAAGGCACTTATTTAAATGCACGTGAAGAATTTGAAATATATAGAGTACATAATGACAAATACTACCGTAATTTCATATTAAACGACCACTTACATTTCAAGTCGAATCCATTATATGACACAGCACTAAAATTTATCTATAACTGATATCAATCAGTGTCCGGTCGGCTTTCGTCGAGTGTGCACTCGCTTCACATAAATGCTTATATGATTTGGTTTCAATTTTGTAATTTTAATGTTTTAAATTTTTTAACGATCTCATTGAGTGATAAAATTTTAATATTCTGATGACGAGACATAGTCTCAAAACGTGTCAATTATAATTCATTGCGTTATATTGTGGTCACGAGACAGGAAATAAGGTAAATATATTTATTATTTGTCATTATAAGTGGCCTGGATGCCGACAGACATGTTATTCAAAAACATGGTGGTTGCAGTAGTGATTTTAAACAATAAATAGAAAAATATAGATCTAAGCATGGGCAGAACTTGAGGCCCAACTTTAGGGAGGGTGGCAGGGTAAAGCTTCATAAATTCAAGTGTGTAGTGAGACCATCTATATAATAAAATATATTGTATACAAAATTAGAAAGTTTAGTAATAATTCTTAGTTAGTAAACGAGGGACAATTTCATTTTTTAATGATCAACAAACCTTTCTTCATAAGTTCTACTTCCAGTTATGTTTACCTAGAACAAATATACTGTAGGCCTATAAACATAAACAATTTCAGTTCTTCCAATTCTTATACCCAATTTACGTAAACACATCCTCTCCCATAGGCACACTGTCACAAAATGGTCGGCAGTAGTAGCAGTAAGCCGAATCAGTCACAACACAAAGAAATTTTCAAATTGCCATTCAGGCAATTTTCAAAGAAATTAAGCAGTGTTACTACTTTGTGTTTCTTATCTCCCATTTCTAAGTTCTGCTTAGGAACACAAAAAAACCAAACAATAACGAATTAAGAAAGAAACAGGCGATGTGTACTTCAATGGACTACGTACACGACCGTAATAATTAACAAATAACAGTTCCAAACGACCGTCTTTTAAGATTCATGAACAAAGCCAGTGACATCTTGCACAGTAAGCCAGCTTTGTTCATACTGTCGAGTTTGTTACCCCTAAAGGCCTGGTTACACAATACGAGTTGCTGACCTGACAGTGGACAGCTACTGCACCTGTGTACTCGCATGACAGTAGCTCGACTTGCCTCGCCCGGTCACACAAGTGTGAGTTGCTGGCGTGAAATTAGACAGCTACTGCACGTGTGTACTCGCATCTTTTCAGTAGCTTTTAAGTCTCGTGCAATGTTGTCGCAAAATACACGAATGATCACAGTTCATACCGTAATAAAAGCGGTTACAAAAATACTTTGCGCTGAAATACTTCGAGCTGAAAGTGCTGTACAAAAAAAGAAGAAAAACAGAACGATTTGAGTCAGGAATTGGATGCAAAGGAAAGGGGCAACACATACAATATTTAAAGAACTATATTATGAAGATCCCTGAGAATATAAAGCAGTTATGAGAGTGACAACTACACAAGTGGAAATACTCTTAAATTTAATTGGTCCAAAAATTCAACGTGAAGATACACACATGAGGGATGCTATACCTGCAAGAGTGAAGTTGGAGATAACCCTGGTATACCTTTCTTCTGGAATATCGTATAGATTGTTGTCAATATTTTTCAGAATTTCAAAAGCATCCGTAATTAAAAGAATACCAGAAGTGTGTGATGCTATAAATGAAAGTAAAAGATTTTATCAAAGTAAGTAATTTTTATTATTCATAATGAAATTCACAACTGATTTGTTAACGTTTTTTTGCATGTATTAAAAATGCACCTTACGTAGTAATACAATACTACATAGCTTAGTTTATTATATCAGTGAATGTCATTGCTGCAGCAAGTACATCACTTGCGAGTATTGATTGCGAGGATTGTTCCAATTGTGTAGAGTGTGCAGACACTGAAGTTTCAACAGACTGATAGTAAGTAGACGTTGGTGTAGAGGTTAGTGATGATCTCATTGGGAACCCTACAGTCGGCTGTGGTGATGGAGCAGATTCGGAACTGTAATTAGAAGGTGTACACACATTTCTAGCACAGAGGGCTGTCTTACGGTATCTAGAGAGTATTGCCTGTATTTCATCCGTCGCATCAATTCTATCAATTGGCGGTAACTGTCTGAGCTGCAGTGCTACATGTCTTCCAATTACATCACATTCATCTTCTGATTCTCTTGGACTCGGGGCAGACATTGTTAAACTTTGATTTAGTTCCTTGAGTTCATTCACGGCTGCTTGAATTTCAGACCCTTCTGGTGACAATTTCATCTTTGATCTTGGTCTTTTTGGTGGCTTCATTGGTTGTATTTCAACGGTGTTGTTGCTATTGCCACTAGTATCAAGGCCCTCGTTATTAGTTTCTGAAGATTCTTCAGACAATTCGTTCCCTGACGTTGATGCATGGTGTGGTTCCTGAAATTAACAATACTATTTTATTTTGGAATTTAACAATACTATTTTAAGTCAAATCACAATTAACAATACTATTTCATTTTTCAGATACCGAATATGGAGGAATGGCAAGATATACAAGTAGGATTCCATTCGAGGTGGAATTTCCCAAGTTGCTGTGGAGCTATTGATGGGAAACACATAACAATTCAAGCACCACCAAATTGTGGTAGTGAATACTATAATTACAAAGGAACAAATAGTATAGTGCTTATGGCCGTCGTGGATCACGATTATTGTTTTAGATATGTAGATATAGGCTCATATGGTCGTAATGCAGATGGTGGGGTATTCCAAAACTGCTCTTTGTATCCTTATCTAGAAAACAACTTATTGTTGCCTGAAAATGGTGTTCTAGTTGGAGATGATGCCTTCCCTTTAAAGCCGTACTTTCTAAAGCCCTACAAACATACACCAACTATAAGAGAAAAGATTTATAATTATAGATTGAGCAGAGCAAGAAGAATCGTTGAGAATGGGTTTGGCATTCTAGCATCTCATTTTCGTGTTTTGGGAAAATCAATTCAAGTTAAAGAGGACACTGCGATAAAGATCGTCTTATGTGCATGTACGTTACACAACTGGTTACGTATCACTGCATCAAGAACCTATACACCACTAGGAACGACAGATTATGAAGACATCGTGAACTGTCAAATCAATTTGGGGCAGTGGAGGTCAGAAATTGATGAATTAAAAAGCATCCATTGCTCGCGGATCAATAATAGATCGAAAGCAATAGCAGAGAAATTGCGAGATAAATATAAAAATTACTTCAATGGCGAGGGAGGAGTTACTTGGCAAAATAATATGATTGTGTGATTATAAATAAAATACTATATAATAATAAAATACTTACTTGTACCAGATTACTTGTTGTTTGTTTTTCTTTTAGATTAATTATTTTCATAATGTAATCCATAGCATTGAACCATTTGATGGATGGTTTATAGATGTCATCAGTGCCACATCCACTTTTTTTGCTTTTCTCAATTTTCAATAACTCCTGGTTATACGTAGAACGTAAATTTTTGATCTTTTTTGTTACTTCATTCGTGTCTTGTAAACCCAATTCCACGCGAATGTGTTCAAGTGAGGCTTTACGCAAATCTCTGTTCTTATAATTAGGATCCAAACAATTCCATAAGTTGGTTTGGTCCTTGTATAACTCCACAAACTTTATATTTTTATCGGAAGTCCATCTATCCGCCATTTTTTGTTTTTAACCGCTACTCAAAACACAAAAACACATGCAGCAACGAAGAATGCACCCGGCGTGGTCCCGGGCTTACGAGCTACTGTCATTTCACAATACCGTGCAAGTTGACGTCCGAGTCGCATGCGAGCTGCTGCTTGTGGCATGGTGGGGGAAGGCGAGTAAAAACAAAAAATGTTGTAGTAACTCGGATGCGAGGTACTGACCGACTCGCACATGACAGTAACTCGTATGATGCGGTCACACGGTGCGAGTAGCTGCACTGCAGTAACTAACTAGGCCAGCTCGGATGCTAGCTCGCACTGTGTAACCAGGCCTTAACATACCACTCTCTTTACACTGGCCTGTAATGTTTGTGAAATTCTGCTGAACTGAATCAAACAGTAAACAATCCGAGCACAGAGATGATGACTCAGAAGAATAGGTGTGACAAAGAGAGGAAAATAAAGAGAGCAAATTCTTAAAAGTACAGCTGCGCTTACTGTTTCATTACGGTGTTCCAAAACAAGTCTTTGTGTAAAAGGCACGCATTGTATTCCAGTTAATTAGGTCTCTAGCGTTTGTTTTTGTTTTTTCGAACAGAAAGATTATTTTGACGTATATCGTTCAAATCTGTCAAACATTCCCCTTACAAGTTTCTTTGAAAGAAATAAGAATAATAAATTTATGGCAACTAGTCATCTGATAACCATACAGACGTTGATAATTAGTGCTTACAGTGCTCGCAAGCATAGAAACTGTCTTCTGTTTGACTATTTGTTAGTTTTTATTTATAACAACTGGAAACAAAATTTTATACTGCTCGGAACATTGGGTGGGGGGGGGGGGGTGAGTGCCCCTCCTTGCCACTCCCAAGTTACACTTATGGATCTCAGTATATACAGAGGGAGCTCTAAGGGGGATAGGAGAAATTCCCCAATCCCAATCTTTAAAAATCGGTATGGAGAACCATACATGACTTCCATTTTCTAATTAATTATAAAATTATTTTTAATATGTGCACTCAGAACGAAACCAAGTATGTCAGCATGCTTTTGGTAAAAATGATGAGAAAGGTAATCAAAATACGAATTGTACCTAGTTGTTAATATTTAAAAAATAAGGCATTAAATAATCTTTTATTTAAACAACGCGAAAGATAACGAATACTGCCCGGCATTTCTTATCTGTTAATGACTGAAAACAAAAAATTATTTTGTTTACATATCCATGGAACAATATCATTTGTTAATATCTTATTGAAATTTTTAAGTTTTCAATCAAATAAATTTGTAATATCAATACAAAAAAAAATTAGCCCCTCCCCCTTCAGCTTCCATTTTCATTTATAGATATTTCATCAACCTTTCTACAGTGGGTTATTATGACCTTCTTTTCAGGATACTTTATTTATCAAAATTACGTACTTTACCCTTGTTAAAAGGCAAAATGTTGCAGGTAAACTACCCCTTCCGTTAACTAGTCTTCACCAAAATCAATAGGTCTTGAGTCCTCTACAACTCTGGCACATATACAAAAAATTATTTGATTCTGTTGGATTTTTTGGGAGTTATTGATCGCCATAGAAAATTCTATACACAGACACACACACCCTTTTCATAAAATGACTTTTCTTCATGTTTTGAGGGTAGTACAATCAGGATCTGCCCTTATTATTTTGTTGCTATCAACATACTTCCATTCCTTATGGAACATGGAAGTAATAATTATCTTCTACTAAAAACACAAAATTAATATATTTTCAGACTTTCCTAAAAATTTATATAAAATTAGTTGTCAACTGTTCCCCAAAAATTCTGTGAACCACCCCCAAAGGCAAATTCTAGATATACCACTGAATTCAGAAGGGGCAAATAACATACTGGCCTAGGAATAAAATACCACACATTATTTTTTTAAGAATATCTTTTTAACAATTGTCTATTATCTATTGATAATTTGTCTATTAGGATTAGGATAGAGAAAAATTCAGACATATTGGAAGCACTCGAAATGAATCAATTGACTCTGTGGACTTACAATACCAAACAAAGTAAGAAGCAGAGAGATTAAAGTAGGAGCAAAGATTGATAAGGGTACAATTAAAAGCGTCTGAATTGATGTGACCACATAATGGAATAATTGATCTGTGGGCTTACAATACCAAACAAAATAAGAAGCAGAGAGATTAAAGTAGGAGCAAAGATTGATAAGGGTACAATTAAAAGTGTCTGCATTGATGTGACCACACAATGGAATAATGAATCAATTGACTCTGTGGACTTACAATACCAAACAAAGTAAGAAGCAGAGAGATTAAAGTAGGAGCAAAGATTGATAAGGGTACAATTAAAAGCGTCTGAATTGATGTGACCACATAATGGAATAATTGATCTGTGGACTTACAATACCAAACAAAGTAAGAAGCAGAGAGATTAAAGTAGGAGCAAAGATTGATAAGGGTACAATTACAAGCGTCTGAATTGATGTGACCACATAATGGAATAATTGATCTGACCATATGCTGGAAGAAACTGACCCTGAAAATATGCAGCAGCAACAAAACGGAAAAGAGAATGATTGAAACTTTTGTGGGAAGAAGGAGTGTAGAAAACAATTACACTTATGAATTGGAGGAAGAAGAAGAAGAAGAAAATTGGAGCCGTAGGAAGGAATGGAAGATAGGACCTGAGAAATACCAGGCGGTGCAATTCAACTTATGTATATTATAAATGACATAAGCTAATTAGTTACCAAACAACAACTTACCTTAAATCGATTAAGAACAGCAACTTGCCAAGGCCAGTGCCCATGTTGTGTCGGACGCCCGCCTATAATTCTCAGCATGTTCCTGTTACTGGATGTCAATGACACGTTGTCGTTACTGCTGATACCGCATTCACTCTCTGTCGCCGAGTTTGAGAAGACGTCAGATCCACTGGTTGTGTGTACAAAACTATTCAGTCTGCCTGCATTTGTTGGGTGGTTTGACACTGTATAGAAATATTTATACTCTGTATGAAGCTACATAGCATCTAAATTTGCTAAGACCATAGAGGACTAACCATTTTATTATGTCTTACATAATGGGTACTTCAATATCAATGACCCTGTGTCTAAAAAAAAAATTTTTCTTGGATTTCGTTGTCCATGACGTGTCCGTTGATTAACTAAATATAATTAAATCACTACCGACTCGAACACAAAGTTTTTGAATTTATGGGCTATTTTTTCAGTGTGGTTATTAATGTATGTTAGTGTTATGAATTTGTTGTTTTCTGTCTTTGTCTGTAGTTTGTTTTGTGTAGGAGTTTACTGACTGTTGTTCTGTTGTATTCGTTGGATTCTGTTAGATATTTTACCATGTTTAATTTGTCATTGTAGTCTTTTTCATCTAGTGGGATGTTGTTAAGTCTATGTATCATAGTTCTGAAGGCGCTAGTTTGTGGTTCTGAGTCAGTGATTTAATTATATTAAGTATTTTTTGTCTATAGCATACATCTTTGTTTCCTACTATAGGGGTGTCCACAGGGGGGGTTGTGACAGACTGTGTCATTGAAATTTTTTGCAGGGGGGTTGACAAAAAACTGTAAGAAAGTATAAAAAATTATAACTATGTTGTAGTAAAAAATTGAATATTTATAAAAGGTTATGGTTTGTTAGTGAAGAATTGAAGAAACCATAGCATTTTAATGCAACAATTAGTTTTAGGAATTCAGATATTTTAGAGGACAAATCATGCATAAAAAATCATGAAAGACTTATTAGAGTTGATTTCTAATGAAGAAATAATTTATGCCTTTTCTTTGCCGTCATCACAGGGGAAGAAGTTACTGTGCCGAATATAAGCCAAAGCAAACAGGAATTCATCAAACCATTATTATTTCCTGACTTTTGTTGTCCATGACGTGTCCATTGATCAACTAATTATAAATATGTAACTAATGACTCGGCTCACTAATTTTACTTCCATGTTCCATAAGGAAATGGAAGTATGGTGATGCAAAAAAAATCATGGTCGAGATTATTGCAGATTCTGATTGTACTACCCTCAAAACATGAAAAAAAAGTCATTTTTCGAAAAGTGTGTGTGTGTCTGTCTGTCTGTCTGTCTATAGATTTTTTTCTATAGCAAACGATAACAGCCGCAAATAATTTTTGCATACAGCCCTGATTTGTAGAGTACTCAAGACCTATTGTTTTTGGTGAAGATCGGTTAAGGGGAAGGGGTAGTTTACCTGCAACGGTTTTTTTAATCAAGGGTAATTTTTTTCTATGGCAAACGATAACAGCCGCAAATTCAAACAGAATCAAATAATGTTTTGCATACAGCCCTGAATTGTAGAGTTCTCAAGACCTGTTGTTTTTGGTGAAGATCAGTTTAGGGAAAGGGGTAGTTTACCTGCAATGTTTTATGTTTTAACATGGGTAATTTTTTCTATGACGAATGATAACTGCCGTAAATTCAATCAGAATCAAATAATGTTTTGCATACCTTCCTGAGCTACAGAGAACTCAATGTCTGTTGATTTTGGTGAAGATCGGTTAAGGGAAAGGGGTAGTTTACCTGCCACATTGTATGTTTTAACAAGAGTAATTATTTCTATGACGAACGATAACTGCCGCACATTTAAACAGAATCAAATAATTTTGTGCATACCTTCCTCTATTGTAGGTAACTCAAGGTCTGTTGATTTTGTTGAAGATCGGTTAAGGGAAAGGGGTAGTTTACCTGCAACATTTTATGTTGTAACAAGAGAACGTTTTTCATGAAGAACGATAACTACCATAAATTCAAACAGAATCAAATAATTTTTTACTTCCATGTTCCTTAAGGAAATGGAAGTATGGTGATGGCAAAAAAAAATCGTGTTAGAGATTATTGCAGATTCTGATTGTACTACACTCAAAACATGAAAAAAAGTCATTTTTCGAAAAGTGTCTGTGTCTCTATAGATTTTTTTATGGCAAACGATAACAGTCGCAAATTCAAACAGAATCAAATAATTTTTTGCATGCCCTGAATTGTAGAGTTCTCAAGACCTATTGTTTTTGGTGAAGATCGGTTAAGGGAAAGAAGTAGTTTACCTGCAACGTTTTACGTTTTAACAAGGGTATTTTCTATGGCGAACGATACAGCCGCAAATTCAAACAGAATCAAATAATGTTTTGCATACAGCCCTGATTTGTAGAGTACTCAAGACCTATTGTTTTTGGTGAAGATCGGTTGAGGTAAAGGGGTAGTTTACCTGCAACATGTTATGTTTTAACAAGGGTATTTTTTATGGCAAACGATAAGAGCCGCAAATTCAAACAGAATCAAATATTTTTTTGCATACAGCATTGATTTGTAGAGTACTCAAGACCTATTGTTTTTGGTGAAGATCGGTTAAGGGTAAGGGGTAGTTTACCTGCAACATTTTATGTTTTAACAAGGGTATTTTTTATGACGAATGATAACTGCCGTAAATTCAATCAGAATCAAATAATGTTTTGCATACCTTCCTCAATTGTAAAAGACTGAAGGCCTGTTGATTTTGGTGAAGATCGGTTAAGGGAAAGGGGTAGTTTACCTGCCACATTTTATGTTTTAACAAGAGTAATTGTTTCTATGACGAACGATAACTGCCACACATTTAAACAGAATCAAATAATTTTGTGCATACCTTCCTCAATTGTAGATAACTCAATGTCTGTTGATTTCGTTGAAGATCGGTTAAGGGAAAGGGGTAGTTTACCAGCAACATTTTATGTTGTAACAAGAGAAATTTTTTCATGACGAATGATAACTTCTGTAAATTCAAACAGAATCAAATAATTTTTTACATATGTATCTGAGTTGTAGAATACTCAAGGCCTAGTGATTTTGGTGAAGATCGGTTATGTGAAAAGGGCAGTTTACCAGAAACATTTTTTGTTGTAACAAGAGTAAAGTACTTAATTTTGATAAATAAAGTATCGTGATAAGAAGATCTTAATAATCCACTGTAGAAACAGATGAAATATGTATAAATGAAGAGGCTAGTTGAACGGGGTGGGGGTAATTTTCTATAAATGAAAATTATAGTTGAAGGGGGAGGGGATAATTTTTATATGTGTACTACGTTATCGGCAACAAAGTAGTAGTTTGTTGTTAAAATTCCTTCCCGGACTGTTTGGCCGTAGTCAAATGTTTTCTGCAAAACCAGACATTTTGGCAGTGCCGTCGACTGCCAACATCAGTGAAAATCGAGAGCGATAACGTATGGTGGTATACGTTAGTGACCACTATACTGTGGTTAAGGCTGAAGCAATAAGTGGAAAGAAGTAGTTTATATGGAAACATTTCATTTCGTAAATTATTTTAAATATAAATCTTAGAACATGGAAGTCATGTATGGTTATCCATACCGATATTTACATATGTGCCTGAGTTGTAGAGGACTCATGGCCTATTGATTTTGGTGAAGATCGTTTAAGGGAAAGGGGTAGTTCACCTGCCACTGTTAATGTTTTAACAAGAGTAATTGTTTCTATGACGAACGATAACTGCCGCACATTCAAACAGAATCAAATAATGTTTTGCATGCATCCCTGATTTGTAGAGGACTCAAGATCTATTGATTTTGGTGAAGATCAGTTAATAGAAAGGGGTAGTTTACCTGCAACGTTTTATGTGATAACAAGGTTAATTTTTTCTATGACAAACGATAACTACCATACATTCAAACGTAATCAAATACGTTTTTGCATACATCCCTAAATTGTAGAGAACTCAAGGCCTGTTGATTTTGGTGAAGATCGGTTAAGGGAAAGGGGTAGTTTACCTGCAACATTTTATGTTGTAACAAGAGAAATATTTTCATGACGAATGATAACTGCCGTAAATTCAAACAGAATCAAATAATTTTTTACATATGTGCCTGAGTTGTAGAAGACTCAAAGCCTTTTGATTTTAGTGAAGATCGGTTACGGGAAAAGGGGAGTTTACCTGAAACATTTTTTGTTGTAACAAGAGTAAAGTACTTAATTTTGATAAATAATGTATCCTGATAAGAAAATCTTAATAATCCACTGTAGAAACGTAGATGAAATATCTATAAATGAAGAGGCTAGTTGAACGGGGTGGGGGTAATTTTCTATAAATGAAAATTATAGTTGAAGGGGGAGGGGATAATTTTTATATGTGTACTACATTATCGGCAACAAAGTAGTAGTTTGTTGTTAAAATTCCTTCCCATGCTGTTTGGCCGTAGTCCAATGTTTTCTTCAAAACCAGACGTTTCTGCAGTGCCGTCGACTGCCATCATCAGTGAAAATCTAGTGGGATAACGTGTGGTGGTATACGTTAGTGACCACAGTACTGTGGGTAAGGCTGAAGCAATAAGTGGAAAGAAGTAGTTTCTATGGAAACATTTCATTTCGAAAATGATTTTAAATATAAATCTTAGAACATGGAAGTCATGTATGGTTCTCCATACCGATATTTTAAACTGAAATGTTGAATTTTATCACTGTACTGTCTTATAAAATTAAGGAAAGTTAAATATGCACTAAAGCAGCAGTCGGCAACCCTGCACCCGTCGATAAGGTTAGACGCGCCCCTGAACCAATTTGTAATTTTCTTTTCTTTTGATCAAAGGAACGCATTCGCATTGTACCTGGTTTGAAGTACTTTATTATAAAATCGTAAAAGCTGTTTCAAATTTTATTTTTTTCTAATAAAATAGTTACAAAACTGTGAGTTAGTTTTTTCAAGAAAATGAACTGAAGCCTTCATTTATGTTTTACATGTGATTTTCAAGTTCTACATTTCTGTGCACTTTATAAAATAAATAGTGTTAGTGTGGTAAGTTTTTTAACTTATTTTTATAAAAATTTGTTCCTGTTTAACCATTTGTTTGTTTGTTTAAAGTTTTGTTAATTTTTAACATGCTTGTGCATGATGACCTACTCCTAATATATATGGTTCTTCATACCGATATTTTACTTCCATGGTCCATAAGGAAATGGAAGTATGGTCATGGCGAAAAAAATCGTGTTCAAGATAATGGCAGATTCTGATTGTACTACCCTCTTAACATGAAAAAAGTCGTTTTTCGAAAAGTGTGTGTGCCTGTGTGTAGAATTTTTTCTATGGCAAACGATAACAGCCGCAAATTCAAACAGAATCAAATAATTTTTTGCATACAGCCCTGAATTGTAGAGGACTCAAGGCCTATTGTTTTTGGTGAAGATTGGTTAAGGGAAAGGGATAGTTGACCTGCAACGTTTTACGTTTTAACAAGAGTAAATTGCTTAATTTTGATAAATAAAGTATCCTGAAAAGAAGGTCATAATAATCCACTGTAGAAACGTAGATGAAATATCTATAAATGAAAAGGGTAGTTGAAGGGGGAGGGGGTAATTTTTTTATAAGTTTTATATGTGTATTACGTTATTGACAACAAAGAAGTAGTTTCTATGGAAACATTTAATTTCATTTTAACAAAATTTTATATTTTTCATTTTACTTTAAATCACATATGAGTGAAAATATATCGTTACTGGCAGGTAAGCATATCTCAATTATGTAATGTTTACTTTTTGAAAGTTTTATTATTGTGATTACCGCAATAAAAAGGCCGACAGGACACACACACACACACACACACACACACACACACACACACACACACACACACACACACACACACACACACACACACACACACACACACACACACAAAATTCACGTTATTTATGGCTTCACTCATGTTTATTTTCTTATGTTTGCACACTTTTTAAATGGATAGTGCCAAAACCCACACCAACACAACGCGTGCAAGCCAAAAAGGTGGACATCGATTTGCTTCCTGTGGATAGCTGGGCAGTGTTGTATTAAAGCAATTAATACAATCTGCGTACCTATTTCTATTATGATATGAGAATTATAAACTAATATGTGCATGTGTGTATGTCTGAAAAATATATAAATATTTTTCTCCTTTGGAAAATTGTTTGCCCCTCCTTGAAAATATTTTGACCTCCATGATGGGTAGTTATTTACTAGCCTGTGTGGAATATAGCGTTATGACATGGATCAGAATGGTGGGGGTGTTAAACAGGAGACACAAACGTATTAAGGAAGAAATGTTTTGCTGAGAAATTTATAATTATACGGGTGAACAGAATAGTCGTTCAGGAAATCAGAAGACAAATGGAAAGAAATAAATCAAGACTTGATTTTGTAAAAGAAAAATGACTAGTATTGTATTGACAGGAAAGACTTTGATAACACTATAGACATTCCTCGGCCCCTCGCAGCGAGAGTCCAATTTCATTACAGGAATCAGATTACAGCTAGCTCTTCGTTCAACCTACAGACATTTTATCCAAAAGTACAGTCCTTCCTCACGAAGGTTGAGGATAGTCTTAATCCACCTGATATGGTGGTACCATTTTAGCTGATACGTAATTTCTTTAGAACTCAAGCATCCACTTATTTAATTAATATTTAAATGATTTTAAATATACATTTTAGGACATGGAAGTCATGTATGGTTCTCCATACCGATTTTTTTTAGTGGTAAAAATGTAAAACTTTTACCTAGTAATGTCCCTTGTAACCTCATACCTTGTAATCTCATTGGAGCCTCAGACGAAGCTTATAATAAGCGAAAACTAGTTCACACTACAAGGTAAAAGTTTTATATATTTACCAATAAAAAATTAGTGATCCAAGTCAATAGTTATATATTTATAATCATTATTATTTTTCATTTTTCTTCTTTACAATACGCTTTGTTGATATCTTGTTCCTTTGCTGTGATATATTACCTCACATGTATTAATTTCATTAGATTTTTTATTTATTTGTTTAATTTCAAATGACAGTTTATTTGCATATTATACTATTTTTAACTTTAAATTGTATTTATAATAAAACTCTTATTACAGTGACATTTTCTTTTAATTTTAAATACCTTTCCTTGGGAGAGGGGCTATTTATCAAATTTTGGTGGGTGAGTCATCAAGCTTGAGGAGGAGGCACCCCTGCATACCACGCTACTAAACATGCATATTTTTCTACTTATAATTATCATAGTATATCAGAATATTATAATCGTAGAATATCATTATCCTAATATCATAGTATATCATATAATAATATTCTGCTGTTAGTATTAGGATACAATATTCAAAAGAACGTGTTTCTGTGTCCACTTAGTCAACAGACCTACACTTATCTTGTTGTACTGAGAAGTGGCAGTGGGGATTATTTCCCAGCCATTCCAGTAACATATTTATCAAGCTTACTCATTAAAAACTGATCTCAAATAAGCTATTTTATATTCTCTAAATTATATTTTTAAATTATTTTACAGTATTTCTTCTTCTGATAGTTCCTATCCGTTTCGGATGTTGGATATCATACAAACTATTTTAACTTTCTGCACTGCTGCACGGAATAAGTCAGTTGTATTCATGCCAAACCAGGTCCTTAAATTTCTCAGCCATGATATTCTCGGTTGCCTAACTCCTCTCTTTCCAAGTACTTTTCCCTGTAGTGTGGACTGCAATAAATGAAATCTCTGTTCATTTCTCATGAGATGTCCCAGATACTGAAGCTTTCTTATCTTCATTGTGTTAATAACTTCCATGTCTTTATTATATATTATAAACTTTCACTGTGAACACTTACTTTTTGGTTTTGTTTCCCAAACGTTTCAACGTGGTGTTCGTCTTCCTCAGTGGGATTTGAGATACTGAATGTCTGTACAAAGTAATGGTTATGGGTTGTAGGTGTGTGTGGTGGGGGTTGCTGGTGGGAGGGAATTGGCGCTGGGATTCAAGTGTGTGTTTGAATCAGTGTATCGAAAAGTATGTGTGATCTATAATGTAAATTTTCATTTAATATGTTGTTTGGTTGTAGTGCGTGATATCTGTATATTTCAAATTGTTCTGCTGTGTTTAGTTTTCTACTTTTAGGTAAGTGGTGTAGTATTTCCATGTTGTGCTCTATGTTTGTGTAACTGTGGTTTTCATTTTGTAAATGTGTGGCAAATGTGGAATGTATGTAGTTTGTGGTGAGGGCTTTTAAATGTTCAGAATATCTAGAGGAAAAAGATCTTCCCGTCTGGCCGATGTAGAACTGGTGGCAATCATTGCAGTTTAATTTATAAACTCCTGTTTTGCTGTATGTGTCTGTGTCTTTGTTAGTATTATTTATGTGTTTCATGATGGTGTTGTTCGTTCTGTAGGCTACTTTATAATTTTGTTTCCTAAATGTGTTAGCAATTTTGTGTGTGTTGGAATTGTAGTATGTGAGTGTGATGTATTTACTGGGTTGTGTGCTGTTGGTTGGGAAAACACAGCGCCAATTCCCTCCCACCAGCAACCCTCACCCCACACACCGACAACCCATAACCGTTACTTTCTACAGACATTCAGTATCTCAAATCCAACTGAGGAAGACGAACATTTGGGAAACAAAACCAAAAAATAAGTGTTCACAGTGAATGTTTATAATACATAATATTTAAAAAAGTGAATGTAGAGGATGTACCAACAAGATAATTATTCCATTTCTTTCTTCATCTTTCTAAGAACTTCAACATTGGTTATATGCGGTGTCCATGAAGTGCTCAGTATTCTACAGTAAAGCCATATTTCAAAAGATTCCAAATTTTTAGTTGTGGCTTCAGTCAAAGTCCAAGGTTCTACACCGTAGAAGA
Organism: Magicicada septendecula; assembly: GCA_034769895.1. NCBI lineage: Eukaryota > Metazoa > Arthropoda > Insecta > Hemiptera > Cicadidae > Magicicada > Magicicada septendecula. The sequence goes on from CM068368.1 coordinate 911,485,205, forward strand.
GGACCAAGAAGATGTAGCAGCGTAAAAGTCTCATCTTTGTGTTTATTGTGAAATCGTGACTTTTGAATAAACTGCTCATTCTAGTGTACACTGCTCTTGCCTTTCCCATTCTGCTCTTTATTTCTTGAGAGTGGTCCCATTGTTCATTGACTATAGTACTAAGATATGTAAATGCAACTGGCCTTACATGCTCAACTGGCCTTTGGTTTGTATTAAGAGTGTAGTTTGTGAACTTGTTCTTAGATACAATCATTATCTTTTTTGATAATACCCATGTGTCAGCACCGAATAAAAGAGTGGGCACTGCCATAACCTTACAGAACTTCATTTGGGATTCCTTTCCTTCCTTGTTTCTAAGGAATGTAATTAAGAATATTTCTAACGGTATGAACATAAAAATTCAGTTATGTGTTGACTGGTTAACAGGGGGTTCAGTTTTCTCTGCTATAATTTAATACATGTATAGACAATATTCTCTGAGGACTAAATGGGAAAATTCATCCAGATGTAAAACTAGATAGGAATACAAAAATTTAATATATTGCTTTTTGCTGATAACACCTTTTCCATAAAGCATCTTCATTTTATTTAAGTAATATATTTCACCAACTACCCAACGAGTTTTCAATTAAAAATCAAGGAAACTGTTAGTCAAAAGATAAATATTATTTAAAAATTAATAATGCTAATAATTTACAGCAATTTTACGTCAGCAGTGCATACCTTGGTTAACAGAGTACAAAGCATTGCTGTCTTCATTGCCGATCTGGCTCTTCCTCTTCTGGACCAACACCTGGCAGTATGTACCTTCCATGTAACAGAACGCCGTCTCTCTTATCACATCGTTGCCACATACAACAGGCCTCTTACACCACCTGCAACACAGAAACTGAGCATATTAATCAGAATTTCCATTAAAGGAAACTTGAACAAATTTATTAATGGAAATTGACAGTTACAAATGTATGCTGACTATAAACTACCATTAAACCCAACCCTTCAAAACCTTGAAATAGGCACAAAAAATATAGAGGCAGTAAAGAGTTTGTACATCCTGGCTCCCAGATAAACAGCACTAATGAGACATCAACACTGAAATAAGAAGAATAATATATCTCGCAAATAAAACATATTATGGATTAAAAAAAAAGCACCTCACATCTAGCTTCACCTCAAGAAGCATGAAATGCAAAATCTACAAAACACTTATCAGGCCAATGTTGACATATGGTTTAGAAACCTGGACAATGACAAAAAATAGCGAGAAACGTCTAGGTTGCTGTGAAAGACGGATTCTGAGAACAATATTTAGAGGAGTACAAGAAAATGGAATGTGGTGCAGCCACTATAATTATGAACTATACCATCTTTACAAAGAGCCAGACATTGTCAGGATAATCAAAATATACAGGCTAAGGTGGGTTGGACACATAGAGAGAATGGAGGAAGGACAGCCTACGAAACATATTTTCTACCAGAAACCAACGGGTAGTAGAAAAAGGGGAAGACCCCAAAGTAGATTCAAAGACCAGATAGAGGAGGACCTCAGAAAGCTGAACAAAAGAAACTGGAAAGTCAGGGCATGCAATAAGGAGTGGAATTGACTCTTAGAGCAGGCCAAGACCCACCAAGAGTTGTAGAACCATGGCTAATGATAATGAAACTCACAGACATTAAGTGCTAAAGATTGACACAGCTTATAAATTTGTAAAGAATGAACTACATACTTCTACATTCTTCTTCTTCTTCTGGCACTACTGTCCCTGTAGAACCCAGGCCTGCTCAATGATTCTCCTCCATTCTTCTCTGTCCAGAGCCTTACTCATCCAACCTACCACTCACATCTCCCTCAAATCTCCTTCCACATCTTCATACCATCTCCTCCTTGGAGATTCTCTCCCTGTTACTCCATTTGGCTTTTGGACCTCGATCACTTCTCATTCTCACCACGTGCCCCAACCATCTCAACTTTTGCGCTTTACTGCTGGAACTGTGTCCACTTATTCATAAAGATCTCTTAGCTAATGATTCTTTCTTATTCTCTACATATCTCCATCCCACACTGGTCCATAAATTCTTCTCAGAATTTTCCTCTCAAAAACACCAGGTTGGTATCTTCCAACTTCAGCACCCATATTCGCTTGCATATGTTACTATAGGTCTGATTAACGTGGTGTATATTTTCTTTTTGACACATTTTGTGAAAAAGACATTTCATACCAGGCAACAAAGTAAAGTGGACATTCGCCGGTCATAACGCCAGACAAAAGGTGGCTTAACTCCTGCTCAGGGCCTGCATGAGGAGTGGGACGCCCTCCTCGACCATTCTCTTCTTACAGTTACTGTCGGAGACTTCAACCCCACTTGGAACAGCCGTGTCACAAACCCGCGTGGTCGCCTGCTCAACAGCTATGTCCAGCGTCATCCTCACGTGCCTACGTTCTTACGTTATTGGTCCTGATTCTCCGACCCACGTTCTCGATAGGGGACTTCCTGTTGTCTTTGACACTGTTGTTATCAAAGACTTGGCCTGTCCCAACACACTAAATGTCGTATCTGACCTTTCATGTGGTCACGACCCGGTGCTCATCACTGTTCGATCTACGTTGGACACACCTCTCCAACCTCCCCGTCGTGTCAGGGGAGTCAACTGATTCTCCTACCGCGACGAACTTCACCTAACAGTGCATTCTGACCCTGCTGCCCCGCACACTTGGACTTGGACTTGGTTGGACGGAAGGTTGGAAGAGGGAATAAATGTGTTTGAACTTGAACATCATAGGAATCCAAAGGTGACAGATGAGACGGACATTCAAGAACGAGGCAGTGAAAGTGGAGGTGTGACGGCTTACCTGTAACGCTGCGTGGTGCAGGATTTGGTGCATGTGGTCCAGCGACTCCAGCGGCTGTACGCCTTCTTGTGTTCACCTCTGAGCGCTATCTCGTGTTCCCCGCTGCGACCCAACAGATCCGCCCCGATCTTACGTATCGACTGCGACGTTGTGTCTGTTACCTATTGTAAACAAACAAACACAGCATTATATATACAGGGTGTCCCGGGAGGAGAGGGAAATAATTTGAGAAATGGTTCTATAGTGTTAAAGAAGAAAATAAGGTCATATAAACATATGTCCGGAGACGCTTTGTAAGCGAGTTACGGCTAGCGAAAGATTTCGCCCGGGTTTCGGTTACCCCGGGTAAATGAAGACTTTCTGAAATTCTGGGCGAATTCTGTTGCTTCTTATGGTTTTTGACCTGAAAATCGAATAAAACAGGCCGCAGAACTGTATCTCCCATAGGTTTCATGATATCCGACGTAAAACAGAAAAACTTTGCCTAAAAACACGTTTGGAAAATTGGAAACAATTGGAATTTTTTGTTGATTTTTATTGACTTTATTTACACCATTTTTCTCAGAATTAAATTCTTTACAAGTTTTGTTTTTAACTTTTATGCATTTATTAGTCATTTAACAAAGTTATTGTACTTCTAACCTAAAAAAACGTAATTTACCTTCCCAGAATTTCAGAAAGTCTTCATTTACCCGGAGGAACCGAAACCCGGGCGAAATCTTTCGCTAGCCGTAACTCGTTTACAAAGCGTTTCCGGACATATGTTTATATGAACTTTTTTTCTTCTTTTACACTATAGAACCATTTCTCAAATTATTTCCCTCTCCTCCCGGGGCACCCTGTATTTCAATTAGTATTATTAATAAATAACACTTTTAGAGTTATTTATAATAACAAGTTTTGTTATTACGAATAAAAATAGAAAATATATTACAACAAAAATATGAGCATTATGTATATATTACATCCATATTTCCTCACATTATTCTTGTGTATACAGAGTGCTTCAAAATTGCACGGCAATATCTCTCGGGAGCTGAATCTACAGCTAAAAATAAGAAAAAAAGTCCATATAAACATACTGCAGGTCCGAAAAAGGCTCGTAGGCGAGTAATGGGTCGCGAAACATTTCGCCCTGGTTTCTGCTCCCACGGTAAAATGAAGCCATACTGAAATTCTTGGGTTATAAATTGAAGGGCACATTTGGCGGTTCCTGATGGTTTTTTATCTGAAAATTTCAATAATAGAGGTCCCAGAACTCTATCTCAATTAGTTTATAATAAAAACACAATTTTTTTAGATTTGGGGTAAAATAACTTCGTTAATCTCCCAATAAACAAAGAAAAAGTTCGAACTAGAGAATTTAATTCTGAGGAAAGTGATGTGTATAATGTCTATTAAAAATAAATACAAATTTGATAAAGACTTTAATTAAAAACAAAACACATCGAAGTAGACTAGAAAGTGGAGGTTGCTTTTACCCGAAAAAAAAAGATTCTCTCTCTCTCTCTCTCTCTCTCTCTATTTATGCACCTAAGCATTCAAAGAATTTCGACGAAATCGAAGCATGATAATGTTTTTAGCCTTTTTTAGGGAATCGAAAGTGTGGAAAAATATATTGTTAGCATCACCTGGAGCGTTACATTTTCCGATGACGTTATACATTTGCATCACGCATTTTGTGGAATGACCGCCAGCCTAAAAACATTATCATGTTAAAAAAGTTGTCGGGTACCGTTCGGTCTAAGATCTGCAGTAACTGTTTTCGTAACACTGTCGCGTTTTGCGTCCTGAAGAAGATCCCCGAGGTTGGGATACGAAACGTTTCCGACGATGTCGAGAATTTACAGCAATCGATCCCACGACCTAACAGCCCGGTATTTAATCATTTTGAGAATATTGACACCGGTCGTGTAAGCTTAAGACAAAAACTAAATTTTATAGTTCAAAATAATGATAAAATATTACCATTTATTGATGCTTAATTACTGTCTTATAACTTGACTCTGAAGATGCTTACAGAGTCCACATCACCTTAATCTGGCAATTTTTTGCCATAAAACGATGTTTATAGACTCTCTTATAGACATGCGTACTCTACAATGACGGTCTTATGTTTTCTTTTTATGTTAGTAGCATGTTTATATCTGGTGGGAAGGAATTTGTAGTTTTTTTTTTAATTTTTAATAAACGAGTGGCCTAAAATATTTAGTCAATGACGTGAGGTTTCGGTCAATTTACTGAATACAATTTGTGTCGACGTTTTGACGAATTTATTGTCACCTTCAGGGGCAGGTCTCGCAGTGTCGGTGAGGCAGAACTAGTTTCTGTGAAACGTAACACAAACATTTAACACTTTAACAAGAAAATAATTATGTAAATAATAAATAAGTAAATACTTACGTTTATTTATTATAAATAAAGGATAAATAATTATAATAATTCGTAGATAAATAATCATTATTATAATTAACAATACTTAGAAGTACAATTATAAGTATCTAATTATTATATATTTGCGTCAGGAAATAGGAATTAACAGTACACGCGCCACACACGAGCTTTCTCTCTCTCTCTCTCTCTCTCTCTCTCTCTCTCCCTCCCTTCCTCTCTCTCTCTCTGTGTGACACACACACACATTTTCTTCGATCTTAGCCTGCTATAGAACTCGTTTTCATTATCTTCCCTCTTCTTGCTTTTTGTCCTTCCAGTATTTCTACATCCTTTCATTTTGTTCTGTTTTTTCCTACCAAGGCAGACTTTGTTTTATCTTTTTTTTTTTTTTCTTTAAAACGTTTGAATTCCTTAATATTTCTTTAAATTTATCCCGGACCAAAAATTTGTTCTTCTAGAATATTATTTTCTGCCAAATTCTGCTTAAATTATAAGGGCCAACGAATTTTCTTCCAGGGGTTTTATCGCAATTGTCAAATATTCGTTCTGTTTGTGTCTCCGGATTCGTTTGGACCGAGGATGCGTAAAATGCAACCATTCCTTTCCGGATTGTATACAAACGTTTTTCAGTTTCCACATAATATTTGTTAAAAAAAAAAATTGTTTTTCCGTTCATCATCAACGTCACCACCACCGTCGCCGTCATCATCATCATCACTGTAACCATATCGTCGTCGTCGTTATCATTATGCCGTCACAGCCTCCTTGGTGGGCCGTACCGTCCTTCAGGACATTCCTCCAATCGTCTCCATCTATTGGTCGCCGCCGCCACCCTCTCACTCCGGTAGTTCGTAGGTCCTGTTCTATACTATCAAAGAAGTTTGTTCTTGGTCTTCCTCGCTTGGGCTGACCCCTTCCTAACAATGTTTTTCTAGTAGCGTTGTCTTCGTGGACTCTCATAACATGGCCAACCCATTGAGTCTACTTACTTTGTATGTGTGTATATATATATATATATATATATATATATATATATATATATTTTTTCAATCACTTTCTGCTACAGTCCGTTTCTTGATGTATATAATACATTTAATATTTATAAATAAATTTACCTCAAGATATACTTTTTTTCCTTATTAGGAACATGTTTCAAGAGCTCCCGTGCTCTCATCTTCAGCCTTCGCGATCTTGCGTCTGGTGAAGTATTTGTGTGTTGGCTGGATGCTATTAAGGTTGCTACCAGAGACCAACAAACAACCATAATAGCATCCAGCCAACACACAAATACTTCACCAGACGCAAGATCGCGAAGGCTGAAGATGAGAGCACGGGAGCTCTCGAAACATGTTCCTAATAAGGAAAAAAGTATATCTTAAGGTAAATTTATTTATAAATATTAAATGTAATATATATATATATATATATATATATATATAACATCGGTTTATAGCGTCTATCGTCGCTGTCCGATTTCCAGACTTTCTCTCCAATATTTTTTGTCCTGACAATGTTCTTCTGTCAGATTCCTCGCACTTAGACCTTTCTGGATACTCTCTCCCCATGATCGCCTGGGTCTTCCCCTCTTCCTCTTCTCCGGGGGTAACCATTCCATTATCATTTTTTGGCTTACTTTGTTCGTTTTCATAATATCTGGCCCTTCGGAAATGAGCTATAGTGTTCCAAGTTGTACGTTTGACTCAAAGATTCATTTTCATTCCGAGCGTCATGAATTTTCCTTAAGACTTTCGAAACATCCCAGCACTGTTTCATCTCTTTTCGTAAGCGTCCATGTCAACGCTGGCCTTATTAGTATTTTATACAGTTTTCGTCTAGTCGTTCTGGAAATACAAGAAAGTCATTCTTGATCTCAGCTGGGGTATTAGGGCAAAGTAGCAACTGTTCGCAGATTTGATCCTACGCTTTATTTTTGCTGATGTGATGTTGCCACTAGTGATTAGAGATCCGAGTAAAGCGAACTCATTAACAGACTATGTCATATTCTCATCGATGTTAATTACTTATTGCCTATGCAGGACTGGTTGGAGTTCCCACCATTTATTTTGTTTTACTGATATTTATTACCAATCCAACTATAATAGCTGCGTTTTTTGTTTTTTCCATTCACCTTTCTTTTATTTGGGTTAAAGTCTTCAGTAACATTCCGCTTTATTTATCTACTATTTCTTAAATTTGTCCTTTTCAATTTAGAAGTAAACATTCAGCGCGTAAAGGCACTTTGGTATTGAGGTTGTACTGTAAAGTTCCATCTTGCTTTTTTCAAGAAAACTTGTATAGATTCTCGTAGAACCTTTCCCATATTACAGTGAAACGGCGAGCCCAACTTTCGTTGTGAGAAAAAAAAAATAAAGACAATACATTTTTGACACAGATTGATAGCAGATTTAAGAAAAATTAATGATCAACTCGTACTGTCCCAATAACCGTACCCGCACTCATTTTCGGTATTTCGATTATGCGATTATTGGCATCGACATGCAGTTAATATTGCATATAATTTTAGATAACAGAAATCGTAAAAATTTATTTGTGCATGTTATAAAGTAGTTTGTCGACGATTGCAATCGTGCTTCGTTGTCATATTTTTTACGAAAAATGTTTCTAGCAATAACTTCGATGTGTGCCTCTGATTCCAAAAGTTGGTGTTGTTAGGTTAACATGCAAACTGAAATTGTACTTGGAAACCAATATGCCTATACACTAACACTCGGTTTTTGTGAAAGTCACGTAAAAAAAAATTCGAAGTAAGTACTATAAATGCCTATTACTATACATGTCTTTCTTTTTTATGACAGAACTCGTTTTCCAGCAGTAGGCCTACTTGTTTTTTCAATAATATTCAGCTTTTGTGCAGATTACTGGAAAAGCAACCAACTCGAAGGAAGGCGGGGTGCTATACATATCTCCAATTTTTTAGTGTTTGGCACAACATTTGGTTCCAGTGAAGTTTTCCAGATTTTACTGAATAACACAAAAGAATATTGCCCACCTAACGAATAACAAATCTTGTTTTCATTTGTTAATACGCTGTTTTCCTGTTTTAATCTTACTATTCAGAAATTATTGTATTTTTCATTTTACATTTTCTGTTATTGTTTTTGTTAAAAGTACGTTATGTTCAATGTTTTTAATGTTTCTCTCTTTCAACCATTGTGTTGACACATTAAATGTCATATTTCTTAACCATGTGGCTTCTATTTCTTTTAACAGTAAGCTAAAAACCAAATATCATTATTATCGAACATCACAAATGAAAATAACATGTATTTTCGTTTTACATTAAGAAGTAAAGCAACTTACAATTAGTGCACTTCTTCTTCTTCTTCACGTCGTAGTATATCGATACAATCGCATATTCAAAACATCAAAAATGTAGCGCGGGTTCGGATATTGGGACAGTTCCCAAGATAGTTACCTTAGTATAAAATAGTTTGTTGACGATTGCAATCGTGTTTCATTCACATATTTTTTACGCAAAATGTTCCTAGCAATGATATAACTCCGATTTGTGCCTTAGTATTAAATTACCCTTAACCGGATATCATTCTTTAGCACGGTAGACCCAAAATCAGCATACCACCGAATACCAGTGCACGAAGGTAACCGTCATTTACTAGCTATTAAAATCCGGCGACATTTTTTAAGATACATTCATTTGCCCCTGGGCCTCTCTGTCTCAACATCGTTAGTTAAAACAAAAAAAATAAACACGATTCTTAACGAACATCTGTATCGTTACCTAATTATATATTTAGACGACCTTATCTGTTATGCTAAATCAGAAGAGGAGTTAGCAAAAAATTTGTAAATCTTTTTTAAAAGCTTAAATACGGCATCTTAAAGACTAAATACAACAAAATTTAAATTTGTATACCAAAATGTTAATGTGTCAGTAAACAAAGTACAAAACCATTACAGAATACGGTTCAATCAATCATAAGTGCTGCCTTGTCAGGCAAGGTACCAAAGTGTTTGAGATTATTAATTGCATGTTAACTTTACAGGGCGTATGTATACACATAAATAAATATATGTGTGTGTAATATTTTTGTACAAGTAATTCTGCGCAGAATAATTTCTGTTGCATAAAAAAGTTAATAATTACCTCGGAAGTTTTCAGTTGTTTATTTAATCTTCCAATGTTTGTTTTAAATGAATTTAATTTTGTTATAATCTATGTGACGGGGATCTTGGGTTTATACGGAATAATTCTATGTTGTTATTTGTTGAGAGATTACAGCGGGGATCAGTGCCGCGGATTTTAGGCAGTCATTGCCATCGACATCGAGTATTCCAGTGCACAGCAATTACGTCGCGATATTTGATAACGTTTTTAATCAACGTGGAACTGAGACCTACATTATATAACTAAGAGACACGATTGAATGTATGAAGTTAACTCCAATCAATTTATTTTTTGTTTCCAATGAATACTAATAAAGTTATTAAACGCAAAAGTTGCTCAATAACGTATTTTATTAATAACAATAATAATAATATACGCTGATTAAATTTCAAATCATTATAATTCTTATAGTACCGCTTTTTGTCAAATTGATTTTGTAATAAATTAATTTTTATATTTACGTACAAAAACTTAATAATGGTAGCAATGAGAAAGCTGGGTTGATTTGCATTTAGATAGACGAGGAAGTATCTGGTTGGCTTTGGCTTACCACGTGGAACGGAGGTGGTTTGCGTTTGTGACGCTTGTGACTGGTGTGACGTCTGTCTCTGCACAGGCGTCGGCGTCGCTCCGGAGAACACGCTCGCTCTTCCTAACACACACATAAACTACGTTAGTACGTCTGGCTTATCTCTTAAACATACAGTTGAAATTGTAATTTATATAAAACTAATACATAGGCTACCTTTTAAGTTTTTACAAAGACAATGAAAGAAAAAACATTTTTTGATACAAATCGTTTTATTGTTTCTCAAAATATTCGCCTTTGAGATTTACACACTTTTGCATGCGTTCGAACCAAGTCTCGAAACATTTTCTCCACTCTGATGTTGGTACCTCAGAAATATGGTTTTGGAAGGATTCAACAGCTTCTTGAGGTGATGAAAATCGCTGTCCACGCATTTTTTGTTTGACATTCGGGAACAAAAAGAAGTCGTTTGGCGATAAATCAGGTGAATACGGGCAATGAGACATTAATTCGATGTTTTCCTCCTTCAAATAATCAATTGTTTGACGTGCTGTGTGAGAGCTGGCATTGTCGTGATGAAGAATGGTGCGACGTTTTCGGTTGTGTTTCCTGATTTCATCGATGACTTGTGGCAAACAAATTGTTGTATACCATTCAGCATTAACTGTTCTTCGATCCTCTAAAGCAATGGTCGCGACATGTCCAGTGTAAGCAAAGAAACAAGCGATCATTTTCTTGGAAGTGCTTCGTGAACGAACCACTTTTGTTGGCTTCGGTTCATCTTGGAACACCCAAACAGTTGATTGTTGCTTAGTTTCCGGCTAATACGAATATATCAAAGTTTCGGCTCCTGTTACGATGATGTATACGGATTTTGCATTTCCTCGGTCGAATTTTTGGATCATTTCCTTACACCAATTGACACGAGCCTGTTTTTGAGTTTCGGTCAAATTATGCGGAATCCATCGGAAACAGATCTTTTTAACAGCTAAATGTTCATGTAAAATCGAATGTACTGCAGTCTTCGATATGCCTAAGGATGCCTCTATCTCACGGTCAGTCACATGCCGATCTTCTTTAATCATGTTGTGCACAGCATCGATGTTTTTGGGAACAACAACCGATTTAGGTCGACCTTCACGAAATTCATTGCTGACTGAAGCACGACCACGGCGAAATTCCGCAAACCAATTGTAAACAGTCTTTTCTGATGGTGATTGATTATCAAAAGTTGTACGAAGCGATTCGAGGCATTGTTGTTGAGTTAGGCCTTTATTAAAATCGTAAAAAATTATCCAACGAAAACCTTCACATGAAATTTCCATTTTTTCACAGACACTTTTGTTTTAAACGCTCACTGTAAACAAACTACTCGGCCAATATCTGAGCTGTAATTGTTTTACAAATAACATATGACAAATTTTTCAACAATGATAATGTCACATCTCACTAGCGCCATCTAGTGGTCGTTTGTAAAGACTTAAAAGGCAGCCCTCGTATAATCTAACTGTGTATAACATAAATATAAATTAGTATACGATGATTTAGTATCCTCAGTGGATTTACTATGACAAAGTACGACAAAACGTTCTCAGTCGAACCACTCAGGATGCTTCATGACGAAATGATTGGTTTCAAGAGTAACAAAACGACGTGTGTTAAACCTGAAAAGAGTGTTGTGTCCATAAACTAGGACCTGATAACGGTACAGGACGCTGGTAACATCCTTAGAGGACATTGTTTTTCCTACTCAAAAGTCACAAAGAAACAGTATAGGAAGACTTAGGAAGCGTAGACACTTGTTTCTTGTACGAGTGTAGAAGAACGGTATCGTCGAACGATGACTAACGTTGTTTCAACCCGAAACAAGTGTCAGGTACCGTTCGGCGAAGATCTGCCGCTACTGTTTGTTTGTCGCTTTTCGGGGGCCTGGAGAACATCACCGAGGGGAGAATCGAAAGGTTGCCGACGAGATGTCGATGAATTTTAGCAATCGACCACGAACTAACTTCCCAGTATTTAGAAATAATTTTGAAAATATGACACCGGCCGGACAAAAGTTAAAAATAAATTAACTAATATAATCCTAATATCAAAGAAAACGATTGCGAGTGACGACACTCTTATGACCAGTCGGCAAGATATACAGTGCCTTTTGTTTGCTGATAATATGTCTGTTGTCCAGGATCCTGCAAAGATCCTTATAATCAGTGGAAAAAATATCCGTTCTGGTAAGAGATAAATATCTACAGAGTGATGGCTTTTCAGGGAACAGTTTCAATTGGATCAAAAGTATTGTAACGAGAATTGTATCGAACCGCGTAGAATAGCCGTGTTGATTATAACCAACTATGCTGTTGATTACTTACTTCTTAATACGAGCATTCGAGGCTGGCTGCTTCGATGGCTCGATGTCTCCTGTAAGTGTCTGCTGCTAGCGGCCACCAACAACTCTCGGATAGTATTTTATCCAGAGTTTTTTCTCCGGCCATTTTGCGTTTAAGATTTTCCTTCGCTGGTAGCGTTGCCGTGCAATCCAAGAGAATGTGATTTAGGGTTTCGTCCTGCTCCTTGCACATTCCACAAAGAGGACTGTCTTTTAGGTGAAACCTATGCAGGTTCGTCACGATGTGACCCATTCGTGCTCTTGCCGCAAATGACGCCACAGATCGATGCATCCCTTTATAGATTTTTGGGCGGTTTGGGGAGCTTTGGATGGCGAAGTACTCGCGTCCGGTGCTACAATTCTCCCATCTCCGTTTCCAGGAGTCAATGAAGAACTATCTGGCTGCTTCTTTACACTGTGTCAGAGAATAACGCTGCGCCTGTACAGGGCCCATGCAGCAAGCTTTACTGGCAAGATTATCTGCTACTTCATTTCCATGAATCCCGCAGTGACTTGGAATCCATTGAAAAACAACATTCTTACCTTTTAAACTATTAAGTTGTTGCAGGATTTCCGATGTTCGAAAGTAATAATCTGTGGTGTTCTGCGCTTGTAAGGCCTGTATAGAAGGCACGGAGTCCGTGAGAATGCAGATGTCACGCGCGTCGATGGCTTTGCAAAACTCCAGTGCAGCATTCAGGGCCAATAATTCAGCGTTCATACTTGAGGACGCGTCGCAGGGCAATGAAAAAGAGTCACCTGTTTCTGGGCAATAATAAGCAGCTCCTCCTTTATTGTTGACTTTGTCAACAGAACCGTCAGTGTATATTTCGGCGAATCCATGATATTTTCCTGAATCAATGTGATTGACACTTCCCTTAGAAGTGCTGGCAATTCTTGTCCTTTGGTCAGTGAACCAGGAATTTTTGTACATGCCTTTAGTTGGTCACGTAGCCAGGGCGGGATATCAAAAACAGCCGGGATCAACTCAGGCTGAATGAATTCTGAAACTCCGCCTGGCCTATTTCGGTGGTTGAATAGAGATTGCCGGATGTTAACCTCGTTAAAGCCTTTTACTGGCTGGATGTTGTTGATTACAAATCGTTAATTGTGACAATCAAAGCTGGTTATTAGTGACTTCATTGGTGTCTTATATTTTGTTTTCCATACGACGGTCAAGGAGACCGTGTAGTAACAGCAGGCTATATTGTCAGGAGAAACCTGAGGTCGGAAGAAACTTCATATTTTACTTATTTAGGCAGTGACATAGCTTAAGACAGAGACAGAAATACCCGAATAAGGTAAGCAACTAGGAGAAGAATTAAGAACAAGACTAGTAAACAAACAGAGTTAAAGTTCTACAGATTAATGGCATCACCTATACTAATGGATGCAATAAAAGTCTGCATGGCCACAAAAACGATATCTGGAAAATACGGTCGCAAGAAAAGAGAAGTTCTGAGAGGGTAAACGGATTTACGAAGTTAGACCGTGTTAAGAACGTAGAGGCGTATTTACGGGCGGGATGGGGAGGAACGGGACCGGTCCCCTTAACAGACGGTAAAAAAAAATTGACGAGGAATTTTGTTAATCCCTCAATTTTTAGGCGGTTTTATTTTTTATTCAGCTGCGTACGCTAATATAGTAGTATCTCTTTTATAACTGTACAAACAGGTTTATTGCACAGCATCTGCGTATACGTTTGAAATATGAAGTATAGGAAAATCAATTCAGAGTCCTCTGAAGAAGTTGTTAATGAAATTATCAAAAAATTAAGGCGAATAGACATTATACTGCTACGACCGCACAGAACAATCTACGCGTTTATCGAATGCGCCAGAAGGATCTCGACGTAAGCGTGTGGTGTACGTGCTACTAGACGCATGTTGCGAGAATTTTCTCGACTGTGCCGGGCTTCGCTCGGGCGCTCGGACTGTGTCAAGGCCGTAGCAATTACGTAGTTCACGAGAGATAAGACGCAGTTTGGAAGCTTCTGGTGTGTGAGCGTGACTATAAATACATCGGGTAGCGGCCTTAGTTTTCAGTTCAATGCGAGATATTTGATAGTGCGGTTCGAGAGTATTAGTGCGATATATTTCCAGAGCGGTTCGAGTTATTACTGTGTACGTTCAAGTAGTTATTACTGAAGTGTTGCGTTTTATAATCAGACGGTATAATTGTAATACAATTGAGTTTTAATATTTGTGGATATTTTATTGCGTGTGTACAATTTTCATTTGATTTGTTGTAGAGACTGTGTTGTTAATTGCGAACTGTTTTACTGTAACAATTAAAGGTGTGATTAGTGACTTAATTGGTGTCTTGTACTTATTTTGTTTCCACTGTGCCTACGACGATCGTATAGACCGTCGTAACAATACTCTAAGACATTTTCAAACAGTGTATCCTTTTGATGTACAAAATTTTCTGGTTTACCCTTTTTTTATCGAAACTATCGTTATCATTTTTAAATGTGAAATATCAATAAATATTCTGGAAACAATATTTTAGTAAAGCCTATTTTTATTATGTTATTACCGTTTGCTTTAATGGGATTGATTTGATGATGTTATCACACGTTTTAAGCCACTTTCAAGACTGTAATGTTTATTAGTCTTAAGTTGTTCTTTCTTTTATATGAAGCCGACGCGCCCTAGACCCCCCCCTCCAAACTATAAATGCTAGATACACTACTGTATGAATGATAACAAAAGACAAAAATCATATTCATATATGGTATTTTTATGTCATATTTATACAAATGTATACAATATATTGTAGCGTGACAGATAATCCACTAATAATTAATTCAGATAAGATCATAAAAATAATTAAATTACATGATCTGGACTTTATAATCATTTCACATCTTAAATTAAGAATTTAACTAACAATAGGACTTACTGGAAGACGATAAATCTTGACTGAAAGAGATATACTGGATCAGCGCTGAAAATCACTAATCGATTACAGCAAGAAGATAATCTGATTAACTCCAGATTTAGTTAAGATCTACCAGAAGTGTAAAATTAACCATAAGAAACTCACAGAATTTTAAAATTTTAAACAAAACATAGAACCAGGATTATTTCTCAATTACTACAATAACAAACAAACATACAATTTTTTTTTTAACAAAATTTTTTTTTAAATAAACATTTTTTTTTTCTTTTCTTTGAACCAACACCAAGAATTTGATTATTTGTAACAGCGTGGAATAGCGTTTCGTTACAATATACATATATATATATATATATATATATACACACACACACAATATAATGAATATACATCAAATCTATCATCTTCTATATATACAATATACAGTACAATATAATGAATATACATCAAATCTATCATCTTCTATATATACAATATAATGAATACACATCAAAACTATCATCTTCTTCCTTCAGGGAATAGGTGAATTGCTTGTTCCGGCCCCAAAGGAAATAAATCCTTGAATTTTGTTGTCCATGACGTGTCCGTTGATTAACTAATTATAAGTATAATACTACTGACTCGGAACACTTAAGTTTTTTATTGGTAAAAATGTAAAATTTTTACAAATAAATACGTAAATAAAATAAAAGGCTACAAGGTAAAAATTTTTCATTTTTTTCAATAAAAAACTTAAGTGTTCCGGGTCAGTAATATTATACTTATAATTAGAAATAAATTCACTTGTCGAACGCCTCCTATACTGTTGCTTTGTGAGTTATAAGTAGGAGAGAAACAATCTCATCTAAGGACGTCGCCAGCGTCCTGTACCATTCTCAGGTCCTATAATAACAACAGTTTTTTTGGGTTTAACAGATTTCGTATTATTTATCTTGAAACCAAACATTTCATCCATACTACGATGAGGCATCCCCATGACCGGGATTGGGGGGGTGGCAAGGAGGGGCACTTCCCCCCCCAATATCTATCAAATAAATTACAAATCAGTGAGCCGTAGCTTTAGCAGTATTTGACAAGGCATTGGAAGGCTTTTAAAATCTAGTTTTTTGCGTAGTTTAACGTATTCAAGCTACGCTATATGTAACGTAAAGTTAATCACTTGGTGAAACAAAGAACGTCTCCGGGAATTATCACATCCAATGCCGGATTAACCATCTTGGGGGTCCTTAAGCAGTAGAAAAACCGAGGCCCCTCCAGATTATTTAATTTTGTATATTTGTGTGCGTGCATGTGTTTACACACGTTTGTGCATGTGTGTGTGTTTTTGTGTATGTGTGTCTTTTGAAGGGCTAGCAAAAAAATATAACCTCCTAATGGGCAGATAGACGAGCAGAAAGGCGGGCTAGAGAGCCTATCTTTCTGTCTGTTCGAGGTTAGAATTTTCGCTAACCCGCTTTTCCGCCCGTTCGCAGCTTAGAATTTTCGCTCACCTCCCTTTCCGCCCGTTCAGAAGTTAAAATTCTCGCTAGCCCGCCTTTACGCCCATTCGGAGGTTAGAACCCTCGCTAGCCTACCTTTCTGGCCGTTACAGGTTAGAATTATCCCCAGCGTGCCTTTTGAGGTAATGCCAACGCTTCCACCCGAACACTGCCAATAATTCCTGCCTTCCTAGTTAATTCTTAATGAAGGTAAAACGCTAAAAA
The DNA here is from genome assembly GCA_034769895.1 of Magicicada septendecula. Lineage (NCBI taxonomy): Eukaryota > Metazoa > Arthropoda > Insecta > Hemiptera > Cicadidae > Magicicada > Magicicada septendecula. The sequence continues at coordinate 911,502,117 of CM068368.1, forward strand.
AGAGGTTTGCTATTCCTCGGTTTCCTAAAAAGAAATTTTCCAAGATATTGCCTCACCAATCCCGTAGGTGAAATCCCGCCCATGGGCATCCCCATTGGTTCGATTGAGAACGTTTGGTCGTACTTGGTCTTAGTAAATGCACCGAAGATGCCGCATCGTAGTGTGGACGAAATCCAAGAGAAACAAAACTACGTGTGTTAAACCGAAGAACAGTGTACGCTATTAACGAACTACCACAAACGTTTACGTAGGAGATATTATATTTATTTTACAACGCTACTTTGACAGCACGAAGCGAGAGTGTCAAGAGATTTGACAACACCAAGACGAAGACGGTTGGCAGAGACTATTTGAATGGAATTGTGTCATAATTATTGCGCCACTGCAATACAGTAACAATCGGTACCGAGCATATTGTTACGACAATTACGTAACGCTCTCGACTTTTCGAGAGCGTCATCCAACACGTTTCTCGGCTAGCCGAGCAGGTGCAGGGCCTTGACAAGGCCGTGCACTCAAGTGGCCTCTAGACTGTTCGTACACTTATAACTATGGAAATTATACAGGCACGCCGCTAAAAGAATAGAAAATTATTTTAGAACTTCTGCGGGGTATATACATATAAGGGTTTACGGTCGGCTTAGTTAGTTAGTTACACTTCGCGATATTGTAGAGTGCATATCAAGTGATTGTTGCAGATTAGTGAAAAGTGATTATTGTGTTATAATTAGTCCGGATCTCTGATTGTTGACATTTATTATTGCGTGCGGACAAATGTAACTGAAATTACTGTATGCAAGTACCTTGTTGATTTCAAATTATTTGTGACTAATTAAAGCTATCTTTCGAAATGTGGCTTTATCTTAGAATACTGAGCATTTCATGGACAGCACATATAACTAATGTTGAAGTTCTTAGAAAGATCAAGAAAGAAAGGGAAGTTATTAACACAGTGAAGATAAGAAAGATTCAGTATCTGGGACATCTCATGAGAAATGAACAGAGATTCTACTTATTGCAGTCCATACTACAGGGAAAAGTACTTGGAAAGAGAGGAGTTGGGCGACCGATAATCTCGTGGCTGAGAAATTTAAGGACATGAATACAACTTACTCCTTGCAGCAGTACAGAAAGTTAAAATAGTCCGTATGATATCCAACGGATAGGAACTATCAGAAGAAGAATTAGAGACATAATTGGTATCTGTACGTTGTTTCTACTTTACGATCCGCGAGACCGTCTTAACAATATTAATGAGTAACAACCATCATCAGGTTTACCTTAAGCACTAGACCCTTACAGTTGAACTTGCGTTTACACTGTTTGCTGCGAGTCTGGACGCAGGTCGCGGGATCGCATTCTGACCACGGGCTCCACCTTGAGAAGCAGTCCATACGTAAGGAATCACCTGTTGACATATCAACATACATTACTATTTCTAAGTACACCATTAAAAGAATTCAACATAATACATGCAAACTTTAAATCATCATCATCTTCACGGATTAAACCAAGGATGGTTTGTTCCGGTCTCAGATAGGGAAAGATTATAGCTGGTCACTCCAGCGCTTCCTCGGGTGCCCCACACCTCTCCGTGCCCTCGACTTATAGTTCCATAGTTTGTTTGGGGATGCGGCAGCCATCCATTCGGCAAAGATGTTCCCACCAATTCAGCCGGTACTGGGCGATCCTGTCGAGTATACACATAATATTCAGTTCCTGCCGTATATCTGTGTTTCTTCTATATGATCATAGAGGGTATACCCTGAAAAATCTCATTTCAGCCGCTTCGATGCGACTGGCCTGGACTTTCGTTAAAGTCCAATTGTCAGACCCATAAAGAAGTGTGGGAAGAGCCATCACCTTGAAGAATTTTAGGCGTGTTCCTTTATTTGCTGACTCAAGGGTTCGCCTAATGGTCCCGCACATAAGGTTGAACTTATGCAAGCTGTAAATAATTATTAAAATTAACATCCGGCCTGTGTAAAGGCCGTGGTCTGGTATAATTATCATTCTGACGGATGTTGTAATCAGACGATCACGCCTCACCTCTGCAGGCCATCTCAGTGAAACGGTTTTGAATACAACTGACGGTGTTCGTCAGTGAAAACGGCCTTTGCCTTTGCCACAGTGCTGCCTGTGGTTTCACTGACGAACACCGTCAGTTGTATTCAAAACCGTTTCACTGAGATGGCCTGCAGAGGTGAGGCCTGTACGTCTGATTACAACATCCATCAAATACCAGACCGCGGCCTTTACACAGGCCGGATGTTAATTTTAATAATCATGACGCCGAAGTGAAATTCTCAGAAATAGCTAACTGTAAATACTTGCAAGAAGAACAGAATGTTTGTTTAACACTTGACGCTAACACGCCTTATAAACCTCATGTCAAAAAGAAAAGAGAGCAGTTGTGTATTAGAAATTGAATTATCTATTAGTCTTAAGAAGACTCGCTTTTAACACTCTTTAAATTGTCTGACGGTGTCAACTGTCATCGTTCCTTATCCGGCCCATGTTTTAATGTGCTAAGCCTCATCTTAAAGTTGCTTTGTTTAAAAAATTTTAATATAAATTCTTTGTGCGATTAAAACCGTTTTTTAATCAAAACTTTAAATGGAAGTTGTAAAAATAAATCAGTGTTCATCTTGTTATGCGAATTAGCAGTCTCTCTGATTCCAACTTTGTCGTGTTTACTTGCTGAACTGCTACTTGTAATGTTCCGGACGAGGCCTTTCAGTGTTTCCACCATTTTCAAGTATTAAACCACGAGGTCGGACTGGACCAGTGGTGAAAACACTGAAAGGCCTCGTCCGGAACATGACAAGTAGCAGTTTAGCAAGTAAACACGACAAAGTTGGATAAACCAGCATAGACGTAGTTATCACGAAAAACTTGCCGGTCTATTTTCCTTTAATCGATGTATTTCACCTTTACATATCTTTATTTTGTTTGCAAATTTTTTACAGAATGTATTTGTAAATTTAGAAATTTTGTATATTTTAAATAACTGTCGCCTATTTGAAACTATTAGACCGGTTGTGCCCATTTGAACAGTTATATTCTTCGAACATAGTTATCTTAAAATTCGATTCGAACAGTTGTTATCCTGTTTACAATAAAAACTTGTAGACTATAAATTTGTTTGTATTTTCCTTAGTTTTCTGTTATACGTTAAGTTATCTTTGCTGACCGAGGATTCACAACCTCATGGTGCTTGTCGGAACGTAATCAGATTGGCAGAGGAATTTTATAAACAGAATTTTCCACATTGTTTTTCAATCCATAAGAGTTGGTGTTCATTCTTCTAGACTTTTTCCATCGCAGAATGTTACTGTCGTGTCAAAGTGCTTTGACGAATGTTAGTTAGTGTTTTTTTATTTTTGTTATCTCATAAGGAACCAACTAATGATGTGTATAATTATCGTTTTATACAGCGTGGATGTTAAACAGCTGCCCAAACTCTGACAGCTCAGCTGCTCCGTGTAAATGTTCCGTGATGAAGAAGATGGATTGCTTTGAACGTTGTTGCTTATGAGAAACAGAATTATTACACTCAGTGGTTGATTTCTAAAATTATAGGTGCCGGAACGCATCAATTCAAAAGTTGTACAGACAAACATATACTTATATTTTATATTAGCGTATAAGTTTACGTCAGGTTATTATAAAAGAGGTCTAGATTTTTAAAGCCTTGTAAAATATGTAACATACGTACAAACTTGTATCTAAAAAGGTAATAAAGTTTACTGATATTTCTAAAGAGTTTCATCGTCAGGTTAGCCGCACAACAATCGAAAACATGATGGCATCATCCTGGAGTCTCAATCAAACTCTAAGTGATGGTTTCGGTGGTTCGGACATTTTAAAACAGTTTCCATAGTTTCATCATTGTGTCGTCATATTGTTTGTTTCTTGTCCTTTCCTTACTCTTTGTGCCCAGTGCTGTATGATGGCCAGAAATCACCTCTCTCACATTCACTTAAAGGTATTGTTATTGATTCAATAGCATATTTCATGGTAGAAAGACTCTCCGGAAAAATTCTGGAATGCACATACCCTCGGAACCTTCCACACAAGTTGCCTTTCATGTAGTTTTAATTTTGAAGCAAGTGTTTTTATTTCATTTTCTACACAGGTTACTGGGACATTTTTTGAACGACTGTAGTTAAGATAAAGATTAGTGCTGGTGTCTGATTTTGCCAAATGTTTAGTTTTGTAGTCGGGATGATGATGGGCACAATTTAAAAAGTAGTAATACATTTTTGTAATAATGGTAATTTATTTGTGGATCAGGGAACACCGTTCCGGCGCGTTCCCCTGAAACCAAGCCCTGATTACACTCTACTCTCCTATACGGCAAGAACATGGCGGCGACAAGGAAATCAGGAATTGTTTATATGAAACAGAATGTCTGCCAGATGGAGGAAAACGGTAAAGGTAATAGTAGTTCCGAGTGACAACCTTAGCTATGGCAGCCACAGACACATGCACAACCGCTTTTTTTCTGTTTCTGCGTAAACTACAGGTCCAAACCAGAAAAGAATCGCAGTTTTTATTTGCAAGTTGCGAAAATGCGTAATTTCTTACAGCAGTACAGCATTGAAACACAATGCTGCTTTGAGTTGGTTGTTAAATTGTTAGATTATTAAATAATCTAATACAAGGAACTTATATAGTAAGGTTTCTAAAGAGTAGAAGGACAGCCTGATGGAACAACACAGCATTTCCAGAAAAATTCTAGAATGGAGATTAGTAGGTAGAAGATCAAGAACAAGGCCAAGTAAGAGATGGATCGACGATGTTGACTAGGATCTAAGCAATATGGGGATAAGAACATGGAGAAGACTATGTAATGAGAGGGCTGGTATGTAGACAAATTCTCGTTTAAGAGGTTAAAACACATGCTGTTTTATAACGCCAGTAGAAGACAAGTGTAAACTTAACGAAACCATTTTCTTTATAAGAAAATCCTATAGGTTAATAAAGACAGTCTATTTTATCCTCTTTTGTTATTAACGAATGGGGCGAACCTAGGAGGGACTCGAAATCTGAAACAAATTTTAAAAAGTTTGGAGTAAAAAATTTAAAACTTATGTTTTTTGAAATGTAATTAATTAACTTCCAAGTTTTGTCAATTTAAAAAAATTTCTATTTGGGTCAATGAGAAGTTTAACTAATCTACAATAATAGGCCTTATACTCAATAATAAATATAACATATTTTGAAACAAATGGTGAAAAAATGAAAAGAAGTCGGCTTGAAAGAGAGTAGGGTAGTACGGTACTTTTTTCCACTGGTTATGATAAATAGGCACATATCTTTTTATATTTTAACATAGTGTTACATGTTGATAACTTCAATCACAAACCACAAAATGTGAATGAGTTTTAATTTCTTAACATTATTTTTCATAACAGACATGGGTTGTTGTAATAGACTCTACCTAGTTCTAAGAAACAAAATATTGTAAAATTAAACATACGTTCATTAAACATTTTTCGTATTCTTGCGTGTGTTAACCCTACAAGACAAACACCCTACAAATTAGCATTTTGTTAAAGTAGTTTTAAGTATATCCGCTTCCGTTAGGGGACGTCACAAAATTTACTTTCTTAATTTTAACGTTTTCTTTAATGTATTTATATTCCACAAAAACGTATTATTAGGCTTCCAAATCAAACTGTATGTTACTAATTGATTTTTATGAAATTAGTGAATTACAGCCATTATTTACCCATTAGTTTTAATTTGTTGGTACGATGTTCATTATAAAAAAAAGAAAACGATATGTGGTTGGAAAAAATCCCCCCCGCCCCGAAATGAAATCCTAGGTTCCCTCCTGATCAACGAATGGGAATTTTAAACTACTCGTGTTTATATCAACCACGTGATGTAATTCATGTTACCTGATTCGTTATGAGATACAAAGTTGCACGCTTTTAAGTGTCCTTCTTTTCCTCTTCCGTCAGACATTCCGTTGAAGTCGGCGACAACAGACCGGTTCTGAAACAAAAATCAAATGTTATTTTAAATTACCATTTTGTTAAAGTAGTTTTAAGTATATCCGCTTCCGTTAGGGGACGTCACAAACATGACTGATAACACGTGTATGCTCCCTGAGCTGTGCACAACTCTCTCACTATTTTGAACGACGCACATTTGAACTACATACATTTTGAACTACATACTTTACTTTTGAACTATATTAGAAGTATTTACCGGGCTGTTTGGCTGTGGTCCGGGATTAACAAATAAACCAAACGTTTCAGCAGCACCAGTGGCTGCCATCTTCAGTGGAATTCGAGTCTACCTGAACGCGGGGTGTCAAACGTCAGGTCCACAGTACTGTGACGTTTGACACCCCGCGTTCAGATAGACTCGAATTCCACTGAAGATGGCAGCCACTGGTGCTGCTGACACGTTTGGTTCGTTTGTAAACCCTGGACCACAGCCAAACAGCCCGGTAAATACTTCTAATTTAACTGACACCGGCCGTGAAAGCCTTAGAATAATTTTTTACTTTTGAACCTTTGGCCAATGGAAGGTCATCCGTCTTTAGGGGCACTTTCTCACCCCAAGGGCAAGAGGGTGCCCTAACATCTACTTGACAATGACAAGTAGAGGAGGGACAGCTTATACCGGCTGTCACTCGGTCTCCAGGGTCGCGTTAGTCACCCATAGGTGTTGCCCATCCCCCACCACTTGGAGGTGCGGCTGGATATTTTCCTTCATCAAGCAATGAGACCATAAGACATTACGACGTAGGATGTGAGAAGCAAGGAGAAACCACCACATTAAAGATCCTTTTGGATACGTCAACAAGGAAAACTGGTCTCCTTAGTCTGGAGGTGAACTCTTAAGTCAGTAAGTAAAGGAACACGGCTAAAATTCTACAAGGTGATGGCCCTTCCCACACTTCTTTATGGGTCAGAGAATTGGACTTTGCCGAAACGCCAGGGCAGTTGCATCAAAGCGGCTGAAATGAAATTTCTCAGGCATGTGGCAGGGTATACTCTCCATGATCATAGAAGAAACACAGATATACGGCAGGAACTGAATACTATGAGTATACTCAACAGGATCGCCCAGTATCGGCTGAATTGATGGGATCATCATTGCCGAATGGATGACTGCCGCATCCCTCAACAACTATGGAACTACAAGCCGAGGGGACATCCGAGGAAGCGCTGGAGTGACTAGCTCTAATCTTTGCCTATTTGAGACAGGAACAAACCATCCTTGGTTTAATCCTTGAAAATGATGATGGTGATGATAAATTTTGATATTAGTCTAGAGAATGTTTCAATTATGAGAAAAATTACAAAAATCCCGATTACTCTGCTATATATTTAGTAACACAGTACAGTACACAATCACACAATACACACTAAAACTTGGGAACAGTTTTCTAAGATTTGGGTTACAGTTCCTTCTAGTGTGACACACTGCTGGATTTTCATAATTAAAAAAAAGTTTCATCTCTTTACTAGGCCTGAGGTCCTAAAAATTTTGAAATATCTTAAACTCAACACTACTTTCAAAATTTAGTTAAAATCCCCTTTAATTTGACACGCCACATGGATTTTTGCGATTTTATCGAAATCCAATTTTTTAGACTCTGACGTCCAAAAATTTTTAAATCGTGAAATGTGAAACTATATTCAGATTGTGGTTAAAATTCCCTTTAATTTGAAAACCTCACGTGGGCTTTTTAGACTTTTTCACATATTTGACCCGCTCCCGCCCTCTTACTTTTGGAGGGATAAATCTTAAAACCAATGGAGTTCTCTAGGGTGAAAGTATGGACATGCACCTGTGTCCTGTAGGTTTGCATTTTCAGACTTGTTTGGCCAGTTTGGAATCTGACATTCTTTATAAGTCTTCTTTCCACCGTTGTAAACAATCTTTTAATCTTTCATTCAAAGTTGAAAACTTATGGATCTTCTCTTAAGATGACCAAGTTTAGAACATCTTTCAACTCGTCTTAAGAACGCCTTTCCGAAGCCTGTATTTTACTTTTCTGTTTCTTGATTGTCGTCCATAATTCACACGCATAGGACAAAAATCAGGGACCACCTTAACTTTGTACAAATTTAATTTTGTGTTTCAACGCACCTTGTTCCTAAAAATACGGTTGATTGTTCCACAGATCGTCTGGAACTTATCTAACTTCGCATCAGTATCATAATTGTGGTCATAACCAATATCATTTCACAAACAGTTGAAATGCCTCATCTGTTCTGCAGTTTGATAATTAATTAGTTATTTTTGTTCTTATTGGTTCCTTGCCTCGATACGCCATTACCTTTGTTTTTTTTTTGTAATGCAGATTTTCATATTGTATTGTTTGCAAATTTTATGTAGCGTAAAAACTGATTTTTGTAAAGCTTTATAATTTTTGGAGGCAAGGAGCCAATAAGAACCACTTCTAGCTAATTCTAGAACAGGTGAGCCACTTCAATTATTTGGTAAATGATATTGGTTATGACCACAATTACGATACTGATGCTAAGTTAGATAAGTTCCAGACGATCTGTGGAACAATCAACCGTATTTTTAGAAACAAGGTGCGTTGAAACACAAAATTAAAGTTCTACAAAGTTATGGCAGTTCCTGATTTTTGTCCTATGCGTGTGAATTATGGACAACAACCAAGAAATAAGACAGTAAAATACAGGCCTGGGGAATGGCGTTCTTAAGAGGAGTTAAAAGGTGTTCTAAACTTGACCGTATAAGGATTGGCCGTAATAAGAGTAGAGTTACAAGTTTATGACTTGAATGAAAAATAAAAATATTATAAACATTGATCCAAACACACAATTTGAACCTCAGCGCCAATTCCCTCCCACCATCAACCCCCACCATACACACCTATAGTCCATAACCGTTACTCTGTAAAATGACATCCAATATTTACTCCCACTGGGGAAGAGGAACATCACCTCGAAACGTATGGGAAAGTGATAAAGAAAGTAAGTTCATATTGTGAAAGTTTATATATATATAATAATATATTATAAACAACTGTAGAAGGAACAATCAGAAAGAATGTCAGATTCCAGACGGGCCAAACAAGACTGGAAATACAAACCTATAGGACACAGGTGTGTGGATAGACCCAGGAAGAGATGGGTGGAGGATCTTCTTTGAAGGCAGAAGAGGCGGTACCTTGCCTATGACGTGTTGTGAAGATGATGATGATGATGACGACGATCTTAGAAAGCGTAGTTATCTTTGGCTCTCAACTCTTACGGGATAAAGTCAAAGTAACTTCCGACAAAATAGTGAAAAAGGACTTGTGGGGTATCTGCAATGCATTAGCAGTGAAGACAGGCTGAACATTCTTGTTCATGTAATAGTCATATAAAAGTACAACAATTTTAGGTAATATAAATATTAACCGACGCATACAGTGTGGCAATGTAGAACGGACGGACGCCTGACGATCACTGGTTAAACTGAGTTCCAAGTAGAAGCCGGAAACGGGGGCTTTCCCATCCTACGAGACTGTAGAAGGAGGACATAAATCATGAGATGTAAAAATATCGGTATGGAGAACCATACATGACTTCCATGTTCTAAGAGTTATATTTAAAATCATTTTCGAAATGAAATATTTCCATAGAAACTATTTCTTTCTTCAGCCTTAACCACAGTACTGTAGTCACTAACGTATACCACCTCACGTTAGCGCACTCGATTTTCACTGACGATGGCAGTCGCTGGCGCTGCCGAAACGTCTGGTTTTGCAGAAAACATTGCACCACGGGGCTAAACAGCCCTGGAAGGAATTTTAGCTACAAAGTACTTTTTTGTTGCCGATAACGTAGTACACATATAAAAAATTATCCCCTCCCCCTTCAACTATCATTTTCATTTATTGAAAATGATTTCCCTCACCCTTCAACTACCCTTTTTATTTATAGATATTTCATCTACCTTTCTACAGTGGATTATTATGACCTTCTTTTTAGGATACTTTATTCATCAAATTTAAGTATTTTACTCTTGTTAAAACATAAAACGTTGCAGGTAAACTACCCCTTCCCCTTAACTGATCTTCACCAAAATCAATAGGCCTTGAGTCCTCTACAACTCAGGCACATATGCAAAAAATATTGATTCTGTTTGAATTTTCGGGAGTTATCGTTCGCCATAGAAAAAATTCTACACACAGACACTCGGACAGACACACACACACACACTGACACTTTTCAGAAAAGACTTTTCTTCATGATTGAGTGTAGTACAATTATGGAACATGGAAGTAAAAATGGCTTGTCGCGAGGAATTTGGTGCGGCAGAAGCCTGTGGGTGGTGTTGCAGGACGCCACAAGCACTCGCATATTTTCTTCTGCTGTAAGTGCTGTCTCTTTTAAGAAGGTTGGCAACCATCACAGATATCCAGATTTTAGGTGACGTTGGTCTAAACAAATCTATTTGCACCATTGTCTTAGGTTATGCGACCAGTAAATATGCCTTTTGGCCTGTCTTCTTCTGCCTTGTAATGTTAACTGTAGAAATTGATAGTTTTGTTATTTCGTGCCCTACATATTGGCATTTCCGTACTTTACGATATTGACGTTAGGTTTATGTAAGTTCCAGACGATCTGTAGGACAATGAACCGTATTTTTAGAAACAAGGTACACCGAGATAGAAAAATATCGGTATGGAGATCCATACATGACTTCCATGTTCTAAGATTTATATTTAAAATCATATTCGAAATTAAATATTTCCATAGAAACTACTTCTTTCTATTGCTTCAGCCTTAACCACAGTACTGTGGTCACTAACGTATACCACCTCACGTTTTCGCATTCGATTTTCACTGGTGATGGCAGTCGATGGCATTGCCGAAACGTCTGGTTTTGCAGAAAACATTGGACTACGGCTAAGCAGGCCGGGTAGGAATTTTAACAAAATACTACTTCTTTGTTGCCGATAACGTAGTACACATATAAAAAATTCTCCCCTCCCTCTTCAACTATAATTTTCATTAATAGAAAATTACCCCCACCCCGTTCAACTAGCCTCTTCATTTATAGATATTTCATCTACGTTTCTACAGTGGATTATTATGAGCTTCTTATCAGGATACTTTGTTTATGAAAATTAAGTACTTTACTTTTGTTAAAACGTAAAATGTTGCAGGTAAACTACCCCTTTCTCTTAACCGATCTTCACAAAAATCAATAGACCTTCAGTCCTCTACAATGCAGGGATGCATGCAAAAAAATAATTGATTCTGTTTGAATGTGCGGCAGTTATCGTTCGTCATAGAAACAATTGCTCTTGTTAAAACATGAACAGTGGCCGGTAAACTACCCCTTTCCCTTAACCGATCTTCACCAAAATCAACAGTCTATACCACAGTACTGTGGGCCTGCACGTAGACACCCAAAGTGCAGAAATTTTATACCACTGATGATGGCAGCCAGTGGAGCTGCCGAAACGTTTGGTTTTGTTTTAAACCAGGGACCACGGCCAAACAGCCCGGATATCTTGCATAATTCAAATGACACCGGCCGTGAAAGCGTAAGGAATAATTTCGTCGTGCTTGTTTGCTAAACTGCTAAATGTCACGTTCTGGACGAGGCCTTTCAGTGTTCCCACCATTTTCAAGTCCTAAATCACGACAAAGTCGTAGGTTTCAAGTCAAGTCCTAGGTCGTGATTTGCGACTTGAAAATGGTGGGAACACTGAAAGACCTCGTCCAGAACATGACATTTAGCAGTTTAGCAAGTAAGCACGACGAAGTTGGAGTTACGGAGACCGCTAATTCAAATAAACAAAATTGAAGTTCTACAAAGGTATGGCCGTCTTTCCTACAAAGAACAGGTAGCACCACCAGGGGTGCCTACAGGGGGGTATCGTGTCGCCATTGGCGACATTTGAAAAATTTTTGGGGTGGATTTTTTTTTACTGTTGTATGAAATTTACTATTACTAAAAATACCGAATACAATGTGAGAACGTATTTCCTGGTCGCAATTTGCGTCAAAGCTTGCTTAAGGGGGCTGCATGGTGTATCACGTGATGAGACATCCACGAATCACAGTACAATAATTTTAGTGTACAAAATACAGCTTTATATTTTAATTTATTAAAAAAGCGATTATTTGTAAATACATATTGAAAAACAAAGAAGGCGAGACTGGTCAAGTTGTAGGCTAAACAATTTTTTGAAGTCATAAAATACTTAAAGAAAATTAGATCGTTTGAAAGCGAATGGGAAGTTCCCTACGTAGGTGGAACAGACGCTTTCAAACGACCTAAAGTTCTTTAATTATTTTGCTGCTTCAAAAAATTTTCTCGTGTACAACTTGAGCAGTCTCACTTTCCTTATTTATCTACATTTATTTTCAAATAATCGCTTATTTGATAAATTTACATATAAAGCTTTATTTTGTACACTAAAATATTATACTGCGAGGGTGCTTTCACATGTGCGGACTTTTTGTGTGCGAGGGAATTTTGAAAAACACAAAGTTCGATTTTATTGTTTTGAGAAATATTTTGTTATATTTACTTGCAATTACCTTTTTAACCCAACATTTACGTATTTCCTTCGTTAAGAAATAAATGGCAGCATAAACAACTAATAAACGACCTTGTTTACTAATCACGTTTTACTGAAAATGCTAAATTGTGATCCATTGCTTTTTTTTTTTCTTTTTTTTTTTTTTTTTTTTTTCTTCGAGCCTGGAGTTGGGGGGGAAGCGACATAGGGCTTGGGGGGGATCGGCACCACTGAGCCTGAGCACCACACCTTGCCTATGCCGTGCTGTGAAGTTGGTGATGGTGAATTTTTCAAAACTAATTTTCTTCTTAACGGGGTTGTCCAATAATCCACAATATCTGTTTATCGTAAAGGTGTCGACATCGGACGGGGGTCAGTACACTGTAGTTGCTGTTGCTGGCTAGTCGCCGGCAACCTGTCACTCAGACACTCTATCAATTACTGTGTGTGTGTGTGTGTGTGTGTGTGTGCAACTCCTGTCGACAGCTACACAACGTCTTAATGATATATATTTTAGTTGGCAGCCCCGTAATTACGCCAACCACGCCACGCTGATAATTAGTGAACCACAGCTCGAATGAAGTTGAAGTAGTATTAATGTTGATGTTGGGCCGCACGTGTCTCGATTGTAATACAAATTAAACGTCTGCCTTTGTGTTTGTTTAGAGAGACAGGAGCAGCAGTGGTCTGGTCTGACTATCCCCCGCGGCAGTGCGTTGTTTCTCTCGCCACTGAACAACGCACATTCCTCAGGGTAGAACGATAAAAGAATCTACCGAGTGTCAGTTGTTTTATTATTTGTATACGAGGTTTGATCAAAAAGTTAATTTTATGCAGTTTTAGTTTATTTGGAACACTATGTCGTGATTTATCTATATGTATATTCAGTGCCGGATTATCCATAACGCTAGGGTATGCTGTAGCACCGGGTACCAGGGTCTCAGCTGTCAGACGGAGGCACCGTCCAGCCCTAAATCACAAGAACTTTCCAAGGGTAATAAATGTGAAAAAAAAAAAATGTCCTCAATCCAAAATCATAAAAAGATATGTGCACACATTTCGACGAGTTCGCCGTTATGTTTCTTGTGTTTGGATGAAGATGGTAGATTCCATGACACTACAGTTTGTCCGCTCAAAGTATTAAACTGTATTATTGATTGTAAAATGATTGATGTATTTCCAAATGTACACATTGCTTATCGTCTGCTTTTGACGATTCCAATAGCTAACTGCGAATCTGAAAGATCTTTTTCTGCATTAAAACCCCTATGGCTGATGAGAAATTATCTTCATTAGCAAGGTTGAATATTGAAAGTGAGATACTTAGAAGAATTTGGAAGATTATACAAGACTTCGTTAAGGGAAAATCAAGAAAAAGATAGATCGATTAGTATTTCCTAAGCTTTCAAGTACTCCTGTGCTCGATGTAATCACTAGTTAGGTAAATATTTGTTGTAATTTGAGGGTTTAATAAAATAATTGTTAACTTAAGAAATTGTGACGACATTTATAAGTGTAAATAATGGATAAAACGGTGAATTTTGAGTTGGGGGGGGGGGGCACCAGTCTGATGGCAGCATAGGGCACCATGCCTTCTAATCCGACCCTGTCGGGGATCTATTGTTCCCCTTGAAAGTAATTTCTATGCCAACATTTTGGTACAGCCTTGAGTTGGCGCTGCGATTTTTTTTGTTTTATACCTTCACATTGCAGTTTAATGTTTTTTTTTCATTTTTTTGAAAATAAAAATCGCTTGGGAACATATTTTAAATTCTTTGCCTCCACTAGTATTCCATGTAGCTATTTTTAATGTTTCTCCTATCCATTTATTATTATTATTTTCCGGCTGTACAATGTGTACACATTTTCCGGAACCAAAGATTACAGAAGTGATTGAATTCTCATCTTCCACTGCTGCTTGTCCGTTCAAAGATCTTCTTCAATTTCTTGTTCCCTTAATATAGTCTGAATTTCTCCTATCCACGTGATAGGTGGTCTTCCTATTTTCCTTCTTCCTGGTGGCGTCCATTACACAACTCTCCTTGGCAATGTTTCCTGTGCCATTCTTTTTTCGTGTGTCCATACCATTGTAATTTTTTGTTTGGTTAAAATCAACAATTGAATTTTTTACATTCATTCTGTCCTTAATGACTTCATTTCTAATTTTCTCACGTCTGGATACTCTTGCCGAACGTATCCAAAAGTCCATCTCTGCTGTCATTAATTTTGTTCTTGTGTGTTTATTAGTAGTCTAAAACTTCTGAGCCGTACGTCGTGATACTTCTAACAATGGTTTTAAATATTTTGGTTTTAGTTTCTGCTGCAATTTGCTTAAATAACAGGATTCCATTATTTAATGTAGATATAGCCATCTTTCCCAAATTAATAAAGTTCATTTCATGCAATGTTAATATCAGTTTGACTACTCTCCGACCGTGGTCCACTACTGCCGTATAAAACAGACGTTTCGGCCCCACCGTTGGACTCCATCTTCAGCGTAACGACTTGAGTAATCGGTACGTTCTTCACAGTTTTTCACGGTGTGATAATTTGCAAAGGATGGCGGAGGACCGATTGTCAAAAGCGGCGCTGAAATATAAACGCACTGGTAGAAGAGATGTGAGTGTCCGAGGTTGAGATGGGTGCCGGAACAGGTTTATATAACCTAGACCTGTTTATTAAGAGGAAGAAGAAGAAGAAGAAGAAGAAGAAGAAGAAGCTTGGAAACATAACAAAAACGGGGGTTGCGGTGTTATTATGATGGTTTCCCAAAATTATCGAACAACAATGATGTGTGTGCTGGTGGTTTAGCAGAATGCGATTTATATAAATTGTCCTTCCTTTGCCTAAATGTGGACGTTTTCTACGAATAGTTTCATGCAGTTGGCGTGGCGAAAATGCAGGAATAGTACTTTTTACAGACCGTAGCGTGTAACGGTAGAATTCTGTGGACTATAATGTCACAATCATCCTAAAGAAATTAAAAAAAATCTCCCAAGATTTTTTGTAAACTGCAAGATTCTCAGCTCAGACAACATTCTTTGTAAAACAAGCGTGCGACCAGTCTCTGTCTGTGTTCCGAAACGTAAACATGAAGTACTCCAATGATTCCGTACGGTAAGAAAAAAGCGCTCGCACGTTATCAATACCGCAAACAAAAGGCATTGTTATAATCAAAACACAAAGGCAGCTGCAGATGGCGCCACCTTATCAAAGTCCTCAGCATGCGAATTGTTAACACCATTCACTCTTCCACTTAGATAAGATAAAAAAAAATTCTACAAGAAAGATCTTGAGACACTTCATCCGTATTATTCGTGAAAAACCATTTATTTTGTAGGCATTTTTGCACGCATATTTGAAATATCAATTAACTAGTATGCTCCTTGAACTACAGAACTCGCTTAATATTTTGAAATTTTAACCTTAAATAAATTTGTGTAAGTAATTTTTCAATTATGAAGAAAATTACAAAAATCTTAGTTATTCTAATGTTTCCTTAGTAATATAACAACTGTAAACCACACAATCATACAATAAATTCAAATGAGTTTTAAATACCTTTTAATCAGGTACTGTTTATTAAACCTGTATTTAAAAAAGATTATTTAAAATTAAGAGATTAGCAAAATTCGTCAACTTTTTTCGACCCTCTGGGGGAGGAGTCTCGTCCCGTTTGTCTTGTCCCCATGTAAACAAAACACTCCTCTGATTAGTACACTGACAGAGTCAAAAATAAATCAAAGACTTCTTGATAATGAGACGTGCTGCTCGGACACAAACCGGCTTTGTTTCCGTGCGACTGTTCGACACACACACAAACACACAGAGGCGTTGTTGTTATGTTAACTTGCCACCATCATCAATCCATATTAACAGTATTGACAGATATGAGGCTAAAGACTCTACTACAGTGGGTCAATGCATTGTTTATGGTTAGTCAATTGGCGGTAATTGTGGTACAAATCAATTGGGCAGCAGTGGACACTTGCGCTGACAACATTGACTCTGCAAGTAGGTCTATATATAAGTTATTACCATTGTGATTTACACAGTATACTACGTTCTTGGACAATTATTGACGTAAGCGAAACAGGTGTCCTCTCGAGACATTAATAAAAACACTAACGAAGTGATTAACAAATTGCCTTCTTCTCCATATCTTCTTCTTCATCTCCTTGTCCCCCTCCTGTCACATGTTGGAGGCATTTAAAAGTAGGTATATTTTGTGGCTACCAACATATCGTCGGTGTCACTACTGTTATCGTGAATCATGATCACACTACACGTACTTTCCGTAAGGAAATGGAAGTATGGTGATCGCGAAAAAAATGGTGTTCGAGATAACTGTTGATTCTGATTGTACTAACCTCAAAACATGAAGAAAAGGCATTTTCCGAAAAGTGTCTGTGTGTAGAATTTTTTCTATGGCGAACGATAACTGCCGCAAATTCAAACAGAATCAAATAATTTTTTGCCCGAGTTGTAAAAGTTGTTCACTCAAGGCCTATTGATTTTGGTGAAGATCGGTTAAGGGAAAGGTTTACCTGCAACGTTTTATGTTTTAACAAGAGTAAAGTACTTAATTTTGACAAAGAAAGTATCCTGAAACGGTCATAATAATCCATTGTAGAAAGGTAGATGAAATATCTATAAATGAAAACGTTAGTTGAAGGGGGACGGGGTAATTTCTATAAATGAAAATGATAGTTGAAGGGGGGAGGGAATATTTTTTTATACGTGTACTACGTTATCGGCAGCAAAGAAGTAGTTTGTTGTTAAAATTCCTGTTTGGCCGTGGTCCAATATTTTCTGCAAAACCTCTTAGAACATGGAAGTCATGTATGGTTCTCCATATCGACATTTTAAATTGCTAACATCAGTCAAGTATTACGATTGTACATATCAGCTTTCAAAAAGAGGTCAACATCTTCTTGTTCTCTGTAAATGAAGCACGAAACATTCGTTCCACAAACGAACCATGAACCCTGTAAACGTTATGTTATGCGACAGCGTAACAGCGAACTCAATCGGTGTCAATTAGATATGCATCCGTTAAAAACAAAAGGAACGGGCCCTATTTTATGAAACAAAAATGTATCATTCCTTCGCTGAGTTTCTTGGAAGTTTCCAATAGGCTACAATCATGGCCGGATTAAGGATATGGGGGGGGGCCCGGGGCTATTTAAGAGCAGGGGCCCATGTATGAAATTTTCTCGTTTTGCACAATACTTTACTTTATTCAGACGATCATTTAATAAATATAATAAACAAAATATTGTTCTTAAACCGTATTTTTACTCACATATTTTTTAATTTTATACTGATTAAATAGATGCTGAAATTGTTTACTATTATTTTATTCCGCAGATCCTTTTACAGTATTCAACAGTACACATAAATTAGAGAATACAAAATAATTTAATTGGAATATTTCTTTCTGCTCTTCCTTTCGGCAAACTCAGCTATCAAATCATCGAAATCCAATGTTCTTAATAATTCTGTTTTAATAGGTAATCTTGGTAGCTTATAACTGGGGAAATTTTGAGCGTTAAACTTTACTGCTTTGGTTTTTACTATAACCTTATGTATCTAAACATGTCTCCAAGTTTCATTTAAATTCGTGATCCACACTTCAGGTACTCTCCTTGTCAGTGCGGTTTTTAATATTACACTTGCTCGGAAAGTTTTTTTATTCATTCAAAAATGTGAATTTTTAAATGGTCAGGCATGGGGCCTCCGACAAGGGGGTCTCGGGGCTTTTGTTCCCGTAGCCCTCCCCCCCTTAATCCGGCACCGGCTATAATGAATATGTCTTCAAATAATAAACACTTCCGCAAATAAAATTTATTGTATTTTCACCTAACACACATTTTACAGAAATTACCGGTATTTTGTGTCTTCAGAGGTTTTTATATGAGTCAACGTATAACCAATTTGTTTCGATTATGATAAAAATTAAAGAATAAACGATTTAATTTGATTTAATTTCTATGATTTATTTATATCTGTTCTTTAATTAGTAATTTATTATTATTGTGTTTTTAAATATTGAGATTTTGCAGATATTCATTTTGTTACCTTATTGTACGTTTTTAATTAATTTGACGTTTTGAATGTCTGGAAATTGACGTTTATTATTTAAACAGTGCGTGGCTAAATTAGACTTGTAAATAATAGGCTTTAAAAAGGCATTGCTGTGTTGAAGGAATTTTATTCGTCTGACCTTTGTAGAATTTATTTCAATTCGGATATTCAATTTTGTAAAATCCATTTTTATTTTACTTGTAGCAGTATTTTATTATTTGAAATTTCAAAACTTTGGGACACTATGGATCAAAAAGTGGATGAAAAGTTTCATAAAATTGTAAAAATTAATGTGGAATATAAAATTTAAAGGAATTTAAACTACAATCTGAATTTAGTGTTAATTTTTTGAAATTTCAAAATTTTGGTATGCCAGTGGGAAAATAACAAATTCCATGTGTGCGTATCAAATTAAAGATAATTTTAATCAAATCTGAATACAGTGCAAACAAAATCTGTATAGTGTAGTGTAATCTGATTTTGTTTAGTAAGTGTCAAAATATTTTGAACCAAGGCCACAAAAATTGGATCCAAAAATTTTGAAAAATTGTAAAAATCGAGCTGGGTGTCAGACTAAAGAGAATTTTAACACAAATCCCATTGTTTGGAATGTTTAGCGTTTATTGTATGATTGCTCTACAATTGTTACTTTACTACACAAACAATATTAGCGTAAACAGGATTTTTGTAATTTCTCTGATAACTGAAAAACTATCTAATATTAGATTTTATCCAATAATGAATGTATTTCTTCATCTTGCTATTTGAATTAGTAGTCTCTGTAATTCCAACTTTGTCGTGTTTACTTGCTGAACTGCCATTTGTCATGTTCCGGACTAGGCCTTTCAGTCTTTCCACCATTTTCAAGTCCTAAACCACGACCTTAGGACTTGAAAATGACAAGTCGTGGTTTAGGGCTTGAAAATGGTGGAAACACCGAAAGGCCTCGTCCGGAACATGACATGTAGCAGTTTACCAAGTAAACACGACAAATTTGTAATAAATGTACTTCATTTAAAATACTGAGCGAGTTTTGCAGCTTAGGGATTCTAATTACTCGTTTTAATAACAAAAATTATTATTACGTCTTCATGAAGGCAAGATACTATCCAGAGATATAACGCCAGTGTCCAAACTTGAGAGGTTTCCGAATGTAGGACACACACACACACACACACACACACACACACACACACACACACACACACACACACACACCACTAATTACAGCTGATCGACGACGTCGTCAGTCGCCGTGTTACGAAACGTGTTTACATCTATGGTGTGGGTATCGAACGCATTACACCGTTAATCTGACCGTGCTTCTATGTCTATTATCGTGTTAAGGAACCTGTTTCGAAACAAACTAAAATTTCATTATTGCATAAATTCAGAATAGCCTACTGTTAAAAATAATAATAGCCCGACGGAAGAGTTAAAAAAAAACAACGAAGAATATGTAATTTGAGTGTTTTCGAAACACGAATTAGTGACTGACTGCGCCTGTTGGTGGCCAGAGGCGGGTACGAACATCAATTCCAGAGACCTCAGCTGATTTTTAATGGGTGACTTTGAACACTTCTTAGCATATGCTGTAAACGTATCCACAGTAGCTTAGTCAAGCCTTTGGTCGAATCTTTGAAATTATGTTGGATCTGTTCTTGATTGAATACCGAAAGGCTGTGTCGTGTGATCTAAAATTTCTACAGTACGTAGGTTAACTTCTGAACGACATTGTCTCAAGTGTTGTTTATTCCGAATAGAATTAAATTTTTTTTCACCTTTCATGTTGTTTCATTAAATGAGACAAAATCTGTTCATGTCAACTTCACCAACAGGATATACAAACAAGTTTTGAAACCGATATGGGTTTATGGTATGCAACTTTAGGGTCGCAAAAAGAAATCCAACATTAAAATAATCCAGACGTTTCAAAATAAAGTGCTTCGCAGTAGCCTACTGTTGGTGGACGGAATCGAGGGAGAACGCGTGCGCACGTTCGAAGTAAAGCTTCCAAGCCATGGTCCATATTCCATGGACATATAGTTCGGATGGATCGGTCCAGATTAAATAAACAAATTTTCAACTATGTTTGGCAACTTTCCAGTCTGAAAACGCATACACCAAACAACTCAAGGAGGAAATGACGAAACTCGGTATCTCTTTGAACGACTGTGTCGATAGAAATACATACAGAAACAAAATTAAAAATCTTGAGGTCTCTGCGGTGAGAAGAAGATGATAAAGGGGTGGACAGTGGAAAGGAAGGCGGTGCATAGTGTGCGAATGAAGGCCTTCTGGCAGGAGAAGAAAAGTAAATGATATTCGTGTGGTCCACGGCTGGCCTGTTCGTGTAAAAAAAGCATTACGATTGGCAGACGTTTCGGGCCCACCGGTGGAGCCATCTTCAGTATAAAACGACTCGAGTAATTGGTACAGGTCACAGTATTGTGGCCAAATTTCAACAGAGTTGACGGGCGGCGTGAAAGCCTAAACTACCACCAATTAATAACAAATTATTTTTCGATTCAAAAAGATTGCAACGTATAAAGAACACACATTTTATAACTTGAATCACATTTGCCAGTCGGATAGTTGGAGTAAAACAAAACACAACTGTTACCAAGTAACAGCAATCTCCAATCCAAACAAAAATTTGTCGTCAGACAACGGATCAATATGGCTGATCATTAGCATACACTACAATGCCCGGAACATGTTTCAGCTTACAGATAATACATTTACAATTAGAATCCATTTACAATATGTTTCGTGCTGATTACGAAATACGTGACTGTCATTTTAAATAACATTACTTACAAGTAATTGAAACATGACGAAAGGAACTTCATTCATTTATTAAATGTGTGTGTGTGTGTGTGGGGGGGGGGGTCATGGAAACAACGAAGCTGGTTTATGTCCAGTCAAGTCGTGGCTTGATGGTTTCACTGACATACTGCATCTGTGAGTCATGTTACACTGATATAAAACACACAATGTTTGATGATTACCATTACCATAAACGATAAGTCATTTTTTGAGATATTTTTAAATCGTTCTGTGTGTTAGCTAATCGATACACAGCCACTACTAATTTAAGGATGTAGTTGTGAATTTTCATGTTTACATTATAGTACGGCACCCTTTAAACATTAGAAAATGATATGCGATACATAACATATTAAACATTAGAATTATCCACTTATCAGGAGTTTTGATTATTCTGAATCATCCTTGCAGAGGTTAAGCCAAATAAAATCGACGTACGTGATACATGATTGTAACATTGTATACTTTGTCTCAGTCGATACCTTACCTCCGAATGAGCGAATTGTTGGCGGGCGCATGTCTGTGCAGAAGGTCGCAGGCACGTTGCAGACGTCGTAAACTGCGGGCAACAATACCGCGACCGTGAGGTCATGCAATCTATCACTGTGTATCTGCCCCAGCGCGCGCCCTCTACCCACTTTATTCATTGTAGTTATAACGGTCGTGGAACCAATACAACGGGCGACACTTTTGCAATTTCGAATCGGCTGACTCTTAAAATAGAAAATCTGAACACGTAGTGTAAACTCCTGTGAAAACACCGTGGTGTTTGCGGTTACTACTTTAAAATTCTGTATTACTTTCAAGTTACCAGAATATAACTTTTAGTGTAGGATAACGGCAATTATCCGAAATTCACATATCCGAAATTTTAAAGAAAGATGAATTAGCAAATATATTTGCTATAAGTAATAGGTTTACTTATTGTCTTTGGATATCTTGCTATGACGCATACGGAAACTCTTTCCGTTAATCGATTTGATTTACTTATCGATTTATGTTAATTATTTAACATGTTCTTTTTTTTGTTACCGAAAAGGTAAACACAATTACGGTATTTGTTGATGTTTTTCTTTTTTGGGAACTGGTAGACAGAAAATGAACAAACGGTAATATGAATCGTTCTTAAGCTTTCACGGCCGGCTTCAACGTTGTTGAGGTTATTGTCAGCCGGGCTGTTAGGCCGTGATCCATAGTTGTTGCTATTCACAAACGTTTCGGCCCCACCATTGGAGGCGAGCGATAGTACTGCTTATGTGCATCATGTAGTGTCTCATATATACGTATACACTATATCTATGATACAGTCATGTGTGCGCGAGCGCCGACGCAGGAAGGTTTTAATGCACCGTGCGTACACATATATATACCGCGACTCAGTGCCGTGCCTATTGTTTTATAGAAATTTAATTTTTGTAGACATAAAATGTCAGTGGCAGTGGCATACATAAACATTACAAGCGTAAACCTGTTTACAGTAAGCGACCATTTCCTAACAAGGGTCTCGGAGCCACGATCTGCGCCGGTCCTGACCTTTTACAGAACATTCCTGACGTGATAAAACCAACAAGAATTGCTGCTGCTGCTGCTGCTAGTGCACAACCAAAACGGTATTGCTGCCGCGACCGCGGGTTTTTGTTCTGTAATCTTGGCGCGAGCGAATGCGTGACGTTTTGATCTTTATGTTTGTACTTCT
The DNA here is from genome assembly GCA_034769895.1 of Magicicada septendecula. Taxonomy (NCBI): domain Eukaryota; kingdom Metazoa; phylum Arthropoda; class Insecta; order Hemiptera; family Cicadidae; genus Magicicada; species Magicicada septendecula. Next base: position 911,525,255 of record CM068368.1, read on the forward strand.
TTGTGTAATTAATGTCACTTAGTGTTTAAAAATAGACTCTCGCCGCAGCCACTCGCGAAGGTTGGGCGATAACAAGCAAAGAATTAAGTAGATTCCACACGAAGAAAAAAGGATATTATCCAGTGTAATTGAGCGGGTGGTGACATGTGAAGCAGGAATTTGATTTATTTTGGAATAAAACAAGGTATAAAATCCCAACCGTGTAGTTAGATTTTATGAGAAGATGCTCACAGCTTACTCGCAAGGGTAAAATTCTTCTTGTTCTTCTTCCCCACAAAGGTTAACAGGTCTGTCAGTCTGTTCCGACTTCAGTCAGTCTCACAGCTTCTTCCTTGGTCTTCTGACACTGCTCCTACCAGCTGTATGTAATTATGTATTCAGGACAACCTCTAGTGGTTCTTTCGCCTACGTGCACTCTTCCATTCCCCCCCATGTCTTTGTCCTATCTCAATGTCTATAAACAACGGCCGATCTTTCTTTAATCAACTTTGTATTATCACTAATATCAATATTTAATTTATCAATATTATCATTAATCGTCTCCTATCCGTTGCCGTTAGGTCTGAAGAGAAACGTAGGCGAATCACCGCACAAATTAAATGGAGACGAAGATAAAGAAGTTAAAAAAAAAACAAGTTATTAAAGTATGAAATGGAGAGAAGTTATAGAAACACGCCTGGATTTCTGCAAGATGATGGTCCTTCCCATACTTCTCTGTGGGTCTTCTTCTTCTTCAGCACTACAGCCCAACGAGAGCACTGGCTGTCAACACTAACCTTCTCCAAAGTCTCCTGTCCATTGCCATCTCAGAGTGACCCCTCACATCCATTCTTCTGGGAGCTTCTAGCACATCGTCCAACCATCTTATCCTAGGTCTGCCCCTCTTTCTGCTTTTATAGACCTACGCCTTCAGAATTTTCTTTGGGAAACGCAGATCATCCATCCGTTCTGGGTGACCTAGCCATTGTGTTCGTTGAGCCTTGAGCCGTTACGAACCTTACAATGTCCTCATGCTTCAATAGCTTATCCATCTTAGGTTATTTTTTATTCATCATCTTCTTTAACCGGGTCATAAACACGTCTTACAATCTTTCTTTTAAACCTTCTCAGTGATTCTTGTCCTTCTTTTTGCTAATGTCCACGTCTCACCTCCATAAGTAACAACCGGTCTAATAAGTGTCTTATATATTTTCATTTTTGTGTTACGACTAATCAGTTTGCTTCTCAATAGTCTGCTGTTGGCATAATATGCCCTATTTCCTATTTCTGTTCTGGCATGTATTGTTGTGTCTGTGCCACTCTTCATTATGTAGCCTATCATGTTACTCAGGTATCTGAACTTATTAACAGCATCAAAATAAAATTATCCTCTATGCATAAATTACATAGATTTCTTTTGGTCCGCGGTGATCTTTCCTAGATGTTGAATGTGACGTGCGTACATGGCCGAGACAGTAGCCCAAAGACTTTTGTGCAGCTGGTATTGGAGCGCTGATAAATCGATGGGTAAGTATATAAATGTTGGTGCAGTTTATGTTGAAAAATAGAAACGGATTTCAACTCATTGAATATTTTTTGTGGCCATTTAATTACTGACTTTTCCTTGTAGGCTATTAATTTTTCACTTGACTCTCTATGAATGTAGTGAAAGATTAAAGTCTGTATTTTCTATTTATATTTCTTACATTTCTGGACCTCCCTTTCCAGTTCTTCAAAGGTTCCTTTTAAGGTGTTTTGACTTCTGGCCACCACCACCACATCGTCTGCATATGCACCGATCTGCCTCATGTCCCCTCAGTCCCAACGTTCCTACTGCATACTGGAGAGCTAAATTAAATAATGTGGCCGATAATGCATCACCTTGTTTAACCCCAGATTTTATTGTGAATTCCTTATTCTTTTATCTTCCTAGAGTTATTTTTCCTTTGGTTCCATCCATTGTAGTTGTGACATATACTGCGGAGACCTGGACACTACTTAATAGTGACATACATAATTTAAGAGTTTTTGAAAGAAGAATTCTAAGAAAAATCTTTGGACCAGTGAGGGAAGGTGAAAAATGGCGCATACGGAACAATAGGGAATTGGAAGAATTGATAGATGGCTAGGACATAGTGAGGTTTATCAAGTCTATGGGGATCTGCTGGTTGGGACAAATGATGCGCATGGAGGACGACAGAATACCCAACGCAGTTCTTAGACGGACAATAGATGGGCAAAGAAGGGTAGGAAGGCCTACAAGAAGGTGGCTACATGACATAGAAGATGACCTGAGGAGAAGGATAGGTATCGGGGATTTGAGGCGGAGGCTTGAGAACCCAGGTGTTTGGGGAGGCGATCAGTCGGGGAGGCCAAGGCCCATCGCGGCTGTAGCGCCAGAGGACACCGCCAACATTTCTTACATTTAGTATACGATTTATAATTGTTTGCCTGATGACGGCTGTTGATCTCTGAAGTAGTCAAAACGTTTGTTTTAGAAAATTAATTTAGTAACGGCAAACGTCAGTTTAGTAACGGAAAACGTCAGTTTAGTAACGGCAAACGTCAGTTTAGTAACGGCAAACGTCAGTTTAGTAACGGAAAACGTCAGTTTAGTAACGGCAAACGTCAGTTTAGTAACGGCAAACGTCAGTTTAGTAACGGCAAACGTCAGTCTAGTAACGGAAAACGTCAGTTTAGTAACGGAAAACGTCAGTTTAGTAAAGGAAAACGTCAGTCTAGTAACGGAAAACGTCAGTTTAGTAACGGCAAACGTCAGGTTAGTAACGGAAAACGTCAGTTTAGTAACGGCAAACGTCAGTTTAGTAACGGCAAACGTCAGGTTAGTAACGGAAAACGTCAGTTTAGTAACGGCAAACGTCAGTTTAGTAACGTCAGTTTTTCAAATTTAAACAGGAATCTGCATCTTTTTCTTCTCCTCTTCAAGGATTACGTTATATAAACCTGTTCCGGCACTTATCTCATCCTGGAACGACCCACGTCTCTTCTACCACTGGCTTTATAGTTCAGTGCCGCTTTCGGCAATCGATCCTCTGTCATCCTTTGCAGATGATCCCACCATTATCTTCTGTAAATTGCAATAATTTCATTTATGTCCTTTACTTCGAGTTCTACTCCGACATCTTCATTCCTTATTCTATCTTGCAATGTATAATTTAAAGTATGTTGAAGAAACTGCATTTCAACACTCTGAATCTTGCCGCTTTCCTTTTTTGTCATGACCCACGCCTCACATGCATAAATCAACGTGGGTATTGCAACTGTCTTATGAAATTTAATCCTTGTGCTGTGTCTTGTTTTATTTATAAGATTTCTATAAATCATACCACAAATATTTCTAAATTTATTTGTCTTCTCTCTTATATCATATTCAGATTCGTAGCTTGCTGCACAACCGAGATATTTGAAACGGCTCACTTGGTCTAAAGTGCTGTTGTTTATAACTATTTAAGTCCTCACTGGATATTTACGTTTAAAGGCCATGGTTTTGGTCTTTATTACTGAAATTGTCAGTGAGTACTCTCTTGGCACTTCTGGTAATTGAAATACAGCTCTTTGCAAATCATCTTCATTTTCTTGAATAAGAACCATGTCATCCGCATATAGCAGGGAACCCATACAAATTGATTTGTTAAGCTGTATTCCTCCGAAGTCACTCTGGATTTCCATGCTCTCAACATGTCGTCAGTGTAATCTGCGTTTGAACTATTTATCTCCTTGTAGACAGGAAAAACATTTAATATTCAGAGCGGATTTACTGGAGAAATAAAAATTGTTAATTTGCTAATGCGTACATGAATTGGGGAATCACTATGTGTCACCCACTTCCCAAGAGCCATTTTTGTAGTGATCAGACGATAAGTACTTGTCCAAATCGGACTCTACTCACGTACTGTACTATAAGCTTCATGTCTATGGACAGAACGACAGGTGAATCATCTCATCACCACACCATGCGGACCAACGATCTATATGCGGTAAATATTTACCTATATCTCAAGCGTCCTTCTAATAAACTGTATGTTTAATTAACGATTTGTTTCGGACTCACGGTCATTGATCGTCTTCCAATGTCGCGATTGATTCTTCTTATGGAGCAGTTAATCTTCTCTGTGTCACTGACCTCTTCTGACAAAATTGTCTTTGACTTGGTCATCATCTTCAACGAGGATCAAACCAAAATATCGGTATGGAGAACTATACATGACTTCCGTGTTCTAGGATTTATATTTAAGGTCATTTTCGAATGAAATATTTCCATAGAAACTACTTCTTTCTTCAGCCTTAACCACAGTACTCTGGTCACTAACGTATACCACCTGACGTTAGCGCACTCGATTTTCACTGATGATGGCAAACTACTTCTTTGTTGCCGATAACGTAGTACACATATAAAAAATTATCCCCTCCCCCTTCAAGTATCATTTTCATTTATAGAAAATTACTCCCTCTCCCTTCAACTACCCTTTCCATTTCATCTACCTTTCTACAGTTAATTATTATGACCTTCTTTTCAGGCTACTTTATTTATAAAAATAACTTTACTCTTGTTAAAACATAAAACGTTGCAGGTAAACTACCTCTTCCCCTTAACCGATCTTCACTAAAATCGATAGGCCTTGAGTCCTCTACAATTCGGGCACATATGCAAAACATTATATGATTCTGTTTGAATTTGCTACAGTTATCGATCGCCATAGAAAAAATTCTCCACACAGACAGATAGACACACAGACACTTTTCGGAAAATGACTTTTCTTCATGTTTTCAGGGTAGTACAATCAGAATCAACCCTTATCTCGAACACGATTTTTTCGTCATCACCATACTTCCATTTCCTTATAAAACATGGACGTAAAACGGTTTGTTCCGGTCCCAAGCAGGTAGACTAGACTTGGTCACTCCAACACTTCTTCGGACGTCCCACCACGCCTCTCCGTCCTTTTGGCTTATAATTCAGTAGCCATTTGGAGATGCGCCAGTCATTCATTCGGTTAAGATGTTCCACAACCATTTCACTCGACATTGGGCAATCCTGTCAAGTGTACTCATAATGTTCACCTCCTACCGTATAGGATGTCGTTCGAAAATCGCAAATATGTATAAAACAATTATTTAAAAAGAAGGTAGAAGGTAAACGGAGGGAAGTGACTGATATGAGGATACGTTAAGACTGAAGTAATTTATTTAAATGGGATCGAGCTAATGTGTCGGTTGCGGGCAACTGGTTCCTATCGGCGGAATGCCGGCGAGGGGGGTATCTACACTGCGGACCACATGCAAGTAAGTACATTAGCATATGCAGCAGCAGCAGCTAACTAATGGGTGTCGCACCGATATTCGTCGACACTTGTGCCGCCTCGATTCGGCGCGATGACTGATGTACCAAACGCAGACGCAATCAGCTGGCCATGTGGTCTATACTTGTCTGTCGTCTATTTAATTATCACAAAAACAACAATCGTTTTCTCGTATATGCAAGCGCAAAAAATTTTCTGGATCAATAATGCTTTTCACAGATTCAATGTCTGAACCTTTTTAACGAATAATTGATTTGCATTTCGATTGTTGCAACATATGTTTACATATTGTTGTAACATGTGTTTACATAATTAGCAGTTTTGGCGGCTATGTTGTAAATGATGTTGTCCATACGACTAGGCTTATTTACATAATTTACTCATTAGAATTATTAAAATTTTAGACATATTAATTTATATTGAAATATTATAAATACTATTATTTAACTTGTTTATTTTTATTTTTATTCATTCCGGTTGTACAATGTTTACACGTTTTCCGGAACCAAAGATTACAGAAGTGATTGAATTCTCAGCTTCCACCGCTGCTTGTCAATCCAAAGATCTTCTTCAATTTCTCGTTCCCTCAATATAGTCTGAATTTCTTCTATCCAGGTGATAGGTGGTCTTCCTCTTTTCCTTCTTCCTGGTGGTGTCCATTCCATAAGTCTCCTTGGAAATCTTTCCTGTGCCATTTTTTTCGTGTGTCCATACCATTGTAAGTTTTTTGTTTGGATAAAATCAACAATTGAATTTTTCACATTCATTCTGTCCTTAATGGCTTCATTTCCAATTTTCTCTTTCCGAACGTTTCCAAAAGCCCATCTCTGCTGTCATTAATTTTTAGTCATTAATAAGTCATTCCTTCTTGTATGTTTATTAGTAGTCCAAACTTCTGAGCCGTAAGCCATGATACTGTTTGTTTTTATTCGCTCCTCTTCTTTATTAATGTGTTACTGTCGTAGTAAGTATTGAAAGTTTTTAATAATATTATTAAATATAATTAATATTAATAACATTATTATTAGTATTATAACTACTATCAATATTGTTACGACGGTCTCACGCATCGTCGTATTGTACAGTGGAAACGAAATACAGACACCAATGAACTCACCAATTACCAGCTTTAATTAGTCACTAATAACAATTTGTAGTTAACAAGATACTCTCATACAGTAATTCAAGTTAAATTTGTCCACACGCAATAAAAATGTCACTATTAAGAGTTTCGCACTAATTATAACACATTAATCACTTTCCACCAATCTGAAACAATCACTTGATCCGCGCTCTGCAATCTCGCCAGGTGTAATCAACTTCTAACCCAAGTTTTAATGGAATGTGCGCGATTTTGTTATACACTGAAGTTCCATGATATCGAGACTTGCCTGATACTACTGTTTCTTTTCGTTCGATTACTCACTCCGACGTAATAATCATAATTACCAAGCGTTTAGTTTCCGATGCCTCTTGTATTACACAGACGTAAGCGAAAAGACCTAAATAAAATATAAAGCAGTCTTTACAATCTGTTGACAATTATCTAAAAAGTGTGTATAGCTTTCGATACCCAACGGACAATACAACCGCGGCAGAAAAAGAAGTCATCCAAGGTTAAAAATAGATTTGCAATCTCGCAAGAATACGATTAAGATAAAAGAAACAGTAACATAAATTATGTACATAAAATAAATAACAATGTAAACACAACAATATAAAAGATGTTTTACCTGTTGACAACTGGTCATGGCGGCAAACAGCAGGAAGCCAGCGGTGTACAATAGCCACAGCCTCCTAACTTTCTTCGCACAACACATGTTTATTTAGGCGCATTCGTCTACCTTTACGTTGTCTCCATTTTTATATATAAACACGCTGATAGCACACAAGACACTGTTTACTACACTCGTGTAATCATGACGTCACTGCATGCCTGCGAACAAGCACGTAACATTTGGTTATTAGATTTGTGGCGAACACGTTTCTGTACAAATATTTGTTTAGTATTTGCGACACGTGTAATGGGAAAAAATTGTTCAACAATTGAATTCTCTGTTATACTGTGTTGTAATACTGTAAGAAGCTCGCAGTTTTACCCGGAGCAAGCGTCTCTGTCAGTATTAACAAACAAATTATATTGAGTAAAATATATTTATCGGTAAATAGGTTAGGTTATAATTGTGTTAAATATTTTTGTTTATCTGTACAATGTAATTATATTAATACAGTAATCCCCCGTTATAACGGACTCCGCTTACAACGGACAGCTCTAAGAAACATGGAATGTTGAAAAATCAAACACGATCAGACTCGGAAATTTAAAGTGAGCTAAATAAAAGACCACTTAAACTTTGGCTTTCAGTATGTTCGGCAATCAAAAAAATTAAAATATGTCGCCCAATTATAATCACTTGCGACACCTTCGTGAGTTATTCCTTATAGAAATTAACTCTAATCAATCTCAAACAAAAATTAGTAATTTTTTGAGCCAGTAGATATGTGATTCTGACACATAGCCATCTCGTTTTTCCAGAAGACATTGAACAAAAGACGAACAAAGTTTTTACTATGATTATGAATGAATATTTTGTGTAAAATATAAACTTATTAATTTTTATTCTTGTTTGATGTGAAACGTACGCGATACTTCCTATAAGTATTGCATTGGCGGTGCCGCTCCCAGGCAATACAACAATTACAGTCCATCACGCGCTCTGTTGTTTATTTTAGCCGCATTGTTGCGTTTTATCCTCACAGCCACATTGATCAGATAACTGCAATCGGAAGAATGGAATGTGTTGCATCGGGAAATATACAATTGATAACGATAAACAGCATGCTTTCAAGTAATCCCGTTATAAATTTCTAAAATTCTCTAAACACTGGTAAACAAGAATTCAATAAACATTATCTGTATTAAAGGTATCGTGCAACTGAAGAATTCAGACATCAGAAATAAAATTTCTAAAGAAAGTTGAAGTATTGGGGCGGGGGGGAGTGTCTACTGTAAGCGATAACATAATAAATGACAATGTAACGTCCGAGCCAGTGTCTTCCCTTAAGCATTAGACCCATGGACTGATGGTTGTGTCCGGATTGTGTGTATGCCAAAATTATTTCACATCGCGAACAGTTATAAATCATTCTAGAGTTCGACACTGCCACCCAAATATCGCGTCTCCAGATTGCGTACAACGAACAACTCGGCATCTGTATGAGAATGATAAACGTTGTAGAAGGACATCATTACTAGATTAATAGGATGACTTGAAGATCTCGCCAAAGAATTAAGAAGCTGTATTATGTATCTGCAGCGGATTAATAAAATCTACAACTTTCAAGGTCGGAACTGACCCTAGAGGGCATCAACTCAAAAAAGAAATACAGTTAAACGCGAAAGAACTGGAAGAGTTATAAAAAAGTATGAGGAGGATGTTTAATCTTTTCTTACGATACTTTCTACCTTTTTCTTTAGATAGAAGATAAAATTATCTTCACGAAAACCGGGATCGTTTTTCGCTTGGAGCAAGTCTTTGATCAATAATTCTTTAGTCTCTTGACCACCTGTTGTGAAGCATAATCTTGCAAACTTTGTACGATTTCTTCATAACACGACTGTATGGAAAATAATCAAGGGGTGCATTGAGAAGAGAGCACAAACCCAGGTTGACGTTAAAATGCACCTTTTCCCGACGTTCAGTATATAAGTTGTATTAGACTGTCCAAACATTCTAATTGTGTTCAGGTTGCCAACTGTACGCAATCTGGAGTCTACGTGATGTGGACGACACCGGTCTGGTACAGCTAACGCCACACCACTGCCAGAGAGAGAGAGAGAGAGAGAGAGAGAGAGAGAGAGAGAGAGAGAGAGAGAGAGAGAGAGAGAGAGAGAGAGAGAGAGAAGCACCACTGCCAAAGACAAAGAAGCACACCTATTAACTGAGGTAATACGTCGCTTTATTTCTTCTGTTGTTTCCCTATCGGAGTTAACTTGGCATCCTAAGTAAACAAAGTTGTTGACTTTTTCGAAGGAATAGCTGCCAATTTGGACGTGCTCTCTTTCTCTAGCTTTCTGTCCTGTGGTCATGTAGGCTATTTTGTGTTGTTTTCGTTTATTATGAGACCCACCCTTGCGGGACTTCAAGAACAAGAAAGGCTTCAGTGACTGCTCGAAGGGACCTCCCGATTATATCTAGGTCATCTGCGGATCCTAGGACCTGCACCGACCTGTTGAATACAGTCCAGGAGGAATCTGTTCCAGCATCTGTTATAGCTTTTTCCGTTTATGATGTACAATATAATTTAATTGAATATGATGATGGCATATACTGGACGTCACAAAGGTTGGAGCAAAGATGGCTCTCAAATGATGATAGAATAGTCTCAAGGCTTAAGGCTAACAGCATATACAATGATGATGATAGACTTGCAGAACTGATATTGTGCCAGATGGGAACAGTCGTTGTGGCCTTGTTGTATGCACCGTGTATGTGTGTAGTATATATAGGTAATTAGCACTTCACTAATAATAGCATTCAAGTATTTACTATGACACTACGCGAACGTGTTACATAAGTAAAAGTATTTACGAGCAACACAATATTCCGTTATCACAGACAGAGAGAGAGTAGTTAGTCATTATCTGTTCCTAGCTATTCGTTGCATTCTCGTATCATTTTCAGTTTAAAGACTTTTACAGATACCGACGCTGTGACACAAGTAAATGGAATTCAGTCCCAGTCGCTTTCCGTGACTTTCTGTTGTTTTTTGTAATGATAATAATAATATTAATAATTATAATTATTATTATTAGGAAAATATTAGACCCACGAAGAACTTCAGAAGGTTGGAAGTTAAGAAGTAATGATGAAATATATCAAAGTATAGAAAATGTAACAGAAACAGTGAGAAAAAGAAGACTAGTATTTTTGGACATTTATATAGAATGGAATACAATAACTAAACAGATCTTCAAATATCTGTGGGGAAACAAGTCAACATCAAGTTGGATTAAAGAAGTCAAAAAGGATTTAGAGAAAAAATAATAATATAAAGGAAGAAGAAGCAACTGAAAGAGAAGTTTTTCGGGCAAAAGTGTTAAAAATGGAAGGAGTCCAGGGTAGGAGAGAGAAAAACGTAGGTTCAAAGTGGACTGAAGACAGGAAGAAGAGACATAGTGGAAAGATGAAAGAATATTGGAGAAAAAGAAATGAACAAGGAATCAAGAATTGAAATTGGCATGTGATCCTCAGATGGCCGATACAAATAAAAATAAAATAATAAAACAGTACTCTTCCACCATACTGTACAGATTACAGGCATGTAAAGTAAAGTTTTACTGGTAGGTTATCAGTATTTCAGCTAATCTAAGATACAACCGAGATTGTTAGTCCTGGAGGTCCTATACCGTTGAAGAAGGCTTACCACTAAAAAAGAAATTGATAAATGCCCAAGGTTTTCAGGAAAACCCCAAGAAGAGGACAGGCACTATCTGGACTGACGAAAGGCGGGAATACATCGATCAAGAATGAAGGAGATACGGGAGAGGAGGAAGCTAGAGGAGATGAAGAGGGGAACCAGCTGAAGCATACACGTAGTCCACAGTGGTTCATACGAAAGGACAAATACGCACCAAGTGTGAGTCTCCCGTATCACGTAGACTATCCACTGAAACCCCTCCTCCGTCGAACAAGCGCTAGCCTGGACCGCTACTTCAGACTGGGGCATTTTTCTGCCCCCCTCCCCACTGGGTTCACATCTACATTGTTCTACACTGTAGATGATCTAAGTCTCCCTCCTTCACCCGAAGAATGCCCTCTGCGTAATGCTCCACGCGGTTCTCCCCTCTTAGCTTGGCTCCGACGATGTTATCTGCAGCTATCCTTCCTGTATGCGCAACCAGAGACGCTCTTCTCGTGGCCCACCTATCACAGTTGAAGAAGATGTGCTACACGTTATGCTCTATACCCGGACAGTACAGGCAGTCTGCAGACAAGGCTTTACCCATTTTGTTGAGGATGGAGCTATCCTTCCTGTATGCGCAACCAGAGACGCTCTTCTCGTGGCCCACCTATCACAGTTGAAGAAGATGTGCTACACGTTATGCTCTATACCCGGACAGTACAGGCAGTCTGCAGACAAGGCTTTACCCATTTTGTTGAGGATGGAGCTATCCTTCCTGTATGCGCAACCAGTGACGCTCTTCTCGTGGCCCACCTATCACAGTTGAAGAAGATGTGCTCCACGTTATGCTCTACACCCGGACAGTACAGGCAGTCTGCAGACAAGGCTTTACCCATTTTTTTGAGGATGGAGCTATCCTTCCTGTATGCGCAACCAGTGACGCTCTTCTCGTGGCCCACCTATCACAGTTGAAGCAGATGTGCTCCACGTTATGCTCTACACCCGGACAGTACAGGCAGTCTGCAGACAAGGCTTTACCCATTTTGTTGAGGATGGAGCTATCCTTCCTGTATGCGCAACCAGAGACGCTCTTCTCGTGGCCCACCTATCACAGTTGAAGAAGATGTGCTACACGTTATGCTCTATACCCGGACAGTACAGGCAGTCTGCAGACAAGGCTTTACCCATTTTGTTGAGGATGGAGCTATCCTTACTGTATGCGCAACCAGTGACGCTCTTCTCGTGGCCCACCTATCACAGTTGAAGAAGATGTGCTACACGTTATGCTCTATACCCGGACAGTACAGGCAGTCTGCAGACAAGGCTTTACACATTTTGTTGAGGATGGAGCTATCCTTCCTGTATGCGCAACCAGTGACGCTCTTCTCGTGGCCCACCTATCACAGTTGAAGAAGATGTGCTACACGTTATGCTCTACACCCGGACAGTACAGGCAGTCTGCAGACAAGGCTTTACCCATTTTGTTGAGGATGGAGCTATCCTTCCTGTATGCGCAACCAGTGACGCTCTTCTCGTGGCCCACCTATCACAGTTGAAGAAGATGTGCTACACGTTATGCTCTACACCCGGACAGTACAGGCAGTCTGCAGACAAGGCTTTACCCATTTTGTTGAGGATGGAGCTATCCTTCCTGTATGCGCAACCAGTGACGCTCTTCTCGTGGCCCACCTATCACAGTTGAAGAAGATGTGCTCCACGTTATGCTCTATACCCGGACAGTACAGGCAGTCTGCAGACAAGGCTTTACCCATTTTGTTGAGGATGGAGCTATCCTTCCTGTATGCGCAACCAGTGACGCTCTTCTCGTGGCCCACCTATCACAGTTGAAGAAGATGTGCTCCACGTTATGCTCTATACCCGGACAGTACAGGCAGTCTGCAGACAAGGCTTTACCCATTTTATTGAGGATGGAGCTATCCTCCCTGTATGCGCAACCAGAGACGCTCTTCTCGTGGCCCACCTATCACAGTTGAAGAAGATTTGCTCCACGTTATGCTCTACACCCGGACAGTACAGGCAGTCTGCAGACAAGGCTTTACACATTTTGTTGAGGATGGAGCTATCCTACCTTTATGCGCAACCAGTGACGCTCTTCTCGTGGCCCACCTATCACAGTTGAAGAAGATGTGCTCCACGTTATGCTCTATACCCGGACAGTACAGGCAGTCTGCAGACAAGGCTTTACACATTTTGTTGAGGATGGAGCTATCCTTCCTTTATGCGCAACCAGAGACGCTCTTCTCGTGGCCCACCTACCACAGTTGAACAAGATGTGCTACACGTTATGCTCTACACCCGGACAGTACAGGCAGTCTGCAGACAAGGCTTTACCCATTTTGTTGAGGATGGAGCTATCCTTCCTGTATGCGCAACCAGTGACGCTCTTCTCGTGGCCCACCTATCACAGTTGAAGAAGATGTGCTCCACGTTATGCTCTATACCCGGACAGTACAGGTAGTCTGCAGACAATGCTTTACCCATTTTGTTGAGGATGGAGCTATCCTTCCTGTATGCGCAACCAGAGACGCTCTTCACGTGGCCCACCTATCACAGTTGAAGAAGATGTGCTCCACGTTATGCTCTATACCCGGACAGTACAGGCAGTCTGCAGACAAGGCTTTACCCATTTTGTTGAGGATGGAGCTATCCTTCCTGTATGCGTAACCAGAGACGCTCTTCTCGTGGCCCACCTATCACAGTTGAAGAAGATGTGCTCCACGTTATGCTCTACACCCGGACAGTACAGGTAGTCTGCAGACAAAGCTTTACCCATTTTGTTGAGGATGGAGCTATCTTTCCTGTATGCGCAACCAGAGACGCTCTTCTCGTGGCCCACCTATCACAGTTGAAGAAGATGTGCTCCACGTTATGCTCTATACCCGGACAGTACAGGCAGTCTGCAGACAAGGCTTTACCCATTTTATTGAAGATGGAGCTATCCTTCCTGTATGCGCAACCAGAGACGCTCTTCTCGTGGCCCACCTATCACAGTTGAAGAAGATGTGCTCCACGTTATGCTCTATACCCGGACAGTACAGGCAGTCTGCAGACAAGGCTTTACCCATTTTATTGAGGATGGAGCTATCCTTCCTGTATGCGCAACCAGTGACGCTCTTCTCGTGGCCCATCTATCACAGTTGAAGAAGATGTGCTCCACGTTATGCTCTATACCCGGACAGTACAGGCAGTCTGCAGACAAGGCTTTACCCTTTTTATTGAGGATGGAGCTATCCTTCCTGTATGCGCAACCAGTGACGCTCTTCTCGTGGCCCACCTATCACAGTTGAAGAAGATGTGCTCCACGTTATGCTCTACACCCGGACAGTACAGGCAGTCTGCAGACAAGGCTTTACCCATTTTATTGAGGATGGAGCTATCCTTCCTGTATGCGCAACCAGTGACGCTCTTCTCGTGGCCCACCTATCACAGTTGAAGAAGATGTGCTCCACGTTATGCTCTATACCCGGACAGTACAGGCAGTCTGCAGACAAGGCTTTACCCATTTTATTGAGGATGGAGCTATCCTTCCTGTATGCGCAACCAGAGACGCTCTTCTCGTGGCCCACCTATCACAGTTGAAGAAGATGTGCTCCACGTTATGCTCTATACCCGGACAGTACAGGCAGTCTGCAGACAAGGCTTTACCCATTTTATTGAGGATGGAGCTATCCTTCCTGTATGCGCAACCAGTGACGCTCTTCTCGTGGCCCATCTATCACAGTTGAAGAAGATGTGCTCCACGTTATGCTCTATACCCGGACAGTACAGGCAGTCTGCAGACAAGGCTTTACCCTTTTTATTGAGGATGGAGCTATCCTTCCTGTATGCGCAACCAGTGACGCTCTTCTCGTGGCCCACCTATCACAGTTGAAGAAGATGTGCTCCACGTTATGCTCTACACCCGGACAGTACAGGCAGTCTGCAGACAAGGCTTTACCCATTTTATTGAGGATGGAGCTATCCTTCCTGTATGCGCAACCAGTGACGCTCTTCTCGTGGCCCACCTATCACAGTTGAAGAAGATGTGCTCCACGTTATGCTCTATACCCGGACAGTACAGGCAGTCTGCAGACAAGGCTTTACTCATTTTATTGAGGATGGAGCTATCCTTCCTGTATGCGCAACCAGAGACGCTCTTCTCGTGGCCCACCTATCACAGTTGAAGAAGATGTACTCCACGTTATGCTCTATACCCGGACAGTACAGGTAGTCTGCAGACAAGGCTTTACCCATTTTATTGAGGATGGAGCTATCCTTCCTGTATGCGCAACCAGAGACGCTCTTCTCGTGGCCCACCTATCACAGTTGAAGAAGATGTACTCCACGTTATGCTCTATACCCGGACAGTACAGGTAGTCTGCAGACAAGGCTTTACCCATTTTATTGAGGATGGAGCTATCCTTCCTGTATGCGCAACCAGAGACGCTCTTCTCGTGGCCCACCTATCACAGTTGAAGAAGATGTGCTCCACGTTATGCTCTATACCCGGACAGTACAGGCAGTCTGCAGACAAGGCTTTACCCATTTTATTGAGGATGGAGCTATCCTTCCTGTATTCGCAACCAGTGACGCTCTTCTCGTGGCCCACCTATCACAGTTGAAGAAGATGTGCTCCACGTTATGCTCTATACCCGGACAGTACAGGCAGTCTGCAGACAAGGCTTTACCCATTTTATTGAGGATGGAGCTATCCTTCCTGTATGCGCAACCAGTGACGCTCTTCTCATGGCCCATCTATCACAGTTGAAGAAGATGTGCTCCACGTTATGCTCTATACCCGGACAGTACAGGCAGTCTGCAGACAAGGCTTTACCCATTTTATTGAGGATAGAGCTATCCTTCCTGTATGCGCAACCAGTGACGCTCTTCTCGTGGCCCACCTATCACAGTTGAAGAAGATGTGCTCCACGTTATGCTCTATACCCGGACAGTACAGGCAGTCTGCAGACAAGGCTTTACCCATTTTATTGAGGATGGAGCTATCCTTCCTGTATGCGCAACCAGAGACGCTCTTCTCGTGGCCCACCTATCACAGTTGAAGAAGATGTGCTCCACGTTATGCTCTATACCCGGACAGTACAGGTAGTCTGCAGACAAGGCTTTACCCATTTTGTTGAGGATGGAGCTATCCTTCCTGTATGCGCAACCAGTGACGCTCTTCTCGTGGCCCACCTATCACAGTTGAAGAAGATGTGCTCCACGTTATGCTCTATACCCGGACAGTACAGGCAGTCTGCAGACAAGGCTTTACCCATTTTATTGAGGATGGAGCTATCCTTCCTGTATGCGCAACCAGTGACGCTCTTCTCGTGGCCCATCTATCACAGTTGAAGAAGATGTGCTCCACGTTATGCTCTATACCCGGACAGTACAGGCAGTCTGCAGACAAGGCTTTACCCATTTTATTGAGGATGGAGCTATCCTTCCTGTATGCGCAACCAGTGACGCTCTTCTCGTGGCCCATCTATCACAGTTGAAGAAGATGTGCTCCACGTTATGCTCTATACCCGGACAGTACAGGTAGTCTGCAGACAAGGCTTTACCCATTTTGTTGAGGATGGAGCTATCCTTACTGTATGCGCAACCAGAGACGCTCTTCTCGTGGCCCACCTATCACAGTTGAAGAAGATGTGCTCCACGTTATGCTCTATACCCGGACAGTACAGGTAGTCTGCAGACAAGGCTTTACCCATTTTGTTGAGGGTGGAGTTATCCTTCCTGTATGCGCAACCAGAGACGCTCTTCTCGTGGCCCACCTATCACAGTTGAAGAAGATGTACTCCACGTTATGCTCTATACCCGGACAGTACAGGCAGTCTGCAGACAAGGCTTTACCCATTTTATTGTGAATGGATCGGAAACATCCATGATCGTTCAGAAGGTGCGTCAGGTAGAACCCCATCTCCCCATGCTTTCTTTCAATCTTCTCGTCACCTCGTCGTCCTCAAGCTCTTTGCCACCTCTCAAAGAATAAATTATTTGTTATTTCAGACGTGTGTTATTTATTATGACTCTTAAATGAGACACGGGTTTCGCGATTCTTGAGACATGAATACAATTATTTTCATAATTTTCTTTAATTAAATAATATTTTATTTCGTCTGTTTTGCGCGAAACTCCAGAGAAGGGTATTTGCTATCTTTCAGCTAACCTTCAGCTGCGCTTTGATGTTACCTCACGTGCTTCAGGAGGCTGACCATCCCAATAACCTATAACCTAAGATAAACAGAAAGAGGAAGATGTCAATTTTTGTTCTTTTAACACTTTCGCTCCCAGACATCGATGACGGTGACGGGAAAACCTCTCGCTATCAGACCTGTGAAGAGTAATTTTTCCCCTGGCCCAGATATGTTTTCTTATATGTGTTATAACAGCTGATTTTGTTAACAGTACAGTATTGCCAAATCAACCCAAGAGCATATTTCTTTCACTGTGGCCCAGAAGAATGTAAAACTCTATATACATGGCATTGATCTGTGTCCACATGACAAAACCTTCAAAACACAGTCATGCAATGCGTCCAACTTTGGTACACGTGGGCTGTACGGAAAATTTAGTATGTCCAGATATGGTACACACGAGCTCTAGAAAAAGTGTTGTGTGTCCAAAAATGGTACACATGGTAGCAAGAGTGTTAATATTTATAAAAACTGTATAAAAAGACAAGAAGTTCGACACATTGTACTAGTGAACTAGCTGAATATGGTAGTTCGCTGATGTGAACGACCTAGCTATGAGAAGTTCGTTTGGATGAACTACTTTTCCCACCTCTAATCGAGCGAGACTCACACAAGATATAATTAAGACAGACGGGACGGGACGGGACGGTACGATATTGCTACCGTCCGTCGTCACATAGACCACTGCGGTCGGTCGTGACCGGAGTAGTCCAAACAGGTTTGCCAGACAGATTAATCAGCAACAACAGTACAACAACAACAACAACAAATCTTCCAGTATAAATTAACTGAAGAAACGAAAGCAAAGCAGAGCGGGCTACCACATTCCGCTCTATTTATTTAGCTGTGGCCAATTTTTGTGCGTGCTGCTTAACTCGTTGTTTTTTGCGACAACGAAATAAAATTCGTGCATTTTAAAATAGAAATCCACACGACGTAAGAGTCTGGAAAGCGCCGCTGTCTCCGACAGCAGACTGAATATTTTGTTATATAATATTCACACACACACACACACACACACACACACACACACACACACACACACACACACACACACACACACACACACACACACACACACACACACACACACACACACACACACACACACACACACACACACACACACACACACACACACACACACACACACACACACACACACACACACACACACACACACACACACACACACACACACACACACACACACATCCGTTTATTCAATTGTAACGAAATATTAAACATATTTTTAAAGTGATGAAAAGTTTTAAGAATCTAATTTCGTTGTTAACGATTATCGCACCCATTGTTTGTGGGATAATTAATTAAATTCGTTTTTCCAGTTTAAACAATAAATTGGGCCATAAGAAGAAGTAGAAGAAGAAGAAGACGAAGACGAAGAAGAAGAAGAAAAAGAAGAAGAAGAAGAAGAAAAAGAAGAGCCGCTATCAACAGACGTTTCGGCCTCTCCAGTCGCTGGAGGCCATCTTCAATACTCGAAAGATTAGGGAACGGGCGCGGGTGTTAAGCTGTTAACCACTACTGGATCTTTTGCCACGGTATTGTGGTTAACTGGTGAGAACTTGTGCCAGTTCTCGAATCGTTCGTACACAGAAGATGGTCTCCAGCGACTGGAGAGGCCGAAACGTCTGTTGATAGCGACACGAATGGATCACGGTCTAATTAGCCTGTAGACAAGTCAATTACATTAGTAAATGAGTTTCTTTTATTACAATGTATTGTTGTCTTCGCTCATGAAGTAACCAAAGTCTTCAGTTTAAAGTTAACGAGTGCACGGGTACAGTAGGTTGTTGCATTATCAGGACTGTGGGGAATCATAATGCTGGACACGTCGCTACATGCACAGTCTGTATTGCACAAACCGTGTGTGTGTATTGTATGCAATGCAGTGCAAGTCAAGGTGATGTGATGTGATGACGGTATTTATACGCCGAGTTTATTATTTTACAGCTCGATGCACACATTTCATCAGCCAGTGTTGGAATCCAATCGAAAGCCACTCAATACTGGGATGGGGGGGGGGCACTTTGATATTGCCGGCCGTGTACAGGAATGCCTATCAAGTTGTAAACCAATAAAAATCTTGTATTTATACAATATGGTTCGCAAGTAGAACGGTTTGTGATAAGAAATAATTTCAATACTGTGTAAACGTTGGTTGACTGCATCTAGGGTTGACAGACGTCCGACGTATTTGGCTTTTTACAGTTTAGTCCGGTTAAAAATAAGCATGTCCGGCCTGTCCGGATTTTGTTAGGCTTTTTGTTTGACAAATTTGCATGTAGTTTTATGGTAAAAGTGTAGCACATTTCTTATGCCTGAAAAAGGCACTTCAATAATTAACGTTTCGATAATAGTAATCGGAGTTACTTCGATTCCCTTACAATTATGATTACAGAACTTGTCTTTGTTTTTAATTCATATGTATTATTATGTTTCTATGTGTAATGATAACAAACCTATCTTATGTATGAAACAAGCTGATGTCGTTTTATTTTTTAATATGTAGTAGGGCTACACACACACACACACACACACACACACACACACACACACACACACACACACACACACACACACACACACACACACACACACACACACACACACACACACACACACACACACTCGCACGCAAGGACCTAACGTCGAACAAACATAATCAAATGCTGCTTTTTAATATTAAAAAAAACAGCTGTTCGGCTTTTCGGGGAAAATGTGCGTGCTAAATTAACAGCTGTGTCCCGCTTTTCATGTTTTCGATCTGATCGTCCTACCTGCAACGAATGAATACCAGCTGAACTGATCGACGCGTCATTGGAACGACCTTTCTTGGGAATTTTTGTACAATAAAAAGTGAATTCGGACCGCTCCAGTTAGCCTGTTAAAGTTTTCGCATGTCCTGTTAGCCTGTCAAAAATGTTATCAGCAGGGTTACTCTGACATTCCAAAATGCGCAATTAAAATCAAAATAATGTTTACAACGCTGCCGTTCATAACAATCGTACACACTACGTAACCTAAAACAGACATCACAATCGAATTCCACCCTATCTAACAACTTTTGGAAATTCAAAAGCCATAGAAACTGTCCAATGTATCTTAATGACTTTTATAAACACCGGCTGATCAATTATAATAAATACATACAGTAAACAGAGTTATAACAAATTCAGTTATAAGAAAGTATTGCTGGCATAGTTGAACGACTTAGGTTAATGTGGTGTGGGCATAGACAGCGAATGAACAACAAAAGAATACCCGGAAATGAGCCCGGAAAAGGGTTGCTCTTATCAGAAAAAAACTGTCGGGTATCGTTCGACCAAGATCCGCCGTAACTGTTTCACAACACTCTCTGTCGCTTTTTGCAAGAAGATGCCCGAGGATGGGATTCGAAACGTTGCCGACGATGTCGCAAGGAACCGACCCCTGCCCAGCAGCCCGGTTTGTAATCATTATGATAATATATAAGTTACTGTTACGACGGTCTGTTATGGTACAGTGGAAAACAAATTACAAGACACCAATGAAACCACTGTGTGAATCGCCCGACAATAACTCAACTGAGTAATCACCGACGACGTAAGACTGACTCGAGAAAAAGACTAGAACTTAATTGCCAGTGGCCGCCTTGAACCCAGTGCGCCGACCGGTATGGTCTGGAATAGCCTCGTTGACTCGCGTTTACAGCTGGTTCTGCTGGGACGGTCGAAGAACATGTATAGCATTCTGCAATGGCATAACAGTAAGTTTATAATTCGTGTAATGTGGAGGCAGTTAATTGTACGGCATTTTATCGATGAATTTACGGATGAGTGCACATGGCACATGTAGGCTGCCGTTCGAACCTCGGTTCTGCCGTTTCTGCAACTAACGTTATAATCTCTCCCCGTTGAGCTACACCTGTGTGAGTGTTTACAGACTGTTTTAATTTCACATAAACACGTATCACATTCAACGGTGAATACGACTACCAAGTAACAGCTTTCACTTCGTGACTAGCCCCTCTTATCATTCCTCGATGCGGACATTCAGTACCTACTTGTTTGGCGTTGCGTTCTGAGTCCGGGCTCAGAGATAATTTGCGTTTAACAGACTCATGTATTGTGCTATTTTCAGGGGAAGGGGAGTGGGTAATGCAGGGATTATACTGGACCGAAGGGCTCCATTGCTTTCCTGTCCTCTATTTGTTCATGTCGGGCACGATGATAACTCATGGAACAACTGCTAAAACCCTTCGTTGCCATTTAGTATCTGTTTTTAGTCGTTCAGGGTGATTAGCTAACGCATTTATGCTAACTAGGCATAGTTGTCCCATAACGGGAAACAAATAGGAAATAGGACATATTGTGCCAATAGCAGACTACTGAGAAGCAAACTCATTAGTCGTAACACAAACAAAAATATATAAGACACTCATCAGATCGGTTATTACTTATGGAGGCGAGATATGGACACCGATGAGAAAGGAACAAGTAACACTAAGAAGGTTTGAAAGAAAGATCGTAAGACGTGTTTATGGACCGGTTAAAGAAGATGACGAATAGAGAATAAGAAGTAACCAGGAAATAGAGAGCTATTGAATCATGAGGACATTGTAAGAATTCATAAAGGCACAACGAATGCAATGGGAGGGGATGGACGATCAGCGTGTGCGAAAGAAAATCTTGACGGCGCGAGTCTATAAAGGCAGAAAGAGGGGCCAACTTAGGATAAGATGGTTGGATGATGAAGTAGATTTCAGAAGAATGGATGTAGTGGTTGCGCTGAGACAACAATAGACAGGAGACTTTTGAGAAGATTGGTGTTGGTAGCCAGGGCTCACGTTGGGCTACCGTGCTGAAGAAGAAGAAGACCCACAGAGAAGTGTGGGAAGGACCATCACCTTGGAGAGGTTCAGGCGTGTTTCTTTAACTTGCCTCCATTTTATATTTTAGTAACTTGTTTCTTTAACTTCTTTATCTTGGTCTCCATTTAATTTGTCCGGTGATTCGCCTCTGTTTCTCTTCAGACCTAATTCGCCTTTCTTAACGACCAGGATTTCTTGTTAAGATGTGACCGAAGAACTTACGAATTTGCGTTCGCACAGTTGGCAACAGACGGTTTTCAGTTTACATAGAATCGAAGCATCAGTTCCATGGGCAATTAGATAACACACAGTACTGGACATAAAGCGAGTCTATAAAAGCGGAAAGTGGGTCTGACTTAAATGGTTGGATGATGTGCTAGAAAATTCAGAAGAATAGATGTGAGGGGTTCACTGAGATGGCAATGGACAAGAGATTGAGAAGATTGGTGTTGGAACCCAGGGCTCAAGTTGGGCTGTAGTTCTGAAGAAGAAGAAGAAGAAGAAGAAGAAGAAGAAGAAGAAGAAGAAGAAGAAGAAGAAGAAGAAGAAGAAGAAGAAGAAGAAGAAGAAGAAGGAGACACAGTTGTCCAATTTTGGTATTAAAACGTATACTATAAATAAATATAATTTATTACGCTGCACACAAGCCATATAATATATAATTATATAACTAGATTATAAATCTAGTTAATCAGGCTGTCTATCGTTTTCGAAATGTTTGCGATTGAATCGCCTTGTCCATTGACCGTTCTCGTAAGTAGCCCCAAGATTCCAGCTTCCGGTCTTCCATCTGAACGCGTTTAGTCGGTTTTCATTCTTCGGTCAGTCGCCTCAGAAACGTAGAATTTACACCGGTTTTGTAGGTGATAAGTTCGGCTTTTTCTTGTTAAAACCTTTTTATGTTACGCACAAGAATACCACAATATGTCCTGTTTGATGAGACAAGATTCGATCGTATTTCTTCTGCCACACCGTATTCTACACATTGAATATTCTCGTTATGTACAGAAATAATTGACCGATACTTCGTTTTGTACACATTGAATATCCACGTCAGATCAAATGTATACATATAATTTACAATCTGTACCTAAGGCTTTCGTGGCCGACGTCAACTCTGTTAAAATTTACTTGACTTCTCTCAGGGGCTATTAGACCGTGGTCTACTACTGCCGCAATGGACAGCCGTTTCGGCCCTACCGTTTGAGGCCATCTTCAGTGCAAAACGACTCGAGAACTGGTACGGATCTTCACCAATTAACCACAGTACATCATCTTTTGCCACAGTATTTGTGGTTAACTGGTGAAGATCCGTACCAGTTCTCGAGTCGTTTTGCACTGAAGATGGGCTCCAACGGTGGTACCAAACCATCTGTTCATAGGGACAGCAGTGAACCACGGTCTATTAACCCAGAGGGAAGTCAAGTAAATTTAACAGACGTATACAATTTGTAATTATTATAGTCACAGTTCAACATTATCAAAACAAAAATCCCAATTGCTAAAAGCAACCTTGTGTACTAGCACAGTTATATAAAATTTTACAATAATTTTATATTCTCTATACATGATACTCTCTACTCTCTAACTCTCCACTCCCTTCCCGTCTCATCTCACAAAGTCCTGGTATACCTAATCAGGAAAAGGAATTAGTTAGGTCATTGTTTAAGAAGAGACTGCTAGCTTACAACTCCCATGGAGGGTGTCAGAGGAGAGAAAAGAAGAGGGCGTAGAAGAATGAAGTTAATGGATAGCATTAAAAGCAGAGGGTGTTACGAAGAAACGAAAAGACTGGCATGCGATAAGACAGCTTGGAGAGCTTTTACCATTTGAAGACCTGCCTTAGGGCAGAACACCAAATAAAAAAAATGTATATTCTATATATACTTTGATACATTTACATTGTATTCAATACTTACAAATTAATCTGTGAATATAAAGCATGCTACGAAACGAAGCACGGGTGGCTTTCAATGGGAACAAGATTGATGAAATATGGGAAGAGCACATGGCATAAAATAAATGTTGAGGGAAACAGTTGCGCAAGAAGTAACGATAGAATCATGGAAAGAGTCTGACAAAGGAAGCTGTGTTTTAGGAACAAAAGAAAGTTGTGCCAAATACTTGAAAATCTGAAAGGCAAATTTTTGGAAGGAACGTGAAGCACTGAAGACAAAAATGAGCCACAGGATTGAATAATTGAATCGTGAGGATCCAATTATTGAAAGTATCGAAAGTATGGAGCGATACTAGAGAGAGACATTCAGGAAAGAGTTACAACGTACATTAGTTTAACATACGTTACATAACGAGTGTTACTATAAGCGTGCAGTCTGCGTTATAGGAATACAAAGGTTGAGGAAATTGCTAAACGTGGTTGAGACAAAATTCCGTCTGAACCACAAATGTCAGGAGCACGAAAGCCACGCTACAGGTACCAATCGGGTCACGTGATCTTCGAACAACAATGAAACGAGAGGAATTTAAGTAGGCCAATTGTTGTGGTCGCGGCGTGTAGTTACGTCTGAATTATTCGTACCCACTTTTACCTACACGTGGAAATAAGTTCACGGATATTCTTTATCCATAATTTTCATTCTTTTCCGTAAAACGTTACATATTTCCTTCGTAATACCAACTGAAAATTATCCGAGTCTCCTACTCCAGTATTAAGTGCTGCCCTTTGGCGCTACACAAGTATAGTACCTTGTGCACTAGTACACAAGGTTAGTTTAACGGGACCATGTACCCGAAATTTTTTAAAAATTTCACTTTTTCTGTTTTTCAAATTTTCAGAAACTACAGTTAATTCTGAAAAAAATGATATAAAATTTGTTTACCTATGAGAAATAAAAGTTACAAAATTAAATAAATAAAAAGTACATAATTTTGTGTTGAGCGCTTGTTTTTTCAGGCTTGGAAACTTTTAATATATTTGTTTTTTTCACATACAAAAGGGAATTTTTGTATTATAGGTTAGGTTGGCTACTCTGTCATTATTACAGGTGAGGAATACAAACATGAGCATTCAGTGCCTTTTTGTTAAAACACAAAACCCGAATGAATCGTTCAATGCCCTAATTTGGAAAAGGTTACCAAAGACAATTTATGTTGGGATAAATACAATTAAAGTGGGAGTGTATGATGCAATGCTTGCTTTCAACAGCGGAGCTTACAGCAAATGTACTGTGATGGAGAAACTGGGACTGAAAGTAAGTGAGTCTTGTCGGGCACGGTTGAGACGAATCGATGAGAGGAGAGTAAAAGAAGCTGATAAGAAAATGTCAGAGCAAAGTAAGGTAGAAGGTAAAATAAAAAGGCAAGAAAACAAGAAGAAATCAGAAGAAAATGAGGAAGACCCACAGTACGGTGCAGGACTATTTTAAATGTAGCTTTGTTGTGTAACTATGGTAACATTGACAATAAAGTAAGTTTTCTCAAAAAAATGACTTTTTACCATATTTATGTACCTTTTTCTCAGCTTCTGTAAAAGATAGAAACACGATTATTTTTTTAAGTTGTAGGGCTAATTACAGTGTATCTACTGAGTCTCAAAAACAGAAGAAGAAAGTAACCAAAAAATTATAAAAAATTATTAACTCTTTAAAAAAATTAAAATATTTAGACAATTTTTCAAAAAATTAATTAAATAAATGTGAGATAATAAAATGTAATTTTTTAGGTTTAGATGGTTAAAATACCTTCCCAGAATATGCTGACCAAACCTCAAGTTTGTACCTTGAACAGGTTTTGAGAAAAAGCCACATAAAGTTGATTAATTTAACATGGGGAAGAAGGCGGGTACATGGTCCCCTTAACGGGATTTTTGTTTTGATAATGTTGTACTGTGACAATAATAATTAAAAATTGTATATGTCTGTTAAATTTAATTGACTTCTCTCGTGGTCTACTACTGCCGCAACGAACAAACGTTTCGGGCTCCACCGTTGGAGGGCATCTTCAGTGTAAAACGACTCGAGGACTGGTACGGATCTTCACCAGTTAACCACAGTAAACGTTCACGGAGTACAACACTCAAGGCTTGTATCGGACAATAACCATCGTAAAGTTTATCACACAACGGTTCGACCGCTAAACAATCCGTGGTCGTCTTCACGTGTAACTAAAACTAGTACATTAAATATAAACTTTACCCTAGCCGGGATTCGTTCACTAACAAAGGTGAGCCGTCGGAAAAATAATAAAAAACCATTAACAACTACAAAATTAAACACAGCTAATCTTCTTCTTCTTCTTCTTCTTCTTCTTCTTCTTCTTCTTCTTCTTCTTCTTCTTCTTCTTCTTCTTCTTCTTCTTCTTCTCCTCCTCCTCCTCCTCCTCCTCCTCCTTCTTCTTCTTCTTCTTCTTCTTCTTCTTCTTCTTCTCCTTCTCCTTCTCCTTCTCCTTCTCCTTCTCCTTCTCCTCCTCTTTAAGGATTAGGTTATATAAACCTGTTCTATCAGGTGTCCACATTCTATGGCAAGTGTCAAACGATTTATGGCACACTCTGTATACACAGTTTCCAAAACTCCAACTACAGACTCAAGCGTTTCTGACTATAGAGGCAGCTCTGTTCTGTGATTCTAACAACCGGTTATGGGTATGGTTTGGCAATCCCGATGTGGCCTAGCTGGATTCTCACTTTGTCTCATTTTGTGTGGCTGGCATTACCGGAGAGGGGGGGGGTCATCGAGAATCGCTCGACGACGTTAGACCCTGATTGGGAGTGGAGGTTCAGACGTACTGACGGTTCGTAGATAAAGGAAGGAAGATGTCGCTGCCGAAACAAAGAGAGTTTCGGTGAGCGACCGGACAAAGGCAGCAAGAGTAGAAACCCAAAGACCTCCACGAATTACACCATCTACCTAAAGACCTTCCTAACAAACCATTGAGATGCCGACAAGGAATGTAGGGTTTTGGACTTGAACTGCTGAAACTTACATTTGTTGGTGGTCGACAAGTATAGGTCGGTACTAACCGAAGAAACGGAAGGTAGACAGTGACTTTAGTACGCGGAATCACGTGGTTGCGACACGAGAGCATGGGAAACAGTTTGGCTCGGCGCCGCGAACCTTGTTGAGCAGACGTTAGTAGAACCGTGACGTAGAAACGTGCGCTCCTTAACGCAAGCAGTCTGTGTGGTCAGGCGTGCAGTGTGACGAGCAGGCGACATGGTTGCGAGCACGCAACGAGTCAGGCGCAAATGTGTATTTTATACCCATTGTGTAAACACTATGACGGCGTACCGACTGGCGTGCTAATCGTGGCTGAGTTATTCTGCTCATTTCGTAGTTAGCTACTTAATATTCTTCTTCTTCTTTTATATAGGCTTAATCGCCTATAGAGAGAGAGAGAGAGAGAGAGAGAGAGAGAGGAGAGAGTATGACTGGGTCCCTCTCTTGAAATATTTCAGGTAATTGTTTGTTTACGTTGACCATCGACTCCGACGCAGCCGGTTTCGTTGTAGGTTATGTCTCTCTTTGCCGTGTGTGCACTTTGTGCAGTCCGTATATCCACACTCCTCACTGTTAGCTATAAAACTCCTGAAAATTAAGCTTATTCTACAAATAACAAGACGAATTAATTTCCCAATAAAACGTCTTTATTTTTATTATTTGTTTTAACTGCTTTATAATATATATCGACATTTATGTTGAACTATGTTTGAGTCGTATCGACTCTTGTTCTCGTTTCGATTCTAGAATTTCTTTATATAATTCTTAAAATTGTTATTAACTTTACTTTTTTGTATATCTTAGGGTTTGGATTCTTTGAAGCTGTTAAAAAACTCAGAAATACAAAGAAAAGGTACTATACATTACAATAAATTATAAATTAAATCTTACTAATACGGGAACAGTTTGTTTGCCGGACAACAGCGAATAATTTGTCTCACTACGCAAGGCAGTTGACACAATCAAAATGGCCGTCCGTATAGTTTACAGACGCTATGAATTAATGTTTTGTTCACTCGTTTTTACAATAAATAAATTTTGTAGTGTTTTCATTGTATTATATTTAGTTTTTTCTTCTGTCAGCACTTGTGTTTGGTTTAATAGTGCCTGTTGAGTTTAACTATCTGTTGTGTAGTGGCCGTTACTAGTTTATATAAATTGGACGAAATCTCACCCATGTAGGTACTCAGATTTTTTCGTTCAATTTGGTTGATCGTATTTTCTTCTTATTAGTATTTTCATCGTTTGGTTTAAGTATTTAATATATCCTCTTCTTTTATAGTTTTACTTTCTCATTTTTTAGATATCGGTCAATTAGTTTTACCACTTAATATGTTGATTCCACTTCCGAATTTTTCTTGGTATTATATACTTCATCTACACTCTCTGATAGTCAATAATGGAATAATAATTCTTCTTCCTTCATCAACGGTCTAGCCCAAGAATCTCTGGCCTCCGATTGGTTAAAATAGGTGAACTGCAGGTCACCTAACTGGTGTCACTGAGATCATATATTCTTACACTTGTATAAAAAAATACTCCCTTTTAAACTTTAAGTCCCATTAAATTTAAGTTACATAATGTTTTTTCTTACTATATGACATGCAATTTGATACCTATTTAATATAAGTTTGTTATTATAATAGATAACTTTTCCCCTTTACAAAAGTTCTGAATTTTGGACCTATTTTTCTGTTACAATGATTATATCATAATTGCCTAAATTTATCTAATAAATACTATTACTATTACATCAAGTGTTTTTATCCTACGGATTTAATCCTTTTTTGATTTTGTTTACTTTGAATGGTTGATCTACTCATTTATGACATTATTTTCTTTACATTGCATTATTGGCCTAGGCCCTAAGCTTCATTTCTTTAGCATTTTTTTCTAGTTTACATAGATTGTTATTTAATTTATCTATTTTGAACCCTGGATGTACCATAACAATAACTAACAAAATATTTTAACATTTTTACCCTAAGGTATTGCCTTCATGGCCAAACTTCAAACATTAACAAATCATTACAAAATATTTAAAAATAACTTTGATAACATTCTTCAATTCTATGAATTACTATTAACTGATTATTTCTAGAATTGTTTATTTTTAACTTAAGTGTTTATCTAGCCTGTAGGCCTAATACAATTTACAACATCTATCTATAAGCCTTGATATTTAAATATAAACACCAATATACTGTCTAGGCTTTACACAACACTTCCAAAAAATGATACAATTCTATTTTAGTTCATTTTTAATCCTAGTGACAACAAAAAATAATATAAGTTTATCTTGTCCCCACTGCACGGACACTTATTACATTTTTGACACAGTTTTTGTCACACTAGTTTTGGTTGATTTAGTTTATTTGTTTACACTTGGGGTAATTGGAGGGATTGTTATTTTTTTCAGTCTTTTCTGTCCAAATAACTAACTACCTTGCTCCCCAGTCTCTTATACTAGCACAGTTTTTTTTCTTATATTTAT
This sequence comes from Magicicada septendecula, assembly GCA_034769895.1. Lineage (NCBI taxonomy): Eukaryota > Metazoa > Arthropoda > Insecta > Hemiptera > Cicadidae > Magicicada > Magicicada septendecula. Next base: position 911,554,483 of record CM068368.1, read on the forward strand.
TAATTATAAATTACCAGATATTTACTGACAATACTTTTGTATTGTACCTTTCATTTGTTTCTACATTGTCTGACGTAGAAAAAGGCTTTTTATTTAATTGGTGGACTCTGTGAGGTGACATATTCTGACCTCTATTGAACAATGACTATTTTGTGGGTCCCCTTGGTTTGTTGCATTACAATATATATATGTGTGTGTATATAAATAATATTTATAAATGCTAAACTTTTCTTGTTTTATATTTTATAATATTAATAATAATAATACAACTTTTTACAAGAATATATTGTTTATTTTGTAAATTACATATATGTTTTGATAGTGATGATACTATCATCATCTGATATAAAATATAAATATAATATATAATATAAGATATAATACATAAAATTAAAAAAAATTAATTTATTAAATTATATCAGATGATGATAGTAACATCATTATCGAAACATATATGTAATTTGCAAAATAAACAATATATTCTTGTAAAAAGTTGTATTATTATTGTAAATTATATGTATTGCAACAATACGTATATTTGCATATTTGCCCAGGTCGGTAGGTTTGTAAATATTTAGCATAGAAAATATATGATGAACAGTTTTTAACAATATTATGCAGGCTAAGAATTGTCAGAAAGCGTACACCTGCTCCGCGAGTGAATATAGCGCTTGTGTGTTTGTGTGTGTGAACGCAAGCTACGACAGGAAAAAGACTACGATGGAGTGATGCGTACGTCTGTAATCAGGTTTTAACCGGATAAAAATAAACTAATTAATACGTTTTAAATCTGTGAACAAAGACTTACCCCAATTATAAAGACACCATTACATTAATGGAATTTTTAACGAATATAGTGACGTAAAAATTATTGCAGAAAGTGCAATAATAAAGACGCTAAGTAATTTAATGTTAATTACTAGTGTAATTAAATAGTAATTAATAAGTGTATTATATGTGAGTGACCAGAAAAAAATTACGCAAACGATGATATCGCTCGTGCTACGAGTATGTTTACGAAATGCGAAAATGAACTAAAAAGTGATTTGTAATTAAAAGGACGCTTTGCACGAAGTGACAATATCTAACAGGTCGAAAACAGTCCTGGACCTGTCAGATCGCCGTCCAGTATAAATACCACCGGGAATTTTGGGGCGGGCTCAGAGACTCAAGATATCTTCACACAACGTCACGCTGCTGGTCTGACGACCGATCGAACATCTTTACCACACACACCAAGACTTATGGAGGAACTCTGGACCATCACAACCAAAAAACCGTACAGACAGAGAACACAGCATCAGCATAATAATCATCATAAAATTCTCAGGATTCAGGACACACACTCACGCGCGCGCGCGCAACGGTAACGTCGGCAGTACGCAGGTGATGAATAAACAATTATATTTTGGTTTGTGAAAAGAATTATTAAGAAAACTTATATATGAACAGTACAGACTTAAAGTTTTAAATATAATCACTGTACATAAATTTAAATGGTAATTAAAGAAAATAATTTAATTTAACAAGAAAATTTAAAAAATACTAATCGACTGTTGTATGTTAAAATTTGGGTGTCAGTAGAAAAAATAATAGGTTGGAAGTAAATGTTATATTTTTATTTTGTTTATAGCAACAATTAGTTTTATTCTTGAAATTTAATATTATTTTTGTTTGTAAATGAGTTGCTATTATTATTTAAAATTTGAGTCAGTCAGACACACTGAAATAAAAAGTATTTAGATAATTTGTTTAACATGTCTGTTTAGCTAGTAAGATTATATGGTTGTTGATTTTTATATGTCATGAACAGCATAGAAGGTTAGATTGTATTCTTTGTAAACTTATAAAAGAGAATATTTTTTTATTTTTTTATAATTCGATATTTTAATATTTGCATATTTTCGATTAATAGTAATAAATCATAGAATGATTATTTTGAAACGGCTTTAATTAGTTATTTCATGTCAACAATATCTCACTCCTCTTTGAAAAGTATTTAATTATTGTGCAACTACATATACTTGATGCAACGAGAATAAAAAAATCCTGCGACCTGGACGGCGTAATACACTTCATAAGTTGCGTTGAGTACATGGTAATGTATTTGTGTAGATTTTTAAAATACTTGTAACGTTGCAAAAAAAAAAAAATATATATATATATATTTGGATATAAATACAAAATTTTCACGATGTCCAACCATTTTTAAATTTTCAAACACGAATACTGAAATTCCTTTTTTGTTAAAAGTTTCTTTAATTTCATACCGTACATGGGCTTTTGTAATTTTTTCCAGAATTTACCTCCTCACATTTTTGCCTCCCGCGCCCTAGTTTTTGGGGGAGATCAATCTCAAAAACAGAAACAATAGGATTCTGAAGGTCAAGGGTTTGGACCCACATGCGACGTTTTACAAAAAACCGGTTGATGCATTCTAAAATTATCGTGAGGCATACCCCAAGCAGACATACACACAGTCAGATAGACAGACAGACGGACAGATGCCAAACGCTCGAGTTAAAACTGAGAACTCATTAATTTATCTGGTACTGCGCGTTGAATCTGGGTCTGGAGGAATTGCGAGGCGCCAACGTTGAGTAGTTGGTCTTGTGACGCCTCTTTTCGTTTGTACATTCAGTTGGTTCATAAAATGCCTTCTGTATTCTGACTATTAACCATGAAGTAAGACAAGCAATCGTCTGTCAACAAATCTAGTTACCAAAAATGTAATTTTACTTTCACGTTCCGTAAGGAAATGGAAGTATAGTGATGGCGAAAAAATCGTGCTCGAGTCTGTGGGGTGTGTCTGTGTGTAGAATTTTTTCTATGGCGAACAATAACTGCCGCAAATTCAAACAGAATCAAATAATATTTTGCATATGTGCCTGAGTTGTAGAGGACTCAAGGCCTATTGATTTTGGTGAAGATCGGTTAATGAGAAGGGGTAGTTTACCTGTTAAACGTTTTACGTTTTAACAAGAGTAAAGTACTTAATTTTGATAAAGAAAGTATCCTGAAAAGAAGGCCATAATAATCCACTGTAGAAAGGTAGATGAAATATCTATAAATGAAAATGGTAGTTGAAGTGGGAGGTGGTAATTTTTTATGTGTGTACTACGTTATCGGCAACAAAGAAGTAGTTTCCATGGAAATATTTCATTTCAATGTGTCAAATTTTTGAATTTATATTTAACTGATTTTAGATATAAATCTTAGAACATGGAAGTCAAGTGTGGTTCTCCATACCGATTTATTACTACGTTTTCAGTTAAATTCGTTTTTGAAGGTTTCTAACTGAGTCTGATATTACATCAGTGATGTCAGCAGTGGCATTTAGCGTATACCGTAATTGCTCAGGCAGTGAAGGTATGTGTTCACCTTATAGTAGGTCTTCACGTCATTCCATACTCAACTTTTACGGTTTCCTGTTTGGGCTCATTAATCATGTTCTCCTGTGGTATTTAGGATTAGAATTACTTTACAATTTGTTACTCAGCTGTGTTCCAAATTCTGAATAGTGTTTTTTACTTCCATGTTCCTTAAGGAAATGGAAGTACTGTATGGTGATGGCAAAAAAATCGTGTTCGAGATTACTGCAGATTCTGATTGTACTACACTCAAAACATGAAAAAAAGTCATTTTTCGAAAAGTGTCTGTGTGTGTGTCTGTCTGTGTGTCTGTAGATTTTTTTCTATGGCAAACGATAACAGCCGCAAATTCAAACAGAATCAACTACTCTTTTGCATACAGCCCTGAATTGTAGAGGACTGAAGGTCTGTTGATTTTGGTGAAGATCGGTTTAGAGAAAGGGGTAGTTTACCTGCAACGTTTTATGTTTTAACAAGGTAATTTTTTCTATGACGAACGATAACTGCCGTAAATTCAAAGAAAATCAAATATTTTTTTGCATTCCTTCCTAAATTGTAGAGAGCTCAAGGCCTGTTGATTTTGGTGAAGATCGGTAAAGGGTTAGGGGTAGTTTACCTGAAACATGTTATGTTGTAACAAGAGAAATGTTTTCATGACGAACGATAACTGCCGCAAATTGAAACAGAATCAAATATTTTTTTTGGATGCATCCCTGCATTGTAGAGGACTGAAGGTCTATTGATTTTGATGAAGATCGGTTTAGAGAAACGGGTAGTTTACCTGCAACGCTTTATGTTTTAACAAGAGTAAAGTACTTAATTTTGATAAATAAAGTATCTTGATAAGAAGCTCATAATAAACCACTGTAGAAACGTAGATGAAATATCTATAAATGAAGAGGTTTGGTGAACGGAGTGGGGGTTATTTTCTATAAATGAAAATTATAGTTGAAGGGGGAGGGGAGAATTTTGTATGTGTACTACGTTATCGGCAACAAAGAAGTAGTTCTTTGTTAAAATTCCTTCCCGGGCTGTTTAGCCGTAGTCCAATGTTTTCTGCGAAACCAGACTTTTCGGCAGTGCCATCGACTTCCATCTCAGTGAAAATCGAGTGCGAAAACTTGAGGTGGTATACGTTAGTGGCCACAGTACTGTGGTTTAAGGCTGAAGCAAAAAGTAGAAAGAAGTAGTTTCTATGGAAATATTTCATTTCGAATATGATTTTAAATATAAATCTTAGCACATGGAAGTCCTGTATGGTTCTCCATACCGATATTTTATTTGACGAAGATAAATTTGATTCTGATATTTTGAGAATGAAAGGTGGTACGATTATTTATTTTTGTTTACCTGAAAGTTATCTATCGCTTTAAGAAGAGACAGATTTTTGTCACAACGGAAATGTAGATCTTCCATTTCAAAGAAATATAACAATACCGAAGCAGTTAATTCATCGTGATAAAAGGTTTCACGGTAACCAGCGATAAACACTGGTAAAATTGAAAATATCTTGCATGAACAAAGATCACAAACGGAAATAGCGGTGCCACAACGGGAGAGGACAGCCTCTGATACGCGGACGTTTCTGATCTGTGTTGCCGCGCCACTGAAGATGTCTGCCATCGGTACGGACGAAACTTCTGGTAGTGAACACAGAAAGCCTGGACTACGGCTGTCATCGGTACGGACGAAACTTCTGGTAGTGAACACAGAAAGCCTGGACTACGGCTGTCATCGGTACGGACGAAACTTCTGGTAGTGAACACAGAAAGCCTGGACTACGGCTGTCATCGGTACGGACGAAACTTCTGGTAGTGAACACAGAAAGCCTGGACTACGGCTGTCATCGGTACGGACGAAACTTCTGGTAGTGAACACAGAAAGCCTGGACTACGGCTGTCATCGGTACGGACGAAACTTCTGGTAGTGAACACAGAAAGCCTGGACTACGGCTGTCATCGGTACGGACGAAACTTCAGGTAGTGAACACAGAAAGCCTGGACTACGGCTGTCATCGGTACGGACGAAACTTCTGGTAGTGAACATAGAAAGCCTGGACTACGGCTGTCATCGGTACGGACGAAACTTCAGGTAGTGAACATAGAAAGCCTGGACTACGGCTGTCATCGGTACGGACGAAACTTCAGGAAGTGAACATAGAAAGCCTGGACTACGGCTGTCATCGGTACGGACGAAACTTCAGGTAGTGAACATAGAAAGCCTGGACTACGGCTGTCATCGGTACGGAAGAAACTTCTGGTAGTGAACATAGAAAGCTTGGACTACGGCTGTCATCGGTACGGACGAAACTTCAGGTAGTGAACATAGAAAGCCTGGACTACGGCTGTCATCGGTACGGACGAAACTTCAGGAAGTGAACATAGAAAGCCTGGACTACGGCTGTCATCGGTACGGACGAAACTTCAGGTAGTGAACATAGAAAGCCTGGACTACGGCTGTCATCGGTACGGAAGAAACTTCTGGTAGTGAACATAGAAAGCTTGGACTACGGCTGTCATCGGTACGGACGAAACTTCTGGTAGTGAACATAGAAAGCCTGGACTACGGCTGTCATCGGTACGGACGAAACTTCAGGTAGTGAACATAGAAAGCCTGGACTACGGCTGTCATCGGTACGGAAGAAACGTCAGGTAGTGAACATAGAAAGCTTGGACTACGGCTGTCATCGGTACGGACGAAACTTCTGGTAGTGAACATAGAAAGCCTGGACTACGGCTGTCATCGGTACGGACGAAACTTCAGGTAGTGAACATAGAAAGCCTGGACTACGGCTGTCATCGGTACGGACGAAACGTCAGGTAGTGAACATAGAAAGCTTGGACTACGGCTGTCATCGGTACGGACGAAACTTCTGGTAGTGAACATAGAAAGCCTGGACTACGGCTGTCATCGATACGGACGAAACTTCTGGTAGTGAACATAGAAAGCCTGGACTACGGCTGTCATCGGTACGGACGAAACGTCAGGTAGTGAACATAGAAAGCCTGGACTACGGCTGTCATCGGTACGGACGAAACGTCAGGTAGTGAACATAGAAAGCCTGGACTACGGCTGTCATCGGTACGGACGAAACTTCTGGTAGTGAACATAGAAAGCCTGGACTACGGCTGTCATCGGTACGGACGAAACTTCTGGTTTTGAACATAGAAAGCCTGGACTACGGCTGTCATCGATACGGACGAAACTTCTGGTAGTGAACATAGAAAGCCTGGACTACGGCTGTCATCGGTACGGACGAAACTTCTGGTAGTGAACATAGAAAGCCTGGACTACGGCTGTCATCGGTACGGACGAAACTTCAGGAAGTGAACATAGAAAGCCTGGACTACGGCTGTCATCGGTACGGACGAAACTTCTGGTAGTGAACATAGAAAGCTTGGACTACGGCTGTCATCGGTACGGACGAAACTTCATGTAGTGAACATAGAAAGCCTGGACTACGGCTGTCATCGGTACGGACGAAACTTCTGGTAGTGAACATAGAAAGCCTGGACTACGGCTGTCATCGGTACGGACGAAACTTCTGGTAGTGAACATAGAAAGCCTGGACTACGGCTGTCATCGGTACGGACGAAACTTCTGGTAGTGAACATAGAAAGCCTGGACTACGGCTGTCATCGGTACGGACGAAACTTCTGGTAGTGAACATAGAAAGCCTGGACTACGGCTGTCATCGGTACGGACGAAACTTCTGGTAGTGAACATAGAAAGCCTGGACTGCGGCCCGACAGCTCTGAAGCTTGTGACAATTTAAAATCATTCTTGTGAGACAGCAAAATTAAGAAACAGAAAAAAGGTAAACATTAAAATTATTATCCGGGCTGTAAGGTCGTGTTCTTCAAAAATCTTCATACCGATTGATGCTATTAGCGTGATCAGACGACGTTTCGGCCTAACCGCTGGAGGCCATCGCCATGTAAAGGTGAGCCTTTGCCAAAGTACTGTGGCCACCGACGTACATCTTGTCAGCTTTTTTAAATATCTTTCACCGAGAGGACGGCATGCCGTCTCGTCAGACGAAATGATATCCGTCTCCATCTCCTCACGTTCGTACATCTCAAATTATCCTCCACGTCATCCAACCATCTCTTTCTGGGTCTGCCTCTACTCTAATTCTCTTTCCAACCGGTCTCCAATCAGCAATTTTGTTAGCCACACTTCCGTCATCCATTCGCCTTACGTGGCCCAGCCCTCTAAACAAACCGGGCCTAGTCGGTACCTCAGTCGGTCCTGTTCGTGGTTCATTCGAATCCTCCACATTCTATTATTTCAGTAAAATAACTCTGGATTATTAAATATATATCGACATAATGTTACCAAATTATCCACTACATATCGATACCAGCAGCGTATCTGCTGGTCGCGTCGCCTTCATACAAAAGAAAACACAAATTAAGACTAATCAATTTTGCAATTTTCCAAGTGGCAGAAAACGCTTGATAACATTCTGACAGCATTCCCATTAACGTAAATGGTAGTAACTCTAGACAAAATTTGTGCTGCTGAAACATTGTCTACAAGGTATTTACTGAAATTTTAAATTTTAAAATGATAACTACGGTTTCAATAAAAAAAGGTAAATTAAGAAAATGTTTACACATAACAAATATGCGCTGTTTGAAAATGTTTTAGAGGTTAATGTCTATAATCCTTGATTTTTTTTTGGCAATCATTGACAACTTGTTCTGGGGTCACTGAACTGATTTTCCTGTATTACGTATTTCAAACGTAGGCCTATACGCTAATACTGTGTAATAAACCGGTTCGTATATTTAAAAAAAGAGTTACTACTATGTGAGCATACACAGTTGGAAACAAGTATTAATATAACATAAAAATTAAGAGATTAGCAAAATTACTTGTCAAGTTTTTTCGACCTTCATGGGGTGAGGGGGAGGTCTGGTCCTGTTCGTCTCTCCTGCCCCGTAAATACGCCCCTGATACGTTTTATCACATAGTTGAACATCGAAAAAGTAATAATGTGATGTATTGATAATATACACAGACTTATTGCTTACTAATTGTACCTATAATCTCAATCTTCTATTGTGGTGTATGCATTGTTCATAACCTAAAGATACCATACATATGATTTATAATAAAGTTTTAATTACTCACATTCTTAATTTATATCAATTTCGGTCATAGACCATCGTCAGTATATATATACACTATGCACTCGTGGTCACGATATTATAAAAGAGTTACTATTTACAAAAAAAGATCGTGATTGTATATTTCACTTAAATAAATCACTGAAATGAAGTAAAAAATATTTCATTGATTAATGATCGTGAAACGTACGTTTGTGTCCAAAGAGTTCTCGAGAACCAAATTAAGAATGTGAGTAATTAAAACTTTATTATAAATCATACGTATGGTATCTTTAGGTTATGAACAGTGGATACATCACAAAGAAGATCGAAAAAGTAGTGCGGGCACAGATATAATGGGACAGCGCCAAAAAATCTTATCCAACCATGAAGGATTTCTGTGTACACATTCAGCTGACATATTGAAGTGGTTTAAATGAAGTGTAGTTTTAAACAGTACGATGACCATGACCGATAATGAAATAATGGAAATAATGCAACGCGGAGAAGAATCTAAATGTGTAATTAGCTCTCGGGCATGAAATTGACAACGGTGGGCGAGTCGGAATCGATTCGCATTGTGTAATCGGATCGAATTTCACTGTAGTACCGCTGCAAAACGCTCTACTATAATTCTCTCCCTGTTTGTTTGTTTGTGTTATTTTCTTCTTGTTGTCTCTCCCTCTGCTGATTCCTTTTTTTTTTCAATTCTTGATAAAGATTTGTGTCGTGTGTTCTTTGTTTTTCAACAACAGCAAAAGCGATACTTAAAAATCTTGTTTCGTCTTTTCCAAATTAATTCAGTACATTAGTGCAGTAGCAGGGCAGCAGCGGTAGTGGGAGAGATAACCTGATTCAGGCTGCCAGCAGCCAGTTAGCATGGGAACTAATTTATTGGCAATGCCGTTTCCTGACCACTATATTTTGTTATACATAATCCCCTAACTCACTGCTCTCTCTCTCTCTCTCTCTCTCTCTCTCTCTCTCTCTCTCTCTCTCTCTGTCCTCCTATCATTCCGTATCTTTTCCTCTCTCAGTTTCTTTCTGTCTTTTCTCATAAATTAATGTAAGCAGCAATGGAAATAATTAAATTATAGGTTCTTGTAGTCAGACAACAACGGTTCAACGACAGAATGAAGAAGTTGGTTTGTTTCTTCAGGCTACTGCTAGAGCCAGTACATAGTATTTTATTTTAGAAGGCTCTTTTTCCAATTCGTCGCGCTTACAATGCTGCTGGTCTGTTCGTTGATTGAACCGTTGTATGCTTCCTTCCACTTCTCCTCACCCCAGAGGTTGGTAGGCTTCCAATTTCTTCCTTCGTGTAGACAGCCTCTTGAATACCTTCTTCCATCGTTTACATCCGTGGGCGCCTCCATCAGGGGTCAGGGGGAGGGACGAACGAGACCGGACTCCCTCCCCCTCAGTGGGTCGAATAAGTGGACGAATTTTGTTAATCACTTAATTTTTAGGCTGTTTTATTTTATTTGTTTTCGGTTGTGTACGCTAATACAGTAGTAGCTCTTTTTTAAATATACAGAGAAGTTTTATTACACAGCATCAGTGCATACGTTTGAAATATGAAATATAGAAAAAGCAGTTCAGTCAATAAGTATCTTGTAACAATGTTTTAAATAACGCTTATTGTTGTTGTGTTATTTCCGTTTACTTTAATGGGACTGATTTCACGCGTTTCTCAGCCACCTTAAAGATAGTAACGTCGATTAGTCTTAACTTGTTTCTTCTTTTGTATAAAGCCGACCTGACCGCGGGCCACAAAGCCAAATTCTAGATACGTCACTGATCACGATGGTGAACCAATTCGAATTGCGTAGCAGGGGACCAACAACCATATTGCTTCTCCTTTCTACAATAGGTCCAACCAGCGACCTTTTCCTATCTACTCTCTTAAAAAACCCATCATTATGCACTCTTTCCGTCCTTTTGTATAAAGCCGACCCGACCGCGGACCCCAAAGCCAAATTCTAGATACGCCACTGATCAGGGTGGTGAACCAATTCGATGGCGTAGTAGGGGACCAACAACCATATTGCTTCTCCTTTCTACAATAGGTCCAATCAGCGACCTTTTCCTATCAAGATACGCCACTGATCAGGGTGGTGAACCAATTCGATGGCGTAGCAGGGGACCAACAACCATATTGCTTCTCCTTTCTACAATAGGTCCAATCAGCGACCTTTTCCTATCTACTCTCTTCAAAAACTCATCATTATGCACTCTTTCCGTCCTTTTGTATAAAGCCGACCCGACCGCGGACCCCAAAGCCAAATTCTAGATACGCCACTGATCAGGGTGGTGAACCAATTCGATGGCGTAGCAGGGGACCAACAACCATATTGCTTCTCCTTTCTACAATAGGTCCAATCAGTGACCTTTTCCTATCTAGATACGCCACTGATCAGGGTGGTGAACCATTCGATGGCGTAGCAGGGGACCAACAACCATATTGCTTCTCCTTTCTACAATAGGTCCAATCAGCGACCTTTTCCTATCTACTCTCTTCAAAAACTCATCATTATGCACTCTTTCCGTCCTCCACCGCCACATCTCAACCAGTAGCGTATATAGAATTTGGTCTGGGGGTCCGCGGTCTCTGGTCCTACCAGAGAGAGCAGTTTGTTTTCACTACAGGCTTCTACAGAAATAAATTCAAAAAGTGCTTGTAAAACACAGGAAAAATCCGTGAAGAATTATAATTTCGTCCAAATTGTTTTTGTCACGGTAGATTCACTGTTGGACAAAAGAGTTGTCACCGACTTTGTTAATTCATACAAGTAAATTCGACCCCCTGCCGAACACTGTATCCACAGGCTACACAAATAAAAATCTAAATTTTTTAGCAAATTTGTGAAACGGGTAGATTAATAATCTAATTTAATTATAACTAGCTAGTTACTTTAGTAGTAAAATTTTCAGTATTAATTAAATAATTATTACTTAGTAGTTAGCTGATTTAGTTGAATGATTTATCAACTAACTTGGACTGAGATTAGTAGACAGTGGCGTATCTAGAATTTGACCTTGGGGGGGGGGGTCCGAGCTCCGGTCGAGTCGCTTCATACAAAAGAAAAAAACAAGTCAAGACTAATCAACATCACCGTCTTTACAGTGGTTGAAAATGTGTGATAACATCCTAAAATCAATCATATTACAGAGAACGACAATGACACAATAAAACTGTTAAACTCAATGTCAGCAGCGATTATTTCTGTCTTGATGTGTTTACATATCAAATTTCTAGACTGTGGGGAATCGAAAGTGTGGAAGCGTCACGCAATGATGACGTCATACAGCATTACAGTTACAGAAAGTTTCAAACGATGTCAAGCTAAAAGACATTATCATGTCAAATACGCGTTACTGAAACATTGTTTAGAAGATACTTTTGACTGAATTGATTTTCTTGTACAGTATTTCACATTTCAAACGTATACGCAAGTGGGGTGTTTAAACGTTTTGGCATATTTAAAAAAAAGGTTACTACTATATTAGCGTATACACTGAAAATCCATTTTTCTATATTTCATATTTCAAACGCATACGAAAATGCTGTATAGTAAACCTGTTTGTATATTTAAAAAAAAAGAGTTACTAGCTGAAAAACACAGCCGAACAAAATAAAAATAGCCTATAAATTACGAGAGTAACAAAATTTGTCAACTTTTTTCGACCTTCTGGGGGGGGGGTCCCGTTCGTCCACCCCCGTAAATACGCCCCTCATCTCAAAGGCTTCAAGGTAGCTCCTATCCAATTTTCTCAAAGTCTATGTTTCCGAGCCATGTCTGTGCGTAGGCTCCAAACGAAACTCTTTATAAATTTACTCAAAATTATTAAATACCGGGCTGTTACGCAGTGGTCGGTTGCTGTATAATCTTGATATCGTCGGCAACGTTTTGTATCACACCCTCGAGCGTTCTTCAGGCCACAAAAAGTGACAGAGTGTTAAGAAACAGTTACGGCGGATCTTGGCCGAACGATATCCGACAACTTTTTTTCTTACCCAAAGGTTGCTCTTACCCGAAAATGTATTACCCGGCCGTGTAAGCTTAAGACAAAAATAAGGTCTTTATAAATTTCCTTCTGTCCTACGTTATCAATGTTATTATCACCATTTTCATCATCATCTCCGTCATAGTAAATGTCATCATACCGTTTCATGACAGACTGCGGCTTCTTCTAACTCGTAATCGCCAGCACCTCTCTCTCGCTCCCTCCATTGATCGTCTTTTCTCTTCGAACGTCTTTTGAACTCTGTCTATCAGCTTCCTCTCGGAGTTTCTCTTTACCGTCGGCCACGAGTTGTCCATAACATTATCTGATTAGGAACCCTCTTCTCTGTACGCGGCAACGAACTAGCTGTTTGGGCTTTATCTCGTCTTCAACTAATACGATTCTGTTTCAATTATTATGACCTGACGTACTCTATAATTACGCAATTTTCCTTTCTTCTGTTACCCACTGCTGTTATCACAGAAGTTCGTTTCAACTGATAATGTCACGTGTTTTCGATCAGTAGGGCGCCGAACTCCTCCAGTACTCCTGTTCTCTCGACGTACCTTATCCTTAAAAATACTATTGATTCTCCCACAGATCGTCTGGATCTTAATTGTTCTTAAAATTACTATAGGTATAACAGCTTTTGGACCTCTTTTATTCAGTTTTCAGGTCAATAACCATATCATCATCATCATCATCATCATCTTCAAGGATTAAACCGAGGATGGTTTGTTCCGGTCTCAAATAAGCAATGATTACAGCTGGTCACTCAGCGCTTCCTCGGAGGTCCCACACCTCTCCGTCCCCTCGGCTTATGGTTCCATAGTTGTTTGGGGATGCGGCAGTCATCCATTCGGCAAAGATGTTGCCACCAATTCAGCCGATACTGGACGATCCTGTCGAGTACACTCATATTATTCAGTTCCTGCCGTATATCTGTGTTTCTTCTATGACCATGGAGAGTACCCCCTGCCACGTGCCTGAGAAATCTCATTTCAGCCGCTTGTCAATAACCATATGAAAATATTAAATTTACGCCTTACTTTAAGTTTCAAGGATTTTAGTAGGGCTTCATGTTACCGTTGAAGCAGAAATCACGGGGAAATACTTCGCCAGCTCACCTAAGAAGCTTACACTTCATCTTCTCACCTGGTGCACAGCTTGTTTCACCAAACACTAGTAAACTTATAATTTTCCTACGTTTCAAATTTAATTAACTTTTGAAGGTTTCGAGTTAAGAGTGATTAATAAAATGTGGAGTCACTAACGGTGGCGGCAACTGGCAGTAATTGGAGGCGCCCGCATGACATCAAATAACGCCTATCAAGTCGTCAAATGCCTTGCACCAGTTGCACGTACCCCCCCCCCTACACACACACACACACACACACACACACACATTTTCTTTTTTCTAAAGAATGTACACATAAGTTACGTAGCGGACTTGTAAGATGAGTTAAAGAAGAGGAAGACAATCTTTCTCATGAAGTAATAAAAGTTTTACGAAAAGCTTTAAAAAGCTTTAAAATTGTGTGGGAAAACTTAACTCTTATGCCTTGTCTTCACTAAGGTGGTTTGTAGAGTTAGTAGAATGTTTCCATATTTCTTTCAATTTCCTCCTGTCCTGTTCTATTTCGGTTTCGTCCACCATTCGTTTTCTCCTCTTTAAGCACTTTTCTTATTTCATGCGTCTAATTTTTTCTCAGTCTGTCTCCTCTTAACTTATTTAATTGTCTTACATTCTTTCACGCTCGTTTGACTGACACAACTAACTCGTGGCACTGTTACAAATGTAACATGCTACATAAGTTCAACCATATTCGCGGGACCATCAGGAGAATTCTAAAATCAATCAGTAAAGAAACATACCTGAAGCTCTACAAGGTGATAGCCCTCCCCACACTACTCTATGAGTCCGAGAATTGGACTTTGAGTAAATCCCAGGCTAGTCGGGTTAAAGCGGCTGAAATGAGATTTCTCAGGCACGCGGCAGGATATACTCACCAAGATCGCAGGAGAAATGCAAATATACGGCAAATATTATAAGTATAGTTAATAGCATTGCCCAATATGGGCTACAATGGTTGGAACATCTTAACCTAATGGATGACTGCCGCTATAAGCCTAAAGGACGGAGAGATGTGGCACGTCCAGAGAAGCGTTGGGTGGCCAGCTCTAGTCTATCTGCTTGGGACCGGAACAAACCATTACAAGCCTAAAGGACGGACAGGTGTGGCACGTCCAGAGAAGCGTTGGGTGGCCAGCTCTAGTCTATCTGCTTGGGACCGGAACAAACCATTACAAGCCTAAAGGACGGACAGGTGTGGCACGTCCAGAGATGCGTTGGGTGGCCAGCTCTAGTCTATCTGCTTGGGACCGGAACAAACCATTACAAGCCTAAAGGACGGAGAGGTGTGGCACGTCCAGAGAAGCGGTGGGTGGCCAGCTCTAGTCTATCTGCTTGGGACCGGAACTAACCATTACAAGCCTAAAGGACGGAGAGGTGTGGCACGTCCAGAGAAGCGGTGGGTGGCCAGCTCTAGTCTATCTGCTTGGCACCGGAACTAACCATTACAAGCCTAAAGGACGGAGAGGTGTGGCACGTCCAGAGAAGCGTTGGGTGGCCAGCTCTAGTCTATCTGCTTGGCACCGGAACTAACCATTACAAGCCTAAAGGACGGAGAGGTGTGGCACGTCCAGAGAAGCGGTGGGTGGCCAGCTCTAGTCTATCTGCTTGGCACCGGAACAAACCATTACAAGCCTAAAGGACGGAGAGGTGTGGCACGTCCAGAGAAGCGTTGGGTGGCCAGCTCTAGTCTATCTGCTTGGCACCGGAACTAACCATTACAAGCCTAAAGACGGAGAGATGTGGCACGTCCAGAGAAGCGGTGGGTGGCCAGCTCTAGTCTATCTGCTTGGGACCGGAACAAACCATTACAAGCCTAAAGGACGGACAGGTGTGGCACGTCCAGAGAAGCGTTGGGTGGCCAGCTCTAGTCTATCTGCTTGGGACCGGAACAAACCATTACAAGCCTAAAGGACGGACAGGTGTGGCACGTCCAGAGAAGCGTTGGGTGGCCAGCTCTAGTCTATCTGCTTGGGACCGGAACAAACCATTACAAGCCTAAAGGACGGAGAGGTGTGGCACGTCCAGAGATGCGTTGGGTGGCCAGCTCTAGTCTATCTGCTTGGGACCGGAACAAACCATTACAAGCCTAAAGGACGGACAGGTGTGGCACGTCCAGAGAAGCGGTGGGTGGCCTGCTCTAGTCTATCTGCTTGGGACCGGAACTAACCATTACAAGCCTAAAGGACGGAGAGGTGTGGCACGTCCAGAGAAGCGTTGGGTGGCCAGCTCTAGTCTATCTGCTTGGGACCGGAACAAACCATTACAAGCCTAAAGGACGGAGAGGTGTGGCACGTCCAGAGAAGCGGTGGGTGGCCAGCTCTAGTCTATCTGCTTGGGACCGGAACTAACCATTACAAGCCTAAAGGACGGAGAGGTGTGGCACGTCCAGAGAAGCGTTGGGTGGCCAGCTCTAGTCTATCTGCTTGGCACTGGAACTAACCATTACAAGCCTAAAGGACGGAGAGGTGTGGCACGTCCAGAGAAGCGGTGGGTGGCCAGGTCTAGTCTATCTGCTTGGCACCGGAACTAACCATTACAAGCCTAAAGGACGGAGAGGTGTGGCACGTCCAGAGAAGCGTTGGGTGGCCAGCTCTAGTCTATCTGCTTGGGACCGGAACTAACCATTACAAGCCTAAAGGACGGAGAGGTGTGGCACGTACAGAGAAGCGGTGGGTGGCCAGCTCTAGTCTATCTGCTTGGCACCGGAACTAACCATTACAAGCCTAAAGGATGGAGAGGTATGGCACGTCCAGAGAAGCGGTGGGTGGCCAGCTCTAGTCTATCTGCTTGGGACCGGAACAAACCATTACAAGCCTAAAGGACGGAGAGGTGTGGCACGTCCAGAGAAGCGTTGGGTGGCCAGCTCTAGTCTGTCTGCTTGGCACCGGAACTAACCATTACAAGCCTAAAGGATGGAGAGGTATGGCACGTCCAGAGAAGCGGTGGGTGGCCAGCTCTAGTCTATCTGCTTGGGACCGGAACAAACCATTACAAGCCTAAAGGACGGAGAGGTGTGGCACGTCCAGAGATGCGTTGGGTGGCCAGCTCTAGTCTATCTGCTTGGCACCGGAACAAACCATTACAAGCCTAAAGGACGGAGAGGTGTGGCGCGTCCAGAGAAGCGTTGGGTGGCCAGCTCTAGTCTATCTGCTTGGCACCGGAACAAACCATTACAAGCCTAAAGGACGGAGAGGTGTGGCACGTCCAGAGAAGCGTTGGGTGGCCAGCTCTAGTCTATCTGCTTGGGACCGGAACAAACCATTACAAGTCTAAAGACGGAGAGATGTGGCACGTCCAGAGAAGCGGTGGGTGGCCAGCTCTAGTCTATCTGCTTGGGACCGGAACAAACCATTACAAGCCTAAAGACGGAGAGATGTGGCACGTCCAGAGAAGCGGTGGGTGGCCAGCTCTAGTCTATCTGCTTCGGACCGGAACAAACCATTACAAGCCTAAAGGACGGAGAGGTGTGGCACGTCCAGAGAAGCGTTGGGTGGCCAGCTCTAGTCTATCTGCTTGGCACCGGAACAAACCATTACAAGCCTAAAGGACGGAGAGGTGTGGCACGTCCAGAGAAGCGTTGGGTGGCCAGCTCTAGTCTATCTGCTTGGGACCGGAACAAACCATTACAAGCCTAAAGACGGAGAGATGTGGCACGTCCAGAGAAGCGGTGGGTGGCCAGCTCTAGTCTATCTGCTTGGGACCGGAACAAACCATTACAAGCCTAAAGACGGAGAGATGTGGCACGTCCAGAGAAGCGGTGGGTGGCCAGCTCTAGTCTATCTGCTTCGGACCGGAACAAACCATTACAAGCCTAAAGGACGGAGAGGTGTGGCACGTCCAGAGAAGCGGTGGGTGGCCAGCTCTAGTCTATCTGCTTGGCACCGGAACTAACCATTACAAGCCTAAAGGACGGAGAGGTGTGGCACGTCCAGAGAAGCGTTGGGTGGCCAGCTCTAGTCTATCTGCTTGGGACCGGAACTAACCATTACAAGCCTAAAGGACGGAGAGGTGTGGCACGTACAGAGAAGCGGTGGGTGGCCAGCTCTAGTCTATCTGCTTGGCACCGGAACTAACCATTACAAGCCTAAAGGACGGAGAGGTGTGGCACGTCCAGAGAAGCGGTGGGTGGCCAGCTCTAGTCTATCTGCTTGGGACCGGAACTAACCATTACAAGCCTAAAGGACGGAGAGGTGTGGCACGTCCAGAGAAGCGGTGGGTGGCCAGCTCTAGTCTATCTGCTTGGCACCGGAACTAACCATTACAAGCCTAAAGGACGGAGAGGTGTGGCACGTCCAGAGAAGCGTTGGGTGGCCAGCTCTAGTCTATCTGCTTGGCACCGGAACTAACCATTACAAGCCTAAAGGACGGAGAGGTGTGGCACGTCCAGAGAAGCGGTGGGTGGCCAGCTCTAGTCTATCTGCTTGGCACCGGAACAAACCATTACAAGCCTAAAGGACGGAGAGGTGTGGCACGTCCAGAGAAGCGTTGGGTGGCCAGCTCTAGTCTATCTGCTTGGCACCGGAACTAACCATTACAAGCCTAAAGACGGAGAGATGTGGCACGTCCAGAGAAGCGGTGGGTGGCCAGCTCTAGTCTATCTGCTTGGGACCGGAACAAACCATTACAAGCCTAAAGGACGGACAGGTGTGGCACGTCCAGAGAAGCGTTGGGTGGCCAGCTCTAGTCTATCTGCTTGGGACCGGAACAAACCATTACAAGCCTAAAGGACGGACAGGTGTGGCACGTCCAGAGAAGCGTTGGGTGGCCAGCTCTAGTCTATCTGCTTGGGACCGGAACAAACCATTACAAGCCTAAAGGACGGAGAGGTGTGGCACGTCCAGAGATGCGTTGGGTGGCCAGCTCTAGTCTATCTGCTTGGGACCGGAACAAACCATTACAAGCCTAAAGGACGGACAGGTGTGGCACGTCCAGAGAAGCGGTGGGTGGCCTGCTCTAGTCTATCTGCTTGGGACCGGAACTAACCATTACAAGCCTAAAGGACGGAGAGGTGTGGCACGTCCAGAGAAGCGTTGGGTGGCCAGCTCTAGTCTATCTGCTTGGGACCGGAACAAACCATTACAAGCCTAAAGGACGGAGAGGTGTGGCACGTCCAGAGAAGCGGTGGGTGGCCAGCTCTAGTCTATCTGCTTGGGACCGGAACTAACCATTACAAGCCTAAAGGACGGAGAGGTGTGGCACGTCCAGAGAAGCGTTGGGTGGCCAGCTCTAGTCTATCTGCTTGGCACTGGAACTAACCATTACAAGCCTAAAGGACGGAGAGGTGTGGCACGTCCAGAGAAGCGGTGGGTGGCCAGCTCTAGTCTATCTGCTTGGCACCGGAACTAACCATTACAAGCCTAAAGGACGGAGAGGTGTGGCACGTCCAGAGAAGCGTTGGGTGGCCAGCTCTAGTCTATCTGCTTGGGACCGGAACTAACCATTACAAGCCTAAAGGACGGAGAGGTGTGGCACGTACAGAGAAGCGGTGGGTGGCCAGCTCTAGTCTATCTGCTTGGCACCGGAACTAACCATTACAAGCCTAAAGGATGGAGAGGTATGGCACGTCCAGAGAAGCGGTGGGTGGCCAGCTCTAGTCTATCTGCTTGGGACCGGAACAAACCATTACAAGCCTAAAGGACGGAGAGGTGTGGCACGTCCAGAGAAGCGTTGGGTGGCCAGCTCTAGTCTGTCTGCTTGGCACCGGAACTAACCATTACAAGCCTAAAGGATGGAGAGGTATGGCACGTCCAGAGAAGCGGTGGGTGGCCAGCTCTAGTCTATCTGCTTGGGACCGGAACAAACCATTACAAGCCTAAAGGACGGAGAGGTGTGGCACGTCCAGAGATGCGTTGGGTGGCCAGCTCTAGTCTATCTGCTTGGCACCGGAACAAACCATTACAAGCCTAAAGGACGGAGAGGTGTGGCGCGTCCAGAGAAGCGTTGGGTGGCCAGCTCTAGTCTATCTGCTTGGCACCGGAACAAACCATTACAAGCCTAAAGGACGGAGAGGTGTGGCACGTCCAGAGAAGCGTTGGGTGGCCAGCTCTAGTCTATCTGCTTGGGACCGGAACAAACCATTACAAGCCTAAAGACGGAGAGATGTGGCACGTCCAGAGAAGCGGTGGGTGGCCAGCTCTAGTCTATCTGCTTGGGACCGGAACAAACCATTACAAGCCTAAAGACGGAGAGATGTGGCACGTCCAGAGAAGCGGTGGGTGGCCAGCTCTAGTCTATCTGCTTCGGACCGGAACAAACCATTACAAGCCTAAAGGACGGAGAGGTGTGGCACGTCCAGAGAAGCGTTGGGTGGCCAGCTCTAGTCTATCTGCTTGGCACCGGAACAAACCATTACAAGCCTAAAGGACGGAGAGGTGTGGCACGTCCAGAGAAGCGTTGGGTGGCCAGCTCTAGTCTATCTGCTTGGGACCGGAACAAACCATTACAAGCCTAAAGACGGAGAGATGTGGCACGTCCAGAGAAGCGGTGGGTGGCCAGCTCTAGTCTATCTGCTTGGGACCGGAACAAACCATTACAAGCCTAAAGACGGAGAGATGTGGCACGTCCAGAGAAGCGGTGGGTGGCCAGCTCTAGTCTATCTGCTTCGGACCGGAACAAACCATTACAAGCCTAAAGGACGGAGAGGTGTGGCACGTCCAGAGAAGCGGTGGGTGGCCAGCTCTAGTCTATCTGCTTGGCACCGGAACTAACCATTACAAGCCTAAAGGACGGAGAGGTGTGGCACGTCCAGAGAAGCGTTGGGTGGCCAGCTCTAGTCTATCTGCTTGGGACCGGAACTAACCATTACAAGCCTAAAGGACGGAGAGGTGTGGCACGTACAGAGAAGCGGTGGGTGGCCAGCTCTAGTCTATCTGCTTGGCACCGGAACTAACCATTACAAGCCTAAAGGACGGAGAGGTATGGCACGTCCAGAGAAGCGTTGGGTGGCCAGCTCTAGTCTATCTGCATGGGACCGGAACAAACCATTACAAGCCTAAAGGACGGAGAGGTGTGGCACGTCCAGAGAAGCGGTGGGTGGCCAGCTCTAGTCTATCTGCTTGGCACCGGAACTAACCATTACAAGCCTAAAGGACGGAGAGGTATGGCACGTCCAGAGAAGCGTTGGGTGGCCAGCTCTAGTCTATCTGCATGGGACCGGAACAAACCATTTCAAGCCTAAAGGACGGAGAGGTGTGGCACGTCCAGAGAAGCGTTGGGTGGCCAGCTCTAGTCTATCTGCTTGGGACCGGAACTAACCATTACAAGCCTAAAGGACGGAGAGGTGTGGCACGTACAGAGAAGCGGTGGGTGGCCAGCTCTAGTCTATCTGCTTGGCACCGGAACTAACCATTACAAGCCTAAAGGACGGAGAGGTATGGCACGTCCAGAGAAGCGTTGGGTGGCCAGCTCTAGTCTATCTGCATGGGACCGGAACAAACCATTACAAGCCTAAAGGACGGAGAGGTGTGGCACGTCCAGAGAAGCGGTGGGTGGCCAGCTCTAGTCTATCTGCTTGGCACCGGAACTAACCATTACAAGCCTAAAGGACGGAGAGGTATGGCACGTCCAGAGAAGCGTTGGGTGGCCAGCTCTAGTCTATCTGCATGGGACCGGAACAAACCATTTCAAGCCTAAAGGACGGAGAGATGTGGCACGTCCAGAGAAGCGGTGGGTGGCCAGCTCTAGTCTATCTGCTTGGGACCGGAACAAACCATTACAAGCCTAAAGACGGAGAGATGTGGCACGTCCAGAGAAGCGGTGGGTGGCCAGCTCTAGTCTATCTGCTTCGGACCGGAACAAACCATTACAAGCCTAAAGGACGGAGAGGTGTGGCACGTCCAGAGAAGCGGTGGGTGGCCAGCTCTAGTCTATCTGCTTGGCACCGGAACTAACCATTACAAGCCTAAAGGACGGAGAGGTGTGGCACGTCCAGAGAAGCGTTGGGTGGCCAGCTCTAGTCTATCTGCTTGGGACCGGAACTAACCATTACAAGCCTAAAGGACGGAGAGGTGTGGCACGTACAGAGAAGCGGTGGGTGGCCAGCTCTAGTCTATCTGCTTGGCACCGGAACTAACCATTACAAGCCTAAAGGACGGAGAGGTATGGCACGTCCAGAGAAGCGTTGGGTGGCCAGCTCTAGTCTATCTGCATGGGACCGGAACAAACCATTACAAGCCTAAAGGACGGAGAGGTGTGGCACGTCCAGAGAAGCGGTGGGTGGCCAGCTCTAGTCTATCTGCTTGGCACCGGAACTAACCATTACAAGCCTAAAGGACGGAGAGGTATGGCACGTCCAGAGAAGCGTTGGGTGGCCAGCTCTAGTCTATCTGCATGGGACCGGAACAAACCATTACAAGCCTAAAGGACGGAGAGGTGTGGCACGTCCAGAGATGCGTTGGGTGGCCAGCTCTAGTCTATCTGCTTGGCACCGGAACAAACCATTACAAGCCTAAAGGACGGAGAGGTGTGGCGCGTCCAGAGAAGCGTTGGGTGGCCAGCTCTAGTCTATCTGCTTGGCACCGGAACAAACCATTACAAGCCTAAAGGACGGAGAGGTGTGGCACGTCCAGAGAAGCGTTGGGTGGCCAGCTCTAGTCTATCTGCTTGGGACCGGAACAAACCATTACAAGCCTAAAGACGGAGAGATGTGGCACGTCCAGAGAAGCGGTGGGTGGCCAGCTCTAGTCTATCTGCTTGGGACCGGAACAAACCATTACAAGCCTAAAGACGGAGAGATGTGGCACGTCCAGAGAAGCGGTGGGTGGCCAGCTCTAGTCTATCTGCTTCGGACCGGAACAAACCATTACAAGCCTAAAGGACGGAGAGGTGTGGCACGTCCAGAGAAGCGTTGGGTGGCCAGCTCTAGTCTATCTGCTTGGCACCGGAACAAACCATTACAAGCCTAAAGGACGGAGAGGTGTGGCACGTCCAGAGAAGCGTTGGGTGGCCAGCTCTAGTCTATCTGCTTGGGACCGGAACAAACCATTACAAGCCTAAAGACGGAGAGATGTGGCACGTCCAGAGAAGCGGTGGGTGGCCAGCTCTAGTCTATCTGCTTGGGACCGGAACAAACCATTACAAGCCTAAAGACGGAGAGATGTGGCACGTCCAGAGAAGCGGTGGGTGGCCAGCTCTAGTCTATCTGCTTCGGACCGGAACAAACCATTACAAGCCTAAAGGACGGAGAGGTGTGGCACGTCCAGAGAAGCGGTGGGTGGCCAGCTCTAGTCTATCTGCTTGGCACCGGAACTAACCATTACAAGCCTAAAGGACGGAGAGGTGTGGCACGTCCAGAGAAGCGTTGGGTGGCCAGCTCTAGTCTATCTGCTTGGGACCGGAACTAACCATTACAAGCCTAAAGGACGGAGAGGTGTGGCACGTACAGAGAAGCGGTGGGTGGCCAGCTCTAGTCTATCTGCTTGGCACCGGAACTAACCATTACAAGCCTAAAGGACGGAGAGGTATGGCACGTCCAGAGAAGCGTTGGGTGGCCAGCTCTAGTCTATCTGCATGGGACCGGAACAAACCATTACAAGCCTAAAGGACGGAGAGGTGTGGCACGTCCAGAGAAGCGGTGGGTGGCCAGCTCTAGTCTATCTGCTTGGCACCGGAACTAACCATTACAAGCCTAAAGGACGGAGAGGTATGGCACGTCCAGAGAAGCGTTGGGTGGCCAGCTCTAGTCTATCTGCATGGGACCGGAACAAACCATTTCAAGCCTAAAGGACGGAGAGGTGTGGCACGTCCAGAGAAGCGTTGGGTGGCCAGCTCTAGTCTATCTGCTTGGGACCGGAACTAACCATTACAAGCCTAAAGGACGGAGAGGTGTGGCACGTACAGAGAAGCGGTGGGTGGCCAGCTCTAGTCTATCTGCTTGGCACCGGAACTAACCATTACAAGCCTAAAGGACGGAGAGGTATGGCACGTCCAGAGAAGCGTTGGGTGGCCAGCTCTAGTCTATCTGCATGGGACCGGAACAAACCATTACAAGCCTAAAGGACGGAGAGGTGTGGCACGTCCAGAGAAGCGGTGGGTGGCCAGCTCTAGTCTATCTGCTTGGCACCGGAACTAACCATTACAAGCCTAAAGGACGGAGAGGTATGGCACGTCCAGAGAAGCGTTGGGTGGCCAGCTCTAGTCTATCTGCATGGGACCGGAACAAACCATTTCAAGCCTAAAGGACGGAGAGGTGTGGCACGTCCAGAGAAGCGTTGGGTGGCCAGCTCTAGTCTATCTGCTTGGGACCGGAACAAACCATTACAAGCCTAAAGACGGAGAGATGTGGCACGTCCAGAGAAGCGGTGGGTGGCCAGCTCTAGTCTATCTGCTTCGGACCGGAACAAACCATTACAAGCCTAAAGGACGGAGAGGTGTGGCACGTCCAGAGAAGCGTTGGGTGGCCAGCTCTAGTCTATCTGCTTGGCACCGGAACTAACCATTACAAGCCTAAAGGACGGAGAGGTATGGCACGTCCAGAGAAGCGTTGGGTGGCCAGCTCTAGTCTATCTGCATGGGACCGGAACAAACCATTTCAAGCCTAAAGGACGGAGAGGTGTGGCACGTCCAGAGAAGCGTTGGGTGGCCAGCTCTAGTCTATCTGCTTGGGACCGGAACAAACCATTACAAGCCTAAAGACGGAGAGATGTGGCACGTCCAGAGAAGCGGTGGGTGGCCAGCTCTAGTCTATCTGCTTCGGACCGGAACAAACCATTACAAGCCTAAAGGACGGAGAGGTGTGGCACGTCCAGAGAAGCGTTGGGTGGCCAGCTCTAGTCTATCTGCTTGGCACCGGAACAATTCACTTTCGATTTAATCCTTGGTGAAGATGATGGTGATGATGACTAAATCATGTCAGTTGGTTCTATTCTGTATAACGTTTGTTGTTCATGTTTCTCTGAACGTGTCATTTCTTTGTTTTAACACTAGACAAAATTGGTAAACGGCTGAAATGAGATTTCTCAGGCACGTGGCAGGGTGTACTCTCCATGATCATAGAAGAAACACAGATATATACGGCAGGAACTGAATATTATGAGTATACGCGTAATCGAGAGGATTGCCCAAGTATCGGCTGAATTGGTGGCAACACCTTTGCCGAATGGATGACTGCCACATCCCCAAATAACTATTGAACTATAAGCCGAGGGGACGGAGAGGTGTGGGACGTCCGAGGAAGCGCTGGAGTGACCAGCTGTAATCTTTGCCTGTTTGAGACTGAAACAAACCATCCTTGGTTTAATCCTTCAAGATGATGATGATGATGATGACAAAATTGGTCAATAATAAGCGGTTAGACACATCGAGTTTTATATACCTATGCTTTTCGAGAATATTAATGGAGCCAAAAAAATATATCAGAGTTAGAACTGGAAAGAAGTACAAGAGGAAGGTAATTTTTACATTGAGGTCACGTATTTCTCCAACGTTGGACAAGTTGGGTTTAACAGAAGCCAACTGGACAGACCGTGTTGTATACGCTTTGAGAATATTATTTGTAGTATAGTAAATCCTTTTACACTGTGTGGTCAACAGTTAAATATATAAGTTCATAGATCTATCTCAGGTTGCTGCAGCCATTAAGAGAGAGAAAGAGAGAGAGAGAGAGACGAGTTGTAGTTGTAGTAGTAGTGTAACATTGTTACATGTCTGTTCCCACAGCCTGAGACAATGTCGGGGGCACGCACTCTCTTCTGTCTGGCGCCATCGGCGGACGTCCAACCACTTCCCACCCGAGAGGCAGCCGAGAGAATATTAATGGGGCAACCGACACACCGTGGATATTAATTGATTGATCACCTGTTGATTGATCTATATCCTGCTCAGACCTTGATTAGCGATTCGTTTCCTGCCACCACTTGGCGTGTCAACCCTTTGTAGTTCTTCCTACGTCTTTGGCTGCGACCACAAAGGCGGTGGCTTCTGAATACTTCACCCAATACAATTTAACGTAGACGATGATCACGCGAGTGGGCTTTAGACAGGGGCATTTGATAGCGTTCGGAGACAGTGTTTTGCAGAAACGTGTCATGCCTCAGTACATGTCTCAAAATCCTTTTTTTTTTCTTCTAACAGCGTTTAGCAAAGCCTTTTGCTCCTTACTTCGTTAAAACCAACTCGATTACGCTTCCTATCCGGCCAACTTATCGAGTAATCTCCAAAACCGCATTTCCGCCATGAAGCCATGCAGGATATGCGAATTCCTTTGAAACTTATAAAGTTAACGAAGATGGCCATGCGATTCACGAAAGGCAAAATTAAGAATGAGAATAGTGCTGAGTGAATTATTTGCATTTAAGAAGGGAGTTAAACAAAATGATGGATTATCGGTCGCCTTCTTTATTATTACGCTACATTATGCCACTAAAGACACAGGAACGGTACCAATAAGACAAGACAAATATGCTGACGATGTTGTGATAACAGCCAGATGAAAACAACTGCTAGTTGAGGTACCGTATACAAAGAGTTGAATCAATAATCCGCTGGAAGAGGACTCGATTTAAATATCAGCAAAACTAAATAAATGCTCATCAGAAAGGAGAAGAATTGTATATAATTTATGCATAGAGGATAATTCATTTGATACAGTTAATAATTTTAGACACCTGAGTAACATGATACATAATGAAGGATCCATAAACACGGCAATACATGAGAGGATACAAATAGGAAGCGAACTCGTTAGTCGAAACACAAAAATAAAAATATATAAGACACTTATCAGACAGGTTGTTACTTATGGAGGTGAAACATGGACATTGGGGGAAAAAAAAAAAAAACGAACGAACAAGAAACGCTAAGAAGGTTTGAAAGAAAGACCATAAGACGTGTTTGTGGCCCGGTTAAAGAAGGTGACGAACGGAGAATAAGAAATAACGAGGAGGTAGATGAGCTATTCAATCACGATAACACTGTAAGATTCATAAAGGTTCAACGAATACAGTGGTTAGGTCACTTTGAACGGATGGATGATCAGCGTATGCCAAAGAAAATTGTGAGAGCGCAGGTATCTAAAAGCAGAAAGAGGCGCCGACCTAGAATAAGATGGTTAGATGATGTTCTGGATGATCTCAGTAGAATGAACGTGAGGGGTTACATTGAGATGGCAATGGACAGTAAACTTTTGGAGAAGATTGGTGTTGGAAGCCAGGGCTCACGTTGCGCTGTAGTGCTGAAGAAGGGAGGAAGATGATCACGCAAAACAACACAAACGTTGGTCACTGTGAAAAAAGAGAAACAACACGCAATAGAAGGGCAGAAATATTAAGACAGTGGAAACGTTTGTATGTTTAGGCACAACGGAAGATGAGGCGAAATTATATTTCTATCAAATTATAGACTAGAATAGTCGTGGTGTCTATTACAATAGTTTACCTCAACAGATTAAGTAATTAAATACGCTTTCACAGCCCAAGTCATTCCGGCCATTATCTAAATTATCCGGACTTGTCTAAATTATCTAACTAACCGTGGTCTATGACTAAAATTATTCCAAGCCAACGTTTCGGCAGCTTACGCGGCACCCAGCTTCAGAACGGGGGACCAGGAGGAAAATTTCCCTATCACTATTCTTTCCTGTATAACTTTCCAGGCTCTAGCTGTCATCTATTTGGTCCGACAAGAGGTCAACGGGGCTCAGTATGCCGTGTTCTCTAATTGCCAACGGCTGATCCTGAACACGGTGTTCGAAACGGACCAATGAGAACTCCTCATGCTGGGCGGCTCGGTTGACCACGTTGGACCAACCAGACGAAACCAGGAAAGTCACTTCCAGCGTATGAAACATTTTAGTTACCGGTGATGGGACATTTTTTCATCTAGATCGCAGCTCTGGAAATAGCTGCTGCCAAAACCTCAGGAAGGAATAATTAATTGTAATCATAGACCACGGTGATTAATGCCTGAAATTATACAAAATTACCAGATCATTACGAGGTCTACAGTACCAACTCTAGTTTCTTTTTTTAATTGCTTGATGTTTGTCAAAGAACGTAGCAGAGCAATGGGTTCAGAGCTCAGCTAACAATCGTCAGACCCTGCTACATTCTATTCCAAGCCCTCCACGGTAATATCAAAATGCGTTGTATCAGCGCCCAGAACGACTCAGTTCGTGTAAATGAAATCTGTGGTAGTAATTCGTGATTTATATGTTGGTTCCAGTATCGGCGTATACAGTTTCCTGATAAACCGAAACATCCGTTAGCGTTTTGTGTTCATTGATCTTGCGGTATTCGAAGTTGCTGCTCTTTTAATAAAATCTTTTATTCCATTACTTTTTATATCATCTGTACGTATACTTTATTTTTCAAGAAGGCCGTGGCAGTCGGTGCTAATATGAAGGCAAATTAAACTTCTGCTATGACTACGCAACGAGAAGTGCGTCTCTTATTTAGGCTGAAAACGTGCGATTCTTATTCTTCAGTCTTGAGTGAATCTTCATAATAATAGTGATAGTGGTAGTGGAAGGGGCAGCAGCGGTACTGTTGTAGACAAGTCAGTTTGTGACCTATACGGCATGACACATCAAATTAAGTAATTTAGTTTACATGTTGACAGATTCTTCTTCTTCTTCTTCTTCTTCTTCTTCTTCTTCTTCTTCTTCTTCTTCTTCTTCTTCTTCTTCTTCTTCTTCTTCTTCTACTTCTTCTTCTTCTTCTTCTGTAGCACTACAGCCCAACGTGTGAACCCTACCTTCCAATACCAATCTTCTCCAATGTCTCCTATCCTTTCCTACCTCGGGGTAACCCTTCACGTCCATTCTTCTGTGATCCCCAACCACATCATTTAATCATCTCATCCTAAGTCGACTCATCTTTCTGCTTATGTACACCTGTGCCCTCTGGATTTTCTTTTGTATACGCTGACAATCCGTTCTATGAGGCCTAGCCATTGTATTCGTTGGGCTTTTACAAATCTTACAATGCTTTAATAGCTTATCTATCTCCTGATTATTTCTTATTCTCCATTCGTCGTCATGTTTAACCGGGCCATAAACACGTCTTATGATCTTTCTTTCAAACATCAGTGTTGCTGGTTCCTTTTTGTCAATGTCCGTGTTTCGCCTCCATAAGCGACAACCGGTCTAATAAGCGTATTATTATATATTTTCATTTTTGTGTTGTGACTAATGAGTTTGCATGCCAATTACAGTTAGCATAATATGGCGTATTTCCTGTTTGTATTCTGCCATGTATTGTCGTCTTTATGCACTCGTCATTATCTATTATGTTACGCATATCAATACATAAGGCCAACAGTTTATTTGAAGGAAATTTACAGTATTTTATAAACTGTCATTGTTATTAAAGTAAATGTAACATTAAATAAAAATTTTACCCTTATGAATTTCTTAGTATTAAAATAAAATCGTTAATGAACCTATATTTTTACTTTTTTAGTAGAGCATTATGAAGTTTCGTTGAATCTGTCAAAATGAGCATCATTGTCGTCATGTTCAGTATTATCATTATTATTATTATTATTGATATTGTCAAAACACAAAAGTACCAGCTTCACACAAGTTCACTGTGAGAATGGTCAATTCCATGTCGCTATCTCTTCCTTTCCTGTTATCTTATCGAATACCGTTGAAAATACGTCGACTTTCTTATCTTGGGGCAGATAAACAAAAACACCACGGGAACTGTGTGAATTTTAGTGGAAAACGTTTGGAGAAGAATTTGTTTGCAAACCATAAGACAGTGCACTTGAATGTCGCACAAACGTTACGTCATTTCAAATACTACATACATATTATTGCGACACTGAATATACTGTACTCATACACGCGTGGTACAAACTATGTGATAACAGCAAAATGAAGGCCTATATATAAGTGTGATGTAGAATTCAGCTGCCTGTTGTATTTCTGGTGTTAAACGTCCTCACTTTTGGTATCTTGGCTTTGACGTCATACATATGGATGTGGTAGAGCTGTTTTAACAAAATTCATACGAAGAAATCCAAGACGATCTGCTTCACTCGTAAGTCCACTTCCCGATGCCAGGCCCTCTCCTAGAAGGGAGGCCTATCGCCTGGAAAGAGTCGGTGAAGTATTTGGACGTCCGGTTAGACCGGCGTCTTAACTTCAACGCCCACATGCCGACACCCTTAACAAGGCTCGCGGCGTCCGAGCCAAACTCTTCCAATGCTCTCGTATCGCAACCGCCTAGCTCTGCCATCTATTTCTTGTTTCGTCGGTCAGCGCTGACCTATTCTGCTTCCGCCTGGTGGTCGCTCTTGTCGACCACTAACAAGTGTAGGCTGGAATGATTTCAATCCAGAACCCTCCGTCCCTTTCGAGGTCTCCTTGGTTCGTCACAAATAATGTAATTCGTGGGGGTCTTCGAGTTCCTACTCTTGCTGCTTTTGTCCGGTCGCTTGCTGAAACTCTCTTTGCTTCAGCAGCGACCTCTTCCTTCCCCTACCTCAGAACCATTATTACGTCTGAATCACCACCTCCACCAATCAGGGTCAAATGCCCTCGGGTGATTCTTGATGACCCCCCCGTAAAGTCAGCCTCGCAAGCTATTCTAAATAGCCCCGAGCATCTTCCTCTCCTTTCTGTCTTACCTACGCTCCTCAGGGAAAACCTTCCCCCAAGCATGTCTCTAGCACACTGCTTGGCCCTGTTACCATTTATCACCGGCATGGAGGTTGTCTGCCTCGCGGGGAACGACCGCCCACTCAAGGCGTCTGCCCACTGTGTCCGAGGGGGACGGCTCTTGCCGTCCGCACCGCCACCAGGGGCAGAGCTATTAAAGCATAATGAGTATTCTTCAAACTTCCGGCGGCATCTAGCGGATGACCGCGTTGGCGTATCCCACCCAAGTTTTAGGTACCCTGTAAATAAAGCCCAGCACTGTTTCCATCTGCCAGTCATCGGACACGTCTGGAAGCTTCAATTAGGCCATGGGTGCAAATACGCTCCACTACGCAAAGCAAAGTTAACAAAATTAATAAGCATCACTCTGTACGCGAAGTACTAGCAAAGGTGTTCATGAATGAAGTCCAGACTGGAGAAACAATTCCATTTAATAAGATACTTTGACTCTCCCTGTAATGCTGTACAGGAGTCAAACGTGGGTATCTACAACAGTGGCGTAACTCTTTTTCCTGAGCCCTCCTGCAGGAATCCTTTGTGGGCCCCCTACTATCCTTGTTACTCTTATTTCATTCCATTGTCCCCTCCTGAATACTTATCCCTCCTTATAGCTGTGACAACTACTAAAATTATATTAATGTGAACAGAATAACTATGCTTTCCTGTGTGATGTATACTTAATTAATAAAATATTAATTAATTAATTTTGTTTCAATTAATAGACTGATTTGATTTGTTATTTAGTAACTTTTATGTCTTTAATCAGTGTAAAAAAATACT
Source organism: Magicicada septendecula (assembly GCA_034769895.1). Lineage (NCBI taxonomy): Eukaryota > Metazoa > Arthropoda > Insecta > Hemiptera > Cicadidae > Magicicada > Magicicada septendecula. Next base: position 911,585,491 of record CM068368.1, read on the forward strand.
TATTACCAGACATGTCACTATTAACCAATTATAATTTTGTAATTTATTGAACTTATATATGCCTACCGAAAAAGTACAAATTTTGTTAAATTTTATATCGTACACTTTATTAACTAATCTCATATTTTTGAATAAACCGAAAATCTATTTCACATTTAAAACTTAGTGTTATCTGCTTATAGCTTTTTAATTTGCAATAATTTTATTATAGAACTAATATTAGCACTGAAATAAAAAACAATGTTGTGATCTAAAGACATTTTATTTTAGAAAAATAGAATTTTTGTATTTCGAAACATTACTTGAAACGCAATTCTTAACCGGTCTCGGTGAATTCTTAACCGAAATTCTTAATCGCTCCATTGTGCAGTTAACCAAATAATTAATACTCTCCGAATACATTATATACTAGGTACCGGTACTAATAAAATAATAGTAAAAATAAAAGTGTATTTGTTTTTGATGTTAAACACATACGGGGAAATCTTAATTTAAAGAAGTTCAATGGTCTATACCCATCCGTAAAAAAATAAAGAAAATGTTTGCGCGGGCCCCCCTAATCCGCAGGCCCAGTTATTCAAATTGCTAACCTTATATTCAGAACAATACCATCTACAACAGTTTTTGCTCGTATGGAATCAGCTCAATGAAAATTCATCACCTTGCTCTTCGAGATGGAGTTCTGTAATCCAAAAGCCTTGCAGATTAGACTCGATGAGTGTACAGTCGTCTGCAAGCAGCTTTCCGAGTTCAGCATGATAGTTTGGTCATCAGCAAATAACTATGCGTCTACTGCACAGTTACACGTAAAAACGTTGGTACACCCAAAATAAATATCGTTTACTATTATTATTACGAAACATTCTTGTCGTTTCGTATACAAAAAAAAACCTCCCGTACATCGTTCCTTAGAATTTTCAGTTAAAACCCTCGAATCAATTAGTGTTAACTTGTAGAAAGGTACCGAGATGAATTTTAAAATTAGAACTGTATTAAAAAGTGGAGACAGATGTAAGTTACACAAAACGTGGCTGTTAGTTGTTGTCCTTCCAAAGTTATTGCGTTCCATGTATTGGGCACAGGTGTTTATCCTCTCTCTCTCTCTCTCTCTCTCTCTCTCTCTCTCTCTCTCTCTCTCTGTGCTACTAATTAACCCTAATTATGGCACAACATTACGTTTCAACCAGATGGAAGACCTGGTTACAAAAACGATGACTAAACCAATTGAATGTTGCGTCATACGTTTATTATATTACTGAACAATTTGTTCTGGAAATTAATCGCTCAGTTTTGTGGTTTTGATCACTTAGGCCTAATTTTTGTTTTTACATTGAACAGGTATTTCGCAGGCAACATAACAAAACTTTTACCGTTCTACAGGGAAGAAAATTTCGTACACGCGTGAGAATGCCTGAATACAGGCGCGTCTTTCGAAAAATTGAAATACAGTATCTTGTTTCTGTATGTGTGATAATTTTGGCAGGTGTTTTGTTTTTAGTTTTCAGTAAAATGCAGGTGTCTTAAAAATCCCGTAGAGACTTATTTAAGTTAGTATAAAGTTTCGAGGTAAGGAGCCAACAAGAACAAAAAGTAATAATTAGTAATCGAATTCTAGAACAGATCAGCCACTTTAATTATTTTGGAAATAATATTGGCTATGACACGAATTATGATATTGCTGCTAAGTTAGGTAAGTTCCAGACGTTCTGAGGGAGAATCAACCGTGTTTTTAGAAACAAGGTATGACGAGACACAAAATTAAAGTTTTACAAAGTTATGAGGGTTCCTATACTGTCCTATGAGTATGAATTATGGATAACAACCAAGAAACAAAACAGTAAAATATAGGCCTCGGAAACGGCGTTCTTAAGAGGAGGTAAAAGGTGTTCTAAACTTGACACTATGAAGAATGAGGCCACGAGAGAAGAGTTACAGGTTTTTGACTTAAACGAGAAATTAGAATAATAAGTGATTACCTGTATGCGGTCCGCCGTGTGACTTCTCAAACTTGGTTACGTTACGCGTTTCAAGGCGTATGCCTCATCATCAGACGTTTAAAAACCAAAAACACATATATCACACAAAATTGCGTTTGTCAAAAAATAAAATTGCAGAAACAAGCATATTATGTGCACGTGATGTAGGGTGCGCACCCGTTCAAGTGTTGTCTGCTACTGATTGGAATTCGTTGAGCAGTCTCAAAGCAGTATCATACAGGCGGTTAGATACAAAGTTCAATTGTTCATTCAGAACACAATCACGACTGCTATCATTATTATATGCATTATAAATTTCCAGCTCCTCCAAGGCATTCATAAAACGGCCCTTGTTGCATATATGCAAAGGCATTAGATTGGACTTAAAATCTGTATAATTGTGATTGTGTTGGGTCAGATGACGAGTGTAATTAGATTTTATGTCATTGTAAATATGTGTCTTTTTTGGTAAGTGTTCACGGAAGCGTTTGTAAAAACCTCTTCCGGTCTGACCTATATAGAAGCTGATACAATCATTGCAAACCAGTTTATAAATACCTGTTTTTTCTTCAATAGGTAAGGGCAGTTTAGGTCTAAGTATATTAATTAGTTTATTATTGGTTCTAAAAGACATAGTATAACCAATATTGTTCATCACTGAAGATAAAATTTTTGGCATGATGTATGTGTATTTCGCAGATATAAATTTTTTCGGTTTGAGAAGTCACACGGCGGACCGCATACAGGTAATCACTTATTATTACATAAAAGTGACTTGGATACCATACGAAACATGAATGAGAAATTAGAAGATTACAAACAACGGCGGCAAGAACATTTAAAAAGAATCTCAGATTCCAGAATGGACAAACAGGTCTGGCAATACAAACCTATAGGATACAGGTGTGTGGGTAGACCCAGGAAGAGGGTCTTTGAAGTCGGAACAGGCAGCGCCTTGCCTATACCGTTTTGTGAAGATGATAATGATGATGATGAAATTAGTATAAAGAAAATGTAATTACTCTATTAAACAACCAAACAACGATTAGTCTTCGTTAATACTAATTAAACTTGACTAAAGTCTTTATGTAGAAAAGAAAATCTTACTTGAGACAATAAGATGGAGCACAACTGGACCAGAACGTCTAGGTAGGTCTGATCAACTGTGGACTACGACAAGGGTGCCCATTGTCGCTTTCTCTTTTTAATTTATATACAGACAATTTCATACACAATTGATAGGTAAAACATGCAGAGAATTTTACGATTGGTAACTCTACAGTCGATATGTTGTCGTTTGCTGGTGTCAACAACGGCCATCCTGTGGAACTCGAACAGCGGCTTGCAATTCGATCGATTCTGCAAAGATTTCGGATTACGGATGTCTGCAATAAAGATGAAGATGATGGATTTTCAAGGACCTCATCCGAGCAAAAACTGCTGTAAATGGTACTTTTTTGTAGATGTAAAATTAGTCTAAATACCGACATAAAAGTTTTAAAATGGTGTGTAGTCAATAACAGAACTTTACGCTGAATCTTCTGTCACTAGAAGTTATGAACTAAACTTTTTGTCAGCGACTTATCCACCCACTCTGTTTAATAACTATTCCAACCTTTTAGTTCCATGTTCCATAAGGAAATGGACGAATGGTGATCGCGAAAAAAGTCGTTTTCGAGATAAGGACTGCTTCTGATTGTACCGAAATCAGTTGACGAATTTTGTTAATCTCTTATTTTTTTAGGAATTTTTAGGCTGTTTTATTAGTATATTTTTTACCTGTGTAGGCTAATATAGTGGTAACTAATTTTTAAATATGCAAACAAGTTTATTACACAGCATTAGGTTTGAAATATGAAATATGGTAAAAAGTAATTCAGTCAGTAAGTATCTTGTAAACAATGTTCCAATAACGCGTGTTTTTATTGTGTTATTACTGTTTGCTTTAATGGGCGTGCTTTCAACCACTTTACAGATAGTAATGTTGATTAGTCTTAACTTGTTTTTTCTTTTGTATGAAGCCGACCACCCACGAACCCCCAGGCCAAATTCTGGATACGCCACTGAAGACTTTTTGTGTTTTTTTTTTTAAATTAAAAATCAGCTGGTGTATAAATAGCTTTAATTTATTTTTCACGGACTCACAGTAACGAAAGGTTATAGAAACTTTACTTTTTTAAACTTACCTCATCATGTAGATTAACATTTGCATTTTGATAAGAATGCAATACACAGGTGGCAATAAAAAAACCGTTTGCAAATAATTAGCTTTGTTTGCGTTTTGCACGGTCACAGGTTTGAGATCGTGGTTACGTAAGCGTCAGTGGTAATGTCTGTTCACAGTGCCCTCTGTCGTCTTATTCTGAAACTCTGGGCGTGTGTTGCGTTATAATCTCTTTGATCATGTCTGCCAGATTAAGCTTTGTAATTTCTTTGGATTCCGTCCAAATGCTACAAACGTATTTCACTGCCATCCAGACGCGGATTCACGGAGGGAAAATAAGGGAAATTCCCCCCTTCCCCAATAGGGCACTTCATACGAATTTTTTTCCCGTCGTTTTGTGATTGTGAATATGATTCGAAATTCATATCACCTTTTATTCATTCATGGTTTTACTCTAAAATTGAATTTAAATTATAACTGTACCTTACCAGCATGTTAATTTTTATTTAATATACCATGCCATAAATAAGTAGTGTGTATTTTAGGTTGTAAGTGAATATTGTTAAGAGAACAATGAACTGACAAACTGACGTATGATTTTACACTTGTACGTTAATAAACTTACTGTGTTGGTGATACACGCTGTATTTGTATCTTCTTCACTCATTCATATCCTTTAGACCACTTCAGAGTTGTCAGACTTTTGATATCCCCCTCAAAGTTAATTGCTGGATGCGCCCCAGCTGCCACCGCCTTCTAGAGCCGAATTTTTTCTGTCATGGCACATACGGTGTTTTGATTATTTTTTGAAAAATAATTTGATAATAATTAGTATTTGATAATTATATAATTATTATAAAATTTCCAACTTTGTCGTGTTTACTTGCTAAACTGCTACTTGTCATGTTCCGGACGAGGCCTTTCAGTGTTTCGACCATTTTCAAATCCTAAACCACGACCAAATTTATAACAGTGGTAATCCTTTCAGAGTCTGCTGTATAGTGATAGATGTTCTGTGAAAGCTGTTAATTCACTTAGAATACATTTTATCTCTTTGTATCTTTATTGGACGTTGTAGATATTTGAAGTATACTGCCTGTTCTATCGTTTAACTATCAATGACACGTCTTCTCCGTAGTGGATCTTTTCTGGTCTTGGTATTTAGTATTGAAATTTTTGAATTACTTACTGTTGTAGTATGTTGATAAACCGCCATAGATTTTCTGTCTATCAGCCAGTTAATTTCCTTAAATCTTAAACCTACGTGTTTTATTTTCTGTTTTATGTGGTCTTTTCAGGTCAGTTTAGCGTCTCAATGAAAGCCTAAGTATTAGACTACTCTTTGTTGCGGTATTTCGACGTGGCTGAGGTGAACTGTGGGACAGTTGCCTCTCCGTAAAGGAATATAACGTCTGATGATTTGGATTCGTGTGCTTTTTTTTCCATTTTCGTAGTCATTCTCCAATAAGATTGAGGTGCTCTTAAAAATCGAATGAGGCGACTGTAGGCTCTTTATTAGTTGAAAAGATGGCTGAATTGTTAGCAAGTGTAGCGAGTGTTGTTTCTCTGGTGGTTGACATATGATAAGTGTACAGGACGTACAGCAGATGGCCAAGAATACTCACTTGAGGTACTCCTGTTTGAATGTAGTAACGACTAGAGGATAACCTTGATTTCGAAGAGTCTGGATCTCTATATAGGAGAGGGTTGATAGTTATAATAAATTAATTAAAATGCATTAGACCAGTTGTTCCCAAACTTTTCAGTCTGCGGACCCCTCGCTAAAAATTAAAAATTTCACGGACCCCGTCTGAGTTATGAAATAAAACAAACAGTAAATATGATACAGTCTTATATTTTAATTAAAATGTATTAAAATCAAAATTCTATCAGCTTTCAAAATTATAATATTAATTATATCAAACACAGTTTAATGTGAACAATGAAGCTGCTTTTCAGCAATTAGCTCTGCAATATTGGGTTTAATGTCTGATAATTTCAATATTAAGTCACTCTCGACATCAAGTTTATTTCTTAACTTTGCCAACCTCGGCTCTATTTTTTCAGCCACACATGTCGAAATCCAGCTACTTAGGTGTAAAACCAGCTACACGGAAAAACATTTTACTTAGATATAGTGCTTATACGCGAGATACAGTGCTTATAAGCAAGATACAGTACTTATAAGCAAGATACAGTGCCTATAAGCGAGATACAGCGCTTGTACGTGGACTAAAACAGAGGAATGAGTTATGCGTTGATGCGGCGATCTAGTTAGTTCGGCTGAGCATAAAAAATTTGAGAAAATTACGGTATATTCTATTTTTTGTTAAAAGAGTCCGCGGACCCCACTTTGGGAACCCCACTGCATTAGACAGTTCTTTCTGTAGGCGAACAAAAGACGTTTTCAAACATTTTCCCCGTTTTCAGTGTACTAACATTCCTAGCGATTACTTGGACACTGCTTTGAACTGTTATTCTACTTTAAGATATTTGAATAGTTTTACCGCGTTTTAGAAGTGAATAATTATAGATTTGTGAGCTTCTAAAAAAAAAGCAAATAAAAAAATTTTTTTGTAATTTGAACGCGAGCTGGTCGATACCGACACTGATATCCTAATACGTCTTGTGGAGATCAAATTGTCAGTTGGGATCAAACGTTTGACGCGTGGCGAGAGGTGTGTCTGTCTTTAAGCCTGAGAGACGATTCTCTCTGATTCTTGACGGCGGGAAATGTTTTTTGTTAATAATATTTAAATAATGCTAATTTTGTGTAATCAATTATTAATTTACAAATACCTAATAAAAAATAACGTTGAACAACAACTTCTATAAAGTTTTATTTATAATTATTATGAAAATGTGTAGCTTTGTAGTTCTGAAAATAATGCCAATGCCATTTACGCAGTAACCACAAGCAATAATTAGGGCTTTAGAATGCCAGCGTGTAATGCATTTTGCCCAATAATCATACAATAAACACTAAAAATTAGAACCAGTCTGATTTAAATTACAATTCCTTTACGTGTGACGCCCCGCTGGATTGTCACAGGTTTTTCAAATTATTGACATTTTTTGGGCTCCCAAAATTTTAAATGTGGCAAAACTTTACTCTACATTCAGGTGTTAGTTAAAACTCTCTTTAATTTGATACCGCACCAGAATTTTTGAGATTTTAACAAAAATTTCCACTCGCGTGACATCCATAAATTTGAAAATTTTCAAAAATGAACTTGATATTAAAATTGTGGTTAAAATGTCTTTTCATTTAATACCCTATATGTAGGCTTTTCTCATTTTTTACAATTTTGACCGCCTTACCTTTCTGCTCCTATTTTTAAGGGAATCAACCTCACAAACAATAAGGTTCTGTGGTGTAAAAGTGTGGACACGCATACCACGTTTTACAGAAATGGATTGATGCGTTCTAAAGTTACCGTGAGACATAGGCCTATCCACGCCAAAACCGATAAACAGATAACAAAACAGACAGACAAATGCTGAACGGTCGAGTTAAAACTGAGAACTCGCTTCGATCGTTCAACAATTAATAATATTATTTATTCTATTTCTAAAGCTTTCACAGCCGGCGTCAATATTGTTGGTAATAGACTCCGGGCAATTGGACCGTGGTCCACTAATGTTATTATTTTCAAACGTTTCGGCCTCACCTCTGCGGGCCATCTTCAGTGTATAAAACTACTGTATATTCACACAACTGACGAACATCGTGTTTGTACACTGAAGACGACGTCCAGAGGTGAGGCAGAAACGTCTGACAATAATAACAATAGTGGACCACGGTCCAATTGCAACAATATCTTATTTATCTATTACTTACAATAATTACCGTACTCAATAATGAAATAATTTCAACAATGATAATTATTACTATTATATATCATCATCAACACTTTTAACATTTGCAATTTACTTTTACTTGCTGCAAAACGTTTTTAGGGTAACGGAAAGGAGAGCTAGGCTTAGGACTGGAGAATGCAAGATAGAGGTAGAACGATGGAGTGAACAGGATAAATGTAATAACCAACGAAGAGGTGCATACGGAAAACGGAGGGTAGAAAGATTCTAACCAGTTATAAATGAGAGAAAGAGAGAAAATTCTGCGGGTCGTAAAGAGGAGACAGGAAAACTGGATATGATATCTCGGCGGGTAAATGGATTACTAACGACTAGTAGACTGGAAGGACAGAGAAAGAGAAAGAGATGGAGGAAGATTGAAGCTGTTGGATGTAATGCGAAAGTGTGCACGTCGCAGGCAAGGAGAACCCAAATACACCTGACTACAAAACGTTTACATTTTTGAAAGAGTAAATGAGTTTACTTACCGTGGAACTTATGTTAATAGTGAAAACAAGATATCAAATGAAATAATTAAGAGAATAATGGCGGGGAATAGAGCTTACTTTGGTCTAGTAAAATTATCAAGATCTAGTCTTCTCACCCAGGAGACTAAACTGAAAGTGTACAGAGCTGTAGTGATGTACGGTTCCGAAACCTGAACATTAAGAGCAGTCGATGAGGAAAGCCTCTGAGGACTTTTGAAAGGAAAAATTATTACAAGAATTTTTGGACTAGTAGGCCTATGTTGTAATGGATAATGGAGGATCAGATCTAATCAAGAAATAGAGTCCATTATAAGACACGGAGATATCGTCCGATTTATAAAGTCCAGAAGAATCACCTGGATAGGGCATGCAGAAAGAATGGACAACAAGAATGGACAACCAAAGACTCTCCAAAAGGATAATGAGTGGTCACATAGATGGGCGCAGAAGACGAGACAGGCCAAAAAAACGATGGGAAGAGGACGCAGAAGGAGACCTGACAAGGATGAGTGTCGGCTCGTGGAAGACCAAGGCACATGATCGGACTAGCTGGAGGCAGATCATCAGGGAGGCCAAGGTCCATCCTGGACTGTAGTGCCGGATATGTATGTATGTACTGCAACGTGGGGCGTATTTGCAGAGATGAAAGCGCTCAAGCCTGGAACAGATAACAATGGAAAGTCGCGTCGGTGGTGTCTGGGCTCTGCCACACCGCACAATACCATATATGTTGGTGATAAAATTTTAGTTTCACAATACAGCGTAACGATATGTATCCAGTGTATTTGAAGGATACATTTTATGCCTAGCTGCCTATCTATCTGTCTGTCTATTCGTCTTCCCTCTATCTCCCCCTCTTTCTCTTTCACCCCCGCCACTCTCTCTCTCTCTCTGAATCATTTCCTGACCATTATTTTGGTGTTTATATGCTTAATAACAGTTTTTTATCCTAGCTTGTTTTTTCCATCCCTCTGGAGTCAATCAAATTTCTGTAACATGGTGCTACGTTTTAGCAATTTATATTGTTTTAAAAATTATTTTCTATTCAAGTATTTATTATTTATTAAATAAGCTGAAAGTTAGTTAAATAGTTTATCCATTCACAATGGATTGCTAGTGAACTCTGTGTGTTTGGGGGGGGGGGGGGAGCAAAGAAAGGGAAGAGGAAGTGGTACGGCGCGGGCGCGGGCGGTGGTTGGGTGGCACAGTTCTACCTTTGGCCTTTAACTAACACCAAGTTCAACATCTCTTGCATAGTGCTCGTAGTCTATTACGTGTATGGTTACACAGTTTGCGTGCACAAAGCGTCTACGTTTCGTTATTACAGCGTCACCAGGATCAGTGAATTTAATGTTAATAAATCAACACAGCACTTATTAACAAAATTCTTGATTTAGTTGTCCATGACTTGTCCGATGTTATCAGCTAACTAACTATATAAAATAATACTAACGAGGGAAAAAAAATCGAAAAATCGAGTTCTTTGAATCAACTTTTTCTTGCTTAGCAGTACAGCCAACGTGAGGCTTCCATCACCATTCTTCTCCAAAGTCTCCTGTCCATTGTCATCTCAGTGTAACCCCTCACATCTATTCTACTGGGATCTTCCAGCACATCATCCAACCATTTTATCTTAGGTCGGCTCCTCTTCCTGATTTTATAGACCTGCGCCCTCAGAATTTTCATTGACATACGCCGATCATCCATCCGCTGTAGGTGACCTAGCCATTGTGTTCGATGAGCCTCTATGAATCTTACAGTGTGGTCAGGATTCAATAGCTCATCTGTCTCCTGGTTATTTCTTATTCTCCATTCCATCATCTTCGTTAACATCAGCCGTAAACACCTCATTACAGTCTTTTTTTTCAAACCTTCTTGTCTTTCTGTCCTTTTTTTGTTAATGTCCATGTCTCACCTCCATAAACAACAACTGGTCTGATAAGTGTCTTATATATTTTTATTTTTGTGTTACGACTAATGAGTTTGCTTCTCGACAGAGAGAGATAGATAGATAGATAGATAGATAGATAGATAGAGAGAGAGAGAGAGAGAGAGAGAGAGAGAGAGAGAGAGAGAGAGAGAGAGAGAGAGAGAGAGAGAGAGAGGGGGGAGACAGAAAGACAGACAGAGGCAGACAGTCAGACAGAGGCAGAGGGAAGAGACTAAAAATTGAAGCTAGGATGCGAGAAAACGATATGTAATATGATTCTATTTATGTTCATTGTAAATATCGATTTCTTATGCTAAAGTAGATATAAATGCTACTATGGCCTCGTCTCATTTAATTATCCGCCACTCTTATTTGAATCTTAATTGTTGCAGCAAAATCTATCTTACTCCAAATACACACGAGCAACCTTTTACACGTTGAATCAGTTTACTCGCCACTCGACACTGAACGTCTCGGGTAACACGTGCTGATAATTGATAAGTGATAATAGTTATCACGTGGTGGGCTGAAAGACAGAACGTAAGGTGACGTGGGTACGCGATCTTTATAACCAGTTTTCGACGGCAGACTGCCCTTATGTAGAGAATTTGGTGACCGGACAGTAACGGTAGTTAAATTTTGAAAGAAAACACAACGTTTCGACCACTAGTAATGTGCGATTGCTTCAGGTGGCACGAAAACCTTTAAACAAACCGCTATTAAACATTACACATACCAGTGACGTGGCGTCCATGTCCATGCGTCCATTATGGAAATGAAAGAAAATATTATTAATTATATCACAGAATAAATAGTTTAGTTATTGAATAATTTGAAATCAGACATTTGAATATTAGTAGGGAAACTAGAAGGAAAAGCGTAGCATTGCTGACGAACTGCTGGGCACTTGCACCGTCTTGTTTTACCGGCTCAGACATCGGCAATGTTTTACTGCGTGTGGTCATTGACCTCGTAGTAGTTGTCACTGTACAAATTGTGGATGGTACACAACTTGTTGCCGCTGTATAAACCGGCAAAATGCTCAGTTAGCAGCTATGTTCGTTTCGTAACCAACGTGCAGCAGTTACCACCTACCTATTTGTGTTTTGTTCGTTTAGTTATTATGTGTTTCTCTGTTTGTCTTTATTATTTTTAATTCGATTATTTGTGTTCTGATTTATTATGTGTAAGAATAATAGGAGTCAGATCCCGTTGAACTGGGACCCTCTTCTTCTACCAGCGAATGATAGAAAATAGTCTAAAGAAATATTTTGCCTCTAAAAAGAATATTTTGGCTCTAAAAAGAACACTTGGCACTAGAAAATATTCGAATTAATTTTTAGGTAAAGTTTCAGGCCTACCACAACCGGCAACAGCTGTTATGTAACGCAACGCCACTGGCCATCATGTAGTTCGGTTTTCTTTTTTTTTCTCATTTTCTTGCCTTGGGCTAAAGGTAAATCTGTAGCAGTCCCTTGCAGATTGATGGTCCAGAAGATGATAACATGACATCACAGACTTTAGTGGATCCTGAAGTCCATCCAATGTGTTGCCGCTGTATAAACCGGCAAAATGCTCAGTTAGCAGCTACGTTCGTTTCGTAACCAACGTGCAGCAGTTACCACCTACCTATTTGTGTTTTCTTCGTTTAGTCATGTGTTTCTCTGTTTGCCTTTATTATTATTAATTCGATTATTTCTATCCTCATTTGTTCTGTTTAAGTATAATGGAGTCAGATCCGTTGAACAGCCGGGGGCCTCTTCTTCTGTCAGTGAAAGATAGCAAATACTCTAAAAAGATATTTTATCTCCAAAAAGAATATTTTGACTCTAAAAAGAACACTTGGTACTAGGAAAAATTTGAATTAATTTTAGGCTAAGTTATAGACCTATCACAACCGGGAACAGCTGTTATGTACCCACGCCACGCCACTGACCCATACAGAAAATTTCCGCAAATGCAAAAAAAAATCGATAATTAAACATAAAAACATATAATTCGTAAATTAGCAAATAAATATTAAGACAAAACGCACATAAAAAATCGACAGAAAACTGCATTCAGCCTTGACATCTATCGGAAATAATCAGCAAGCGTCACACTACATGCAAATGTAAATGAAAACACTCTACTGAAAACTAATACCGATATACCAAAGCCCTTTGCAATTACAACATCAAATTTTCAAACTAAATATTAAACATTAACGTAAAAAAACAAGCATTTACAAAAACAAAAATATAGTACAAAAATAGTACAAAAAAACAACATTTAAAACCAACAGAAATGTCATTAATCTTGATCAATCCGCCGATTAGAACCAGTGAAGAAAACCAGAGTGTAAAAAAAAGTCTTGTAACAAATTGCAAAATGTTTGCTTCGGAAAAATTTGTTTCTCCTTTGACATGTTTTTAATCATACGTCTATGCGTGAATGTAGACCCTTTATATTAACCTAAATTTATGTACTTCTTAAAAGATTAATTTCCAGCCTATTGGACTGTGGTGAATTGCTCACTGGTGTTGTCATAATTAGACGTTTCGGCCGCTCACCAAAGGTCTTCATCAGGAGTAAAAAATTAAAATAAATTCGACAAGTAAACGGGTAGGCCGATTTATACATTATACATTTCTTTTTACGTTCGGAGCCCATCAAAATTGATGTTTATTATTTAGTGCAATTGTGACTAAATTATATTTATAAATATCCGGCTTCAAATATGCATTTCTGTGCTGACTTAATCTGTAGTATTGTTTCGCTCAGACTTCGGTACGTAAAAAATATTTCACTTCGGCAATATATTTTAAGTATTAGCCTATAGGCCTATATTTTTTATGAGTCAGATTTACTTGAGGTTTTGTTTTGTTAACAGTTATGTTATTTGTGTTATACGGTATTTTTATTTTTCCATTTTTATTTTATAAAAAGTACATAGATTAAACCAGCGATCCAGCAAATTAATAAATTATGTTCGTCATAAGCCGGAAGTGAGTAGATGTTTTACTGATACCTACAAGTTAAACTTTGGCTGCAGATATTATTATTATCATTATTTTGTTCAGTAAGGTTTAACACAAGATTTATTCTAATTTGGATTAAACGCTTCGTCGTTTTTACGATGAGTAGAAGAAGTCTTGCAACTGAGAATGCTACACCGTAGAACGTGCGAAACGTTTGGCGTTATTTAGAACGAAACGTGTCTTGGGCCCAAAACTTAGTATTGTCTTTAATTATAGAAATAACGAAAGGCACGAGCAAAGTATCATTAATTAACATTGTCTTTTAACGTGTAAAAAACGAATCTCACTAGTACACATTTTGCAGACGTCTTGGCATCGGCACTCACTGGTAGTATTATAAATATGAAACATGCGCTTTATTGAAACTAAGTATAATTTAAAGTAAGTATACTAGTAATAATATCAGAACGTAATTTAATATAACTTAAAACTAAGAACAATAATTACGGTACTTTGCCAATAACCGGACCTACACTCATTTTCGATATTTTGATTATGCCATCATTGACATCGATAGTCAATGTCGCATATAATTTTTGTTAGATAACATAAAGCGTGAAAAATTATTTGTATATGTTATAAAATAGTTTGTTGACATATGCAATCGTTTTTAATTGACATATTTTTTTTACGAAAAATGTTTCTAACAATAATACAGCTCTGATGTGTGCCTGTGACGCCAAAAGTTGGCGTTGTTAGGTTAACATGCAAACTAAAACTACACATGGAAACCAATTTACCTTTAAAACAGCACTCGCTGTTTGTGAAGACCACGTCAATAAAACCAACTAAAAGTAAGGCGGGGTGCTATACATGTCTCCCCCGGTTTTTATGTTCCAGTGACGTTTTCGAAATTTTACTGAATAATATAAAACAATATTGACCGCCTAACGAATAACTAATTTTATTCTCGTTTACTAATACGTTTTTTATTTAATTTTTCTGTTCAGAAATAACTGTATTTTTCACTTTACATTTTTTGTTGTTGTTTTGTTAAAAAACGTTATGTTCTTTACTTTAAATGTTACTCTGTTTACATTGTATACACACATTAAATGTTATATGTTTCCTAACCTTGACTTTTATTTCTTTAAACAATAAACTAAAAAAGAAAACATTATTACCTAACCTCACAAATTAAAACATTCCGTGTTTTCACTTTACATAAAGGAATAGAATAATTTACAATTAGTACACTTCTTCTTCTTCACATCGTGGTATATCGATACTATTGCATATCCAAAAGATCGAAAATGTAGTGTGGGCACAGATATTGGGGAAAGAACCATAATTACATTTTAATATAATTAAAGCAATATTTTATAATTGAAGTAACACAAATTAAGTACCGGTTCACATAATAAATGAATAATTGAAGCTTTTTGTTTTAGATAACTAAATAAAAATTTTGTTAACTGTTAAAATGAACAGTTAAGCTTTACACAACTCAAAATATAAATTGCAAAGCAAAGATACTGTAACAAATCGCTCACCTAAATAAATATCGGATGTAGGGTAGAGAGAGAAGCAGATCGACCGACAAGGAAGCAAGGCTGCAGAACAACTAACTACTCTAGTGGAATCGGCGCTGCGACCCCATGTGTGTGCGTACCGGTGCAGGTTTATTGAGCAGCGCTGTCGGCGGCGTTTGCGCGCACTGACCCCAACCATACTCATCTTTCATTCATTCATTCTTCTGGAAGCCCCGCGTGCCCGTCACTTGTTTCTTCTTCTTCTTCTTCTTCGTCTTGTTCATATCGCATACACTTCGTTTTCCAAGTGTCTACTGTACGTTTAACGAAAGAACGCCACTCAATGGGCCTTCGCCACAAAGGACTTCGCCCTAATAAAAAGTACGAAAATACTGAGTCATCATCATCTTTCTGATTTCACGACATAGGAAAGGTGCTGCCTGTTCCGCCTTCAAAGATCCTCCAGCCGTCTCTTCCTGGGTCTACCTACACACCAGTGACCTATAAGTTTATATTTCCAGACCTGTTTGGCCAGTCTTGAATCTGACATTCTTCTAAGTGTTCTTTCCACCTTTTTTATAATCTTTTATGCTTTCGTTCAAGTCGAAAACGTGTAATTCTTCTCTTATGACCTCGTTCTTTATACGATCAAGTTTAGAACAACTTTTAACTCCTCTTATGAACGCCATTTCCGAGATCTGTATTTTACTGCCTTGTTTCTTGTCCATAATTCACTCCTATAGGAATTATTTTTTGTAATTAATTACAAAAAATTACTACTACTACTACTAGTACTACTACTACTACTACTACTAAAGTGTAGGTGATATACTGCACTATTTTATAACATTTTGATTGAAAAATATTTGTTGAGATATCTTAACTACTGATTCAGTCATGTAGGCCTATATATATATATATATATATATATATATATATATATATAGTAACTAAATTTTTATTAGTTACTGTAAATGTGTATAATTAAATTTTGTTTATTACTTTAATTATCTATGTCCCGCGTGTTGGGATGCCAAATTTAACAATCTTAAATACGCCCCGCGTGTTGGGACGCCAAATATAACAATAAAGGTGTTTATTGCTCTTTTAATTTAATTAATTTATTAATTAATGACTCTATTTAATTAATTCCCACCTTGTTGTGGTGCCAAATTGAACAATTATAGTGTGTGCGCCAAATGTGTGGGCATCTAATATAACTAATAAAGTTTTTGATGTTAATTAATTGGTTTGTTAACTACTACACAATTTATTGAGTATGTAGCTGTAATTTAAAATCTTCATAAGCTTCCTAGGTGAAGCGTCAAATAGAATAATAATTTGTTGTGATTGTTATTGATTACGTATACCTAGGTAATATTAAATTATTGTTTTAGAAGTCGTTGTTCAATTTCTTTGATGCCCTATACTAATTTTTAATCTTTAGGTGTTTTCAAATAATTGACAACATACACAAGGCTTTACAAGGTTAACTTAATTTTTTATACTTAATAGGATTGATGTCACTTATTTAATTTATTACAATTAATAGCATTGCCGTCACTTACTTAATCTCCTGAAAAGAAATACAACATATATCTTGCAATTTTACTGGCTACATCAATCTATCATTTATTATTTTGTTAACACTTGCTTAATTTCCTATACCCCTCATCTAGGTACTTATTAGACTTTAACCATCATTATGATACATTTTATTCTATATTAAACAATTCTTAATAAATTGATTCATGAAGATTGGATATCAATTACTA
The DNA here is from genome assembly GCA_034769895.1 of Magicicada septendecula. Lineage (NCBI taxonomy): Eukaryota > Metazoa > Arthropoda > Insecta > Hemiptera > Cicadidae > Magicicada > Magicicada septendecula. Next base: position 911,602,174 of record CM068368.1, read on the forward strand.
TCATCTGTAATAGTTCTCTTATGAATTTACCCTGACTAGCTACTAGTTATTACTTTCTTTAAATATTATTACTTATGAGTTCTTTCAGATGAACAAACAGTGTTTTACTTAATTAGTAGTGCATGAATATAAAATTTACTTGATGTATGTTAATCCGTTCTATGGCGAAAAGTCCTCTGCGCTGTCATCCTGTTTCCTTGTCTCTCCAAGTTTCTGAAAGTCCTTGCAGCTGGCATTATCACCTCGTAGAATGCAATCGCACTTATCACTTCTCTTCTCGCACTCCGACACATATATATGACTTTTGGTTTAGTTCTGGTGATTTGACTTTCGAATGTTAGTACATGTTATTTGATAATTCTAAATTTTGATGAATTGTTTCTACTCAAGTGTCATTACATTTATTCTGAGTATGATAAGGATTTCTTGAAATATACTAAGTGTTGTATGCTCTGTGTGATTTTTATTCGTACTGTTTTTCCGCGGATTTACTTTGTTAACACGCCATTTGTTTATATTTAATGGTGTTAATAATTATTATTGTCTCTTATTTCCTGACCGTAATTAGTTCTCTACCGGTTCTCTTTTGCTATGACTGTTTCGGCATTTTGTCCATCTCTTACACATTTACCGCACTTCTGCTCCGATTAACGTCTTTGATAATAATATTAACTCAAGGCGACCAACTTAGTCGATTTTAGTTATACTTCGTCATGTCTTTTAAAAAACACTAAGTTCCATTACCGGCTTCCGATTCTCGACTGTTCGTACTCACACCGATTCTTCAACCGATACGACTTTTCTCCGTTACGGCATCCGCACTCCCGTCAGTTCCGATATATAAATTATACGACTCTTGATATCTGACTCTCGACTTCGGCTATTAAATATAAGATATAAAACTTCCGATACAAGACTTCCGATATACAACTCCAGCGTTCATACTCTCTGATCTATGAAACAAGACTGAAGACTCCAAGAGAACATACTCTCCGGTATAAGAATAAAAACTTAAGACCCCTGCTCGCGGTCAACACTCTAGTTTATACCCCAAAAATCCCACTACCTACTCTTCACCCCATACGACTTCTCAACTTCATCGTTTCTATTGGTTTTCGTTTGTTTTCTGGTGGAAACTCCGCCTTAACACTCTAGATTCTCTTATGGCTTCGTTTTTTATTCGTTCCTCCAGCTCGTTTCCTTGGCAACCACTTCTTGTAGGATCGTTCTCCTCAATTCTCGACTCTGATAGGCTTCCTTATTCCCTACCCTTACAAGTTCCTGGTTGGCTCCACCCATCGTTTGAGTCGGATGACCAATTTAACGGCTGTCTATCACCCCTGTATCTTGGCGTCTTGCCCTTTTTAGACAAAGTGCTTTTAATTGCTGTGTGGCCCTCTCATCTGCCCTTTTGTTCAACACGTGTACTGCTTCTTACCCGTGACCAATGCTCGTATTGTCTACTAGTTTCTCCTAGCCGCTCCCATGACGAGTGTGGTCAATTCCGAGTATTCCAGACAGCTGCTACATATGCTCTCGAAGCCTTCCTTCGCCGCGTACCCTTCTGGTAAAGCTGGACGTCCCGCCGTTCGTTCATTGTGCAAACGTATTGTCGTCACTCAAACCGGGCTTTTCCTGTCTATTGTAGCAATGTCACACTGCGTTTGGTGTGCAGCTCAACGCATGTGGCTAATTGTCTTTTGGATAGCGTCGCTATGTCGCCTTGTCAGCGATCTTTTGTCTCTTCTTAGCGATACATTTCGCCTTTGTTTCTCTTGGGTCCGGCGCATCACCCGCAATTCGCTTAACCGAACAGCTGCTGCGACAGAGGCATTGTTCTCCTACACCCTGTCTTCCTTTGTCTTGGACAACACATGTTACCGAGCCATCGTATATCTTTGTATAGCTGTCAGCAACCCTAGTTACAACGTTCACTTACAAAAAAAATTTAATTAGAAATTTTATCGTTATAATATATATATATATATATATATATAAACTTTATTATTGTCTGATTTCGTAAGGTTTCACGGCCGGGGTCGTAATTGTTAGAACTACTTACTGTACGTAATTACTGACGGACACCGTGTCAGTAAAAGTCAAGTCCTTCAGACAATGAAGATGGCTTCCAGTGGCGAGGTTGAAACGTCTGTGCAAAACAGCATAAGACCACGGCCTGATAGCCCTAGAAATAGTTTTAATAATTTATTATTATTTAGTTGGGTATTATATATCAGGGGTCCACATCTTGTGGATACGTGGTTAGCAATCCCGATGTGCCCTAGCTGGATTCTCACTTTGCTTCAACTTGTCTTGGGTGAGATCTCTTCCTTTAGTCTTTTTTTGACTCGTCTCTCTTGACTGCCTCTTGTTCTTTTCTGACCCTGACGCTATTAGAGTAATCGAGGGCTAGGGTGTTTTCCCTTTTCAATTCTTATTTCTTAATTTTGGGTGGCTTAGGATCTTAGAGAGCTCACTGGTGCCGATAGGTGAGCACTGGAAATACTAAGAAACTTTCGGTAAAAGAATAACTTATAAAAAGCCACCAAATCCTACCTCAGAAAGAGAAGGGTGAGGGCGTCGAAACTCCTGCACCCCAAAACAGGTGCCTTTCGGCTAAGGTATGGTAACCCTGACCGAAGAGTCTCTGGTCCTCCTGGTAGGGGGTTGTGCAACAGGCCAGTAACCTGTTCATGTAAAACTTTTAAATACTTTTAGTATCCAAAGCAGCTTGGAGTAAGGTCTGAATAAACAAAACCATGGCCTTTAAAGTTAAATATCCAGTGAGGAATAAGATAGTTATGTACAACAGCACTTCAGATCAAGTGAATCGTTTCAGATATCTCGGCTGTGCAGTAAGGTATGAATCTGAAGCGTGGGTCATGACAAAAAAGGAAAGCGACAAGATTCAGAGTGGTGAAATGCAATTTCTCAGAAAAACATTAAATTATACATTGCAAGGTAGAATAAGGAATGACGATATCAGAGCAGAACTCGAAGTAAAGGACATAAATGAAATTATTTCAATTTACAGAAGCCAGTGGTGTGATCATTTGCAAAGGATGACAGAGGATCGATTCCCGAAAACGGCACTGAACTATAAAGCCATTGGTAAAAGAGACGTGGGTCGTCCGAGGATGACATGGATGCCGGAACAGTGGGATCTCAACGAACCCCACCGTTTGTCAAAATATTTGTAAAAACGACCCTAAATACATGTACGTAGCATTGCTGTCGAAACAAAATATTTCGGAAAGAACTGGTGGTTGCGGTGTGGAATCCTGTTTCTAGGGTGGGGGCGTGTTACAAATGGTATGTTACGAGCGAGATTTTCTCGGATTAGCAAATGTGATATCCTTATCGCTGTGAGGAGAAACGGCTCGTTAAAGGGACAGCGTTACTAATCCTTATAGCTGTGAGGAGAAACGGCTCGTTAAAGGGACAGGCGTTACTGATCCTTATAACTGTGAGGAGAAACGGCTCGTTAAAGGGACAGGCGTTACTAATCCTTATAGCTGTGAGGAGAAACGGCACGTTAAAGGGACAGCTTTACTAATCCTTATAGCTGTGAGGAGAAACGGCTCGTTAAAGGGACAGCGTTACTAATCGTTATAGCTGCGAGGAGAAACGGCTCATTAAAGGGACAGCGTTACTAATCCTTATAGCTGTGAGGAGAAACGGCTCGTTAAAGGGACAGCGTTACTAATCCTTATAGCTGTGAGGAGAAACGGCTCGTTAAAGGGACAGGCGTTACTGATCCTTATAACTGTGAGGAGAAACGGCTCGTTAAAGGGACAGGCGTTACTAATCCTTATAGCTGTGAGGAGAAACGGCACGTTAAAGGGACAGCTTTACTAATCCTTATAGCTGTGAGGAGAAACGGCTCGTTAAAGGGACAGCGTTACTAATCGTTATAGCTGCGAGGAGAAACGGCTCATTAAAGGGACAGCGTTACTAATCCTTATAGCTGTGAGGAGAAACGGCTCGTTAAAGGGACAGCGTTACTAATCCTTATAGCTGTGAGGAGAAACGGCTCGTTAAAGGGACAGGCGTTACTGATCCTTATAACTGTGAGGAGAAACGGCTCGTTAAAGGGACAGGCGTTACTGATCCTTATAGCTGTGAGGAGAAACGGCACGTTAAAGGGACAGCTTTACTAATCCTTATAGCTGTGAGGAGAAACGGCTCGTTAAAGGGACATCGTTACTAATCGTTATAGCTGTGAGGAGAAACGGCTCGTTAAAGGGACAGCGTTACTAATCCTTATAGCTGTGAGGAGAAACGGCTCGTTAAAGGGACAGGCGTTACTAATCCTTATAGCTGTGAGGAGAAACGGCTCGTTAAAGGGGCAGCGTTACTAATCCTTATAGCTGTGAGGAGAAACGGCTCGTTAAAGGGACAGCGTTACTAATCCTTATAGCTGTGAGGAGAAACGGCTCGTTAAAGGGACAGCGTTACTAATCCTTATAGCTGCGAGGAGAAACGGCTCATTAAAGGGACAGCGTTACTAATTCTTATAGCTGTGAGGAGAAACGGCTCGTTAAAGGGACAGGCGTTACTAATCCTTATAGCTGTGAGGAGAAACGGCTCGTTAAAGGGACAGCGTTACTAATCCTTATAGCTGTGAGGAGAAACGGCTCGTTAAAGGGACAGCTTTGCTAATCCTTATAGCTGTGAGGAGAAACGGCTCGTTAAAGGGACAGCGTTACTAATCCTTATAGCTGTGAGGAGAAACGGCTCGTTAAAGGGACAGCGTTACTAATCCTTATCGCTGTGAGGAGAAATGGCTCGTTAAAGGGACAGGCGTTACTATCTACTGCTTCTACGTATGTGACACATTTTTACTTCCATGTTCCATAAGGAAATGGAAGTATGGTCATGGTGAAAAAAAATTTAAACCTGGTAGTCGTGGGACTACCGGTAGACATGGAATCATGGGCAGACTTATGCTTTGGGAAGGAATGAAGGGTTGGTTAAATAAACAGCTACATAAGTTTCAATGTATTTTATTTATTCAGAATTTTCAGAATTTACTGAGTCACCTAACGCTAGTTGATGGCTGAAGTACGATACGAATATCTGGGCGGGATCGGTGGATATTGGAAGCCGTATGATTTGCACAGCGGCGGTACGTTGCCTTGTTTGAGACTTGCAACACACGTAGAGCACACGCCTTCCATATTACTCGCACTTGAGTACTCGTCCGCTCTGAACACTGTGGCCAAGAGACTTATGTATGATGGTACGCACGGTCTTAGATCACTCTTGAACCACAAGCGATCGCAGATCCCACACACCGAGCCGAACGGATTGTTAATAAAGTGCTTAGAGAATTCCTCGTCGACTCCTTTGAAGCGGCGACTTGCACCGGGCTGTTCTGCGCAGAGCATCGAGGGTCCAGTGTTGTCGAAGCACAAGTTATTAATGTTCTCATCGTCTGTTTTCTTGCTAGCTAGCCGTACGCTCGATCTGAGTCGCTTTGGGGGCACGCCGGATGACCCAGGTATCGGAGATGGGGGCCGCTTGGGCGCTGACGGGGTTTCGTCAATCTTCAAATGGTTGCCATTGTCTAAGTTCTCGGCCGATTTCTTTGATTTTAGTCTCAAACGATAGGCCTGTTGACGCTCTGCACAGGATTTGCCGGTTTTCGGTTTGAAAGTTTTGGTTCGAGTTTATCGCGATTTTTAGGTCGAGGCATTTCAAATTTTTGAGTTCAAATGTTGTTATTATTTTCTGTCAGTGCTTCTGGTACTCGGAATTGGTGTTATTGGAGAGATTTAGTTCTGAGGATCACAACGCACTTTGTATTTTCGCGATCGGACTTGTAGTTCCCGAGATATTTAAGTTTTAGTGGAGCAATTTAGAAAATTTCGGCGCAAAAACACCCTCACGCAGACAAAGCCTAGAGGCGACTGAAGTCAGTTGTCAAAATTCTCAGTACTATTGGTGGAAGGGGGCCGAGTGACTCGATCACCTGACACCTGGTTTGCTGGGATTGGTTGAGCGGTTCGTGAGATAGTGGTATGCCGAAAGTACATTTGAAACATAACGGTCGATTTTCGCGAAACGTGCGAGTAAGACATTACATACCTATGGATTCCATGTCAAAAATCGTGTTCGAGATAACGGCTGATTCTGATTGTACTACCTTCAAAACATGAAAAGAAGTAATTTTTCGAAAAGTGTCTGTGTGTCTATCTGCCTATCTGTCCACCTGTGTGTAGAATTTTTTCTATGGCAAACGATAACAGCCGCAAATTTAAACAGAATCAAATAATTTTTTGGACACATCCCTGAATTGCAGAGGACTCAAGGTCTATTGATTTTGGTGAAGATCGGTGAAAGGGGTAGTTTACCTGCAACGTTTTATGTTTTAACAAGAGTAATGTTTTTATGACGAACGATAACTGCCGTAAATTCAAACAGAATCAAATAATTTTTTACATATGTGCCTGAGTTGTAGAGGACTCAAGGTCTATTGATTTTGGTGAAGATCGGTTACGGGGAAAGGGTAGTTTACCAGCAACGTTTTATGTTTTAACCAGAGTAAACTACTTAATTTTGATAAATAATGTATCCTGATAAGAAGATCATAATAATCCACTGTAGAAACGTAGATGAAATATCTATAAATGAAGAGGCTAGTTGAACTGGTTGGGGGTAATTTTCTATAAATGAAAATTATAGTTGAAGGGGAGGGGATAATTTTTTATATGTGTACTACGTTATCGGCAACAAAGTTTGTTGTTAAAATTCCTTCCCGGGCTGTTTGGCCGTAATCCAATGTTTTCTGCAAAACCACACGTTTCGGCAGTGCCATCGACTGCCATCATCAGTGAAAATCGAGTGCGATAACGTGAGGTGGTATACATTAGTGACCACAGTACTGTGGTTAAGGCTGAAGCAATAAGTAGAAAGAAGTAGTTTCTATGGGAATATTTCATTTCGAAAATGATTTTAAATATACATCTTAGAACATGGAAGTCATGTATGGTTCTCCATACCTATATTTTTATACGTGTATTTATGCAATCTGTTAGTACATAACAATAAGCATAATTGTTCACAGAATACATGACATGAAGAGATCTAGTCCATTGACTAGTTCTGTGTATGAGTATTAAAAAGTAACGGATTATGTATAATATATTTAGAGTGTTATGATCTAAGTAAGTCCAACGGAAATGTTAAGTTTAAACGTTTTGTCTGTAGGCTGTTGCCCAGTAGATTTATGGCTAAAGGATTCGTGTGCTCTTCAAGCCGTTTCACATATCTTTCGCTGAACATCGCAATGGTTTCACTAACTGAGGGCAGGTCCAGGTCTCTAAAGATGTCTTTGTAGCTGATGAACGACGGTGCGTTGGTTATGGGACGCAACACCTTGGTCTGAAACCTTTCCATTATGGCGATATTGGATTTAGGTGCAGTTCCCCAAAGCTGTAAGCCGTATGTACACACAGGCTTGAAGACAGTGTTGTACACCAACAGCTTGTTTCGCAATGACAGTAATGATTTTCTGCCCAGGAGTGACGCGTGAGTGATGTTTTTAATAACCCACAAATCGAGCGCAGAGGTCTGTCACGTACGTTATGGGTTCAGTGTGTAGAGTGTGATGTTGTGTGATGAGTGAAATGTACTGAACAATTTTGTTATTTCTATAACTCTGTTCTATGGACAAGCGAAACTATGATAGCCAACTGGACAAGATTTGCTCTGGAGGAAAGACTGTGGAACCGAGAGGCAAATCGTAAATATAATGCAATCAATGAGTGGTCTCCCGTTTCCACGTCTCCCTAGAAGCGAGGCTCACCGCCTATAAAGAGTCGGTAGGCGTTTGGCTCGGCCGGCGTCTTTGCTTCAACGCCCATGTGACAGAAACCCTTGCTAAGTGTCGCGGCGTCCGAGCCAAACTTTTCCCATTTCTCTCGTGTCGCAGCCCCCTGGCACTGCGCACGAAAATCACCATCTATCTTTTGTTTCTCAGGTCTGTACTGACCTATGCGGCTCCCGCTTGGTGGTCACTTTTCTCCACCACCAACTGGAAAGATTCCAATCGAAAACCCTCCGTTCCTTGTCGGGATCTCGTTGGTTTGTAAGGAATGATGTAATTCGAGGAGGTTTTCGAGTTCCTACACTATCAGCCTTTGTCCGATCGTTAGCTGTAATTATTTTTGCTGCAGCTGCGACCTCCTCCTTCCCTTACCTAAGGACCATCAGCACCACGCAACCGCGTCCCCCAGTCCGGGTCAAACGGCCTCGGGCGATTCTCGATGACCCGCCATAAAGAGATCGCTAGCTTTACTATTTAACATCTGTCCCTGCCCCTGAGTTAACCTTCTGAGCTGTCCTTTGTTTCCTCCTCGCACGCCGACCGCGCTGTGCTGTTACGCCTATCGCTGGCACGGAGGCTCTCTGCCCCGCGGAGAGCGACCGACGCCTCATGGCGTCTGCATGCTGACCTTGAAACAGGTGACATCTGTAACTTGAATCGGCTCAAGCGGCAGTGCCCTAAAATCAATCAAAAATAAAGTTTTATTTCTCGCTCGCCTTCTGCGTTAACGCGTTGGCGGCTGTCCCTTCCAGTTTTTAGGAACCAGTCTATTGTACTAGAACTATGTATTCACCAGGCAGCCATTGGGCTCGACCCAGATGCTGCAATCATGCACCGGGTGCCACAATGCTACATGCTACATGCTCGCCGCTTCCAATTCATTGGTTAGTCACCTTCTGGTATTTCCTGGTTTCCGGCACGTTCTTTGCATTCAATTGACTCATTAAGCAATTGGATTCTACGTGTTTAATTATTCCAGACATGTATTTTGGGTCGTTTTCACAAACATTTTTACAAACGGTTTGGTTCGTTGAGATCGAACAATAGCCATTGTCTGCTTTAAAATTGGTATTTAAATTTAAAAAAATTGATATATGCTGAACATTTTCTTGTGTTTATATTATTATTAATAATAAAAAACTTTTAACAAGAATATATGTATTTTTATTTTGTAAATTACAAATGTTTCGATAGTAATATAGGCTAACTATCGTCATCAGATAAATTAATAAATTCAAAATTTTTAAATTAACTGTTAAAAACAGCTGTTTTATATGTAGACTTAAATTTAATGTTTTATATGTGTATATAAAATATGTTATATAATTCATTGTAAAATATTAATATAATACAAATTCAGATTCAAAAGAGGATAATATTTTCAAAATTACTAATTTAATAAAATAATAAATATTTATATTATATTTTACAATTAATTGTATAACGTATTTATATATACATGTAAAAACATTTAGTCTACATATAAAACAGCTGTTTTGAACAATTGATTTACAAATTTTGAATTTATTATTTATATCTGATGACAATAGTTACATTACTATCGAAAAATTTGTAATTTAAAAAATAAAAATATATATATTCTTGTTAAAAGCTTTTCATTAATAATAGTAATTTTAAAAAGTAGAGCAGAGTTTTAAAAATTATTCTAATAATTAAAAAATTATCTAATCTTTAAATTTATTTAATAATAAATACATTTCGTTGAGAGAAATAAGGGAAGTCTACATCTCAAGGAGCTTACTAGACTCATGATAAGCACTTTCGTTTAAACATATAAGTGGCGTTGGTATGTTTGTTTGTTAAATTACGCGGGTTGGGTTCGCTGGGAGATTAACATCTGGCTTTCATGTAGTTATTCCTGCTCGCAAGTCTGACTAGTGTTGTCATAGCCTGAATTATGTCTCTCTTAGCCGTTTGAGCTGGTATTGAATAGAAGGTTCCATATAGACCTACGTGTCCAAGAAACAGGTCTGTGTGTAGAAAGGTAACAAAAGCCAGTGTCGGGCTGATGACCAAAGAGAGAGAAACAGTTATTGAAGATAAAATATGGAGAACCATACATGACTTCCATGTTCTAAGATTTATATTTAAAATCATTTTCCAAATGAAGTATCTCCATAGAAACTACTTCTTTCTTCAGCCTTAACCACAGTACTGTAGTCACTAACCTAGTATTGTGGTCACTAACCTCAAATTAGCGCACTAGATTTTCACTGACAATGGCAACCGATGGTACTGCCGAAACGTCTGGTTTTGCAGAAAACATTGGACCACGGCCAAACAGCCCGGGAAGGAATTTTGTTAACAACAAACTACTTCTTTTTTGCCGACAACGTAGTACACATAAAAAATTACCCCTCCCCCTTCAACTACCCTTTTCATTTATAAATATTTCATGAACCTTTCTACAGTGTATTATTATGACATTCTTTTCTTTTTTTATTATGACCTTTATTTATCAAAATCAAGTACTTTACTCTTGTTAAAACATAAAATGTTGCAGGTAAACTACCCCTTCCCCTTAACCAATCTTCACCAAAATCAATAGGTCTTGAGTCCTCTACAACTCAGGCACATTTGCAAAAAGGTAATCGAATCTGTTTAAATTTGCGGCACTTATCGTTTGCTATAGTAAAAATTCCACACACACACACACACACACACACACACACACACACACACACACACACACACACACACACACACACACACACACACACACACACACACACACACACACACACACACACACACACACACACACACTTTGGAAAATGAATTTTCTTCATGTTATGAGGGTAGTACAATCAGAATTAATCCTTATCTCGAACACGATTTTTTCGCCATCACCATACTTCCATTTCCTTATGGAACATGGAAGTAAAAATGAAGACCCGATAACAATGTACAGAGACGGACTGATTTATAGGATCGATAGGTTCCACATGGCATAATAGACTTTATTGTCTTCTTCTTCTTCTTCTTCTTCTTCTTCTTCTTCTTCTTCTTCTTCTTCTTCTTCTTCTTCTTCTTCTTCTTCTTCTTCTTCTTCTTCTCGATCTGACCCTTCTGTCTTCCAGCGTTGAGTTGTTTGTAGGGGGCATCTGTTCCCAGGCTATCATTTCTTCACCGAATCATTTTACAACTACGCGGGTGATTAGCCCAACGATGACGGCCCCGTTTCCTGGGGACAGCTTACTGGTCCCTTGTTTCTATCTCTGGATCTTCCTTGCTTCAGGATCCATTACAGTCTGTGACGTCATGTTGTTCTCGACCATCACTCTACAAGGGATTGCTTCAGATTTACCTGTAGCCCAAAGCAAGAAAAAGAGAAAAATAATGAAAACTGAACTACATCATGGTCAGTGGCGTGGGGTGGGTACATAACACCTGTTGCCGGTTGTGATAGGCCTAAAACTTAACCTAAAAATTAATTAGAATATTTTGTAGTACCAACTGTTCTTTTTAGAGTCAAAATTTATTTTTAGAGTGTTTTCTATCATTCGCTGGCAGAAGAAGTGGGTCCCGGGTTCAACGGGATCTGACTCCCATTATACTTACACAGAATAATCAGAACACAATCGAATTAAAAATAGTAAATACAAACAGAGAAACACATATCTAAACGAACAAAACACAAATAGGTAGGTGGTAACTGCTGCACGTTGGTTCCGAAACGAACATAGCTGCTAACTGAGCGTTTTGCCGGTTTATGCAGCGGTAACACATTGGGTGGACGAATGTGTCCCCCTCTCCGCAGTTAACTACTACGAGGTCAATGACCGTACGCAGTAAAACATTGCCGATGTCTGAGCCGGCAACACTAGATGGTGCAACTGCCCAGCAGTTCGAAAGCAATGCTACTCTTTTATTCAAGTTTTCCTGCTAATATTGTTTGGATTTTAAATTATTCAATAACTGAAGTATTTATTCTGTGATATAATTAATATTATTTTCTCTTATTTTTAGTATTGTTGCCACCGACAACAGCGGTTACATCGACGCCACGCTACTGATCATGGCCCTGGAATACTTTAATAGCATTAGTTTCAGAAAAGAACAAGAGTTTGTTAGCCTAACAATAGCCTAACAATCTGACTGGTCGGTCTAGAAATATCCCGAATAATAGTCAGTTGAAACAAAAATTTTAAGTGAGATCCAGTTAGACTTTTTTAAGGCTAAAACTATTGAATACAGTTACTTAACAAAAGTCAAGTAACCCCAATAATAAAGTGATAAAGCAACTCGCTTTACGAAGATAATATGGTTTACGAGGCAGCATGTTTCTAAATTTTCGGATAGAAGGGGTACAGTTTAAAGACTTTAAAACTGTTGGAGAGAAGTTAATGCACCTTTATAATAAAAGGACATTATGCGCCCCTTTAATTTTTTTCGGTACAACGGGAGAAAAATAAAGAAATAAAAAAAAACAGGGCATCTGGTCATCCTAATTTAGTCGAAACCAAACTCATTTCATTCAGTAGAGTGTTGATTATGTTAAAGTATAAAAGTACGTGTATAGTTTAAGCGGCTTTTTAGACTTTTCAGTATATGATAATGATTAAGCACATCAACAGGTGTCAAAAACGTTATAAAAACGTTCTGTAAATAATTGATTTGACCCAATTTCTCTGGAATTCACCGTTTTAACTCATTAAACTAATTGAACGAAAACCGTGTGCGTGATGCCATCTACGAGTTTGACTGAGCGCTACCAGAGTAGTTTCCAACTTCATTAACAGATAGCATTTTCAGCTGTAACTTGAATGCAAGTGTCGAGCCCACAGAATAAACTATCGATACCCAACGTACCGGAAGTAATAAATACTTTGGATTTGTGTGGGAATAATTTAGTAATTAATTCTGTATTGACTAAATTGGATTGAACCTTAAAACTGTATAGTGGAATTAATAGCGTACTGAGATTATTATTGCATTATATCTCAGTACTAGAGTGTAGTGCTTATATGCTGACATAGTTAAACCCGTACGCAGTATTCGACACGTGACTGATTTTTAAACTGCAGCTGCTGTACTTCTGACACTCAGCAGCTTAGATTGATTAGTTATCAGAGTTTTGTTTATAACACATATCGCTACAATTACGTGCTAGTACGTTTCCTGAGCTGCAGAACTTGCTCACTATTTTGAAAGAAATACATTTATTACTGGACAAATTTATACAACAAATTTATTTTGTCAATTATAAAAAAAAAATACGAAAATCCCGATTAACCTATTGTTTTTTGTTTAGTAAAGTAGAACAATCATACAAGAAGGCCAGCATTTCTAAATTATCGGTTTTGTATTAAATTTTGATTCCTTTTAGTCTGACACCCGACTGGATTTTTACAATTTTTTCAAAATTTTCATCCAATTTTTGGACACTGGTGTGAAAAATGATAAAATTTCCAAAACTATACACTATATTACGGTTTTGTTAAACTTCTTAAATGGAATTTGCCATTTGATCAAACCTTTGCCCCACTTCATGGTACTAAAATCTTGAAATTTTAAAAAATATCACTACCGGTACATCATATTTAACTAAAAATTCCTTTCAACTTGATACGCCACAAATTAATCGATTATATGTAATCATTGTGATTATATCTAAATGTTCAACCACTTTTTAGCCATCGGTGTCGCAGAATTTTTAAATTTTCAAAAATGAACACTAAAATCATATTTTGATTAAAATTTATACCCTCAATTTTACACTCTATATGGAATATTACGATGTTTTCAAAATTTTGACACTTTCATATTTTTGACTCCAGCCCCATATTTCTTTGGGGGACCAATCTTAAAAACAATTGGGTTCTTAAGATCTTCACCGGTTCGACTAAAACAGATTGTTATTTGTAAACTTTGATTGTTATCTATCGACATACTGATTATAATTATTGAAATTAAGATCCGAGTTACTGGGCCGTAGTCTACTATAGTCGTTATTCTGATCAGATGTTGTTATCAGACTTTCGACCTCACCTCTGGAGACCATCTTCAGGAACACGATTGTAATACAACAGACAAAGTGTTCGTCAGTAACTAGAGTACTGTACTGTGACAAAGAACACACAGTAGGCTACTGTCACAGTACTCTACTTATTGACAGAACACTTTGTCTGTTGTATTAAAGTCGTGTTTCACTGAAGATGGTCTCCAGAGGTGAGGTCGAAAGTCTGATAACAACATCCATCAGAATGACGACTATAGTAGACCATAGTCCGGATGTTAATTTTAATAATTATGATGTCGGTCATGAAATAGGTTAGAAGTAGGTTAAGGGGACCTTGTCAAAAATTTGAAAAAAAACACATTTTTATTTTTTTATTTTAAATGATTTTCCATAATTTTCTGAACATTTTGATATTATATATAAAATATTATAATGATATTATACTTGCATGTTTATTAGCTTTTTATACCTAAAAATGTAAATACAAGTAACAGACCCGCGAATTTAATTACATTTTCATAAGTCTTTTTTATCACAATTGTTCTTGTCACAACTATTTATGTTAAAAAATTTACCTACCACTTATTAAAACACTTATTATAGGCGTAACATAATTATAGATTTCAGTATCAGTCATATTTTTTTTTGCCAATATGGTGCGGAAACGTTTTGATGGACAATATATTGCACTGTAAGTAACCATGGATTTGTTTTTGCTCTCTTGAACAATTTACATTTTTAAACTTTAGGTACATATAGTTATAAGACTTTTACGCCTAGAAGATTGAATTTTGTTCTGGTTGTAACCTAGTACAATGTATATAATGTTAACTACTTTTAATGTAAAAAATGTATTTGCTCATTATTAAACAAATATTATTTAATTAAATTTGATATATTTTTTAATATGTTTTTGATAAAATTATTTAATAGGGACAATGTTCTATAAGGGGATAAAATGTAGTTAACATTACAGAAAAACGTCTAAATTATTTGTGCAAAAGATTTTTATTATTTATCTTACATACTATTTTAGATAATGGTACCTAAAAAAGTCAGTTTTAACATGGGCGGTATAGGGACTACAAGGTCCCCTTAAGCTGATTATATTTCGTATTCTTACCATTCCAGCTTTCTTGATAGTACGATCCGTTGAATGAACAACGTCATGAGCCAGTTGGTTTTATTTTTGATATCATGCAGAAGTACGAGTATATCTGGTTTATTTATTATATTGTTTTATCTGTGTCTGTTGGCGAACAAAAATATAGTAGTCTAACAGTGTTGTATGATTTGCTCTGGACATGCCAAACTATGATAGATTTGGTGCGTAGAACCGGCGGACAAATCGTAAAGGCAATGCAATCGATGAGTGAGTGGTTTACCGCTTCCAATTCAATGGTTAGTCACCTCCTGGTATTACCTGGTGTCCGGCACGTTCCTCTTTGCATTCAATTGACTCATTAACCAATTGTATTTTACGTGTTTAATTATTCCAAACACATGCCACCACAAGCAGTCTCAAACTGTCTTCTTTGCTATCAGACCATTGTTTTGGGTCTCGCAACTTGCATAGCGTTTTTATCTAGAAACAAAGACGTAGACGTTTTTCACAACCTTAGTGCGGTGGATTGGTGGGATTTGTTATTTTGTTTACTACTTTGTCAGTTGTGTTGAGGACAGGGACGTATTTACGGGACCGGCCCCCCAGAGGGTGGAAAAAAGTTGACGAATTTTGTTATTTTCTTAACTTTTAGGCTATTTTGTTAGTTTTTTTTTCAGCTATGAATTCTAATATAATAAATACGAACGCTCTTTGTTAAGTATACGAAATGGTATCAATATACTTAGCTATTAATTGCTTTATGTTTTTTTTATATTTGCATATGTGTAGGTTTTCAAGACATTTAGAATAGTACTTCAGTGTGGTACAGGTCTTCTTAGGGTCGC
Source organism: Magicicada septendecula (assembly GCA_034769895.1). Classification (NCBI taxonomy): domain Eukaryota; kingdom Metazoa; phylum Arthropoda; class Insecta; order Hemiptera; family Cicadidae; genus Magicicada; species Magicicada septendecula. Next base: position 911,617,938 of record CM068368.1, read on the forward strand.
GTCACGTCACATTAATCTATTAACATGGGCGTTACGCAGTGAGTCCTAAAGAGTGTTGGTTGCATCAGTATAGAGACGTATTAGGGGGGGGTGAGGAACGGGACCGGACCCTCCCTCACAGGGGGTCCAAAATGTTGGCGAATTTTATTAATTTCTTAGGCTGTTTTATTTTATGTTTTCAAAATAAGTAGCTAATAGAGTAGTAACTCTTGTTTAATTATACAAACAGGTTTTTTACACAGCATTAGAGTATACGCTTTAAATATACGAAAATTAAATTAATTCAGTTAGTCTGCTAAACAAGTTTTTAATAACACGTATTGTATTGTGTTATTACCGTTTAGTTAATTGGCACTGATTTCAGGATGTATCACACGTTTTCAACCACATTAAGGAAAATATTGTTGATTAGGTTTAACTTATTTTATTATTTTGTATGAAGCCGACTCGACCGCCTCCCTCCCAAGGACAAATTCTAGATACGCCACTGGTTATGGAATACCTTTTATTCGCCTCGTACGAAATGTTTCAATACAGATGAGTCCGTGTGGCAGAGACTTAGTTGTCTGTTTTCCGTTTCTGCTTTGATCTCCATTTCCTGGATACGCTTTTCGCTTTTTACAGTAAGACAGAATTAGGTATTTAAAATTTATTACACAACATTTATACTAAAATTTTTACAGGAGAGGGATTGACGTTTGCAATGATGTCATCGCCATGTTGCCACTTCGTAACCACGTGTTTCTGTTGAATGTCACGCAAGCGCAACTTTCTTTACTGCATTCACTCAAAACATACTTCTCGCAGACAAAACAAATCCAGTACACGCAGACTAAATATGTATTCCCCTACTTAAAAACTAATCTTCGATTTCGTTGTCCATAACGTGTCCTAATGAATTATCAGCAACCAGGCCTGTCAACTAACGTTGAACCTGTTCCTACAGTCCACTCAGGAACTACAGTACCTCCAATGTCGCAAAATGCCCCTCAATCCTATAACAGTCAACAGCCAGGCAGAAATGTTAATGTTGATTTCACACAACACGGATCCCACAGCTGGCAGATGGTGAAAAAACGAAAAAGAAGTCGTCAATCTTCACAAAACACATCTGAAACACACACTCAGCTTAATGACCACAATAGATTTACGGTGTTACCTATAGATGACCCTGATGACGTCCAACCTACTCAAGTCTTAGCTCAGCCGAAAGTACCTAGACCTCCTCCTGTATACCTTCATGGTATCGTCAACTACAATGCAATGATCAATAATCTTACAACAATTTTGGAATCAGAACAGTACAGTACTAAATCGTTCGATGACAATACGGTGAAAATCAACACCTGATTCTTACAGAAAATTAATTCGTCACCTCGAGGACGAAAAAATTATTTACCATACTTATCAAATTAAAGACCAGCGAGCATACCGGGTTGTCATAAGAAACATTCATCCTAGCATCGGTGTACACTTTATTAAAGAAGCACTAAAAGAAAAAGGACACTAGGTCAGAAACATAATCAACGTTCGACACAGAGTCGAGAAAACACCCCTCCTTCTCTTCTTTGTTGATCTTGAACCTGCAGCAAACAATAAACAAATATATAGCCTAAGGTCTTTAGGTAACATGCAGATTGCTGTAGAACCACCTCGGAGAAAAAACTTCAACATACAGTGCACTCGTCAGTCATACGGTCACAGTAAGACGTATTGTAGGAAACCTTTCCAGTGTGTCAAGTGCGGAGGTGAACACAACCCCGCAACTTGTTCCAAATCTAAGGATACACCAGCCACATGTGCATTATGCGATGGTCCTCATACAGCTAATTATAAGGGCTGTGAAGTTTATCAAAACCTGCAGGCCAGAAAAAGCCCCGTACGAAACTCCACACCTAGGAGAACCCGTTCAATGTTTAGGACTATGAACACGGAACAGAACATGAATACCCGTAACGTCTCTTCTCCTACTTACGCTCAAATTGCAGGACTACCGCAACACTCAGAATCATCGCCCCCTTATGACAGCAATCTCAAACAGACAGCAAATGAGGACATCACTCTTTCACACTTCCTAACAAAATTCGAGACTATGTTCAGTCAACTCATGCAGCAAAATAGCGTCATGCTTAATCTCCTTACAACACTTGTCAATAAACTTTCTAATTAATAATGAATAACAATTACAGGATTGGATTATGGAACGCCAATGGACTCTCTCAACGCACCCTAGAACTCAAAGCTTTTCTTCTTGAAAACAGGTTAGACGTAATGCTTATATCTGAGACACACTTCACAGACAGAAGCCATATTAGGATTCCAGGCTTTACTGTTTATGATACCCAACATCCTGACGGGACAGCTCGTGGCGGAACCGCTCTGTTAATCCGAAACAATATAAAACATTATCTATTCTCTAACGTCAAAACTGCTCACCTACAGGCGACCAACGTTTTAATTGAAGATCAAAGAGGCCCTCTAATTGTTTCTGCAGTCTACTGTCCCCCAAAACACAGAATCAATGAAACTGACTTCAGCTCTTTTCTTGGAACTCTTGGTGCACGTTTTTTGGTGGGAGGTGACTTTAATGCAAAACACCCGCAATGGGGTTCGAGATTAGCTAATCCAAGAGGTAGAATTTTATATAACGTCATTAGACAAGAATCCCTGTCCTTTCTGTCCACTGGTCAACCAACCTATTGGCCTTCTGACACAAATAAAATACCTGACCTAATTGATTTCTTTTTAATACGAGGCTTGTCTCATAAATACTACAAAGTTGAATCTTGCCTTGATTTGTCCTCTGACCACACTCCAATTATTGCCACTATTAGCAATACTATAATTGAGTCTGAAAGTCTACCAACACTCACAAATCGTCTTACTGACTGGGATTACTTTAGAGAGCTTGTAAATTATAATATCTCGCTAGAACTTCCACTCCACACGCCTGCTGAATTGGATGCGGCTGTAAATTATCTCACCAGTACTTTTCAAAAATCAGCCTGGGAAGCTACACCTTGCAATACAGCGAAGAATAAGCACTTAAACCTTCCTCTGGTTGTCCGGAAGAAATTAGCTGAGAAGCGTAAATTTCGACGAATTTGGCAGCATACTCATCATCCAGATGATAAAAGAAAGTGGAATTCCGCGGCCAGACAACTTAAACGATTGTTGGAAAATCTAAAGAACGAAGGGATTCAGGATTATCTAGAAAATCTGTCACCAATTGAAAGTACTGATTATTCTCTGTGGAAGGCTATTAAACGATTAAAAAGGCCACTATTACAAATACCACCAATACATAAACCAGATGGTAGCTGGGCGCGCAGCAATACAGAGAAATCCCAGACTTTTGCCGAACATTTGGTCAACGTTTTTCAACCTGAAGCCAGCAAGAACGTCTCTTTCGATGAAGAGGTACAAAGATACTTACACTCCCCGCTCCAAATGACTCTACCTATTAAGCCTTTTAAAGTTAAGGAAATCAAGGAAATAATCCTGTATAATTTGAAAAGTAAAAAGGCTCCCGGCATTGATTTGCTATCGGGGAAAGTTCTAAAGGAGCTGCCTCACAAAGGCGTTGTACTAATAACATACATTTTCAATGCCATACTCAGACTTGAATACTTTCCTCTTCTCTGGAAATCGGCTCAAGTTATCATGGTCTTAAAACCTGGTAAAAACCCTCAAGAGCCCTCTTCTTATCGACCCATAAGCCTTCTACCGATACTTGGTAAGATCTTTGAGAAGCTGTTTGTAAAACGACTTATGCCATCAATTGTAGAAAACAACCTAATTCCGGATCACCAATTTGGTTTTCGAGAAAAGCACTCTACGGTAGATCAAATACACAGACTAACAAATGTTATCAATAAATCGCTGGAATTGAAGATGTTCTGCTCAGGTGTGTTTCTCGACGTTTCCCAGGCATTTGACAAAGTCTGGCATCTTGGACTCTTATATAAAATAAAGAAAAATCTCCCACACAATTGTTACCGTATCTTACATTCCTACTTAGTGGGCAGAGTGTTTCAAGTCAAGTACTCGGATTCTACTTCTCCTCTATTACCAGTGGGGTCGGGTGTTCCGCAGGGTAGTGTCCTGGGTCCTCTGCTCTACCTCCTGTTCACCTCGGACTTACCGTCAGCAAGTGAAACCACTGTTGCTACCTACGCCGATGACACAGCGATCCTAGCGACACACTCCGACCCCTCAATAGCATCTCTTATACTACAAGAATCATTAAACAGCGTTCAGTTATGGCTTGATAATTGGCGCATAAAAATCAATTCATCCAAGTCAGTCCACGTTACCTTCACCACACGTAAGGCAAACTGCCCTCCAGTCACAATTAACGGTCAACCAGTACCGCAAGCTGAAAGTGCTAAGTACCTTGGGATGCATCTGGACAGGAGACTAACATGGAAAAAACATATAACATCTAAGAATCTTGAACTTAATCACAAGGTCAGAAACATCTATTGGCTTATAGGCAGACAATCACGGTTAAGTCTCGTCAACAAACTCTTGATCTATAAAGCCGTTCTTAAACCGGTATGGACTTATGGTATTCAACTTTGGGGTACTGCAAGTACAAGTAATATTGAGATTATCCAGCGCTTTCAGTCCAAAACACTTAGATCAATAGTCGACGCTCCTTGGTTTGTCTCAAATAACTCTATACACCGCGACCTCAAAGTTTCAACCGTGAGAGTAGAAATCATGCGCCTCTGCAGGACTCACATCTCCAAACTAGAACAGCATCCCAACCACCTGGCAATTAACTTGTTAGACAACAGTGAAGATATTTATAGACTAAAAAGACACAAACTATTAGACTTACCATTCAGGTTTAACTCATAATATATTCTCTGTATTGTACTGTCTGTGATATCTGTTCTGTATGGTTTTGTATTCGTGTCATTCATACGTGTTAATGTCAACCTGTGTATGTGCCTTATGGGCCCAGTGTTTAATGTTTGAACTTATTGTATCATGCCAGCAGGAAGTGATAGTGTCTTTTTTTCATTTGTTTACATGTTTTTATCATTTAGTTTTGTATTTTGTTACCTCTTTAATCTATTATCAAAAACAAGAAGAGCTGTCAATGGTCAGCTCTTCATAATCCTGTGTGTATTGTCAGCCAATTTGTTAAATGTTCGCTCCGTCGAACAGCTTACAGATCTCCAATAAATTAAAAAAAAAAATGACGTGTCCGTTAATTAACTAAATATAATTATTACACTACGACTCGGAACATAAAACTTTTTATAGGTAAAAACGAAAAAGTTTTACCTTACAACCTGATCCGGCTTTCACCTTTTAAAGGCTTCTTCAGAAGTCTCGCCTTTTAAAGTTTTGTGTTCCGAGTCGTAGTGTAATAATTATATTTAGTTAAAAACTAATATTTATTCAGTTGTAACTACAGATAATTCATAAACTAAAAATGTGAATTCTTACGAGAATAATAAACGAGAATTTAATTAACGTCAGTGTTTTTTTTAAATTAACTTCAAATGTTCAGAATCTTTAATTTTTTGATTTAACGATAAATGTGACAATGTGCAAATGTGCAATAATCAACTTAGTGTATAAATAAAGTAAAAAATAACAATAATAAAAAATATAAGACAGCAAAATAAGAGTCAATGTTTTGTTTTTATTACTTTTACCATAAAAACAAAACTGAAAATGAAATTATTATTACCTGTCTGTAGTTTTCTGCCTGTGCCGTTAATCTAAAGGCGTTACACCACTTATGTCGCTACCAGAGTCACTCGAGTCACTGGATTCTGTCCCCAAATTTATTACCAGTTGTTCCACGGCGTCTTCTAATATGCCTTCGTTGCTCCATGCTTCGTCAATTACTTTCTTTGTATGCATCACTGTTTTTCTCCAATCGTCTGCAGTAACATTCGTAATGCCCTCGCTTATCAATTTTTCTACTTCAGTTCCTGTAAAAGTCTTATTATTTCTTGCTACATATCCCTTTACTTGTGCCCAAATTAACTCAATGGGGTTAAAATGACAATGATACGGTGGTAATCCTACTACTTTATGGCCATGTTCTTGCGCTACTTTGTCAATTACGTATTCCGGAAAGCGGGGTTTACAACCTGACACCAACGCTCCAATAGCTCTGCTTTTTTCATGCTAACAGTCGTAGAAATGTTATGTTCATGAAGCCAGTGAATAATTTCTTCTTTACGTGTAGCTAATGTTGGCGCTTTGTCGTATATAACCGAGTGATAAGGGGCGTTATCCATTACAACAGTTGACGGCACTGTGAGGTTTTTTAATAACGAGTCTGTGAACCACTTGGTAAAGTTTTCAGAGTTCATTTCTTCGTGGAAGTCACTCGTTTTCTTTGACTTAAAGGCATAAAAACAGTTAGGTATGAAACCTTTTGATGTCCCAGAGTGTACAATAATATATCTACCCCCTCGTCCTAAAGGTATTTTCATTGTTCCTTCCACAGTATCATCTGTCCAGCCTTTTCGTAAACTGTGACCTATGTTTACCCATGTTTCGTCTAACCAGACTATGTCTTCAATAGATTTAGTTTGAATTTCTCGTAGAAATCTACAACGTAAAGCAACTACACTTTCACTTTCCATAAGAACTTTTCTCCCCGAAATGTTTGTAAACTTAAAACCGATATTTTGCAATACTTTCCTAACAGATGATTTACTACCGGCAAAAAGTTCAGCTGCGACTATGAAGATAGAAGAAGATATTTATGCGACTATAAATAAACGACTTATGAAGTTTATTTATTGTTGGGTGCTCTTTTCTACAATATTAGCTATAAATATGCTGTCGAATTGCATTTTCTTGGAAAGAATCTAACTTCGTAACTTTTTTGTCTATATTTCTTTTTTTATTAGGTGTATGAAACTTGGGCTCTGTATCACTAAAATCAGTAAGAAGATCGTCTTTCTCTTTTCCTATACGTACTATAAGATTCTTCCCTACTTCGCATGCGGCAGCTGTACGCTCTAAAACTTTATTAAAGGAAATTAACGGCCCCCCGTTTGCTTTTTCTTTTTCAAAATATTCACGTACTGAACAGATAAGTTGTCTTGCCTGTCCATTAAATACTTTCCTTTTTCTTGTCTTGCGTACAGCTGAAGCACTCGTACTGGCGTCGGACATAGCTGAATGGATAATACTTACAATCACTATCACTTAGTCCACTAAATCCTTAAATTTTACCACAAAATCACTTCTGAATATTAGACTAATAATCACTAAATTTAAAAAATATCACTCAATCATGCAAATGCAATAAAATATGATAATATTGTAAATTTTAAAACTGTTAAATTTCACTCACATCAAACCGTAGTAAACGCACTAGGCCTGCTGTTCAATTTACTGCGCGCACGTGGTAACGCACAAACAGCGGAACAACAAGTACGAGTTGACAACGCTGTGCTGTATAGTTTCGGCCAATCAGACCGCTCTAAACACCACTTCCCCCCTCACTTGCAGACAAACGTCAATCACTCTCCTGTAAAAATTGTAGTATAGTTGTGCGATTTATAAAAATGGATACATCTAGTTACGTTAACTGTGTCTTTACTATTCCATTGTTTTTGCAAAAATTATATCCAAACTGAACCGGACGAGACCTCTGTCATTGTCAAGATCTAAACATAGATCTATCTTGAAGTAGGTTAGATGTTGTGTTGATAATTTTGTCGTAAATATTTCGTATCCCCTCCGCTCGTCAGATAAAACTGTTGTGCTCGGGGCAATGCACTCATTTATTAAAGGAATTAAATCCCAACAGATATATTTGAAACTATCAGAAGAAAACGGATATGAAGAATTTGTTTCACAACAAATTCCACCAAATACCCATTGATCTGGTGAAACTCTTCCCCTATTTTACATTCTTGTCATAAATAAAGTCTCGTCCACTTCTGACTTGAACAGTGGAGTATCTAGAATTTGGCCTTGTGGAGGAGGGGTCGGCTTCATACAAAATAAAAAACAAATTAAGACTAATTGACATTACTATCTCTAAAGTGGCTGAAATCAATCGTATTAAAGTAAACATTAATAACACTATAAAATACGTGTTATTAGAACATCATTAACAAGATACTTATTGACTGAATTGATTTTCCTATGTTCCATATTTCAAACGAGTACTAGTAAATGCTGTGTAAAAAACCTGTTTTTATATTTAAAAAAGAGTTACTATTATATTACTATATACAGATGCGAAAAATAATAAAACAGCGTAAAACTTAAGAGATTAATAATATATATATAATACTTTCACTTATGAACTTACTATTGTTACTTCCCAAACGTTTCAAGGTTGACATCAACCCCCACCACACACTCCATTCCGTAACGGTTATTCTGTAATCGGCAGTTAGTACTCAACCCACTGAAGAAGAGAAACAATATCTTGAAACGTTTGGGAAGTAACAGTAGTAAGTTCATAAGTGAAAGTATCATATATATATTATTAAATTAATAAGTGAACGAAGAGGATGCAACAACAAGATAATTTTAAGAGATTAATAAAATTCGTCAACTTTTCCGACCCTCTGGGGGGGGGGTGCCGTTCGCCCCCTCGTAAATACGCCCCTGGACGTCTAACGTAAAACAAGTTAGGTCTACCAATAACCACTTGATTACGTAACAAATGGTAGTTACACACTTATTGAAATTTCAATCAATACATTTACCAACACTGGCTTTCGATTCAACACACGTCTTTTTATTACTTTTAATGTCAAACGTTTCGCGTATGCTACAATGAGGCATCCTCAGCCGAGCCACTGAGGATGCATCATCGTTGTGTGAGCGAAATTTGTTTGACATTAAAAGTAATAAAAAGTCGTGTGTTGAATCGAAAGCCAGTGTTGTTATTATTGTTCGAAGGCTTTCACGGCCGGTGTCAGTTGAATTTAAACCATCTGCCGGGCTGTTTGGCCGTGGTCCAAGGTTTTCATTAAAACCAAACGTTTCAGGAGCACCACTGGCTGCCATCTTCAGTGGATGTATCGATTCAACGTAACGCGGGGTGTCGTACGTTAGCCCCACAGTACTGTGGTGAAGGCTGACCACTGACCGCTGACCACTGACCACTATACATATTGAAAGGCGTCGGCGGTATACAGCAGTCTTGTCTTACCCCTTTGTTAGTGGGGACTTCCATAGTAAAGATATCCTCTCCGATAATATAAATAAAAAAGGGAGATGACCATCCCAAAGTGCGCATGGGTTTTAAAGCTCGTCTGGACTGCGACCTCTGGGGGACGTCCAGCTGCTGTCCCTAACAACTGCACTGAATTGATTTTATTATGGTTGCTTAAGTAAAAAGCAGTCAATGTTCGGGCAACTGTCTACAACACTGAAATAAAAATGGACAGGTTTACTCAATTGCAACGCTCTTATATAATTGATTTTTAAACCCTACCTCATGTATTTACGATGTAACAAGTTAGTCTGACTTCTGAAGGTATAATATTCCTGAAGAAGGAGGAAATTGTCTCAGACTGCAGTTATCCGGCTTAAGCCAGTGACAACGATATAACCTTGTCACCAACTAAACACTTCCCGCTTATTCAAATTTAGATTGAATTTTCTCAACCCGTCATGCAGACTGTCAACACACACTTTATAAAGTTGAACTAAAATTTCCGACCTTAATGATAACTTTCTGCCGTGAAACAATGAAGCGACGGTTCACGGTTCATCTGTAAACACACGCGCGCGCGCACGTACGTGCGAACGTAAATTTGTCAACAGTATAATTAATTTCTGTTGCAAGTATAAAATATTTGTATAAAACTCATGTCACGTATACTTACATCTTCATCTTCGGAGACTGCATGTGTCGAGGATTAACCGATTTCTATTTAGGATTTTTGTACTGTTCATTTACATAATTGGCTGTTTTGGCGGTTATATTTCTGTTACTTACGTTTTTAACTATTAACAATTATGTTAATGTTTTCTCTTTATTATTGTTAATCACTGTTAACAATATATTTTTAAATTATTCGTCTTGTCTTATATACAAAGGTTTATACATGTCTTACATAGTGGAGACAGGTTTAGGTCAAACAAACATTTAAAAGTATTGCTAAAAGAAAGTAGGAACTGATTTAAAACATAGAAGATTTTTGGGGAAAATGTATACAGGTTATACATTTGTTTTCCATTTCCCATTCTTTAATTTGTGTCGTACTGTTACCGTCTTCTGCGTATACTAATTTGTGTTATTTTTAATTTTTCAAATAACTGAATACCTTTGTTATTTAACGAGATTACGCCTAAATTAGACTTATGAATAATCAGTTTACCATGCATTATATACAGAGTGTCCCGTGAGGAACAGGACATATTTCTGGAGAGTGAATTCTATTTCTACAAGAAATTTCATGTAAAGATAGGTCCGAAAACGATTCGTTTTCGATTTATGAAGTTTGAATAAATTAACGACTTCCAATATATTACCAGAAGGAAGCATTTCTTACATTTCTTGTTGTTTCTTCTTTAATGAAATTTAATTTTTTATAACAATCATTTGTTTTTTAATTGACTTTACATACATCAAATTTTTGTAATAATTAAATTTTTTATACATTTTGTTACAAATTTTTTGTATTAACATTTTGTATCAACCATTCACAAAAAAGGTAAAACGACTGAATGCGACAATTACCGTGGAATTGCGGTGACGAGTTCAATCAGTAGAGCGTATGGAAAACTTCTGAAGAAAAAAATTGAACATCAATACTGTGACGATAGGTACATATCATCACCGTGCATATAAGAAAACTGTTAAGATAAAGAAACCATAGTTAACTAGTACTAGTGTAAATGATAAATGAAAAGAAACTTACAAATAAGTGTGTATTAAGCAGAGTATTCTGGTTCCATGCTAAAACAAAACAATGGATGAAGAAAAATAAATGCTAAAGAAATGAAATATCGTAATTATGATGAAAATTAGAAGAAGAGAACTTAATAACGTGATAAACCCAATAGATATGGTAAGTGAGAGGTATAAACAAGTCTAACGGCGAAACAACAAATGCAATAAGCAACAAGACAGTGAAGACCACATTAATTACAAAATAACATAAATGCATGAAGAACTGAAAATGGAAATAAAAGAAACTAAACTTAAAACATGTTAATAACCAGTTAAAAAATAAATAAAAAATACTCCATAAATAATAATTTATGAGAAAAGATCAGACAGTAGGTAAAGTTATAGAAAATGCAATACAATGGTATAAATAAGAGTAAAAAATATGTGCATTAGTCTAAGGAAAAATTGTAAAAACTTATATTATAAGGGAGTGAAGTGATAAGTGTACAAAGAAGGAAATAGATGATCAAAGATCATGTTATAAACCAGTGGGGAAGGGAGAAAGTGAAGTAATGGTCTTATGTATAAACTAATACATATTAAGAACCAGTAAATAGAAGTAGTATGTGTTCAAAGGGTTTTGTATACCCATAGGATATTATGTTATAATTAGTTGTTTAAAGGGTTTTGTATACCCAGGATTTTATTATGTTAGAATTATTTGTTAAAAGATTTGTTAATTTTTCAAGAACAGTAGTTGTAAAAACTGTTCAGAAATGTCAATATCAGGTACATGGTGAAACATCATATTATGTAAAAAATCATTGTAAAGGAATGGCAAAATGCTAAGTCTATAGGCCAAAAGAGATGAGCTGAACTTAAACAACACTAAAATATCCAGAATAGTCCTAACCAAACCAAATAAAATTAAACAGAAGCCTGACCTTAAAGAAACAGGGAAGGTATTGGTAAAATTATATGTCAAAACCCACAATAGCAATAACCAGATGGATAAAGAAAGTATTAGTAGCACATCAGGCAAGCCACTGAGCTGACATGTTGCCAATATTATTGTTATTATAAGAAACTTGTGCATAGGTATTTAAAACTGTAATGTTATATATAATGTAGAAGTGTCAGACATTATTGTTAGTAATAAGAACAACCCTATTAGAACATATTAAAGTAGAAAAAAACACAATAAGAAATGTTAAGAACAATAGGTCAAAGCCTAAAAAACTCAAAATTATAAAGCTGATAAAACATATAATGATGGGCCGAAATGGGCCACATTCGGTATCAAAATACTTCTATTTTCCCAAACAACAACATCGTATAATCCAAATTTAAATTAATCTAGAAACAAACAGGGAGTAATTTGAGGTGACAAATATAAATTTTACAGATTTCAAATAATTACGGTCACGTGACCGGGGGTCAAGGAAAAATGGACCAATCAGAGATCACAAAAGCTAGGTCTTCATCGTTAGCTAAACGGATTTTTTGAATTACTCGATTGTTAACTTTCAAACTGAACAGATCAACTCCATGTAGCAGAGAGTCACATTTTGATGAATAACCAAAAGTAAAATATAAAGAGATGCAAAAACCAAAATAAGGAAAATAAGAAAAAACATTTAAAATTACACAAGCAAACCAGACTAATAGAAATAACTGAAAATCGAATGAAAAGATGATGGTCTACTAAAACTAACACATTCCAAGTACTGTATGAACAAAACGTAACTGCGAGTTGGTGAGATTGAACAAACTAATAACGAAATAACCATACCACACACAACACGAGATTCACCAAAAACACTGTTAAACCAGACACTTGCGAACTTCAACAAAACTTTATATAACAACATTGTGGACATTAAATTACTAAAATACTATTTAATTTAAAGAAATTAGTCGAAGCAGATTCTGAGGTTATTCAGATGCAGGCCGACGGCCATTTTGAACGACATTCCGCCATTTCGATTGACTTTTGGAAATAGAACTGAGAATAATAGTACACTTGAACTCAAACATTATTTTAATTTTATTATTTATTAAGAATGTTGATTAACCAATTGTGATGTATTGTATTTTATCCTGAAGCATTTTCTGATATTTCCTAACAGCTCAAAGAATCCACTACCTGATATTAAAAAATAATGTTGTAATTTATTTTAAACATTTTATTGTTCGAGTCGAGTTTGGTGAGCGAGTCGATACGGTCACTATCCCGTTCGATTCACGAACCGTTGAACTGACCCAGATTTTAAATATCATCAAATAAAATAATTTATTAATTTAAAAAGCATTTTATTTTTTTGAAAGTGAATTAAGATAAAGGATTTTCAGGTGGTAAGTAAGAAGGGGTTAGGATCCGAAATAACGGTGAAATAAATGAGTTGATTGGTGGACAAGACCTGGTGAGACACATAAAATCAGCTAGAATTAGATGGCTGGGACACGTATTCCGTATGAATGTTACGAGGATGCCCAAAACTATATTAAGTGGAACGATACTGGGCAAAAGAAGAAGAGGAAGGCCTCGAAGAAGATGGCAGCAGGATGTGGAAGAAGATCTAAGAAAGATGGGCATTAGGAACTGGAGACTGAAGGCAGTGGACAGAGATCAGTGGAGAAGGGTCGTAGCGGAGGCCAAGGCTCACCATGGGCTGTAGTGCTGGAGAGTAGTAGTAGTAGTAGTAAGTAAGAAGGGGAATACGGCGAGAGTGAAGAACAGTGAGAAATTAGGGGATAAAAACCAGATAACCTACAAGACTGAGTCGAATCATTAATCGATTGTGGAAAAACAACACAATCTATTCTACTTATAAAGAACAATTATTTTGGCGACATTTGTTAAAATAGTGCGGACGTGAACACCACTCTAATAACCGTAAACTCGATGACGACCTGTCATTACCTGATCATTCTATTGAATTAAAGTAACTAAATAAATAAAATCAAATAATAAATATAATTCAGTAAACAATAAGTTTATTTCAAAAATAATAAATAATAAATAAATAATTAAACAAGAAAAGAAAGCAATGGAGCAGAGAAAAATATAACTTAACAATACTCGGACATGGAAGCAGAGGAACAAGCTGGTTTTCGGGCGGGGAGATCCATAGATCACTTATTTTGCTTGAGGCAAATCATGGAAAAGAAAACTGCTGTAAACCAAGAAGTGCACTGCCTATATGTTGACCTTAAGAAAGCGTATGACAGTATTCCGCACACCAAACTTTGGCTGGCACTTCAACGAACAAACATCGCCTCCACTTTAATCGTAGCGGTTAAGACTTTATACAACGGATTGAAAGGGCACGTAAAAATTGGAAGTAAAGTCTCAAAAGGATTTAATGTTAGTAAGGGCCTGAAGCAGGGATGTTGTCTCTCACCGACGCTTTTTAAAAATATACCTGGTACAAGCCGTCAAAACCTGGAAAAAGAAATGCCACAAAACGGGGATACCTGTAATTGACAACACAGTGTACACACTGTGTTTCGCTGATGACCAAGTCGTGGTAGCGCAGGACTATCACGACATGGAATACATGACACGAAAACTTATAGAGGAATATAAGCTGTGGGGCCTTGAAATAAACACAAAGAAAACGGAGTATATGTGTATTGGTGGGGAACAGAAGAATTTAATTTTAGAAGACGAGCAAGAAATAATAAATTGCAGTAGCTATAAATATGTAGGAACAACAGTTACACAAGATGGTAGTCTAGATAACGCGATAAGAGAAAGAAATAACCTGGGAAGAAAATCAATAGCATTGCTGAACAACATATTGTGGGACCAACAAATACCAAAACAAAATAAACATCGTATGTACAATACAATCGTGAAACCAATTACGTCATACGGGTGTGAAATATGGCCAATAATACAAAGAACAGAAAAGTTGTTGGAAGCTACTGAAATGGATTGTTGGCGAAGAGCGGCAGGGAAATCAAAACTGGAAAAAGGAAGAAACGCCAGAATCCGGGAGATAATGGGGGTACAGTACTCTATTGTCGACGATATAAAAACAAAACAGCTAAGATGGTTTGGGCATGTGCAAAGAATGCCGGATAATCAACTCCCCAGCAAATTTTGAAATGGACACCATACGGTCGTAGGCGAAGAGGAAGACCTAGGTTGAGTTGGAGAGAAGGCATCAACCGGGCAATGAGATACCGGGAATTGGAAGAAGAATCTTGGTTAGCTCGAGACCAATGGAGACTAGGGATCAGAAGACGTAGGTTAACGTTATGAACCTATATATATATATATATATATATATATGCAATGGAACATCACAGAAAGGGTATTTATAGCTATGACTACATGCTTTTATACCAATTTATGACGTTATAGACATGTTGAAAATTGATTTTGTTAAAATTTTGTAAAATAGTTAAAAGTTTTAAAATAAGAAATGGGTAATTAACTGTTGTATGTCAAAATGCCCATAGTTTTATTTTCTGTCATGTCAAGTGTAAATTTAGTGCGCTAGTGCTCGTGTTATTCGTATTTACATGAATAACTCTGGTGTAAATTAACGTATTGAATTGAGACTTGGACAGCTCATACTTCTAAATTACCGCTCATACTTCTAAATTACCGATACGTTTTACTTATGTCAAAGACTCAAAACATATTATTTTAATATTCTAAAGAATCCTTATCTTCTGAGAGTCATAAAACTTTTAGATAAAATCTGTACATGCTTGTGCAGTCTTCAGCAAAATTGATCAGGACTTATGTCTATCTATTTAACCCATGAATCACGTGCTAGGGGATTCGACCAATCAGAGGCTCCAATTTTCATTCAGATTGGTTCATCGCGAAGGATGCTTCGGTCAGTTCTACCTAACAGCTCGGCCTTAACAGACGTTGTCTCTGTGCGAGTTTGTCGTAGCAGTGTACGTTCTACATAAGGGTTACAAGTACGGGATCTTAGCAACGAGTTGCCCGTTTGCTAAAATCTACTGGGTATTAGAACTGAAATAAATTAAATTATAAATTAAATAGTGCTATCTCGCGCTAGTCAAGATTTTCCGCATAGGGTCAGGTGTATTTACCGAAATACATCTGGGTGAAAACGAGGACACATCAAGACACCGGAAGGTGTACGTACAATACACCGAAACTGCATTAATTGAAATTACACCCATTATCGAGCCCTGAGAAACGAGATAAACTCTATCGGTGAATCGGCGTGCGTGCGTGTGTCGCGGAGAGTCCAAGTGTCATCAGTGCAGCAGATTCAGCAGGCAGTGAGAGGTGCCAGTGAAGGGGTTCCACGGTTTCGTCAAAGGAATTCGACGATCAAGTATAAAATAGACTGTTAAGAAAGAGAAACATTCAAATCATTTACAGACATTATTAAATTTAGAATAAATAATTTTTGTTCAATCACAAACCATATTAAATTTGTTTAGAATAAATACCTAACACCAGATAAAAGACTCTGATATTATTTTATTATTAATACTGTGCCTTCTATTTGTTCTGTTACTATATATATATATATATATATATATATATATATATATATATATATATAACATATATATATTTATAACATATTCTATTTTTACTGTTATATTTATAACATATATATAAATATATATATATATATGTTATAAATTTAGATTTATTTATTGGCAGTTTAAAGAAGTAAATTCACACCAAACCGAAAACCGGCTTCTTCCTCACAATCACAATCACAATGTGGTTTGGAGGCCCTTAGTGCCCATAGCAGTTTCTTTGTTTCATGACAGTTTAGGACTGCCCTTTTTTTGTGGGTGCCATTTCCATATTTTCTTGGTCCCTTTTCTTTGGGACATTCTATTTAGATGGCTCCGTAGAATTATTCAATTGCTTTACCGGTACCTTAGTGGATTCAGTATTATCTACGCCTACTAGTGGAGTAAAGATAGCTTAAAAATATGCATTATTTCGGAATAATTACGAATGGCATAGTTTTTCCTAAAACCTTTTGAAATCACTTTGAAATGTCTTACAGAAAAAAGTTATAAACTTATATTTGTACGCTAATTGTTTGTTAATTGTTTAAACAATAAAAAACAGTTTTTTAAGGCAAATTTGAAATAACTCAATGAATTTCAAAGTAATTTTGCTCAAATTGATAATATAGGGGTTTTTGAGGTCGCTGAACAAGAATATGATGTCGAAAAATAAAAATTCAAAATGGCTAATCCAATATGGCATTATTCAGTATACACTGTAATTTTGTTTTCTCAAATATTTTTTGGGAAAGCGGTTAAGGGGAGGTCCGAACCAAAAAATTTTCAAACAGTTCCTATTCAGTTAGTTTTATACCGATTAAGCTGAAAATTGGTTTACACACTCTTTATAACATTTAGAAGGGCGTGACGTTGTTTGTCCCAAAAATTTTCAAAACATTTTCCTACAAGAGGGAAAATTTTGGAAAACTTTTAAGCTGAAAATTCATTTACACACCCCTTATATCATTCTAAACAT
This sequence comes from Magicicada septendecula, assembly GCA_034769895.1. NCBI lineage: Eukaryota > Metazoa > Arthropoda > Insecta > Hemiptera > Cicadidae > Magicicada > Magicicada septendecula. The sequence continues at coordinate 911,635,292 of CM068368.1, forward strand.
CCTACCGCAGCCTTTTTTCCAAAATTTCTAAAAACATTTTCCGACAAGAGGGAAAATTTCGGAAAATGTTTTGAAAATTTTGGGAAAAACTCAACGTCACGCCTTTCTAAATGTTATAAGGAATATTTAAATAAATGTTTAGCTTAATCGATAAAAAACTAACCAAGGAAAATGTTTTTAAGTTCCTTCGGACCTCCGGTTAGATATTTATTTTTCTATTTTCAAGCATGAAATTAACTTATTTTAAATTTTCGAGTAGTGCAAATTGTATACACTTCGAGGTTTAGCGTGAAAATATAGAAAACGAAAATAAATACCTCAAATGAAAACTGAAGATTATTAGTAATATTAATCAATAATATCACGTCAAAATATTCTATTTAGTCGAAAGTATAACCTCAAATCTCGACATAATATACACTTATGAAATACACACTTTTTTCAGTAATAATCACAACTCACTCAAAGATATAAATTCGTGCATTTATAAATAATAACTATTTGTGCAATTGTTACAAAAGAACACTTTTTAAATTGAAAATAATACAAGGAACAACAAACACATGGTTGATGTGCTTGGCTTCATAAGACAAACTGTGAAAAAGTAAACGACCTACTTTCAAAATTCTCCCTTCCCTCTGTTAGACACGTATACATAGTAGCATCGCCCAGGTGAGCGCTATACTCACCGAGCAGTTGTTCTCTTAGGTTCTATCTCTCTCTAACATTCAAATATAATATTTTCGACTCACAACTATAAACTACATCAATAGGTAAACTTATATTCATATTTTCAGCAGGAAAATACATTTAAAAAATAAATATTACGTCGATTTATTAAAAAAAAGTAATTTTTTCGTATTTTATACAATTTACACTTATATTAACAAATAAAAAAATTATTTTTCGCTGGATATACTTTTTTTAAGGTCGTAGTATAAAAATATGTTGGTTAGGTAAGCTAAATATTTTTTTTATAAACGTTATTAAAGTTTATTTAACAACAAATTTCACGGATTTCGGAGCAAACAAATTTTTTTTGGTTGTTTGTAAAATTTTATAATTAATTAAATTTTTTAGATAAAACAAATCAGACCATTTTAAAGTACAGATTTCAAGCTTCAAAAAATGCACCTGTAAAGTTTTAATATCACATTTTAAACTAAAGTTGTTGGTCTTTGAAACATGACCTAAAAATTCATATTTGTAATTTTTTAAAATTATTGAATATTTTGAGCTCTGTATTTTTCGAATTAAAATTTTAAGATTTTTTTTATATCACTTACCTTTTTAAATGTCATTTCAAGAGTAAACTGTGAAAGTTTCAGATGTTTATCTTAAAAATTAAAAAAATGACAGATCTTTAATTAATTTTGTAGAAAATTCTACTATGACGTAACTTTATATACGTATTATTCCTATAAATATTTTTTTTCACGTTTGAAATCTTATTAGCTGCAAGATTCTTCTTTCGTTTAAATTTTTTTGAGCTCAATTTGATCAATTAGATCAAAAGTTATAACAAATTTAGTGTAGCGCGCTCGTGGCCGCGCGCTCCTCGAGCGCTGCACTTGCGTGTCGCCGCCTCACATTTTCGTGCGTTAGAAAAAAAATTCTGCAGCTTACAGTTTTCATTTTAGAGATAAACTTTATATAAATTTGTTATGTAAACTTGTCCATTCTTTCGAATGGCACAATTAGTTTAAAAAAAAAAAAAAATTAAACTTTTTGAGATATTCCATAAACAATGGAATTTTACAACTAATTTGTTAAATAAATAATCGAGCGTACACTCTACGGTCGGTAACTTTTTATATGTTGTTCCTAACATCCTCACAAATGTACAGTAAAAAGTTATGGCCATTCGTAATTTTTTCGAAGTAAAAATCTAATTTTACTCCACTATACTCCCGCTCGCCTTCTTATTTCATCGTTTCCAACTATACAATTTATTTTAATCTGAACGAGAAGACTAATTTGATGTTCATTTGAAACCAGATAATTATAATCAAAATGGTTAAAAACCGGGCTGTTAGGTCGTGGGATCGATTGCTATATAACAGTGACGTCATTGGCAACGTTTCGAATCCCACCCTCGGCGATCTTCTTCAGGGCTCAAAAAGCGACAGAGTGTTGTGACACAGTTACGGCGGAACTTGACCGAATGATACTCGGGTGGGGTTCGAAACGTTGCCGACTACGGCCTAACAGTCCACGTTTTAACCGTTTTGATAATATTGACACCGACCGTGTGAGCACACGACACAATAAGTCTACGTTTGACGCCACGCCTTCACTAAATAACCAGTGTCAGTTTTATCAGTCATTCGAAACACAAAATGAATTAAAAAGTGGAAAGAACGACCAAAAATCTAAACACAGGAAAACTTCAATATGTAAACACAGTAAAAGCAACGCAAAAGTTGTAGAATAAAGTAAAATTAAAACAAAACAAGACAATTTCATTAAAATTTTAATTACCATGTTATACTCGAGAAAAAATTAATTAATCTCGTAAGACCTGTAATATAACTGCAAGGAAATTCTCTGAATTTAGAATAAGAGTTTTTTGCTGTGCGCGGGCGCAACTACACGCGCGCGCGCACACGCAAACATCTTATTTATATATATCTCAATTTCATAAATCCAGTTAAGCTACACGAACATGTGTGTTTGTTACAATAATAAACACGTACTTGACGGGTTAATTACTTTATTGGTAGTGTTTTAGAACTGTCTGGACTAAAAATATATTTTCCGCTAAATCTCGGCAATTCATTAACGAGGTGCTGCCGACAAATATTCTCTGTTTGTTGGAGGACAAATATTGTTACGTAACGCGTCTCAAGTCTCCTCGTACTTACTTAAAGTTTTACACAATAGTTAATGTAAAAACGTTGTTTTCAGTTGTTTTTTTTTAATCTGATAGATGCAAACAAAAATTATTAAAAAATACTTTATACTGAAAGTATCATTAACTATATCATGAGGCTTGGAATGACGTGTGGTCAGTTGAACGAGAGAAGCGAGTTCTCAGTTTTTACTTGACCTTTTGGCATTTGTCTACCTATCTGTTTGGGGTATGTCTCGCGATAACTTGGAGGACGTCAACAGAGTTTCGTAAAACTTGGCATACAGAACCTTGTTGTTTTTTGAGATTGGTCCCTCCAAAAATAAGATGGGTGGGAGGCTAAAATCTGGGGATCACAACTGTGAAAAATCCCAAAAGGCTATGTTGGGTATGACATTAAAGGGAATTTAAACCCCATTGTGAATATAGTGTTTTTTTACACGCCAGCCGTGGACCACGCGAATATAATTTCCCTTTCTTCTCCTGCCAGAAGCCCCTCATTCGCACACTATGCGCCGCCTTCCTTTCCACTGTTCACCCCATTCTCGTCTTCTTCTCACCGCAAAGAACCTCAAGATTTTGAATTTTTTTTTTTTAAACTTTAGGGGGTTATTGCGGTGCTCCGATTCACCATTTTGCTTCAAACTGATGGGCATCCCGGAATCCGATCGCCCATCTTGCGGTGGTGCACCCGAGGTAAATTTTCTGTTAGAAGCTTTTTCCATGATATTAATTAGTTTTTAAGGGGGGTTGAAACAAATCCCAACGAAAATACAACTCCGGTTGTGAGCCGGATAGGCTTGTTAAAGCAGCTGCCCCTCACATGGGGAAACAGACGCTGACCAGAACGCCGCCCGATACGGGAACGGGGTCTGGGTTTTAAAGTTCTTCCGTCCTGTCCACCGTTGGGAATTTCCATCGAAGCCGTTGACCGGTTTGCATATAAAATAGTGTTTATTTAAAAAATAATCAATATTTATGGATGTCAGGGCCCAAAAAATTGGTGAACATTTTGATAAATTTGCTGAAATTCATGTGGGTATCAAATTAAAGATAAATTTCAACATCTAACATCTAAGTGTATATAGTGTCTTTTAAATTTTGGAAATTTAATAGTGTTTGGATGCACAAAAAGTTGAACATTTTATAAATCGCATAAATTCATGTCGGGTATCACGTTAAAGAAAATTTTTTTACTGACATCTAAATGAAGTGTTAAATTTTGGAAATCTTAAAAGTTTGGGCCCCAGGGACAAAGAGACAGCAAAATTGTGAAACCAACAGGGTGTAAAACTTAAAGGGTAACCCAAATTCGAATGTTTTCAATTTTTAGTATTTATTGTATGATCGTGTGATCTACAATTATTGTAATACTAAAGAATTAGTAGAGTAATCGAGAGTTTTGTAATTTTTCCCATATCTAGAAAATTATCTAATATCAGAATTGATGTAATAATAAATGTAGGCCTAAGTTACTTCGTTTGAAATAGTGAGCGAGTTGTGCAGCTCAGGGTATGTGCTAGTCATATTGAAATCCCGAATTCGATGCCGTAGCAGCTCCATACAAATAAAGTGCTTTTTTAATCCTCGAATTGAGTCAGCTTGTGGAATGAGTATCTGTGAGAAAAAAAACAGTTGTTTTTTAATGCAGCAAAAATGACACTTCTTACAAATAGGCTATAAAAAGAATTACACATGTACATGTACTGAACCCTTATACATTGCCATTTGTAAAATATGCACAGTGACGTTTATATTTTAAATAATATTATGTGCTACAGAATTCGTCGTCTACACTTGTACCTTCTAGCCATAGCACGTTCCAGCATATGGACAGCAACGTTTCTGGTTTTTGTTGCGATAGTCAGCTGTTTGTCAGCTGAGGAATGGTTCCACAAGCCTTGTGTTGAAGGTACCTTCTTCTTCTTGTTCTTCTACTTCTACACTTTAGGAATTAGGCAATGTGCCTGTTTCGACTTAACATTATCAGATCCATTTCTTTTCGGTCTTCCTACATCCCTCCTTCCAGAAGGCTTGTACTTGTTTATAATTACTGGTATTCTATCTTCATCCAGGCGACTTAAATGTCTCCAATTTTCCCCCGGTTTCTTCAATTTTCTCATTTAGATTATGTATATATTTAATTCTTCCCGTATATATTCATTTCTTATATGATCCCTTCTTGTGCATCCTTAACGCTTCTTAAAAATCTCAACTCTGCTGATTGTATGTTGCTTTTATCTCTTTGTTTTGTAATCCAGGATTCACTGCCATATAATAGCGCGGGAACAGCCATTGTTTTGTACAATTTTAATTTTGTCTCACGTCTCGTTTTATTTTTTCAGTGTTCTATTTATAGTTCCACATATGTGTTGAAATCTATTGGCTTTATTCTGTATATCTTTATAAATGTCAAAACTTATACGAGGGCTATTCGGAAAGTAACCTCCGTTTGACTATAAATAAAAGACGGACGTAGATATAAAAATTTTATTATATACATCTTAAAACTACAGCATTCCACTATTTTCTACGTATTAGCCATTTAAATGTAAGCATTTATCATAGCGTTTCACCAGTTTGGAAATCCCCTCTTCATAAAATACTGTCGCCAGGGATCGCAGCCCCAAGTCACAACAGGATCGTGAAGTTTTTCGTCATCATCAAATCGCTGGGACCCAAGTCACTTCTTCATGTTCATAAACAGGTGAAAATCACTGAGAGCCGAATCCAGGCTTCTTGTGTTTGCCGAACGGTGTGAGGCCGAGCGTCGTTGTGCAAAAACACGACACCAGAAGTCAGCAGACCTCGGCGATTGTTCTGGATGGTTTTTCTTAGTTTTTTTTTTTAAAGTCTCACAATACGAAAGTCGTACAAAACAGTCCGAGAAATTTGCGCGAATTGTTTAGAAAGATCAGAGATTGTGAACTGCCGGTTTTCACGGACTCTTTCATCAATTTTCTGAACGAGTTCATCACTGACTACGGATGGCCTACCACTCCTTTCATCATCGTGAATGTTTGTTTTCCCATTTTTAAACAAACGAACCCACTGACGCACAACACCTTCGCTCATAACGTTTTGGCCGTATACAGTACACAATTCACGATGAATGTCTGCCGCTGAAAGATTTTCTGCCATCAGAAATCTTATCACGGCACGCATTTTGCATTTGGAGGGGTTTTCTATGCAGGATTCATTTTGAAAGGCTATAACGAGTGAAAGATCGACAGCGCGACGTCCCCACTATGCAGCTGGAGACGTACTAAGCCACTATACAAGTCGGCACAGGAATAACGCTACTCTTCTCACTATGCGGCAACGGAGGTTACTTTCCGAAAAGCCCTCGTATCACAACCTCCATAGTTAAATTTTTTTTTTTCATTTATTTATTACTACAACTAAGTTTGGACTTATCTAGTAGTTTTCATTTCATAAAACTATCGCTTATTGTTAGGAATTATTCCATTGAATAACCCTAGTGTCTACACGCAGTTTTCACGCGGCATCAACGCTTACTGCACCAGGTCCCAAGGTTTTGTCCTTTTAAGTCTCCGCACTACGCTACTGTTATCCAGCATTTGCAGCACAGCAATGTTGTCATGATTGTGAAGTCTGTGTTCATGCTTCACTGCTGTAATTCTTATTTCTTCAAGGGCAGTATTCATGTTAAGGTCTTTATGAATATTGTCATTACGAACATACCACGGTGCATTTATTATTTTGCGTAGTACCTTGTTGTGAAAAGTCTGTATAATTTTAGTATTAGTTTTCTTGGTGCAACCCCAGATCTGCAATCCATACGTCCATATTGGTTTCAGCACTTGTTTGTATAAGAGTAGCTTGTTATGTATACTTAGCTCAGAATGTCGTCCTAGCAGCCAATACATTTTCCTGTACTTAATATAAAGTTCTTGTTTTTTCTTTTTAACATGCACCTTCCAGTTTAGTTTAGTATCAAGCCACATTCCTAGATACTTAGCTTCATTTTCACATGGGATCACCTGTGAATTGATTGTTATAGGTATTTTCGTCACTTTTTTATTTGTGAAAATTACATAGGTAGATTTACATTCATTGAGCTTCATGCGCCACTTTTTGGTCCAAGCGCTGACTTTATCAACAGATTTTTGCAGATTTACTGTTGCTACTACAACAGTTTCTGCAACAGCCATAATAGCAGTATCATCTGCAAAGGTGGCCATGGTTGTATCTTCATCTTGTGGTATGTCTCTGGTGTATAGCAAGTATAACATTGGTCCAAGGAAACTTCCCTGTGGCACACCAGCAGATATTTCCTTAAATTTAGAATAGTCGCTACCACATTTGACACGGAAGTTAAAATTTGAGGTTTGTTTCAGTACTTTATTCTCAATAATAATCTTTGAGAGTGGTGGAAATTTTCCGTAGTAAACCATAACTTTTGTTTTGTTGGTAGATATGTTTAGGTTGTAGTATTGTCGTCCCAGTTTATGTAGTCTGCACACAGATCGCTGTAAGTCTGCTTCATTATTGAAGGTACCTTCATAGAAAAAAATCACAATCTGAGAGGTTTGGGGACACAAAATGTCATCATTTCAGGAGAAGCTGCGGTTTCCAAAAAGTCAGTGCACGGTTGTCGTCGTCATCTTTAAGGCTCAGGCCAACAGGCTGTTCCAGTCTCAACGGATTCATCCGACCATCGTTAACGTGGTCTTCCCACACTTCTCTTGCCCCTTGCACGACACACAAGTCAGTGCACGGTTGTCGTCGTCATCTTTGCGGCTTAGGCCAACAGGCTGTTTCAGTCTCAACGGATTCATCCGACCATCGTTAACGTGGTCTTCCCACACTTCTCTTCCCCCCTTGCACAACACACAAGGGCTCTTCTCGGAAATCTAGTTAAATCCATTCTCTCTACTTGTAATCGCCAGTTAGTTTTGTACCGGGAGATTTTGTCATTTAAGATTTCAGCTACGCCTACTTCCATTCTAATACGAAGAATAATTATATATTATATGATTCTATGCTTGATTTGAGATCCCCACTGCTGAAGAAATGTGTCTCACAGAACGTTTTGGTTTTGGCCTACTTCTTCTTCAGCATTACAGCCCAACATAAGTCCTGTAACACCAATCACCAATCTCTCGTCCACATCTCCTACCTCAGCGTAACCCCTCACCACCATTCTCCAGCACATCATCCAACTATCTTATCCTAGGTGAACCCCTCTTTCTGCTTTTATATACAGCTGTGCCCTCAGCATTTCCTTTGCCATACGCTGATCACCCATCCGTTCTACGTTACAATGGCTAGGTCACTTACAGCGGAAAGATGATCACCGTATGTCAAAGGAAATCTTGAGGACACAGTTGCATAAAACATGTATAAAATCTTGAGGACATTGGACAAAATGGTTGAGTGATGTGCTGGAATATCTCAGAAGAATGGATGTGAGTGGTTATGCCGAGGTGGCAACGGATGGGAGACATTGGAGAGGATTGGTGTTGGAGGCCAGTTCTCACGTTGCGTTTTAGTGCTGAACAAAGAAGAATAACAAAAAAGAGAAGAAGAAGAAGAAGAAGAAGAAGAAGAAGAAGAAGAAGAATTTGCTCAGGAGGTAAAACGAGACGCATTAGTAATGTCACGACGGTCTAACTGATCGTCGTATGGTACAGTGGAAAACAAAATACGAACACCAATGAAGTCACTACAAACCAGCTTTAATTATCACAACTAACAATTTGTAATCAACTCGTACAACAATTCCAGTTAAATTTGTCCACACGCAATAATAATGTCAACTATAAAGAATCCCGCACTAATTATAACACAATAACACTTCTCACAGTATTCAAAAAAATACTCGATCCGCCTTAAGAAAATCGCTCACAGTCAACTGAACTGACTAAGCCAGACGCTCTGCTTTTATAGATGCGCAGAGGTCCAGAATAGCTTGCCCTCCTTACTGCACGCCAGCTAAGCGTTCTCCAGAGTACTTGAGCGCGGCCTTGACTGAGGGACTAATTGAGGGACGGGTGGAGGACGTTTTAGGCCGTTCCATAGGCTTCCCGTTACAATAATATGGCAAAGCTTGTTTTTTTTTTTTAATGTCGAAGAAGAATAAGTATAAAACGGATGAGCCGTAGCGTTTAATTGTAAAGTTTAATGTTTTTTGGGTGCATACATATGTAGGTTATTGAGCAGTTTTAAACGAAATAAATACATTTTTATTTTTGTTCACACAATATTACACAGACTTTACATAAAAGACAGTAGTACATCACATTTTTCTTATTCTGTATACCTACCGTACAACTTGTAATAACGAACGTACATAAAGGCTTGGACAGGTTTGTAATTTTGTAAAAATAATTCTAAATAATTATATAATTTACCTTATGTTTAAATCTAAATAATTGACTGTACCGTAATGACATTTTAAGGACCACGTTATAAATTGCCACCCTACACGCTCTTTGTCTAGTGGAAACTATGCCACACAGTTAGGATTACAGTAGACGTTATCATTAAGCTCTGAAAGAAGAATTCTGGCTGCTAATAGAAGCTATTACGGGCTGAATAAACATTTTAAATCAAGACTATTAACCACAGAAACTAAAGCCACACTTTATAAGGCATTGCTAAGGCCTGTATTGACATATAGCTCTGAGTGCTGGGTACTCAATAAAATTGATGAACAGAGGCTGTGTTTGAAAGGAAGATACTGAGAAGGATTTATGTAAATAAAACAAATTCAACAGGACGGAGTCTGTAGAAAGAGAAATAATAATGAATTATATGCTAAGTACAATGACATTACAGTTGTCCGATTTGACAAAATTAATAGGTTAAGATGGGCAGGACACGTTCAGAGAATGGATGACGAACGTACGGCATGAAGAATGATGAAACACAAGCCAGTAAGGAAAAGGAAGATTGGAAGACTGAAGAAGTCCGAGTCAATATTTTAAAATCTCTAACAAAAGTTCGTTAACTTGATAAACACATGAATTAAAATAAAGCAATACGAAAATACTTATATAATATTCTTAAATTTATTTAAAATTTGTCTATAAATTAATTCAGTTTATACATTAAATACCATTACTAAATACTTACGATAAACTAAAACTTAGCAATTAATTTAATACATTTAAATTAATTGTACATATACATATTAACTTATTTACATAAATTTTTTAAAGTATTTTATACACTGTGTATAGGCGACTATAGTACATAGGCCTAGTCTTCAAACAATCTTCATACAGTGTATCTTCACACGATGGTAATTTATACGTCATAATGCATTTGTTTAATACTTATAAAATTGCCCTCAACAGATCAAAGATAAAATTTTGTAACTCTTGATTTAAAAATTGTACAAGTTTCATTCAGTTTTAATAATTAAAACTAATGAAATGTAAGAAATTTTGGAGAGTGTGAATAGTGAAAATTCATATAATGAAAAACATATAATGAAAATTCATTATACGTACAGTATTATTGAGAGTGTTACTGCGTTGTAATGCCTTAAAAGTATAAGAATAAGGACAATAATAAAGTATAAGAGTAAGGAGTATAAATGACAGAATAATAAAAATATTTTACCCAAAAACATGTTATTGCAAGGGTTACACTATTTTACAACGCCCATCTCAAATTAATTTAAGTAGTACAAACTTTCAATTACCTTTCTAAGTATATAATGTGTGTGTGAGTAAATAATACTTTATATATTTTTTAGTTTTTAATACAAGAATATATATATATATATTTAGTTATTTATTGTTGTATTAGAGTCTTAGTGGTCTCAAATATTTCTACTAGTAATTTTATACAAACCACTATGTTGTCTTTGGTATTGACGAGCGCTTTCGACAGCCAAGCCATCTTCAGGTCATTTACCAACAGAGAAATGTGAAACACACATTTGAAAATGAAGAAATATTTAGTAGCTTATTACACAACAAAAAAAGGGTACAAAATGAGTTAACGTAAATTGTACGGCTACAAAATTGGTAATGTAAGACAACCCACTAGGGGTGGAGCTAAGTAAGACGTTACTCCGTCAGGGGGCGGGGCTAGATAGGTCCGGTAAAACGGTTGAACGGTTTCATATTTCTCTGTTGGTAAATGACCTGAAGATGGCTTGACTGCCGAAAGCGCTAGTCAATACCAAAGACAACATAGTGGTTTGTATAAAATTACTAGTAGAAATATTTAGTTATTGTTTTTTACAATGTTTTGACAGTTTTAAATTTATGTCATCATCCGATGTTAATAATATACGTAGACCAAACTAAAAACGTTTAAAAGTTAGATTTGTTTAAAATCGTAACTCATTTATAGGACCAGAAACGTATAAAGCAAATTTAGCTACACACTCAATTACAACTCATCATACCTACCCCAATTTAAATAACTTAACTTTATTAAAACATATTTTCAAAGACACATTTTCAAACGTATTAAAATAAACCTTTCGGAGAATTTTGAAATTTACAAAAACAAAACAAATAATAAATTACTAGACGAACAAATACAAAATAATACTAAATACGATAACATTTTCAAAATTATTAATTTAATAAAATAATATATACTTTTATGTAACTACCAAATTATATATTCCATTTAGACATAACCTAATTTAGATATATGTAAGCAGACGTTATAACAATTGATTTCAAATTCTTTTAACGGTTTATTTTTAAATTATACTTTTGATGATGACAGTACATTTAAAACTGTCGAAACATTTTAATAAACAATGAAAAAATATATTATTGGTAAAAAAAATAGAGTATTATTATTTATTACGAATTTGAAAAACAAGAATAATGAAAGAGAATATTATGAAAACACACACACACACACACACATATAATGGTTTAAAAAATTCCATTATAAATTATATGGAATTGAGAACTGTATAATTTTCTTTAAGAACTTTTTAGATTACGCAACTTTGAGACGATTTAAATTTCCACACTGTGGATTGAGTTTATGCTGAAAATTTACGAAGAAGACGAAATTAACTTACAACGATTAATAATACAATTCATTATCATCAAAATGATTAAAAACCGGGCTGTTAGGTCGTGGGGTCGATTGCTATATAACAGCGACATTGTTGGCAACGTTTCGAATACCATCCTCGGGGATCGTCTTCAGGCCGCAAAAAGCGACAGAGTGTTGGAAAATAAGTACGGCTGATCTTAGCCGAACGACACCCGACAACGTTTTCCGGGTAAGAGCAACCACACCCGAAGCTTGGTCTTACCCGAAAAGGTTGTCGGGTGTCGTTCGACTAAGATCAGCCGTACTTATTTTCCAACACTCTGTCGCTTTTTGCGGCCTCAAGACGATCCCCGAGGATGGGATTCGAAACGTTGCCAATAATGTCGCTGTTATATAGCAATCGATCCCGCGACCTAACAGCCCGGTTTTTAATCATTTTGATAATATTGATACCGGTCGTGTGAGCTTACGAGAAAAATTAATACAATTCATTCTTCTTGGTTTTTAAACTTAGCCTTTCTGTAACAAATCCCTTTTAGTTTTTGTTAAATGCTCGTGGGAGATTCTCGACGCGTAGAAGAGGCAGGTAGGAGGTCTGCTTCCTGCGTCTTTATTCGTCGATTGTTTCAACGACCGTGCTGAAGGTAACGGTAGACTTCTTCCTCTCGGCAGGCTCGTCTTCTGGCATCCTGGGTTCCCTGGGCTTCACGCCTCCCGGCACGGTAGGGTCTTCCAACTGTTCCTCTTGCCTCTTGTGTCCTTCGTGTTTCTTGTAACTTAGTAATTTGTCAGGGTCTGGTATGAGATCGCCTCTGACAGGCTGCGATCGTTTCCTGAAAAAAGTACAAGTAGCTTGAAGTTCGACACACTTAATGGCAAATTTAAAATTATGACTCTAATAAAATGTAGGTCTAATATTAATATAGTGGGAGTAGGGAAGATTTATAATTTAAGAATGCTGTCTCAAAAATGTTTTAAGCACCTAATAGTTCGTGTTAAAGAAAGTTATATTATGTAAAATGTAGCAATAAAATATTTACTTGCACAAGACATTCATTATTGTGTTAAAACAATATCATATAACATAATATTATTATTAAGATGAACACTTAATCTACATTGCAAAAATGACGTTTACAAAGTGTATTTTTTAATCTTTTCGTTTTTTAGGCACTTTTTTTTAATTAATGAAATGGTATCTTTACACGTTGTTGAGAATATCAATTAATCGACAATGAGAATTTCAACTAAAATTTTTATTGATTTATTCTTTTTGTAATGGAGTCTTTTTTTTAGGAAACGCTGAATCCGTGACTAGAATTGCTAATGGATTGTTAACGATCAGACAAATTCAATAAGTAAAAGAAGTAGGATTTAGTAGAAATTAAGGAAGGAAGTAGTAGTAGTAGTAGTAGTAGTAGTAGTAAGAAAAAGAAGAAAAGGAGAAGAAGAAGAAGAAGAAGAAGAAGAAGAAGAAGAAGAAGAAGAAGAAGAAGAAGAAGAAGAAGAAGACGACGACGACGACGACGACGACGACGAAGAAGAAGAAGAAGAAGAAGAAGAAGAAGAAGAAGAAGAAGAACAACAACAACAACAACAACACATTTCAGTGTACAAAAATGAGTAAAAGTGACAGGAACTTCTTTTGAACGAAGAAAACCAAGTAATTTATTTGAATATGTGCCAATATATAATTAATGTTACAAATGGATTAGCAACGTTCTACTAACTCTATAAGTCGAAATATACGAATTAAACAGCGACAGGAAAGTCCAACAAACGGACAGCACGTTAGGCAGGATTATGTTTCAATGTGTCTTCAATTGGATACGGAGATCAGAAGAAAGAACAGTGAGATCACACGTCGGTCGGTATAGTATAGAAAACAAGTAATTTTTCACGCATCTTAATGTTTCGTTTAAGCATGATGGATTTATGCAAGTGTTGCATTGCACGCATATCATGTAGGCGCGTTCGAGATAACTGAAGGAGAGAGAACGTGTTTAGTCTTACTGGTGGGACGACTTTTGTACGTAACATGCAATAACACGCCTGTGGCATAGAATATGTGAAAATTAATGGCGAGAAACTGTGCTGCAAACACTGTGTTTCCTGTTTAATCAGAAAACACTACGCACGCGCCGGCACGGTCACATATTACTTACCGTACATGTTCCGTAAGGAAATGGAAGTATGGTGATTGCGAAAAACATCGTGTTCGAGATAAGGGCTGATTCTGATTGTACTACCCTCAAAAAATGAAGAAAAGTCATTTTCTGAAGTGTGTGTGTGTGTGTGTGTGTGTGTGTGTGTGTGTAGAATTTTTCTATGGCGAACGATAACTGCCCCAAATTCAAACAGAATCAAATAATTTTTACATATGTGCCTGAATTGTAGATGACTCAAGGCCTATTGATTTTGGTGAAGATCGGTTAAGGGGAACGGGGTAGTTTACCTGCAATGTTTTACGTTTAAACAAGAGTAAAATACTTAATTTTGATAAATAAAGTGTCCTGAAAAGAAGGTTATAATAATCCACTGTAATAAGGCAGACGAAATATCTATAAATTGAAGGGTAGTTGTAAGTGTGACGGGGGTAATTTTTTGTATTCATGTTATAAATTATTTATTCGACCGAACACTTAAAAATTTTAATAATATATTAACAATTGATATCGTTCCATGCTATGTAACCACGGATACGTAAACAAAATAATTTTTCGTTTTCAGAAAGCCACAGAAAACAAACGCTGGGCGATATTCGCTTTTTTTGTGTCGTTTAAATAAAAGATAATTTAATCAAATTAATTCTTTATTTTTAAATATTAATAACTAGGTACATTTCGTATTTTGATTATGTTTCTCAGCGTTTTTACCAAAAGCATGCTGACATATTTGGTGTCGTTCTGAGTTTTGTACATATTAAAAATAATTTTATAATTAATTAGAAGATGCAAGTCATGTATGTGGTTCTCCATACCGATTTTTTTTTACTGAACGCGCGAAGCGAGTTGTCGGTCTTAATCCAGCGGTTTGGCATTTGTCTTATCTATCTATGGTATGTCTCACAATAAATTTTGGTCGCATCAACCGATTTTCATAAGACTTAGCACGCGTGTCCATAAAAATAAACTACAGAATCCTACTGTTTTTGAGACTGATTCTCCCAAAAGTAGGGTGGCTTATTTGTAGATAGGGATGTAAGTTGACTTATTTGTAACTTGTAGATGGAGCGTATTGGATTATTGTACTTTTAACAAACAATAAACTATGGTTTTTATATACTTTACAGGAATTTACTCGTACAAAAAGACATTGTTTTTGTAAAAAATGCTGAAAAAATCGACAAAATTAAACGTTTTGTTGTTTCTGTAGTATAATAATCGTGAAATTCAAGATAACAGTGTGCATGCTTAGTGTTATTGCGACTCTTTCCCCTTGGTGTCGTGTCAAGTTCTGAAAACTGTGCTTCACACAAGTAAATACACAGAAGAGTATAACTCGTAAGCACACTTCTTTTGACTGACAATCACGTTACACTGACATTACTAACAACTAACGTTTCTACTAGTAATTTTATACAAACCACTATGTTGTATTTGGTATTGACGAGCGCTTTCGGCAGTCAAGCCATCTTCAGGTCATTTAACAACTAACGATTCACCGATTCACTCATTCTATGACGTAATGAATTCAAGGCTTGGTTTGGTATTTGTCTTCTTTGAACGAAGACAAACACACAGTTGAATACAAACTATCGGAAATTTAAGTTTTTCTTTTTCTTTGACGTTCTGAAGCAGAACTTTAACATACTAAATTTGTTAAATATCATCTTAGTTTCCACAAACTAAATTTCAAATTTTTATAAGAAAACAACAGTTATAACA
The DNA here is from genome assembly GCA_034769895.1 of Magicicada septendecula. Taxonomy (NCBI): domain Eukaryota; kingdom Metazoa; phylum Arthropoda; class Insecta; order Hemiptera; family Cicadidae; genus Magicicada; species Magicicada septendecula. The sequence continues at coordinate 911,651,036 of CM068368.1, forward strand.
GTGTGAAACAATCGAGCAAGTAACATTTAAGGGCAAAGACCTGTGTTTTGCTGTAGCAGTCAAAAGTAATTGGTTTTCAAACTTTTATTTTATAATCGCAATGGATAAGACGCTGATCGCAGCGTTACACAACAATTCAATTTTTATCTCTTTGGCGATTGTTGGCGTCACAACAATCATACACAAAGCGTTTCTGTACTTTTAATTTTTCACTTTGTATTTCCTAGTGTAATTAAATATTTTAGAACTCCCTGTCTCGAACACTGCTCAATATACGTGGAAAGTTAGCATCAAAGCTAGTCTGGTGATCAACTCGCCGGTTGCAAAGCGACTCTGTTCATAATCCGCAGCAACGGACACAGGTGGATGGGCAAAGTACTTGAAGAAGCTAAATTTGAGGAAACAGGCTGTAGCGACATTGGAGAAAGGGAGGAATGGGGGAGACAGGCAGACAGAATTGTTAAATTGGAAGTAAAGTTTGCAACATGTTTGCTAGTTTTCACAAAATTTCAAATTGTAATTACAAAAAACGTCACCGTTTTCACAAACAATAATATTGTTACATAATGCGGAACGTTTTCGTGCGTTCTATGGTGTCGTCCTACAAGCTTCTCGACTAGCCCTGCCGGTGTGTGATCCCCACATGATTATTGTTACATAATGCGGAACGTTCTCGTGCGTTCTATGGTGTCGTCCTACAAGCTTCTCGACTAGCCCTGCCGGTGTGTGATCCCCACACGATTATTGTTACATAATGCGGAACGTTCTCGTGCGTTCTATGGAGTCGGCCTACAAGCTTCTCGACTAGCCCTGCCGGTGTGTGATCCCCACATGATTATTGTTACATAATGCGGAACGTTCTCGTGCGTTCTATGGTGTCGTCCTACAAGCTTCTCGACTAGCCCTGCCGGTGTGTGATCCCCACACGATTATTGTTACATAATGCGGAACGTTCTCGTGCGTTCTATGGTGTCGTCCTACAAGCTTCTCGACTAGCCCTGCCGGTGTGTGATCCCCACATGATTATTGTTACATAATGCGGAACGTTCTCGTGCGTTCTATGGTGTCGTCCTACAAGCTTCTCGACTAGCCCTGCCGGTGTGTGATCCCCACACGATTATTGTTACATAATGCGGAACGTTCTCGTGCGTTCTATGGTGTCGTCCTACAAGCTTCTCGACTAGCCCTGCCGGTGTGTGATCCCCACACGATTATTGTTACATAATGCGGAACGTTCTCGTGCGTTCTATGGTGTCGTCCTACAAGCTTCTCGACTAGCCCTGCCGGTGTGTGATCCCCACATGATTATTGTTACATAATGCGGAACGTTCTCGTGCGTTCTATGGTGTCGTCCTACAAGCTTCTCGACTAGCCCTGCCGGTGTGTGATCCCCACATGATTATTGTTACATAATGCGGAACGTTCTCGTGCGTTCTATGGTGTCGTCCTACAAGCTTCTCGACTAGCCCTGCCGGTGTGTGATCCCCACATTATTATTGTTACATAATGCGGAACGTTGTCGTGCGTTCTATGGTGTCGTCCTACAAGCTTCTCGACTAGCCCTGCCGGTGTGTGATCCCCACATGATTATTATAATAATATTGTTACATAATGCGGAACGTTGTCGTGCGTTCTATGGTGTCGTCCTACAAGCTTCTCGACTAGCCCTGCCGGTGTGTGATCCCCACATGATTATTATAATAATATTGTTACATAATGCGGAACGTTGTCGTGCGTTCTATGGTGTCGTCCTACAAGCTTCTCGACTAGCCCTGCCGGTGTGTGATCCCCACATGATTATTATAATAATATTGTTACATAATGCGGAACGTTGTCGTGCGTTCTATGGTGTCGTCCTACAAGCTTCTCGACTAGCCCTGCCGGTGTGTGATCCCCACATGATTATTATAATAATATTGTTACATAATGCGGAACGTTGTCGTGCGTTCTATGGTGTCGTCCTACAAGCTTCTCGACTAGCCCTGCCGGTGTGTGATCCCCACATGATTATTGTTACATAATGCGGAACGTTCTCGTGCGTTCTATGGTGTCGTCCTACAAGCTTCTCGACTAGCCCTGCCGGTGTGTGATCCCCACATGATTATTATAATAATATTGTTACATAATGCGGAACGTTGTCGTGCGTTCTATGGTGTCGTCCTACAAGCTTCTCGACTAGCCCTGCCGGTGTGTGATCCCCACATGATTATTATAATAATATTGTTACATAATGAGGAACGTTGTCGTGCGTTCTATGGTGTCGTCCTACAAGCTTCTCGACTAGCCCTGCCGCTGTATGATCCCCACATGATTATTGTTACATAATGTGGAACGTTCTCGTGCGTTCTATGGTGTCGTCCTACAAGCTTCTCGACTAGCCCTGCCGGTGTGTGATCCCCACACGATTATTGTTACATAATGCGGAACGTTCTCGTGCGTTCTATGGTGTCGTCCTACAAGCTTCTCGACTAGCCCTGCCGGTGTGTGATCCCCACATGATTATTGATACATAATGCGGAACGTTCTCGTGCGTTCTATGGTGTCGTCCTACAAGCTTCTCGACTAGCCCTGCCGGTGTGTGATCCCCACATGATTATTGTTACATAATGCGGAACGTTCTCGTGCGTTCTATGGTGTCGTCCTACAAGCTTCTCGACTAGCCCTGCCGGTGTGTGATCCCCACATGATTATTGTTACATAATGCGGAACGTTCTCGTGCGTTCTATGGTGTCGTCCTACAAGCTTCTCGACTAGCCCTGCCGGTGTGTGATCCCCACATTATTATTGTTACATAATGCCGAACGTTGTCGTGCGTTCTATGGTGTCGTCCTACAAGCTTCTCGACTAGCCCTGCCGGTGTGTGATCCCCACATGATTATTATAATAATATTGTTACATAATGCGGAACGTTGTCGTGCGTTCTATGGTGTCGTCCTACAAGCTTCTCGACTAGCCCTGCCGGTGTGTGATCCCCACATGATTATTATAATAATATTGTTACATAATGCGAAACGTTGTCGTGCGTTCTATGGTGTCGTCCTACAAGCTTCTCGACTAGCCCTGCCGGTGTGTGATCCCCACATGATTATTATAATAATATTGTTACATAATGCGGAACGTTGTCGTGCGTTCTATGGTGTCGTCCTACAAGCTTCTCGACTAGCCCTGCCGGTGTGTGATCCCCACATGATTATTATAATAATATTGTTACATAATGCGGAACGTTGTCGTGCGTTCTATGGTGTCGTCCTACAAGCTTCTCGACTAGCCCTGCCGGTGTGTGATCCCCACATGATTATTGTTACATAATGCGGAACGTTCTCGTGCGTTCTATGGTGTCGTCCTACAAGCTTCTCGACTAGCCCTGCCGGTGTGTGATCCCCACATGATTATTATAATAATATTGTTACATAATGCGGAACGTTGTCGTGCGTTCTATGGTGTCGTCCTACAAGCTTCTCGACTAGCCCTGCCGGTGTGTGATCCCCACATGATTATTATAATAATATTGTTACATAATGAGGAACGTTGTCGTGCGTTCTATGGTGTCGTCCTACAAGCTTCTCGACTAGCCCTGCCGCTGTATGATCCCCACATGATTATTGTTACATAATGTGGAACGTTCTCGTGCGTTCTATGGTGTCGTCCTACAAGCTTCTCGACTAGCCCTGCCGGTGTGTGATCCCCACATGATTATTGTTACATAATGCGGAACGTTCTCGTGCGTTCTATGGTGTCGTCCTACAGCAACTCGACTAGCCCTGCCGCTGTGTGATCCCCACATGATTATTGTTACATAATGCGGAACGTTCTCGTGCGTTCTATGGTGTCGTCCTACAAGCTTCTCGACTAGCCCTGCCGCTGTGTGATCCCCACATGATTATTGTTACATAATGCGGAACGTTCTCGTGCGTTCGATGGTGTCGGCCTACAAGCTTCTCGACTAGCCCTGCCGCTGTGTGATCCCCACATGATTATTGTTACATAATGCGGAACGTTCTCGTGCGTTCTATGGTGTCGTCCTACAAGCTTCTCGACTAGCCCTGCCGGTGTGTGATCCCCACATGATTATTGTTACATAATGCGGAACGTTCTCGTGCGTTCTATAGTGTCGTCCTACAAGCTTCTCGACTAGCCCTGCCGGTGTGTGATCCCCACATGATTATTTATAAAATTATTTATAAGTTATAAATTTTATATTACAGAAGCGTGCTGCAATCGCTATGAATCGGCGGGGATGAAGCGTTTCGTTGAGTACTGTAGGGCAGAACGCGATGCGAGCCTCACATACACCTTTTTTCTTCTAATTGGCTGTTGGTGCAATTTTTACCTGTACGTGGTACTTAATGAATTTATAAGTACAGGTAGTATCGCGGGACATCTTTAACCTTCACCACAGTAATGTGGGCCTGACGTACGACACCCCGCGTTAGGTTTGACTCGAATACATCCACTGAAGATGGCAGCCAGTGCTGCTACTGAAACGTTTTGTTTTATTGTAAACTTTGGAACACGGCCAAACAGCCCGGTAGATATTACAATACAATATTGGGCACAGTTACTATTGTTTATAGTCGTCAAATTGTAACATGTGAGTTTCTTGTAATTTAAAATAATAATTATTTCTTTGAGCAAGTTCTGAGTATTATTTCACCTGTCTCTCTCTCTCTTTCTTTCTTATTTTAATTATAAAAATATATTTACGTGTAGCAGCAAGCGTAAAATTACGGGCTTTATAAATACAGTTTTAGTTCAAGGAATCGCACGTAGATAAAACGTGTGCAAAACAGAAGCGAAGGTAAACAGGCATAAATTATTAGATAACGGAGAAGACACTTCTTAGCACTGTTGAAACAAGAACTGGAAATAACCAGCTTCTCAACGGCGCCATTATTACAACGATGTCGATGAGAGGAAATTCGTGTTCAGAATAAAATGCCGACCACGCTTTCGATACATATACGTGCTTCCGGCCTTGCGTTCGACACCCCGACGTGCTTTTCTGCATTCCTTTCTCCTAACGTTAATACAGCTGGCATAATAATTATTGAAAGACTTTATACGCAATTAAAACAAATTTCTTATATAAAAATGTAAATTATTTAAATAGAAGGTCAGACCGACTCTAATTTTCGTTTCTTATTTAATTTCTAGATGAATTTTGATAAATTTAAGATTAATTAAAAAATTCCTGAAGCCGTTTTTTGATAAAATGAAAAAGTTAAAAACATGCTTTTTTTATGTGCTTTAACATTGGTTTGCAGCCATTCGGTTTTAGGTTTCTCAGTATGTAGTTTCAACCGATGCTGAATTTAACCGTTTTAATGTTTCGTAAGTTGTTATATGTTCCCAGTTCGTCCACGTGTCTGTCTTCAGTTAGATATGTTCTATAAGACAATCATAGCCAGTAATTATTCTCAATGTCACAATTCTTTTATTTCTTGGATTTTATGGAATCGCTTTCTGTTTCGTGAGAACGAAAATAATCTCGAAACGTCGTTGTTTTATCTTACTCACATTTTGGCAGATTATAATCAAACTATTTCCTTATCGAAAACAAAAGTTATGGTTTCGTCTAGGGCAAATCATATTAGAACAAAGATTGTCATACAGGACTCGTCAATAGAACAGGTGCCAGATTTCAAGTATCTAGGGTGTAGCATCATGTACCATGATGATAAGGAGATTCAAAGCAAAATTAGTCTCTTCCAGTCGCTTTGTGGCTGTATCATTAAACGCTTAAAGAAGAAAACAAGGAAAGAGACGCAATTGAAATAATTCAATGTGGCCTAATGGCCACACCTCAACTATTGTATGGTAACAAGACTTGGATTAGAAAGGTTAAAGATACCGGTATATCTAGAATACAAGGAGCAGAAATGAGGTTCTACAGGACTGTACAGGGTTGTACTAGGAAATTCCAAACGTGCCCATCCATTACAATTGTTCCCCTCTATCTATTCTTCTATGAATCTTTTGGTTAGGCTCTCGTGGCTTAATATATGTCCAATGAATTGAGCTCTTCTTCTTTTTAACTGTTTTAGAACTTCTCCAACTCTGCAAAACATCTCTTTATTCTTCAGCTTCTCCACCCAGCTTATTCGAAGAGCATCCTTCTATGAAACCATCCCTCAAAAGGATGCCTACAAGTTTCTTCTTTTCTTTTGCTGCATTTGTTCAATATTCACTCCCAGACAACTCTACGCATAGTTTTACAGAAGATTTGCCTCATCTTCAAGCTGATCTTCTTTGATGTGAATAGGGAAGATAAACAGCTGCAAAGTGGCAACTGGAAAATCGCAAGTTATAGACATAACTCCTTAGAGCCGAAAACCGAAAAGCTATCAAAGAAGAGAAGAAGAAAGCTCATACTTAGTTTAGTGTAGGCTTCAAACCCCTGAGCTGAAGCATAAGAGTTGTTAATTGTGTGAAGTCGACTGTGCACGATCCAAACGTTTTAATTGTCCGCAATAAAATTTGCAACAAAAAGCTGTTTTTCCTTAACAGTCTGTAACAAACGACAGTAAAACTTTATGACTGCGATGTTGTCGGCATACCGAATGCTTTACGCGTGACGTCATACCTGACACATTACCATGTTAATGGCCCGTTAACTACTAAGGTTGGTATTCTCGTGCGGACGCTGGTACAGAGTATATCACAAACATTCCGCTGTCGAAGCTGATCAGTTGTCACAGCCCAATATGATGTAACTGACGACTATCTGACTTTCTCGTTTCTTAATTTAAATGACGAAAATCTAGCGCAGAGCGCGACAATTTAATAAATACAGTTGAAAATGCATGGAGGTAGATTGCCACACCGTTTTGAGTTCTACAAAGTTATGGCAGTCTCTGTACTGTACTATGGGTGTCCTATGGGTGTATGGGCAACAACCAAGAAACAAGACAGTAAAATACAGGCCTCGGAAATGGCGTTCTTAACAGGAGTTAAAAGGTGTTCTAAATTCTACCCGAATAAAGAGCGAAGTCATAAAAGAAGATTTACAAGTTATTGATGTGAATGGAAAATTAAAAGATTATAAAAAACGGTGGAAAGAACGCTTAGAAAGAATGCCAGATTCCAGACTGGCGAAACAAGTCTGGAAATACAAACCTATAGGACACAGGTGTGTGGGTAGACCCAGGAACAGATGGCTGGAGGATCTTCGAAGGAAGAACAGGCGGCGTCTTGCCTATGCCGTGTTGTGAAGATGATGATGGTGTACAAAAAGATTCTTGACCATCTGGCGATTGCAGCTTTTAATTTTAAAACAGCTGATTTAAATAATTTGTTTTCATGTACAGATTGGGCAAGAAACTAAATTTTACTAAAAACCTTTTTAAATTTTCCAACAGGATAAAACGTACAGAGTATAAATTGACAATGCACAAATTAACAGAGAAAAAAATTAGGTTTTGCTTCAAAACAGGTAGAGACAGTTATAACATTTGTTTTTTTTTTTGAACTTGACACGAGTCACGTGTATTTGATTAAGTACTTTCAGCCGGCAAAATCTCTTTCATGTTTTTTTATCAGTAATTGATTACTTGCTTACTGATAAAGTTTTAAATTTACTTGAATTTACACAAGGTCGGAAAAATTTTGTATGAGCTAATTGAAAACGATCAAACAAATATGTCAAAAATTATACATTAAACTATTAGTTAAAATTTATATATTGTTATTTATAATTTGCATCAGGGGTCCACATCTTGTGGATACGGGTTTGGCAATCCCGATGTGCCCCAGCTGGATTCTCACTTTGCTTCAACTTGTCTTTGGTGAGATCTCTTCCTTTAGTCTTTTCTGTCTAGTCTCTCTTGACTGCCTCTTGTTCTTTTCCGACCCCGACGCTATTAAAGTAATCGAGGGTTAGGGTGTCTTCCTTTTTCAATTCTAATTTCTTAATTTTGGGTGGCTTTGGATCTTAAACTGTTCACTGATGGTGATAGGTGAGCACTGGAAATACCAAGAAACGTTCAGTATCAGAATAACTGATACAGAGCCACGAAATCCTATCTCAGAAAGAGAAGGGTGAGGGCAAATGTCCTGCACCCCAAAAACAGGGGCCTTTCGGCTAAGGTATGGTAACCCTAACAGAAGAGTCCTGGTCCTCCTGGTACAGGGTTGTGCAACAGCCCAGTAACCTGTTCTTGTAAAACTTTGAAATACTTGTAATATCCAAACCAGCCTCGGACTATAAAGCCATTGGTAGAACAGACGCGGGTCGTAGGAGGATGAGATGGGTGCCGGAACAGGTTTATATAACCTAATCCTTGAAGAGGAGAAGAAGTTATTTATAATTTTGTGTTAAAATGAAGTTTCAATATTTCTCGACTACTGGGTGTAGGGCGGTAAATTCCTTGTTTGTTCTTTGTAACCAACCTTGTAGGGAGAGAGAGAGAGAGAAAGATTACATATAACGACTGAGTCTGGGAGTCTGGAAACGCTGGTTAAACAATCACTGTTAACCGACCTACGATGATGAAGTGGACAGAAGTCTAAAGTAAATTATAGTTTCTCTTTTGCAATACTCCAAACGTGATAACAAGAAACGTTAAGTGAGCGGGTGAATAAGACAGTGAAACTACAAAACTAGAATACTGGTGTAGCATTCACCTTAGTCTATTGTTTCAGCCTAGCAGGTAGTTATCTGATAAGAGTAGACAGTTTGATTGCTCAGTTATGTAGTTAGTGTTTTACAACAGTTGGTTGTTGGTTAGCGTATCACGCTTTGGCCGTGCGTTCGATACCGTACTGCCTTATTTACAAGGTTAATGTCGACGTACTTGTGGAAACAAAAACTCTCTATGCTTCACAATTGAGATCACTCAGCGAACAAATTACGTCTGGCGGCTTTTGGATCAGCAAACCTTGATGGGCAACATAAATGTTAATTTTACTCATATCGAATCGAACCTTTAACCTTCCTATCTGTCTTTATGAGTATATGGGTATCTTTGTGACCGTACTTCCGTGTGGTCTACCCTCTGTATATCATTTCTATATAAGTAACTCGATCAGTTTCTTGCAGTATTGAATAATATTATATATATTATCAAATATAATTTATTCTGCAAGTAGTTGTAACGTATCTTTATTGCTTTAGTTCACCTGCCGTACGTTTCGCTGAATATATTAGTATTTTCAGAGGTTGTAAACTAATTAAATTTTCATCATCACCATTCAAAGGACTAGGCCTTAAACCTGTTCCGGAACCCATCTCCTCCTCGATCTACCGACGTCTTTCTTCCCAGTAGGGTGATAACAGGGTGGTTCCAGAGCAGCCACAGGTAGACGGATATCAGGCATGCGATTCAAGTGTTCACACCGTCTCCTTCTGCGGTCTTCAATCTTCTGGTGCAATGATTCAATGTTTAAATCGCGTCTAATACGCGATCACAGCTATCAGAAAGTTCCCGGACTAGGTCTAATAAATTCTTTTTGCTTACCTAGGCCATTAATGGCTCCCATCTCCTTCAAAGTAGTCTCCCTGCGAATTGATACAACGAATGCAGCGTTGTTTCCATGCCTGGAAAGTGTCAAAAAAAGTCTTTTGCTGAAGGCTGTCAAGCACCTCCTGCGTTTTTGTATTAATGTCTTCTACAGTGTCAAAACGGTGACCTTCCATGTGAATTTTTATTTTCGGGAACAGAGAAAAATCACAGGGGGCTAAATCTGGTGAATATGGAGGGTGTGGGACGGTGGCCATATTATTTTTGGTCAAAAACTCTGTTGTTTTCAGTGAAGCGTGAGCAGGTGCATTGTCGTGATGCAACAGCCAGTTTTGGTCTTCCCACAATTTGGGCCTTTTTCGTCGGACATTTTGTCTCAGCCGCCTCAAAACGTCACAATAAAATCTGAGTTCACTGTAACACCAACTCGCGAATGGAAAATGCCTTTGATGTCGAAAAACACAATGAGCATGGTTTTTGTTGCACTTCTGACCTGCCGTGCTTTTTTTGGTCTCGGTGATTGTGGACTTTTCCACTGTGACGACTGCTGTTTTGTTTCTGGATCATAACCATAAAACCAGCTTTCATCACCGGTTATGACCCTGGAGATGAAGGTAGGGTCATTTTCAGACGTTTCTCTGAGTTCACTGCACACATCAACACGGCGCTGTTTCTGATCCACAGACAAAAGTCGAGGGACGAATTTCGCAGCAACACGACGCATGCCTAAATTTTCAGTTAGAATTTCTTGACAGCTTCCATAGCTTATTCCGGCACTTGTACACAACTCACGGATTGTTTGACGACGGTCTTCGTGAATGAGTTGTCGAATTTTTTCAACATTTTCATCCGTTTTGCTCGTGGAAAGTCGTCCTGAACGGTGATCATCTTCAAGTGACATTCTGCCGGCCTTGAAACGAGCGTACCACTCAAAAACCTGTGTTCTGTGTAGGGAATGTTCTTCAAAAGCTTCTCGAAGCATTGCAAAAGTTTCAGTAGGCGATTTACCAAGTTTAAAACAAAACTTAATGCACGCGCGTTGCTCGAATTTATCAGCCATCATAAAATTAGCAAATGAACGTTAACACACGATTAGAAAACGCAACGCGTAGACCGAACACAACCTCACAATGCAACGAAACTCGGCAGACTGACTCATTACGTATTACGGAATCGGACACTGGGATGCCAGGTTGTACAGTCACGTCCAACAGCCGTGCCAAGTACAGTCCGGGAACTTTCTGATAGGACACCCTATACTCGTTCCTTTGCCGATCCAAGAGAGAACAACCTAGCGTCCCACTTAGAAATTTCATTTCGGCTGCCTGAATCCTCTGCACGACCCTTTTGCCAAGAGTCCATGTCTCACTAGCATAAAGGAACGTGGGGGCAGCCACAGTTTTATAAAATGTCATTCATCCTTCCGTGTTTTATTTTTCAGGTACCTATGAATCGTTCCACAGATGCGTCTAAATTTTGTTACCACGAATTAAATTTTACTACTGAAAATAATAATCCATTTACAAAACGGGTAAAACAGTAACGGATACACATAAGAATATGTTTCGGGAAACTTTTTGTTTTTATCCTCAGCCTTTTTAATTTTGAATCTTGTGGAGTACTTGTGTGTTGATTGGTTGTTTTTATGGTTTCTTGTTGTTTTTTGGTATTTTACATTGGTATTATTGTGTGTGATTGTGGTGTATATATTTGTATTTTGTGTATTTTCGATGTTGAGTGCTTTGACAACTGTGTAATGTTTTGTATTGATTTGTATTTGTTCAGGTATTAGTTTGTTTTGTGTTTGTACATTTGTAAATTTTCCCAAATGTTCATTGTGGTGCATTTGTGTTTTATTAGTGTCATGTTGGTTATGTCTGGGATTTGGACATGAATTCCAAAAGTCTAGAAAAAATTATCGTTTCGGCAGTGCCGTCGACTGCCATCATCAGCCACTAACGTGTACCACCTCACGTTAGCGTAACTCGATTTTACACTGATGATGGCAGTCGACGGCACTGTCGAAACGTCTGTTTTTTTTTTTTGTAGAAAACAATGGACTACAGCCAAGCAGCCCGGGAAGGAATTTTAACAACAGAATGGTGAATGTTTGAGACAGATGAATTGTTTGAATCACAGGTATTGTCAGTCGCGTTGTGGAACAAGAGGAGGGTGTTACAGAAGGCGTATGAACAGACCGACAGGAAAACAAAAACTAATGGCCAAAAGCAAATTGGATCAAACGATAAGTGATGTGTGTGTTGTTGCGCTTACCTTGGCTTTGGTGATTTCTTATCGGCTCGCGGAGATAGCGTCGACGTGTGGGTGTTGGTAGCGTTGTGTGCGCGTTGCAGAGGTACAAACGCAGGCAGTTCAGTCGTGGTCGTCCTCTCACTGCTTCCGCTTTCTGATTTCCTTAAACGAAATACAAAACACGCTTTTGTTACATTCCGATAATTATGTAAATGTTTACGCACAGACAAACATTGATTAATTCGTAGTTTTAATGCAGAATAGTTCATGTAAAGGCATAGGAAACTGGAAACTATTATAGCTTTCGAATACTATCTTCTTCTGCTTTTTCTTCTTCTTTCCTTTATTATTCGTTTTCGAACGTGGCATGAGTCGCTGCATTTACATACCTACTAGCCTACTAGTGGAGCTTCTGTGTTGTCAGTCATTAAGATGAAATTTGTTAAGTTTTTTTTTTGAAAAAAAAAGATATATTCTTATCTTTTGTGATGAGAAGAAAAACTAGGGAAGAAGTCAGCCGAAGAAAAAAATGTTGGACGATAAATGTGCATGATGACGATGGGACGTGGGAGGTTATCGGTAAATTATTGTCATCGAGTTTGGTGTTGGATGAGAGGAACCTACCTGACGCCGGTAGATATTGTCATCGAGTTTGGTGTTGGAGGAGAGGAACCTGCCCGACGCCGGTAGATATTGTCATCGAGTTTGGTGTTGGAGGAGAGGAACCTACCTGACGCCGGTAGATATTGTCATCGAGTTTGGTGTTGGAGGAGAGGAACCTGCCCGACGCCGGTAGATATTGTCATCGAGTTTGGTGTTGGAGGAGAGGAACATACCTGACGCCGGTAGATATTGTCATCGAGTTTGGTGTTGGACGAGAGGAACCTACCTGACGCCGGTAGATATTGTCATCGAGTTTGGTGTTGGAGGAGAGGAACCTACCTGACGCCGGTAGATATTGTCATCGAGTTTGGTGTTGGAGGAGAGGAACCTGCCCGACGCCGGTAGATATTGTCATCGAGTTTGGTGTTGGATGAGAGGAACATACCTGACGCCGGTAGATATTGTCATCGAGTTTGGTGTTGGAGGAGAGGAACCTGCCCGACGCCGGTAGATATTGTCATCGAGTTTGGTGTTGGATGAGAGGAACCTACCCGACGCCGGTAGATATTGTCATCGAGTTTGGTGTTGGAGGAGAGGAACCTGCCCGACGCCGGTAGATATTGTCATCGAGTTTGGTGTTGGAGGAGAGGAACCTACCCGACGCCGGTAGATATTGTCATCGAGTTTGGTGTTGGAGGAGAGGAACCTACCCGACGCCGGTAGATATTGTCATCGAGTTTGGTGTTGGATGAGAGGAACCTACCTGACGCCGGTAGATATTGTCATTGAGTTTGGTGCTGGATGAGAGGAACCTACCTGACGCCGGTAGATATTGTCATCGAGTTTGGTGTTGGAGGAGAGGAACCTGCCCGACGCCGGTAGATATTGTCATCGAGTTTGGTGTTGGAGGAGAGGAACCTACCTGACGCCGGTAGATATTGTCATCGAGTTTGGTGTTGGAGGAGAGGAACCTGCCCGACGCCGGTAGATATTGTCATCGAGTTTGGTGTTGGAGGAGAGGAACCTACCTGACGCCGGTAGATATTTAGCTGCCGAAGCGTTGTGGAAAATGGCAGGCACAACCCGGAAAAGGACACATCATACCACACCCGTGAAAATTTTGGGATTACCTCTTCATCCTCTTCCACTCAACCATTGTAATTCACAAAATAATAAAATGTATTCTTGTACAAAAATGATTAATTATAATTCATATTAAAGCCTATTTACCTTGCTTATGGGTAATTTCGTATAGGTCTGTTTTATATTCGTTTTTACGTTTGATATCATTAGCAATTCTGAGTAGGTTCGGACAGGCTAAAGTTGCATTTAACAGTGAATGGAAATTACTGACTCCTAAAGAAACAGCCCTGGAAATAAGAAAGACGTCCCTGAAGAGTTAAGTATGGAACATAGCTCTATATGGATCTGAGACGTTGGCAATTGGAACAGAGGAAAAGACAAGACTTGAAGCACTGAAATGTGGTGCTGTAGAAAGTTACTGAAAGTAAGATGGATCGACAAGGTTAGTAACGGTGAGATTCTGCCTAGAGTAGGAGAAACAATACGTTTTTGAGTAAAACTTTGTGAAGCGAACAGATCAACTTATTAGCCATATTATGCGTCACGAGAATTTGATAAAAACGATAATATAAGGTTACACTGAAGAGAAAAGAGGAAGAGGTACACCAAGACTGCAATATATAAAACGGATTATAGGTGAGAGATAAATAAATTTAGGAATATTTGTTATACGATTCATAGAAATCTTAGAAATAAAACAAGACACAGCACAAGGAGCAAACTTTATAATATTTTTTTTATATTTTTTATATATTATATAAATTGCAGTTTAATATTTACAGGAAACCTACAGCAACTGATACAGTTATACATGCCACATCTTATACATCTTATCATCCACTGTCCCAAAAAATGGCCGCTTTCCACAGCATGATTAAACCGCCTTCTGTCATTGCCCCTCAGTAATGAGTAGCCTACTACTATGATGAACTGAATACCAATTGCAATCACAAATGGTTACAAAGAAACAATAATAAATAGTATCCTCAAAAGACATAAGAAACGAAAAAACACTGACATACTTAGGGCACCTGTGGACAATACATATAAATACATCTCAACGCCATACACGGCCGTTATGCCTAGAATTCTAACTTCAATTTTAAATAAGACTAATAATATTATTATCACTTATAAAACTACAGACAACATTTAAAATAATCTTCGTGTTCGTGAACCAACAGCTCTTGAAACTAAAACAGGGATTTATAAATTGGTATGTGATGATTGTGATGCCTTCTATGTGGGCCAAACGGGCCGAAATTTTCTAAAAAGATTCACTGAACATAAGCCACCTACATACTTTCACAACTTAGAAAACATCAGATCTAAATTTGCTAAGCATCTTATCGCTGAGAATCACAACTATAGGCCTACTGGCTTTAATACTAACCTAAAACCCCTTCACATTTGCAATAAAGGGCGTTATAAGAACGCCCTCGAAGAATTCGAAATATATAAAGCATACAATAATGCCGATACCAGGCCACATGTTTTGAATGATCAGCTGCATTTTAAATCAAACATCCTGTATGATACTGCTTTGCGGTATCTGCTATGATACGAGTTAGATATGAACCAGTGCGCGGTCTGTCGCCGTAAGGTGTACACCTTGAAACCGTTGTGCGCGCTATTTGTATAGTGTATTCTTATTTTGTTTTATTTATAATGTGGATTTAATATTTTTGGAAATATTCGACAACTATGCCATCGCACGATGGGATAAGAAGACGATTTTAAATTCTGATGATGGGACAAGGTCCCGAAACATGTAAATTTTAACGTGAAAATACATTTTGCTATAAGTCACAGACGGTAAGATATACATTACTTACTTGATAAACTTTATAAGACAATTGCAATACCCACAATGATTTATGCAAGTGAGGCGTGGATCATGACAAAAAAGAAAAGCGGCAAGATTCAGAGTGCTGAAATGCAGTTTCTTTGAAATACTTTAAATTATACATTGCAAGATAGAATAAGGAATGAAGATATCAGATCAGAACTCGAAGTAAAAGATATAAATGAAGTTATTTTAATTTACAAAAGACGATGGGATCATCTGCAAAGGGTGACAGAGGATCGATTACCGAAAGCGGCACTAAACTATAAAGCCATTGGTAGAAGAGACGAGGGTTGTCCGAGGATAAGATGGTTGCCGGAACAGGTTTATATAACCTAATCCTTGAAGAGGAGAACAAGAAGATTATTGTTGATGTGAGTTGTAATTCCTGTGAGGAGATGAAACGGAAAGCACAGAGAAGATCGGTGTGGAGAACTGCTATAAACTAATCTGCGGTTTTCTACCTAAAGAAGAAGAAGAAGAAGGTCATTAGGAAATCGCAGGTTTTTCAGGAACTTTTACGCACATTAACGCATAGTTATTATAACATAAATTTATGAAAATATCTATTGTTCGATTGAAAATTTTAGGCTATATTGTGTTGCCTGTATGTCTTCTTGTAGTCTCACAGGACTTGAAAATGGTGAAGACACCTTGCTCTTGTTTGGCTGAACAAGTTCAAATAAAAACGATGTACAAATTCAGACGAAGATAATCTAAATATACGTTTGTGCCATCAGCGAAGAGCATTACAAATCTCCACTCTGTCGAATATAGTGAAGACCCATCGCACCCACCTAACGATACGTTATTAACCGGGCAACGTTGAAGATCACTCGGTCATTGCAAATTATACTGTACAAAGGTCAATTGATACTGTACCGGAGTATCTGAGTCAATGCTTTCACTCCTATTACGGAAGGCTTTGCAATTTTATTACAGTTGTTCGTAGCCAACTCGGTTAAATTATATACGATACCGAGTCTCGGCTGAATAACTAAGGACGCAAGGACAGGCGCAGACAATGGCAATCTCGATATGTAGGTCTGAATGTTATTATATGTTGCATCGCGGTATTATTACAGAACACACACATACAAACTAAACTCGCCAAATTACGGGATTCAGATTACCCGTTTCTGTTTTCGTGTGGGGCGCATATGTTGTCTACTTGATTGCAAATGTTTACCAAACTTTTTCAGTCTACGTATGCATTAATTCTAGAAGTACAGTTTAGTATACAATAACTTGAAATTGGAATGGCAATGTGTTTTTAAGTCATCATCCTCTCACACGGCATAGGCAAGGTGCTGCCTGTCCCGCCTTCAAAGATCTTACAGTCATGTCTTCCTGGGTCTACCTACAAGCCTGTGTCTTATAGGTTTGTATTTACAGACCTGTTTGGCCAGTGTGGAATCTGATATTCTTTCTAAGTGTTCTTTCCATCGTTGTTTGTAATCTTTTAACTTTTACATTCCAAGTTAAAAACTTGTAACTATTCTCTTATGGCCTCATTCCTTAGTCGGTCAAGTTTACAACACCTTTTAAGTGCTCTTAAGAACGCCATTTCCGAGGTCTGTACTTTACTGTCTTGTTTCTTGGTTGTTGTCCATAATTGACACACATAGAACAGTACAGGGACTGCCATAACTTTATAGAACTTAAATTTTGTATCTAGATGCATCTTGTTTCTAAAAATACGGTTGGTTGCCACATAGATCGTCTGGAACTTACTTAACTTAACATCAATATCATAATTTCTATCATAGCCAATGTCATTTCCCAAATAATTAAAACGGCTCATCTGTTCTAGAATTCGATCACTAATCATCATTTTTGTTCTTATTGGCTGTTAGATAATATTAAAATTTATCTAGTAACGAATGTACTTCGTTCAAAGCAGGGAGCAAGTTCTGCAGCTCAGGAGGTTACTAGTTATACTACCATTAAAGGTGGGCCGATATAACCATGACAGGTATTTTGGAACGATATTTTTGTGGAAGGGATATAACAGTGACTGAAAAGTTGAAATACTTGTTCCGATTCAACGATAACTGAATGAAAACTGAAAAATCAACATACTCGTTCCGATTACTCGCGGCCCTGCGGTTCTGGGTCGTGGGCCCGCCCTTACACATCTAACTAATAAACAAGTAAACGAGTATTACGAGTACACGAGTACGAACCCATTTTTTGGTGCTGAATACTTCATTCTCCGCATGTGCTGATTGTCATACAAGTACGAAACGAAGAAAAACAGCGAGGTTCTGAATATCTCTATGCCAAAGAGACGATGCTGTTTTTAATAAATGAAAAAAAAATTCATACTGATGTTACACATATATTATGTTACAACACAAATAAGCCAAATCCCGTACCAGTGATAAAAAAGATAATTCTTAATATAAAAATACTTCATATAAAATAAAATGTTTAAAAATGAATAAAATACAAATATTATGACACGACGAACGACAATATTACTCAACCCAAGTGATTGATCCAACAGCAAAAACACAAAGAAGGGAACCACGAACCATACTCAAGAAAAAAGATGATGGACCAAACAATTATGAACTAACAAAGGAAGGTATGAACCCAGAACTAAAGAAGAATCAAAGGAAGGGAACAGATCCCTACGATTAAACAGAAATCAAACCAGATGAGAAGAGGAGAACCGAACCAAGATGAAGACTATTGAAGAAGACGAAGAAGAGGAAGAATGAAGAGGAGACAGGTTAAACCCAAGGAGACTAACACACATATAAAGGGGAAAAATAGTAGACTCAAGGATAGAATACTGTAAATAAACCCCAAATAATTATCCATTAATGAAACAAATAGTATTATTATAATTGAAATAACTTATGTACCTATTTTAAAGACACAAGACGATTGTAAAGTAACGTAGTATAGAAAAGTACACTAACACTATGAGGAAGCTTAGGTTTAACAAAAAATAAATAACCTAATATTATTAATAAAAAATATTATGCTAGAAAGAAATAGTGAGAAATAATAGGAGAAAGTATAGGGATTACCCATTAAATAACACTCAATACAAACAGTGAACCAAAGTGAAGTGCAATAGTGAAAGTGTAAGTACCCTAAAAATAGTGAAAGTGTATGTTAAGCAATAAAAATGTAATGATAAGTAAGAAAACACTTTATAAAACATTGATAAACAATCAATGATTGGAGTGATCTGGTACACATTTATATAACTAAAAATAATTAAAAATAATATTTCAAAAAAATATAAAAGAAGCATGTAATATTATTCAGGGAGAAAGCCCAGACAAAAACAGTTTGTATTAACATGGTATGGAGGAGATAGTAGAATAGAAATAAAGTTTTGTTTTTAAAATTAAGACTACAATGAATAAAACACCCCATGTTGAAAGGGAAATTAACTTTCATAATTTTGCAAGAAGTGATGATGTTTATCACTCTAGGTAGCAACAAAAGAAAGGAATCAATATTAGAACTAACAATAACTAGTAACTTATAAAGAATAGTTTGGTTCAATGTTATGAAGAGGATATGGCTGAAGGGAACCTGCAGTCCATAAGCCTAATTATTATAATTTAAAATATGTGTAATGAAAATGTATGTTGAATAGTAGTTAAAACACAAACAAATATGATAACTAAGTGAAGCCCATCCGGCTGAATTCAAAATGTAATTTAAAAGAAATACACCAAAAAACCATCATGGCTAATCTTGGCTATGAAAACATTTAACTGTCAGAGACACTCAAATGTAAATTGTAACAATTTCGCAAGAAACTTTACTAATCTAAGACCAGTAAATGGCCAGTAATTATATGTAAATCATTTTAAAACAGAAAGGTTATTATAAAAGTTTAATTTAAGAAGGATATGTAATTTATCAAATGTCAAATATTTAGACTAAAGTTAATGTATAACAGAATATGACCTTATGAGGTATCATTGTAAACTTTGAAAGGAAAGAAAGATAATAGTGATATCATTTATTACCCCAAAGGAACTATAAAGGAATAAAACCATTAGGAAAATACTTAATAAATTTGAATAAAAATTCAAATCTCTTAACAATGCTTTTGAAAGAGTAATTAACCAATCCAAGGATTGCTGTTACCATAGTAACGAGCCGCTGAAGGCTAGTTTTCCGTTAAATTTATGAGACTTGAAAAAACGACGCGTGGGTAAGCGGCACGCAAAATTGGAATGATTGAAATTTTACTTTAAATAGTTACGAAAAGTTTCGGAAGTTAACCAAGATGACCAAAGACGAATAGATGTCGACCTACCAAGAATTAACGATGTCCTGGAACCAAATTGAATAAATTAATTAACAGAAATCCAAGACAAGATTGGAAAAGATGTTCGAAGCTTAAAACCAATCCAAATTTGAAGAATATCCACTACCCCAGAGGGCAACACATCAACACTATCTGAACTGATAAGTATCGAATAAATTCCTTAAATCCCGAAACAACCAAATTACTTTAAATATCTTTCAAATGATCAATTTTCTCACTATTGAACAAATATCATTTTCTTTCAAAGGTGTTAATGCATAATTTACTTACATAAAAACATTTTATTAATCAAAATATAACCTCGCTTAAGAGTGCAATTTTGTAACAAAAATACGACACTACCGAACAATTTGTAAAAACACATTATACTTTCTAAGTACGTATAAGGTATGGTAGTGTACTTTTATAATGTAACCAACGTTTATGTCTTATTTCATAATCCAAAGAACCCCAGATTTTAAACCTATTAATATATTGTATGTAAACTATCGCCATCTCGGAAACGAAAAGTGTTTTAAAAATCAATTTTGCCAACTCTGAGATATTTGTGTTTCATGCTATAAGCCGGAGCAATCTGTTATCAAATTATTTGTAATCCTTTTGTC
Source organism: Magicicada septendecula (assembly GCA_034769895.1). NCBI lineage: Eukaryota > Metazoa > Arthropoda > Insecta > Hemiptera > Cicadidae > Magicicada > Magicicada septendecula. The sequence continues at coordinate 911,671,190 of CM068368.1, forward strand.
ATATTAATTAATGATTTAATTTGTATTAAAATCACAGTACAGAGTATTGCTATCTTTTTATTTCATAGGACGTTGTAGAGTATATGTGTGTTAGCAAGTTTTATTCAATAACCAACTAGTGCTCATCACGAGTGGTCGAGACGGCAACCTGTATAGCGGCGGGAACCATTCGAACGCTCCAGCTGTCCATGCTAATAACACGTATCATCTTATAATTTAACTATTTTAATTGTTTTAATAGAAACAATTTGGCGCCACCCGGGATTCGCGACCCCTATGAATTAACAGGTAGGTTGTACTGGTAATTTTGACAACGCTACAGACTCCAGTAGTGACGTCGATTTATGTAACGACCGGTGTGAGGCAAACACACTACATTCACACTAATATACAAAATAAACAAGTGTGAACACATTTCAACAGGTACGACACAGGAATACTCGTTACAATTCTCGTGTGTTATGCAGATATATAATAACAGATTATAATATCAAATTATCATAATAATTCTAGTCACCAACTTGGTAAATTTTGAAAAAGCGAATTACATTGTATTATAACCTACAGAGTGGTTGATAGGCCATATAGTGCTTTTTGTTAATATTTCGGAGACGATTTTAACTTCACTGCACATCTCACGTACATTTTTGTGACATTATTACGTGCACTCTAAATTTCATTGCCTGAGTTTCGCAATTGATTTCTCTAACCAAAATGGAATCAATAACTTAAATCTATGTCAGTTTGTTTACTCCTAGTGAAAACTTAAATTAGTATTCCCAAAGGGAGATAGGCCTATAAATTCTCTTGTTTCTTATCTTCTTTTAAATAGTAACAGCTTAATAAAGTCACAGTATAAAGTAATACTGTTAATACTTTTGGTTTCAGTTTATTTCTTATGACAAATTACATAATACAGGTATATGTAAAATAGGTATATAATAACAAGTATTTGTACATGTTATTTTTTTGGAACGATTTCATTCGTACCTGTTATTTTCAAATACTAGTTTAGCACACCTCTAATTACCATATTTAATTATTGCGTTTATACAGTATGGACAGTGCTAGGCGCATGCGCGCACAGTAAGGTGTCTGGTGTATCAGATCCGTGGGACATTTGTGTGACACTTACTGTTGGCATTCCATATTGTGGTCCGTATCCCTGACATTTATCGCTATCCTTTCCATTTCGTTTGTCACCATCGGTTCAGCGTTCAGCGATCTGAAACAACAAATTTCGTCTCGTTAATGAGTTTGACTTTACAGAAACAATTTTAAAGTGTAGTTACAATTTTTTTCAAGTACATAAATAATAATTAATTTAACATTGAATAAAGAGTTTCATAACAACTTTTCGCTGATAGAGATTCTTCTTCTTCTTCTCTTTTTAATTCATTGATAACTTGTCACCTTTAAGGCAAACTGTCAGTGGGTATATCTCATAAGTGGTAAGCAGAATGATGTTAACTCAAAATAATAATCACTGATTAATTTTTCCTACCTCCAAAGTAGGTTACCTTAGACTGCCTATTTGAGGTGTTCGATATATAAGGTCGATACTGTGGCCAGAAATACGTTTCCGTGCCGATTAATTCTATCTTTCCGTCCCCGAAAAATTTTGTAAAATAAATCTTCCAAAAGTGCAAATAAAATCATTGCTAAGTGAACAAATTAAATTGGGATACACTGTTTCCTGTAAATTTTCAATACTATGTTTTAAAGGGTTTCAAGGTATCTCGTGTAATATGGCATTCAGAGGAATCTATGAAAATAATAATAAAAGACTGCACTAGTTTTTATATTAACTCTATAACTTCTACTGTTCTCTGAAACACGAACCAAATAATTTTTATACAAGTTGACTTTTTTTTTTTTTTTTTTTTTTTTTTTTTTTTTTTTTTTTTTTTTTTTTTTTTGCGGGCCCTGATGGTGCAGCCTATGTAGCCTGTGCTTAAGTCCGGCACTGAGTACATACAAACATTATCATCATCATCACCACTACAAAGACTAGGCCTTAGACTTGTTCAGGAACCCATCTCCTCCTCGGTCTACCGACATCTCTCTTCCCAGTAGAGTGATAACCCAAGGCAGCCACAGGTAGACGGATATCAGGCTTGCGATTCAAGTGTTCACACCATATCCTTTTGTGATTTTCAATCTTCTGGTGCAATGATACAATGTTTAAATCGCGTCTAATATCCTCGTTCCTCCTGTGATCCAAGAGAGAACAACGTTGCGTCCCTTTTAGAAATTTCATTTCTGCTGTCTGAATCCTCTGCACGTCCCTTTTACCAAGAGTCCATGTCTCACTACCATACAGAAATGTGGGGACAGCCACAGTTATATAAAGATCCATTCGGGTATCCTTCCGTGTTTTATTTGTATTTCCTATCCGATTTCCGAGGGTCGTATGAGTTCTGTAAATACATAAATACATATATTTTTACTTAAGCAAGTTACTGGCCTGCTGTAAAACCCCCAACCTGGAGGACCAGGAACTTTGATTTCGGGCTGCTCTTCCCTTAGAGGGTTGCTTTCACGTAGCTGACGAAGTCTCTCTGCCCGATCGCAGTAGATTAACTGAGCCCATGTGTGCAGCCGTTAGCCTACTATAGGCTCCTCCGCCTCCACACTAGATGCAATATCCTGCTGCCGATGTGAACCATCCTGCCAGGCCAGGGCCCAGGATACCCCCAGGCTGCCCTGACAGACCCCCATCTCTCGTTTGCTTACCGATCCACTCCGCCGAAGGGATTGGTTACCACAACCTTGGAGTGGATTTTTCGACGTAACAGGGTCCCCCAACGTGTACGTGAGAGACAAACGATACAACAAGAGGTGACGACACTTCCAATGATTTAATGCAATACAAACAATACGGTACTATAGACTTTGTTTTACATTCAAATAAATTAAATTCAAATACAGTACATGGACTGCAGACAGGTACCTCCTTAGCAAAGCTGTGTGGAGGTTTCCTTATAGCTTTAGCAGATCTGACCGCTGCTCAAACAAAACAAAGAAAACAAAAATCCAACAACAAAATTGAACACTACCCAACAACAGTTATTTTTTTGTTTACATATAAAACCTTTAGAAAATTGAATTATGTATATAAATAAATTGTAAGTATTGTTATCAAATTTATGTTAAAAACGTATAGTCATCACTTGACAAAAAACAACTAGTACAAACATTAAAAAAATTCTCCTTGAAAAAACAACTTCCACATTATATGAAGACAGCAATCAATTTCTCATATATTTCAAAAACGTAAATAAATTATTTACACCATTAATAAAGTTAAGAAATTTATAAAGATGTTGTACGAAAAGATCGTTTAAGAGCTTCATTTGTTGGCCGTGAAACTGCTACACGATTATGAGACTGAAATCTTACTGAATAACTTTAGTAGGCCTACTACAACATAAGTTAGCACCTCTCATTAAAACCACCTTAAAACTCGATAAACAAAAATATATTGTAATGAGTAGAATATTGTAACAATACGTTGCTTCTGTTTGAATGTTTAAAATAAAGCTCCACTTTGGAAAAGCCAATTTTGTAACAAAATAAAAATTTTGTTTAATTTATAAAAAAATATAATAATAATATATATTTTTTCTTATTTATTAATTAATTTTTGTATTGTTTTAGTGTAATTTTATTTCCTTTATTATCGTTTTTGTCAAATTATACCACTTCGTGTAATTAGAATTATGTTCTGCGTTAATAGGATTATCTCCTGTGCTAATCGATTTGCGGTTCTTCTTCTCCTGAGTGTATGCTCCTTCCACTTTGGTAATTGCCGCTTTTCGTGTAGTCCGTGATTTAAATATTATCCTATTTTATCCTATTTATATGTTTTAGAAATAAATAGAAATCAATTTTGCAGTATTCCAAGTTTTATTAACAAATTAATTATGGATCGATTGTAAATCGATTATTCAACAGTTAAAATATCGACTCGTTCTCTCAGGGCGAACGATTATTTTTATATAAATTATTAAGATTAATTCACAGGTTCTTTGAGCTGTTATGTTATAATAGTCAGAGAAAGGGCAAAGTCTGGAAAGTATAACACTTACAATTACAAGCTTAATTGTCTAAGAATACAAAGATATTATTTAATATATAATGTTTAGTAAAGTAAATTGTTCGAACCAATTTCGGTTTGATGTGAAGCTAGCGGCCTGCAGAGGATCATGGGATTCCAAAATGGCTGCTTCGTATCGCAGATGTTGCCGAAGGCTGCATGTCAAGGACTTCTCTTCAAATAAATGTTGTTCTTCTAAGTTTTCCTCGTCCCCAGCAGTAGTGATTAATCCCTCTGGTGTTAGTGTAGTTGTCCTGGATCAGTGGTCAGTGATTCGCCTCGTTAAATTGTGTTGGATAATGTTTTTAATTCACTTTATGCCATAAGGTCGATAATGGCAGGTTTCGTCTCACTATTCAGAATTATCGTTTTTATGTGTTTTAATAGTTAATTCACTTTTTTCTGTTCAGTATTAGTTTAATTCAATAGTTGTACTGGTTTATTTCACTGAATTTAGTGGTTGTTTAAGTTTTTTCCAAAATTCGCGATTTCAAAATTATTCGACTTCGTTAAACTCGCGCCATGATTTACTCCTTCGCTATATGTGAATATTTTGCGAGAGCTGGCTTAGATGTGTCCTGTTCAACGTATAACAATCAACTGTTCTATTTTCTTCTTCATCCGAAACGTCTTAGCTAATTTAATATTAAAAAGACATTGTTTTAAATTTCTAGCATTTCCGCTTACATAACTGATCCTTACATTATATGACTGAATACATTTTTACTATTATTTCATTTTATTAAATACCTAATACATAATCTCTTTCTCTAGTTAATTCTACGTGATTTAATACCAAATATGATACTTATACAATGTTTTCCATCTCAAAATGCCCTATTTACAGTATTTTTACCGGTAGGCCTATAATGTTACTTCCTGTCACATTAAATGGTTTACCATTCTTATGAAGTTATAATTATGATTGAACAAAATCCCTGATTGAAATAAAATGTTTATTTTCCATTAATTCCTGTTATGAATTAGTTATCCTTTTTAATTGTTATCTTTATTCTGGGCCTTCCCCCTTAGATTTTTCTGTTATTACATTTGCATATTTCCTAATAATCTTTCATACCTTTTTCCAATATCTTTCTAAAGTATAGTTTCAGTTTTAATACACTGTGTCTGATTTACATTATACAAATTTCATCAGTTTAATTAATTTACTTGACTTATTCATCAATTATAAGGTTGTTGAGATTTACCATTTGGCTAAATTTTACCTGTGTTCATTTACAAAGTTTTATGGATATTACAGCTTGCTTCTACCCCTTCTGACATTCTATTCTAATACAATTTTAATTCAAATTCCCTTACTTAACTACATGAGCATTTAGCATTGACAACAATTATTAACTCTTAACAAATATTCTGTAACAAAAAATTGTATTCAAACCCAGACATTTCAGCCTTGAGTTCATTGAACTTAACATAAACAAAACACATATGTCCTCTCATTATTTAATTGATTTCTTAAAACTTACTTTTGGTGCAGTCTTAGCTGTTTTTGTTTTATATTGGGGATGTACCCTTTTTCACTTCACTTAAATATTTCCTGCTCTTATTTTATCTCTGTCATTTTAATGAATGTTGTTGGATAAAAAGTGGCACTTTCTTAAAAACATTTGTAGTCTATTTTTTATAATAACATTCTACAAAATACTATTTCTGTATTTGATACAATAACCTTAAAGTTGTGTAAAGGTACCAATCAGTTTAAGATACACTTAGTTTAAGAACTTTAAACACAGACACTTGAAGTTTATTTAACATAATAAAATAACTTGCCATGTTTAAAAGGAATAAATTCCAAATGTTTAGTACCAAGCCACGTGTTGTTCAATCAAATATATTGGAACTTACCGTCTGCGGCTTTCCAGAAACAGCGTCTTTACAAAATTGACATGTTTCGGGACACTTGTCCCATCATCAGAATTTAAAACAATCGCGTATCATTTAAAGTTGATACACTTGTCAATCACTTAAAACACTAAAATCCAATATGAAACAAATAACTTAAAATAATATGATACTAAAATGTTTAAAGCGAGTGCGAAGGTTTACCGGTGTACATCGTATGGAGACCAACCGCGCACTAACTTACGTCTCGCTCCCACCACGACAATAGCGCAAGGCAGTGTTGTACAATACATTTGACTTGAAAACCAATTTATCATTTAAAACATGCGGCTTGGTATCAGTATTGTTGTATGCTTTATAAATTTCGTACTCTTCAAGAGTGTTCAAATATCGCCCTTTCTTACATATGTGAAGGGGTATCAAATTAGTTTTAAAATTAGTGTAGTTATGATTCTCGGAAATGAGGTGTTCTGCAAATTTTGACTTGATATTGTCCAAACTGTGAAAGTGTGTAGGCGGCCTATGTTCTGTAAATCTTTTTAAAAAACCACGTCCTGTCTGGCCCACATAAAAGGCGTCACAATCGTCACATATCAATTTGTAAACACCAGTTTTGTGTTCAAGGCTGGTAGTTCTGCGGATACGAAGATTATTCATAATATTATTAGTGGTCTTATAAGTGACTTTGATATTACTGGTTTTACTAAAAATTGACCCAAAAATCTGAGGCATAAGGTATGTGTACGGTGTTGCAATGTATTTGCGTGTTGTATTTTCGCGTGTTTTATGTCCGTTAATGTTACTATGCCCCTTCTTATGTTTTCGAAGGATGTTGTTCACCATATTGACATCATAACCATTAGCAACTGCAATGTGTTTAATGGTGTCTAATTCCTCACGGTATTCTTTATCACCGAGGGGCAAAGATTAAAGTCTATAAATCATACTGTGGAAGGCAGCTAATTTCTGTGATAAAGGATGAAAAGACTTAGCATGTATTACAATATCAGTCGTTGTGGGTTTTCTATAGATGTCAAATTGCAACTTTTTATTATTGTCCTTAGCAACAGTTAACTCTAGAAAATTCAGTTTACCATTGTCTTCAACAAAATGGGTTAGCAATGGGTTCTCCACTTTCAGGTCTTCTTGCAGATATATACCTAAATAGTTTCGAAAATTCATTCATTCTCACTAATAACAAACACAAGAATAACATAATATTTTACGGCAGGTGTGTTGATGATACCTTTTTAATATACAAAGGTACACAAAGGCAAATTGATAATTTACATAATTATTTCAATAATATCAATGACAAAATGCAGTTCACACTTGAAAGTGAAGACAATGGTAAACTGAATTTTCTAGATTTACTGGGTTTACTTTGGGTATTTCCCTACTCTATCTTGTTCTACTACGTGGTTTCTTCTGATTTCATTCCTTTTATTAGGGATGTCGGTTTGTTCTGGGTTTTTCCTTACTTACTCCTATCCTACCTTGTTTCTTCAAAAATGGTCCTTATATTAGGGGTGTCGGTTTGTTCTGGGTTTTTCCTTACTTAATCCTATCCTACCTTGTTTCTTCAAAAATGGTCCTTATATTAGGGGTTTCGGTTTGTTCTGGGTTTTCCTTACTTACTCCTATCCTACCTTGTTTCTTCAAAAATGGTCCTTATATTAGGGGTGTCGGTTTGTTCTGAGTTTTTCTTTACTTACTCCTATCCTACCTTGTTTCTTCAAAAATGGTCCTTATATTAGGGGTGTCGGTTTGTTCTGGGTTTTTCCTTACTTACTCCTATCCTACCTGGGTATTTCCTCACTTTATTTTAGTTTTTTGGTTTATTTTTCATTACTCATAGGTGTTGCTTAGTTGTTTTTAATTTATTTTTATTTCTTCAAATTATGATTGCATTTTACTGTGGTACTTATTTGTTTTTATTTGGATTTTTCCTTGATTTCATTTTATTTTAAATTTATTTATGATCATTTTTCATTCATTATAATGTGGATAATCTGTCATGCTACAATATGCATATAAAATATTGCTGGGATTAAATAGTGCAATTTGTAGCAAAATCATTAATAAATTCGATTGCATTCCAATAAACGGTTTACCGATTACTTAATCTATGCGACACCTGTACATCGCAATATCTCAGTGGAAGAATATTCAAATTATAGTATATATTTAAGTAGAACAATACATAGGCCTAATTATATTCACTGCCACAGTATGTTGTAATCCCAATAACCAACCAATAAACTTATGGTTATCGTCAGTCTCTAGATCGGTGGTTCAGTACCAAACTTTTCAGTCCGCGAACCCCCCCCCCCAACAATAATTTATAAATTCACGGACCCCGTCTGAGTTCTACAATACAACAAACAGTAAATATGATAGAAAGTCTTATATTTTAATTGAAATGTATTAAAATCAAAATTCTCTTAATTTGTAAAATTATAATATTAGTGATATCAAACATAGTTTAATGTGAATAATGTAGCTGCTTTTGAACAATTAGCTTTGAGATATTGGGTTTAATGTCAGATAAATTTAATATTAAGTCACTCTCGACATCAACTTTATTTCTTAACTTTGACTTCAAGTACGTGGTTAGGTAGAATGCTGTTTCACACAAATAAGTAGAGGGAAACACAGTTAAACGCTTCAAATCTCTTTTTCCGAGTTTAGGATAGTCAGTTATTACATATAACCAGAAGTCAGCTAGCTGTAATTGGGAAAACTGTAATTTTAATGAACTGTTAGTTGAAAGTTCTGCCAATGAATCTTCTTATTGTAGTCAGTTCGGCTGACAAACAGATCTGCTGCTACACGACATGATTTAAAGATCTTATTAAAGCCATTAGTTTGAAATACTTTTACAATTACAATTAGTTTGAACCAACAAAAAAAAAAAAAATACTGGAATCTTTTACTAATTGTTTTAAGATTTTAAAATTTCGATTGTAGAGCATCAAAAATCGGTGAAAATTACGGTATATTCTACTTTTTCTTAAAAGTGTTCGCGGACCCGACCCCCTGAAACATTGTCGCGGACCCTACATTGCGAACCACTGCTCTAGATTATTGGATAGTAACAGTTTGAAATGTATACTCCAAAGTGCTGTAACTAAATTATAGTAAATTGTCCGTACTCACATGTCTCCTTAAATTATCCCAAAAGGAAAGAAAAACCCGCACGTAATATACTTTGGACCGTTGCTCAAGTCTCATTGCTTTGCACTCTTACACTTTGTATTTATAAAGTCTCAATTTAATTATTCCTTATTCGAAACAGAACAAACTCACGACTACGACGCGGGTTTCTCAAACGAGGTCACACTTTACTCTGGTCATCACATCCCATTCCCTGTGTACTGAATGTTTTAACGGTTGTCTTGTGATAACCTTATCGCAAACGAACATGTGTAAACATATTTATAAGCCGTGATGTGGTGTTACGATACATCTATTTGTCTAGTCAGTCAGCTAGTTAACGTGTAAACAAAACAAGTGGACGCTCTCTGTCTGTCTGTCTCTCTCTCTCTCTCTCTCTCTCTCTCACACACACACACACACACACACACACACACACACACACACACACACACACACACACACACACACACACACACACACACACACACACACACGAGTCTAAAATCACGTTTCTTCTTCATATGCTTTTGATTTGAATAGTTTTTTCAACTTTATCGCAATTATTGTTTTTGTTATCAACGTTGTTTTGTTTAATTATTTGCAATCTAGCGCTAATTGTTTATCAGCGTTCACGACTGTAAATAATTTATGAAGGAATTATCATAATATTTTCTAGTGTGATTGGAAGCCGACTGCAAATTAATAATAATATTATTCTGGTTTGATCTGAAAGGTTTCGCTTTTCATAAATAACGCGTATCTCGCTGTTTATTATTGCAGGGGTACAGAAGATAGGATCATGTAAACAACTTAGGTCACAACCGGGAAAAGCAAAATGCGATATTTTGGAACGGATTGGGAATTTTTCTTTAAAGGCCGTGCCATAACCTTCGTCTTGCTTTGAGATATTTTAAAATTATATGTCCCACATAAACGGTTCAAGTGGTATATCGACTGCTGCAGTGCATCTTTATTAATATAATTGTTATTATCTATATAGTGTACATAGCATAAGTCCCTGGTAGGCGTCTACTTGTCTGTTTAGGATAATCTCGAGAGCGGTCTCACAAGTGATTTTTTTTTTTTTTTGCTTAAGCACAAAACGTTCTACAAAAAAGTCGGAACAGCATATGTATGTGTGTGTGTATATATATATATATATATATATATATATATATATATAAAAGATAGCTTCCAATGAGCGTTCTTGAGTTACAGTGTACAATATACTTTGGCAGGTTATGAACAGTTGTTTTTTTAATCAATTAATTCTTATCAAAATAAATTGTTCATTCATCTGAAGTATCTAATTGAGATTTAAAAAATCCACTTCAAGTTCTGTAATTTGCATGTACACGTTAGGAAAGCAGTCGATAATGCTTGACGCTCCCGCGAACCAATTTGTAAATTTATTTTCTTTTGAACGAAGGAACGCTCCCGCATTGTACCTGCTTCGAAGTACTGTATTACAAAATAGTACCAGCCATTTACCGAACAGCGCTACGTCTTCCCCCAATACGATTGTCGCCCAGAGACGGTAAACACCTTTCTCCCCAAAGAAGAAACTTGATTTTAAAAATTTTTACATACCTGTGCACTTTATGAAAATAAATAGTGTTATTGTGGTAAGTTATTTAATTTAGTTTTATTAAAATGTTTTCCTGTTTAACCATTTATTTTTGTTTAAAGTGCTGTTAGTTTTAACGTGCGTGTGCATGGTGACAAGTTGTTGACGACCTACTCCTAATGAGAAAAGTTTAGAAAATTTATATGAAAAATACTGCAAAGCTTTTGTTGATTCGGTATTCCACGTCGCAAAATATTAGTGTAAGGGTATTATAAAGCGACAGTTAATGTTTGTAACGTCCAGTTATTGAACTCCGTACCTTTCTGTTTTCCATAGATGGGGTAGGGAGGGGTGCGCCCATCGACCTGGTCCCCAGTTATATATATGCGTCTCCATAAATTCGAGGGTTGTCTATGACTACGTTAGGAGATATTGTCGTTTAGCGAAAGCGCACCCATCTCTTCTCTATGTAGAATAACATGGATCGTAGGTGTCACCAGAACAATCGAACCACAAATCATTTTGCCAGTTAAAGGAAACTTCACACAGATGTTTTGTTGCATCTTTCACACTGATTCAACCCACCACGGAACGTATACATTGTGCGTGTTTACAATTAATTCACAAACGGTTGCGAATGTTTACAAATGTTTGTTTGGCTTCATGTTTAATTTGCAACACAAATTTGAATGACGTGCGAAAGTGAAAATTGGAAGACTGCCTGCGAGTGTGTGTGTGTGTGAATAAAATTTATTGCTTTGGCAAACTTTTGACGGTTAGAGACGACGCTCTAATAAACGTTGCACACCTGGGAAACATCCACCGGCGTCATGGTCGTGGTTGTTTTAATTTTATTTGACGCTACACAGCCTAAGGTCTAAGGTCGTCTACAGAAATAATTCCTGTGGCAAATATGATAATATATATGAGTGTATACAGTAACATTACAACATTTCGTTTCATTCACGTAAATATGTGTGTGTGGTGTGTGTGTGTGTGTGTGTGTGTGTGTGTGTGTGTGTGTGATTGAATTTTCGAATAACGACGTTAGCAATTTTGAATACCTGGGCTACAGTGTGTCTTATAATGCAAGCAACGACGTTTTGAATAAGTTTTATAACTTCAACCTTACGTGTGGGACCATTAGGCGAATCCTTAAGTCAGCAAGTAAAGGAACACGCCTAAAATTCTACAAGGTGATGGCTCTTCCCACACTTCTTTATGGGTCTGAGAATTGGACTTTAACGAAAGCCCAGGTCAGTCGCATCCAAGCGGCTGAAATGAGATTTCTCAGGCACGTAGCAGGGTATACACTCCATGATCATAGAAGAAACACATATATAAGACAGGAACTGAATATTATGAGTATACTCGACAGGATCGCCCAGTATCGGCTGAATTGGTGGCAACATCTTTGCCGAATGGATGACTACCGCATCCCCAAACAACTCTGGAACTATAAGCCGAGGGGACGGAGAAGTGTGGGACGTCCGAGGAAGCGCTGGAGTGACAGCTCTAATCTTTGCCTGTTTGTGAGCCGAAAAAACCATCCTTGGTTTTATCCTTGAAGATGGTGATGAGGATCTTTCCCAAAGTTTGGCACCACCTACTTCCATCATACTGTATAACTATAATCCACCAATGTAGATTATAAATTGGGAAGAACCTTTTCCCCCTTGTGACCAATACTTCTCACTTACAAATTTTTCAGCTGGATATCGAGTTTCGCTATTTGCAAGATCCACTGTACTGTATACACACACGCGCGCGCGCGCGCACTCACACACACACACACACACACACACACACACACAGTGTGTTAAATATTGCGATATCGGTACTTGGTATTTTCTGTTACTATATGACTTATGAGTGAAACTTTCAGATCACTCTGGGGTGAATGATTTATAAAAGGGGTTCCCAACCGGTGGTACGCGGAGGGATCCAAGGCGGTACGCAAATTTTCATCGGACATGATTTAAAACGATCCCCCTTATAAAAACACAACTTAAAATGTTTTGAAAAACTTTATACTTTTTTAGCATAGAACCGACCTGACATTAATTTTAAAAATCAGTTCCCGTTTTGAAAATTCCATGTTTTAGTTTTAAATAATTATGCATAACTAGGAATAATATGATATACTATTCATGTTGTATCAAGTTTTTTTTTGAGATAACCCCAACATGGGGGTCCGGAAACAGTGGGAGCCACTGATGTATAATATCAAATCACTAGATCAACTTCCAATCAGCTTCCGGAGAGGTATTTTTTGCAAATTTTGAGTATACTGGTAAAGTGGTTTAGTGTAACTATGTAGTTGTAGGACCCTGTAGCTCCCGTATCAACTTAAGTAGAGTTTTATACATAATCATTTAATTGTAATTAGTTATGATTTTGCTCTTCTTGTTTATTTATACCTTCTTAATTTTCAACTTAGTGTGTATTATTTATTTTTTGCTGTAACGTTGCGGTTTACTCAAAAACAGGCTTCGTTTTTTAGCTGTTAAATAAAAACAAACGTCTACTCGAGTCATGTTCTTAGCTTTTCTATGACAATTTCGCAATCCTAAATACCGGACAGCATGGATAAGTGTGTCACAGCGTGTTACTGCAGCCAAAACAATTGCGCTTTTGCCAGAGTCCGTTCGTCAATAACTATTTTCATTATTGTCGCCTTGGAAACTTGTTGTTGTTCATGTAAACACGACATTCGCTTTAATGATGTTTTCGAAATGCACGTCAGCGTGATCCCATTCTCTCACTAACTTTTGCTTAATATACAACGGTTATAGGAGCTGGTTCCAGTCTAGAAGATGAGCCTCTAAGAAATTTGAACAGTCGCTTACACTTTCTGCAAGATTGGTTTAAGCGGTGGAAAAGTAAACACATTTTATCAAATCACATTGTCAAAGAAATGAGAAATCGTGATAAACAAGATGCCTCTGTACAAGTAAAACTAGAATTAAAATACCTAGACGTGCCTCAAACATTAATGTTGAAAACTCACATTACACCAAAAAACAAATAATACACACTAACCTTAAAATTAAGCAGATACAATTAAACAATAAGTGCAAAATCATAACTAATTAGAATTAAGCGATTGTAAGTAAAGTTCTACTTAATTCGATACGGGAACTGCGTTCATTTACACGGGATCCGACAACTGTAGCACTGTAGCAATGTGCCCTATCCAGTTGCTCCCCCGTCTATGGGTTTACACATTCTTATCTTTTTATCTGTTGAATATACTATTGAATATTCCCATAATATTCAATTCCTCCAGTATATATGCATCTCTTCTACGACCTTGAAGAGCATACCCTGCCACGTGCCTGAAAAATCTCATCTCGGCCGCTTAAAAAACAGTCACGATTCAAAATATAATTTATATAAATTTCTTTTGTTATCAGTTGCTCTCAAAGTGCAGACAAATCTTTAAGCAGTCCAACTGTTACCTGCACTATATGATCGCCTATAAATACACGTATCCTGTTTAATATTATTAACTGGATTTAGACTTTGTGTCATCACACTTTGTACGATTCACTTACTGAGTTAATTGGTAACATTTGTAATCAGTAAATAACATATCGTGTGCGCTCAACCTTGTGTTTTATGTTCTTCTTACATACGTGATGAGCAGTTTACTCGTCCCCCCCCCACACACACACACATTTGCAGCAGCTCTTCTTAACACAGCTGCAATTGACCTGATAACCTCATTTCTGCAGTCTATAGATGTTACCACGTGTGTGTGTGTGCGTGTGTGTGTGTGTGTGTGTGTGTGTGTGTGTGTGTGTGTGTGTGTGTGTGTGTGTGTGTGTGTGTAATTGAATTAATATAATAAACTATTTATCAAGAACTCACTTTCAGTAAAATTATTTTCCTGGCTGCTGGGCCGTGGTCATCTTTTTGTAGATCCAAACGTATCTACTGCAGCTGCGGCAGTTATCCTCAGTCGCCAGAGGAGTAGAACAGAGGAGGACCACTGAGGGTGACTGCCGCAGCTGCAGTAGATACGTTTGGATCTACAAAAAAGAGGACCACCACCCAGCAGCCAGGAAACTAATTTTACTGAAGGTAACACCGGTCATGAAAGTTTTAATGTTATGGTCAAGAAGTTAATTTGTTTTAATTTCTCATAGTGCTTTGTCTTCTTTATCAGTGCGACGGAATTACATGAACGATAACAAAACTGCTGTTCAGTGTTCACACTGATTGTTGTTGTGCTCGTGCGTTTGTGTAAGTGTGTATATAAGAGAGAGAGAGAGAGAGAGAGAGAGAGAGACAGACGGATTTGTTAATTTATTATTGTTGGTAATTGAATAGAGTATTGCCTTAAGTATTTTTTTTTTATTATTATTTGTTGAGAAATAAGTGTCTTGGTTTCGTGACTTACGTAGCCTACACGTTTTGACCAATTCTACGACTATTGCTTTTGATTTTATAAGTTGAAAGTACCCTGAATTAGGAAACGATTGTCTGATGCATGCTTATGGCATGTGCTGGGGCTTGCTGCAATACTTTTTGGTTTATAAAAAGCTCTTTGTATTCATGGTAGCTCTGGATACCATCTGGGACTGCCGGTATAACCTTGGAATGGTTCTTCTCACAGAGGCAGTATGAAGATAACGACCGTGAGCCACTGATTTGAAACTGATCAGAACTATAAGCTATACAGGATGCGGCCTGCGTAGTTATACCGACTTGTGCACTGGGAATTGTGTAATGCTGCGCACACCGTGTATGACCATGAGAGCCGAGCCGAGTATTTGCAACTTGAGGCTTTCTAATTTGTCATAACGCCTCAACACACAGATGATATTTATGTAAGACACGTCCAAGAAATAAACCGTTAATGAATTTTCATCAGAAGTAGCAGCAACGAATTAAATATTCTGCCGCAATAAATCAGTAAGTAATAATTTATAGCGAGCAGAGAATGAATTGAATTCTGTGCAGGCGCGCGCGCTGACTGTGCAGTTTCTCTCCGTGACTGACATGAGTAATCGGTACACCGGCACAGCGGTGTCTCATCATACACTTCTTCTTCTTCTTCTTCTTCTTCTTCTTCTTCTTCTTCTTCTTCTTCTTCTTCTTCTTCTTCTTCTCCTTCTCCTTCTCCTTCTTCTTCTTCTTCTTCTTCTTCTTCTTCTGGTACTATGGTCCCTGTAGAACCGTTGGGCTGCTTAACGATTCTCCTCCATTCTCCTCTGTCCAGAGTCTTTACTCCTCCAACCTGTCACTTGCATCTCTCTTAAATCCCCATCCACATCTTCTCCTCAGACGTCCTCTCTCCCTTAATCCCTCCGGCTTCCTGTCCAATGCCATTTTCGGGCTCGATCGTTTCTCATTCTCACCACGTGCCCCAATCATCTCAACCTTTGCGCCTTCACTGCCGTAAATGTGTCCGCTTCTCCATTCAGGCCTCTTAGCTTACGATTCTTTCTTATGCTCCACATCCCACCGTCCCAGCCTGGTCCATAAATGCTTCTTAGAATTTTCCTCTCGAAAACACCAAGGATTTTCATATATCTTCTAACTTCAGTACCCATGTCTCGCTTGTATATGTTACTATAAGTCTGATTACTGTGGTGTATATTTTTTTTACATTTTTTGATACATTGTGACGATTTAAATTCTAACTGTAATCGTAAATAAAAAAAAATTAGTTTGCGAGCGATTAAGTATTTTTAAATCGCACTATAAAACCTAAACCCCCGTATTAACACAGTATGAGAATGATAAGTGATTAAAAATCCAAAGAAACACTAATAAAAAGGCCGAATTGTAAAAAGTTATTATTATCATAATTAACCCTTTGCTAGTCATCATGCGGTGACCTGTTAATTCCGGACTCAACGTGTTTATTGAGTCGTCTGTAATTTAGGAAGATATAAAAATCATAATGTTTATAATTAGAAATTTGAAGACACAAATAGTAGTTAAAATAACTCACTTAAATTATATATGTATAATTAAGGTATGGTTTTTGGTAATAAGAAAGTTAACTTAAATAAAAATAGGAACTATATTGTCGCGGAGTACTTGCCCCTCTCCTTTATTATGTACTAGTTGAATCGAGCAAGGAGTCGCTATGTTGCCTTCACACAGTACAGACGTTAGAGCGAGTGCTCCTCCAAAATGTATTTGTTTTAAATATTTAACTTTTGTATATTAGCTACCACTGCTAAACGTGGAAAGCATTGTGTAATGTATCAATAACGTAAATATGTGTTAAGAAGAAAATGTAAAATGTAACACACAAAAACTGAACTAGTGGTAAGCAAGATGACGTCTCCCCTCAAGAGGTAACTCCAATTACAACATCACTCCTGAAGATGTGATCTGCAGAAACTTCATAAATACACGTCTACTATGCATAAGACTCTGCCTAGGACCTCCGTGAATCTACACCTACTTTCACCAAAGAAACTTCAATCTCCGCAGTGAACATCCGACCTAATTCTCGCCGAAGATACGACCCAGATGATGACGCCGACTCCAAGAATTCCCAAGACAGACACCCCAGGACGAGGTTACTACGGGCAATTGTAAAGGTGACTCGATAGCCTTGCTATCGAGAGTTAATCATATTTGTTACACAACTCACTTCTAAAAGAGACTTTTCAAAGACGATTAATTTTATTTAAAATTAAAATGAGACAATCTAAGAGTTTAATGTAAAATTCAATTATCATACGTTGTAACGCCTTACATGTAAATGTAATTTATTATCACTTCAAGTAATAATGCCATTCTTCAAATGGTAAAAGAAGTCTTGCAAGCGTCTAGATGAACTGAAAATAATTAGAAGTCTTTACTATAAATATACATAAAGTAAACTCGGATCCGAGGTATTAGAATACATAATCAATTTGATCCCAAAGTTTTATGAAAAGCATTTAAATATTTTAGTTTAATTAATGATGTCATGGGATCTTTTAGTAACTGTTGTTAATAAAGAGAAGTCGTCTTGTTACACCTGAAAATGAGTGCATAAATCAGTAAAATACCTTCCCTTGCTTCCTTATACTTATATTAATTAATTTCTTCAATTAATTTGACTTTAAATACAGTTCGTTACAACGTAGGCAGCCCATGTAATTGGCAGAGGTCAGTTAAGATGGGTTCCCTGGATTTGTAACGCGGAAATACGTTACAACATTCTTGGATTGGAATATATTTTTTAATGCGTAGTAGCTTCTGTTTTCTGCTGCTATTCTTGCTTTGATTTCTTTGCTTGTGTCATTATTCTCTGTAATTGTGCTTACGAGATATTTGAATGGTTGGACCTCCTCATAACTGTGGTTGTCTATTCTTATTCTTCCTTTCTCTCTTCTCATTCCTTATCATCAGAATATACATTGTTCTGTCTTCATTCATTTTTAATCCGGCCTTTTACTCCTCTCTTTCCAATTCCTGATATGCTGCCACTAGCGCTTGTCTTGTTCTTGCCATAATTACCACGTCGTCTGCATATGCTAGGCATTGGCAGGATCTATTATATATTTTTCCTCCAGGGTTTATTTCTATCTTTCTTATGCATCTCTCCAGTACTAGACTGAACAGCACTGAGGAAAGCGGATCACCATGTCTTAGCCACCTTTCCACTTTAAACTGTTTTGACAGAACTCCCTGTTTCCTCACCCTATTTATTATTTGGGATATTGTAATTTTTGAGAGATTAATCATATTCTTAGGTATTGGGTCTTTTTAAACTGTCATACGCCTTTTTATAATCTACGTACAGTCGATGCACGTTAATACTGAATTCGTAGCATTTTTTCAAACTCATTCGTATACTGAATATAGCCTATGGTCAATAGTGGATCTTCCATTTCTAAGGCCTGATTGGTACTCTCCCAATATGGTATCTTCTCTGCATATGGCTTAATCCTCTTTGCTATAATCGCTGCTAAAAGTTTATAAACTACGCCTAGCAATGATATTCCTCTGTAGTTGTTACATTTTTCATGTATGTGGGGCATGGGCATATTACCGCAAGCGTCCATTCGGTTGGCCTTTTTTATTCCATCCATATATCTTTAAATAGCTCATGTATCTTGTTTATCAATTACTCACCTCCGCTTTTGATTAGATCTGGTATTAATTTATCTTCTCCTGGTGATTTTTTGTTCTTCAATTTTTTTTTCACTTGTTCTTTAACTTCTTCTCTTGAATGTGGTCGTATGTCCAAATGTGGATCGTAATACTGGATTTATTCTTCAACCTCTCCATCCTCTTCTTCCCCAACACTCCTGTTAGTAAATCTTCAGACTCTTCTCTCCACCTAACTACTCTACCTTTCTCTCTGTTCTCTACTTTAAATTCATGCTCTCTGTTCCCTTACTTTCCTAAAGAAGTTGCTCATCGTATACTTATTATCATCATCATATATATATGTACACATGTGTAGCACCACAACGGCGGGGAAGGAGGAGAAGAGGGCTTAGGTACGGTGCGGATCCGTCGGAAGTGGCAAACCCGCCTTTAGGGTTTATATTAAGGCATACAAGAGCTGCTGCTGCCTTGCGGCTCTCTAAAGACTGGAGGGGAAGAAAGCCCGTATAAAAATCACCTGGTCCTCCAGCTTGTGGGTGTTTTGCGGTTTGATCCCATCCCGTCCAAGTAAAAATAATCTTATTGTAAAACCAACAACCAAACCTCGGAATTGTTGCTTATGGAGACGAGACGTGGACACTTGTAAACAATGAACAAGAAACGTTGTGAAGCTCTGAAAGTAGTTCGCTGAAATTGTTAATAGTTCTGGGGGGAGGGGGGTTGATACAATATATATGCAATGTGTAATATAATATGTATTACACACGTGTTGTAAGTTATCGTGTAATTGTGTCCCAAGTGTTGGTCTCACTCTGACGGATGACTCACACCGCTAATTGGAGTCACGTTGTGTTGTGTTAACAACACATTCAGTCGCGCGCGGTCACTGAATCGTTTACGCCGGACGCACCTACTACTGACCAAAAGAATACAAGGAATATTACAAAGAATAACTTCAGATTTCCTCCTCCCCTCCCATTCGGTTTTTGAGTTCACTGTTCTCTGTACAATTAACTGACGACAATTCCCAGTACCAATTTTTTTTTTTGCTTTACTAGACAATAATAAGAAGTAAGTACTACATACAGACTCTACAATGAAGATATTCTCGAACATTTGTAATATCCAAGATCGTATTGGAGAAAACTAAGAGAGATGCACTGCTCAAATGAATAGGATGCCAGATGGCAGGTTGGTTAAGGAAGTCTGGCAATACAAGCCAAATTGGACAACCAAGTGTAGGAAGCGTTGGTGAAGTGGCTGTACTCTGTTGGGATTGGAGGAGGGATTCGCCTATTCCCTGATTCAAGAAGAAGAAGAAGAAGAAGAAGGAAGAAGAAGAAGAAGAAGAAGAAGAAGAAGAAGAAGAAGAAGAAGAAGACTGTTTCATCTGGTTTGCATAGTGCGCATCTGTATAACCATGAGACATTCAAGATTATTGTCTGAAATGTATCGTTAACGTCATTGTTAAGATTGTACAATCATCATCATCATCATCATCATCATCATCATCTCCACTTCACGGGTTAGGCTGCACTGTCTGTTCCGGAAACAATCTCGTCCTCGGAAGCCCCACACTACGATACACTGAGGGGTTTATAATTCAAGGGAAGTTTGGGAAGGCGATCTTGCTGCATTTTCCCCAAACGCTTGCACCAGTTGGCCTTGCATTCGGTAATTCTATCCTGTAATTTAAAAATTTGTAATTCTCGCCTTGTCTGCGCATCGGTTATTCTGTCTCGTAACGTGCACCCTTTGACCAACCCTTTGACCCAAGATTGTACGTGCAAAACTATATCATATAACTGTATCGCAATTGCGCGTCTGTTTATTTTTGAAAATACGTATATCACAGCCATTGTAAACGGCGTGCTTATTCGATTACAAATATTAACGTCACAGACTTAAAGTATAAATTAAAAGTCTCACTTGGATTTTACAAAGATAAGTAAAGTACCCTGATGGAAGCTCTACCAGTAATCGTCAGGTCATCTAAGTACAAAACAATGGGCAGGCGGCAGCAGTTAGAGGTCAGAATGTTGCAAACAAAAACATGTTTTCACACAATATTTACAAGTGCAGTACTACGGGCTGCGCAAAAGCGTAATAACCTTCACACGATAATTCAAACCGTGAAATTCTGATTTTATTTAACCTGTTAGTAATTCAAGCTACGTAGGTTTTCCTATACAGTAGTACTAGTACGCTTCCTGAGCTACACATAAAAGAGGTTAAAAATTAACAGATTAACAAAATTTCTTGTCAGCTTTCAAAACTCTGGGGGGGGGGTCCGGTCCCGTTCGTTCCCCCTCCGTAATACGCCCCTGGCAAATGGCAAACCAAATGCTAACAAATAAAACATCGATTCGGTACTTTGTAGATCAAAACATTAAGAATTGTCAAGATTTTAAAAAACGGATCACTAACTCATTGCAACATTTTACGCCATAAAAATTCATTATGAATCCTAGACTCACCTCTCTGAGTGCTTCCAAAGAAGGAATTTGTAGAAAGGAAAATGAAAACCGGTCAGATCCAAAGTACTGACTCGATTCTGTAAAACAATAGTATTTAAAAAAAAAACCTGTATTGAGAACCATACATGACTTCCATGTTCTAAGATTTATATTTAAAATCATTTAAATATAAACTAAAAAAATTTGACAAGTTTTACAAATTGAAATTAAATATTTCCATAGAAACTACTTCTCTGTTTCCCATAACGTAGTACACATATACAAAATTACACCCTCCCCCTTCAACTATCATTTTCATTTATATAAAATTGCCCTCTCCCCCTCAACTACCCTTTTTATGTAATAGATGTTTCATCTACGTTTCTACAGTGGATTATTATGATTCTCTTTTCGGGATACTTTATTTACCAAAATTAAGTACTTTACTCTTGTTAAAACATAAAACGTTGCTGGTAAACTACCACTTCCCCTTAACCGATCTTCACCAAAATCAATAGGCCTTGAGTCCCCAACAACTCGGGTACATATGCAAAACTTATTTGATTCTGTTTGCATTTACGGCACTTTTCGTTTGCCATAGATAAAATTCTACGCAAAGACACACATATCTCAGCGCTTATCCCGAACACGATTTTTTTCGCCACCACCATACTTCCATTTCCGTATGGAACATGGATGTAAAAACGGTGCTAGACAGGACAGGTTAGGCTATGTTACGTTTAGAAGGTTAGTAATTCATATTTTGACTCGATGAAGCATATCGTAACGTACAGCTAACAGGAAACACCCGGAGAGGAGAGGATTACTGTAGGTCAACACTACAATTCACAGCACAAGTCTATCAAGGAGAATATGTACAGCATACTGACCCGCAGTGCCCGCACAGCGGGGGGCCTCCATGTCAAGGCAGCCCCCATTACATGTTTAGTTTTGAAGTTTAATAATAATATTATCGCCTTCTCTTTTTACTTCCATGTTCCATAAGGAAATGGAAGTATGGTCATGGCGAAAAAAATCGTGTTCGAGATAACGGCAGATTCTGATTGTCTACCATCAAAACATGAAAAAAAGTCATTTTTCGAAAAATGTCTGTGTGTGTGTCTGTGTGTAGACATTTTTCTATGGCAAACGATAACAGCCGCAAATTCAAACAGAATTAAATAATTTTTTGCATACAGCTCTAAATTGTGGAGGACTCAAGGCCTATTGTTTTTGGTGAAGATTGGTTAACGGAAAGGGGTTGTTTACCTGCAACATTTTACGTTTTAACAAGAGTAAAGTGCTTTATTTTGATAAATAAAGTATCCTGAAAAGAAGGTTATAATAATCCACTGTCGAAAGGAAGATGAAATATCTATAAATGAAAAGGGTAGTTGAAGGGGGAGGGGGTAATTTTTTTTTATAAATTAAAATGGTAGTTGATGATGGAGGAGGTAAATTTTTATAAGTTTTATATGTGTACTACGTTATTGACAACAAAGAAGTAGTTTCTATGGAAATATTTCATTTCATTTTAACAAAATTCTATATTTTTCATTTTAATTTAAATCACGTATGAGTGAAAATATATCGTTCCTGGCAGGCAAGCATATCTCAATTATGTAATGTTTACTTTTCCAAAGTTTTATTATTGTTGTTACCGCAATAAAGCCAGCACACACACACACACACACACACACACACACACACACACACACACACACACACACACACACACACACACACACACACACACACACACACACACACACACACACACACACACTAGTGTGAAGCACAGACTGTCCTCAAGGTTTGCACTGTCTCCTAATTTTACCACAATGGTGACTGGTCATGGCAAGCTTAGAGCCTACTACTATCGTTTCAAAATAAAAGATGATCCGACATGTGTCTGCAACGACGGTGACCAAACAGTGGAACATTTGTTATATGAGTGCAATATGTTGAATGAAGAAAGACGGGTTTTCAAAAATAGTGTACTACGGAGTGGTGGACGATGGCCTCCGAATAGAAGTGAATTGACATCAAAATATGTTAGACAGTTTATTAAATATGTTAATAACATTGATTTTGATTCTTTGTAGTGTTTATTGTTATTGTGCTTGTCTATCTATTTTGAATCATTGTATGCATTTGTTATTATGAATTAACTTACATATTGGTCGAACAGCTTTATCATGCATATGATACATGCATGCATACAGTTTTAACATGTTAATAATGTAGTACTAATTCATTGTATCATTGTCAATGATTGATTTTTATTTTTCTTGTTTACTTTGAATCTTTGTAATTGTTGTATGTACCACTGAGTTGTTTTTATATGTATTGAGAATCGGCTTGTAATAAGTTTATATATAGCATGTAGTATTACTTTATTTGTAATGGAGCATGCTGATAAAATAAAGGTATTAAAACACACACACACACACAAAATTCGCGTTATTTCTGGCCTCACTCATGTTTATTTTATTATGTTTGCATGCTTTTTAAATGAAAAGTGCCGAAACCCACACCAACACAACGCGCGCAAGCCGAAAAGATGGACATCGATTTGCTTCCTGTCGATCGCTGGGCAGTGTTGTTGTATTAAAGCAATTAATACAATCTGTATACTTATTTCTATTATGATATGAGAATTATAAACTAATATTTGCATGTGTGTATATATGAAAAATATATAAATATTTTTCTCCTTTCGAAAATTGTTTGCTCCTCCTTGACAATATTTTGACCTCCCTGATGGCTAGTTATTTACTAGCCTGTGTGGAATATAGCGTTATGACATGGATCAGAATGGTGGGTGTTAAACAGGAAACACAAACGTATTAAGGAAGAAATGTTTTGCTGAGAAATTTATAATTATACGGGCAAACAGAATAGTCGTTCAGGAAATCAGAAGACAAATGGAAAGAAAGAAATCAAGACTCGATTTTAAAAAATAAAAATGACTAGTATAGTATTGACAGGAAAGACTTTGATAACACTATAGGCATCCCTCGGCCCCTCGCAGCGAGAGTCCAATTTCATTACAGGAATCAGATCGCAGTTACCTTTAGCTAGCTCTTCGTTCGACCTACAGACATTTTGTCCAAAAGTACAGTCCTTCCTCACGAAGGTTGAGGATAGTCTTAATCCACCTGACATGGTGGTACGCTTTTAGCTGATACGTAATTTCTTCAGAACTCAAGCATGCACTTATTTAATTAATATTTAAATGATTTTAAATATAAATTTTGGACATGGAAGTCATGTATGGTTCTCCATACCGATTTTAATTTATATATTGACGATGTCACACATAACTGGCAGATGTGTCTTTTAGAATATTTTATGATTGGTCACTCTACAATTGACACTTTGTTGTTTGCAGACGATCGGGCTATTGTGTCGGACTATGAAAACAGATTGCAAATATATACATTTGTTACATCGAATCTGCAAAGACTCTGGATTGCAAATATCCACACTTAAGACCAAGGTGATGGCTTTTCGTGGAACTGATCCCGTACGGGCAAACGTTGTAATAGATAGAACTGTCCTGGAACAAGTTACCAATTTTGAATACCTGGGCTACAGTGTGTCACATAATACGAGTAATGACGTTGTGAATAAGTTGCATAAGTTCAACCTTATGTGCGGGACCATTAGGCGAACCCTTAAGTCAGCAAGTAAAGGAACACGCCTAAAATTCTACAAGATTGATGGATCTTCCCATACTTTTTTATGGATCTGAGAACTGGACTTTAACGAAAGGCCAGGCCAGTCGCATCCAAGCGGCTCAAATGAGATTTCTCAGGGACGTGGCAGGGTATACTCTCGATGATCATAGAAGAAACACAGATACACGGCAGGAACTGAAAATTATGAGTATACTCGACAGGACTGCCCAGTATCGGCTGAAATGGTGGGAACATCTTTGCCGAATGGATGACAGCCGCATCCCCAAACAACTATGGAACTATAAGCCGAGGGGACGTGGACGTCCGAGGAAGCGCTGGAGTGACTAGCTCTAATCTTTGCGTGATTGAGACCTGAACAAACCATCCTTGGTTTAATCCTTAAAAATGATGATCATGATGAAATTAAATTATTTACATCAACTTATTTATAATCTATTATTATTATAAATTTTAAAACTTATATAAACTTAACTATCATATAGACCTATATGTGTTATAAAATCTTCACCAATTATAAATCTTCATCTTGTTATTTGTATTAGCAGTCGTCCAACTTTGTCGTGTTTACTTGCTCAACTGCTGCCTGTCATGTTCCGGACGAGGCCTTTCAGTGTCTCTCCTCCATTATCAAGTGCTAAACCACGAAATAGGTTTAGGACTGACGCGTGTCGTAGTTTAGGACTTGATAATGGTAGAGAGACACTGAAAGGCCTCGTCCGGAGCAACAAAGGTAGCAGTTCAGCAATTAAGCACGACAAAGTTGAAATTATAAAGCTTGATTAAGGAAAAATGCGCGTAGGATATCTTCTTCTATCCTACCGTGCTAGCAAAATATAAAATAAAAATCTGAATAGATATAGAGAAATGTGGTTTGGTACGAAGCACATTAAATAACAAAATGAGATGTGGTACAGATTTGAAATCTGGTGAAGTTATAGCAGTGAAACTTGGACGATAACAGTGAGTGAGAAAAACAGGTGATATAAAGTTTTTATCGCAAGTAGAAGGTTACAGACTAGGAGAAGAAAAGCCTAATGAAGATCTATGGGACGAACTAAAGCATTTTTTATTAATAACATAATGGAAGAAAGAAAACCGCAGTGGATGGTGCAGTGGCGTATCCAGAATTTGGCCGATGAGGGAGTCCGGTCGAGTCGGCTTCATATAAAAGAAAATTCAAGTGAAGACTATCCAACATTATTATGTTTAAAGTTGTTGAGAAACTTGGTTTAAAAAGTGGTTTGAAAGTGATTAACATTTGAAATCAGTTCCAGTTAAGTAAACGGTAATAACACAATAAGAATACGCGTTATTGAATCATTGTTTAGAATATATGAAAAATATATTGTACATTGTTATAATTGTTTAGAAGATACCTATTGACTGAATTGATTGTCCTATATTTCATATTTCAAACGTATACACAAATGCTGTGTAAAAAAAACCTGTTTGTATATTTAAAAAAGAGCGTACCTTTTTAGTATATTAGCTTTCATAGCTGAAAACAAAAAACTAACAACACAGCCTAAAAGTTAAGAGAGTAACAAAATTCGTCAATTTGTTCGAACCTCTGGGGAGTCCCGGTCCCTTCTCGTAAATACGCCGAGAATGGAAGTTCGAAGGGCAGTTGTGTTGACGTTGTACTAACACCCTAATTGGAACCCCTTTACTGAGACGTTATTTAATTGACAAACGTTTGTTAGTGGAAAGCAAATTTTCTTAAATAAAGAAAACCACTTGTTGCATTCCACTATCTTGTGTAATTTCCGATCAGCCAATAAGCGGGTTTTCTATGTCTTACAGAGAGATGCTTGCTGGGAAAACGGAGCAGGTTACAAGGGCGTACCATAGAGTAAAACGAGACAACGAGACTGAAAAGAATATAACATTGAAATTCAATGAACTGTGGATGTGTTCAACTTACCTGTGCAGGCAACTGTTTTGTTAATATAAAAATCGTAATATACTTATAAAACTAAATACAGTTTCTATATCTAACACTTTCACGGCCGGTGTGTGTGACTAATCTCCGGCCTAATGGGTCGTTGTCTAGTCCTGCTGTTACTAACAGTCGTTTTGGCTTCTCCTCTGGTGGCCATCTTCAGCGTGCAAACGCTTCGCCAACTGACACGGTCTTCGTCAGTTAACCACAGTACTGTGGCGAAAGACACCGTGGTTAACTGGCGAAGACCGTGTCAGTTACCAAATCGTTTGCACGCTGAAGATGGCCACCAGAGGAGAGGTATAAACGTCTCTTAGTAACAGCAGTAGTGGACCAGTTACTAAATTGGTCAGTTTGTAAATAGAATTTATTTTAATTTTTCTTCTACAAAGTTTTGGTACCTTCATGACTGTTGTCTGGATATTAAAAGAGAGGGGCTGTTGAAAGTTTCGGGGGGGGGGAGCAGCAAATGGCCAGTTATTCTACTGAGTGTTGCCTCTGTTTTAGCAGTCCAGAAAGAAGAAGAATAAGAATAAGAAGAAAAAGAAGAAGAAGAAGAAGAAGAAGAAGAAGAAGAAGAAGAAGAAGAAGAAGAAGGAGGAGGAGGAGGAGGAGGAGGAGGAGGAGGAGGAGGAGAAGGAGGAGTTAATGGTCAGTTATTCTACTGAGTGTTGCCTCTGTTGTAGTAGTCCAGAAAGAAGAACAAGAGTACAATGTTGCCAAGTGTTGTTATCAAAGTGACTTCTTAAAATGACAAACTTTACTAATTTAAACATTTACAGTCACGAATTACATAAATTAAATTAAAAAAAAAAAACTTTAGACGTTCACAATCAAATTATTTCATAGTTCACGTGCAAGTGAAAATGAAAATGAGGACTCAGCTTTTGATTCAATTTTTGGAGATGAATCAAATTTTCAATTTGAATAACTTCAAACATCAGTACTGTATGAGAGATTATAGTACAAATATCGGACTCCAACTTCGTCATGCTTATTTGGTAAACTGCTAAATGTCATGTTCTGGACGAGGCTTTCAGTGCTTCACCTTTCTCAAGACCATTTTCAAAGTCGTGGTTTAGGACTTCAAAATGGTGGAGCACTGAAAGGCCTCGTCCAGAATATGACATTAGCAGTTTACCAAATAAGCATGACGAAGTTGGAGTTACAGAGGCTGCTAATTATAACAAGATTAACAAATATCTGATGTAATGTTTTACTCACCCTTGGTCCATATTTTCCAGAAGTTTCTGCGTACTGGGATCCAGTTCACTAGTGGGAGTGATGAATACTCCGAACCGTCTTGGCCTAGAAACAGAATACGATACGTGATAAGAACCAACCGCACACAGGTCCAGCACTAAACACACACAGTCGCCGACTGGCTAACACTTACACCGCGCGAGACGTGTACGTGTGTGTGTGTGTGTGTGCGTGTGTATCTGCCTTATCACAATCAAAATGGCGTAAAGCAATTAGCAACAAACAATTGTGAATAACATTCCCGTTCTTACTAACGTGTGATAACGAAAACATTAAGACGACGACGCGCAGTGTGTTTGTTCTAACGTTACGTACGCGTGAAAGACGCCGTTGTTATCACTCTGATGACATTGCCGGGAGGGGGGGAGATGCAAATAGAGAAATGGAGAGATAATGTGAATGGAAACAAGACATTAATGGGTATTAGATATCGAAGAGAAAAAAGTGTTATTACTAACAAGCACTCGAGGAATGAAGAAATATAATGACACAGGGTGATGAGGAAGAGGGCGAGGAAGATAAGTAGAAATAGACGGGAAAAGAAAGGAAGGGAGAAAGAGATTTAGGAAAAGATAGATAGATAGCTAGATAGATAAGTAGACAGGTAGGCTGATAAACACACACACACGTATGTATATTTATTAATAATAAATAAAACGTTTCTTACAAGAGTACAAAACAAGAACAGGAATCTGATAAATATATTATGTATTTTTTCTGAATATTTGACAGTGCTGCGTAAGTATAAACTATCATCATTAGAAATTACAAATTAATAAATCTTTTACTAATTTTATTGATAAATAATATAATATATTTATTAATAAGTTATTAATTATTCATTAACTTTATTAAATTATTATTAATAAATAAATTTATTTATCATTCATAAGATGATGATAGGTTATAGTCGACTACCGAAACAGTGTAATATTAAAAATGTACAAAAAAATGTTCTTGTAAGAAACATTTTATTAATTAAAAAATTATATATATATGTCTGTGTGTCGAGAGAGACAGTGACAGAGGGAGAGAAAGGGATTAGAAAAAGAGGAAAAAGAATGTGAATCACAGAGAGAGAGAGAGAGAGAGAGAGAGAGAGAGGAGAGAGAGAGAGAGAGAGAGAGAGAGAGTGAAAAGAAATGATCAAAGAGTAACATTGGCTGGACTGAAGATCAGCTGGTAATTAGCGGCAGCACTTATGCGCGCGCGCGCGCGCGTGTGTTTATTATACGTGTCGGGGTCCACCAGGTTATCGCTTCTGGTATTATTATTAACTTATATAGGATTATCAGTGCAGTGTACTGTACTGCCGTTATCTGTCTACAACGACATTGGATCGGAAGTTGTGTTTATTTCGTTGCACTTAAGCTAATCTTAAAATTATCTAGCATCTTATTTAAACCTAACATTGCTACACAGTTCTGAGAATTCTCATACAGTAGCTATCGTATATATATTATGTACAATTATTATTTGGCACAATTCTTATGTACTTTTCTTATAAACTATACTTTAAGATTATTAAAAAAACTTAATATTATTGTATTGTATTCGATATACAAATTTTTATTAGCCACAGCAGCGACGCGGTATTATCTATTTCGTCAACGTAACAATATTTTGGAAACCACATTCTGGCAGAATACCTTTTAAAACTGCTTTTTTGGGGGAGATATTTACAAAACCTTTTAAAAATAATTATTTACCGGTTATCTTTAAAGTACAAAGCACGTTACAACTGAAGTTAGTTGTCTCCTTTCTCTAACCAATAAACGATAATCAGTTTAAACAAGAGCAAATAGATTATGATAGCCAAGAAGGACATTATTTTTATTATTACAACATAACTTGTCTTGAAGACTTGGAGACAGTTTTTCTTCAGTAGAATCATGCCAATTGGTCTCGGCGAACTAAAAGTTGAAAAGCTACAATACTACTGTCCAGGATGTACGCCTGTTGTCTTCCATTTTCTTCGCGTCGAAAGGTGTTAACTCGAACATACGTTTCGGCCTCACCTCTGGCGGCCATCTTCAGTGTAATAACGACTTGACGCACTGACAAAGTTGAGCACAAAAGACGGAAATTGAAGGGCCACAATTGTGATGGGAAGGTAATCTTAACCTAAATGCGGACCTCGGATGAATGACTCTTAACTTTCTTCTTTCGCTGGCTGTATAGCCCGTGGTGGGGCTTCGCAACAAACCTCCTCCACTCCCCTCTATCATTCGCCAATTCTTTCCTGCCTCTTACGCCCGTCGTAGTAAGATCTCGAGTGACGCCGTCCATAAATCTTTTCCTTGGCAACCCCCTCCCACTTATTACGTATAATCTCCCCTTTCAGACACTCTTAACCATTCTCTTATCCTCCATTCTTTCAACGTGCCCCGTCAACTTAATCTTTGTACATCATCATCATCATCATCATCATCAGCCGTGGCTCTACAACTCTGGGTGGGTCTTGGCCTGTTCCAAGAGTCGATTCCATTCCTTCCTATTGCGTGCCCTAGCTTTCCAGTTTCCCAGGCCCTCCTCTATCTGGTCTTTGAATGTACTTCGGGGTTCCCCTTTTTCTACTACCCATTGGTTTCTGCTAGAAAATATTTTTCGTACGCTCTCCTTCCTCCATTCTTTGTACGTGTCGAACCCACCTTAGTTCAATTCTTCATTTTGTCTTAATTTCCAAGTATCTGCTTATTTAATCGCACCAAGTATTTTTCTCAAGATTTTCTGTCAAACCTACTCCAACAACAGAACAGGGGAGACTAGAAAAATAAACGAGACGAAAGTTTTTGCAGAAGTTGCAAGAAAAATTGTTGGTGTTCTATCTTTCACTCTCCGTGTAAACATTTCATTTCGGTCACACGGGATACGTAAAATACTGACGTAAAATAACAAAAAAAAATGTGTTGCCGCCGCGTCGACTTAATGAATATATTTATATATTCAGCGAGACAGCAGTGTTTATAGCAGCAGGTGAGAGAGAACAAAATATCTCGCGCGGTCTGCTGGCATACTTTCAATCCCGTGGTTATTGCAAGAGTGTGAGAGAGAGAGAAAGTGAGTTTGACGTAAAAATGTGATGGGTGTGTTGTGTTATACGCGCGCGCGCTCGCTCTTGTCCGTACCTGGCGGACATCGTGGTTTGCGTTATTAAGAACAACACAACACAGGTTTGTGGAATTTAACGCGTGCAAATTTATTTCTGTCCCCCCACCCTTCCCCTAGTTTTATAACGAGACAATTAAACCACTGAGGACGCCATGTCCTATTGATACGATTAGTGGCAACAATAGTAAAGCTCATGTTTAACCTAAAAATAGTCCACGGCCGGCCTGTTCCTGTCAAAAAATATTATCTCTTAAAAAATATATTTACTTTCAGAATAATAATTATAATAGACCACGGCTAAAGATTTATTTAATTAGAATACATGGTTTCATTTAAGAAAATATTATTACATTGTTTAAAACTGTAGCATGTTTGTGTATGTGTTTGTGTGTGTGTGTGCGCGCGCGCGTGTTGATGGGGGGGGGGAGATATGTTACGTATTTGACTAAGTGTTACGTCATAATTAGATGCACGTTGTTCCGTCACGGACCTCAATTTCACACCGAGCTTACCTTTGCATTAAACACGTATTGTTGAATTTAGTAAATCGATAAGAACTACTCATTTTTCGAACGTGATGAACCTCGTTTTATTGATGTTATCATTAACACCATAACGTTTCTTCGCCACTTCTAAGACAAGGTACTACCAACAGTGCAATCGCGGTCTCAGTGATAAATGGTGAGGCTACCTGAGGGGCGTATTTAAGGGGGGGACGAAGGGTCCGGACCCCCCCCGCCCAGAGCGTCATAAAAGTTGACGAATTTTGTTAATCTCTTAATTTTTAGACTGTTTTATTGTTTTATTTTTTCAGATGTGTACGCTAATATAGTAATAACTGATTTTTTTTTTATATATAGCCTACAAACAGGTTTATTAGACAGCAGTAGCGTATACGTTTGAAATATGAAACACAGGAAAATCAATTCAGTCAATAAATATCTTGTAAACTATGTTTAATAACGTGTATTTTTATTGTGTTATTAGTTTAATTTAATGGGGTAATTTGATGCCTGATTTCAGGGTATTATCACACGTTTTTCTACCACTTTAAAGATAGTAAAATTGATTAGTCTTAACTTGTTTTTTTTTTCTTTTGCATGAAGCCGACTCGACCCCGGACCCCCATCCCCAAGGACAAACGCTACATACGTCACTGAGGTTGCCACATCTTTGGATGAGCGATAACATTGGTGTCATAAATAATGTAAAAAAAAACGGCATTTGTCATACAAAAAAAAAACTGTTGTTATAAAAAATTGCCAACGAGAGTTACGGAATGAACGCCACCAGGAAGAAGGAAAAGAGTAAGACCACCTATCACCTGGATATTGACAGAACGGGAAACTGAAGAAGATCTTTAGATGGACAAGCAGCAGTGGAGCATATGAGAATTCAATCACTTCTGTAATTCTTTGATTCCGGAAAATGTATAAACATTGTACTACAGCCGGAATAACAATAATAATGTCAAAAAATTGTGTGACTACGCAAGTAAACGTTGATAAGAATGATAAGAAAAACAATTTTGCTACTTACGTTTTTCATCACAGTAATTAATCTATGTTATACGGTATGTTCACAGTCTGCAGTCTGTTCGTATGTATATGATCACACACCAACACACAGACACGCACTGACACAATCGACGATAACAAGAATACGGCGGATTTGACGTCCTCGTGTGGAGACACGAACGTTGCACGGTACTACACTGCAATGCACAGCAGAGCCTTGTGTGTACTGTACCTGTACCTACGTGCACTTTACCTGGACACACACACACGCACACACACGCACGCACGGCCGTCAGCTGACCGCTCGCTGCTGGTCAGGTAAATTAGTCTCTCCACCACTGTTTAAAGTGGCGATAATTGTCTCTCCCGACTCGACAGAATGTATAATGAACTAATGTAGTTACAAGGTTTTTTTTGGGTGACGAAAATGTCACAATTGGAAGAAACTCAAGTGTCACCGAGACGCATGTAGGCCTACACTCTGTGTGTGTGTGAAACAAATAATTAATGAACACTACGATTCATCCTCTACATACTAACCATCAGTAGCCGCCCTTAGGTGAACGTTTCTCTCACTCTGTCTGTCTGTTTGTCTCCCTCCCTCCCTCACACACACACACACACAATCAAACAAACTCTGAAGATACAGAACGATTTCTGTGAAACGTGCGTCAGGTGAAAATAAACCTACTTGCAGTGTAATAGAAGATATTACATGGGAGATCTGCAGGAAACTCAGCGAGTTACTTGCAAATGAATATATATGTGTGTGTACACTACATATATACATGTATTATATAAATAAAGTAAAAAGGAATATCTTCTACAAGCGTGTATTTATTTTGTCTCCTTACACATGTTTCTCAGATACTATATTCTATATTCATCATTAGTGATGACTCTCTCTCTCTCTCTCTCTCTCTCTCTCCATATATGTGTGAGTGTGTTTGTGTGTGTGTGTGTATTTATTTATAATTATTAAAAATAAGCAACAATATTTTATGGAGAATATATTTTATTTAAATTTTGTTTTGTTATTATACTGTATTTGGAATAATTTTTTATTTCTGTCATCTTCAGATATATAAAATACATTATTAGTATTCATTTTATTGTATACTTATTGTATAAATAAGTATATATTATATAACTGAAGATTTACGTATATATGTCAAATAAATAAATCATTTTTGTTTTTTACATCCGAAGACAACAGTATATTTTTAAAAATTGTCGAAATAAGCATAGGCCTAATAATACGATATAATTAAAAGAAAAATATATATTCTTTATAAAAAAAAATTATTTATTATTCAAGTCTATAAATAAAGCAAAAATATATTATTGAATTATTAACGTTGTGTTAGTGGTTATAATTACAATCAGAAATAACACTGTAGCACACCACTATAGAAAACATTTTCGATCAACGCTTTGAAGCTTCACAGTTCATCATCATTAGATCGGACAATATACAATAATGGAACGAGACTATACCTTTATACCTCTCATATAAGAGGTATAATTTCCGCTAATCGGAATTTGTTCCTATAGTGGTGTGCAACAGTGTCACTTCTGTTGAAGAATAAAATATTTAATTTGTAATTATAATTAATGATAATCCTCTGACTATGTAAATATATGTCTGCAAATCTTAAGTTAGAGAAAACATTTTCGTAGTTGCAGAATAAATTAATTTTTAATGATACTTTTGATACTCAAACAGAAATTACGGTGTTGCGTATTTCAGATGTGATGATGAGCTGGAAAGCGCTAATCCGAAAATTTTTGTATATAGTGGTGTGCAAAAGCGTAATTTCTAATTGTAAATGTAACCATTTACACAACTTTATTAATTATCGAGACAACTTTACCTTATCGAAAAGAAACTTCGTATTTTAGTTCGAAGGCTTTCGCGGCCGGTGTCACTTGAGTTTAAACTATCTGCCAGGCTATTCGCCCGTGGTCCAAGGTTTCAATTAAACCAAACGTTTCAGCAGTGCCACTGGCTGCCATCTTCAGTGGATGTATCGAGTCGCCATAGACCAAATATAAGCGAATAATATTTACTCTTAATGAAAACCTTAGCCCACGGCCAAACAGCCCAGCAGATAGTTTAAACTCAAAAAATTTCGTAATTTAGAGTATACGTTTGTGCTGGAATAGATTATACATTTGCGCGCGCAGGCTAATTCCAAAATAATTAGTAGGAAGTTTGGTGTTTTTTTTTTTTTTTTTTTTTTTTTTTTTGGCTTTGTGTTTCTAGTAATGAGTGATTTAAAAATGTGTTTTGTTTTGAAGTGATTTGAATTTACTTTGGAATTAATTTTGCCTTATGCGTTTTTCTATTTGCATATACTGTATGTAGTTTTTCAAGATATTCAGTATACTCCTTTTGTGTGGTACATGTCTTCTTAGCGTCACGTCGCGTCACGTTAATGTATACACGGGCGTTACGCAGTGTGTCCTAAAGAGTGTTGTTTGCGTCAGTATAGACACGTATTTACGAGGGCGGGACGAACAGGACTAGACCCCCCCCTCACAGAGGATCCAAAAAGTTAGCGAATTTTATTAATATCTTAAATTTAGTCTGTTTTATTTTTTTTCAGCCGTGTACGCTTAATATAGTAGTTAACTCTTTTTTATCATTATATGTTTGAATTATGAGATATAGGAAAATAAATTCAGTCAATAACTATCTTGTAAACAATATTTCAATAACGCGTATTTTTATTGTGTTATTATCGTTTATTTTAACGGGTCTGATTTCAGGATGTTGTCACGCGTTTTTTAGCCATTTTAAAGATAGCAACGTTGATTAGTGTTAACTTGTTTTTTCTTTTGTATGAAGCCGACCCGACCCCGGAGTGTTGGTTGCGTCAATAGGGGCGTATTTACGGGAGAGCGAATGGGACCGGACCCCCTCACAGAGGGTCCAAAAAGTTGGCGAATTTTATTGATCTCTTAATTATTGGGCTCTTTTATTATTTTTTTCAGCTGGTAATTCCCATTTAAATGTACAAACAGGTTTATTACACAGCACAGCACGTTTGAAATATCTGATGAATCAGTTCAGTGAATCTTTTAACATGTTTCAATAACGCGTATTTTTATTGTGTTATTACCGTTTACTTCAATGGGACTGATTTCAGGGCGCTATCATGCGTTTTTTTAGCCACTTTGAAGGTAGTAGTGTTGATTAGTCTAAACTTGTTTTTTTCTTTTGTATGAAGCCGACCCGACCGCGGACTCCCCTCCACAAAGCCAAATTCTACAGCCTATACGGCACTGTGCGTCAAGCCCGTTGAACGCTTAGCGAATTCGGTCTCCCAATAAGTTTTAGCGTAATATGTGTTAAGGATATCTGCCCCTAAGTGAGAAACAATGCCGTTTATACAGGTAAACGTCTTGTACAATGAAAGATACTGGTAGGGAGGAGTTTGAAGGAGCGAAATGAGTTCTCGGTTTTGGCATTTGTCTGCCTGTCTATCTACTTGGGGCATGTCTCACGACAACTTTTGAACGCAGCAACCGATTTTCGTAAAATTTGGCATGAGTGTCTGTACGTTTACCCTACAGAATCATGTTGATTTTGAGATTGACCCCCTCAAGAATAGGGGTGCCGGAGGTAAAAATGTGAGGGGATCCAAATTTTGAAAAGAAGAACGTGAATGACCATATATAGTATCAAATTAAAGAAAATTTTACCCACAATCTGATTCCAGCGTTAGTTTCCAGAAATTTTAAAGTTTTGATACGCCAGGGCTTAAAAAACGGGGCAGAAGTTTAATAAAATCGCAGATTCCAAGTAGGGATATCAAATTAAAGAGAATATTAACCAAAATCTAAATACAGTGTACAGTTTTGAAAATTTCAATATTTTTTTGACCCCGGAGCTCAAAAATGGGGACAAATATCAGAAAAGATTGTAAAAATCTAGCCAGATATCAGATAAAAAGGAAGGTTTGAGACAAATTCTATTGTTTGGAAGTTTTAGCGTTTATTGCACAATTCCTCTACAATTGTTAGTTTACTAAACGTAAAAATAGTACGATAATCGGGATTTACATAATTTTTATGATAATTGAAAAATTACCTAATATCAAAATTTATCCAATTATAAAAGTACTTGTTTCAAAATAGTGAGCGAGTTCTGTAGCTCAGGCTGTTTACTAGTAATTTTTGAAGGATTATGAAGTTCTTTGTAGTCAGGGGCATATTTAGGGGGGGGGGCGAATGGGACCGAAACCATCCAGAGAGTCGGAAAGAGTCTACGAATTTTATTAATGTCTTAATTCTTATGCTCTTTTATTATTTTTTCAGCTGTGTGTTTCCAGCTAGTAATTTGCTTTTAAATGTACAAACAGGTTTGTTAAAAAAGCATTTGCGTATACGTTTGAAATATGAAATACAGGAAACGGGGCGCCCATTTATAAAAAAGATTTAAAGAACATACCCCTCACAAATCAATTAGTAAAAATATCGGCTCCCTAGATAATATTAAATCCAATTATGCTCGACATTTGATAGATAATAATCACTCATATAGAAGTTTTGACACAAACTTCATACCCCTACATTTTTGTGACAAAGGACTCAGGATGAATGCACTTGAAGAATT
The DNA here is from genome assembly GCA_034769895.1 of Magicicada septendecula. Taxonomy (NCBI): domain Eukaryota; kingdom Metazoa; phylum Arthropoda; class Insecta; order Hemiptera; family Cicadidae; genus Magicicada; species Magicicada septendecula. The sequence goes on from CM068368.1 coordinate 911,708,562, forward strand.
TGAAATATACACGGGTCATAACAACCCTGTATATAAGAACAACATATTGAATGATAAATTGAATTTCAAGAACAACCCGCTATATGATATAACAATAGCCTACTAGTTACTAGCGCTCGCAAAAATAAAACGTTGAAAAGTTACACTACTCAGTATCGATCGGTAATCGCGTGGTGCACCACGACAACAGTGTTATTCATGTTTTTGAACATTAATTATTGACGATGAATTTACATAATATGTGTGTTTTTATTTTAATTGAATTTTAATATATGACGACCTCTTTTCGAACAAGTGTCTGAGGATGGGTCAGATGACCTGAAACGCGTCACACTAATTTTATTCTAAAGATAAAAGTCACAAGACGGACCTAACAAAGGTAAGAAAATAAGAAAATATAGGAAGGTCAATTCAGTCAGTATCTTCTAAACAATGTTCCAGTAACGCGTATTGTTATTGTGTTGTTTCTGTTTACTTTAATGGGATTGGTTTCATGATGTTATTACTCGTTTTTCAACCACTTTACAGATAGTAATCTTTATTAGTCTTAACTTTTTTTTTCTTTTAGATGAAGCCGACACGACGGAACCTCCACGCGAGATCAAATTATAGGCTATATACTCGACTATGTAGGGACAAAGTGATATAAGCTCACACCAAAAGTGTGAACTGACGGAATGACGAAATCGCATCAAGCGGTGTGTTACTTCAGGTGGAAGTGAGTGTGTGTAGAAGTCGGCTCAGTTCAGTCCGTCGTACTGGGAAACTAGTGAACGAAGATCTAAATACGTTTCTTCATCCATTCTTACATAATTGTGCCAGTCTTTAGGATATAGGCCTTTAGCCAGTTTAAAGATAGTAAGCCTAATTTTAATTAGTCTTAACGTGCTTTTTTCTGTTGTGTGAAGCCGACTCGACCGGACCCGGACCCAAGACCAAATTCTAGACACGCCACTGCCACTGTTAGTAGTTACTACTTTACTGTGTATATAAGTTATGGAAGTTTAGGTGCACCTTTGAAACGACACAAGACAGCAGACAGGGTATAGTGTCGGTCCGATGTTTATGTTCAGACAGTTGTATTTACGTGTCAGTGAGATTAGCACAAACCTCTCGTGTTGTGTTTTTGTCAAGGCACTACAGTTGTCTCAGTAAAGGTGTTAACAGTTTTGTCCCTGACAGCGTATAAACTACTCACTTACAATTGTCGGAGCAGTAATAAAACACGGGTAATGAAAGCAACGCCTATTTAAATAAATCCAGTGCCGCAATAAGTGCTCAGAGAGACAGGTGGCGAGTGCCAGCAGACTGGACGCTTTCACGGCCAGCCAACGATCTGTGTCACCAGACTACTCGTATTCACTCTCGTGTTGTTGTGACGCCAACCTTTCTCATACTTTGGGCTGGAAGGTCGCCTCTCTACGCTGACATCAGAAACGGGTTCTTTTTAAAAAGAGCGCCGACCCTCCCCGGTCTTTGAAAATTTTCCATATATGTTTTTAAAGTCTTCTTCCAGTATGGTCCGCGTCAAAAATGTCTTGTATGACCAGTGGCGAAGTTACATGGAGGCTATTGAGGCAATGCCTACACTAAAAAATTCTGTAGAATAAAAATTATAAATACGTATGAACTACATAACGTAAAGATTATACATTGTTACCGCGACTGTCGAATTTATTAAGCCGAAACGTGCTTTACTGAGCGACCGCTAGATGGTGATAGGTGAGATTCGGCATAGCTCATTTAAATCAAATGAGGCAACCTGAACTTGCCTCAGCGTTTTTTGTATACATCGTATGTAAGCAATGTGCTGGTGCGATAGGGAAGTGAAGGGAGAGGGGATTGTCCCGCGCTATACACATAGAGCGTTGAGGCATGTGTCACTTCTGTGGTCCAAACAGTTAAGTTAAATCGCGCTGTGTTGTTTATGAGTGTGTTTATTTTATGCGGTTATTAAAAGTGTCCCTGTTATTCCGCTGAACTAACACATGATCAAGATTATTATCTGAATTATTTGTAACATTAAACATAGAGTCTATATATATATATATATATATATATATATATATATATATATATATATATATATATATATATATATATATATAATTTGTGATGTTTTCAATTTGTTTCTTCTGCAAGTAGATAATATTGTATATTCTCTTTAACACCTGACGCACGTTTCACTGAAAAATATCAGTATCGTCAGAGGTTTCTAAGTGAATTAATAACAATCGAAACAATTCTATTAATATAAAATTAAAGAACAATCGAATTTGTATCGATTTTAATGTAAAATAAAATAACTGATAATCGATTTAGGTCGTTTAGTTAACGATTGTTTTAATGTTTATTTTCTTCAGCAGCTGTTTTCTCGGTTATATTTGAAATTTTTTGTTTATATTTTATTCATACAGACACTCACAAACTGTTTCCAAACATTGAAAATATAAAATTAATTAAAAACATACAAAAAGGTCAAAAATGAATATTTGGGAAAATCTTAACATTTACAAACACAACAACAATAATTTATTAATTAAAGAACAAACCCAAATAAAAACAAAACAAGACGATCTATTTAAAATTATAAATTTACTAAAAAATAAAAATAAAAATGAATAAAATATAAACAAAAAGTTTCAAATATAACCGAGAAAACAGCTGCTGAAGAAATAAACATTAAAACAATCGTTAACTAAACGACCTAAATCGATTATCAGTTATTTTATTTTACATTAAAATCGATACAAATTCGATTATTCGTTAATTTTATATTAATAGAATTATTTCGATTGTTATTATAATTCACTTAGAAACCTCTGATGATACTGATATTTTTCAGTGAAACGTGCGTCAGGTGTTAAAAAGAATATACAAATTATACTACTTGCAGAAGAAACAAATTGAAAACATCACAAATTATATAATTACTGCAAGAAACATCGAGTTACTTATATAGAAAATATATATATATACATATAGAAATTAATCAAGTTTAAAAATTTGAAGTTCAATCAGTTGTATTATTGTGTATGACTAATTCAAGGATTGTTCAATAGAAACACGTATAGAGCTGTAAAGCATTTTTTATTTCACGATTTTAAAAGAAGTCTCCATTAACATTAAGACATACGTTCCACTGTTGCACTAACCTGTAGATTCCCTGCTAGTAAAATTCTTACGGCTGTTTGTGGAACCATTCGCTTACAGCAAACTCTACCTACCTCAGCGTCCGATTGAACCAACATCCTTTTAGTGATTCCTTAAAAAAAATTTAAGTTAAGACTTTTGCCTACCCGTGCATTAACTACTAGCTTCGCCACTGTGTATGACAACGTTTCACTCATATTACAATGTGTGTCCTCAGGTCTAAGTCACTTGGTTATTTAAAAGAATTCGGGAGTTTTAAACAGTGCGCGAGTTAACTTATGACCTTATTGGGTCCTTCAGTCTTTCGACTGGTTTATACCCTCCCCGCATATACCTGTGGTGCGTGTGTTACGGAGTCTCTCACAGGTATATGGGACCTACAGTTTACCGACGGAGCCGAACGGCATAGTTGGGGAGGGTTTATGCTAGGCAGGATAACTCTCGCTAGTTTGCCATTACCTTGAGAGGGGGAACGGTCGTATCTAAATCAGATGGCCCCGGCGAGAATCGAACCCGCCCCGACAGCGTAGCAGCGCCACACGCTAGCCACTACGCCACGACCGTTCCAATTATGAACTGATGACTACAAAATACGGACGCTCCTTTGTCGTTGAGGTTGTTAAAAAGAAGATACAACAAAACAAAGGAAATAATGTCAACCGGTCGAGTAACTTCCCCGTGAATCAATAGTGGGCGTATTAAAATGTTGTCTGTGTTTCTCGACAATGACTAAAAGTGTTTGCTCATTGTTTGTTTTATTCTTTTAACAACCGAGAGATACCGTGCAGTGGCTTGTTTAGTTTTCTTATCACTCAGCAATATAACATTTAATTGTTGTCGTCGTCTGGAGCTTCGCAGCGTCCCCGTGATTTACGACAGGATGTAAAACGTAGCGAGCTTTGTTTAAATCACACTGTTTTTTAAAATGTTTTACTGAGGACAACATTATGGCCGAAGAAATAAAGCAAAGGATATCTAATTGTAACAGATGTTACTTATTCCTACAAGCAATATTTAAATGTAAAAACATAAGCAGATCAAACAACATTCGTCTCTACAAAACAGTTCTTAAGCCATGTACGGGTCCGAAACTTGGACAATGACAGTGACAGAGGAAGAGTGGTTGCGCAAGAGTGGGAAAGAAAAGTCATCAGGAAGATATTTGATGCAGTGAAAATCCAAGGAACATGGAGAATAAGGACGAATGCAGGAATGCAGCAAATCTATGGAGAACCAGACATCGTCATCAACATAAAGAAAAGTAGAATTCAGTGGAGAGGGCATGTCGAAAGAATGTCGGAGACATCCACATTAAAGAAAATTTTTACGGGGAAACCTGGTGGAAGAAGAAGCAGAGGTCGGCCCAAAAAAAGGATGTGGTTGGATGATGTTGAGGACGGCCTGCGCAAGCTCGGCGTAAGAACATGGAGGCTGAGAGCAGAGGATCAGGACGGCTGGAGGCTGATTGTCGAGGAAGCCAAGGCTCTCCAAAAGCTGTAGCGCCAATTAATTGAGAGAGAGAGAGAGAGAGAGAGAGAGAGAGAGAGAGAGAGAGAGAGAGAGAGAGAGAGAGAGAGAGAGAGAGAGAGAGAGTTTTTAAAATTTTACCTGTACACCAAGTAACTTTAAGAGTGTTTTGTTCTTAGCATTATTATGATAATATAAATGATAGTGGACACCAGGAATGGCGTAATTAGGGCTTGTTTATGGGGGGAATGAGGCTGGGTTGTAACTTGGACCACATATTGTTCACAAATGAGAAATTTTTTAAAGTGAATCAACATGAAGTATACGATGGTTGAAAAAATATGGAAAACAGGGATTTGAAAATGTTCTTCTTGGTTGTTACTCAAAATAAAATTAATAAATCTCGTGACAGTAGGAATCGCTTTAATTCTAAATTTGTACGCTTAATAAATCTTGTTAAAATAAATCTTTCTGAAGATGTTTCTGAAACCCGGTGTTATTATGCTCTTTTACACTTTAATTTAAGGATGTTGTCTGAAGACTGCTTTAAGCATTACAGAGTGTAATAATGTGCATGTAAAACCTAGCAATAAACTCTCTTCTCATTTTTCCGCATAAAAGTCAAGAAACTGCTGTGTACAAAGACGACGGACGGTTCAAACCACAGAACCACAGACGTAGAGGAGTCATGACGTAGACAGGGGAAGTGTGTCTGGTTATGGGTAGAAAGGGGTAGAAAAGTAAAAGTAACGCCACAGTACTGTGGCTAAGACTGACGTACACCGTGTCAGTAAAAGTCAAGACCTTCAGACACTGAAGATGGGCTCCAATGGCGAGGTTGAAACCTCTGTGCAAACAACATAAGACCACGGCCCTGATACCCGGGAAACAGTTCTACGGGCAGAGACTGCTTGGTGTCCGAAGCATGTGAGTGTAAACTAGTTCGCCATTGAACGAACGCTCAATCGTCCTTATTCTTTTTAATTGATTTCAGATTAAACAATTTGGCGCCACCCGGGAAATATAACCACGTGTTAAAGAACAGGTAAGGTTCCCACTCGCGTGTACTGGTAATCTGAGAGATCGCTACGAACATCGTCGGCGTAAACATAAAGTAACGACCAACCACAACGTGTGAGGCGAACGCACGAAATACACATCTACACAGAGCACATAAGAGTCTACTCGTTACAATATATATATATCTGTTGAGATTGCAAGTGAAACGGAGAGCGCCCGAGTGGATAATGTGAGCTAGAAGGTGTTGGGTGTTGGGTGAGTCTAGAAGAGAGAGAGAGAGAGAGAGAGAGAGAGAGAGAGAGAGAGAGAGAGAGAGAGAGAGAGAGAGAGAGAGAGAGAGAGAGAGAGAGAGAGAGCATGAGTGAGAGAGACACATGTGTATGAACTACATGAGACTATGGTACTCTGTATAGACCAAGTTCTAGGTAAATAACATTGTACAAAATGTAAATATTAAGTAATGGTAATAACCATTTTCATATAATAGATCTGTTATCTATAACGCTATGTTATAATAGTTTGTAACCTTTCAATGCAAGTTGTAAATCTATACTGTTATCGTGTACATAATTCTCTAATGTATGTGACGACGATAGTGTAATAAAAATGGTGAGTGTTTTAGAGTGCCAATTGTGGACAAAGACAAGTGAGAGAGAGAGAGAGAGAGAGAGAGAGGGTTGGAAGAGTGAGAGAGAGAAAGAGGGAAGGAGGAAGGGAGACAGTGAGTGAGAGGTAGTGTGAAAGAGAGCAAGAGAAAGACTGAGTGGGAGGGATAGAGAGTGAGATAGCGATTTCAGGTTAGATTGAGAGGAGGAGAGGTAGGGGGAGGTGTGATTTTGGACATATACATAAATTTACAATATTCTATAGTACTCCTGACTATAATTTACAACAATATGATTACAATTATTATCCAAGTTTACTTGTTAGATAAATTTACCATAAACGTTTGTTTGTAACCTTATGTCAACTATCTGATGTACGGTCGTAAAGTTCTACAGTTATTGTGTAATTTGCATGTTTCTAAATTATGGTTGATATTTTAATACCAGTAGTGAGCGAAACATATACAAACAACATAAGACCACGCCCTGATAGCCCGGGAAACAGTTCTAATAATTAATGGTGGGCAGAGACTGCTTGGTGTCCGAAGCATGTAAGTGTAAACTAGTGTTATGTAATTAAGTAATTTACTTATGCAGAAAAGAACTGTAGCAACAAATGTTTGAAATATATATATATATATATATATATATATATATATATCTATATATTGTTACATGATATTTTGCCATGCATCTTGTTAACATAAATATGCTTTAATACTCCTACCAAAAGTACCAAGAAACATAATAGTTTTGTTTCAAGAAATAATTAATTAAACACTTAATTAAATATTGTTTATTGTATTATTTAATTCATGTTAGCTAAGACTATAATAATTATGTTTATTACAGTTAAAGTAATGTTAATAATAATAAGTAAGGAGGACAATGTTTAGGAACTTACCTATAGGGTTTTGTTGTAGTTATAAAAACTGTATTGTATACAGAAAGTTAAGAGGAATTGTCATCTACTACTAATAGTTATTAGTAATTAGTTTGGATCATATTGATTAATATTATATGTGATAATATTAATAACACTAATGTTTATATTAATAGGAAAATACCAAAATAATAATAATAAAGATTTGTAAAACTAGGCATATTAAGCTTAGGTAGTTAAAGGATTTGTAATAAGAATTTATATTAAAATTAAAATAAACAATGTCAGGTTAAGTTATATTATTACTAATTGTGTCCAATAGTTTTAATGAAGTGAAAAATACAAGAAGAACTAATAATAAGTAATTTTGGGACAAATAATTAAAAGTGTAAGATGGTAACTCAAGAAATATTTAACAGAAGATAATCAAAAGTGGTGTCAAAATAATCAGTGTTCCATCACAAACTCCAAAATACTAATAAATTGAAGATCAAAGATCTTATTAAAAAGTTATAACAGTCTAAGAAAATGAAAGATAAAATATTAGAAGTTTGTTTATGTTGATGCTAAGATAGCACCATAGTAACATAAAATGTTACTTTAGATACCAATAAAAGTTGAGATAGGCCTTAGCAACTGAAATGTTATAATACAAAAAAAAATAAGGAGTTGTTATTGGATCTGAACGAGAAAGGTTGACATTAAAATAAGAGTGACTAATCTAACAAATTGTAATTTTTCTATTAGTGAACATAAAACTAAATTAAATAATACTGCTGACAAAATAAATAGAAGAAAGAAGTACAACACTAAAATAAAGAAGTAAAACAAGGAATCTCTGAAGAAATACTATCAACCTATCCAGGAAGAGAAGTATTTTTTGATAAATTATTAAACTGAACAATTTTCTTCAAAGGCCTAGGCCAAACTTCTCAAAGACATTGTTTACACTTTTAATTAAAACAATTTTGAACTGTCACTGTGAAAATAATCTATGAATAACATTATTTTCATTATAAAAAACTATTAATATAGAGGAATACTCTCATATAAAGTGAACTAGGTCTTAAAAACATTTAACTCAACATAACCTAAACACTGAACATTGTAAAACTATTAATATAATCTTGTTAAGGCACTTTGTAATTATTTATAATCCCATGTATTTTGGTACTTTTCCTAACATATCTGTCGTTTATATCGTAGTCAAAAGGACCTAACTTAACACATTCTATTTGTATTTTATTTAATAAATATAAAAATATAAATGTGGGCCTTGAGATATAAGAATTATTACTGCTACTGCTGCCATACTGAGCATATGTAAAGAACAGCCGGTCAGACTTTGTTAATGATTATATTTGTCTTTTAAAACAATTTAAAGAAAATAATAAAACGATTTGAGTTTAATAAATACAGATAAAAGGTTTTCATTTCTTTATTTAATGGATACAAAAATATGTATGATATAATAAACACTATATCAGTGACTGTGAATTTGCTTCATCAATTAGATTAAGTTGGCAACACTCTCCACTAAGAAATATGGCAGCCTATTCGAATCTGCTTCGTTGAGCTTTAGTTATCACATTCGTCTATTAAATAAAAGATTAAAAGAGATTGAATTATAACTGAAATAGAAACCTTTATAATATTTTAACAAAAATAATAATTTATTTTACAAATAAATTTTATTTGCAACCTGTGATTGCAAATTGGCGCTCAACAAATATTACCCTGATCAGATACTCATCCTATAAAATATTAACAATGTACACATCAAAATAACCAGAAAGTACTTATTAAGACCATACAGAGTCAACACGTTACAATATATAGTCTATATAAGTGTGTGTGTGTGTGTGTGAGTGATTAAATTACACTATATGACAGAATATTGCAGTACACAAGAGTCAGTTGAAAAGGTCGCAAAGCGACATCTTTAGCTTAGCGGTAGAACTAAAAATTTTAGTGTATCGTAAGATCCGTATTTCATGTAAAAACTCGTTAATTTCCATATCTATTTGTCACTTATTCATTGTTTACTGGCTGTTTGAAATTCACGTGTCACGCGTGTTTTCAAAAACGGGCAAAATCAAAAATTCTTTGTTAAAAATGGCCTAGCGCCAAAAGAAATTCACACGAAATAGTTCTTATTCGAGTTTAAACGTGGTCATACAAGCTCTTTAGATGATCCACGCGTAGTCGCCCCAAAAGTGCAACAACTTCAAGTGAGGCACCCAGGTTACACAAATGAGGCACCCAGGTTACACAAAGATTTTTCACACTGAGTGAAAATTTTTTACACAAGCTAATGTGAAATACCTATGAGCTAATATCATCCTATCTCAATCGCCGGTCCACCAACACTGTGTACGACATTTTTTTAAATGATATCTGAGGTCGTTTGACTTTTTGGTTGTCCACTGCGAGAGGATCATCTTCAACGCTCGTACGATCATGTTTAACCCGAGACCCCACTTACAAACTATTGTTTTTGAAGGTCCAACATCTCCTTACCTTCTCGATTGTGAATTTCAATTGATGCTCTACCGTTTTTAACAAAGATTTCAATCACAGCACGATGTTTGATTTTGTCTATTTTTGAAACATGCGTGACATGTAAATTTCAAAAATTTGATAGACTATTTCGAAATTGGTAAAAAGATTTGGAAATTAATACGTGTCTATAAGAAATGTGAATCTTGCAACATGCGAACAATTTTAGTTCTACCGCTAAACTACAGATATCGCTCCCCGAACTTTTCAACTGACCCAACATGAACTGAGTCGGTAGACGACAGAACGTCTACTAGAGTCTATTAAGTGGAAAATAATGTCAAACCTTTCACAGAAAGTAACAGAAAAAATGACAGAAAAACGCATATTCAAATACAGAGATAGAAATTCACAATGTACAGCAGCCTACCTTTTGTGAGGGTTCGGCGCAGACATGGTGCGGCACTGATTGAGACGTCCGTCCCGACACTGACGAGAGGAAAGCTGAGCTGACGCAGGGCGACTTAACACGACAATTGGATAACAACCTCTGTTGCTATCTATTAATTCAATTTATCGCCAGCTACCGCACGTCGCGTCTTCTTCTTCATCTCTAATTGTTTCTAAATTTATACTGGCAGGCTGACTGACATTAAGGTGTGACGCGGTGCAGTAGCAGTAGCAGTGTCAGCACCACGTGTCTGGCCCCGATGGGATAACCGTATACTTTATCGAATATGTGTAAACATAAATAAATAAATCATCATCTCATCGTCACCACTATCACTCCAAGGACTAGGCCTTACACCTGTTCCGGAACCCATCTCCTCGGTCTACCGATATCTCTCTTCCCAGTAGGGTGAAAACCCAAGGCAGCCACACGTAGACGGACATCAAGCATGCGATTCAAGTGTTCACACCGTATCCTTCTGGGGCAATGATACAATGTTTAAATCGCGTCTAATATCCTCGTTCCTTCTCCGATCCAAGAGAGAACAACCTTGCGCATCTCTAGAAATTTCATTTCGACTGCCTGAATCCTCTGCACCTCCCTTTTACCAAGAGTCCATGTCTCACTAGCATATAGGAATGTGGGGACAGCCACAGTTTTATAAAATTTCATTCGGGTATCCTTCCGTGTTTTATTTTTCAGGTACCTATGAATCGTTCCACAGATGCGTCTAAATTTCGTTAGCTTACTATCCCAGTCAATATCAGTTCCATATGAGATATTACAACACAGGCATGTAATTAAAATGACTAACCTGATCCAAAATCTGATTATTCACGACTATCTTAGTTCTTCTAGGATACCTGCCCTGAAATGCCATTGTTTTAGATTTTGTAGCCCATTGTCTTTTATGAATGTAAATATTGAACGTAAATATCGCCCGCTGTAACTGCTCTTATGTTTTCTGCATCATTACCTTGTCATCTGCGCAAAGCAATGTATTCAAATGAATATTTCGCTAAAGTGATATTCCCGAGTCAACTTTAGCTGTCCATCGCCGAAATATGTCGTCCATGTAAATATTCAAAAGGGTCTGTGAAATAGGGCACTAATAAATAAATAAATAAATAACGAAATAATAAATAAATAGTAAATAATAAATAAATAATACAGAATAATAAATTATATAAGTGTGTGTGTGTGTGTGTGTGTGTGTGTGTGTGTTATGTGTACACTTCTTCTTTTTCTTTCACTGGCTCTACAATCCCCGGTGGGTCTCGGCCTCCGCAAAAATCCACCTCCATTCCCCTCTATCATTCACCAATCCTTTCCAGTCCTTACACCCATCTTAGCAAGGTCTCAAGTGACATCGTCCATCCAGTTTTTCCTTGGTCGACATCTTCTTCTTTTATATAATATTCCCTTCCAGACACTCCTTAACTATTCTTGTATCCCCCGTTCTTTCAACGTGTCCCAGCCAACTTATTCTTTGTACTTGTCCTTACTATATGTTTCCCTTTAATAAGTTTGTTCAGTTCAACATTTTTCCTTATTCTCAGAGTATCTTCTTCTATAATCGCACCAAATATCTTTCTCAAGACCGTCTGAGTTGATTCTCATCACTTTCTGTCATGAGAACCATGAGGGGGGGAGGATATGATTTCAAATCCTACAAGCGTCTCTAACCAATGAGAGCTCTGCGATAATCATGTGATATATGTAACGACATTAAAGTTATAATATGTCATTAGTTTTATAACATAAGTCTCTTATAAGTTACAAGTTTTATAGGGAACAAAATTAAGATAGTGTGTCTAATGAATAAGAATAAGATATTTACATGACTCAGGACAAAGCACTGTTCTGTATTGTGACTACTAACGAACACGACACATCCCGTCCTCGAAAACGCTACGCGAAATTAAAACAGTTAGTTATTGACACGTGGTTTATTGTATCAGTGTGTTAATATAATAATTTACGTGAAGGATAGTCACCATTACACAACAAGAATACTGGTCACGAATACACCACACCAGTCCCAAGCGCTAAGTACTAATCAAGGCGTGACGCAGGATTACAGTGTCCCTCAGACATTGTTTAACATACATACTGACGATATTCTAACAGAATGGGATACGTCAGATTGAACACGGCAATAAATTAAATCGTAGCAAATGTATTAATAGTTTCTTGTTTGCTGATGATCGAATGGTTAGACTGTATAGAAGCAGTCAGAGGTTTCACATATCTGGGAGCGACGACATCTGAATATGGAAATGAAGAGGAAGAGATAAGGACAAGGAGAACTCAAGCCAACAAAGCCTACTTTGCGCTTATCACCATTTACAAAACGACCCTTCCTATGCTATGGCAGTGAGACCTGGATATTAACACAAAGAGCAATTGAACGCATGAAGATATTTGAAAGGAAGCTCCTGAGATGTATCCTAGGCCCCATATATAGAAATGGGGAATGGAGGATACTACATAATGATGAGATATATTGTTACTTCAACGAACCAACGGTAGAAGTATACATAAAACTGAGAAGGGTGCAATGGGCTTGCCATGTGTAAGAATGGATGACAAACGAACAGCTAAAGAGTCCTTATGGGGAATATGGATGGGAAAAGACCAGGACGTCGTCCAAGGCGCTGTCGCTGTGGGTGCAAGAGAGATGTCCTTTTTTACTGATAGAGAGAGTTGCCAAGGCTCAGGATAGAGGAGGCCAAGGCTCGACTTTGGGCTGTGACGCCGTAGGATGAGGAGGAGGATGATCGAATGCTTATTTATGAAAACGAAGATGGCCTCCAGATATAGTCCTCCATCAATTGGATCTAGTGTCTAACAACGACGATATAATTATTTCAAAGCAAAAGACAAAAGTTACAGTGTTGAAAGGAGTACGCTCAATAAGGGCAAAACGTATTGACAATAACAAACAACAAAAATCATATCACGTTATGCAGGTTTAAGGTTTTACTGTAAGTTTACTTTAAATAATAACTGAATACCTTACCAGCATGTTATGTTTTGTATTATACTAAAAATGTATATAGTAGTCTGTATTTTAACAATAAACTAATTGTGCTGATAGTAACGAACTGTATTTATATCTTCACTCATTCCTATAATTCATAGTTTAGGCTTTTAAAGATTGGTCCAACTTTCCACAATTCCCCCCTCCCCACTAAAATCAACTCTTCCTCACCCCTCAAATTGTTTGCTGGATCCGCCCCTGAATTTAAAAGTTGTTTCACAGGATGTGTTTTGTGAGGAGAGTTTCACAGGATGTGTTTTGTGAGGAGAGAGAGAACTGTGCTTGTAATTTTAACAATAACAATCCCTAAAAGAAAATGTAATTTTAACGGGGAACTGAAAATATTTTTTTCATTTTTAATAGAACAGAAAGAAACAGATAAGTTACCCCGTGTTCGATTTCTCAAAGTGTTGGGTCTTTACAAATTCTCTCTATTTTCCGAATGGCATCGTGTTTGTTATTCTTTCATATTATATAGCTACCTGGACATTAAGAGCAGTTGATGAGAAGGCTCTGAGGACTTTTGAAAGGAAAATTATTAGAAGAATCTTCGGACCATTATGTTGTTATGGAGAACGTAGGATCAGATCCAATCAAAAAATAGACTCCATTTTAAAACAAGGAGATATCGTCCGATTTATAAAGACTAGAAGAATCAGCTGGATAGGTCATGTAGAAATAATGGGCAACCACAAAGCATCCACAAAATGATAATTAATGGGCACATAGATAGGCGCAGAAGACGAGGCAGGCCAAGAAAACGATGGCAAGACGACGTGGAAGAAGAGCTGACTAGGATGGGTGTCGGCTCGTGGAAGACCCAGGCACATGATCGGAGTATCTGGAGGCGGATCACTAGGGAAGTCAGAGTCCCATCATGGACTGTAGTGCCGGATATGTATGTATGTATTATGTAGCTATCAGTAGCGTGGCGTCCATGTAACCGCTGTTGTCGGCGGCAACAGTACAGGAAAAAAGAGAAAATAATATTAATTATATCACAGAATAAATACTTTAGTTATTGAATAATTTGAAATCCGAACAATATTAGTAGGGAAACTTGAAGAAAAGCGTAGCATTGCTTTCGAACTGTTGGGCACTTGCACCGTCTTGTGTTGCCGGCTCGGACATCGGCTATGTTTCACTGCGTACGGTCATTGACCTCGTAGTAGTTGTCACTGTACAAACTGTGGAGGTGGGACACATTCGTCTACCCAACGTGTTGCCGCTGTATAAACTGACAAAACGCTCAGTTAGCAGCTATGTTCGTTTTCGGAACTGACGTGCAGCAGATACTACGTACCTATTTGTGTTTTGTTCGTTTAGCCATCTGTTTCTCTGTTTGTCTTTATTATTTTTAATTCGATTATTTGTGTTCTGATTTATTCTGTCTAAGTATAATGAGAGTGAGATCCCGTTGAACCGGGACCCTCTTTTTCTCCCAGCGAATGATAGAAAATACGCGAAAAAAATATTTTGGCTCTGAAAAGAATATTTATGTTCTAAAAAGAACATTTGGTACTAGAAAAAATTCGAATTAATTTTTAGATTAAGTGTTAGGCCTTTGACAACCGGGAACAGGTGTTATGTACCCACGCCACGCCACTGGTAGCTACACTTACAAGTAAAATCATCATATCTTTAGGAGACAGTGAGGCAGTCTGCAGAAAGAAAGAGAGAGAGAGAGAGAGAGAGAGAGAGAGAGAGAGAGAGAGAGAGAGAGAGAGAGAGAGAGAGAACCATGAATCGTATCCCATATATGGTCACATATCTCATCTCGCGACCGCCAGATGTGAGCCACACACACACAAACAGGTCTTGGCGGTTTACTGTATTGGAGTCGTAGTAGGCCTTAGGCACTTAAACAACTCTCCAACGCAGTACAAGAGTAAATAACTCTAAATCACTTTAAATTAACTCTTAACAAAACTACTAAATTAACTTGAAATGTTTGCTTGATACGTACATATTATAAATAAAGTGAGTAATCATTTTGTTCCTCCTTTTGTTCAACAATGTCAGAATTATTAATCGTCGTGATCAACTTCGCTTCGCGTGTTAGAGGCACCTCGCCATATTACCTCCGCTCTAAACAGGATTCTCCTTTGTTGTTAAAATTCCTTCCCGGGCTGTTTGGCCGTGGTCCAATGTTTTCTGTAAGACCAGACGTTTCGGCAGTGCCATCGATTGCCATCTTCAATGAAAATCGAGTACGCTAACTGAGGTGGTAGGCTGTATACGCTTTTGTCGGCACATGCGCACAATCAAGTATTCAGCACCAATAACTGTGGCTTTGTACTCGTGTACTTGTAATACTCGTAGTACTCGTTCACTTGTTTATTCGTTAGTTGCGTAGGGGGTCCCGCGAGTAATAGGAACGGGTGTTTCGACTTTTCAGATGTCAGTTATCGTTGAATCGGAACAGGTATTTCAACTTTTCAGTCACTGTTATATCCGTTCCACAAAAATAACGTTCCAAAATACCTGTTATAGGTATATCGGCCCACCTCTACGTCCTGTACTATTGTATTGGATCTTTCCAGCGCCACTGTCTATGAAGTACTCGCTAGTAGTTTTTGCTGATATTATTATACCGGCTGTAAGTATTCGAACGATACAAGTAAAACGATGACCGGAAAGAAAGATTCTGTATTGACGACGGTTTCTCTTCAAAGCGGATTACTATAAAAGATAAAGAACTCACCTAACTTATTAATTCACATACTCACCTAGCATTCAAGAAACCCAAATAAACCTTTATAAAACAATGGTAATACCTACACTAATGTATGGGTCTGAAACTTGGGTCATAAAGGAAAAAGACGAACAGAAGATACAAACAGTAGAAATGGAATTTCTGAGATCAGTTGAAAGGTGTAATAGACGAGATCATATAAGAAGTGATTTAGATATTTTTGCAGTTAATGAAAGGATTAAAGAATACAGAAGAAAATTGATTCAACACATCAGTAGAATACCGAAGACGGTGAAAGATTACAACCCTAGAGGCAGAAGAAACGTTGGTAGAGCTAAGAAAAGTTGAACTGTGGAATAGGAACAGGCCGCTGAAGCCTAAAACCGTTAAGAAGAAGATGAAGAAGAAGACCTACCATTCACCAACAAGGTCAAAGGAGCAAATCTTTTGACAATTATGGGTTTGGACAATATGGTCTGTTACCTACCACAACATTCGAACTGGTTTACTACACTGATCGAAGGAAAGGTTGAGGGCGTAGTATATGGACGGGAAAATATGCGAACTATGCGAATATGCGAAAATAGGCGGGAAGATTAAGAGACTGCATTGGGAAGGGAAGAAATTACAAGCATATCAACCTCTGTGTTGAGGAAGAAAGAAGAATAGAATAAAATTGACCTCTTTTATCCATCTAGTGGCTTTTCCTTTTTTATATTTCACTACGCGTTTTTGGGCGTGTGTCCCGTCTTCATACAGTCGATTACAGGGTTACCGTGGTGCGCGCCAACAACACCGCGTGTGTTCCGTGTTCATATGTTTTATATTTATTTACTACACGAGTGTAAATTATACGTAATTTGTTTTATTGTTGTATTGGAGTGTTAGTGGTCTCAAATATTTTTACTAGTAATTTTGTACAAACCACTATAATGTCATTGGTATTGACGAGCGCTTTCGGCAGTCAAGCCATCTTCAGGTAATTTACCAACGCCTTACCATCTTCAGGTTGGTAAATGACCTGAAGATGGCTTGACTGCCGAAAGCGCTCGTCAATACCAATGACAACATAGTGGTTTGTACAAAATTACTAGTAGAAGTAATTTGTTTTAATTATATGACGAACTTTACTGAGGGATTACACCTGAAGATGGGACATATGTCCAGAAACGCGTAGTGAAATATACAAACGTAAAAGCCACTGGACGGATAAAAGAGGTAAATTTTTTTCTATTCATATACGTATAAGTAGGTAGGCTTGGATACTGAAAGCATGAATTTAAAACTAGAAAAAGAAGCAGCAATGGCGTCAGTATGAAGAATATGCATTGGTGAAAAGCTGCTCACGAATCGTTACCTGATGTAGACGACGTAGACGGTGATAGCGAAGAACACCAGAAGAGCTGCTACGATAACGGAGAGAATTATGACGGCCGTTGCCATGGTGACGAGGTCCTTACGGGCCGACACGCTTGGCAGTGCTGTGACGGTCTTGATTAACGCCGTCCTGCTCAGCGCTCTGCAACCAAACAAACACGTAACAATAACTAGGTGCGCGTGTTGCCATGGTGGCGGTGGTCTTTAGCTAGATTTATTTACAAAAATAGCATAAGGTGTGTAGAGAGAAGAGCGGAGTGCAATCAATCTTCTAGTGCAATGATGCAATGTTTAAATCGCGTCTAATCTCATCGTTCCTTCTCCGATCCGAGAGAGAACAACCTTGCGTCCCTCTTAGAAATTTCATTTCGGCTGTTTGAATACTCTGCACGTCCCTTTTAGCAAGAGTCCATGTCTCGTTCGTTATTCTTTCTATTCTTCATCTACCTGCCGCCCTCCTCCAAAAATCTATTTTCATTGCCTTCAACATTTTTTCGATTTATCTGCAATTGGCCGTACTTCCGAGCTATATATTACTATATGCTTGGCAATAGTATCGTATATCCGCTTCTTATTCTCTTTGCTAATGCGTTTATTCTATAATTTACTATTCAGCACTGTCATAGCTTTCGCCCCAGCATATTTCTTATTCAAATTGTTGGTCCGTTTAACATCTAGTGCACCCTGGTATTAAGTTATCACGAGACAGATGTTTGATGTGCTGTTGTTTGCTGATGACTTGCTTGTACTTCAGAATATAGAATCTGTTGCAAAAGTCTGTTTTTAAGCTTCATCAGATTTGCAAACATTACAATATGAAAATCACCACTATAATAACAAGGGTTATGCCATTTCGAGGTAAGGAGCCAATAACAACAAAAATAGTGATTAGTGATCGAATTATAGAATACACGAGCCACCTTTTATTGTTTGGGAAATGTTTTTGGCTATGATACCAATTATGATATTGGTATTAAGTTAGATAAGTTCCAGACGTTTTGTGGGACAATCAACCGTATTTTCAGAAGTAAGGTAGGTCGAGATACAAAATTAAAGTTCTAGAAAGTTATGGCAGCGCCTGTACTGTCCTATGGGTGTGAATTATGACAACAACCAAGAAACAAGACAGTAAAATACATGCCGTTCTTAAAAGGAATTATAAGGTGTTCTAATCTTGATCGTATAAAGAATAACGCCATGAGGGAAGAGTAATACGTTTTTAACCTGAATGAAAAATTAAAAGGTTACAAACAACGGTTGAAAGAACACTGAGAAAGAATGTCAGATTCTATACTGGCCAAACTAGTCTGGAAATACAAACCTATAACACACAGGTGTGTGGGTAGAGACACCCAGGAAGATATGGCTGGAGGATCTTTGAAAGCGGAACAGGCAGCACCTTACCTACGCCGTGTGATGTTAAGATTACGATGATGAATTGCTTCGTTTAATGTCCCGTTTTGTGTGACTTTTAAGCTTAAATACTTACAGTCTGTGGTGCGTTTGATATGTTGACACCACCATTATCAAGTAGTAGGACCTCCAATACACACGTCATCATCATCATCATCATCATCACCAGCATCTTCTTAACGGTTTTAGGCTTTAGCGGCCTGTTCCTATTCCACAGTCCACCTTTCCTTAGGTCTACCATATTTTCTTCTGTCTCTAGGGTTGTAATCTTTCGCTATCTTCGGTATTCTACTTTCTTCCATTCTATCTATGTGTTCAATCCATTTTCTTCTGTATTCTTTAATCCTTTCATTAACTGCAAAAATATCTAAATCACTTCTTATCTCCTCATTTCTTATATGATCTCGTCTATTACGCCTTTTAACTGATCTCATATAACGTCTCTCCTGCAAAGACATTATAACCTCGGGAACCAGTTCAATTGTTCGCTGTTAATTAAACTAGCTGCCGTAGTTAGTAAAATTTACTTACCAACAAATTATGACAATGTATATATCAGGAATTAGTCAAGGATTGCATAAATTTATTCACTCTCTGGGTATTAGCGAAAACATCTCTTTATTCTTGTATTTTAACTAAGTATAAAGTAATAGGTTTAATGGTCATCCTTTAATTTTTTACTTACTTTACTTTACTTTTAAAAGAAAAATTCTTATAAATTCTGCATTAAATATTCTTTAAAATTTTTATTCTTACTCTTTTTTATCTCAGAATCATTCAGTTATGTATTATTTCAAGTACCACGGATCCGGGTCTTAACTTTGCAATATTCTAATATATCACAACATCATCCAAACTATTTGAAGAATAGTCCGATGTAATTTTCAGAATTACTTTACCTTTAAACATCATCAGGTTATTACTATATCATTACAGAAATTACAAACATTTATATGTTAATCTTGAAGTTATCTAAAAGTCTTTACAAGAATCTTTACTGTTCTTTTTGTTTCGTTTTAAAAAAAAAAAAACAAGTTATGCACAAATGTTATGATTTAATATCACCTGAATAGAACGTGAGTTTGCTGTGGGTGTTCGCGATGGTCTTCTTCAGTAGGTCTTCTTGGGTGTAGTTTGTTGTTCCTCTGGGTCCTCCATTTAGTTGATTGTTTCCGAATTGTAGTCTAGGTCATGACGATTGGATTCTGCTACTTGAAGTTCATACGGTTGTTGTTGTAACTTTCTTCTTCTGGAGTTGGTTGTTCACATTTTACATTTTAATTGTTCTTATTTTATCAGCACTGATGTTTACTTTAATATGGCAAGGAACATATCTTACCAGTTACTGTTTGTAAAGAGATGTGTCGGCTAAGTTTTTTTTTATATATTACCAATATTTGCTTCACGCACTACATTACTAGTTTTTTTTAGTTTTATCCCAACGCTACATTGGATTAAATCAATTATAACAACTAACGTCTGGTTGTATAGTTGTTTAGCGGTATACACCTAAGTGTAACTTTACAACACATTTTTGACCTGCTTACATGTCGAAGTTTCTCCGGCGACTGGTGGTTGTTTAGCGGCAGGGAGTCTGTAAGCTGGCGCGGTTTACGAGCTGAGAAAAGTAGTTGGTTCCTTTAGTATTAATAATTGTTCATTAATTAACTAGTAATAAATTATGCTACCTTTTTGTTATGAGTTAGATATTTCCTTTATTATTAAAACGTCTTTTATTTAATTAAAAGAATTATTATTTTTCGCTTAATAACATTGTACTTTGCGTGTTCGTACTGGACAATTTGCACGTTGATACAGGAATCTAGGTACAGATAAGGGGTGGATAATACTCTCACTTGTTATAAGAACAAAAATTTTAATTTGTGCTATTTAAATAATGTTTAAATCGTCACACTCAGAAATTTCATTTCTGCTGTTTGTATGCATTATTCATCTTTTTTCTTTATGATCCAAGTTTCAGAACCATACAGTAGTGTAGGTATTCTCATTGTTTAATAAAATTTTATTTGACTTTCTTTTCTACATTTATTTCCCAACATTCTCCAAATCGTTCCACACATTCTTGTAAACTTCGTCATCTTTTTTTTCTATATCTCTATCGTGATCATAAGTAATGTCACGTCCAAGATAGATGAAATATCTTACTTGGTCTATGCATGTGTTGTGTATGCATATTTTGGTCCGAACCGATTCATATCGTATAAAGGCCATTACTTTTGTCTTTGATTCAGGTATGTTACAGTTATATTCTTTTCCTACTTTATGTAAGATGTGTATTGCTCGCTGGAGATCGTCTTCTGATGCGGCGAATATAGCTTCTTCAGCCGCGAAGAGAATGGTTTTCAAGCATTTATTTTCTGTGAATATTAATACCGTCTTTCCAGTCCACCGTCTTTGAATGACATACCGTCTTTCGGTGGATTGTTTTTTTAGGAGATCATCTAGATAAAGGTTAAAAAGTAGTGGTAGACAACAACATTGTCTTTGTCAATACACACGTATTCTGTTTTATTCAAATTTACCTCTAACCCCTATTTTGCATATTGTTCTGCAAGCTTGCGCATGATATATATAGTTGCTTTGACGTATCGATCACCTTAAACTTACAGACCTATATTATTTTGTCTGGACATTTCGGCTCTGGTCGCTAATTAGCCGGAGCTGGCATGCGGGTCAGTGTAGGCTATCCTGTCACTGTCTATGACAATCAAACGGTACGTCTCTGTTTGGGACAGAACTCAGATAACAATAACGATGGACAGCGGAGGAAATCTGATCTGTATCACAGCCATACTTTGAAAACCCGTGTTTATGACTATATTACGCGTACAAATGTCCTTCACAAAATGTCATGTTATTAATTGAAAAAGAAAATGAAATACGAAAACGATTTACATTTTTATAGGCAAAACATTTTTTTGAGGCAATTTAGTAGTGAATTTAAAGGGACACGTCTAAAATTCTACAAGGTGATGGCTCTTCTTCCCAGACATCTTTATTGGTCTGAGAATTGGACTTTAACGACAGGCCAGGCCAGTCGCATCCAACCTGCTGAAATGAGATTTCTCAGGCACATGGCAAGGGTATACTCTGCGTGATCATAGAATAAACACAGATATACGGTAGGAACTCAATATTATGAATATAATCGACAGGCTCGCTTAGTATCGGCTGAATTGGTGGGAACACCTTTGCCGAATGGATGACTGCCGCATCCCCAAACAACTATGGAACTCTAAGCCAAGGGGACGGAGAGGTGTGTGATGTCCGAGGAAGCGGTGGAGTGGCCAGCTCTAATCTTTGCCTATTTGCGACCGGAACAAACCACCCTTGGTTTAATCCTTGCAGATGATAATGATGATGAAATGTTTACTTACGGAAAAGATGCTAGAGCGAAGCAAGGACGGCATAGGCAATAGTCCCCAATTCTTAATTGTAAAGAAAAAGAAGAAACAGTTTTATTTTAAAAAATAAATATAGTATTTGAATATGAAAATGAATATTTATTTTAAAAAATATTTGTAGTCTTACTGTGTATCTGTTCATTTATAAATATGTTAGTAAATAAATGTCTGTGTTTTTCTGGGTAGAACGGGTGAAAATTGTTAGATACATGCAGGGGAGTCTGAATTTTCCCCAGTGTTAAGACCTCACAAAAACGATTCTCTCTCTCTCTCTCTCTCTCTCTCTCTCTCTCTCTCTCTCTCTCTCTCTCTCTCTCTCTCTCTCTCTCTCTCCCTCTCCCTCTCCCTCTCCCTCTCCCTCTCCCTATTCCTCTCCCTCCCCTCTCTCTCTCTCTCTCTCTCTCTCTCTCTCTCTCTCTCTCTCTCTCTCTCTCTCTCTCTCTCTCTCTCTCAAACGGCGTTAAGCGCTGTTTCGATGAGTGTGGTGTCAGCCAACGTTACACTTAAGTGGAATGCAAACATAAAGTGTTTATGTTGTAAACAATAATGTCAACATAAAAGAAAAGTTCTATGTCACTATCACACTGTCATAAGTTTACAACTTCTGGATTTCACTTGTATCCCTTCCATCTTCTTCTTCTTCTCCTCTTCAAGGATTAGGTTATATAAACCTGTTCCAGCATCCATCTCATCCTTGGACGGCCCACGTCTCTTCTACCAACGGCTTTATAGTTCAGTGCCACTTTCGGCAATCGATCCTCTGTCATCCTTTGCAGGTGATGCCACCATTGTCTTCTGTAAATTGAAATAATTTTATTATGTCCTTTTCTTCAAGTTCTGGTCTGATATCTTCATTCCTTATTCTATCTTGCAATGTATAATTTAAAGTATTTCGAAGAAACTGCACTTCAGTGCATTTCAGCACTCTGAGTCTTGCATGCTTTCCTTTTTTTGTCATGACCCACGCCTTATTTGCATAAATCAACGTGGGTATTGCAATTGTCTTATAAAATTTAATTCTTGTGCTGTGTCTTGTTTTATTTCTAAGATTTCTATGAATTCCACAACTATTCCTAAATTTATTTATCTTCTTTCTTATATCGTATTCAGATCCATAGCTTACTGTACAGCCGAGATATTTGAAACGGCTCACTTGTTCTAAAGTGCTGTTGTTTATAACTATGCAAATATTGTCGTATTCCTTTCGATGTAGTAAATTCATTTACTGCATCCGATCTACTGCTGCTACCACTACTACTACTACTACCGGCACTACAGTTCTCCTTTGGCCGTTGTTTACGGCAATTTTCTTTCTCCATTCTTCTCTGTTAATCGTCACTGCTTCCCATTTCAGGCGCCTAACCGTCAGTGGCGTGGGTACATAACACCTGTTGCCGGTTGTGATAGGAATAACACTTAGCCTAAAAATTATTTCGAATTTTTTCTTTTACCAAGTGTTCTACTTAGAGCATGTTCTATCATTCGCTGGGAGAAGAAGAGGGTCGCGGGTAAACGGGATCTGACTTTCATTATACTTACACAGAATAAATCAGAACACAAATAGTAGAATTAAAAATAATAAAGACAAACAGAGAAACACATGACTAAACGAACAAAACACAAATAGGTACGTAGTAACTGCTGCACGTCAGTTCCGAAAACGAACATTTTGTATTTTGCAGGTGCCTAATACATAGCTGCCAACTGAACGTTTTGCCGGTTTATACAGCGGCAACACTGGGGTGGAAAAATGTATCCCCCCCTCCACAGTTTGTACAGCGACAACTACTACGAGGTCAATGACCATACGCAGTGAAACATAGCCGATGTCCGAGCCGGCAACACAAGACGGTGCAAGTGCCCAACAGTTCGAAAGCAATGCTACGCTTTTCTTCAAGATTCCCTACTAATGTTGTTCAGATTGCAAATTATTCAGTAACTAAAGTATTTATTCTGTGAAATAATTAATATTATTTTCTCTCATTTCCAGTACTGTTGCCGCCGGCAACAGCGGTTACATGGACGCCACGCTACTGCTAGCCGTACTCTACATCTTGTCTCACTTCATACTCCAATTTCTTTTTGCAGTCCATGCCCACTGTCCTATACTTCACTTCAGCATGTTGTTGTGGTTTGTGTTGTCATCCGTTTTCATCACATCACCAGATTTTTCGATTTGATGTATATATAAAGGATCGGTTCGCTGAACTGTAAATATGTGTCCTCGTTCTTTGCAAGTCCCCAGCTGTAGGTTGACTTACATCGACCCCAAACTTCATCAACAGTATAAAAAACATAGTTTTAAATAAAAGAGATAAGAAAAATTAAAAAACACCTATGTGACAATTTTACTTTCCTCTCACTTTCTGAAAGTATTTTATTTCCAATTAAATTTATCGTTAAGAAATTTTACGATTCAGTAAAACGAATTTTAAAACAAATTTGGAAGGAGAACGTATTTCACTTTAAGGAGTGTTTTCGCTTTGCCGCGGCTTTGTGACCCTGCTTTGATGTGCATATCAAGGAGGCATGTTTGAAAGCAAAAGCGTCTCAGGGACGTAACGTTGCGTTGCGTGCAGCTGACGGCCGGGTCGGGGGAATTACACCCGCGAAATGAACAGCGTTACAACAATAAGTGAAATCTTGACGTTGTATCGATTGTCCTCACAAATGAAATTTGTCAAATTGCCTACATGAAGAGAGTTAATCAAAACCGTTGTAAAATAATATCTGATTTGAGTTTTAGGTGTATTTAACTGTCGAGCATTTGATAATAGAGTTTAAAACACACACACACACACACACACACACACACACACACACACACACACACACACACACACACACACACACACACACACACACACACACACACACACACACACACACACACACACACACACACACACACACACACACACACACACACACACACACACACACACACACACACACACACACACACACACACACACAGTGACATAACTACGGAAGGTAAGATCCTTGAGGTGCAGAACTCGCTCAATATTTTAAACGAAATACTTTACTGTAATTACAGAAAAGTAGTAACAATAAAGTTTTTTGTAAACCATAGGTTACAAACATTTTTAAGCCAATCCAGCATTTACAAGGAGCGTTGAGAAATATTAATTATGTCAAATTGTTAAAGATACGGAGTTTGTATTTTGAATAAAATTCCTCATAACTTAAGCACCCATTTAAACGTCTACATTTCCTTCAAATTTTAGAGTCCTGTTTTCGTCTTCTCGTGTTCATAAAGTTAAAAAATGTTTATAATTAATATTACATTAAAATATGTAAGTAAAATTAAAATTTAATTATTTAATTTAACATATTAAATTTAAATATGTCCCAGTTCCAATCCAACTTTAAATGCTATGAGATCACCTCGGAATCATACCCTTTAAAAAATAATGGAATATTAGTTACCTCAAAAAGTCATTTCTAGTCAAGTCTTATAGAAATCATTACTTAATACTCGAACATCCATTATTGAATTTTCAAAGCACGAGTGTAAGTATGAAATACAGTATTCTGCAGGTAATGGTTCAGTACGGTCCAATACTAATTTTACTTCCATGTTCCATAAGGAAATGGAAGTGTAGTGATCCCAAAAAGAATCGTGTTCGAGATAAGGATTGATTGTGATTGTACTACCCTCAAACATGAAGAAAAGCCATTTTCCGAAAAGCGCGCGCGCGCGTGTGTGTGGAATGTTTTCTATGGAACAGAATCAAATAATATTTTGCATACTTGCTTGAATTATAGAGGACTCAAGGCCTATTGATTTGAGTAAAGATCGGTTAAGGGAAAGGGGTAGTTTACCTTCAACATTTTATGTTTTGACAAGAGTAAAGTAGGTATTTAAATTTCATAAATAAAGTATCCTGAAGAGAAGGTCATAATAATCCACTGTAGAAAGGTCGATGAAATATCTATAAATAAAAATGGTAGTTGAACGGGGTGGGGGTAATTTTCTATAAATGAAAATTATATTTGAAGGGGGAGGGGATACTTTTTTATATGTATACTACGTTATCGTCAACAAAGAAGTAGTTTGTTGTTAAAATCCTTCCCGGGCTGTTTGGCCGTGGTCCAATTTTTTCTGCAAAACCATACGTTTCGGCAGTATCATCGACTGCCATCATCAGTAAAAATCGAGTACTCTAACGTGAGGTGGTATACGTTAGTGACCACAGTACTGTGGTTAAGGCTGAAGCAGTAAGTAGAAAGGCTGAAGCAGTAAGTAGAAAGATGTAGTTTCTATGGAAATATTTCATTCAATAATGATTTTAAATGTAAATCTTAGAACATGGAAGTCGTGTATGGTGCTCCATACCCATATTTTTATGCAAGTTCGCCGATTGTTCGAGAACGCTGGACCGATTTTAATCAATCTTTTTTTATTTGAAAGGACATGTTCCTACCGTGGTACCATAGTATTAAAATATCGGTATGGAGATCCATACATGACTTCCATGTTCTACGATTTATGTTTAAAATCATGTTCGAAATTAAATATTTCCATAGGAACTACTTCTTTCTTCAGCCTTAACCACACTACTGTGGTTACTAACGTATACCACCCCACGTTATCGCACTCAATTTTCACTTGATGATGGAAGTCGATGGCACTGCCGAAACGTCTGGTTTTGCAGAAAACATTGGACTACGGCCAAACAGCCCGGGAAGGATTTTAACAACAAACTACTTATTTGTTGCCGATAACGTAGTACACATATAAAAAAGTATCCCTTCCCCCTTCAAATATAATTTTCATTTATAGAAAATTACCCCCACCCCGGTCAACTAGCCTCTTTATTTATAGATATTTCATCTACGTTTCTACAGTGGGTTTTTATGATATTCTTATCAGGATAATTTATTTATCAAAACTAAGTACTTTACTCTTGTTAAAACATAAAACGTTGCAGGTAAACTATCCCTTTATCTTAACCAAAATCAACAGGCCTTGAGTCCTTTACAATTCAGGAAGGAATGCAAAAAATATTTGATTCTGTTTGAATGTGCGGCAGCTATCGTTCGTCATAGAAAAAATTCCACACACACACACACACACACACACACACACACACACACACACACACACACACACACACACACACACACACACACACACACACACACACACACACACACACACACACACACACACACACACACACACACACACACACACACACACACACACACACACACACACACACACACACACACACACACACACACACACACACACACACACACACACACACACACACACACACACACACACACACACACACACACACACACACACACACTTCGAAAAATGACTTTTCTTCATGTTTTGACGGTAATACAATCAGAATCAGCCCTTATCTCGAACACGATTTTTTTCGCCATGACGTTAGCCTACTTCAATTTCCTTATGGAACATGGAAGTAAAAAAATTATCGTCTCCCCCTTCAACTATCATTTTCATTTATAGAACATTACCCCCTCACCCGTCAACTGCCCTTTTTATTTATAGATATTTCATCTACCTTTCTACAGTGGATTATTATGACTTTCTTTTCAGGATACTTTATTTATCAAAATTTATCAAAATGTAGATATTTCGTCTACGTTTCTACAGTGGGTTATTATGATATTCTTATCAGGATAATTTATTTATCAAAACTAAGTACTTTACTGTTGTTAAAACATAAAACGTTGCAAGTAAACTACCCCTACCCCTTCCCCTTAACCGATCTTCACCAAAATCAATAGGACTTGAGGCCTCCACAACTCAGGCACATATGCAAAAAATTGTTTGATTATGCTTGAATTTGCGGCAGTTATCGTTCGCCATAGACAAAATTCTACGCACAGACACACAGGGACACACAGACACACACACACACTTTTTAGAAAATGACTTTTCTTCATGTTTTGAGGGAAGTACAATCAGAATCAGCCCTTATCTCGAACACGATTTTTTCGCCATCTCCATACTTCCATTTCCTTATGGAACATGGAACTAAAAATCATGGAGACGAATATAGAATATCCTGTTTTTGAAGTCGGTTAACAAGTGCGTGCATTCTGGAAGCCTTGTGTCTTGCGTGTGTGCGTATAACAGGTTCAATGTCACGTGCATTCAGAAACTAATTACTAGCGATCAGCGCGCACATTATAAATCAGTATCAGTAGGCTGGAGACTGGAGTGTTCGCCTTGATTAGTGCGTGTTGTCATTAAGCTTAACACGCCCTCTGTTTAATCGTCAGCTCGACAATAAGCCACGAGTCTCCGTGTGACGTACTGTACTGCTGGTCCAACTGATTCATTGCCAAACCCACCCCAATAATTTACCCTACTACCGTTATGGTTCTCTTGGCACTTTTATTGATATATTTTTTTTTAAGAGGAGACTGTGGAAAACTAATGCTCGCCGCAGGAGGGTCCGCACTCCTACGGTATGTGGGACTCGCACCAACCAAAACCACAAACCCTATTGTCCACCTCGGGACTCAACTTTCGCAATACTTCAAGGTGGTGCCATTTGTACTTCGTCCTGTGGACGTTCATCTGTTTTAAACCTTCAGCGGGTCCACGTTACCTGTTTTCTGCTACTCTGTCAGCGGCCCCTTTTGCTTAGTACCTTCTCTATGTAGGCTACTACCTGATCCCAATGGTGTTTGCTCTCCAGCATTATTGCGATGATATTTTCGGGCGAGATCTGTCCCATTACATTTTCCAGTGTTTGCCTCTCCTCTTTCCATCTATCACAGGTGAAAAACGTGTTATTCACATCGTCTAATACTCTTTACAGAAAATGCAGTCTGGTCTGTCTACTTTCCTCATCCTATAGGCTATAGGTAAACCCGAAACAGACCGTGGGCAGTTAGATACTTTGTTATGAAATAATTAATCTCGCCATGTTTGAGGTCAGTCCACTCAGCTAACTGTTTTATGAGCCCAGCGGTCCATCTTCCCTTCGTGTCACTGGTCCATCTATCCTGGCACTGAGACATATTACGGGCCCTGGCCTCCTTGTGAGCTTGTACAGTATCTACCTCGACCTTCCTCTTGTAAACCAGTTTCCGTTCCTGTGCCAGCAGATCGATTGGGATTATTCCCGCGATGACAAGTACCGCGGACTCGGAAACACTTTTATTGATATTAGTTAGTATTACAATCACAATAATAATATACTTAGTAGTAGTGTTGACGTGATGGTGGTAGGATTGGCGGTGTGTGTAGTGTTGATAGTAGTAATTATAACAGTTATAATAACAACAACAATAGTGTTCAATGTAAATAGAATGGTTAGATAATAGCGGGAATGATGATGATGGTAAGAGTAGCAAGTAATAAAGTAAAGACGGCGCGGAGGCGCGTGGCATTGATTGTTGTGCATGGCGTGGCTCGTTGACCCCAACAATTCCCCCGACTGCCATAGTCGTGTTCTTGTTGGCACCACCACAGCCACAGCCATTTCAATCGGCAGATGCAATAAAAAACATCCAGCTCTCATATTTATGGTCCCAGTCTTGATCCCCCCCCCAATCTCAGACTACGAATCGTAACGATCGATTTTAATTGAACTTTCTCTACTGCACTTGCAGTAACAAAAAATAAAATTATGATTATTATTAAGCTGTGTCCTCAACTTGTAACATAATAATAAGGGCGAAATGTATTTTAACTAGTACTGCACCATAGCTGCAGAATTCACTTAATTTTCAGCACTTATTTTTTGATACATTTTGATTTCTTGTTAATTTTCCATTTACCAGAAAAATTACGATAATCCCGATTTACCTACTACTTTTTGTTTGCCAAAGTTAACAATTGTAGAGATATTACAACCTAGGTAATTAAAATGACTAACCTGATCAGAAATCTGATTATTCACTACTATCTTATAGGATGCCTGCCCTGAAATGCCATCGTTTTAGATTTTGTAGCAGAGATCTGTAGCCCATAGTCTTGTATGATGCTATTGAACGTAAATATCGCCCGCTGTAACTGGTCTTCTGTTTTCTATATCATTACCTTGTCATCTGCATAAAGCAATGCAATCACATGAATATTTCGCTGAAGTGATATTCCCGAGTCAACTTTAGCTGTCCATCGCCGTAATATGTCGTCCATGTAGATATTAAAAAGTGTCGATGAAATAGGGCACCCTTGTCTCACACCTTTATTTCTAGGAATATCTTCTAATAATTTACCACGGAAAAATAATTTGTCTTCTGAAAAATAAAACACGGAAGGATACCCGAATGAGATTTTATAATACTGTGGCTGTCCCCACATTCCTGTATGCTAGTGAGACATGGACACTTAGTAAAAGGGACGTGCAGAGGATTCAGGCAGCCGAACTGAAATTTCTAAGAGGGACGCAAGGTTGTTCTCTCTTGGATCGGAGAAGGAACGAAGATATTAAACAATGTATCATTGCACCAGAAGATTGAAGACCACAGAAGGAGATGGTATGAACACTTGAATCGCATGCCTGATATCCGTCTACCTGTGGCTGCCTTGGGTTACCACCCTACTGGGAAAGAGAGAGGTCGGTAGACCGAGAAGGAGATGGGTTCCGGAACAGGTCTAAGGCCTAGTCCTTGGAGTAGTGATGATGATGATAATGATGAACAATTGTAGAGCAATCATACAGTAAACACTAAACATTCGAAGCAATCAGATTTGTCTTACAATTCTCTTTACTCTCTAACACACGGCAGGATATTTACAATTTTTCAAATTGTTTATCCTTTTTCTAGGCTTTTAGTCTAATAATGTTGAAATGTTTAAAATTGTACACTATATTCTGTTTATTGTTTAAATTCTCCTTAATTAATGTACCACGTAGACTTTGTAATTTTATAAACTTTTACCCCGTTTTTTGAGCCCCGGTGTTTCAAAATTAGGAAATATTTAAAACGGGTGACGACAGTACATTCATTACTTATTGTAATAATTCCTTTTAATCTGATACGCCACATTAATTTTTTGTGGTTTTAGTAAAACATTTTCCCCGCTTTTAGTCCATCTACGTTTCAAAATATTGAAATTTTCAAAACTGAACAATAAATTCATAGTTTGATTAAAAATGTCTTTAGTTTTATACTCCACATAGACTTTTGCGTGTTTTTTCAATTTTACCCCCCCCCACAAATTTTGTCTATCGTCTCCTATTTTTTTTAGATCAATCTAAAAAACAATAAGGTTCTATAGGATAAAAATATGGACACGCTTGTAAATTTTTACGATAATCGGTTGTTGATGCGTAGAAAAGTTATCACGAGATGTATGAGCAGATAAACGGACAGACAGACAGGGAGTTAAAACGGTCGAGTTAAAACTGAGAACTCGCTTCGCTCGATCAAAAATGAGTGTATATACTGTTATTTGGTATATGCGTAGAGTATTTGGCTGGCAACAATTTGATCATCCGCCTTACAACCCAGACCTTACAACAAGCGAATATCACCTTATAAAGCATGAGAAATTTTTCATTGGTGACCAACGACGTCAAACAAGCTGTTAATACATGGTTCAAATCAGAGGCGGGTAATTTCTACGACTAAGGTATACAACGCCTGGTGCCTCGCTATGAAAAATGACGGAAACTATATAGAAAAGCAGTTGGTAGACGCAGAGCGGTTAGTCAAGGCAAGACAAGACAGGTTTAGACACGCTTAGTCACGGTTGTTTACGTTGATGTTTGTGACGCAACACACCGATTAGTCATTGCAGTTACAGCTCCCGCCACTAGCCTGTGCGCGGGGGGGGGGGTGGAGAGGGGCGCCTTTTCTACAAACATTGGATAGCTCATGCGGCGATTGTGCGAGAAATGGTCGCGAACGCTGGAGTGACTCGCCACGATTTATGTTTTCAGAGTGAGTAGTACGATTGTGGCCGCGCGCACAGGCTAGTGGCGGCAGCTGTAGACGTGTGTATACTTCGTGTCTGATGGAATAGGGCATGCACTGTTCTCATCAGACATTTATATATTTATTTATTTTCATTTAATTTTATTTATATGCTATTATTTTATTACTACAGTTTTATTAATATTTTTATTTACTACAGTAAAAATAGTGCACAACATTGTACTATGGCGAGTGTAAGTGTAAGTGTAATATGAAATTGAAGGAGCACCATAACCGAAATAAGATTGAAAACTTTTGGAGGGAACCCAATATCTGCTATTTCCTGTGTCTTGCTTACATATTGTGACGATTTTAAAAAAATATTTAAATCGCACAAATAAAAAATTGCTTTCAATATAAGTAAGAGTATTATCCACCCCTTACCTATGCCTAGATTCATGCAACAACGTGCAAATTGTCCCGTACCGTCACGTTAAGAACGGTGTTATTTAGTAATAATAATAATTACTTTAATTAAATAAAATATGTACAAAATAAATAAAGAAATTCATAATTCGTAACCAAAAGGTAAAATAATGTATTACGACTTAATTAGTAAATAATTAATATAACTTAAAAGAACGAACTATTGTGAACGAGACGTCACAATATCCACTCCCAAATCATAAGTGCACCCATAACAACTTTACTGTCTGACATCTTGTTCATGACTAACTGGTGTGAGTTAATATTTGTCTTGTCTAGTTTTGTCTAAACCTGTCTTGTCTTACCTTGACTAACCGCTGTGCGTCTACCCTAATGTGTTTACTTCAAATAGCAGCAAAAATGTTTTGTAAATATATTCTTAGTTTCCTTTAATACCAGTGGCGGCTCGTGACTTAAGAGGCTGGAGGGCGCGGCCTTTAGGCTTCTTAATTATTTATCAATATTGAAGTTAACGCACAATGGAAATGTCGCCGATATTTGATCACATAATTCATTAATAAAATAAGAATAGTAACACGTGCAGCATGCAACGATTATTTAAAAATTTGATCTCACCTCAAATATTGTGATCTCTTGTAGAGAGTCAGCAGCTTTATTAATAAACATAACCACAAACTGTCGAAAGTGTCCACAAAAATGTCTATGCTGTTTCCACAAAAAAAGTACATTATATTATTTTTATGATACCTACACTTTAAAAAGACCATTTATTTATATACAAAGTCCATTCGCCTTTCCTTTAAATTAACGAACTTTCTAGCACCAAAGTCCTTCATTTCTTTAACAAGTTCCTTGTTGATAGATAACATCGCAAGGGCATTCAGTCTATAGTTTTTCATTGTATTTCTCAAGAAAGTCATTAGTCTTTTCAGAGTCGAAAAGCAGCGCTCAGGTTCGGCAGTTGTCATTGGGGTATGACAATTTTCAGAAATATCAACACTTCTTTGAAAACTGACGTAAGATTGTTTTCTTCTATACAGTTAAGAAGTTTTATTGCGCCTTTAATATTATAATCATGCCGTCTGTATAATAGTTCCAATTCACTCCGGAGTTTGTTTTCTTGTAAGAAAGGTTAATGCCGAATCACTAGCTTGAATTTTTCTTCCGGAAAGTTTGTAGAAAAAAGTGGAAATAAGTCATTGGACATCAGTGAAGCTGCTTCTAGGTGACTCGTGTAAGTAAATCTATCTTTTACGTGAGTTATAATGATGTCACGTACTTCTTTTGCATCCCCTATTCTAGTGCTGCATCCAACATTATTGGATCACCATTGTCTTTGGGAGACAGTAAAATACATGGAAAACAGAACAAAGATTTCTGAACGTCGCAGCCACCCAGATCCAGTCATTATTTTGGTATGCATCTTTTAAAAGCAGTTGCCATCTGAAAACACGATTCCCACTTTTATTATTTTCTGTTTGCATCATGCAGAATTCAGGACTGGGCCTACCTAATGACTTTAGTTCAATTTTTTGATCTTCCAAAAGTTATTGTTTTAAGGGCCTGCACTGAATGTTAAAATGTTGGATTAAATGTTAAAACAAAACCTAATAATTCTACACTACAGTATTTCCCTAAATTATTCGTGAAGCTATTAAAAAAAACACATAAACTCAAAGCCTAAACAAATGCCCGCACTCAATTAACCACGCCAGAGGTACTATAAACACTAAAAAGAGCAAATGTCATATTATTATCAATAGTCTGCGATTAGTTGTACTGAGTGAATCACGCCACGTTCTGCTAAAAGTGGCGCGGAAGCCGGCGCGTCGAGCGACCGTCTAAATGCATGCTTACAACTTCGTTCTACTTTGGATAGAGTGGGGGAATTGAGAAAAGGGCGCGATTGTCAGAGCACCGTAATGCATGCTGTTCCGAAAATATTCTGCTATTATCTAATACAAAAATATTTTCTTGTCCGAAGTATTAAAGAAATATGTAATGACTTTTCACAAGTAGTGATAATGATATGATTTAATCTGGGGGGGGGGCGCCTTAGCCCCCTAAGAACGAACCGTCCCTGTTTAATACCCTATCGGAATTTACTTTCTGAATAGCCCTCGTATTATGAAATCGTCGCGTGGATATAAAGTTAGAGGGAAGGAGGAGGTGGCAGTGTTACTTACGCGTGCATGTCAATGTGGGAGACGACGTTGTTGTCCGTGTCCAAAGCGTAGACTACAGCACGCAGCACGGTGTCGCTGCCGGTGACGTCTGCCTGCGCCGCAGTAACGTCGGAGACGACGCCGGCGTCCAGTACGTAGAACGTATAGTCCGACGCGTTCCTCAACTGATGCATCACTTCCGCCGCGTCTTCCGTCACCGAGTTCTCCACGTAAACTACGGATATCTCGTGGCGATACAACATTATCACCTGTAACATTTAACAAAATGTTGAATTTGTGGACTTACCATTAGTATTGAACACTATAGTTGTACGTGCGTGTAGGCTTATGTCGAGCATGTGTTCCATATACACGATAAACACACTCACATACAGTATTTATATACATTGTGTTCTTTTTCTCCTTTTCCCTCTTACGGCATTTGGCCCTCTGACTTTTTTTTTTGGCTTATAAATACTATCTGACCAACGCTTCCTTGAGCTCCCAAAGCTTCGATTTCCTACCGGTATACAGACAGACAGACACACACACACATGTATGTTATTAATAATAAAAAAAAATTTAACAAGAATATATTTTTTTATTTTGTAAATTACAAATGTTTCGATAGTAATCCAACTATCATCATCAGATATAACTGATAGATTCAAAATTTTTACATCAATTGTTCTAAACAGCTGTTTTATATGTAGACTAAATTTAATGTTTTTATATGTGTATATAAAATATCTTATATAATTAATTGTAAAATATAATATTAAAATTTATTATTTTATTAATAGTAAGTATTAAATTATTTATTTCATTAATATAAATAGTCATGAACATTATACTCAGCGCATATCAAAGAAAATCCTGAGGACGCAAGTCTATGAAAACAGAAGAGGGGCCGACCTAGGTTAAGATGGTTGGATGATGTGCTAGAAGATCTCAGGAGAACGGATGTGAGGGGTTACACTGAGATGGCAATGGATAGGAGACATTTGCGAAGATAATGTTGGAATCCAGGGCTCACGTTGGGCTGTAGTGCCGAAGAAGAAGAATGAAGATTGTACTTGTACTCGAATGTTCGTAAACATGAACAACTGAACGAGCAAACCGAGTTATCAGTTTCAACTCGATCCTTTGGTACTTGTCTGTCTGTCTGTCTGTCTATCCGATCAAGATAAGTTTATGTCTTACGATAACTTTTGAACGCATCAACCGATTTTTGTGAAACGTGGCATGCATGTCTATAGTTTTACCCTCCAGAACGTACTGTTTTTTTTGACATTGATCACCCCAAAAATAGGGGAGAGGCGAGGCAAAAATATGAGGTGGCAAAAATTGTGCAAAAATTGCAAAAGCCTATGGGGGTATCAAATTTAAGGGAATTTTAATCACAATCTGAATATAGTGTTCACACACACACACACACACACACACACACACACACACACACACACACACACACACACACACACACACACACACACACACACACACACACACACACACACACACACACACACACACACACACACACACACACACACAGTTTCAAAATTTTTAGGGTCTAAAAGCGGGTGAAAATTTTGATGAATTCATGTAAAAGGTAGAGCTAAATTAAAGATAATTATAACCACCTGAAGGTAGTGTTAAGTTTTGGAAATTTAAAAATGTGACCTCAGAGGCAAAAAAAAGATATAACAAATTTAAAGAAATTGTGAAAATCCAGCAGGGTGTCAGACTAAAAGAAATTATAACTCAAATACGAATGTTTATAATTTTTAGTATTTGTTGTACGATTGTGCACTCTACAATGCTTATATAATAAAGAGGTAGTAGGAGTAATTTGGGTTTTCTCAATTTTTTTTGAAAATTGAAAAATTATTTAATACAAAAATTTATCTACTAATAAATCTACTTCGTCTAAAATAGTGAGCGAGTTCTGCTCCTCAGGAAGCATACTACTTATAACACACACACACACACACACACACACACACACACACACACACACACACACACACACACACACACACACACACACACACACACACACACACACACACACACACACACACACACACACACACACACACACACACACATTTTTCATGCTCGGACTCAGTATTTATGTAGGCTTATATAAAATTAAAGTTTATTATGTGTATTAGAACACATGCTTACAAAATATCACTAAAATTTAATCAAGTAGACTCCCGGAGGAGAAGGCCTAGCATTTGGGCTTTGTGTTTCGAGCGAGTGTGTTCGCTCCCAACCCGCCCATGGACTGGGTCCTTTGATTGGCAAGTCGAAAGAAAACGATGTTGAAGATTTTCTGTGTCTTCCGAGCACTGCCGAGCCCGAACCCATCTCTAGGGAAGAGGTCTCAGATCGGCTCCCTGAACTCCGACCAAAAAAATCTCCTGGCCCTGGATGATGGTTCAAACACCGTTCTAATTCGACCGCCCGAGTCAGGAATCCTTTTCTTGGTCGCGCTGTTCAACGCGTGTCTTAGATTGGCCTACCTTCCCAATAAATGGCGAAAGGCGACAGTCATAGTGATTCCGAAACATGGAAAGGACGCTTTTCGTGCCGAAAATCTCCGGCCCAATGGGCTCCTGTCAACCATGTCAAAGGTCCTCGAACGTCTCGTTCAGCGACGAGTACAAGATCATCTAAGAAATTTTGACCTTCTGGTTCCTGAACAGTTCGGCTTCCGTGTGGAGCATTTTACCAATCATCAGCTGATGAGCCTGGTGGAATATATCACGGACGCCGGCTGTCGGAAAGAGCAGACTATCGCCTGTTTTCTAGATGTGGACAGTGTCTGTCATATCGGCTCTTATTCAAGTTCCGGGAAATCCAGCTCCCAGACTGCTACCTTCATTCGATCGCTAGCTTTCTGACGGAGAATAGACGACTACGTCTTCCGAGAGACGTGAGCTACATCTGTTCGCATACAAACGTTTTGCAGCAGATTTCTTGCAAAAGTAGCAAGAAAGTTTAAGTAAGATCAATATTAAGTAAGATCTCTGTTCCGATCCGATTCCCGTCAGCTCTAGGGTAGTTCTAATAGCAAACAGCCTTACGTCGGGCCAGTAGGAAAACGGTGTGATTGTTTCGATAAGACGACTAGCTGTGGAGTAAAACTGTCCATTCTCCGTTCACGTACGGTAAACGGCTCACAGCAGCAGTCTTCCCAGCCTTTTAAACTATTCGCTATTTACAAAAAAAAAAAGAAAAACTATTTTATTTAAAGAAGACGACAAGGAAAAACGTTCTACTAAATTTTGTACAACTTTAAAAACAACTAGAACATTAAGTACACGTAAAAGTGAGCAAACGGTTATTAGAGGGTGTGGTGCCTGTCATGTTATTAGGAATGCCTTACCCTTAAGACTGGTGTAGTACACACAAAAATTATTTAATCAACGTTATGACAGGATAGTAATAATAACAGACGACAGCAGAGGCCTAGTAAAATCCTAATTGAAAAAACGGTAACAATATGACCAGTGGGTACACCAGGGATGAGATGAGAGAGCGTCAAGGACAACATATGGTGTGACAGGGCGTGAGGGAAATGAGTGGAACAACAAACCGCAGGAGGCCCGATATCCGTTGCAGAAGTGGAAACAAGACGTCAACACCAACTTGCTGGGACCTCGACGCAATGTATAGTTAATTAATACAAGCTCGCCACGCTTAGTGTACTATTCCAAATAACAGAAAAATGTTACAACTGAAATACGGGAAACACAATCCATCAGTAGCAAATTAAAGCCGCCAAGATTACAAAAAACCAGAATATTCAAAATTCCGTTAATTGCACTGAAAAATTCGCCCCGTCGGTTCCTTTCTCGTCTTTTGAGAAGTGGACTCGGTGTCCACTCCTTGGATGACACCGTGCGACGACACGAACGTAAATTTTAAACGTAACGTAAACGTAAAATTAACGTAAAGGGTATAAGCGGGAAGAGCCCAGAAAATACCCTTATAGTCGATCTGGAACGTACCATGTACGATCAGGTGATTCTTGGAAACGGCCTCGGCAAATACTGTATTAGAACGGTTTAGTAAGAGCATGCCTTAGTAACAGTCCCCCAAAACAAAAATTATTCCGTTCTGGAGCGGACCACATGGCAGGAACTAGTTCCGGTAGCTGGGAACATGATTGTGTATAAAGTCGCACACCTTCACAGCCCCGAATATCGAGTGATGATGATGTAATCAAACTATTGGGTAGAACTATGTAATACCCACTACTGGCTTCAAGTTATTTTTGGTTCGGGCTGTCAAAGCCTCGCAGCAGAATGATAAAATGAAAGCATACATAAAGACTTGCGGTTGCCACAATACAGAGTACTCAAAAGTACAATTAAAGGAGGGAGGGAGTTAGCGTACCTGTACGTGGAGGGTGGCGTTATTGCATCCCTTCTGGCCGTCTCTGTCTTGAGCCAACACAGTGAAGACAAAGTCTGTATAACGGAAGGCTACCGTCGGGTATACGCTGCCGGTACGTGCGTGTATCGTCACTTGTGCGCTGTGCTCTGACGGCATTATGCTGTACCTGATGAGCGCATTCTCCCCCACGTCCTTATCGTGCGCCTGAAATGTACACAATCTTTACTGATAATATGTGATAACAAACGTAAATTCAATACACTATAATGTAAACACACAATACTGAGGCGAACAGAGTTTCCAAGCAGGAGAAAAGAGAGCTTATGTAAGTTCTGCGGATGTGCCGGTCTTTGTTATTAAAAAAGAAACTAGTATGCTACCGGAGCTGCAGATCATGTTCACTGTTTTGAACCAAGTATTATTATTAAAAAATTTTGATTATAAATAATGTTTTAATTTTGTAAAAATTCAAAAATCCCGATTACTCACCTAGGCTATATATCTTTACTAATAATATAACAAAATTTTAGAGTACCCAATCATACAATGAACACTACAAAATTCGAAACATTCGAACTTTGTAGATTACTTCGTAGGTTTGTAGATTACTTTTTTTGTATATTTTCGCTGAATTTAGCGTGTTTATAATTAGTGTTAATGGTTTTGGTGCTCAATATTACTTTCCCTAAATTCAATTGTACATTTAGTCTCTTGACTAGACTCAAAAAATTATTTTGCTGTCCAAGTGTTTCAAGTAATTGATTGGTTACGCAATCTCTCGATTTTAAGCAGACTGCATAACCCAGTGGTTCGCAAACTTTTCAGTCAGCGAACCCCTAAAAAATTAAAAATTTCACGGACCCCGTCTGAGTTTTGAAATAATGCAAACAGTAAATATGATACAAACTCTTATATTTTAATTAAACTGTATTATAGTCAAAATTCTCTTAACTTGCAAAATTATAATATTAATGATATCAAACATAGTTTAATGTGAACAATGAAGGTGCTTTTGAATGATTAGCTCTCCAATATTAGGTTTAATGTCTGATCATTTCAATATTAAGTCACTATCGACATCAAGTTTATTTCTTAACTTTGCCAACTTCGGCTCTATCTTTCCAGCCACACGTGTCAAAATCCAGCTACTTAGGCGTAAAACCAGCTACATGGAAAAACGTTATGCTTAGATACAGTACTTATACGTGGACTAAAACAGCGCGATCAGTTCTGCGTTGATGCGGCGCTCTAGTCAGTTCAGCTGACAAACAGATCTGCTACACGACTTGATTTAAAGACGTTATTAAACCAATAGTTTGAAATTATTTTTACACTTACAATTAGTTTGAACAAAAAAATACAGGAATTTTCTATTAATTGTTTTAAGATTCTAAAATTTAGATTTTAAACTATAAAAAATCGGAGAAAATTACGGTATATTCTTTCTTTTTTTAAACTGTCCGCGGACCCGACCCCCCTGAAACATTGTCGCTGACGTACTTTGGGAATCACTGGTATAACCAATAAATGGAGAATTACAGAATCAATAAATGTATTTGGGAGCAAAGAACCAAGCGGGGAGCTATAAAATTTTAAATGTTTTTATATCAAACGTTTAAGATTCTATCATTTGTGTTAAATATATTCATCTTTGTTTTGCTTACTGTTTACTGTTAAACGCACATCTTAGAAAACATACAAATTGAAGAACTTTGAAAGCGAGTGAGCTGAGCCTTACCTTGACGTTGACGATCGACGGCGGCAAAATTTCTTTGGCGACGTCGCGGAACGGATACCCAACGACCAACCTGTCGACACTGAACAGTGGCCAATTGTCGTTTACGTCTTCGATCTCTATCTTCATAGTGATTCTCTGCGAAGAGTGGACACTGGAGTAGAGGGCGTGATGCGGAATACAGTGATGCGTAGGCTCGGCTGCGAGGGGCAGACATGTAACGTCCAGGGTCACTGTTATGGAGGCCGGGGTTGCTGATGAGGCGAACATCGCGTCCTCTCTGTCTATCCTTCTCACCGCTCGTAAAGTTCCGTTGTCTTTATCGAATTGAAAGAAGTCTGTAATGACAAGTATCGACTGCATTTCAAAGTATGGATTTAAAAAAAAAAATCTTTATTCCTATTATTAAATATTACGATGTTCAGTACCGGGAATTACCTGCTCACCGCATACTGTGGGCCACATACTGTGAGCGGTGACAAGTTAAAGTTTATTACTAATAATAAGGTTTATTTTTTGTCTTTGCTATATACTTAATTCAACAAAAAACAATCTTCCGTAGATCTGATTAGCTCTTATCGCCAACAATTTTGTCACATATTTATCGTGCAGTCACTGAAACCTTATACAGACTA
The DNA here is from genome assembly GCA_034769895.1 of Magicicada septendecula. NCBI lineage: Eukaryota > Metazoa > Arthropoda > Insecta > Hemiptera > Cicadidae > Magicicada > Magicicada septendecula. Next base: position 911,749,873 of record CM068368.1, read on the forward strand.
TACTAAATTTTAACATACAGGCCTAGTAAAAAAAATACATCTTTTACATTTTAAAATTAACCCCGACTGAAATTCTTTTAACATTAATTCACAACTATTAAGACCACTAAGATGTAGTATTAACTATTATTATTAATAATATAAAATAATTAATCAAAACTTTTGCATTCAATTAAATCTGATATAGTCTTTCTAAATTAAATTAAATTATTATGATGATTGTTAACAATTTTTATTAATAAACAAATCGTGAATACTTTTAAATTACAAATAAATCTAGCTATACTAAAATTAGTATGGCAACCGACACAAGGCCTTACAAAACTGGAAAGTTATGTATAAGACTAAGAAAGTATAAGAAGAAATTTCTTCCTATAAGAAAGTTATGTACCTGTATAAGAAAAGATAAGGATAGGGCGCAATTTATCAAAGACTATTTCTTTAAGTCATGAGGATACGATAAGGATGCATTGTCTCACATAAGTTATTTCATATTTATACTGATCATCTTGCGTTTACTTACCTTTACTGCTATTTATGTTTGACCATCATACACAGCGTCGTAGCTAGGGGCTGGCCGCGGGGGCGGCCGGCAGGGGCGCAAACCTCAAGGGGGCGCACTGGCAGACCCGCAGCCTGCGAGCCGCTGGGGCACGGGCACATTAAGAACTTACCCAAAATTAAAACACGAGTTTATGCTAACTTGCACTTGATTACGATAGCGCCTAAAAGAACCTTTAATCAAAAGTATTTAACAGATTTCTGTACAAAATATTCACTGCCGACTCACGCTGAACGAATATACTATCGATAGAACCGGAATTTTCTGAAAAGCGTAAACGAAAGGTTAAAACAATGTTCGAAGAAAGGGCCAAGGATAATGCGGCCATAATGACTCCACTTCAAAAGTTTAAAATTCAGCTTTACTGTGTACTGGACACACTTATTCAGCAAATGGGATGGAGATTTCAAAGTTTAGCTGCCGTAGCTTCTGATTTTGGTTTCCTAACAGGACTTTCGTTACACGAAACCTCCACTGAAGAACTAAAGAAATCTGCAGCTGATCTCGCATTAAAATACAAAGATGATTTAAATGCCAACGAGTTATGTTTAGAGATTGAAAGCTACAAACACCAAATAAAATCATGATTGCCTGATTTAAAAAATGTAGATTGCATTGCACTTCTTAATTGCCATGAAGAATATGGCTTAGTGACCAGAATCCAAATATAGGGATTGCTCTTCGCCTAGCATTGACGCTACCTGTGACTTCTGCCAGCTGTGAAAGATCTCTCAGCAAATTAAAATTAATAAAAATTATTTACGATCGCAGATTGGTCAAGAACGTTTGAATAATCTCGCTATACTATCGATTGAGTATGACATTGCAAAAAGCATTGATGTAGACCATACGGTTGACAAATTGGCCTCAGAAAAAGCCAGAAAAGTAAACTTTTAACATATTTTCAAATTTCAGTGATTTCATATCTACTTTATGCCTAAATGTATGAGGATATTCGTAACTTAAATTACACTTTAAAGTTATTGTATTGTTTTTCTTCGTACAAAATAAGTAAGAACTAATTTTATATCTAACGATTAAATGTATAACTTAAATTACACTTTAAAGTTATTGTATTGTTTCTCTTCCTACAAAATAAGTTTTGGGGGGGGCGCAAAATTAAAATCTTGCCCTGGGCGCTCATGACCTTAGCTACGACACTGATCATACATGGGCATTAACGGAGCTTATGGAAAGCCGGACGCCTTGTCTCTGTTGTACTTATATGATTCTCAGTGTGGGTGGGCCCGACAGATATGTTGGTGGCTAAGTTTCGCTGAGGATCCAGTATTGCAGCATATATCGCTATACCCTTGTCCAGGGTTACGGACGAAGACCACAACAGGGGTGAGAAGGCGGGTAAGAGGAACTTCCGGACGGTGGGTCTGGCATCCACCACTTCCAGGGATGGTATGGAGGCCCATCCCCGGCGCAACAAGGGTAAAGTGTCTAACGGTCAGAAACTGAGGAACCCCGCATGTGGGCATAGTGACAGCATGACCCATAGTGACATAGTGACCCATAAGACAGCAACGTCATCCTCTGCGAAGTGCTGGTAACTCTACCAGAGTGCTAGATTACTCGAATTCTTCACAGTCAAAGGTCGGATGGATTTAAGATATACAGCCTGGAATGGTAGTAACATCTGAACAGAATCAAGGGTAGACGGCTATCTAAATTAACATATAAGTATAGACCCTTTCCAACAAGATATGTATGAAGACCAACAGCAAGATGGCGAGATATACTGTAAAGCGGAACTAGCAGAGTACCTATTCCGTGAAGTGAAGAAGTAGGATGATGATCATCTTTCACGAAGATAAGTAGCTCTGGTCCAGTCTGTATCAAAAAGTCTCGATAAACACGTTGGTGTTTACAGACTATCAGTTTATAATTCAGTACAAGCTATAGCTAGCAAAATATAAAAGATGTCGTAGATGTTCCACTGAGTACAACATGACGACATCGCAAACACAAAGAAAGTAATGGTTGTTGAAGGGTTCGAATCTGTCGGTCTTGAAAATTTTTCAATTCCAACATTGTAATTATTTTGGCAACGATATTAATTACGGCTATGACAGAGGTGTCGACAAATTTTATACTTATCTCCGTAGTTTCAACTTTACAAAATGTATTTGTTATAAATCGGACTTTCATTAAAACGGACAACCTTCAGCCTCAATTAGTCCGTTATAATGGGGTTCTATTGTACTACATAAATCCTTATTTAGATAAAAGCTTAACCTACATGTAACTCCAAGTATTTTATTTAAGAATATAATGAGAATCAGAATGTTAAACTGATTAATTTTTTTTATAAACATACAAGTACCCATTAATTCAAAAACGTTAAGTTCGTTATTTTTAGTGTTACTGTGTTAGAAGCATTGTATATACACATTAAACGTTATGTTTTACTCAACTATGGCTTTTATTTATTTTAGCAGTAAACTTAAAAACCAAAAACCGTTGTCACCTAACCTCGCAATTTTTCGCTTTGGATTAAGAAATAGGACAATTTACAATTAGTACACTTCTTCTTTTCCACATCGTAATATATCGATACAATCGCATATTAAAAACATCGAAAATGTATTGCAGGAACGGATAAAGGTGCAGTTTCGAAGCTGCTAAATAGCATTTGTTTATTTACTTGTTACTATGGTAATTAATTCTGGTCTTCATGGTAATGTTGACATCTTTATACACGTCAACAAAAGGGCATAATTGAAAGGGCCTAAATCATGCGAGCGGGGCAGAATATCAAATTCCAAGTTTAACGGTGTTTTTCGTCTTGTGTCAAAATTTGGGAGAATCGGTGTAACGGTGTGGATATTCAATACAATTACATCCTCAGACTTTGAGTTATACAATATTGTGAGTAAGCGCGAACGCGTGTGTGTTTCCGGCCGTTGCCCCCGAGTTGTTTTGATCTTTAGAAGGGGTGATTCGACGTTCCGATAACGTCCCCGCTGCCACAAAATACTCCCGAGGCCGTGGGGTTTTCAGCATATACGAGATATGTAAATTTTGACCGAGAAGCATACTCTTGGAGCCTTAAACCTTGAAATGTATTTGCATATTCTTGATACTGTAATTTACAGAAGTCGTGCTGAGTAATTTTATCAAAAATTAAATAAATGCAAATTGTAACAAGACGTAGGCCTACGCACTTGTGTAGTTTCCTTGTATAAAATTTAGTGGGATTGATTTCTAATATATAAAACAATTACATGTCCCTTTGTAAGCCACGGAAGTGAAACACAGGTTGTGACACAGGAATTTGACGTGTTTGGGAGAAATCCTAAAACATTTAATAGAAACAATAATAAAATGAGGAAAGTAGCAGGAGATTCAACTACATAAATCACAAAGAAATCATGGATAAAAAAATGGAAGAAAAACAATAAATGAGTTGACTTCAAAGAAAGTGAGATAATTAAGTGAGAAGGGTAACGAATGGACTAAAGTGGACGTGAGAGGTGGAAAACAGCAATGATTGATACAGAAGAAAATAAAAGAAATTGCAAGGAGCCATTCCTCATGGAAGGTGTAGTTTTATGTAGAAGAGGTAGGGGAAGGATGAGAGGGGGTGAGGAAAAGGATGAGGAGGAGGTGGAGGAGGAGGAGGAGGAGGAAAGAGAAGGCCGTAATGATAAGATGTGTTGGAGAAGAATGAGGGTGGGAAGGAGCAAAAACATTAGCAGCGGTATGTGGATGAGGTGAAGAGAGGTGAGAAAGTGGAGGAGGAGATGGAGGAGGTGGAGTAGATGGAGTAGTAGGAGAAGAAAAGATGGAGGAGTATGAGAGAGGAGGAGGAGGAGGAGGAGAGGATTAGGGTTGGAAGTAGTAGAGGAAAAGGAGTCAAAGGACGAGGAAATGGAGGAGAGTATGTAGATGAGGAGGAAGTGGAATGGAAAGAAAGGGAATGTGGGGAAAGGACGAGTAGTAGCAAGAGGAGAATCCGTAGAAGAGGAGGAGCAAGAGTAATTGTATGGAATGGGGATCAGGAGGAGGAAGAGGAGTAGGAGTAGGAGGGATGCTAGAGTAGGATTGGGAGTTAGAGGAGGAGGAGAAGGAGGACGAAGAGGAGGAGAAAAAAGAGGAGGAGGAGGGGAGAGAGTAAAAACCAGTGGTAGAGGGGGTAGTAGAAGGGAGAGAAGAAGAAAGAGGAAGGGAGAAGGCGGAGAAAGAGAAGGGGAGAGAATGAAAAGAGGAATCATTGTCAAGGGATACAATTTCTCATGTATCTTATGTTGGACGGTGGTTTGGGTTGTTCCTTAATTTGCTCGATATATAAGTTGAAAAACACTGTCACGACGGAGACCAGAAGATGAATTGTAGCAACCAGTAAAGTCTAGAAGTAATTTCTCAAATTACGGAACTTTTACAACTGTGTCGTATTTTTCACCCAGCTAGTTTTCAATGTGTTTAGAGCAGAAATGGATACCGGTACAGTAACAGCTTTTGAAGTGAACACTTTATCTGGAGGTAGGTAAAGAACGATGGGTGTGGACATAGTAACCACGTAGAACTCGAACAGAACACCCAAGTATAACAGAAACAGGTATTTCAGAATTACAATACCATATTTGATATTTCTCCACACCATACTATATGACAGAGAACACGTAACAGGGTAGAAGTCTCATTCTCGGTGTCGTTTGGATAAATCCCTTATCGTTTGGATACAGGTATCACCGGTATTGAGCTAGGTTCATCAGTATAACAATGTTGTTAGTTTTGCAGACATGTGTCAGTAATTGGTCAAACTACTTACTATCAGCAGTTCGCCTTTGCAACCGAACAAGGAATGTGGTGACGTATGCCATTCCACTGCACGCATCACTGTCTGTACTACACATTTAAAATACGTTTAACACAGTTTGGGTATTACTTGACTGTCTGTCACAAGGTATTTCTTGTAGCGAATAAAAAAAAAAAACACAAACAAAATATTCAGTAAATTACACTTACATACAATGTACGAACGTTCACTCTAATACGCACACAACTTTACAACTAAATACGTATGAACAATGTTTTCAGAACCAGTAATACCCCACCAACACAAGCACGCACTATCATTCAGTAGACCCCCCCCGCTCCTCAGGCGTCTCGTCAGCAAAGCTGGTGTACGTACAGTATATAACCAACAGAAAAAATGTCAAGAAATGTTAGTAATAATTTTTACTTTTTGTCAAAGGGGAGTCGGATGGATTTTTTGGAAAAAATATCGATTTTTGGATTTTTATGTTTTATTATTATTTAGAATCTCAGGTTTATTTTAAGACTAATTATATACAATTCCGATCAGTGAAACTCGTTTTATAAGCGTTTTTATAAAATGTTGCACCTTACATTTCGCGTAAACGTATTATTTTTTAATTATAAAAAATCTAAAAACTAAAATTTTTTAGTTTAGGGTGGGGGATGGGGGATGGGGATAGGGGCGTCTGGGTCGCGTTTTTTTTAAACGCGTTTCTTAAAAAATTACTTTTTTCTGTACAAAGGTACATTTTTCTCAGGAACTAAAAGAGATAGCTCAATAATTTTGTTGTTGTTGTACTTGTCCTAATAAACTTCTCATTTTGGGTGTTGGTGTTTGCAAAGTTGTAAATAGTTTTTAACTTACACTCATTTAATATATTTCAAATTTCAAATTTTTAAACGTATTTTTTTTAAATTATAAAAAATCTAAAAACTAAAATTTTTTAATAAAAAAACACCCAAAATGTAGACAAAGGAAGCCCCTTTCAAACAAAAAAAGAATTATGGAGCTATCTCTTTTAGTTCCTGGGAAAAATGTACCTTAAGTTATGTAAATTAACATGGGCGAGATAGGGTCATCCGACTCCCCTTAGGTTACACGGCCGGTGTCAGTATTATCAGAATTATTAAATACCAAGTTGTTTGGCCGTGGTCGGTTGCTGTGAATTCTCCACATCGTCGGCAACGTTTCGTATTCCACCCTCGGGGGATCTTCTTCAGGCTGCAAAAGAAAACAGCTACGACAGATCTTAGGCCTAACGATAACCGACACTTGTTTAGGAGAAGATCGCCGAGGGGGGGATACAAAACGTTGTCGACAATGTCGAGAACTTACAGCAACCGACCACGGGCTAGCTAACAGCCCGGTATTTAATAATTCTGAGAATATTTTTCACTTTTATGTAATACTTAAGACACCTGCGCAATTCTGAGTTCATCTGTTTTGGAAAGGTGGTCAACTTGATTGCACAAGTTACAGCAAGTAATCAAGAGTCCGCGGTCGCCATAGTTACCACAGCTTTGACACAGAAAGCAGTCGCCAAACCACTGCCCGAAGTAAACTGCGGTCAAAACACTGTACATAATATCAATTGTTAGAGGCATAACGTTGTCCATGGAGGGTCAATAAAAACTCATTGTTGACTTCTTAATACTGTAATAAAATTTTAGATTTCTAGAAGCATTTCTATATATCTGAAGGTTCCTCCTTTTTGTTTCATGTTTCACTATTTTAAAAGGAATTTATGTTGGAATTAAAAAAAACTGGATGTTAGCCGTCAGTTAGTTGAACGAGAGAGGCGAATTCTCAGTTTTAACTCGACCGTTTGGCATTTGCGTGTCTATCTATCTATTTGGAGTATGTCTTAATATAACTTTTTGAACGTATCAACCGATTTTTGTAAAACTTGGCATGCACGTCCATATGTTTACACTACAAAACCCTATTGTTTTGAAATTGATCTCTCCAAACATATGGGAAGGAAAAATGTGTGGGGGTTCAAAATTTTGAATAATTCGCTGAAGCCTATGTGGGGTATAAAATTGAAGAGGACTTTAACCATAGCGTAAATATAGTGTTCATTGGTGAAAATTTAAAACTTTTTGGAAGTCACGGCTCAAAAAGTGGGCGCAAATTTTGATAAAATCGCAATATTTCATGTAGGGTATCAAATTAAAAGAATTTTAACTAAAATCTGGATGTAGTCTTGTTTTAAAAATTTAAAAATTTTGGGATCCCCCCCCCAAAAAAAAAAAAAAAAAAAAAAATTAGAAAATCTTGAAAAAAGTCTGATAATCCAGCAGGGTATCACACGAAAAATAATTGCGTCCCAAATCCTAAAGTTTCGAATGTTTAGTTATTTCCTCATCATTGCGTGCTCTACAATTACTGTTATACCACCAATTAAATAGTACAGAGATCGGAAATTTTTTCCTATAGGCCTACCTGAAAACTTATTTCGTATTGAAATTTATGTAATAATGAATGCACTTTTTTCAAAATAGTGGCCAAGTTCTGCAGCTCAGGAGGAGGAGGACAACATATATTTGTACAACATAATTCACCTCAGAGATGGCGGACACCATGCCAGTCTAGACACTGATGATGGGCTCCGATGGGGGGGGGCCGAAACATTTGCCAATAACGACAACCGTGGACCACGCCTAACAGCCCGGCTGGTGGAGTACGACAAGAGTGTCCATTATCACCTTCTCTTATTAATTTATATATTGACGATGTCACAAAAAATTAGCAGATGTGGAATTTTGACTGCCAGAACATTTTATGACTGGTCACTCTACAATTGACACTTTGTTGTTTGCGGATAATCAATCTATTCTGTCGGACTCTGAAAACAGATTGCAGATGGGTATACATTTGTTAAATCGAATCTGCAACGACTCTGTATTGCAAATAGCCACACTTAAGAGCAACGTGATGGCTTTTCGTGGAACTGATCCCGTATGGGCAAAAGCTGTTATAGATGGTACTGTCCTGGAACAAGTTAGCAATTTTGAATACCTGGACTACAGTGTGTCTTATAATGCAAGCAACGACGTAGTGAATAAGTTGCATAAGTTCAACCTTATGTGCGGGACCATTAGCCGAACCCTTAAGTCAGCAAGTAAAGGAACACGCCTAAAATTCTACAAGGTGATGGCTCTTCCCACACTTATTTATGGGTCTGAGAATTGGAGTTTAAAGAAAGGCCAGGCCAGTCGTATCCAAGCGGCTGAAATGAGATTTCTCAGGCACGTGGCAGGGTATATACTCTCCATGATCATAGAAGAAACACAGATATACGGCAGGAACTGAATATTATGAGTACTCGACAGGATTGGCCAGTATCGGCTGAATTGGTGGGAACATCTTTTCCGAATGGATGACTACCGCTGCCGCATCCCCAAACAACTATGGAACTATAAGCCGAGGGGACGGAGAGGTGTGGGACGTCCGAGGAAGCGCTGGAGTGATCAGCTCTAATCTTTGAGACAGGAACAAACCATCCGTGGTTTAATCCTTGAAGATGGTGATGACGATGATCAATTTTGGAGCCGGCCGTGAAAGCGTACGAATTTGCACACCCAAAATTGTATAGAATGCGTTTTATCACAGTGCTAGTTAATGTCCACTTACTTGTCAAATTTTCAACAGAGAGAGACACACGAAGATCAACGAGTGAACATCGAGTACGTGCAGAGAATTAACCGAGTTAGTGACGGGCGCGTGCTTTCTGTCATAATGACATCATTTATGTCAATCTTTCCGACGGCAGTGACGCAACACTGTTGTTAGTTTGACACTTCTCCAGTCGTCATGACTATTTATAAACTAAATCTAGTCCAACTATTTATCATCTGTAGAAACTAAGCGCAGATAAACTGTTGCATAACTACATATTTAATAGTTGATGATGCGCGTAGTGCATCGACTTCATGAGACTGGATTACTACGATGGACTTACATCTTCATTTTATGGCTTTCCCTTTACACTTTATGAGGCGAGTTCTGGAATAAGGAATCCGCATTGTGAACCAAACCAGTTGTATTATTCTATTAATAACAGTTCAGCTCCATTATTATTTACAAACTCAAAACTTTTTTAAAGTAAAAATATCTGCTTCAATAAGATTCAAACGTTTCACCCATACTTATGTAATAAGAAAATCAGGTGCGTATTACGGGGGAGGGACGAACGGGACCGGACCTCCCCCCCCCCAGAGGGTTGAAAAAGTTGAAGAATTTTCTTAAGCTCTTAATTTTTAGGCTGTTTTAGTTTATTATTTTTTCAGCTGTGTACGCTAATATAGTAGTAACTATTTTGTTAAAATACTTTTCAAATATAAAAACAGGTTTGTTACACAGCATTAGCGTATACGTTTCAAATATGAAGTATAGAAAAAACAATCCAGTCAATAAGTCAACAGTGTTTCAATAATGTGTATTTTTATTGTGTTATTGCTGTTTACTTTAACGGCACTGATTTCAGCCACATTAAAAATGTTGATTAGTTTTAACATGTTTTTTCTTTTGTATGGAGCCGACCCGATCTTGAACCCCTAGGCCAAGTTTCAGATACGCCACTGAAGAAAATATGCTTTTATTTTTATCACTTTGTTTTTGGTTCACTTGCCATCTGTCGACTGTTTCCATTGTCCTATTATCCGGAGAAGACGTGTTATACATACGGTTTTAACTTTTTAAAAAGACATTAAAATAATGTCTTAAACTTAACGTACTTAGCATAAAGGAAAGTGTCGCTGTGTACTGGCTATAATGACAAACAAGAACAATAATGCATATGTAGGGGAGAGTCTGTTGTATTCGTTGTGCGAACAGTAGTGAAATGTAGTAAAACATGACGAAACGTAACATTGGGCTCTGTTCACTGAATGCAAGTAAACGAAGACACACGTGACGGAGTGCCTTTACCACAAACATAATTGGTTTGGTTTTTTACTAACAAAAATGTATTGTCTGATGCACATTTTATAATTCGAATGTGTAAAATATGTTCAAAAGTAATATTCTTTTTAAACAAAAGATTATGGAGTTATTTGCATATATATTTTATTATAAATAAATTAAATTCAGATTTATAAACATTGGGGATGGTAAATGTTCACATAAAATGACAAATAAAAAATAGAATTAATAGAATTACCAGGAGAACTAAGTGCTAACTTAACATCAGTTTCTCTTTTACAAGTATTTACAGAAATTTATTATTATATTTTCTGTCTTTTACAACAATATTTATAACATCGGACACAATATATGAAAAGCAGAATTCACAGAAAAAACTGATGTGATACATCATATGAAACCAAAAGATATGAAAGGCCGGTAAAAATATAGAATAAGCAAACAAGAAACACAAAATGTAAAAAAAAAAAAACCAAAAATATGAAGGGGCGAAATAAATAAAGCAATTGAGAAACAGCAAATTGGAAGACAAAGAGTAGGGGGTGAAGGGATCAATCCACCCTCCAGAACTATTAAAAATTTTAATGAAATTCCATAGTCACTTAACGTACGCCTACTTTTAAGTCAGTTTCGTTTGTTAAAATTAATTTTACAAATATTTTTATTGTATAAATAATTCTATGGGAAAAATTCAATACATTACTTGCTTTCGTGAAAATGTGTCTTTATAATTTTTACCAATAATAATATGTGATCCGTGTCGGCAGTGTTATATTATTCGTATTGTTTAAATTAGCAGCCATCCTTACAATTTCTTTTATGAATTTGCTAACTGCTATAATTTTTTATTGTTCGACTAAGCTTTTCGTCATTACTGACATCTTCAGGTCTTAAACAACGTCTATCAACTGTACGTTGTATGCTTTTACTCTCAAGCTAATTCAATACGTTGTATGACTTAATTATAAGTCAAGAATGAAGAAATTAACGGGAGATTCTTAAAACAATTTGACGGACGTTAGAAAAATGCCTAACGGAAAAAGGTAGACAAAGTTCCCGTGAAGAGCGGTAGCAGCTAGAACCAATAGGAGGGGCGATGACATAAGGGGAGGGGCCTAAAGTATAAAAGCCTACAACGTACAGTTGATAGACGTTGTTTAAGACCTGAAGATGTCAGTAATGACGAAAAGCTTAGTCGAACAATAAAAAATTATAGCAGTTAGCAAATTCATAAAAGAAAGTGTTATATTAGTTAATTAATAACAACGATCACGTCATGAACAACAAAATCCAGGAAAATGTGAGTCCAAGCTAGTCTCGTCTCCCCCCCCCCCCCGAATACAGTCTCACCCTCTCGCCAGAAAGTAGTCTCATCGCACTAGGAACACCTAGTTACGCCACTAGCTTGAGAGAGAAGCAGCAATATAATCAAAGCCACGATAAACTCCGGAAGATGTAGACCTACTAACGTGCCTTACTAATACTGTCTTTAAGTATTGCTTACCGCCGCCAGGTGTCTGGTCGACCATCGAGAGGCTGCACTTAAGTGAGCTGTCCAGTGTGCAGGGCGGCTGCAGTGTCACCCCTTTGAAGTTTTCTTCCCTTAGGTTGTACACCTGCGAGGAATTACATACCCTCAGAACTCCCATAGTTGCGCTCAGTTTATCCGTAACAATCACGTTGACCTGGAATAATAAAAACTATTTTTATACAATCAAATACAGAGAAGGGATAATTAAGGGTTAACTTAGGATTAAAGTAAATAACAGGTCTAGTTGAATACAAGTCGTTTGCGGATGATCAGATAATTATACAACATAATAATTGAGGGCATCAGAGTTTGGTGTCTGTTTAAAGTAGAACATGAAAATTTCCGTGAAAAGACAAAAACTGTAGCTTGTATGGGTAAATACGTTCATTCTTCTTCTTCTTCTTCTTCTTCTTCTTCTTCTTCTTCTTCTTCTTCTTCTTCTTCTTCTTCTTCTTCTTCTTCTTCTTCTTCAGCAGCGCCACAACCCATTACTGACTCAAGGCCTCCTTTAACAGCCTCCGCGAGTTGCCCCGGTCAAGTGCAGCTGCTCTCCAGTACCTGGTCCCAAGGATATGACGCGCATCATAATTCAACGTATTCCCAACGTAGTTTGGATCTACCATCTCTCCTGGTGCTATAGTTCTTTTCTGTGAGTGCCTTTCTGGGTATTTAATTCTCCTCCGTTCTGATCACATGTCCAGCCCATCCCTGAACCTGATTTGGTTCACAATATCTGGTTCGTTCAGAAGAGTGTTGAGTTCTTGGTTGGTCCTTTTCCTCCGTTCATCTCCCACACAAATTGAACCAAAAATACTGCGGAGGATTTTGGGTTCATGAAGCAGCATGCCTTACTCAGACTTTCTAGAAATGGTCCAGGTCTAAGAACCATAGGTGAGAACTGGGCGAACCAATGTTTTGTACAGAAGCAGCTTGATACTCCTGAGCAATTGTTCTGCTCTAGAACAGGGGGTCTGAGACCAAAGATGCACCTATTAGCTGAGGTGATTCTTCTATTTATTTCTTCTATCGTTTCCAAAAAAAAACCACTCATTATGAACTCAAAAAAGACGTTAGATCGATCAGATATAAACCGTAATTTTCGTACAGGCGCTGAGGAAGGTAACAGACCCGCGGAGTAAACTTAAGCAGATAATTGAGTCATCAGTTCTCGTTAATATGTGGAGAAGTTAAAAGCCGCCATTCACTGGTAAGATAGATTCATTTTATTTTACATTATTTTGTAGTTTAATCTTATACTCATATTCTAATGTTTGTTGACTTTTTTTCTGTATGAGCCACTGTCAACTACGTTTGGCTCAACTGGTTCCTCCCTTCTTCTCCTCTCTCTTCCTCCTCTTCCCACATCTCCTTCATTCTTGATCAATGTCTCTCCCTCCTTTCATCAGTCCAGATGGCACCTGTCCTCTTCTTAGGGTTTTCTTAAAACCCTTGGGCATTTTTAAATTTCTTTTTGAGTGGCAAGCATTCTTCAATGTCTTCTTAAGTAATCTGGAGTTCTTCTATGTCTCTTTTGTTGTTTTAAACCACGTATTGAACATTTCGAGTTTTCTGAAATAGTTGAAAAGCTTCGCTGTTAGTGTGTCAGGATTCATTTTTTGAACGTGTTCGTAGAAAGTAATTCTTCTTTTTCTAATTACGTCTGTGATTTTCTCAACACGTGTGTACAGCTCATTATTGTGGCGTCTTCTTTTTTTTTTGAGACCAACCACAATGGTCGGACTCGGGCTGTTTTGGAGACGAGCTCCCTTCAGCCGTGTGGGTAAGGATTTTGGGGAGACGTACGCCAGACGACCGGGTCGCGGAGAAGGTGGAGGCACTTAGTTAGGAGAGTATTGTGTGTTGGTATAAGTATACAATACTTATATTGTATGAGAGTGTGGTGTGTAGCCATACGCTAGCGGGAGAGGCGTCTTCTGTACTGTTCTCCATATTTTATTGATCCCAAGACTTCCTTGATTAATATTTTCCTTCCTGTGACTTCCAGTTCTTCCATCATCGTTTTCTTGCTCAGAGTCAGACACTCAGCTGCATAAAGTTCTTCCGGGAAAATTACTGTTGAATAATGCCTAAGTTTAGCATTAATGGATATTGATTTCTTGTTATATGTGTCCCTGGTTAAATGGTAAGCAACTTTCATCTTATTAACTCGTGCTTTAATGGCTTCTTTATCTGAGACATTTTGTTCAATGACTTCTCCAAGATACTGTACTTGAATTTGTCAGTTCCATAGAGTTTTCCCCTGTATGCCTGTATCGAGTGTTCATTTTCTTGGATGATTCTCATTGTTATGAAAGATTTTTTAACCGTAGTTATATACCTATATATATATATATATATATATATATATATATATATATTTAGTCACTTTCTGCTACAGTCCGTTCTTGATGTTTATAATACATTTAATATTTATAATTAAATTTACCTCAAAATGTTATTTTTCCTTATTTGGAACATGTTTCGGGCACCATCTTGTAGCCATCCTCAGCCTGAGGCTGGATCATCAAGGCTGAGGATGGGTACAAGATGGTACCCGAAACATGTTCCAAATAAGGAAAAATAACATTTTGAGGTAAATTTAATTATAAATATTAAATGTATATATATATATAGTTAATATATTTTATAATGTTTTATTGTAAGTTGTTTTATATTGTTTAGCCTCTGAGGACGAAAGCAGATTCTACGGATCGAAACGTCAAGCGACAATCATGTTGAAAGCAGTCCCAATAGACAATTTACCCGTAAGGAGTTTCTACACTCCCCGTAGTAATACACGTGATTTTGTAGCGTAAGATTTTGACGATATCACTGTTTCATGTGTCTGCAACACGAAAGTTACAGAAAACAAATTATATAGACTACAAGTTTAATGAAGAAAGTTTTGTTAGTGATTATAATCACAAACAGAAATATTACTGTTGCACACCACTATAGAAAAATTATTCCGATTAGTGCTTTCAAGTTTCTCAGCTCATCGTCAGGTCGGAATTCCGATCTGACGATGAGCTGAGAAGCTTGAAAGCGCTAATCGGAATAATTTTTCTATAGTGTTGTGCAACAGTAATATTTCTGTTTGAAATTATATAACATTTTTAAAAACACATTTTTTATGTTTTCTCACTTACGATATACAGCTGTGACAGAAACGGAGAGTAGCATGTTTACCTTGCTTTCGGCGTGTTCCTGCGTCGAGAAGATTTCAGCGGTGACATTAAAGTGGTAGTGACCGGCAGTGAGCCCTTGATCCGCGTACAACAGCCCTGTAGCTGGCCCCATCCTAAATGTTTCGTTGACTTGAACTGGAAAAAAAAATTTGCTTGACTTCAAATGAAAAAAAAACCAGTGAAATACATTTCAACTATTTATATTAGACGGTGGGGTTAAAGCTCTGAAGGGATTGATCCCCTGATCCCTCCCCCGTTTTTACGCGACTAAATCAACTTAATGCAATCTATTCTAAACTAAACACTAACTTCTAAATCGGTGAGCGAAATATAAGGGTAGGCTACGTATTAGAAAGTGCTTTTCATAAGTCGTGAAGCGTAGCTCTTAGCAACATATAGTTTAGCGTTTTTAGTCGAAACTCACCGTCGTTAGTATCGATTCCAAAGACAACTTGGTCTGAGTGAGGAGTTACCACAGTAAACTGATACAGCAATCCGATTTGTTTGGTAGTGGCAGTCACATTGTATTCCGACTGATTGAAATGGAGGTGCTCGTCATCTTGCAGAGTCGTCTTAGAGTAGTCTCCCTCCTCCAACTCTGTAGGTATGACGACACCGGTACTTGTCGATTCCGTGGCAGCTGTTTCTGGCGAAGTAAGGTTTGAAGAATTGGCGAGTGCTTCTGTACTGGTTATGTTCTTCCGTGCAAACAGTGGAAAAGTCATTAGGGGAATAAGCGTGACAGGTGGGGGATTGCCTGTAAGTTAAAATACCACATTTTATTAATTGTTTCTCAACATAAAAACTTTACAAATAAAGGTGTGAGACAAGGGTGCTCTATTTCACTGACACTTTTTAATATCTACATGGACGACATATTTCGGCGAACGGGAATATCACTTCAGCGAAATATTCAGGTAAATGCAATGTTTTTATACAAGACTATGGGCTACAGATCTACAAAATCTAAAACTATGGCATTTAAGGCAGGTATCCTATAAGAACTAAGACAGTCGTGGGTAATCAGATTTTGGATGAGGATAGTCATTTTAATTACATGGGTTGTAATATCTCATATGGAACTGATATTGATTGGGGTAGTAAGTTAAAAAATTTAGACGCATCTGTGGAACGATTCATAGGTACCTGAAAATTGAAACACGGAAGGATACCCGAATGAAATTTTATAAAACCGTGGCTGTTCCTGTATGCTAGTGAGACATGGACTCTTGGTAAAAGGGACGTCCAGAGGATTCAGGGAGCCGAAATTAAATTTCTAAGAGGTACGCAAGGTTGTTCTCTCTTGGATCGGAGATGGAACGAGGATATTAGACGCGATTTCAACATTGTATCGTTTCACCAAAGAATTGAAGACCAGAGAAGGAGATGGTGTGAACACTTGAATCGCATGCCTGATATCCGTCTACCTGTGGCTGCCTTGGGTTATCACCCTACCGGGAAGAGAGATATACGTAGACCAAGGAGGAGGTGGGTTCCGGAACAGGTCTAAGGCGTAGTCCTTGGAGTGGTGGTGATGATGATGACATACAAACTTGTATGAAAAGTAAAGTGTCTAAAAAAAACTTACAAAAAATGTAAGAAATGATACCTTGACAAAGGCTTCAGCAGATGTCAGGTGTAGGCAGAGAAGGAAATGGAGGAGAGAATCGGGCATAGTGCAAGGCGCCATCTCGACATTCGTAATCCACGCAGCGGTTTAGACTAATATTCCCTCTGTCGTTAATCGAGAGAATCGAGTATAGTGCAAGGTGCCATCTCGACATTCGTAATCCACGCAGCGGTTTAGACTAACATTCCCTCCGTCGTTAATGGAGAGAATCGGGTATAGTGCAAGGTGCCATCTCGACAATCGTAATCCACGCAGCGGTTTAGACTAACATTCCCTCCGTCGTTAATGGAGAGAATCGGGTATAGTGCAAGGTGCCATCTCGACATTCGTAATCCACGCAGCGGTTTAGACTAACATTCCCTCCGTCGTTAATGGAGAGAATCGGGTATAGTGCAAGGTGCCATCTCGACAATCGTAATCCACGCAGCGGTTTAGACTAACATTCCCTCCGTCGTTAATGGAGAGAATCGGGTATAGTGCAAGGTGCCATCTCGACATTCGTAATCCACGCAGTGGTTTAGACTAATATTCCCTCCGTCGTTAATGGAGAGAATCGGGTATAGTGCAAGGTGCCATCTCGACAATCGTAATCCACGCAGCGGTTTAGACTAACATTCCCTCCGTCGTTAATGGAGAGAATCGGGTATAGTGCAAGGTGCCATCTCGACAATCGTAATCCACGCAGCGGTTTAGACTAACATTCCCTCCGTCGTTAATGGAGAGAATCGGGTATAGTGCAAGGTGCCATCTCGACAGTCGTAACCCACGCAGCGGTTTAGACTAACATTCCCTCCGTCGTTAATGGAGAGAATCGGGTATAGTGCAAGGTGCCATCTCGACAATCGTAATCCACGCAGCGGTTTAGACTAACATTCCCTCCGTCGTTAATGGAGAGAATCGGGTATAGTGCAAGGTGCCATCTCGACAATCGTAATCCACGCAGCGGTTTAGACTAATATTCCCTCCGTCGTTAATGGAGAGAATCGGGTATAGTGCAAGGTGCCATCTCGACAATCGTAATCCACGCAGCGGTTTAGACTAAAATTCCCTCCGTCGTTAATGGAGAGAATCGGGTATAGTGCAAGGTGCCATCTCGACAATCGTAATCCACGCAGCGGTTTAGACTAACATTCCCTCCGTCGTTAGTGGAGAGAATCGGGTATAGTGCAAGGTGCCATCTCGACAATCGTAATCCACGCAGCGGTTTAGAATAACATTCCCTCCGTCGTTAATGGAGTGAATCGGGTACAGTGCAAGGTGCCATCTCGACAATCGTAATCCACGCAGCGGTTTAGACTAACATTCCCTCCGTCGTTAATGGAGAGAATCGGGTATAGTGCAAGGTGCCATCTCGACATTCGTAATCCACGCAGCGGTTTAGACTAACATTCCCTCCGTCGTTAATGGAGAGAATCGGGTGTAGTGCAAGGTGCCATCTCGACATTTGTAATCCACGCAGCGGTTTAGACTAACATTCCCTCCGTCGTTAATGGAGAGAATCGGGTATAGTGCAAGGTGCCATCTCGACAATCGTAATCCACGCAGCGGTTTAGACTAACATTCCCTCCGTCGTTAATGGAGAGAATCGGGTATAGTGCAAGGTGCCATCTCGACAATCGTAATCCACGCAGCGGTTTAGACTAACATTCCCTCCGTCGTTAATGGAGAGAATCGGGTATAGTGCAAGGTGCCATCTCGACAATCGTAATCCACGCAGCGGTTTAGACTAACATTCCCTCCGTCGTTAATGGAGACAATCGGGTATAGTGCAAAGTGCCATCTCGACATTCGTAATCCACGCAGTGGTTTAGACTAATATTCCCTCCGTCGTTAATGGAGAGAATCGGGTATAGTGCAAGGTGCCATCTCGACAATCGTAATCCACGCAGCGGTTTAGACTAACATTCCCTCCGTCGTTAATGGAGAGAATCGGGTATAGTGCAAGGTGCCATCTCGACAATTCGTAATCCACGCAGCGGTTTAGACTAACATTCCCTCCGTCGTTAATGGAGAGAATCGGGTATAGTGCAAGGTGCCATCTCGACATTCGTAATCCACGCAGTGGTTTAGACTAAAATTCCCTCCGTCGTTAATGGAGAGAATCGGGTATAGTGCAAGGTGCCATCTCGACATTCGTAATCCACGCAGCGGTTTAGACTAACATTCCCTCCGTCGTTAATGGAGAGAATCGGGTATAGTTCAAGGTGCCATCTCGACATTCGTAATCCACGCAGCGGTTTAGACTAACATTCCCTCCGTCGTTAATGGAGAGAATCGGGTATAGTGCAAGGTGCCATCTCGACATTCGTAATCCACGCAGCGGTTTAGACTAACATTCCCTCCGTCGTTAATGGAGAGAATCGGGTATAGTGCAAGGTGCCATCTCGACAATCGTAATCCACGCAGCGGTTTAGACTAACATTCCCTCCGTCGTTAATGGAGAGAATCGGGTACAGTGCAAGGTGCCATCTCGACAATCGTAATCCACGAAGCGGTTTAGACTAATATTCCCTCCGTCGTTAATGGAGAGAATCGGGTATAGTGCAAGGTGCCATCTCGACATTCGTAATCCACGCAGCGGTTTAGACTAACATTCTCTCCGTCGTTAATGGAGAGAATCGGGTATAGTTCAAGGTGCCATCTCGACATTCGTAATCCACGCAGCGGTTTAGACTAACATTCCCTCCGTCGTTAATGGAGAGAATCGGGCATAGTGCAAGGGGCGATCTCGACATTCGCAATCCACGCAGCGGTTTAGACTAACATTCTCTCCGTCGTTAATGGAGAGAATCGGGTATAGTGCAAGGCGCCATCTCGACATTCGTAATCCACGCAGCGGTTTAGACTAACATTCCCTCTGTCGTTAATGGAGAGAATCGGGCATAGTGCAAGGTGCCATCTCGACATTCGCAATCCACGCAGCGGTTTAGACTAACATTCCCTCCGTCGTTAATGGAGAGAATCGTGTGTAGTGCAAGGTGCCATCTCGACATTCGTAATCCGCGCAGCGGTTTAGACTAACAGTCTCTCCGTCGTTAATGGAGAGAATCGGGTGTAGTGCAAGGTGCCATCTCGACATTCGTAATCCACGCAGCGGTTTAGACTAACATTCCCTCCGTCGTTAATGGAGAGAATCGGGTATAGTGCAAGGTGCCATCTCGACAATCGTAATCCACGCAGCGGTTTAGACTAACATTCCCTCCGTCGTTAATGGAGAGAATCGGGTATAGTGCAAGGTGCCATCTCGACAATTCGTAATCCACGCAGCGGTTTAGACTAACATTCCCTCCGTCGTTAATGGAGAGAATCGGGTATAGTGCAAGGTGCCATCTCGACATTCGTAATCCACGCAGTGGTTTAGACTAATATTCCCTCCGTCGTTAATGGAGAGAATCGGGTATAGTGCAAGGTGCCATCTCGACATTCGTAATCCACGCAGCGGTTTAGACTAACATTCCCTCCGTCGTTAATGGAGAGAATCGGGTATAGTTCAAGGTGCCATCTCGACATTCGTAATCCACGCAGCGGTTTAGACTAACATTCCCTCCGTCGTTAATGGAGAGAATCGGGTATAGTGCAAGGTGCCATCTCGACATTCGTAATCCACGCAGCGGTTTAGACTAACATTCCCTCCGTCGTTAATGGAGAGAATCGGGTATAGTGCAAGGTGCCATCTCGACAATCGTAATCCACGCAGCGGTTTAGACTAACATTCCCTCCGTCGTTAATGGAGAGAATCGGGTACAGTGCAAGGTGCCATCTCGACAATCGTAATCCACGCAGCGGTTTAGACTAACATTCCCTCCGTCGTTAATGGAGAGAATCGGGTATAGTGCAAGGTGCCATCTCGACATTCGTAATCCACGCAGCGGTTTAGACTAACATTCCCTCCGTCGTTAATGGAGAGAATCGGGTATAGTGCAAGGTGCCATCTCGACATTCGTAATCCACGCAGCGGTTTAGACTAACATTCCCTCCGTCGTTAATGGAGAGAATCGGGTATAGTGCAAGGTGCCATCTCGACAATCGTAATCCACGCAGCGGTTTAGACTAACATTCCCTCCGTCGTTAATGGAGAGAATCGGGTATAGTGCAAGGTGCCATCTCGACAATCGTAATCCACGCAGCGGTTTAGACTAACATTCCCTCCGTCGTTAATGGAGAGAATCGGGTATAGTGCAAAGTGGCATCTCGACATTGTAATCCACGCAGTGGTTTAGACTAATATTCCCTCCGTCGTTAATGGAGAGAATCGGGTATAGTGCAAGGTGGCATCTCGACAATCGTAATCCACGCAGCGGTTTAGACTAACATTCCCTCCGTCGTTAATGGAGAGAATCGGGTATAGTGCAAGGTGCCATCTCGACAATTCGTAATCCACGCAGCGGTTTAGACTAACATTCCCTCCGTCGTTAATGGAGAGAATCGGGTATAGTGCAAGTTGCCATCTCGACATTCGTAATCCACGCAGTGGTTTAGACTAATATTCCCTCCGTCGTTAATGGAGAGAATCGGGTATAGTGCAAGGTGCCATCTCGACATTCGTAATCCACGCAGCGGTTTAGACTAACATTCTCTCCGTCGTTAATGGAGAGAATCGGGTATAGTTCAAGGTGCCATCTCGACATTCGTAATCCACGCAGCGGTTTAGACTAACATTCCCTCCGTCGTTAATGGAGAGAATCGGGCATAGTGCAAGGGGCGATCTCGACATTCGCAATCCACGCAGCGGTTTAGACTAACATTCCCTCCGTCGTTAATGGAGAGAATCGGGTATAGTGCAAGGCGCCATCTCGACTTTCGTAATCCACGCAGCAGTTTAGACTAACATTCCCTCTGTCGTTAATGGAGAGAATCGGGCATAGTGCAAGGTGCCATCTCGACATTCGCAATCCACGCAGCGGTTTAGACTAACATTCCCTCCGTCGTTAATGGAGAGATACGTGTGTAGTGCAAGGTGCCATCTCGACATTCGTAATCCACGCAGCGGTTTAGACTAACAGTCTCTCCGTCGTTAATGGAGAGAATCGGGTGTAGTGCAAGGTGCCATCTCGACATTCGTAATCCACGCAGCGGTTTAGACTAACATTCCCTCCGTCGTTAATGGAGAGAATCGGGTATAGTGCAAGGTGCCATCTCGACAATGGTAATCCACGCAGCGATTTAGACTAACATTCCCTCCGTCGTTAATGGAGAGAATCGGGTATAGTGCAAGGTGCCATCTCGACAATTCGTAATCCACGCAGCGGTTTAGACTAACATTCCCTCCGTCGTTAATGGAGAGAATCGGGTATAGTGCAAGGTGCCATCTCGACATTCGTAATCCACGCAGTGGTTTAGACTAATATTCCCTCCGTCGTTAATGGAGAGAATCGGGTATAGTGCAAGGTGCCATCTCGACATTCGTAATCCACGCAGCGGTTTAGACTAACATTCCCTCCGTCGTTAATGGAGAGAATCGGGTATAGTTCAAGGTGCCATCTCGACATTCGTAATCCACGCAGCGGTTTAGACTAACATTCCCTCCGTCGTTAATGGAGAGAATCGGGTATAGTGCAAGGTGCCATCTCGACATTCGTAATCCACGCAGCGGTTTAGACTAACATTCCCTCCGTCGTTAATGGAGAGAATCGGGTATAGTGCAAGGTGCCATCTCGACATTCGTAATCCACGCAGCGGTTTAGACTAACATTCCCTCCGTCGTTAATGGAGAGAATCGGGTATAGTGCAAGGTGCCATCTCGACATTCGTAATCCACGCAGCGGTTTAGACTAACATTCCCTCCGTCGTTAATGGAGAGAATCGTGTGTAGTGCAAGGTGCCATCTCGACATTCGTAATCCACGCAGCGGTTTAGACTAACAGTCTCTCCGTCGTTAATGGAGAGAATCGGGTGTAGTGCAAGGTGCCATCTCGACATTCGTAATCCACGCAGCGGTTTAGACTAACATTCCCTCCGTCGTTAATGGAGAGAATCGGGTATAGTGCAAGGTGCCATCTCGACAATCGTAATCCACGCAGCGGTTTAGACTAACATTCCCTCCGTCGTTAATGGAGAGAATCGGGTATAGTGCAAGGTGCCATCTCGACAATTCGTAATCCACGCAGCGGTTTAGACTAACATTCCCTCCGTCGTTAATGGAGAGAATCGGGTATAGTGCAAGGTGCCATCTCGACATTCGTAATCCACGCAGTGGTTTAGACTAATATTCCCTCCGTCGTTAATGGAGAGAATCGGGTATAGTGCAAGGTGCCATCTCGACAATCGTAATCCACGCAGCGGTTTAGACTAACATTCCCTCCGTCGTTAATGGAGACAATCGGGTATAGTGCAAAGTGCCATCTCGACATTCGTAATCCACGCAGTGGTTTAGACTAATATTCCCTCCGTCGTTAATGGAGAGAATCGGGTATAGTGCAAGGTGCCATCTCGACAATCGTAATCCACGCAGCGGTTTAGACTAACATTCCCTCCGTCGTTAATGGAGAGAATCGGGTATAGTGCAAGGTGCCATCTCGACAATTCGTAATCCACGCAGCGGTTTAGACTAACATTCCCTCCGTCGTTAATGGAGAGAATCGGGTATAGTGCAAGGTGCCATCTCGACATTCGTAATCCACGCAGTGGTTTAGACTAAAATTCCCTCCGTCGTTAATGGAGAGAATCGGGTATAGTGCAAGGTGCCATCTCGACATTCGTAATCCACGCAGCGGTTTAGACTAACATTCCCTCCGTCGTTAATGGAGAGAATCGGGTATAGTTCAAGGTGCCATCTCGACATTCGTAATCCACGCAGCGGTTTAGACTAACATTCCCTCCGTCGTTAATGGAGAGAATCGGGTATAGTGCAAGGTGCCATCTCGACATTCGTAATCCACGCAGCGGTTTAGACTAACATTCCCTCCGTCGTTAATGGAGAGAATCGGGTATAGTGCAAGGTGCCATCTCGACAATCGTAATCCACGCAGCGGTTTAGACTAATATTCCCTCCGTCGTTAATGGAGAGAATCGGGTATAGTGCAAGGTGCCATCTCGACATTCGTAATCCACGCAGCGGTTTAGACTAACATTCTCTCCGTCGTTAATGGAGAGAATCGGGTATAGTTCAAGGTGCCATCTCGACATTCGTAATCCACGCAGCGGTTTAGACTAACATTCCCTCCGTCGTTAATGGAGAGAATCGGGCATAGTGCAAGGGGCGATCTCGACATTCGCAATCCACGCAGCGGT
The DNA here is from genome assembly GCA_034769895.1 of Magicicada septendecula. NCBI lineage: Eukaryota > Metazoa > Arthropoda > Insecta > Hemiptera > Cicadidae > Magicicada > Magicicada septendecula. Next base: position 911,773,711 of record CM068368.1, read on the forward strand.
TTAGACTAACATTCCCTCCGTCGTTAATGGAGAGAATCGGGTATAGTGCAAGGCGCCATCTCGACATTCGTAATCCACGCAGCGGTTTAGACTAACATTCCCTCTGTCGTTAATGGAGAGAATCGGGCATAGTGCAAGGTGCCATCTCGACATTCGCAATCCACGCAGCGGTTTAGACTAACATTCCCTCCGTCGTTAATGGAGAGAATCGTGTGTAGTGCAAGGTGCCATCTCGACATTCGTAATCCACGCAGCGGTTTAGACTAACAGTCTCTCCGTCGTTAATGGAGAGAATCGGGTGTAGTGCAAGGTGCCATCTCGACATTCGTAATCCACGCAGCGGTTTAGACTAACATTCCCTCCGTCGTTAATGGAGAGAATCGGGTATAGTGCAAGGTGCCATCTCGACAATCGTAATCCACGCAGCGGTTTAGACTAACATTCCCTCCGTCGTTAATGGAGAGAATCGGGTATAGTGCAAGGTGCCATCTCGACAATTCGTAATCCACGCAGCGGTTTAGACTAACATTCCCTCCGTCGTTAATGGAGAGAATCGGGTATAGTGCAAGGTGCCATCTCGACATTCGTAATCCACGCAGTGGTTTAGACTAATATTCCCTCCGTCGTTAATGGAGAGAATCGGGTATAGTGCAAGGTGCCATCTCGACATTCGTAATCCACGCAGCGGTTTAGACTAACATTCCCTCCGTCGTTAATGGAGAGAATCGGGTATAGTTCAAGGTGCCATCTCGACATTCGTAATCCACGCAGCGGTTTAGACTAACATTCCCTCCGTCGTTAATGGAGAGAATCGGGTATAGTGCAAGGTGCCATCTCGACATTCGTAATCCACGCAGCGGTTTAGACTAACATTCCCTCCGTCGTTAATGGAGAGAATCGGGTATAGTGCAAGGTGCCATCTCGACAATCGTAATCCACGCAGCGGTTTAGACTAACATTCCCTCCGTCGTTAATGGAGAGAATCGGGTACAGTGCAAGGTGCCATCTCGACAATCGTAATCCACGCAGCGGTTTAGACTAACATTCCCTCCGTCGTTAATGGAGAGAATCGGGTATAGTGCAAGGTGCCATCTCGACATTCGTAATCCACGCAGCGGTTTAGACTAACATTCCCTCCGTCGTTAATGGAGAGAATCGGGTATAGTGCAAGGTGCCATCTCGACATTCGTAATCCACGCAGCGGTTTAGACTAACATTCCCTCCGTCGTTAATGGAGAGAATCGGGTATAGTGCAAGGTGCCATCTCGACAATCGTAATCCACGCAGCGGTTTAGACTAACATTCCCTCCGTCGTTAATGGAGAGAATCGGGTATAGTGCAAGGTGCCATCTCGACAATCGTAATCCACGCAGCGGTTTAGACTAACATTCCCTCCGTCGTTAATGGAGAGAATCGGGTATAGTGCAAAGTGGCATCTCGACATTGTAATCCACGCAGTGGTTTAGACTAATATTCCCTCCGTCGTTAATGGAGAGAATCGGGTATAGTGCAAGGTGCCATCTCGACAATCGTAATCCACGCAGCGGTTTAGACTAACATTCCCTCCGTCGTTAATGGAGAGAATCGGGTATAGTGCAAGGTGCCATCTCGACAATTCGTAATCCACGCAGCGGTTTAGACTAACATTCCCTCCGTCGTTAATGGAGAGAATCGGGTATAGTGCAAGTTGCCATCTAGACATTCGTAATCCACGCAGTGGTTTAGACTAATATTCCCTCCGTCGTTAATGGAGAGAATCGGGTATAGTGCAAGGTGCCATCTCGACATTCGTAATCCACGCAGCGGTTTAGACTAACATTCTCTCCTTCGTTAATGGAGAGAATCGGGTATAGTTCAAGGTGCCATCTCGACATTCGTAATCCACGCAGCGGTTTAGACTAACATTCCCTCCGTCGTTAATGGAGAGAATCGGGCATAGTGCAAGGGGCGATCTCGACATTCGCAATCCACGCAGCGGTTTAGACTAACATTCCCTCCGTCGTTAATGGAGAGAATCGGGTATAGTGCAAGGCGCCATCTCGACTTTCGTAATCCACGCAGCGGTTTAGACTAACATTCCCTCTGTCGTTAATGGAGAGAATCGGGCATAGTGCAAGGTGCCATCTCGACATTCGCAATCCACGCAGCGGTTTAGACTAACATTCCCTCCGTCGTTAATGGAGAGATACGTGTGTAGTGCAAGGTGCCATCTCGACATTCGTAATCCACGCAGCGGTTTAGACTAACAGTCTCTCCGTCGTTAATGGAGAGAATCGGGTGTAGTGCAAGGTGCCATCTCGACATTCGTAATCCACGCAGCGGTTTAGACTAACATTCCCTCCGTCGTTAATGGAGAGAATCGGGTATAGTGCAAGGTGCCATCTCGACAATCGTAATCCACGCAGCGGTTTAGACTAACATTCCCTCCGTCGTTAATGGAGAGAATCGGGTATAGTGCAAGGTGCCATCTCGACAATTCGTAATCCACGCAGCGGTTTAGACTAACATTCCCTCCGTCGTTAATGGAGAGAATCGGGTATAGTGCAAGGTGCCATCTCGACATTCGTAATCCACGCAGTGGTTTAGACTAATATTCCCTCCGTCGTTAATGGAGAGAATCGGGTATAGTGCAAGGTGCCATCTCGACATTCGTAATCCACGCAGCGGTTTAGACTAACATTCCCTCCGTCGTTAATGGAGAGAATCGGGTATAGTTCAAGGTGCCATCTCGACATTCGTAATCCACGCAGCGGTTTAGACTAACATTCCCTCCGTCGTTAATGGAGAGAATCGGGTATAGTGCAAGGTGCCATCTCGACATTCGTAATCCACGCAGCGGTTTAGACTAACATTCCCTCCGTCGTTAATGGAGAGAATCGGGTATAGTGCAAGGTGCCATCTCGACAATCGTAATCCACGCAGCGGTTTAGACTAACATTCCCTCCGTCGTTAATGGAGAGAATCGGGTACAGTGCAAGGTGCCATCTCGACAATTCGTAATCCACGCAGCGGTTTAGACTAACATTCCCTCCGTCGTTAATGGAGATAATCGGGTATAGTGCAAGGTGTCATCTCGACATTCGTAATCCACGCAGTGGTTTAGACTAATATTCCCTCCGTCGTTAATGGAGAGAATCGGGTATAGTGCAAGGTGCCATCTCGACATTCGTAATCCACGCAGCGGTTTAGACTAACATTCCCTCCGTCGTTAATGGAGAGAATCGGGTATAGTTCAAGGTGCCATCTCGACATTCGTAATCCACGCAGCGGTTTAGACTAACATTCCCTCCGTCGTTAATGGAGAGAATCGGGTATAGTGCAAGGTGCCATCTCGACATTCGTAATCCACGCAGCGGTTTAGACTAACATTCCCTCCGTCGTTAATGGAGAGAATCGGGTATAGTGCAAGGTGCCATCTCGACAATCGTAATCCACGCAGCGGTTTAGACTAACATTCCCTCCGTCGTTAATGGAGAGAATCGGGTACAGTGCAAGGTGCCATCTCGACAATCGTAATCCACGCAGCGGTTTAGACTAACATTCCCTCCGTCGTTAATGGAGAGAATCGGGTATAGTGCAAGGTGCCATCTCGACATTCGTAATCCACGCAGCGGTTTAGACTAACATTCCCTCCGTCGTTAATGGAGAGAATCGTGTGTAGTGCAAGGTGCCATCTCGACATTCGTAATCCACGCAGCGGTTTAGACTAACAGTCTCTCCGTCGTTAATGGAGAGAATCGGGTGTAGTGCAAGGTGCCATCTCGACATTCGTAATCCACGCAGCGGTTTAGACTAACATTCCCTCCGTCGTTAATGGAGAGAATCGGGTATAGTGCACAGTGCCATCTCGACAATCGTAATCCACGCAGCGGTTTAGACTAACATTCCCTCCGTCGTTAATGGAGAGAATCGGGTATAGTGCAAGGTGCCATCTCGACAATTCGTAATCCACGCAGCGGTTTAGACTAACATTCCCTCCGTCGTTAATGGAGAGAATCGGGTATAGTGCAAGGTGCCATCTCGACATTCGTAATCCACGCAGTGGTTTAGACTAATATTCCCTCCGTCGTTAATGGAGAGAATCGGGTATAGTGCAAGGTGCCATCTCGACATTCGTAATCCACGCAGCGGTTTAGACTAATATTCCCTCCGTCGTTAATGGAGAGAATCGGGTATAGTGCAAGGTGCCATCTCGACAATTCGTAATCCACGCAGCGGTTTAGACTAATATTCCCTCCGTCGTTAATGGAGAGAATCGGGTATAGTGCAAGGTGCCATCTCGACATTCGTAATCCACGCAGTGGTTTAGACTAATATTCCCTCCGTCGTTAATGGAGAGAATCGGGTATAGTGCAAGGTGCCATCTCGACATTCGTAATCCACGCAGCGGTTTAGACTAACATTCCCTCCGTCGTTAATGGAGAGAATCGGGTATAGTTCAAGGTGCCATCTCGACATTCGTAATCCACGCAGCGGTTTAGACTAACATTCCCTCCGTCGTTAATGGAGAGAATCGGGTATAGTGCAAGGTGCCATCTCGACATTCGTAATCCACGCAGCGGTTTAGACTAACATTCCCTCCGTCGTTAATGGAGAGAATCGGGTATAGTGCAAGGTGCCATCTCGACAATCGTAATCCACGCAGCGGTTTAGACTAACATTCCCTCCGTCGTTAATGGAGAGAATCGGGTACAGTGCAAGGTGCCATCTCGACAATCGTAATCCACGCAGCGGTTTAGACTAACATTCCCTCCGTCGTTAATGGAGAGAATCGGGTATAGTGCAAGGTGCCATCTCGACATTCGTAATCCACGCAGCGGTTTACACTAACATTCCCTCCGTCGTTAATGGAGAGAATCGGGTATAGTGCAAGGTGCCATCTCGACATTCGTAATCCACGCAGCGGTTTAGACTAACATTCCCTCCGTCGTTAATGGAGAGAATCGGGTATAGTGCAAGGTGCCATCTCGACAATCGTAATCCACGCAGCGGTTTAGACTAACATTCCCTCCGTCGTTAATGGAGAGAATCGGGTATAGTGCAAGGTGTCATCTCGACAATCGTAATCCACGCAGCGGTTTAGACTAACATTCCCTCCGTCGTTAATGGAGAGAATCGGGTATAGTGCAAGGTGCCATCTCGACAATCGTAATCCACGCAGCGGTTTAGACTAACATTCCCTCCGTCGTTAATGGAGAGAATCGGGTATAGTGCAAAGTGGCATCTCGACATTGTAATCCACGCAGTGGTTTAGACTAATATTCCCTCCGTCGTTAATGGAGAGAATCGGGTATAGTGCAAGGTGCCATCTCGACAATCGTAATCCACGCAGCGGTTTAGACTAACATTCCCTCCGTCGTTAATGGAGAGAATCGGGTATAGTGCAAGGTGCCATCTCGACAATTCGTAATCCACGCAGCGGTTTAGACTAACATTCCCTCCGTCGTTAATGGAGAGAATCGGGTATAGTGCAAGTTGCCATCTCGACATTCGTAATCCACGCAGTGGTTTAGACTAATATTCCCTCCGTCGTTAATGGAGAGAATCGGGTATAGTGCAAGGTGCCATCTCGACATTCGTAATCCACGCAGCGGTTTAGACTAACATTCTCTCCGTCGTTAATGGAGAGAATCGGGTATAGTTCAAGGTGCCATCTCGACATTCGTAATCCACGCAGCGGTTTAGACTAACATTCCCTCTGTCGTTAATGGAGAGAATCGGGCATAGTGCAAGGGGCCATCTCGACATTCGCAATCCACGCAGCGGTTTAGACTAACATTCCCTCCGTCGTTAATGGAGAGAATCGGGTATAGTGCAAGGCGCCATCTCGACATTCGTAATCCACGCAGCGGTTTAGACTAACATTCCCTCTGTCGTTAATGGAGAGAATCGGGCATAGTGCAAGGTGCCATCTCGACACTCGCAATCCACGCAGCGGTTTAGACTAACATTCCCTCCGTCGTTAATGGAGAGAATCGGGTGTAGTGCAAGGTGCCATCTCGACATTCGTAATCCACGCAGCGGTTTAGACTAACAGTCTCTCCGTCGTTAATGGAGAGAATCGGGTGTAGTGCAAGGTGCCATCTCGACATTCGTAATCCACGCAGCGGTTTAGACTAACAGTCTCTCCGTCGTTAATGGAGAGAATCGGGTGTAGTGCAAGGTGCCATCTCGACATTCGTAATCCACGCAGCGGTTTAGACTAACAGTCTCTCCGTCGTTAATGGAGAGAATCGGGTGTAGTGCAAGGTGCCATCTCGACATTCGTAATCCACGCAGCGGTTTAGACTAACATTCCCTCCGTCGTTAATGGAGAGAATCGGGTGTAGTGCAAGGTGCCATCTCGACATTCGTAATCCACGCAGCGGTTTAGACTAACATTCCCTCCGTCGTTAAAGGAGAAGAGAAGGGTATAGTGCAAGGTGCCATCTCGACATTCGTAATCCACGCAGCGGTTTAGACTAACATTCCCTCCGTCGTTAATGGAGGAGAGAAGGGTATAGTGCAAGGTGCCATCTCGACATTCGTAATCCACGCAGCGGTTTAGACTAACAGTCTCTCCGTCGTTAATGAGACCACTGGGTAAGTAACACTGTCGTCCTGTGACCACAAACAAAACAAACATTGCACTTTAACATTCTGCCTAAACAGTATGTTTACATAGAGAATGAGTATTATTTTAACTGCATACGGAATGTGGCAGAGAATAAAGCGTACGATAGCATTAAAGAAGGTATATGAATAAGTAGAACATTGCAGGGTTGAACACTGTAAACTAGTTGATAAGGAGCATTGTGAGAAAAGTTAGTTTCATGTATTTTTAGACTTTTAGAACAACTTTAAGCGCAGTGAAATGGTACGTAAGGATACTTAGTGAGAATATAGTGGGCCCGACACTGGATGTGTTATACGCCTATTGTTATAGTTAGTCTAGTAGTGACCGTGATGTAGGATGTTCCGAAATTTGGTCGTTAACTAGACACATTTGTATCGACGTTTCGATTAAATTTACTGTTAGTCATCAGAACCTGTGTATGAAAAATACAAAAACAGTTAATTCGGCTACATATACGAGTGTTACATTACTCGTATAATCAGTGTTTTTTGCGAATTATTTACATTAATGTTAATAATAGTAACAACAACAGCAACAACAACAACAATAATAATAATAATAATAAAATCAGGTAAATAATGGAAGTGGGAAAAACTGTTGTGGAAGAGATAAAACACACAAAATTGATATGGTACGGGAATTCAGAAGAATAAAAGAAGGTGTAATCCCCACAACATTGGCAGAATTGGAGCCAGGGAGAAGAAGGAGAAGGTTGAAGTCTAGCACTGACTATGTACATTAAGAAAAGGACAAGTATGGCCTTCAGTTGGAAGATGCTGAAGACAAAGATGAGTGGAGAACCATGATCAAAGGAGAATTGGGAAATATGTTTAATGTATAATGTAATGTGTTATATATATAATGTACGTAATTTGTCTTTGTCCTATTTTATGATGTCCTATTTGTATTTTATTTTGTCCTAAAAAGATCTCGACAAATTGCCTCCGGTATCATTGTGGGAATCAACAACAAGGTGGCAGGCAAATACACTATCTTACATGAAATGGACGAGCTTGACAAACTTGAAGCTACCTGCATTGAAGCGTGGTCCAAGGAAACACATTTCAGGATAATTGGCCTATACAATTCACCCAATAATGTTCCAAACTTATACCCTGATTAACGAAAGAAAGTGACTGGCGGAGCGGCCGCGCGGCGACCGAGTTTGTAGTAAAAACATTCCACTTTATAACCTCGTGGAAACGTAAAATACAGGGCGAGAAATGTCTAATGAACTGTATTTTAATCATCAATTAAAGACGTTTTTAACAAACTTTTCTAATTTTTAAAATCTCTTTTCAATAAATTTACATTGTGAGTTAAAGAAAAAAATACACGAATTTGAATTAAAAAATTAGGGTTTATCGTTTTTATTACGTAAGAACTCAGAGGTTAAGCATCGGAAAAAAATTTCTTGTAGACAAATGGTAGTCCACCTTCTTTAGTACAATATATCAAAAATTGAGATTCCTACGATTAATATTAACGACGTTATTAATTTTTTCCGAATGTACTGTTAACTCCGTTATTAATAATTTTTTTCATTGTGTTTTTTCACAATAAACATAACAAAATTGTATTCATCAATACAAAGTGGTATGTAACCTTCAAATATTACGAAATATAACCGCAATCAGTTAATATAGGAAAATTAGAACTAACATCGCTCAAATGCGCGCGATCGAGTCAAGGTACAGTAACAGCCCAAAGAAAGTGGTGCATACGCTCACGGCTCACACATTGACACATAGCCAACTTACTACGAGTCACCAATCTCTCATAAGTATATACTTAGTTATCTGTCTACTTATTTAATCTAATCTTCTACCTGGAGATCTGTCAAAAACGTACATCTGACCAGACTTTTGTGGTTTAGTTGAACTACATGCTTTTTATAACAGTCTTGAATGATTGTTTATTACTCTTTTGCGGTACGGTATTTATTGTTTTCTTGTTAATAAACTGTTTTTGTTTTGTGATCAGCTTTAATACTACTAATTGAAGTGCAATGTAATTACTGGGAAATTGTTAATGCCATTCAAATTTCTCAATAACTAATTATTTAACTATGAAATATAGTTTACAGTTTAAAACTACCGAGCAAAGCTCGGTCTACCAGATATTGCATAATTATAACAGTATTTTACTGTTATAATGTAATTGAAATGTAAAAACAATTAGTAAATTACTTGTTATTAGCATTGACAAATAAATAATAAATACAGTACGGTACTTACAAGTATTGTAGTGTTCTTCAGCTTTTATGGAATCCGCTCATAAAATATGTGTATAAATCATAAAAATACACTATTAAAACACTATAAAAAACACTTATAGCTGTGAGTTAGTAGTCTTCAAACGAAAGTTCTCTGATACCCTCCATTGGATCGTCATCACTATTATCATCTTCTGAACAATTATCATCCTCGGAGCTACTGCTGTCTTCCACGGATATAATCATTTCCTCCACAGCTTCTTCCATTAGTCCTTCGTTATTCCATGCATCGATAATAACTTTTTTGGTGTGGTCCACTACTTGCTCCCACCTCTCAGCAGTAATTCGATTAAATCCGTCTTTAGTCAGTCGTTCAACTTCTTTTAAAGTAAACATTTTGTTGTTTTCGGCAACATACCCCTTAACCTGAGCCCATATAAGCTCAATGGCGTTAAGATGGCAATGGTAAGGTGGTAGCCTTATCACTTTGTGACCTCTGCTCTCTATCAATTCATCAACAAAATACCTTTTGTTCTGGGGCTTGTGCCATTTCACTAATTCCAAAAGTTCTGATTTTTTCAAGTCGGTTGTAGATTGAATATTTTTCCTATCCAGCCATGCAAGTATGTCAGCTTTTTTATCTTTGCTTGTGGGAGCTTTATCAATTTGCTTAGAATGGTAGGGAGCATTGTCCATGACTATTACTGCAGGCTCTTCTAGGTTATTTAGCAAAGTTTCAGAACACCAACCGAAGAATTTGTCGTGATCCATATCTTCATGGTAGTCACCGGTTTTTTTCGATTTAAATAGTAGAAGGGAATTTGGAACAAACCCTTTTGAAGAACCTGCATGACATATTATTAATCGTTCACCTTTCCCTATAGGTGTTAACATTGTCCCCTGAAGTGACTCATCAGTCCATCCTTGTTTCAAACAATGCCCAGCATTGACCCAGGTCTCATCGAGCCAAATTATATTATCGAAATTCTCGTCTTTGATTTGGCGAAGAAAACGACACCTCCAGGCAGCGACATCGCTTCTCTCCATAATCACTTTTCTGCCCGAAAATTTTCTCCACGTAAATCCTAAACCTTTTAGCACGTTTCTAAGCGAAGACAGACTGCCATTAAACAGCTCTTCATTTTCCAACGATGATAAAAGTTTTTTCAAAGTGGGATATTTTTTTCTTATGTAATATTGATATACATGTCTTCGTATAGCGTCTTCCTGAAAAGTGTCAAGTTTTGTCACAGTTTTCTCCCGTTTCCTCTGTTTGCCCGGAGTTGAAAGTTGGCTATTACTGTCATCTTGTATTTCTTTCAATTCTTTTTCCTTGCAAACTCGCAGAACTGTATTTTTATGTATTTTCAGAGCATCTGCAGTTCGCTGTATTGCATTATTAACCGGAATCAAAGGACCTTTGTTCGCCTTTTCTCTATCAAAATATTCCCGCACTTTGCACACAATTTCTCTTGACTGTCCTTTCATAGGTACGCCTCGGCCCGAAGTTTGTCTTTTCTTTGGAGTTCGAGTCCTAGGTCTTCCCCTATGTTTCCTTGGTTCAGCCTCGTTACGTTGCTCCATGCTCAGCCACCGAAGTATATTCACACAAAATAACTTAAAAACACGTCAATTTATAATGAAAGCACAAGAAACTAACACTTAAAATCAAGATAACCAACAACCGGACATCACTCAACCACCACATCAACTAAACTGAAAGCTGGAAATTTCCCTTACCCTTAGTGTGCGTATAACGGTTCAGTTTTCCTGGAAGCGTGTGCTATTTGTAGACATAAAGGAGAGGCCGAGACGCTGTACGGGAATGACGGTAGCGCGCGAATAAAATGGGTCCAATAGGTTCTGACTGTACTTCCGCCGCAGAGCGCCACGCATTGCTCTCTGTGAAATTCACTTTATATATTAATCCATTGTAGTATTCCTATCACGTACAAGGTGTAAGTTGTATATGTCTTCTACATTTAGTTATCTAAAGAGAGCGTCACGCAAATCTCATTCGTGTACAACTTTTAACAACTGAGTTAACAGGACATTAGAAAAAAATTAATAACGTCGTTAATTTTAATCGTAGGAATCTCAATTTTTGATATATTGTACTAAAGAAGGTGGACTACCATTGGTCTACAAGAAATTTTTTTCCGATGCTTAACCTCTGAGTTCTTACGTAATAAAAACGATAAACCCTAATTTTTTAATTCAAATTCGTGTATTTTTTTCTTTAACTCACAATGTAAATTTATTGAAAAGAGATTTTAAAAATTAGAAAAGTTTGTTAAAAACGTCTTTAATTGATGATTAAAATACAGTTCATTAGACATTTCTCGCCCTGTATTTTACGTTTCCACGAGGTTATAAAGTGGAATGTTTTTACTACAAACTCGGTCGCCGCGCGGCCGCTCCGCCAGTCACTTTCTTTCGTTAATCAGGGTATAGACCGTATAAGTGACCTCAACAGACACCGCAACTGCATCATCATCGGTGATTTCAATGCTCACTCAACACGCTGGGGTTATAACACATCTAATCCAACCGGCAAAGCTATTGAAGACCTTCTAGACTCTACCAATCTGATACATGTGCCTTCTGAGCCCACATTCTTGTCGTACGCGGCATATTTAAGCACGCCAGACCTCGCTCTAGTCAATGCTAACCTAATTTCGAGGACGAACCTTACTCTCGCCGATGCTATAGAAGGATGTGGACACCGAGTTCTGTGCCTAGATGTCCTTAGTAAGAAACAACCTCAAAATACCCCTAAACTTTCGCGCTGGAACTTCAAGAAGACTTCTTGGGACAAGTTTACTGCGCTAACCGACGAGTTCACCGACGAATTATTGGTTGATGATAGCCTTGAAAGATCGGCCGCTCGATTCTCTGAGAGTATAATACGTGCCGCACGAGAAAGCATACCAAGAGGTATAACGATAAAATGTCTAAATAAAATTTTTTTTTGTAAGTGGACGGTGTAACGAGGGTTGCTGACAGATATACGATGGCTCGGTAATAGGTTGTTCAAGACAAGGGAAGGCAGGGTTTAGGCGAACAATGCCAAAAGTCGCAGCAGTTGTACGGTGAAGCGAATTGCGGGTGACGCGCAACGGCCCAAGATAGACAAAGGCGAAATATATCGCTAAGAAGAAACAATAGAAAGGAAAAGTCTGACTTGAGTAGACAATACGCGTGCACTATGAACGAACGACGGGACGTCCAGCTTTACCAGAAGGGTACGCGACGAAGAAAGGCTTGGAGAGCAAGATATAGCAGCTGTCTGGAATACTCAGAATTGACCACACTCGTCGTGGGAACGACTAGGAGAAACTAGTCGACAATACGAGCAATTAGTCACGGGTAAGAAGCAGGACACATGGTGAACAAAAAGAGCAGATGAAAAGGGCCACACAACAATTAAAAGCACTGTATCTATAAAGGACAAGTACGCCAAAATACGAGGGTGATAGACAGCCGTGAAATTGGTCATCCGACTCAAACGATGGGGTGGAGCCAACCATGAACTTGTAAGGGCAGAGTAACTTGTGGGGGTACAAGGAGGGACTTTCTCAAGGAATACAGAGAAAGAACCAATGGAAACGAAGCTGAAGTACGAAAAAGGACTTAAGTGGGGAAGGGTAAGAAAATAGTGGGAAAAGTAGAGGAAATGATAAATACACAGGACGAGGGTGAGATTAGGGAGTCTTTACAAAATTTTCGAGAGAGTCTTTAATAAAAACGTCGGGAGTCGATAACTAAAGTTACGGAGAGTCGGTGAAGTCCGTTATAATGATTCGGAGTAGTGACTAAAACACTTAAAAGTTTTTACTAAAAAACTTCGTAAGTCGATAACTAAGGTTACGGAGAGTCGGTGAAGTTCGTTATAATGATTCGGAGTAGTGACTAAACACTTAGAGAGTCGAGCTAAAGTTTACGGAAATTCGAAGTAACGGTTCGGATAGTTTACTTAGAATCAAGTGATGTCATCAATAAAACGATCTGTGAAGTGAAAATAAATGTATAATAGTGAAAGTGTATACGTGTAAATTACTTCATGTAGGAGTTACATTCCTTATGCACGCAATGAGACAGTCTTCAACGCAATTGAAGAAGCGTCTACATCTCCATACGCTGAATTAAGTAGTAGAGAGAGAAAGAGAGAGTCCCGAATGACGACGCGCCGTAGTTTATGGAATACGTACTCAAAGTAAATTTTTTATGTATTAATTTTATTTCTAAATCACCTGTCTGTCTCTCTAAAAGAACCCACATAGAGAATTTCATAATATAGGATATACTCATTTAAAACTTACTTATAAATGATAAAATCACAGTGTTTTAAAATTATAGAGAATTATAGACAGCACATTACAATGAATCCATTTAAAATTATACTTTATAATGAAATGAGTAATTAGTTTGTAAGAAGTAATTCATGTTTTAATGATACTATGATACTCAAAAGTAATGTTAGGATAAAAGGAATACTGAAGTGTGAGGAGATATTTTAGTTTCTTTTATAATTGTTTTTTTTTATTGGTAGAAATAATGTATTAAAATAATTCTTAATAACCAATTGTTAATCAAATTTGTACTATGATACCAATAACAATAATCGTTAACGTAATAAATGTAGTAGTATACAGACAAACCCGTCTTATATATTTATTGAAGAAAACCATATTAAATTAATCATTAGAATTAGCTGTCAATTCCTTCCAAGTAATATTAAATAATAGAGTAATATAACCTGTGATTACATAACTACTAATGAATAAATTATTATTACAATTAAAAACCCTGAGATAGTAAACGTTGACAATTAATATTAGCATTGCATTTGACGCCCACACTAGGGGAAAAAAATAAGAGTTATATTTGGCGCTCCAACAACGCGGGGCTATATAAAGTAAAGATTTACATAATTAAGATAATCAATTAATTTATGCAAGTAAATTTGCATAAATAATATCAGAGTTATAGAGGTCAGGTAAAAAAATACAAGCCCTTCTGGAACGAAAATCTTGACTCACTCAAACGTGAAAGAAACTGGTGTAGACGCAAAGCCGAAGCAACAAAGTGCATAGAGGACTGCATAAAACTAAGAAAAGCCCAAGCTGCCCTTCGTCGAGCAATTACGAATTCCAAAAGAGAAATATACAGAACATTCGTTGCCAACTTGGACTTCAGGAAAGACGGACTCAAGGCCCATAAGTTCATCTCAAGTCTCAATAACGACAAAAGCAACCTTTATTGGGAGCCAATCTCTGTGAATAATAAGCTACTAACCAGCCCCAAAATGATAGCCAACGCCCTCTGTACACACTACGCTGCTGTGAGCAGATTAACAGTCACCTCAAACGAGAGAAAAAGCACCTCAATCAAGGACAAGCAAATGTGCCCAACGGCTGATGAATGGACGGTATTCTACGAAAGTTTCTCATCGGAGGAACTCGAACTAGCACTTGCTTCTCTAAACAAAGGGAAGTCGGCAGGCCCCGACGAGATCTTCCCAGACTTTCTATGTCACCTGGGCCCATCAGCGAAAAACACGTTTCTTAAACTTATTAACTTAACATGGAGAAAAGGTTTGCCGCAGCAGTGGAGAAAAGCTGAAGTGATACCACTACTAAAGAAAGGAAAGCCAGCAAATGACCTAAACAGCTACAGGCCGATCTCCCTCACCAGCGTCTGCTGCAAAACCGCGGAAAAAATGGTTGAGCATAGGCTCAGAGAATTCCTAGAGAAAAAGGGGGTCATTAGTGAAAACCAAGCTGGTTTCCGCAAACACCGATCGACGACTGACCAAATAATCAAATTCACTCACTCAGTGAAAGATGGTTTTCACAAAAAACAATCAACCCTTGTTGTCCTCATTGACTTCAGAGCTGCCTATGATAAGGTCTGGCGTCAGATGCTTATAAAGAAAGTTAAACTGTTGGGAATAAAAGGCAACATGCTAAAGTGGATCCAAAGTTTCCTGTCACAGCGACTCATAAGGTGCAAATTCCTTAACACGACATCTTCTTACAAACAACTGAGACAGGGTCTGCCACAGGGCGCCGTCTTAAGCTGTCTTCTCTTCAACCTAATGATCGACGATCTAGAGGACTACATACAGAAATCGCCAGGAGTGTCATGCCTTTTTTTCGCTGACGATGTTATTATATGGGCCACCAGCAGTAAAATCAAAGCACTCGAAGACGCCCTTAACAAGGCTATGACGCACCTAGAAGAATGGGCTACAGCGAATAAAATGGAAGTGAACTCCGAGAAAACAGTCACCCAGCTATTTACAATGTCAACTAAATCCCACGCAGTCAATATAACCTACAAAGGCAGCACTATTCATCAAACTGCTCTCTCGATGTACCTAGGAATTGCTCTAGATACTAAGCTTATGTGGAAAGATCACATCAAGTCTACCGCCGAGAAAGCCCAAAAACGGAATAACTTGCTAAAGAGGCTGGCAGCAACCAAGTGGGGAGCCACTCAGGATGTATTGGCCACTGCCTACAAAACGTATGTGAGACCGGTAATGGAGTACGGAAGTGAAGTTATCTCTTCAATAAATAAGGCCAATTTAGCCAAATATGATGTCGTTCAAAATAACGCACTAAGAACCACCACTGGCGGGGCCAAATCAACCCCTATCACGGCTATGCAGCTGCAGGCTGGAGTTGAACCCTTGAAAGCAAGGAGGGACAAAAACACCCTAAATTTCTGGGAAAGAGCGAAGAGAGTGGACGGAAAATTCTGGAATAACTACAAGCCTGCAACGGAGCGCCTCAAAACGCAAGTTACTCCCATGACTCACGCTCAAGCTTTAAGAGAAAAGTACCATCTCCCGCTAAATGATCCAGCGCCTATCCAGAGCTATTCAACAGTTGCAGCAGCCCTACCAGGATACCGAATGGACCTCATAAACCTGAACGCCAGAAAGAACGAATCGAGCCCTCAGGAACTAAAGGCATGTGATCTAGAAACCATCAATACCTTATACCCACCGAACAACTGGCTGCACATTTACACCAATGGCTCTTACATTCCAGAGTTAAAAGGAGCAGGAGCGGGGTGGCACTGCAGCTTGTTCGAAGGATTTACTGCAGTGGGCACAAATGCCAGCAACTATGACGGGGAAGTATGTGCAATCTATGAGGCTGCCAATGCCCTACAGACCTCTGACCATCCCCCACAAAAAGTCGTTTTCTTAATTGACTCACAAGCGGCCATACTGGCAATAAGCAACAATGCCCCAACTGACTGCTTGCGCACGGTCCAATGTCGCACCATGCTTGAGAAACTGATAAAATGTGGATGGCATGTGTGGCTGCAATGGGTTCCTAGCCACGTAGGCATCCTGGGAAACGTAAGAGCAGACGATTTGGCCAAAAAAGGAGCTGAAGCAGACCAACCAGTGGCTCCTATGACCTTGAAAGCTGCAAGAAACTTAATTAGCCGCTCCATAAGCAACCACACCAGAGAGATGATGAAGGAGCTGAGTGCAAACAAGAGATGGGAACGCCTGGCATCTCAAGGTCCAATCTCCAGAAATCTAGAAAGATCAGAAGCGGTTGCAAGATTCCGACTAACAACTGGCCATGACTACCTACAAAGCCATCTGCACCGCATCGGGGTAGCAGAAGACAACAACTGCCCCCTATGCCACTCAGGCATGATGGATAGTGAACACCTGATGACGTGCATTGATCTCTCTGATACACCCCTGGATCCTGTTCATCGCTACTGGGAGGCTCGACGTCGCATGGCTGAGAGGCCAAGGACAGGCGTTGGATAAAGTAAGTAAAAAGTAGTAAAGTAATTTGTCTTTGTAGGGTATTGGTAGGAGAAACCCTCAGCATTGAGGAAATTCTCTAATAATAAAAATTATCCTTAATTTAGTAGTGACCGTTGATCAATAAGTGTTTACGATGGAAAGTTTAGCGAGGATTGAGCAATAAGTATATGCCACAAATTTTATATTATTTGTGTCGACGTTTCGACAATATTTATTGTCATCATCATGACCTGTGTACGGATACAACACTCAATTAATTGATCTTGTTGTCTTTGATATTTTCTCTTGTGTCCGTACACAGGTCCTGATGATGACAATAAATTATATTGTCGAAACGTCGACACAAATAATATAAAATTTGTGGTATACGTACTTATTGATCCATTCTCGCTAAACTTTCCATCGTTAAAATTAAAACAATAATAAACTATCACACCATTATCATTATTTTTATTTTAATAAGGTATAATTATAAAATCCCAAACGTATTAATAATTATCATACAGTATGTGTATTATTTGTTTATTGCCCGTATACAGGTCTTCAAAAAAAAATAATTTTTGCCGAAACGTCGATACAGATGTTTTTAAATCACGTAAAATCAATGCCCGAATCTCATAGATTTTTCATAAAGGGAATCAGAAATCGGTTTTTGTCAAGCGACATACGGCCCAGTGGCGTATCTAGAATTTTGTTTTGGAGGGGGGACCAGGGTCTGGTCGAGTCGTCTTCATACGAAAAAAACCAAATCAACATTGTCATCTTCAAAGTGGCTAAAAAAGTGTGATAATATCCTGAAATCAGTCCCATTAAAGTAAACGGTAATAACACAATAAAAATAAGCTCTACTGAAACATTGTTAACAAGATACTTATTGACTGAATTGATTTCCCTACATTTCATACTTCAAACGTATACACAGATCTGTGTAATAAACCTGTTTGTATATTTAAAAAAAAAAGAGTTACTATTATATTATTACCACATACAGATGAAAAATTAATAAAACAGCCTAAACATTACGAAATTAACAAATTCTTAAAATTATTTCGGTCCTCGCAAGGGGGTCCGTTCCCGTTCGAACCCCCCCCCCCCCACCTCGTAAATATGGAATAGTCTGTTATTAACACGGTAGTAAATATGGAAGTAAAAAGAGCGACACGTGCGGTGCCGTTTGTGGAGATGTTAGCGCCATCTACCAGTGAAAAGTTACATCACATTAATATACAGTGTCGCTTGTTAGGAGGAAATAATATTTATTGTTATTTGTTATCAACGGCGTATACGTATATACAATGATACGCTACAGTTAGCGTCAGCAACGCTTCACACGTGACAGAGTCATCATTACTATAGACATAGCCGGATTAAGGCTACGGGTGGCTCGGGGCTATTTAAGAGCAGGGGCCCATTTATGAAATTTTCGCGTTCTGCACAATACTTTACTTTATTTAGACGATCATTTAATAAATATAATAAACAAAATAATGTTCTTAAACCGTATTGTTATTCACATATTTTTTGACGATTCGCTCGTTAAGCACAGTGATAGCCGGTCAAACTTTCTTGTGTTACAAAATACCATTAGATTTCAATCGCTAATAACTACGAGCCTAATAATGCGATAACAACGGTTGAGGTCACAATGGATAGAGCATGTCTGTACGTGTTTGTTGTGCAGTGTTTGTTTTGCCTGTGACGTCATCGGGCTAGTGTAGGCGCCTGCGCGTGATTGTTGTGAATTAGCGTTGTGTAAAATCATAAATTAGTGTAGCGTGAGAATGCGTTTAGCTAGGACGTTGATTCGGGTGTCATTGTAAAGAGCTTGAGAAGCGCTACTAGGACTCAAAGTGAAACAATAAAAATATTCGCCGAAATATATGTACAAATCTGTATTAAATTGAAAATTGCAAAAAAATTAAAAATGTCGTCTCATATGAGTCGTAAATATGCGCGGAATTATAGAAAACGCAAATCAGAGGAAAGCTCGCATCAAAAGGAATTTAAAAAACCTAAAAAGTCCAGTGCCGAGCAAATGTGAGAGCTACGGCAGCATCGAAAAAAAATGAAAAAACGGCGCAAATCAATAACGTAGGTGGCCCATCGGGCGTACAGCGGCCACCGACAGTCCAAACGTCCACAGATCATGTGCAGATGTCGTTGGAAGGCAATACAGAAAACAGTGGTAATATAGAGATCAATGGCAACGTGACAGCGCCAGACGAGTATGTATTGCGATCACCAAATATCGTCGTGTTGTCAACGTCGGGCATCAGTGTGCGTGCGTCGATGGCTACGGTAGACTGTGATGTTATTGAACAACCCACCAGAGATCCTCAAATGGATAATCGTTGGAGAACGGCACGTGCTCATTTCGCCAAGAATTTCAGCGCAAACGAGTTTGGCTATGCGTGCAGTGTGTGCGATCGCTTATGGTTTCAACGCGGTTTGAAGAAAGTTAAGGCTAAACATCGCACTGTACTGGAAGAAGCATTCCCTGATGATACGATCTCGGAATTTGTAACATGCAGCAATTGTACTAAGAGTCTCGATAGCGGGCGGTTGCCCATACTAAGTAGATCAAATGGCTTCTTGTACCCACCGAGATCAAATAACCTACCACCGTTAGACACCGTCACTACTAGACTGATTTCGCCCAGATTGCCATTTATGCAACTGAGGCGCTTGCGGCATGAAGGTGCATTGGGAATCGTCGGTCAAGTCATCAACGTACCCATTGATGTAGACGAGACGGTCCGACAGTTGCCTCGCCACCTGGACGATGATTACTCAATTAACGTGAATATAAAGAAGCGGCTTACACACAAGTCGTCATATCTCAGCGGGGTGGTTCGTAAGGGTGTTGTGAAGAAATGGTTACAATACTTGATTAAAACTCCGCTCTATCGACATTACAACATCACAATCAACTGGACGGCTTTGAAAGAGCTCAATGAGCAGGCGCCGACAAACAATGATGCTCCTTTAGAGACGCTCAATAACGTAGTCGAGTCTGAGTGTTTACTAGCCAGACAGAGAACGCTTCTCTGGAACGAGGATATGTGTCTCAACATAGCACCAGGGCAGCATAGTGTACCGCTGAATATAATCTACGATGTGCATGCAGAGGAGCTGTCATTTCCATCCATTTACTATGGTGTGGCGCGTTCCTTCAAGCCAAACGTACCCGTCACACCATACAAAATAGCTAACAGCGAGGTGCGCCGTCGAGACCGTCGAGGTGTGACACCCGATCACATCCTCTACATGGCGATGAAGATACTACGATTGCGAGTCACACAAGGCATATACTCCTCGTTCAAAAGCGTTGGTAATACAGAAAACGTCACACGTCGCATGATAGAGGACAAACAATATCTCGAATCGTGTATAGAGAGAAATCTGGCCTTTCTCAAAACCATACCGAACAGCGTCCAATATTGGTCGAATCGTAAGAAGGATCTCTTCGCCATGCTACGACAACTCGGTAAGCCGACTGTGTTTCTTACGATGAGCGCCAACGAAATACGCTGGCCGAAGTTGCTCGAGATATTGAATCGACTAAATCCAAAACATGACGGCGATAATCCTGCCGTAGCAGCAGTAGCAGACGTCTTCGCAGGCATGAGTCGATCTACAAGATGCGAGTTAGTGAACGAAGATCCTGTGACGTGTTGTATCTACTTCCATAAGCTCGTTGGTGTTGTGATGCAGCTACTACAAACGACCGTCGCGTCACGAAACCCCTTCGGCCGCTACCGTGTGCTCGATCATTTCCTCCGCACAGAATTTCAACATCGCGGCAGTCCGCACGCTCACATTCTACTCTGGCTAGAGAACGATCCACACGAGTCAATAAGTGAAAACATGCCGCTTACTGTAAAACTCGTTACCGATCTGTTTAGCGTAGCGAAGGAAGACATGTCGGAGCCAAACAACTACACTCTACAGACTCATCGGCACACATTTACCTGCACCAAACGTGGCGAAACATCGTGCCGTTTTAACATACCATATTGGCCCATGGATACGACGCGTGTGCTGCTTCCCATGGCATCGAGTGACGGCCGTCGTTCAGCTCTGCAGACTCGCGCCAAGAAGTTGCGCTAGAAGCTGGAGACACAAGTGTACGACTCTCTCGGTCAGTTTTTGATCGTCAACAAGTTGAATATGCGCGCATATCTGGATATCATCAGAGCTAGCTTCCGCAGGCCAACGCTCATCTTTAAACGAGACACGACACAAATTATGACCAACACCTTTAATCCTTTTATCTCTGATGTGCTCGTATCAAACATTGACATTCAGTTTATACTCAAAGAGTACAGTTGCGCAGCGTACGTTGTCGAGTATGTAAACAAATCGGCGAGGGGCATCAGCGATCTACACAGACAACTGCTTCAGCTTACGGAGGATCGACCCGAATTAAGTGAACAGGAGCTGTTGAAGAGCATTTGCCAAAATGCTGCTCAACTCAGTTGAGATGTCGTCTCAGGAGGCTGCCTGGTATCTGCTTAACCAACATATGAGTGAGAGTAGCCGCGAAGTCGTTTACATACCCACCGTGTGGCCACATGAGCGCCACAAGTTTCGCAAACGACGCGCTCAGCTCGATCGAGAGGGCATCGATCAAGACTCCACAGACGTGTGGATCAAGAACATCATACAGAAGTATGAGGAGCGACCCGAGCACATGGAATCACTATGTCTGATCGACTTCGTGGCCAAGTACACGCCTAAGAAGAGGAGGACGAGACGAAGCGAGGACGACGATGACGAAGCGGCTGATGTTGACTGTGAGAATGCATTGGAGGCGGAGTTCGACGACGCAACGGAATATATGCAACGCGCTCGCTCACGAGTCGTGCGCAGCCGTTGCTACGATATAGAAGACATGCATAATTATAAGCGTGAATTAGTAACGCTTTATGTGCCGTTCAGAATTGAGTCTGTCGATGTGTTGGATCGTGATCGCTATCTAGAGACATACGAGCAACGCGAGAACGAAATCATGGAAAAGCGTCGGGAATACGAGGCCAACATTGACATCGACAAACTAATGAATGAGTTGCGAGAGCTGTGCACGTTCGAAAATGAAGAAGCCGAACTGCCGACGGAAGAACGAAACGACTTGGTTCAACTGATGGACGTTAACGACAACACCGATGATATCGACGTACTGGAGCCGCTACATGGACTGTCTGTAGTCGGGCGGAGAACGGGAGTACTCAGCAAACAGGAATACTGCGAGCGCATGCGATTGACGAACGATGCACAGCGCGAACTGTTGCTCGAAGTCATACATCGACTTCATGTAACCCACGATAGACAACCAATACAGATCTTCTTCACTGGGCCCGCTGGCAGTGGCAAGACGTATGTGCTACGTTTGCTCATGGAAACATACAACCGCTTCACTCAACACCATAACTCCATGCGCAACGCGTACGTGGTATGTGCCAGCACTGGGAAGGCGGCTGTAAACCTCGGCGGTATCACCGTCCATTCAGCCTTTAAAATCGCAGCGATGAGCAACAATCAACCTGACAAACCCATGGCTCATGAGGTCGAACAAGTGTATCGAGGGATGTTTAACGGTGTGCGTAGTATCATTATCGATGAGGTTAGCATTATCAGCAGTAGCATCTTCATAAAATAGACAACCGCCTGAAACAAATCACGGGCGTACATGACATGAGTTTCGGTGGGCTCGATATAATACTGTGCGGTGATCTGCGTCAGCTACCGCCCATGTGTGCAACACCTATCTTCAAGTCCAGCAGTAACACGATAGGCGGACCCTGTTTGTGGCAGTCGCTTGAGTTCTTCGGCCTTGATCAAGTTATGCGGGAGGCAGACATAGTGTTTTCCGGAATACTCACAAAAATCGGCGATGGCGTGCGTCTAACTGCTGCAGAAAGGGCCGTTATTGAGGGTCGATTCCGAACGGCTGAGTGGTGCGATGCCAACTTAACGGGCGTCGTAAGGCTGTTCCACAGAAATTCATCCGTGGACGCGTTCAACAGTCAGGCTATACAGACGGATATCGAGAGTACGGCTGTGGATGTGTACAGCGGCTACCGCAATACCACGGAATTGTCCAACGCACGCCTCGCTATGCGCAAGATGAACACGACGGCGAGCGGAGGTATGCCGTATGTGCTGCGATTAGGGGTTGGTCATCCTTACATGATTACAATCAATCTAAACGTTGAAGATGGACTAGTAAACGGCGCCATCGGAATACTTCGGTACATAGAACAGGACTTAAGTGAGGGCACCAGCGTGCAGAGAGACGACAGTGCTGCACAGGAAGGAATAGGTCGGCTCTGGTTCGAATTCGATAACAAAAATATAGGACGACTGGCGCGTCTGAAAGCGAAACCGTACGTGCAATCAAGGCTCGATGTGCTACAGCTCTGCTGGACTCCCATTGAAAAACGCACCGCAAACATATCTATTGGGCGCGGCAAACCGAAGTGTAAGCGAACGCAGTTTCCAGTTTCTCCAGCCTGTGCTCTCACTATTCATAAATCTCAAGGCGCAACATTTGATCAAGTAGTGGTAGAGTACGATTCAAAGCAAGAAACTCAACTAGTGTACGTAGCGCTGCGCTGAGTCGTGTTACCTCAATAGAAGGGTTATACTTACTGAACAAGCGTGGCGATCATCGGTTCTATCATGGCTTAAAGGAGGACGGCAGTCAAATATCTCGCGAAATTCGACAAGAATATACTCGTTTAGATCGACATCGTCTGCCAACAATAACTTTACAGCTGCGCAAATTTCTCGGTGCGTCGCCGAGCAACAATTGTGAGGTGAGTGGCCGCTCACAACTGTCAGAGTTTAGTCGCTCATTCGACAGATATAGCTACGGACCAAATAATGCGCCATTCGGACTATCTCGCGCTCTCAGAGACCTGGATGGATGATAAATGCAACGCTGTGCCGATTTTAGGCTTCGAATTCCTGGTTGGCGACAGCACATCGGTCAATCAGCGCGGTGGTGGCAAACGATCTGCTGGTGGCGTTGCTATCTATAGAAATGCCGAATCTGTGACCGACAGTCCAATCGTGCATAGATGTGCCAGGTCAGCACTCGCATTGGGCGTTCGACTGATAGAGCCACATGTCGGCGATATTTGCACGATCAACGTGACCCTGAGCGGAGAACTGAAATTCCTGCTTGCATCGATCTACGTTCACCCTGGCACGCGAATACAAGATATACAGATGCTAACCCTTTCGTCGCTGGCTCGATACTCGGTCAGTATTCATAATATTATACCGACATTGGAAGACTTGACGCATGTACCCCTCATTCTCACAGGAGACTTTAATATTAATGCCGACAGCGATAAGACAGTGCTGAATGACTTCATGCTCGCGCAATTTGGTATGATGCCCGTGACGATTCCTGCCCCTACAACACTCGGCAACACCAACATCGATATGACTTTCACTAGACACTTGAATTCGATACAGTGTGAGGTGTACGTGTGTTACTTTAGCTACCACAGACCCTTGCTACATGCAATAAACTAGTGATTTATCTATTCTGTAACCATACTACTCTGTATAACCATTGTATTAAAGAGATTGATAATTAAATTACATATTAATACGAAACACTTGTTATGATTTTATCCCGACGTTTTCACGGAAAATCTACGGCGCGGACCTTGACTACGCCTTTCGGTTTTTTATTTTATACTGATTAATACTGATTTATACGGAATAGAATTTTTAAATAAATAATTGCTTACCGAATCCGTCGAGTGACTTGCTTGTAGTTTCGCTTAACTTGACGCGTTTCGAGGCATGTGCCCCATTAGAAACACAGAGGAGCACGCACTGTCACAACATGATGTGTTCGCGTTGCGCTTATAGCCGGTGTACACCGTCGCGATGTTACTTGCGCACCCGTAACGTTGCGATGTTGCGGCGTAACGGTCGCGGTTGCGCACCGTTGCGATGTTGGGTGCGCAAGTAACATCGCGACGGTGTACACCGGCTAGAAACGCAACGCGAACACATCATGTTGTGACAGTGCGTGCTCATCTGTGTTTCTAATGGGGCACATGCCTCGAAACGCGTCAAGTTAAGCGAAACTACAAGCAAGTCACTCGACGGATTCGGTAAGCAATTATTTATTTAATACAAGTGACTTGGATACTTTAAAAATGAATATTAGAATTTTTAAATGGTCGTGCATGGGGTCCCCCGACAAACGGTTCCCGGGGCTTTAGCTCCCCTAGCTCCCCTTTAATCCGGCACTGATTATAGATCAGTTTATATATTTCCCATCGCCGACGTTTCACGACGTCAAATTTCCAGCTTTCTCAGTAGTGACTTAAGTCATTGTCAAGTTTGCTGTCCCTCAGTGGCGTAACTCCGAGGGGGGTCAATCCTCCCCCCCCATAGCTGTTATAAAAATCAATCAACAAATTCCGTAATCACTTAACAGCCAGTTGTGTGTGTTAAAATAATGTCTATAAATAATTATTGTATTAATAATTACGGCTTAAGGTAAAAGCTGAAGCTTTAATAGGAGAAGAGCAAAATGGATTTAGATCCGGTCACTCAACATTAGATATTGTGTTCATCTTGCAACAGATTTTGGGGAAAAAAAAGAAAAAAATTTAACCTTCGACTATTGTTGCATATATCGATTTTGAAAAAGCGTTTGATCGAGTGAATTGGAAGAAATCCATCATCATCATCATCATCATCATCATCATCATCATCATCATCATCATCATCATCATCATCATCATCAGCATCATCATCATCATCATCATCATCATCATCATCATCATCATCATCATCATCACTCCAAGGACTAGGCCTTAGACCTGTTCCGGAACTCATCTCCTCCTCGGTCTACCGCCATCTCTCTTACTAGTAGGGTGATAACCCAAAGCAGCCACAGGTAGACGGATATCAGGCATTAGATTCAAGTGTTCACACCGTCTCCTTCTGTGGTTTTCATTCTTCTGGTGCAATGATACAATGTTTAAATCGCGACTAATAATATCCTCGTTCCTTCTCCGATCCAAGAGAGAACAACCTAGCAGAAATTTCATTTTTACTGCCTGAATCCCTTTTACCAAGAGTCCATGTCTCACTAGCATACAGGAATGTGGGGGACAGCCAGAGTTTTATAAAATTTCATTCGGGTATCCTTCCGTGTTTTATTTTTGAGGTACCTATGAATCGTTCCACAGACGCCTCTAAAATTTGTTAGCGTTAAAATAAGGTCTATAAATAATTACAGCTTAAGGTAAAAGCTGAAGCTTTAATAGGAGAAGAGCAAAATGGATTCAGGTCCGGGCACTCAACATTAATGTAATTATCTTGCATCAGATTTTTGTAAAAAAAAAAGGAGAGAATTTAACCTTCGGACACTTGTTGCATTTGTCGATTTTGAGAAAGCGTTTGATAGAGTGAACGGGAATGGTTATTGTGGTTATTATGGTCTATTGTGCAGCGCCGCGGCTAACCGCAGCATTGAACAAATATGGTCATTAATTTATATTGCAATTCTAAAATCATAGTAAATATAGGAAAGACAAAGACTAACAAATTTTTGTAAATAAAGGGGTAAGTCAGAGGTGCAGTGTTTCCGACGCTTTTTGATATCTATAATAATGCCATCATGCAAGCATGGAGACGAGATAAATAAATCAGGATTTAAACTTCACCAGAACAGTAGCCTAGGTTGGTTGTTATACGGTGACGATGCAGTATTATTATTAGAACAAACTGAGGATGAATTGCTGTAATCTTTACATTGTTTAAAGGATATTTGCAAAATAACTTGTTGTCAACATTGCCAAATAATGTTAAGAATATTACTTATATTTATGATACCGGTTGCAGCTGGAAAAGTGGTTTTTAGAAATTAAAATTAATAAAATGTTATTTAAGATCGGCCGTGGCATAGAGACAGTGCGACATGAGGGGAAGATAGAGGGGGGGGGGCAAATTCAAGATTGCACGCATGCGCACAAACGCCTACCGGCTGTCGTGTTTCCCATGCCTAGGACAGCGCAGCCGTTCTACTTGAGTCTGCAGACTGACAGCGTGAAGCCACTCGGGCAACTTCGGCTACCTTCGTTCTTATCTATGCCCGCCTATATTCTGTTGTCAGATGTGAGTTTGGTAAACGTTTGGTTAAAGTTTGTGTATTTATTTTAGCACAATAATTTTATTAAGTTCACGGCTTCAAATACGTAAACTCAAGAGTAAATTTTTCGTGTATTCAAGTGTCTGTGTGTATTCGTGTCTAACCTACCTATACATGTCCTGTAAGCATTTCGATGTTTCATTTTAAAGTTTTGTCATTTTATTTTTAGTGTAACAGTTTTTATTAGGTAGACGCGCTGTAAGTGTTCGATGTGAAAATGTGAAGTTCGTGTAACATTTCGATGGAGTCTTGTCAATTTAAGGGGGTGGGGGGTGGGAACCGTATATGTTAAAATGCCATTTTCTCAGCATCTATTTTGTGCTACAGACTTGAAATTTGTACAGGTTAATCATCACACTTTCAGATTGTTATGGCACTAGAATAATAAATTTATAAATTTACAAAATTTATAATTTTCTAAATTTTTTAAATAAAAACCTTGGATTTTTATTTCGGTCAGTTTTTAAAACATTTTTATAATTCTAGCAGACAAATGTTATTAGTAGAACAACTGTACAAATTTTAACTTCCTATGTTATAAAGGTAATTATATAATTCTCGAAGATAAATAATAAACACAATTGAGAATAAATTCATATCCTACCATTTCTTACATACCTATTATTACCCTGAATCGTATATTTTGTTTCAGCGTTTATCACTCCAGAAACAAAAATAATTGATTAAATTGACTCCAGATAAATACGAAACCAACCTGCGAAGTTAGTGCACAGGTAAAGAGGAGTTTTACCGCAAGCAATTGATTACAGCAATATATATCAAAACCAACATTGTGAGTACAAAAAACTGAACTTAAAAACCGGCAAAACAGTATAAAATAAGTTTTCTTAATAAACGTATATTTCATATACTAATGCGACGATGTAGTCAAAAGGTTCATATTTATCTGGGGAGCCAGTGAAATTGTTTGTTTCTGGAGGAAACAAAGGTTAAAACAAAAACTACAATTCAGGGTAATAAATGGAGTACAACGATATGGTTAAATTAATTCTATATTATGTTTTAATATTTAACTGTGACCACAATCAATATTCATTTAATATTCAATTCATCCGCTATGCACACAGGAAAACCCCGATTTGGATAAAAATACGTGGATTTCATTATACACGTAAGTGTGGAGTGTGGGTTGACGAGAGAGTAGACAATAGCGGGGGACGAACAGTAACGAAGTTGCCCGAGTGGCTTCACGCTGTCAGTCTGCAGACTCAAGTGCCGATTCTGATCTCTCTGAACTGTGCTTCCGGCAGACGTTGGACTGACAAGTCGCGTCGAGTGCTCCAGACAGTGCTTTAATGAGAGATAAGTAGATAAAGAGGTAGATAGATAGAGATAGATAAATAGTTTATTTTCAAGTGACGTACGTTTCCCAGAAATTATTCTGTATCTTCAGAGGTTTGTTTGAATTGTAATTGAATGTTTCGCTTACAATATAGTTAACGGGTAATCGATTTGACTTCGATTGTTTTAATGTTTATGTAGTCAGCTATTTATTATATATTTAATGTTTATTTTATTGTATTAATAAATGTGTGATCTCAAATAAATCGTCTTGTTTTGTTTTTATTTTAATTTGTTCTTTAATTAGTAGATTATTGTTATTATTATTATTGTGTTTGTAAATATTTCGATTTTAATATTTAAAAAAATAAAGATGTAATATGACGATTTCAGTTACAATTCAAACAAACCTCTGAAGACAAAGAATAATCTCTGTGAATCGTGCGTCAAGTGAAAATAAACCTACTTGCAGTGTATTTATTTGAAGATATTACATGACACACCTGCAGCAGGAAACTCAATAAGTTACTTACAAAGAAATAATAGATAGATAAATAGAGAGAGAGAGAGAGAGAGAGAGAGAGAGAGAGAGAGAGAGAGAGAGAGAGAGAGAGAGAGAGAGAGAGAGAGAGAGAGACCGTGAGGTGTGCAAGTTCGTAGTTGCGGGAGAAGTTCGCCCTGACGTAACAACCCATCGTTACGGACGACTCTCCTCCGAGCGGTCGAGCCTATCGACCACACCAGCGCTTCTGCGTGGCTTCAGGACTAGCGATTGGCTGGAACAATACCTTGGATCATCTACCCCACGTCGTGCATGCTAAATCGTGTATTCGTGGACCGCTCCATAACTCCTTGTGCCGAGCTAAGGACCGAGTTGCACTGTATGAAACTGGCGTTCATCGGGCTCCGTCCTAGACAACGTACAAACTCCAGGGTGCAACACACCCCGTGCATCTTCTGTGTGTGTGTGTGTGTGTGTGTGTGTGTGTGTGTGAGAGAGAGAGAGAGAGAGAGAGAGAGAGAGACAGACAGACAGACAGACAGACAGACAGACAGAGGGAGGAGAGGGAGAGAGTGTGTGTGTTTAAAGTTACCAAAACTAAAATCTTCATACAAACAGTAGAGAAGATTGACTGTACTTACTCTGAGCGTCGACGGACAGAAGGCTGCCGATGATCACCAACCAGCTCAGGCTGCAGGTATCCATGTTACTGTCTTCACGAACACAACACAAGACTGTTACACTCGCGGTCGTCTTCAACGTTCGTCATTGTATTGTAACACTAGTACACAGTCGAAACAGACGACAGAAATCCACACCAGTAGAGGTCTGTCTACACAAGATTTTGGTGGACTCTTGGAACAACGCCAACTGATTATCTGCGCGTAACACTGAGACCCGTGTAATCTGTATTGAACAGATTAATAAAATCGAATTCTCACTTGTCAGTATATACAAAAATGTCCACTATCAATAAATAGTAGTCACTAATGTTGGTTATTAGGCTTAACAGTAAATAGCTCGAATCTACGAATGTACATTTGTATACAAACACGCACATATCTACACATATACAGTGTGTCTTTTTGTCACAAAAACAACAGAAAAACAAACAGCTGAGATCAAACTGCACGCTATGTTATCAATTTACGTGATAAAGTGTGAAGTGAAGTGAAGAGGAGCTAATCTTTTGTTGTGTTGTGTTTGTATCGCCAGTGCAAGGTCTATTATTAGTTGGCTTCCGGTGACTCATAATCATCAATGCGCTCCCCACATACAGTGGTGGTCCACAATTATATTTGTATTTAAAATTATTTATAACATTAATAATAAACACCTATAAATAACATTATCATTTTTAAGCAGAATGATCACTGTTGCACACCACTATATAAAAATTATCCCGATTAGCGCTTTCAAGCTTCACAGCTCATCGTCAGATCGGAACAGACAGAAATTATGTGAAAACAAACCCTTCACCCCTCTCACCCCACTCTGCTCACACACAACAAGCTATAATATAAATGTCCCTTCCCCACCCCCTAAACCCTGTCCCACCATCTGTACAGTTACATATTTTTCTAGCAAATTCCTTGTGTTTCAGTGTTGTGTGTGTGTGTGTGTGTGTGTGCATCCTTTTAAACTTACCCTCTTCCTCGCCACACACGTGGGTCAGTCACACACCCTTATTTTAAAACATCCAATTAGTACTATGCAATATAATTCTTAATCTTATCTATCTGTCCTCTATCATTTACTTCTTAATTATGTTATAAAATATTTCTTCATTATCAAATTTAATTTTAATATTAATTAAATTGTCTAACCCTTTTTCTCTTTCTTTCAATATTTCTAACTCCTCTCTAAGCTTCCTTTCAACTGTGTTATTCACTACTTTTACAATTTCGTATTCTTCCAAAGGATTAACAAACTTACGGCTGTCTTCTATGAAATGTCTTGCATATAACGAATTGGTTGTTCTATTACATTCTCCACGTTTGTGGTCAGACAACCTGCATACGAATTTTCGTCCTGTCTCACCTAGGTACACTTTGTTGCAGTCTTTACATTTTAATTTATAAATTCCGCTTTTCTGTAATACTGGAATTTGTTCTATATTCTTATTCCTTATCTTATCAAATACTGGATGAGCTGTGAAGCTTGAAAGCGCTAATCGGGATAATTTTTATATAGTGGTGTGCAACAGTGATCATTCTGCTTGTGATTTCAACCACTAACACAAATTTCTTCATTAAATTATCATTTTTGTCTTAAGCTTACACGGTCGGTGTCAATGTTCTCAAAATTATTACAAACCGGGCTGTCAGGGCCGTGGTCGGGTGCTGTGTATTCTCGACATCGTCGGCAACGTTTCGTATCCCACCATCGGTGATCGTCTTCAGGCCGCAAAAAGCGACAAGGACAGTTACGGCGGATCTTCGCCGAACGATACCCGACTACTTTTTTCAGTTAATAGCAACTTACTAGTAACTGGTATAACTTATTAGATCCCCGAGGGTGGGATACGAATCGTTGCCGACGATGTAGAGATTATACAGCAACCGACCACGGCCCTGACAGCCCGTTTTGTAATAATTTTGAGAACATTATCATTATTTATAACACAATTTTATAATTATTATTTTGAAGTTAATTTGTCGATTACGAAATTTTCAAGTTAACTAGTATAGGTTAGCGGTTTCTCCATAAGCACAATGTATAGGCCTATCCCTATCACGCCCACTGTCTCATGTGACTGTTGGACAAGGTACAGAGTTCTCACTCTTGAACAGTGTGACTGTTGGACAAGGTACAGAGTTCTCACTCTTAAACATTGTGACTGTTGGACAAGGTACAGAGTCCTCACTCTTAAACATTGTGACTGTTGGACAAGGTACAGAGTTCTCACTCTTAAACATTGTGACTGTTGGACAAGGTACAGAGTTCTCACTCTTAAACATTGTGACTGTTGGACAAGGTACAGAGTTCTCACTCTTAAACATTGTGACTGTTGGACAAGGTACAGAGTTCTCACTCTTAAACATTCAAACAAATCAGTGGCGGTATCTAGAATTTGCCGGGGGGGGGGGGGGGAGGATCCGGAGTCGAGTCGGCTTCATGCAAAAGAAAAAAAACAAGTTAGCCTAATCAACAATACTATCTTTAAAGTGGCTGATACACGTGCGATAACATCATGAAATCAGTCCCATTAATGCAAACGGTAATAATAAGACAATAAAAAACGCGATATTGTGACATTGCTTACAAGTTACTTATTGACTGAATTGATTTTCATATATATTTCATATTTAAAATGTGTATACGTTAATGCTGTGTAACAAATCTGTTTGTATAATTAAAAAATAATTACTACTGTATTAGCGAACATAGCTGAAATGAATAATAAAATAGTCTAAAAATTAAGAGATTAACAAAATTTGTTAAATTTCTCGACCCTCTGGGGCGAGTCCGGTCCCGGTCCCCCCGTAAATACGCCCCTGAAACAAATAGTTTTTGCATACCAGAAATTACAGGAATAAATACATTAATACAAGTGTACAATATGTAACACACACACAAACAAAACATTGTTCCAAGCATTGTCGATTATCTGTACAGAGCATCTTACAGATTTATTAAGCGCATAAATCTACTTCTGAACCTCTCATCCAGGGGCAGGTGTGTCATTGCTTCTGTAAGTTCTCACCACTCAATGTTAACTCATTTACACAGAAATACATTATAATCGCCGGGTAAAGATTCCACCATTAAAGCAATTAAAAGCAAGACAATTATGTAATTACGCCGATTATTAAATAATTGAATGATTATAATTCTAGGGAAGTTGTTTGTTTCTTGTGCGAAGTATCGAGATTTTTTCTGTCATTGGTGTCTTTTCAAAGTTGATTCAACTCTTGTCAATTTCTGCAGTGTTTTATATATTGTCATGGCTCCGAGCACGTTGACAAGTTGTGTGTGCCCATTCACCTGTAAACATATTCACAAGGCCGTGTGTCGTCGGATGCATACAAACATTCAGAGCGTGTCTACAATGCATTCATATTTGCAGCGATTTAAATTCTGTTATGCGCAAGATTTCTGAAAAATTTTGACACCAATCTTATCTTTTTATCGCGTCTTATACGTTTGAAGAAGAGCAAAGAAAATAAAACTTGGACTGATTGAAAAAAATAGTAGATTAGCGATTTAAAAACGCCTTGCTACAGAAGTTTTGAGTTAAAATATTAAAATCGAGGAACTGTAAGGAAAAAGTAATTTACAATAAAACTAACTTATTCAGATCGATGGAATTTGGAGAGAGAGTACCTTTGTACCGGCTTTACTGGGTACTGGTCTTCAAAAATTCTCAGGATTGTATGAAGTGATGTCAGTGTCAAAAGGAGCCGTTAGCCTCTTTCCAGCCAAGACCGTACTACGTGGTGGAGTGGCACATCCTACAAGAGGTAACGCTGTTGATGTAGAACAGACGGGAATCTAGACCAGAAGGCCAATAAATATTCCTAGTAGAGGGCAGCAGTAGCCACCAATACCAAGTTAGGCGTAAGGGAAATGATCCTGGACCGGCTTATCTGTGGAATATTACAGGCGGGAATATAATTGGATTTAGTCCTTTTGTTACAGGATTATATTTTGCTGCTGTCTTGCAGTTGGGTGTTGCGGCATCAAAGGCTAGGAGAAAACAACCCTGTATAAACATTACCGGAAGTCGTGGCCCGTAATTAGACAGCCCTTGCACACGACTTGCCCATCTACAGACTGGTACTCTATAATAGGGAATTAATTTACTCAGAACTTTCAAAGAACACAGCCGGACGGAGATAGTATCTAAGTTGGTCCAGATTAAGAGAGCCGAGCAGGAGAGCCTGAGCCATATGGCACATGTGCCAAGTTATGTGGGCAGAACTGCGTTTTAGACGGTCATTATGATGTAATCTAGATATTACTATAGACAAAATTACCGTATTTTCAGATGATATGACACGTATGCTAATAATAAGATTGTAGGCTGTGTCGATTTGGGAGATGAAGGAACGCAGCCAGGGAAACGAAATCGGGACCCTTGAAAAGTAACCATCTGGCCAGCTAATCCCATAAATTAAATAATTAGTTGAACAATTGCACAATAAGTAACGCATTACAATTACTAAATTAGATTCAGTGTTGTATCGACTGTTTTCAACTTTGGGCCCAAAATATAGTTTATAAAATACGTTTGGGGGCTTGAAGTCATTGAAACCCCTTCGCCGTGCATTGATAATAATGCTTATTGAAGTTATCTGTCTACATAAAATATTAAACAGCAAAATTTGAGATGGATCTTAAGTGACAGTCGTAACTTGAATATTTTACCGACAAACCTCACATTTGTTACATTAAGTTTAAACAACTTGTAGGTACAAAAGAATCGTGAAAACCTAGTCAATTTTCCGGAGGAGAGCTAGATTTAGAGCTATATTTTTACACATATTTCTAAAATGTCAAAATGCAAACATAAAAGTCAAATCGTCTGTTCCCATCTGTGTAGTACCTATGTACGTACTACGATAAACTCAGTAATTACGGTCGTAACTTGTTTCTCTGTTCAGTTTATAACATTTTCACTGAAGAAAGTGTACAGCCGCAAATATAGGCCTACATGTTACGAAATAGGGAAAATTCCTTTATTGCAACGCAAAATCTCTCAACAGTTGATTCTGTTTCTTTAAAATATTAGTAGCTTTATAAAGTTTTTCAAGGGTCGTATGTGGCTGCAGTTAGACAACATTGAAACACATAATTGAGAAATTACAAATTGTGTCATTAATTAAATTAAATATCTGAATTTGCAGTGACATGTAATACTGCAGCATACTGCTACAATGTAATATTGTAATAATTCAGCATATAGGCCTAC
This sequence comes from Magicicada septendecula, assembly GCA_034769895.1. NCBI lineage: Eukaryota > Metazoa > Arthropoda > Insecta > Hemiptera > Cicadidae > Magicicada > Magicicada septendecula. Next base: position 911,808,256 of record CM068368.1, read on the forward strand.
GTTTTAGCGAGAGAGAGAGAGAGAGAGAGAGAGAGAGAGAGAGAGAGAGTGAGAGAGATTTGGAAGTTAATTTGGCACAGTAAGATATAACTTTTCTGCTGGCACAGATAACGAGCTCGTCCAACTTTTCGAACCAACACAGTTAAAATCCAATAAATCGATTACGTTCTTCGCGGGTTAGTGTGCTGTATGACTGGGCAAGATTTACGGTTTTTATTGTTACAGAGCGACAGGTTATTATTTCAAAAATATTGAACAATTTCAATTGTTGATTTTATCCAAACAAAATATTACAATGGTGTGGACACAAAAAAAGAATGGCATAGGAAAGATTGCCAAGGAGAGTTATGGAATGGACCCCACCAGGAAGAGTAATAAGAGGAAGATCACCTATCACCTGGATAAAGAAATTCAGACTATATTGAGGGAACGACAAATTGAAGAAGGAACACTCTTTGTGTTCCGAGTCGGTAGTGATTTAGTTATATTTAGTTAATCAACGGACACGCCAGGGACAACGAAATCCAAGAATTGAACAATTAGTTTTGAAAAAAATCACAGAAAAAGTTTTGTATTTTCTATGTTCCTATTAAAAGTGTTCCTACTTTTGTCTGTAGAAAACATTTTTCTCTGAATACCAGTCAAAATTTCCATAAAAATCTACACCGAAATGGCAAACCTTACTGCTTATTTGTGCAGATTTTTAAATTACAATTTTCTGTAGCTCGGCCAGAAAATCAGAGTATCTAACCAAACCAATCTTACCAAATATCTTTAGTTGTGTCACGTACACTATTCTCGTTTACTATATTTTTTTGCTTTAATTCGAGTCCAAAATTTGTGCAAGTAACCATACTAACCATATTAATAGTCTATTTCACGTTTTTATACAGTTTTTTCAATCATTCCTACACAACGCAATGAAAAACGAATACCATATTCTCTGGTCCACTCCAACTACAAAATGTGCAAAAACGGCGTTTTTTTCATTTCTGCGTAAACTACAGGTCTAAACAAAATGTAGTCGGAAAAAATCGTTTTATTTGCGCGTTGTAAGAAAAAAATGCGCAAAAAAATGTAGGACAATTCGCATGATTGGTTTTAATACGGTTAGACGTCACCATTTATTGGTTGACAAAAAAAAAATAATTTGTTGATGCTTCTATTGATGAAAGGTGAAGTTCGGTTATTAACTAGGGGACAAAATTTTAAAACTCTTGTATTGACGTTTCGATAGAAATTATCATCTCAGGTAGTGGCGTATATAGAATCTGGTTTTGCGTGGGAGGTCCGGGGTCGGGTTGGCTTCACACAAAAGAAAAACAAGTAGGCCTAAAGACATTACAATCTATAAAGTGGCTGAAAAATCATGGGTGCAGTTCGGACTGAAGATGGATGGAAGCTGCGAAGCAATAGGGAAGTCTACCAGAACGTGGAAAGAATCTCGGAGACTATGCGGAGGAGGAGGCTGACATTTCTCGGACATCTATACAGAATGGACAAAAATCGATTAACCAAACAAATATTCGACTACCTCTGGAAGAAGAAGACCACTGCAACGTGGATTAAGGAAGTTAGAAAAGATTTAGAAAAGTCGAATATCACAGAGTCCCAAATGTTAGAAAGAAGTGAATTTGGGAGTGCAGTGAAAAATCTGGAATTGTTTCAAGATGCAGGAAGACCTAATAGAAGTGGACGAACTTGGTCAGAAGATCAAAGGAAACAAGCCAGTGAGCGTATGAAGGAGTATTGGAGACAGAGGAAACTCCAGGCAAAGAAAAAGAAATAAAGTTGTAGCGTGATCCTAAGTGGTCAATTCGCTATAAAAAAAAAAAGTGGCTGAAAAACGCGTGATAACATCCTGAAATGAGTCCCATTAAAGTAAACGGTAATAATACAATAAAAATACGTATTATTAATCATTGTTAAAAGATACTTATTGACTGAAATTCCTGACCGATACTTATTGACTGATTTTCCTATATTTTATATTCCAGATGTATACCCTAATGCTGTGTAATAAACCTGTTTGTACTTTAAAAAGAGCTACTACTGTATTACCATACAGAGCTGATGAAAATAAAATAAAATCGTCTAAAAGTTTAGAGTTTAACAAAATCTGTCAACTTTTTCGACTCTCTGGGGGAGTGTCCGGTCCCGTTCGTCCCTCCCCCCGTAAATACGGCGCTGTCATCAGGACTTGTATTCGGACAATACTGAAGTAATTAATAGATATTTCTGAATGTTAATTTTTATGTAATATTGTAGGTATTTCATGTTAATGTAATAATAATAATAATATTAATATAATATGTTTAGTAGTAACAGACACACATTCACACAAAAACACTCATTATTTTAAATATTTCTTTCTTGCCAAGGTACAGGTCCTGACAGTGATAGCCTACCACTAAACTAAGACAAACTTCATGTCAAGCGACAGACTCGCGTCCCAATTTGTTTACACTACAAACAGTGTCGGATTATCCATAACGCTAGGATATGCTGCAGTACCGGGCACCAGGGCCTCAGCTGTCAAAGGGGCACCGTCCAGCCCTAAATCACAAAAACGTTTTGGACATAATAAATGTGAAAAACGACAAAAAACAAACGTCCTCAATCCAAAATCATAAAAAGACGTGTGTACGCTTTTAACTGAAGGACTGAAGGACTTTGTACCGCGAGCAAAATTGTAAGAAAGGCGTTTTTTCAAATCGTTCGAATGAAGTTGATAGATTCCATGACACTATAGTTTGACCGCTCAAAGTATTAAACTGGATTATTGATTGTGAAATGATTGATGTATTTCCGAATATATACTTTTGACGATTCCAATAGCTAACTGTGAATTTGAAAAACTCATTTTCTGCATTAAAACGCATTAAAGAAATGTTGAGTTCAACTATGGGACATGAGACACTATCTTCGTTAGCAAGGTTGAATATTGAAATCGAGATACTTGAATCGCTCGATTTAGAAGAAATTATACAAGACTCCGTTAAGGCAAAATCTAGAAAAACGGATCGATTAATATTTTCTAAGCGTAAATATTTGTTGTAACTTGAAAGTTCAATAAAATAATTGTTAACTTTGAATCGGGGGGGGGGGGAGGGGGTCACCAGTCTGATGGCAGCGTAGGGTCCGCTGGCGCTTCTAATCCGCCCCTGACTACAAATTATGTACTAAGTCCTGTTTTGGTAACTAACAATTTTCTCTTGCTGAGCAACTCAAAATTATGCGTAATTAACTATAGCCTATCACATTTACCTAACGTAGCGCTTGTTCTGTACATTTTTTAAATTACATTCATATTTGCTCAAATTATTCTTGTATATTATGATTATTATTATTATTATTATTGATAAATCAAACTTTACTTACAAGAATATATTTTTGTATTTTTTTAATATTACGCTGTTTCGATATTATAAACTATCATCATTAGAATTTACAAATTAATGAATTTTAATGTGAACAGCTGTTTTATGTGTAGATTAAATTTATGTTTTTATATATGCATATAAAAATATGTTATATAACTGAGTATAAAATATAAATATTTATTATTCTATTAAATTTATCGTTTTGAAAATACTGTAATCCTGTACTGTATTTCGTATTAATCTGGATTTATTATGGTATTAATTTATTATTTGTTTTATGTTAAAATATTTCTAAATTTTCCCATAAGGTCATTTTTGGACCTTTGAAAATGTGTTTTAATGAAGTGATATTATTTAAATTTGGAAATGTGTGATTATTTTTGATTGAGTGAATAGCTAAATTTGATTTGTATTTAACTAGTTTTAAATATGAATTACGGTGTTGTATAAATGTTTCTATTAATCCTTTTTAGTTTGGCCTAATAAAATTTGTTGCAGTCAGGGCATTCAATTTTGTACACACAACTCAAACTATGAATTAAATTATGTGCTCCAGGCTTGATTCCTTCAAAATTCGTTTTATTGCTGTTATAGGTAACTTTTATATTTTGGTTTTTAAATAATTTTGTAATTTTAAGATTAATAGTGCCTATGTATGTGAAATAAATATATAATATTTTGACTGTTCTGTGTATTTTTATTGAAAGAATTATTTAGCATTTTTGATTAATTTTGTTCGCTGTGTTGTCAATAATTTTTGGGTTATATCCATTTTTTATAGCAATATCAGCAATATCATACATAATTTTCTTTTCGTTTTGTATCTCAAATTTATGTAAAGGAATATTGTTCATTGTATATAAATGAGGTATGATATAATTTATATAAATATATAAATAATGAGGTATGTATATAAATTATAATTTTTAATAAAAAGCGACTTAAACAAAATTCGAACAACCAACTGTACCAACATTACTTAAGTTTTGCCGTGTTTTGTGAATACAATTTTTTGTAACCTACTAATTTTTGAAGATGGAAATTTGTATAATCATCCATGCATATCATACTTAAACTTTTCGTTTCTACAAATATCTTTTTTTTGTGAAGTGGTATTTCTAGCAAGAAAATAAATGATTATTATGATTATTCTTTAAATTATTAATTCATTCCTACAGTTTGAATTGAGGTAATTCAATAGGTCTTGTGGATATTTTTTTTTGTAATTTATACTGTATTAGAAAATCGTATTTTTTAATAATCTGTGAACACAAATGGCAACATTTTAGTGGCTGGGTTTTGTTTAGGCCTTAGTAAACTTAGAAATACACGAAAACATGGTTTATAAACCATGCTGCCACGGAAAAGATACCGATACTAAACTTTCGCCCAAAAATAATTTTATAATTATTAATTATATTCATATATGCTCAAAATTTTCCTGTTATTTTATATTATTATTACACTTTTAATAAATTAATAAACTTTTTAATTATCTTAATAAATTAATATATTTTGTAAATTACAGATGTTTCGATAGTAATCCAACTATCATCATCAGATATAATATAATAATATTAATCATCATAATTTATTAATTATATCTGATGATGATAGCTGGATTACTATCGAAACATTTGTAATTTAAAAAATAAAAAATATATTCTTGTTAAAAGTTTATTTATCATTAATAATAAGTTATTAATTAGTATTTATTTTTGTGTTTCAATTTATTCATTATTAATATGTGTTACTTTTAACAGTCCTCTTGTATATGTTACACTGATTGCAAGCCGGGTAATCGACTCTTGGACTTCACTAGCCTTACACATTACAATATTTTTAATCAGAAGCAGTCTTCGCCAGTAAACATTACTCACAACAGTAGACGTTACAACACAATACTCCAGCACAATGGACAATGCTATTCACTACTCATGTGCACAACACTGTAACACAACAGATGACTGGATCGAACACGAGGAAAAAAATGCGCGTAGCGTACATAGAGGCTGGGAATCACAGTGCGGCCACTTTCCGTTTTTATCAACTTGACCTTACACAGAAAGATTAAGACCGTTATCGACTATTCGTGGGTGCTGTATACAATACAGTCACTTATTGTCAAGTGCACTGTGAAATTAAGTTACAAAAATGAGTTAATTATGTATAGACGGTAATATAATAACAATGCTTGTTTTTAATCGGTGATGTCGGCTTTATTTTAAGTGAACCACGCGCTCGAGACCCCACCGTATCTTGTTAAAATGTAACATAAGAACCGTGCGGTTGGTTCATTTAAGTTTATAACATTTATAACGTAAGCGGAATCTTTATTCTCTACAGAAGCGGCTTAAGAGGAACATGCCCCACAGACTACCTAGAAATACACTGGATAAATTATAAATTAATAAATTACCTGATCCGTTTTTTATTTAAAATTACGCGTTTCGTAACATATGTTCCATCTTTAAATTAATTCACTCAGTCGAGGTCGTTAAATGTTAAAATCCCATTACTTTGTACTTACACACGTTCGTATGGGTGCGCACCCTTTGAAGGCCGACCGGATAATATAAGAATATCTCTTAAGAGTAACTCCGGATAATAAGACCGGATACTCCTATATTATACGGTCGGCCTTCAAAGGGTGCGCACCCATACCGACAAAGTAATACAGTACAAACTGCATAAGTACATAAGTACAAAGTAATGTGATTTTAACATTTAACGACCTCAACTGAGTAAATTCATTTGAAGATGGAACACATGTTGCGAACGAAACGCGTCATTTTAAATAAAAATCGAAGTCACTCGACGGATCTAAGGTAACTCATAAATAACGAAGTGACCAATAACAATATGTACGGATATCAATAATCCGTAGAACTAGCCTTCCGCAACTAGTTGAACGTCCGAAGGGAGTTCTCAGTTTTAACTCGACCATTTGGCACTTGTCAGTCTGTCTAAGTGTGTCTACTGTCTATCTGTTTGGAGTATGTTTTACGATAACGCATTTTGAACGCATCAACCGATTTTCGTTAAACTTGGCATACGTGTTTATACAGCACTTATTGATCCCCCATAAAATAGGGGCCCGGGAGGCAAAACGTGGCGGGGTCAAAATGCGAAGCCCATGTAGGATATCAAATTGAAAAGAATTTTAACTAAAATCTAAATATAGCGTCAAGGTTCAGAAATTTCAAAATTTTGGGAACAAAGGTTCTAAAAAAGAAAAAAAATTTAACAAAATTGTAAAAATCCAGCAGGGCGTCAGACTAAACGAATTGTAAAACTTTGGTACAATTGTGGGCCATTAAGCTGAATAATTTTATTCAAAACGAATATGAAATAAAATGTGTACAGTTTGTCTTATAATTATATAAGCGTTGTATTTCTTAATTAAACCTTACACATGCTAAATGTATGAGACTTTGTTTATTTAATTTATTTTTTTGCTGTTGTGGTGAGTGCAGAAAGCGGTGTTAAGGTAGATAATCGAGGGTATAGCATGTTGTTGATGGTAAACACGAGAGGAGGCAGAGATTGGATTGTTGTGGCAGGAGGGGAGCTGTAAGCTTTAGGTAGGCTACGTTATTGCTTATACATTTCTTTCAACTCAATTGCTAGCAGTTGATTAAACAAATTTTTTTTTAGTGATATTTGACACAAACTTTGTCATCCGTGGGGACTATAGATCACGCTGTCCCATAAAATCAATGGTTACTGTTCCTTGTAACTGCTGATTACTTGGTCAAGCTTAAATTCATGGTGTAATTGCTTAGTGTCAACAAGGAGTTGTCTTTTTGCAAATGCTTGACGAATTACTGTTCCAGTGTTGTTGTACCTGGCCGCGGGAGATATTCCGCAGCAAACATGGTCAACCGGCTCATACCTAGTGGTCAATCAATATTCTGTCCCAGCACGTAGTCCGATACGCTCGGGGTCTTAACAACTTGATCTTGAATCGAATCGCAAAGATGTTTCAACCAATCTGCGAAGCATTTCTGTTATTAATGTAGTTTGAATTCACAGCTGCAACATAGTTTCTTTACCCTACAAATACCGAAGCGATCTTCGACTTTCAAACAAAAACTTCCTTATTTTCTTGGACTAGGAACAATGGACGGAAAGAAGTGTCGAAGGCTTCTTCCTGATGACAATACTGCACTTCCAGAGTAAGGAGTGCTCTATTTTTTGTGACGAGTAAAGTCAGTGCACACAGCTGTCTGTATAGTAAAGCAGTTGTTGTGGCTATATAAATTGTTATCGTTTTACACAGTTACCTTTTCTCTTTTTTTGTAGCCTTAGTCGCCTGATTTTCTTCACGCACCAAGGGGATTCGCTAGAGATCAATTCCAATTCCCCCACACATCTCTTCTGTGGTCAGCCAGGATTCCGTTTTCCCAACGGTCTAGAATCTCTCACTATTTTTATTAATCTATCGTCGTTTGCCCTGAAAACATGGTCATTCCATTCTCTTGTTCGCCTTCAGACAAATTTTATTACATTCTCTATTTGACACTGCCGTCTTCTGTCACTATTTCGTATTCTGTCACGACTCGTTTTCCAACAATTGTCCTGAGTGTGCTCACGTCTATTGTCCTTAACAGTCGCAAACAGTTACCATTGTAACGAATTTCAAAAAGTAATTGGACTTTATATAAGACCACAACTCGCTTATGAGCTTGAATCTAGAGCAATAATAATACAACAAACTAGACAGATAAGTCAATCAACAGAATTTTGAATGTTAAGGAAAGGAGCACAAAAATCGTTTAGAGGTAGACAAATAAATGAATCAGCAGTGATTGGCAGTTTAAGGAAAGTAACACGAGAAAGTAATCACTAAGAGATAAAGTGAGACGTGAAAATTAAACGTGCAATCGTTTCGACAATGAGCAGGAAAATTTCGTGAAACGAACTTGTTGATTGTGTGAACAACGCAAGATTAGACACTGCGAACCAAATAAAAAATAAGTTTAGATAAAAAAAAAAAAATAAAATAAAATAATATAAGACGTCCACAGATAACGTGAAAAGACACGCTATCACAGCACTGATGAAAGAACACAACACGTCACAGCCAAACGTTTCGTTTACGATTTAGGTTATTTTGTGGGGTAGGTTATCAACAGTAATGCCCATTGACTACAAGTACTTATTTCACACGAAGTATACCATAGTGGAGCATTCAACGGTCAGCAGTTTCTGACCGGACACAAGTCGTGCTCGACTGTAAACATCGTAAATTTGATCCAATCAACCAATCACTGTTACCATCAAAGCACGATCAGACGTGATTAAAATTTCTCAGATTTCACACGTTTTCATCAGTATGTGCTGAACTTGGTAGTCCAGAACTGGATTCATCTTACACAGCAGTGGAGTAACTATGTGCTGCTCCTAGGGAGGGGGGATGAGACTAGTTGAAAGTTAGCCTCCCCATTTTCCTCAAGGAGAATGAGGTATCCAAAATTCTTCCCGTATAATTATTTATACTATTATTTATAAGCCTTGGTTTAACACAGTCATCATCATCATCATCATCATCCTCAAGGATTAAACCAAGGATGGTTTGTTCCGGTCTCAATTAGTCAAAGATTACAGCTGGTCACTCCAGCGCTTCCTCGGACGTCCTACACCTCTCCGTGCCCTCGGCTTATAGTTCCATAGTTGTTTGGGGATGCGGCAGTCATCCATTCGGCAAAGATGTTCCCACCAATTCAGCCGATACTGGGCGATCCTATCGAGTATACTCATAATATTCAATTCCTACCGTATATCTGTGTTTCTTCTATGATCATGGAGTGTGTACCCTGCCACGTGCCTGAGAAATCTCATTTCAGCCGCTTGGATGCGACTGGCCTGGGCTTTCGTTAAAGTCCAATTCTCAGACTCATAGAGAAGTGTGGGAAGAGCCATCACTTGTAGAATTTTAGGCGTGTTTATTTACTTGCTGACTTAAGGGTTCGCACATTTTAACACAGTGATTATGTAATTTTATTAAAACTTTTTACAGCTCTGGGGGGGATTGACCTTATTTATCCCTCAAGCGGTAGTTAAACCACTGGTCCACAGTGTCATGTTTTGTCACCCAAAAACGTTTGCTCAGAACTTTGTCTCCTGTGGTTTGTCCCCGTAAACTTATTTTAATTTTTAAAATATTTTCTAAATATAAGTATAATACTACTGACTCGGAACACTAAGTTTTTTATTGGTAAAAATGTAAAATTTTTACTTGGAGCCTGAACCAGTTTTCGCTTATTACAAGCTTCGTCAGAGCTTCTTACATACATTTATTGTAATAAGCGGAAACTGGTTCAGGCTCCAAGTAAAAATTTTACAATTTCTTTTATGAATTTGCTAACTGCTATAATTTTTATTGTTCGGCTAAGCTTTTCGTCATCACTGACATCTTCAGGTCTTAAACAACGAAACACACTCAGATTTAATAATTCCACAAGAATCATATCATCTAGTCAATTATAAAATGGCAGCATTAAATTCATTTTGCTGTAGTGCTATAAATTATCTAGAAAATGAAGAACTCAAACAAAAAGAATTAAAGAAAATACAACAAATAGCAAAAATAATAATTACAACCCTAAAATAATTAATAGAATATAATACATTTTAGGTTAGTTGTCTCCAAGTCGCTTATATTAATATAATAGATATTTACCATATATCCGTCGTGCGACTTCGTTTTTCTCGTCTTATTTTGACGCGTTTCGGCAACGAATTGCCATCTTCAGAAATCTTAATCACTCATTAGAGATCGTTAAAAAATTAAAAACACTAAAATCATTACAGTAAAAGTGCACTTTTACGACATTGGTGAGTTTCCAATGTCGTAAAAGTGCACTTTTACTGTAATGATTTTAGTGTTTTTAATTTTTTAACGATCTCTAATGAGTGATTAAGATTTCTGAAGATGGCAATTCGTTGCCGAAACGCGTCAAAATAAGACGAGAAAAACGAAGTCGCACGACGGATATATGGTAAATATCTATTATATTAATAGAATAGTTAAGAAAATAGAGGAAAATGAAGAAATAGAAAAGAACAAAAAAGAAAAAACAAATGAAGAAAAGAAATATAAAGGAGCAATAACATACATAGGATATCAAACAAAAATGTTTCGAAAAATATGAAATACAGATAGGAATAAAGAAAACGAAAAATGTATTCAAATATATAAAAAATGATAAAAGGTTGTTTAAGACCTGAAGATGTCAGTGATGACGAAAAACTTAGTCGAACAATAAAAATTATAGCAGTTAGCAAATTCATAAAAGAAATAGTAAGGATGGCTGCTAATTTAAACAATACGAAGAAAAAAATTTTACATTTTTACCAATAAAAACCTTTGTGTTCCGAGTCAGTAGTGTTGTGCTTATAATTAGTTAATCAAACGGACACGTCATGGTCAACAAAATCCAGGAAAATATTTTCTTTTTGCACAGTTTTGAAATTTTACAGCGATCATATAACACTCCTCAATGCAACTGAGATCTTGTGACTTGAAACAAAACAAATACAGTAACAATGATATCTGGTAGCATTAAGAATAAAAACGATTTTGCGAAAGCAATCGAACGTTGTATCCATCAGCTGGTTGTTGCATTCTTAGTCACACAGTGTTGCCACTTTGTGGGACAAGTTCACTCTATTACCTTATTATAGACAACCGTCATAAACTCCTAAAATGTACGAGCGTAAGAATAATCATAAGCGTTTACGACAAATGCTTAAATAACTGCTCACTAAAATTAAAATTCGTAGATATGGAAAGTCGGGGGAAAAACAGAGCGATACACTTGAGCCTTTTTTTGTTATCTTGCTGTAATAAAAAATTATGTTCTACAAGAGAGATCCAGTAATTCAGTTCTGACTCATTACCCTCTTGAATTGACAAGTTTAAATACAGCGATGATATGATGTTAAAAGCACGATACAGGAAAATGCATATTCTCGCCATATCTATGAGATAACGGGAAATAACCGGAAGTTTGGCAGAACTGATAAAGTTTTATAGCATTTGACGAGCGTACACGAGTATTGTCGTTTCGTGTGTTTTAATATAACCGGCTTGCAGATCAATTATTATAGTTTTGTTAATTTTGTATTTTGCTTTTCCATTTAAATTTAATATTCAAATTATTAAATATTTTATTATACATAATGTAATTATTATAATTTATAATTATTCTCTATGTAGCAGAAATCATAACAGAGTGCTTCCTATATTTTCTATTCACATTAGAAACTATGAGAATAGGTGTAAATAGAAAAACATCTCAGTTGGGTGACGGGCAGCTGGATCCGCAAAGTTAATTTATAATTATTAAATTACCTGCAGGTAAAATAATGTTATAATACCAACGAAGTAACTGAAGCAGTAACAGAAATATATTATTATCCGGTTATTATCTTTAATAAGAAAGAAGAAGAAGAAGAAGAAGAAGAAGAAGAAGAAGAAGAAGAAGAAGAAGAAGAAGAGGAGGAGGAGGAGGAGGAGGAGGAGGAGGAGGAGGAGGAGGAGGAGTTGGAAGAGGAGGGGTGGGAATAAGAAGACAGACTCTCTACTTTTGTCAATTATTCTTTATTGAATAGTTCTTATATTTACTTTTTTAATTAGATACAACTTGACGATGGCACTTACTCATTTTCAACAAAATGTATAATAATCTAAAGTGTAATTAGATACATTTGTACAGTAGCTTTCGACATAGTATCTGGGATGCATACAGAATGGGGGTACTACTTGATGGGTACTCTGGGCGTGAGCTTGACCATGCTGGCCCACTGACCGTCGCACAGGTCGTCAAACGTCATCTCTTCAACGAGTCGTCCGCCGAGGTCGCCTGGGCCGCGACACGTAGGCATCGAGTCCCACACCTTCCGCTTGTTGTCGCGTAGCCACCTGTAACAGGACCACACTACTACTGCAGACACCTTGTCATGAGGTACCGTATGGTGGCTTTAAGTAAAAAGCTGAAAACTGTAAAGATGGTGGGTCTGTCGAAAAATTTTCAAAATCTCATGGATACAAATAAACAAGAAGCTTTACTAAAATAAAGTCCTACAAAGGAAAGTAATAAAACAAAAACGCAACAAGTCATAGAGTATGCCAAGTAAACTCTCTAACAGGAAGTAATCGGTCATAACAGCTGAGAGGGGATGGAATAACAGCAAGAAGAAGAAGAAGGAGGAGGAGGAGAAAGAGGAGGAGGAGAGAAGAAGAAGAAGAAGAAGAAGAAGAAGAAGAAGAAGAAGAAGAAGAAGAAGAAGAAGAAGAAGAAGAAGAAGAAGAAGAAGAAGAAGAAGAAGAAGTTCAACAACAACAGTTTGTCAGTAACAATATTAGTTAAACCTTTACTGTGCCTGTTTAACTTATAGTAAAATCTGTAAGGTAATATTTAACGATGGCAATAAATTAAAATTAAAAAGGGAAATCAACTACAGATCCCTTTTAGGAATATACTTCTGGATCAAAATGCTAAAACATTCGTTATCTAAACATTTTACTAGTTAATTAATTTAGCAAAGTATGCTAAAAACTTGTGAATAAATTAAATATTTTCAGTGTTTGCTTTGTGAACGAGAGAACCCCTGTATGTAACTAGTGACTTATTAAATAACTAAAAGTTTAATGTTACTTCGTTTTAAATGCTAAAATAAAACAAAGGGGAAGGTAAATTAACTGTACATGTTTAAGTGTTAGAGTTATAATTTGGCTGGAGGGTCGTGATGGGAAACACTTGGAATCATAAAGTGACAGGATAGGAACACGTAGTGAGATGATTTTTGATATTTTTCTCTTGACAGTTGTAATATGTTGTTTATTCAGTGGTTTTACGTAGACTTCATCTACGCTGCAGTTGTTTTGGGAGCCACGAGGGAGCAAACAAATGTACATTACACCCACATATACATTACCCTCCCCACCCCCGCCTTGGTACACACATGTCGTAAAACTCAAACTATACAGCACTGAGAGAGGTGTAAAGAAAAAAAAACACACATAGTTAGATGTACACGGCGTTCACAAAGTTATGCAACCCAGTTTAAAGTTATAGTACAATTATAAATTCTTTGTTCAGTACGGTGAGTATTTTACTAAATACCGTTCCAGTAAAAATGAACGATCACACAATACATCGTCACTCCCAGGAGCGCAGCCAGGAGTTTCTTCTGTGAAGGGGTTTAGATTCTTGTGAATAATATTAGTTCTTCCTCTTCTTCGTCGTCTTTTACTTCTTCTCGTTCATCTTGTTGTTGTTTTTCTTCTTCTTCTCCTTTTTCTCCTTGTTGTTGTTGTTGTTGTTGTTGTTGTTGTTGTTGTTGTTGTTCTTCTTCTTCTTCTTCTTCTTCTTCTTCTTCGTCTTCTCCTGCTAGTTCTTCTTTTTACTCACTGGTGCAACAGACCCATACGGCTGACCTTGCCCTGATCAACCAACGTCGTCCATCAATATCGGAGTTGTTTATCCTCATCTATTTTAGATCACTTAGGACGCTCTGTCTCTCCACTCATTGACTCCTGGGCCGTTCTCTAGGACACACTCCACCAGCAGAACCATTGTACAGTTTTCTGACTGTCCTGCTGTCTTTCAATCTTACGACAAGGCCCACCCACCATTCTGTCATTCTATTTTAAAACAAGTCTTTGTGAATAAAACAAGGGAAAATAGAAATAAAAAATGAAGTCCTTGTTTGAACTTATTTGGTTGTAATCTAAAAATATCGGTATGGAGAACCATACATGACTTCCATGTTCTAATATTTATATTTTAAATCATTTACAAATGAAATGTTTCCATAGAAACTACTTCTTTCCACTTATTGCTTCAGCCTTAACCACAGTACTGTGGTCACTAACGTATACCACCACACGTTATCGCATTCGATTTTCACTGATGATGGCAGTCGACGGCACTGCCGAAACCTCTGGTTTTGCAGAAAACATTGGACTACGGCCAAACAACCCGGGAAGGAATTTTAACAACAAACTACTACTTTGTTGCCGATAACGTAGTACACATAAAAATTATCCCCTCCCCCTTCAACTATAATATTCATTTATAGAAAATTACCCCCACCCCGTTCAACTAGCCTCTTCATTTATAGATATTTCATCTACGTTTCTACAGTGGATTATTAAGATCTTCTTATCAGGATACTTTATATATCAAAATTAAGTACTTTACTCTTGTTACAACAAAAAATGTTTCAGGTAAACTACCCCTTTCCCCGTAACCGATCTTCACCAAAATCAATAGGCCTTGAGTATTCTACAACTCAGGCACATATGTAAAAAATTATTTGATTCTGTTTGAATTTACGACAGTTATCGTTCGTCATGAAAAAATTTCTTTTTTTACAACATAAAATGTTGCAGGTAAACTACTCCTTTCCCTTAACCGATCTTCAAAACAAATCAATTTAGGGATGCATGCAAAACATTATTTGATTCTGTTTGAATGTGCGGCAGTTATCCTTCGTTATAGAAACAATTACTCTTGTTAAAACATTAAAAGTGGCCGGTAAACTACCCCTTTCCCTTAAACGATCTTCACAAAAATCAATAGGCCATGACTCCTCTACAACTCAGGCACATATGTAAAAAATTATTTTATTCTGTTTGAATTTACGGCAGTTATGGTTCTTCATGGAAAACGTTCTCTTGTTACAACATAAAATGTTGCAGGTAAACTACTCCTTTCCCTTAACCGATCTTCAACAAAATCAACAGACCTTGAGTTATCTACAATTGAGGAAAGTATGCACAAAATTATTTGATTATTTTTAAATGTGCGGCAGTTATCGTTCGTCATAGAAAAAATTACCGTTGTTAAAACATAAAATGTTGCTGGTAAACTACCCCTTTCCCTTAACCGATCTTCACCAAACTCAACAAACATTGAGTTTTCTATAGGTCAGGAAGGTATGCAAAACATTATTTGATTCTGATTGAATTTACGGCAGTTATCATTCGTCATAGGAAAAATTACCCATGAAAGAAACTACTTCTTTCTTCTGGTCACTAACGTATACCACCTCACGTTAGCGCACTCGATTTTCACTGATGGTAGCAGTCGATAGCATTGCCGAAACGTCTGGTTTTGTAGAAAACATTGGACCACGTCAAACATCCCGGGAAGGAATTTTAACAACAAACTACTTCTTTGTTGCCGATAACGTAGCACACATGACATATAAATAAAAATTATCCCCTCCCCCTTCAACTGCCATTTTCATTTACAGAAAATTACCCCCACCACCTTCACTTAGCTTCTACATTTATAGATATTTCATCTACGTTTCTACAGTGGATTATTATGATCTTTTTTTTCAGGATACTTTATTTATCAAAATTAAGTACCTACTTTACTCTAGTTAAAACATAAAACGTTGCAGGTAAACTACCCTTTCCCCGTAACCGATCTTCACCAAAATTAATGGACCTTGAGTCCTCTACAACTCAGGCACACATGCAAAAAAAAAAATCATTTGATTCTGTTTGAATGTGCGGCAGTTATCGTTCGTCATAGAAAAAATTACCCTTGTCAAAACATAAAATGTTGCTGGTATTTACCCCTTCCCCTTAACTGTTCTTTACCAAAATCAATAGGCCTTGAGTCATCTAAAATTCAGGGATGTATGCAAAAAATTGTTTGATTCTGTTTGAATTTGCGGCTGTTATCGTTTGCCATAGACAAAATTCTACACACAGACAGACAGGCAGACACACACACACACACTGACACTTTTCGAAAAATGCCTTTTCTTCATTATTTGAGGGTAGTATAATCAGAATTAGCCCTTATCTCGAACACGATTTTTTTCGCCGTCACCATACTTCCATTTTCTTACATAACATGGAAGTAAAAGTATATAAGACACTTATCAGACCGGTTGATACTAATGAAAACGAGACATCAACTTTGACAAAAAAAGGAACAAATAACAATAAGAAGTTGACTTTGTCAAATTTTGTTGCTCCCTGCTATATACACTTTTTCCTCGAACGAGGCCTTTCGGTTTCGCAACCATTATCAAGTTCTTCCTACAACAACATTAAAATACCTACTTCCCTTATATATATACTAACCCTCCCACGCATCACCGGTTACATTCAACCAATAGGAGGCAGTACTTACCGCCCAGTCCTTGTTAGCCCCGCCCCTTACTCAGTCAACCTGACCTCGTCATATACATTATCCTCTAGAAATCTCCTACAGCTTTCTACCTTCTGAACCTATCCTGTAACCGTATTACACCTTTTATACACTACTCTTTCAAAATATAGTAAAATATATCCTCATTACTAAATTCAGTCTTTATGTTCATCAGCGCATTACTATTCTTTTTCCTTACTTTTAATATTTCTAATTCTTCATACAATTTGCGTTTACTTATGTTATTCTCTAACCTTACTATTTCGACGTTCCCTGTTGGGTCTAAAAACCTATGCCCTGTTTCATTAAAATGTCTCGCGTAGAGCGAATTCGTAGTTCTGTCTCCTTCTCCTCTCGCATGCTCTCTCAATCTAATTTCGAACTTACGTCCTGTTTCACCCAGTTAAACCTTATCACACTGTTTACAGTTCAACTTATAAACACCGCTTTTCTGTAATTCAGGCGTTATTTCAGTACTACTATTCTTTATATAATCAAAAACTGTCTTTGTCTTTTTTACCGCTACATCTATATTGTGTTTTTCAAAGCACTTGATTATGTTCGTCGTTTGAAATCCCAGATACGTTATTGATCCTATGTATTTCTTTTCTTTCTTCTCTTCTTGTCTACTATTACCTTCTATTCTTTTTACAGTTTTCTCTACTATCCCCGGTTTATAATTATTATTTTTCGCTATTTCTTCTATTCTTTTTAACTCTTCTGTTTTACATGAATCATCTTCTAAGTATTTTATTGCTCTATAACAAAATGAGTTTAGTGCAGCTATCTTGTGACTTACGGGATGGTATGATTCCTGAGGTATAATTAAGTCTGTATACGTTTCTTTCTTAAATACATCAAATTTAAAAACACCACACTCTATCTTTATATTTAGATCTAGGTAATTTATTTGTACTCCACCTATTTTCTCTTTGAACTTAATTTTATTTTCAATTTGATTAATGTTGTTGTAGGAAGAACTTGATAATGGTTGCGAAACCGAAAGGCCTCGTTCGAGGAAAAGGTGTATATAGCAGGGAAGCAACAAAATTTGACAAAGTTGTTATGAAGACTGCTAACATAGAGAAAATAACTGATAACATTAAGAAGGTTTGAAAGAAAGATCTTAAGACTTTTTTGTGGCCCGGTTAAAGAAGATGACGGATGGAGAATAAGAAATAACCAGGAGGCAGACGAGTTATTGAATAATAAGGTCAATGGCTCAACGAATACAATGGCTAGGTCACCTAAAGCGGATAGATGATCAGCGTATGCCAAAGAAAATCTTGAGGGCACAGGTCTATAAAAGCAGAAAGAGGAGCCAAGGTATGATACGATGGTTAGATAATATGCCAGTAGATCTAAGAAGAATGGTTGTGAGGGGTTAAACTTGGATGGCAATGGACAGGAGACTTTGGAGAAGATTAGTGTTAGAAGCCGATGGGCTGTTGTGCTGAAGAAGAAGAAGATAAAATTACTTCTGAATCTGTCATGCAGGTGTGTCATTACATCTGTAAGTTCTCACCATTCATTGTTAACTCATTTACACATAAATAATTTTTACACTCGTCGAGGAGTAATGTTAAAGGAAATAAAAACAAAACAATTATATAATTACGGCGATTATTAAATAATTGAATGATTATAATTCTAGAGAAGTTGTTTGTTTCTTACGCGAAGTATTGAGATTTTTTGTTATTGGTGTCTTTTCAAAGTAGATTGAACTGTTGACAATATCTGCCGAATGTTTATGTTATTGTCATGGCTCCGAGCACGTTGTCGAGTTGTGCGTACCCACTCACCTGTAAACATATTTGTAAGTATGTACGGAAGTATAAGTAAGTTATATAGCCGTAGAAATCGGTAGAAAACATGCAGCGCTTTTACACCCCGCCCGCTTCGACATTGGCCTATGTGTACGAAATATCAGACACTTTAAAGATTTTAATTCTAAATTTCCTTTCTAAATAGTAATAAAGTACCAAACTTAAAAAATAAATCGAGAAAATATTATGTACGGATCGAAAAACCGTGTGAAGAACAATCGGCATATGTGAATAAGATTCAAATAGCGATGAACACTGTAGCGCAGACCCCGGCACAGTGTGGTTTCGTTTGCTGCTCACAATAGCAACGGTTGTGCTGTGAGATCGTGGGATCGTGTCTGGCATGCCTCGACTAGAAAAGTAACAATAGCGCTACACATACAAAACTCCCTCTAGTGGCTGCTAGATCGCTGATTTTTCACTGGCGGTTATGAAACCTGAGTTTTACCACAGCTGAAGGGAGTGCGGGTAAGAGGTCGCAGGCCCAATGCTTGAAGGGAGAAGAAGAAGAAGAAGAAGAAGAAGAAGAAGAAGAATCTGTTTAATACAGCAATTTATAACTCGTTCTGGAATAAATTACTGCCCGATTTGGATACATTGCTGGCTGAATAAACTTTCGAAGGTTACTTCTTTTCTACTCGCTAAGAGGACATAATCTCAAAAACTCGGATAATGATTTGAACCGTCCAGACAACTAGTCAACACGAATCGATTTCGTACTTACAAGACAGCTGCACAGTTGCAGTTGCTTACCACAATTAAAATTGTTCGTTCTGAGACAACTGGTCAGCCTATTTATTTAATTCGCCATATGTTATTTCAATTCTGTCATTCAATTTGGTATTTTTTATTATCATTGGAAACGTCGTGATTAATGTGAGGGGAGGGGGGTATTTTGAACGCGCCCGACTGGAATAAATTTTGTGTAGGACAGACCAAGAAAAAAATATTTGTTAGTTGACCTCAATACAGAAATGCTTACCTAAGGCCGCTCGTATCCACATAAATCTAATTTAGTCGTAGGCCTACATGCACTAAATAACAAACATCAATCTCCAGACATTCAGAAACTTGGGATTTAAACACACACAGACACACTCACATATATAAAATGTTTTTGGATTTCGTTGTCCATGACGTGTCCGTTACTTAACTAAATATCACTATAATATTGACGACTCGGAACACAAAGTTTTTTATAAGTAAAAACTTATATAAAAACTTATGTTTTTACTTATAAAAAACTTTGTGTTCCGAGTCGTCAATATTATAGTGATATTTAAAATGTTTTATTGAAAAGTAGTAAAATTTTCTTGAACAAACTTTCTTGTAGTTCAGTAAGTAGACTCCATTTACTCATATTATTCAGAAGTAAACGTGTGTGTGTGTTTGTGTGAATGCTGCGCTAAACTTTTTTTTATCAGTACTTGATTAAATAAATGTCGCTGAAGTTTTCTGAGGGTTTCTGTAACACATTAGAATATAGCAAAGTATATCGCCCGTACTGTAATGTGGGTCATGGACTCGCGACAAGTCTTTTGAAAGCTGAATAAATTTTATATACAGTATATACGCCAGCCAACCACAAAGAGGAATAATGCTCGCTTGATTTATCTTTGTTTTGAAAAATGTTTATAGAGTAAACTTGATCTGCAAATGGCGGAGTCAGCAAGCAAATGTTGTTTGATTGAAAACAAAAATAAAGAGACTAGTCTATTTTAGTTTTATATTTACTGATATATTCTAGTATTATACTGCGATCTGCGATTTTATGAACTGCACTTAAGCTTGAGTATAACTGTAATTTTAAGTGCACATTGTTGATTGTTCTTTCTTATGATATTGTTATTGTTATTTGATTCAGTATTCCTAATCCTGTGTGTGTGTGTGCGTGTGTGTGGATTCTACATTATAATTACAATATCTATTATTATTTAAGTATCTAAGGGAAATAATTTAAGAGAATGGTTTAGAAAAATCTGCTATAGAAGAAAGGATTCATAAAATGGTAAGAGAATACAGTATAACCAAAGATATTTAAAATAAAAAGTGCATATCTAAAAATGCGAAAATAAAGCATTACAGTACAGCAGTGAGGCCAGAATGCCTATATAGAAGTGAATGTCTAGCATTGAATTATAATTTAGAGAAAATATTAGGCCCACGAAAAACGTCAGAAGGTTGGAAATTAAGAAGTAATGATGAAATATATCAAAGTATAGAAAATGTAACAGAAACAGTGAGAAAAAGACTAGTATTTTTTGAACATTTGTATAGAATGGACGACAATAGGTTAACAAAACAGATCTTCAAATATCTGTGGGGAAAGAAGTTAACATCAGGTTGGATTGAAGGGAGTTAAAAGGATTTAGAAAAAAATCATATAAACGCAGAAGAAGCAATTGAAAGAGACGTTTTTCGGGCAAAAGTGTTAAATATCGGTATGGAGAACCATACATGACTTCCATATTCTAAGATTTATATTTAAAATCATTTTCGAAATGAAATATTACCATAGAAACTACTTCTTTCTACTTACTGCTTCAGCCTTAACCACAGTACTGTGGTCACTAACGTATACCACCTCACGTTATCGCACTCGATTTTCACTGATGATGGAAGCCGATGGCATTGCCGAAATGTCTGGTTTTGTAGAAAACATTGGACTACGGCCAAATATCCCGGGAAGGAATTTTAACAAAAACTACTTCTTTGTTGCCGATAACGTTGTACACATATATATCAGTGGCGAAGTTACATGGAGGCAATTGAGGCAATGCCTACCCTAACAAATTCTGTAGAATAAAAATTATAAATACGTATGAACTACATAACGTAAAGATTATACATTGTTACTGTGACTGTCAAATTTATTAAACCGAAACGTGCTTTATTGAGCGACCGCTAGATGGTGACAGGTGAGATTCGGCATAGTTCGTTTAAAGCGAATGAGGCAACCTGAACTTGCCTCAGCGTTTTTTGTATACATCGTATGTAAGCAATGTAGTGGTGTGATAGGGAAGTGTAGGGAGGGGGGATTGTCCGGCGCTGTACACATAGAGCGTTGAGGCATGCCTCACTTCTGTGGTCCAAACAGTTAAGTTAAAGCGCCTGTGTTGTTTCTAAGTGTTTATTTTATGCGGTTATTAAAAGTGTCACTGTTATTCCGCTGAACTAACAGATGATCAAGATTGTTATTTGAATTATTTGTAACATTAAACATATATATAGAAACTAACCAAGTTTAAAAATTTGAAGTTCAATCAGTTGTATTATTGTGTATGACTAATACAAGGATTGTTCAATAGACACACGTATAGAGCTGTAAAGCATTTTTTATTCAACGATTTTAAAAGAAGTCTCCAATAACATTAAGACATGAGTTCCACTGTTGCGCTAACCTGTAGATTCCCTGCTAGTAAAATTCTTACGGCTGTTTGTGGAACCATTCGGTTACAGCAAACTCTACCTCAGCGTCCGATTTGACCCACCGTCCTTTTAGTGATTCCTTAAAAAAATTTAAGATAAGATTTTTGCCTACCCATTCATTAACTACTAGCTTCGCCAGTAAGCAAATTGATGTCCATTTTTTCGGCTTGCACGCGTTATGTTGGTGTGGGTTTCGGCACTTTCCATTTAAAAAGCGTGCAAACGTAAGAAAATAAACATGAGTGAGGCCAGAAATAACGTGAATTGTGTGTTTGTGTCTTACCTGCCTTTTTATTGCTGTATTAAATGAAAAATATTATATTACATTAAAATTAAAAAATTTTAATTTTATTGCCTGGCAACAAAATTATTTTATTTTTAACAATTACCATTGTTTCAAAAAGTTTAAATAAATTTGCAAGTACTTTACTCTTGTTAAAACGTAAAAGGATGCAGGTAAACTACCCCTTCCCCTTAACCGATCTTCACCAAAATCGAGAGTCCTTGAGACCTCTACAATTCAGGGATGTATGCAAAAAATTATTTGATTCTGTTTGAATTTGCGGCTGTTATCGTTTGCCATAGAAAATACGCTTGATAAAAAACCGGTGCAGGTAAACTACCCCTTCCCCTTAACCGATCTTCACCAAAAACAATAGATCTTGAGTACTCTACAAATCAGGGCTGTATGCAAAACATTATTTGATTCTCTTTGAATTTACGGCAGTTATCTTTCGTCATAGAAAATACCCTTGTTAAAACATAAAACGTGGCAAGTAAACTACCCCTTTTCCTTAACCGATCTTCACCAACACCAATAGGTATTGAGAACTCTACAATACAGGGCTGTATGCAAAACATCATTTGATTCTGTTTGAATTTGCGGCTGTTATCGTTTGCCAAAAAAAAAAAAATTTCCCTTGATAAAAAAAACCGTTGCAGGTAAACTACCCCTTCCCCTCAACCGATCTTCACCAAAAACAATAGGTCGCGAGTACTCTACAAATCAGGGCTGTATGCAAAAAATTATTTGATTCTGTTTGAATTTGCGGCAGTTGTCGTTTGCCATAGAAAATACGCATGATAAAAAACGTTGCTGGTAAACTACCCCTTCCCCTCAACCGATCTTCACCAAAAACAATAGGTCTTGAGTACTCTACAAATCAGGGCTGTATGCAGAAAATTATTTGATTCTGTTTGAATTTGCGGCTGTTATCGTTTGCCATAGAAAATACCCTTGTTAAAAAAACGTTGTAGGTAAACTACCCCTTTCCCTTAACCGATCTTCACCAAAAACAAAAGGTCTTGAGAACTCTACAATTTAGGGCTGTATGCAAATAATCTTTTCATTCTGTTTGAATTTGCGGCTGTTATCGTTTGCCATAGGAAATACCCTTGTTAAAACATAAAACGTTACAGGTAAACTACCCCTTTCCCTTAACCGATCTTCACCAAAAACAATAGGTCTTGAGAACTCTACAATTCAGGGCTGTATGCGAAACATTATTTGATTCTGTTTGAATTTGCGGCTGTTATCGTTTGCCAAACAAACAAAATTACCCTTGCTAAAAAAAAACCGTTGCAGGTAAACTACCCCTTTCCCTCAACCGATCTTCACCAAAAACAATAGGTCGCGAGAACTCTGCAAAACCGGGCTGTATGCAAAAAATTATTTGATTCTGTTTGAATTTGCGGCAGTTATCGTTTGCCATAAAAAAAAAATCTACAGACAGACAGACACACAGACACACAGACACACAGACAGACACACAGACACTTTTCGGAAAACGACTTTTTTTCATGTTTTGAGTGTAGTAGAATCAGAATCTGCAATAATCTCGAACACGATTTTTTTTGCCATCACCATACTTCCATTCCTTAAGGAATATGGAAGTAAAAATGGAATGAGTCCAGGGTAGGAGAGAGAAAAACGCAAAACTAATTAGAATTAATATTAGGCATTACCTGTATTAACTTCCGTCTTGTGACTTATCTGTTTTAATTTCTAAAACGACGCGTTTCGAGGATAAATCCTCATCTTCAGGTTTTAATATAACAAAAACATCAAATTCACCCGAACGGGGTCGTCAATTATTTAAAACACATAAAAACACCACACATAATTTTACATTAATATAGTCTCGGCACAGTCCGATGCGCATCGTCTCGTTGCCAACGATTAACTGTTGTACTTTATCCTGTATGACCGTTATCATTTCCCGTGGACACATCGATATCGATTGCTGTGTTGTACAGTAGATTAGATCGAAACGAAACTTTATCATTAAGTAGTTGGTCTGCTTGTGACTTAGAAGCCTTGTATATCTCATATTCCTCCACAGCGTTCATGAATGCACCTTTTTTGCAATTATGAAGCAGTTTAAAGTTTGTGTGGAAGTCTGAGTACTTATGATTATATAGCACTAAATGTTGAGCGTAATAGATCTTGTTTTCGAGATATCCCTTTTGGGTAGGTGTTCCTTAAAACGTTCGGCTGATTGTCTGATTGTCTGATTTACGAAGTTCGCGGCTATTAACATTCTTTCTAGATGTTATTTCCAGCAATTTCTATAACTCTGAATGATTTCAGTTAGGAAAACTACATCAACTTCTCGTCTAATATACTCGTTTCTTAAATAATCGAATCGCGTATATCCCTTTACCGATCTCAAATAGTTTATTTCTGCAAACTGTAAAGTCCTTCTTCCTTATAGTCCAGGTCTCGCATTCATACAGCAGTGTTGGTACTGCCATTGTCTCATAGAATTTGGTACATGTCTCTTTTCTAGCTTTCATTTTCAATGTCTCAGTATTCCACATATACAGTAGTTTAGAACCACTTTTTCCCTTTCTTCTTGTTATTGTTGTTGTTTCTTCGAGGTGAGTTTCTTCTTCTTCTTCTTCTTCTTCTTCTTCTTCTTCTTCTTCTTCTTCTTCTTCTTCTTCTTCTTCTTCTTCTTCTTCTTCTTCTTCTTCTTCTTCTTCTTCTTCTTCTTCTTCTTCTTCTTCTTCTTCTTCTTCTCCACCTCCTCCTGCTCCTTCTCCTCCTCGTCGTTCTCCTCTCTTCAAGCACTAGGCCGCCTCCACGGTCGTGGTACAACTCACGTCCCCAGAAATCAATTATCTGTGGAGTCGTATGTGTGTGTGTGTGTGTGTGTGTGTTACGCGCGCGCCTTTGTTAATTATTCAGCCCATGCCTGCCAGACAAGACTGCTATATTATTCGTCCGTAGCGATAAGGATGAAGCAGTCATGACCTTGAATCGACTCAACGACCTCACGACAAACGTTGCGATCGTGAGTCGCAAACGGAAACACCACGCTATGGTTTTTAAAATTCGGTTAAATAGTTTGATGCTAACTAATAATTTTCACTTTAGATAAAATTTATTGTTGAAACCCCCCTTTTATTTTATAAGTTTTTTTTGTAAATTTTTTTTTGACCTTTTTTTTATTTTTAAGTTTTTTTGTAAAGGGGGAGAGACATAATATTTAGAACTAGGTGGTGAACCTAGAGGAAGCAAAAGTGTGCAAGGCCTAATTACAATTACAGACATGTCCCCCCAGGTGAATGACAGGACTTGCAAATGAAAAAGTCTATTAACCAACAAGCGTATACTTTATTAAGCATGCAACTCTTACATGAGATGACAAGTTATAGATTGAACAAAGAGCAAAATTAACTGCAGGATTATATATATCAATTAATATTCTTAATGGCATAAAATGTGAGTGAATTGAATATTAACATAAATTGCATAAATCCTGCCACATTATGTTCAAGTGAATGGTTGCAATAATATTATTCACAAAATAGAAAATCACTAATCCATAAGTGTTGTACAGAAAGGACTTAAAATAGGCTAGCCTTTTAGTAACTTAGTAAGCACATTTAGGATCTTTTAATTTATAACATATTCCCCCAACAAAATATATAAAGATTACACACACAAGCACATACACAACATAAATGACACAACATCCCTCATTTCTGTACCAAACCCCTCATGAAACCCTTTTCAACTAGAATAAATGAATGGAGAACCATATATATATGTATAAATATAATTAACAAGGTAATCAGATAAATAACAGCTACGAAGCATTAATATGCCATGGTAATTAGCACCAAAAAATGTAAGTGCCCCGAACCAAACCAGAGACTCAAAATAATAATAATCAACCCTCACTTTAATCATA
Source organism: Magicicada septendecula (assembly GCA_034769895.1). Lineage (NCBI taxonomy): Eukaryota > Metazoa > Arthropoda > Insecta > Hemiptera > Cicadidae > Magicicada > Magicicada septendecula. Next base: position 911,834,277 of record CM068368.1, read on the forward strand.
ATAAGCAATAAGCATATGTGACCATGAACATAGTTTCACAATTTAAAAACATCAGACAGCCCCCTTTGCGTGACTAGAATTCTGCCATGACCGCATGACATGAAAGCACAAAATAACTAACTCTCTAATAGCTTTAATTGGATAAAAGGTAGAACTTAGAGCAGACTGCTGATATGCGTGTGTGTGTAATTTTTTTACACATTATAAGCAGATATAATAGATTTCATTAGGTTTAATTGTGTAATGTTCACACATGCAGTCACAGAACTGAACATGAGAGTTTGTGCAAAAGTTTAACGGTTAAAACTCCATGAGTGAGCTTCTGGGAGCTTCCGTGCATTCACAATGTCGTTGAGATAGAATTGAATAATTAGAATGGTCCCACCTGGATCTTCCGGTGCACTTAAGCAATACTGTGGCCGATCCGTAGTGTCTCGGTTGTACTAAGAAGTCCTGGGGCAGCGTAGCGTCATAAGTGTGTCTGAACGGTAGATCTCGACTGACGGCATATCATGGCTAAAGGATCGTCTCTGCCAGAAGGGTGGACAGTTGGTCGTCACACCCGACACCCATCTCGCCCTTGTTCGAGCACCTGGAGCAGAACTTTATTCAGCCAACCATAGAGAAAGTCGACGAAGTCCTGAACTGATGAGTGCCGTCAGCCGAGAGCAGAAGATCTGGTTGAGGGTTCAAATAGAAATGAGACAGATTCAAAGCGTCTATCTAACCACGAAACATCTCGAATACAGGAATGTACAAAAACAGCTGGACGCGCCAACTGAATTTCGTCGCTGCACGACAACAGTGAGCATAGCACAACGGCGACGAGATGCCGTGGCCGCGCGTGACGTCAAAGCCGCTCGTTTTAAAAACACATCGCCTACAATGCCGAACCCAGTACGGCACACTGTTGTTATTGCTAATGTACTGTAACATTGTTTTTACGAATGTATTAATTTTTAGATTTGGTGATATAGTACTGGATATTATTAAATGTAGGTATTATAATACAACTGTATTAATACACGATTGGTGAGTATCACTTTCTCTGAAGTTGAATAATTTATTCCGTCGTTGTAAGATCGCGATCCATGTGATTGTCATAACTATACTATTGAACCCAATCAACGCGGAAACCACAGTTAACAGCTTATTCGCAATACCGTTCTTAGAACTAGAAACAGTGTTGATAAAACGTGTAATAAATTAAACAAACGATTAAATATCAATTAATTAAGCGGGTGCGTGATACTTACGTGGCCAGATAAAGGATGGCGCAGTCGCAGTGCCAAGGGTTCTTGGCCAGTTTCAGCGATATCAGCTCAGGCACATAGTTGAGACAATCTGTAGGAAGGTACTGGAACTTGTTACTGTCCAGCTGCCTGCAACAATTCAGTCAGTTACAACTCTGGCAATATTACATTAATGTAAATATAATGTACATTAATAACGTGGAACTGATCCCATACGGGCAAATAGATGGTACTGTTCTGTAACAGAATACCTGGGCTGCAGTTTGTCTTACAGTATAATGCAAGGAACGATGTGGTGAATAAGTTGCATAAGTTTAACCTTATGTGCGGGACTATTAGGCGAACGCTTAAGTCAGCAAGCGAAGGAACACGCCTGAAGTTCTACAAGGTGATGGCTCTTCCCACACTTCTTTGTGGGTCTGAGAATTCGATTTTAACGAAAGGCCAGGCCAGTCGCATTCAAGCGGATGAAATGAGATTTCTCAGGCACGTGGCAGGGTATACTCTCCATGATCATAGAAGAAACATAGATATACGGCAGGAACTGAATGTTAGGAGTATACTCGACAGGATCACCCAGTATCGGCTGAATTGGTGGGAACATATATGCCGAATGGATGACTGCCGCATAAAACTGTACAGATAGCCGCATATGCAGATAACATTAACATCATGTCAAGACGGATCACGGCAGCTAAAGAAATATTTATAGAGCTTAAAAACAAAGCCAAGGAAGTTGGGCTAGCCATAAATACAGATAAAACAAAAATGCTTATCCAAACAAGAAGGGACCAGGTTCATAACAACATCGAGATAGAGGAGGACACAATTGAAGTGGTGGACAATTTCACGTATCTCGGAGTGAATCTAGCAAAGACTGGATCAGAGGAGCCGGAGATCCAAAGACGGACCACCATGGCTAACAAGGCGTACTTCGCATTGCTGCCATCATTTAGGTCTGGGGATGTGCACAGGGAAACAAAAATGAAAATATATAGGACTGTCATCAGACCGGTGTTATTCTACGGGTGTGAGGTATGGACAATCACACAGAAAACAGTCGACATAGTAGACACCTTTGAAAGGAAAATCCTCAGACGCATTATAGGTCCAATACAAGAAAATGGCTCATGGAGACTGAGATACAACAACGAACTGTATCAATTATATAAAGAGATACCAGTCTCAAAATTTATAAGAATTCAAAGATTGCGTCCGGACATGTTATGAGAATGGAGGATGGCAGGAACCCTAAGAGGGCTTTGCTGGGTACATGGGAGGGAAAAAGACCTAGAGGTAGAGCGAGGAAGAGGTGGGAAGATGGCGTTGCAGAGGACGCGAGAGACATGGGGATAAGAAACTGGAGGAGGGTTGCAGTGGATAGAGTGGATTGGAGACGGAGATTGGTGGAGGCCAGGGCCCGATTTGGGCTGTAGCGCCACAGGGGGGAGAGAGAGGGATGACTGCCGCATCCCCAAACAACTATGGAACTATAAGCCGAGGGGCGGAGAGGTGTGGGACGTCCGAGGAAGCGCTGGAGTGACCAGCTCTAATCTTTGCCTATTTGAGACCGGAACAAACCATCCTTGGTTTAATCCTTGAAGATGATTATGATAATATAAACATATTAAAGGAAATACTTGGATAGCATTGAAGTTTAATGTAGGGGAAATCTTATCGGGAGGAAGAAGATAACAGAGGAAAAGATGGTGTAAGGAAACTGACTAAACTCCTGGCTATTGGGCTGTGGTCCACTCCTGTTGTCGCTAACAGATGTTTCGGCCTTTCGCCTGCTGTTATTGCTCTATCTTCAGTGAACAATAACGATTCGCCAGCTGACACAGTCTTCGCCAGTTAACCACAGTTCTGTGTGTTAAAAGAATGTTCGTGCCAACCAAGTTACACCGTGACAACTCTGCACGTTTATACAAACGGTCCTACTTAAGCAGAATAAACGACGAAAGAAAATCGGTTAGCGATATTAGAAAAAGAAAAAAATCAGAGAGGAAGCAGATATGATACGCTAAAGGAGTTGATGAAAAGGCAAATTACAGAGACCTTAAAGTCGCAGCGCCGGGATGAACAGCATGGAGAAAACAGTTCAGCTAAACGCTTGAAGGGGTGAGAGGGGGGTACGACAGAGTCGTGACTGATGATGGAGGCGGTGATGTTTTGTAAACCCTTAACACCGGAATGCTGTTAGATTTGTGCTGTAATGTAATTTGTTTTAATCGATACTGATAACCATTGCTGAATTACACTCTTTGATTTCATTTTTCTTTCCTGCCTGCATATATTTGACTACAGGGGTTAGTGTTAAAATCTACCCAAGTCCACTCACGTGAATTTAGGCCTTTATTACACTACGCAACTGCAAAAAACTTGTGGGAAATTTGTTTAAATGTAGCGTATTACACTTACTGCAATTGGTTGCACGGTCTGCGATCGATTGCGAGACAATTGCAAGCCTTGGTACAGTTTTAAATCTCTGTTCTTCAGAATCAGTAAAGTTATTGGTCCAAAGTTATATACAAAACCATCCACAAACTTCAAGAAACACGGTGGCCAAAGAATGTTTTAATCCGATCAGTAGTTTCTGAGGTTAGCCCGGATAACGATACAGACAAATTTTACCTCTTTATAGTAGTAGTAGCCTATAGACGTCATGCATAAGCTGCAACTGATTGCACAGCAGTTGCAGCCTGTTTTTACTACCGTGCAACTGGTTTCATGTAGGCTTGAAATAAGTTGCGTAGTGTAATAGAGTCATTACGGAACACTGAAATTGAAGGATCTCAAGCGCAATGGTGAATCATAAAACTGATTTGCAAGGTTAATTTTTATTATGAATAGGGGTTTTATTGATTACATACATGGCTGTTAAAAAGTAAAAACAGAAATCATAAAAAGTCTTTGAAACATCTTGACTCATCATCTAAGGGTTACTACACGGGCGGAGCCAATGTTGTTAAAATTGTCTGATTCCATGGTCTGAAGTTTGGTCGTGGCCCATTGCTATACACATTAGCAGACATTTCGGCCGTCATCAGTGCAAATTGACCTTCGTCTAACGTAGATATCACACGTTAGTGACCACAGTACTGTGCTAATGGCTTTCAATGTTAACGGAAGCTCAACAGCCGCCAATGCTACGTTCGCTAATGTGTACAACAATGGACCACGCGGCCAAACAGACCACGGAATTCGAAAATCTTAACTATCTTGACTCATCATTACAACTTGGACTTCGGTTGTCATACCACCACCCCGTCGATATGTTCGACTTAAACATAAGCGCCTCTCACTAATTTTAAAATAAATGTTTAACAAATTGTGGGCCTTATTTTCGAATAAACGCTATATTTTTAAACGGTATTGTTAAAATTGTAGTACTTTGAATACATTTTGCAAAATCGACTGCACTAGTAACTAAAAGTGGTGGTTCAAAACATGACTCTTTGGAACGTTCTCAAATTAGGCTACAGATTTAATAATAATTATTATAACTAAATTGCAAGAAACGATCTTTTAAGAAAATTTTAAAACTACGGGTATAATCTATCTAAAACTATCCGAACTGCTTCCGTCGTAATTTTTTTCCATCGCTTGACCTTTCGATCCTGGAATCTAAGATCGTCTTCAGAAGCTGCGACTGCCGGTTGAAAGCCCCTGTTGAAAGACCTAACAACTTACGTAATAAACGTCAAGCGATGGAAAAATTACTATGGAAGCAGTCGGGATAGAGCGGATTTACCAGTAAGAAATCACCCATCGCTTGGAGGTTTTAAATAATTTGAAACTAGTTTTGTTTAAACACGGTAGCACAGAACAAGTAAGACACTTCAACTATCTTGGACGTGACATTACTTATGATCAAGATTGTGATATAGAAATGAAGTGACGAATTTCACAAGAATGTGTGCAACGATTTGGAGAACGTTGGGAAATAAATGTAGGAAAGGAACCCAAAATAAAATTTTATAAAACAATGGCAATACCTACACTACTGTATAGTCCTGAAACTTGGGTCATAAAGAAAAAAGATGAACACAAGATACAAACAGCAGAAATGAAATTTCTGAGATCAGTTGAAAGGTGTAATAGACGAGATCATATAAGAAATGAAGAGATAAGAAGTGATTTAGATATTTTTGCAGTTAATGAAAGGATTAATGAGTACAGAAGAAAATGGATTCAACACATAGATAGAATGGAAGAAAGTAGAATACCGAATACGGCGAAAGATTACAATTCTGCAGGCAGAAGAAAAGTTGATAGACCTAAGAAAAGGTGGACTGTGGAATAGGAACAGGCCGCCGCTAAAGAGTAAAACCGTTACGAAGATGTTGATGTTGATGATGTTGCTTAAACACTTACAGTTTCTTCAAGGTGACGAGAGGTTCAAATATCGTGTCGCCAATGTTCTTCAGAACGTTGTTGTTTAGCATCAGCATGGTCAGGTTTGTCAGGCCGATGAAAGCTCCCGACTCTAGAACCTGCAGGTTGTTGGAGAACAAAAACAGTTTCTCCAGCAGTCCCGACTGGCGGAACGTTCCTTCCGGTATGTGTTCCAGATAATTCTGACCGAGGTACAGTTCTTTCAACGAGGCGAGTCTCAGGAATTCCTGTCCGCTCAACTGGAAACAAACACACCTTTCCACTCTGACTTATTCATTCATATTATTTAATATTTATTACTATTTTACAATCAAGATATACTGTTTCTTTGCTGGGAACATGTTTCGGGAATTAGCAGTGGCGGATCATCTATAACGCTTGGGTATGCTGCAGCAGCGGGCCACAGCTGTCAGAGAGGGCACCATTCAGCTGAATTGACTAAGCGAAGCAAAGCTTATGATCACATTATGCAATTGTTTGGTTTTCTTACTCAGTTATTAACTACGGAGAGTGTCGAGTTGGAAAATCAACCGAAAGCTCTAAGTTATCTCGAACGATTTGAAAGAATTGAAGCACTTTGTGCGACGAGTAAAATTCCAAGAAAGAAGTTTTTTTTCAAATCGTTCGAATGAAGATGATATATTTCATAATCCTAGTGTTTTTCGCTCAAAGTATTAAACTGGCTTATTGATTGTAAAATAATTAATGTATTTCCGAATACATACACTGCTTATCGTCTGCTTTTGACGATTCCAATAGCTAACTGTGAAACTGAAAAATCATTGTCTGTATTAAAACGCATTACAGATATGTTGAGTTCAACTATGAGAAATGAGAGATTATCTTCGTTAGCAAGGTTGAATATTGAAAGCGAGATACATGAATCCCTCGATTTAGAAGAAATTGTACAAGACTTGGTTATAGCAAAATCAAGAAAAAATGGATCGATTAGTATTTTCTAAGCTTAAATACAGTTCTACTGTGCTCATTGTAATCACTGTTTAGCTAAATATTTGTTGAAATTTGAGACTTTAATACAATAATTGTTAACTTTCAAAATTCTGTGTGCCATTTATCAGTGTTAATAATGGACAAAAGGTTGAATTTTGAATCGGGGGGGGGGGGCATCAGTCTGAACGCAGCATAGGGCACCACGCGCTTCTAATCCGCCCCTGGGAATTATATATTTTCCCATCCTCAGCCATCTTAGTTTTTAATCTTGCAGAATATTTGTGTCCAGATTGATTGTTGCTATGGCTTCCTGTTGGCGTTTGGCATTATTGTGTGTGATTGTGGTATATATATTTGTTGCGTTATTGTGCCTTTGTGTGGTATGTGTTTGATTAGTGTCATGTTGGTTATGTCTGGGAATTCGTGTCCTGTATTTATTGTGCACAAATTGGATTTATTTATCTCTGGATTAATATTGGATTAATATTCATATTTCATTCATACTAATAAGTGATCTTGTGTTAACGTATTAACTGTAAGTTTTGTAACGTTGTTGCCACGTTACAAATCCAGGGAACCCATCCTAATTGACACCAGCCAATTATATGGGCTGCCTACGTTGTAACGAACTGAAATTAAACTCAACACAATTAACAAAATTAATTAAGCTAATTATTAGGAAACAAGGGAAGGTATTTCACTGACTTATGCACTCACTTCAATGTGTAATAAGATGACTTCTCTTTATTAACAAATGATATGAAAAGATCCCATAACACAATTAATTACATTAAAATATTCAAAGGGTTTTCTGAAAAACTAGGGATCATAATGATCATGTACTTTTTACCTCGGATCCGAGTTTACTTTAAATATTGCAAAGACGTCTGAGTATTACTATGTTCATCTAGGTGCTTGCAAGACGTCTTTTACTATTTGAAGAATGGTATTATTTACTAAAGAGATTATAATTTTTAATTTATTAATATTAAGATTAATAATTTATTAACGTTACAACGTATGGTATTCAATATTACAGTATACTTTTAGTTGGTCTCATTTATAGTTTATAGAAAATTATTGTCTTTGAAAAGTCTCTTTCATCTGTAAGTTATGTCTCAAATATAATTAACTCTCGATAGGCAAGCTATCGAGTCACCTTTACAATAAGTCGTGCTGTCCTCATCCTGGGGTGTCACTATTGGGAATTCTGGAAGTCGGCGTCTTCATCTGGGTCGTGTCGTGGGCGAGTACTTGATAGCTGGTTCACTGAGGAGATTGAAGTTATTCTGGTTAAAGTTGGGGTAGATCCACGTAGGTCCTAGTCAGCGTCGTATGGCTCGTATACGTCCACATGTGAAGTTTATGCAGGTCACATCTTCATATGTAAAGTTGTACTGCAATTTACCTCTTGAGGGGAGACGTCATCTTGCTTACGTGTTGTTAATTAGTATTTTTCTTGTTTAACTTATTACATTTCTTAAGAAAAGTTTCTACATTTTATATATTAAAACTTGCTCCCCACGTTTAGTAGTGGTAGCTAACAGTTAAGCTTAAGACTAATCAATGCATTTTTGAAGAGCTCTCGCTCGTAGGTGTGCACTGTCTGACGGCTGCATTGTCACTCTTTTCTCGATTCGACTGGCACATTACAACGAAGCGGAGCGAGTACTCCGCGATAATATAGTCCCTATTTTTATTTAAATTGACATTATTATTACAAGAAACAATACATTAATTATACATATATAATTTACGTGAATTATTTTAACTACTACTCGTGCCTTCATATTACTAATTACAAACATTATGATTTTTATACTTTCCTAAGTTGCTAAACACGTTGAGTCCGGAATTAAACAGGTCAACGCATGATGACTTGCAAAAGGGTTAACTGTGATATTAATAGCTTTTTACAATTCGATTTTTTTTTTGTTTAGTTAGATTTCCATTTACATCTCATACTTATTCTGAGTTAGTACAGGGGCTTTAGGTTTAATAGTGCGATTTAAAAATACTTAATTGCTTACAAATTAATTTTTTTTTATTAAATATTTTATTATCAATTAAATCGTCACAGTTTTGCTTCGATTTAGGCAGCGGGATTTGGGGAGGGGGTTAAAATCTCCTGACATTTCCCAACGGGTCAACTGAAGAGTCTTTCATGAGTCTTGTTCGGCTAATATCTGCCACACGTGTTCTCTGTCCCGTCGCAGCGACTCTGAAGAACATTCCCGGTGGCTGGAATCGAAACGTTAGCTGACTAATGTCACACTATATTGGCAACCGACCACGGCCTAAAAGTCCGGATTTACATCAGCTTAATCGGATTTGTGTTAAAATTCCCTTTAGTATGACACCCGGCTAAATTTTTTACAATTATTCAAATTTTCATTCCATTTTTGGTCCGTTGTGATAAAAAAATTTTAAATTCCAAAACTCTACACTATATTCAGATTTTGATTGAAATTCTTTTTCATTTGATATTCCACACGGAATTTGCAATTTACTAAACGTTTGCCCCAACGTTTTGGACCCTGGCGTCTCAAAATTTTGAAATATTTAAAACTTAACGTTATATTCAGATTTTAGTTAAAATAGCCTATAATTTTATACGGTACATGAATTTTTGGGATTTTATCAAAATTTTAACTCACTTTTTAGCCCTGGTGGTCTAAAATTTTGAAGTTTTCAAAAATGAAGGTAAATTCATATTTTGGTTAAAATTCCTTTTAATTTGATACCTTCCCCCCCCACATAGGCTTTTTCGATTTTTCCAAATCTTGCACCCTCCAAGTTTTTCCTCCGGCCCTATATTATTTTTCGGGGGGGTGAGGTAAATCTCAAAAACGTTAGGATTATGTAAGTTAAAAGTATGGACTCGCATGCCAAGTTATATGAAAATCGGTTGATGCGTTCAAAAGTTGTCGTAAGTCATAGGCATACCCCGAATAGTCAGATAGACAAACAGACAAATCTGTCGAGTACAAACAGATTACTTATAGAAATGTGTTTCGGGTTTTAAATTAATCTCAGTGGGCGTTAATACCTAGCTCTCGCTTCACTGAAGATGGCAGTCGTTAGTGCGACCGAAACGTCTGGCGTGTTAAGTGGAGTCGGTAGGCGCTTCGCTCGTTCAGTAAAGAATCTAGGATTAAATAAAAGTTTGTTAATTAAATCCAAAGGATTCATACTATATTACGGACAACGCTCCTTTCGACAACAAAGTTGAGGCACTAAACGTAACTCCATAATGTACGTATGACTGGTTTCTTTTTTCTTCCATGTTTCGTAAGGAAATGTAAGAATGGTGATCGCGTAAAAAATCGTGTTCGACATAGGAGCTGATTCTGACTGTACTACCCTCAAAACATGAAGAAAAGTCATTTTCCGAAAAGTGTCTGTGTGTAGAATTTTTTCTATGGCGAACGATAACTGCCGCAAATTCAAACAGAATCAAATAGGTAATTTTTTGCATATAAACCTGAGTTGTAGAGGACTCAGAGTTTATTGATTTTGGTGAAGATTGGTTAAGGGGAAGGGTTAAAACCTGCAACGTTTTATGTTTTAACAAGAGTAAAGTACTTAATTTTGAGAAATAAAGTATCCTGAAAAGAAGGTCATAATAATCCACTGTAGAAAGGTAGATGAAATATCTATAAATTAAAAGGGTAGCTGAAGAGAGAGGGGTAATTTTCTATAAATGAAAATGATAGTTGAAGAAGGAGGATGTAATTTTTTGTATGTGTACTGCGTTATCCGCAACAAATAAGTAGTTTCTATGGAAATATTTCATTTCAATTTGTCAAACTTGTCAAATTTTTCTATTTATATTTAAATGATTTTAAATATAAATCTTAGAACATGGAAGTTATGTGTGCTTCTCCATACCGATTTTTTCTGATGCAATGTATTGTACGAGAAATATGTAATATGTATATATGTAACCCTACCGTATGTAAGATAGAAATACCGTTGAAATCCAGTTAGCAGACAGTTCCAAGTACGTGAGGTGCTTCTGTGTGTCGAATAGTCCTGGCCGGATGAACGTCAGTCTGTTTCTTCTTAACGATAGAACATCCAGAAACTTGAGGTCGTTGAATACCCCTGAAATTGAATACATGTACTAGACTCGGACAACTGAATCTGCGAGCTTTCTTATTGGAACTTTAATTTCATTTATGATTTTATCACAAGTATGTTTCAACTAATGGTAAATGGTTCTGAAAAAAGGAAATTAAAAATTTTTTGTACCTGGAGGCAGTTGTTTGATCCTATTGTCTTGTAGTTTTAATCTCTTGAGGCTCAGCAGCCCCTTAAAAATTGCCGAAGGAAAGTCGGAGAGCACGTTGGAAGACAGGTCGAGCTCTTCCAGTCTGCCCAGTCCTTTGAACAGCGTTTCCGGCAGTTCTTCCAAAGCGTTTTCCGCAATGTGAAGCACGACAAGCCGAGGCGTCCCGCGAAACAGCGACTCGGGCAGCCGCCTCAGCGAATTCGACGATAAGTCTCTGAAACAGTTCGCACACGTACAAAGTACAAATTATTCATATTATTTTTACTGTTATTATTATTCTTTAAATTCGTAGTGACCGTCAATCAATCAATTTTTTCGGTGGAGGATTTGTGAGGATCGGTCAAAACATAACACAAATTTTAAATTATTTGTGTCGACGTTTCGACAATATTTCTTGTCATCATCAGGACAATTGTTGCAGAGCTGTTACGACGCCAAAATATTGTCGAAACTTCGACAAAAATAATTTAAAATTTGTGTTATACTTTTTGACCGATCCTCACAAACCCGCCACCGGAAAAAGTTATTATTATTGTTGTTGTTGTTTTTATTATTAAATTTACACCAGTTTGAGCTAAACAATGATTACAGTGAGCTTGAAATAAGCTCTTAAATATCATAATCTTGGGCAAACCGAATATGTGTCGGTACTTCTGAAACTTGAATAAACATGGGCACACAATTAATAGTTTCTTATCCATCGAGTAACATGATTAACATAACCAAATATTTTCTTCACTAAAGCGAGACAGCGTTAATACAAAGATGGCGTGAGAAGAAGTTGTTGGGGGGGGGGGGGGGAGTACACGCTGGCGGATGTTTCACGCGTTTATTTCACATTCCAAACTGAACGCGTGCTTTTATAAGTACTTAGAATAAATACGTTTCGTTTAAAAGAAGACATTTTTACATACAGTACTACAATAAACAAACTTGAACAAAATCCGAGGGTAATGTGAAAAGTTCCGGATCTGACACAGATATAGCGCTACTATGGTCATTGGTCGTGATGTACGATGATCAATAATTTCATTCTTTGTACGCTGAATTTAGATATTTCAAGTTAGTGAGTTCCTTAGTATTAGTTTGGTAGTTCATCACAGTAAATGCCTCAAGGATTGTTTTAACAGTGGCCAGTTTGGAAATTCGTGGCGTCATTTTTTGTTGCGGTGGTTAAAATCAAAGAATTGAAGTATGAATTGCTTCCTCCTCAACCATACTCGCCCGAGTTAACCCCGATCGACTTCTACCTCTTTCTGAACATCAAAAAATGTCTCGGTGGAAAAGATTTACAGACGACTACCAAGCCAGTGATGGTGTAAATGGCTACTTTGAGGACATCGACAAATCGGCTTGTCAGTCTGGTATAACCGCTTTAGAACTTCATGGGAAGAAGGAATAGAGCTAAATGTAGAGTAGATTGTCAAGTACATGCAAATAATTGAAAACAGTGTTGTTTTCTTACTCAGGCCCGGGAAATTTCACCCTACCCTCGTATTTTGTCTGTTTTTACTACAGACATATAAAGAATATTTATGCCTACGTAAATCTCTCTCTCTCTCTCTCTCTCTCTATATATATATATATATATATATATATATATATATATATATATATCATTTTCTATAAAACACCATACAAGGTGATGTAACTCATTCCTATAACCAATTTATTAAACGTAAAAAACAATTAATTAATTGTTTTGGAAACATATATTTTAACAAAAAATGCCTACACCTTAATATTTTTCCAAAATACACAAAAATAATAGTAAAAAACAACAATAACAATAAAGTAAGCAAATATATTACTCAAGCCCAATATAAATGGATTAAAGACGAAATATCAAATAATTACAGAAAAATCGACTACATTAATAAACAATTAATTAATTTACACCTTCTTTTAGCCAACACACTTGATTATCATACATGGAATAATAAATATATTAATATGCTTAAAATACTAAATAAACACAAAACAATTAAATTTAACACAATCAATAAAAAACTTAAAAATCTACTAATAAATAGTACACCTAAAGAAGATAACCAAAATTTACACACATTAAATAATAACCACACTTTTTACCCAAAATTCGTAAATTTATCTAATATTAAATTCACGGAAAACGAAATAGCTACCCTAGAATCATCAAACAAAACAAATCTTAAAAATGTAAACAAATATGTAATAGATAATATCATAGTCGAAACTGAAAACGCAATTAATAATATAGAACAAGAAAAACAAGATAAAATAAGAACAGAAGCCTCAATGGAAATAATAAAATATATCAAAAAATATAATAACCAAAATCATCATATTAAAAATAAAAATAAACAAAATAAAACCATTAATAACATAAAACAGAAACTAACGACTAATAACCTCACTTTAACCAAAGCTGATAAGAGTAATAGTACAATAATAATTTCTCAGAAAGATTTAGACGATAAAACAGAAGAATTTATAGTTAGTAATAATTGCATAACATTAAATAAAGATCCCACAAATAAATATCAAACACAAATAACAAATATATTAAAAAATAGTAACCAAATCATAAATCCTAAAGACTCCTTTAAATATAAAATGGATAATCCTTGTGCACCAAAATTAAATTCTTTAATAAAATTACACAAAATCAATAAACCTATCAGACCTTTAATAAACGCTAGGACCGCACCAAATTATAAAATATCAAAATTATTAACTCAAATCTTAAAACATAAAATTGAACTTCCAGCAAAACACAATATAATAAATAGTATCGAACTCACGGAACAACTAATAAACGTAGAAGTAAACAGAAATACAAAATTATATTCATTCGACATATCAAACATGTATACAAACATTCCCATTGAAGAAACTATAAATATTATAATAAATAATCTGAAAACAAATAACGAAAATAACACATACATTAAACAGTTAACTAATACTTTAAAAATAATTTTAAATCAAAATTATTTTCAATACAACAACAAATTGTACTATCAAACAGATGGCCTTGCTATGGGAGCCCCAACCTCCGCTATCATATCAGAAATCTTCCTACAAAAACTCGACGAACAAATAATAAATATAATAAAATTAAACGACCCATTAGGATGTTATTTTAGATACGTTGATGACACTCTGTACATTTCCCAAAACAATGGTATAAATATAAATAAAATATTCAACTCCATAAATAATTTACATTCTAAAATAAAATTCACGTTAGAAGAAGAATCTAATAATAAATTAAATTATTTAGACTTAACAATAAAGAAAAATGAAACAAATTTTGAATACGCAATATACAGGAAACCTTCTCAAACTGACTTAGTAATACCAAATACTTCTAATCATCCTCCCCAACACAAAATGGAAGTATTTAATTCCATGATTTACCGAATGCTTAGGATCCCATTAAATAACACAGAAAGAAACAAAGTAAGAAAAATTATCCAACACATAGCAGTTAAAAATGGATACAAAATAAAAACTATTAATAAATTAGAAAATAAAATTAAACATAAAATCACTAATAAAATTCCTAAAAACACTACATTTAAAAATTCATCTATTAATAATAATATAAAATATACAACCTTCACTTATTACGGAAATATAACTCAAAAACTAAATAAAATATTTAAAGATACTAATTTAAAAATATCTTATAACACAGATAATATAATTTTTAATAAAATAAAACCTAAAACTAAATCCAATACTCACAATAAAAATGTAATATATAAAATAGAATGTCCAGATTGCAATAAATTTTACGTGGGCCAGACGAAGAAAAAACTACGAGATAGATTCGTTCAACACCGCAATGCATATTTAAAACCAAATATTTATAAATCTAATTTAGCCACACATTGTCTAAATAATAACCACCAGTTTACAAACATTGAAAATATAAAATTAATTAAAAACATACAAAAAGGTCAAAAAATGAATATTTGGGAAAATCTTAACATTTACAAACACAATAACAATAATTTATTAATTAAAGAACAAACCCAAATAAAAACAAAACAAGACGATCTATTTAAAATTATAAATTTACTAAAAAATAAAAATAAAAATGAATAAAATATAAACAAAATTTCAAGTATAACCGAGAAAACGGCTGCTGAGGAAAGTAAACATTGGAATAATCGTTAACTAATCGACCTAAATCGATTATCAGTTATTTTATTTTACATTAAAATCGATACAAATTCGATTATTCGTTAATTTTATATTAATAGAATTATTTCGATTGTTATTAATTCACTTAGAAACCTCTGATGATACTGATATTTTTCAGTGAAACGTGCGTCAGGTGTTAAAAAGAATATACAATATTATCTACTTGCAGAAGAAACAAATTGAAAACATCACAAATTATATATATATATATATATATATATATATATATATATATAGGCCTATATATATAATGATATATATTGAAATAAAACTAAAATTATAGGTGTTAAGATGCGACGATGATGCCTCACGTTGCGAGCGTCAATCTGTAAAGACACCAATATGCACCGGTGCTAGCGGAAATGTCCGTCTTATTCAAACCCCACTGTTGTAATCAATTTAGTAACGAACTGCTTGTTAATTATGTGAGGACGTATGTAATAATGTATGATACCAGCTGGAGACGTCAAATTATAAAGAGATCTTGTCTATGAGTGTAATTAGTTATAAGAGACTCCGGTGTAACAAACGCCAAGTAGTACGTTGTAGGTGGCGATTCGTAACAATTAAAATGCTGTTACCTGATTTAATTAATATGTTATTAATTAAATATACCTTGCGGTTGTGACCAGTGAAACCCCCAGGATACAGATTATTAAGTCCACAAACTTAGAATTATATTCCTGAATTTATAATGGTATTATTCTGTAGACTTAATTTAATTCTCAGTGGTTGTTTAATATGAGCAATTTATATGGAGTATTTACTGAATGTAAGTGGTTTTTGTCTCAACCCTGGTCCCTCAACGATAAAAATTCCATTCAAATTTAGTATGGCAAAACCCGTTAGTTCAGCAATCTCCCGTCTCACCAGCTGCAAACTTCGAGCGCTGTTATTATAAATAATTGTGCGTATAGGTTAGTTATTCTGAGTGTTTGTATCAATCTGTTAATAAATTATTACGTCAATTACATATAGTATTTTCTCTGCAATGATTAAAACGTTATCTCATACAACAAATGTACTTTATTTATTTTTCTCTGGTATTTAACCAGTTACGTTGTCTCAGACAAACAATAAGACAATACAATCGACTATCCCAACATGTATCGATTCTTAATTATTCGAATTCTAAAAAGAAAAACATATATACTTTGAAAATAATGACAAATAATTCTTATACCAGGGTTCGTGTAGTTCTTTGAACCATTAGTAAGGCCAGGTAAAACGCATAATTAAGGTTGTTCAATTTACAAAATAATATTATTTACTTAAATTACAATGGAATGAAAATAAGTTGTTTTTTACCAAACCGACGAAACTTCGTTAGGCGGTGAACGTTTGTCAACAACGGCCAAAATCCAGTTTATATCGTCTTCATCCAATGAAACTGCTCTGATTTTCAATAAAATTGATGGTGGTGTGTACTGGTAACCCCTTAGGAGATCTTCTGGCTTCTATTCTTCTTTTGCGGTCTTCACAAGTCTTGGTCCCAGTGAATTGGAATTAGGATCTCAGCTTCTGCTGCCAATGAAGGTTATTTCGTCAACCGAATCTTCTGTATTTCCAAATATTTCCGTTAATTCAGGCTTCAACTCTTTATTGGTCTTCAATTTATAGCATGAAATGGTTTAATACCAAATTCAGCGGAATTATTTAGTGAATGAGGTGAGACGTTTTCAATTCTCTTTTATTGTATTCATTGATAATTTATAGGGTTATTTAATTTGTATTATTCATTAACATTCCAGTATAATTGTTTTGCAAAATGTTTTTTTTCAATTTGGATATATATTTTCTTTATATTTATTCATATATTTTAAATATATCGGTTCATTTCAACCTAATAGCTTGTAACAATCAGTACCATCTATTCAAAAATCAACAAGTTACTAAAAATCAGTTGCCCTTAACAACCAGGTTTTCTATATATCCTTGAGCCGGCATTATAGAATATTACTACTCCTTTCCAATAAAATACTCCATGCTTGGATTAATATTGAATCACATAAAATTCTCCCCTAACCTTCCTTATTAAACAGTAAATGTTTTACTAGAGTTTCGTTGGACTGGGTTTACTAAAAAGGTATTAATTTCCTTTCACTAATATGGAATTTAGGCCTATAGATTCATTTACAACCATTATAACATTATTTGGTTTTTAACTTAATTTTCTTTTTACCTGACCTACTGTACAATTAATTATTGATTACATAGTTAATTACATGAATTTTAATTTACTGGTGGTTATTTGTTTTTACATTAATCAATTGGTTCTGGAACCCTTTATTAATTTATGACATAATTGTCAGAACTACTTGTTAGACTTGAAACACTGGTCACACTCCTGATCCAGTTTATAAACATTAATTAGAACAACAGTATCTTTCAATTTTATACAATACTGACAGCTTAGTACCGTGCCTAACATTGGTAACTATATTGTGCTGTATAAAAACAAATTTAATATAAAATATAAACATAATTATTGAGTAAGTATTATTATCAAACAACATCATTTCATTTTTAACACATTCAACATACAATATAAATATTCTGTAGACCTTAACATGTCACAGTACAAAACAAACATTTCATTACATCCAATCATTCATTAGTCTGGGTTTTATACATTTAATATTAGTCATTGCCTCCTTTTTACTTGAGGTCCTTCTCAAACATATGAACTATCGAACAACCTTAAGTCAGGGTATGGTCTTTGACCATATTTCATTCAGTCTTTTATGTAACGTTGGGGAACCTCAACTATGTTGCGTTACATAACACCCCCCCTTCGAAATAAGTTTATTTTGGTATAAACAAAGTTTAGCAAGAAATAAACTTCTAATTTGTATCTGGCCAATTGGTTTCCTATTTATAGTACTTTTATATTTCCCAATTATTCGTTATTTTATTATCATTTCTTCGTTCCTTCTTAAAGTCAATTATTTCCCAAGTTTAAATCTTATTTCTATAATCATTCTTGTGACATTCTTCATTAATTATACATTTTGGATCTGGTTTTATTTAATTCTCTATATTTATTTGTGAGTTTTCCCTCTAATATTTAATTTTCCTAAACCTCCCTAACATTATAACTGGAATCGAATCGGTGGTGCTCTATCGGCTAACCAATTACCGTCGTCCGTTACATACTTTCTGGGATCAGAGGAACATCATCTCTGCCCAGTCAAATGATTGCTGGAATATTCTACAGTCAATCTTCATTAATAAACCTCGTAAGGTAGTCATCATGTGACCTTCAATAAAATAATAAATAATAATCATATTCTAGGGATTATTCACTGTACTTTAACTCAGATCATATTATTTCTTCATATTAATTCTTCCTTCTATTATACACTTTTTCTCTCCAATACTTGGCTATTTTATTGACATTTATTAATTGGGTTTTGTCTTCGGATAATTCTGAACCATTAGTTTTTTTCTTCTTTTCTTGTGATCCTTTTGATGGTTCCATTTTGGCTTCTTCATTCTCTTGTCTTCATTGGCTCATATTCCTTTGTGATCAATACAGCTGGTTATGAGATTTTGGTCAGTACTATGCATTACATTATGTAGCTATATTCTTCTGGCACAATCATTATTATTTCTTTTACATTCAAAATTATATTTCTCGCTATTATATTATATCAGATAAACTCATTTCGTCTTCTGGTTTTGATGATTTTTATTAGGTTGAATTAGTGTAAAATGTTTTTCTTCTTTCATATCAGTTTAAATCAATTTCTTCTAAATTGTATAGTAAGGTGTTCTTACTTATTTTTCGACTTTGGTTGTTCTTTTTATCTTCAAAATTCTCTTTCTTATATAATTCATAAATTGTTTTCTTAGATACTTGTTTGTAAGTTGAGCTTACTTCATTTTTTGAATTTTGGGGTATTTATTCTCTTTATTTTAAATCATACTGTTTCTGAATAATTATGAGTAAGTTGTTCTTACATCCTTTGGAATTTTGGGTTTTAGTCTCTTCATTTTATATTATATCGTTTCGAAATTACTTGAGTAAGTTGTCCTTACAGTTTCTTTAGAATTTTGAGTTTTTTATTTACAATGGGTTGCTTGGTCCTGTATCCATAAAATCCGTCCCTTTTCATTATATTCTGTTTGGAATCTGTTTAACCGTGGTCCATTATTTCCTCTATACTGGTTGTTCGGGTCTCTCTAGTGTATAGAGTTATTTCTGTCCTTGTGACATATCTCATTATTGTACAGTTCTTGCCTCTTGTCACTATAAAATTGTCATTTATAGTCAAGCTCATCATTGTCCTTTGAACTGATTCTTCTGTACTGTCTCTTAATGGTTCTGATGGTTCATACATAAATTCCATAAGTCCTCCATGCTCCTTAGTTAGTTTTGGCATTTTTGGTCCTTCTAGTCCATCTGGGAATTCAAGTGTGGTTCGTTTAAAGTTTCTCACTTGCCTTACTTCTCTGTTTTCCGTAATTGGTCTATTATGTAGCTGAACCAATCCCCTTTTAATCATTTCCAATTCTTCCCGTGTATTTATTAATTTCCGTTTACACATTTGTCTTATTCTCACTATCTTCATTTCATCATGAATCCGTTCTATTCTTCCGGTTCTATCAATTGGTATCTTGTCAAATTTTTCTTGGGTCTTCGCTTGTATGTTTCCTATTTGAGTAATTTTGGTCTCTACTTCTACTCTGAGTTGCATGATGGGTTCATCTGTCTTTTCCAGATCCACCTTAATTTCATTTATTTGCTGTCTTACCTCCACTTCATAGCTATCAACTCCTTTGCTCCGTGTTTCATTGACAATTATAATACTTCCATTGATGACTTCCCTCAATGCTAGGCCTCGTTCATGGATGATTTGCCGCAACTCCTTATTATGGTTTCCAATTTTCTCATCCATTCGTTTGGTATTCTCCAGAATCTGCCTCAACCTCTCATCATTCCTGTCAAACCTTTTATTCATCTGCTTGATTAAATTTTCGCTCAAAATTTCGTTTTGTTTTCTTGAGTTCTCATTAATACTGTCTATTTTATTTTCCAGCTTTTCTGAATTTTCATTTATACTGTCTATCTTTTCATTGATTTGTCTAAAATCGGCCTTCAATCGTTCATTATTTTCATTTATGGTTTGCCTTAAAAGTTCACTAGTACTTTCCTTAATGCTGTCTATTTTTTCATTAGTTTGTCTATTATCTTCTTTGATACTGTCTATTTTATTTTCTAGCTTTTCTGAGTTTTCTTCAAATTTTTTATTTAATTCTTCCTTCTGTTTCCTGGAATATTCTTTGATACTGTCTAATTTCTCGTTAGTTTGTTTATTGCTTTCCTCCTGTTTTCTAAAATTTTCTTTATTTTCTTCCATTATAATTCTTAACATCTCCTGTATGCTCATATCTTCTTTTTGGTTGGATTTATTTGGTTGATCCCCTTGGGCATCCTCTTCCATTATTTCCGTTTCCGTATCCATAACTACTTCGGTTTCTTCTGTATCACCTGTCTGTTGATCCATTTCACTGTCCGTGACTAATTCTATTTCTTGTTCCTGTCCACCTTCTTCCTTCTCCTTCTCTTCTGCCCTCTTCTTCGATCTGCCTCTGGTCTTCTGCATTCCTGTGCCTCTAATGGTTGCCTGCTCAAGTTAAGTAACAAATAATATGAGTTTTTACTTAACTAAAGCCCACTCGTTGAGCGCCAATTTGAAATAAAACTAAAATTATAGGTGTTAAGATGCGACGATGATGCCTCACGTTGCGAGCGTCAATCTGTAAAGACACCAATATGCACCGGTGCTAGCGGAAATGTCCGTCTTATTCAAACCCCACTGTTGTAATCAATTTAGTAACGAACTGCTTGTTAATTATGTGAGGACGTATGTAATAATGTATGATACCAGCTGGAGACGTCAAATTATAAAGAGATCTTGTCTATGAGTGTAATTAGTTATAAGAGACTCCGGTGTAACAAACGCCAAGTAGTACGTTGTAGGTGGCGATTCGTAACAATTAAAATGCTGTTACCTGATTTAATTAATATGTTATTAATTAAATATACCTTGCGGTTGTGACCAGTGAAACCCCCAGGATACAGATTATTAAGTCCACAAACTTAGAATTATATTCCTGAATTTATAATGGTATTATTCTGTAGACTTAATTTAATTCTCAGTGGTTGTTTAATATGAGCAATTTATATGGAGTATTTACTGAATGTAAGTGGTTTTTGTCTCAACCCTAGTCCCTCAACGATAAAAATTCCATTCAAATTTAGTATGGCAAAACCCGTTAGTTCAGCAATCTCCCGTCTCACCAGCTGCAAACTTCGAGCGCTGTTATTATAAATAAGTGTGCGTATAGGTTAGTTATTCTGAGTGTTTGTATCAATCTGTTAATAAATTATTACGCCAATTACATATAGTATTTTCTCTGCAATGATTAAAACGTTATCTCATACAACAAATGTACTTTATTTATTTTTCTCTGGTATTTAACCAGTTACGTTGTCTCAGACAAACAATAAGACAATACAATCGACTATCCCAACATGTATCGATTCTTAATTATTCGAATTCTAAAAAGAAAAACATATATACTTTGAAAATAATGACAAATAATTCTTATACCAGGGTTCGTGTAGTTCTTTGAACCATTAGTAAGGCCAGGTAAAACGCATAATTAAGGTTGTTCAATTTACAAAATAATATTATTTACTTAAATTACAATGGAATGAAAATAAGTTGTTTTTTACCAAACCGACGAAACTTCGTTAGGCGGTGAACGTTTGTCAACAACGGCCAAAATCCAGTTTATATCGTCTTCATCCAATGAAACTGCTCTGATTTTCAATAAAATTGATGGTGGTGTGTACTGGTAACCCCTTAGGAGATCTTCTGGCTTCTATTCTTCTTTTGCGGTCTTCACAAGTCTTGGTCCCAGTGAATTGGAATTAGGATCTCAGCTTCTGCTGCCAATGAAGGTTATTTCGTCAACCGAATCTTCTGTATTTCCAAATATTTCCGTTAATTCAGGCTTCAACTCTTTATTGGTCTTCAATTTATAGCATGAAATGGTTTAATACCAAATTCAGCGGAATTATTTAGTGAATGAGGTGAGACGTTTTCAATTCTCTTTTATTGTATTCATTGATAATTTATAGGGTTATTTAATTTGTATTATTCATTAACATTCCAGTATAATTGTTTTGCAAAATGTTTTTTTTCAATTTGGATATATATTTTCTTTATATTTATTCATATATTTTAAATATATCGGTTCATTTCAACCTAATAGCTTGTAACAATCAGTACCATCTATTCAAAAATCAACAAGTTACTAAAAATCAGTTGCCCTTAACAACCAGGTTTTCTATATATCCTTGAGCCGGCATTATAGAATATTACTACTCCTTTCCAATAAAATACTCCATGCTTGGATTAATATTGAATCACATAAAATTCTCCCCTAACCTTCCTTATTAAACAGTAAATGTTTTACTAGAGTTTCGTTGGACTGGGTTTACTAAAAAGGTATTAATTTCCTTTCACTAATATGGAATTTAGGCCTATAGATTCATTTACAACCATTATAACATTATTTGGTTTTTAACTTAATTTTCTTTTTACCTGACCTACTGTACAATTAATTATTGATTACATAGTTAATTACATGAATTTTAATTTACTGGTGGTTATTTGTTTTTACATTAATCAATTGGTTCTGGAACCCTTTATTAATTTATGACATAATTGTCAGAACTACTTGTTAGACTTGAAACACTGGTCACACTCCTGATCCAGTTTATAAACATTAATTAGAACAACAGTATCTTTCAATTTTATACAATACTGACAACTTAGTACCGTGCCTAACATTGGTAACTATATTGTGCTGTATAAAAACAAATTTAATATAAAATATAAACATAATTATTGAGTAAGTATTATTATCAAACAACATCATTTCATTTTTAACACATTCAACATACAATATAAATATTCTGTAGACCTTAACATGTCACAGTACAAAACAAACATTTCATTACATCCAATCATTCATTAGTCTGGGTTTTATACATTTAATATTAGTCATTGCCTCCTTTTTACTTGAGGTCCTTCTCAAACATATGAACTATCGAACAACCTTAAGTCAGGGTATGGTCTTTGACCATATTTCATTCAGTCTTTTATGTAACGTTGGGGAACCTCAACTATGTTGCGTTACAATATATATTTATATAATGGTATATATATTTATATAATGATATATATATTTATATAATTATATATATATATATATATTACTATAATACTTATAACTATTTTACCTCAAGATGTATTTTTTCTTTAGGGACATGTTTCGGGAGATCCTGTTCTCCCATCTTCAACCTTCGCCATCTTGCTTCTGGTGCAGTATTTGTGTGTTGGCTTCTGGATGTTATTATGGTGGTTTGTTGGTCTTTGGTCCTTCAATGTTGCATTATTGTGTGTGGTTGTGGTATCTGTTTTTGTATTTTGTGTATTTTCGATGTTGAGTGCTTTGAATATTGTGTCATGTTTTGTATTGATTTGTATTTGTTCTGGTATTAATTTGTTTTGTGTTTTATGTTTGTAAATCTGTAAATTTTCCCAAATGTTCATTATGGTGCCTTTGTGTGGTATATGTTTTATTAGTGTTACATTGGTTATGTCTGGGAATTCATGTCCTGTGTTTATTGCATGTGTGGCTAAATTGGATTTATATATGTTTGGTTTTTTGTATGCATTTAGGTGTTCAAAATAACGTTTTTTCAGCTGTTTTTTTGTTTGTCCTATATAACATTTATTGCAATCTTGGCATTCAATTTTGTATATACCGTTGGTTGTCGTATTATCTTTGTTGTGTGAGTTATTTATATTTTGCAATTTATTTTTATTAGTTTTGTATGCTATTTTTATATCTGTGTTTTTAAATAGTTTTGTTAGTTTTGACATTTTATAATTTATATATGTGAATGTGGCCCATTTGTTGTTGTTGTTATTATTTATGTGTTGTTCAGTTTGATTAATTCTTAATTGTTCAGTTTTTATTTTGTATTTGATTTTATTTTCTATTTTGATCATAGTATTTTTATTGTATCCATTTGCATAACCAATTTGGTGTATTATATTTCTTTCTTTGTCAGTTTCTTGTTTGTTTAGGGGTATTTTGTACATTCTGTTAAATAACGAATAAAATGCTGCCATTTTATGTTGTGGTGGGTGGTCAGAATGGTTAGGTATAATGATGTTAGTGGAAGTTGGTTTCCTATATATTGCATATTGTATGTGTTTGTTGTATCTTGTGATGGTTATGTCTAAATAGTTGATTTTGTTATGTTTTTCTTTTTCTTCTGTGAATTGTATTTTGGGATGTATGTTATTGATTTGTTTCAGTATGTTCTCTGCATTTGTGTTTTTGTTATTTGATACATATAGTCCATCATCTACATATCTTATCCATATGCCATTTGGGTCATGTGTTTTTATGATATTTTGTATTTTGGTGTCTATATGTTGTAGGAATATTTCTGCTATTATGCTTGATAATGGTGATCCCATTGCTAAACCTTCTTTCTGTTGATAAATTTTGCTATTAAATTCAAAGTAATTTTGTTTTAGTATTAGTTGGAGACTATTTTTTATTTCGGTTATATATTGTTTGTTTTCATTTTGTTCTATAAGTTTGTTTATTATTATGTCAATTGTTTCTTCTACTGGGATATTAGTGTACATGTTTGTTATGTCATATGATGTGAAAAATGTATTTTCATTTATATTTATTATTTTTAGTTTGTCTATTAATTCGTATGTATTTTTTATGTTATGATGGTTATTTGTTAGTTGGTTATTTTTTAGTTTTTGTGCTATTATTCTTGCTATTTTGTATGTAGGAGCTTTTTTGAAATTGATTAATGGACGTATTGGGTTGTTTAATTTGTGTATTTTTATTAGGCTGTTCATTTTAGGTGGTTCTGGATTATTGTTTATATATATGTCTATGTTTTTATTGTTGAAAATGTTTTTATTTGTTTTTATTAGTTTTATTGTTTGTTTAAGATAGTTTTCTGTTGGGTTTTTATCTAGTTGTACGCATTTATTATTGTTGATGAAGTCTTCGGTTTTTTTGATGTAGTCTGTTTTATCAATGATTACTGTTGCTTGACTTTTGTCTGCTTTAGTTATTATTAAATTATTGTTCTTTACTTTATTTTTGTAATTTTAGCAGAAAGTGAATGAAATATATATATATATATATAAAACTCAAAGTCTGTTGATTTCTTTGTACTGAATACACCGTTACACCGATTGGCATCATATTTTGCACAGGTAACCTTTGACATAAGGCGAAAAACACTGTTTAACTTGGAATTTGATATTGTGCCCCGTTCGCACGATTTAGGCCCTTTTAATTATGGTCTTTTGTTGACGTGTATAAAGATGTCAACAACACCATGGAGACCAGAATTATTACCATAGTAACAAATATATAAATAAAAGCTATTTAGTGGCATCGGAACTGTACCCTTATCCGTTCCTGCAGTACATTTTCGATGTTTTATATAATATGCGATTGTATCGATATTATTACGATGTGGAAAAGAAGAAGTGTACTAACTGTAAATAGTCCTATTTCTTAATTAAATGCGAAAATGGGTGTTGTTTTCATTTTTGGGGTTAGGTGACAACAGTTTTTGGTTTTTAGTTTACAGCTGAAATAAATAAAAGACATGGTTGAGGAAAACATAACGTTTAGTGTGATATACAATGCTTCTAACATAGTAACACTTAAATTAAAGAACCTAACGCTTTTGAGTCAACGGGTGCTTTATGAATATTGTTTTAAATCTCCAAATGCTGTTGCACCAACATAATAATTTAGTACAAAGTGTTCAAAACAGCTTTGGAAAGAATATGACTGTGAGTACAAAATTGTTATACGAGCTGACAGATCGCCATATAGACATAGACAATATAAATTATATTAAAATAGTTATTAAAAGTCAAATATTCGCGTACGAAGCCGCGGGTAACAGCCAGTAATATATAAGACTTAAATTTCGTGTTTACATAATTGCATGGCTGTTAGGGGGTTGATGATACCTGCTACGACAAAAGCGTAATGCTCTAGAAAATTAGAGACTGTAGTTCTTCATGTTTCTCGACAGCCGAGTAGGCGCCGCCGGCATCATTCAAGGCTGTTCCAGACGTGACGTCTGTGTCATGTCAAGGTCCTGCGTTGACGCAGTCTGCAGATTGTCCGAGCACCTGTACTACGTAAATTACCTCGGCAGAATGGAAGACTATTCTGGAACCTCTACAGGGTATACGTAGCGTCAGCGACCGGCTTAAAAGTCAGTTATAGGCTGTCACCGGACCAAAGGCTTGCCGCATGACAAATGGCGCCAATCGTACGCTCTAGTTATTTTGGTGGCCCTAAAAAGGACCGAGTGGCGAGAACGGTGATGTTGGTAGTGCCGCGCTGAGATGTTCGGCGGCTGCGCCCGCTGTTCGTGGCGTACTGCAGTCCTCCTCTTCTTTCGGCACCGATTGTAGAGTCGGCTGCCGGCCCAGCGAAATCCATCGCTGGCGCGGAACTGGAGGGCGAAGACGCAAGAACGCCGGTTCTATTCTTCGGCCGTTCCTTCCGGCTGACTCCGCGCCGATGTCGTCCGAGAGAGGAGAGGAGATGAAGTGCCTCCGATGGCGTGGCGATGAAGAGTGTACGATTGGCGCCATTTGTCATGCGGCAAGCCTTTTTGTCCGGTGAAAAGTGGCGCCCAACGTAGGGCAGCGATCATCTTGCGGATGCAAGATCCAGTCACGCCAGCGAGCTACCAGGCGGCACACCAATCAACATGGCGCTCAACAGACACCTCCACAACATCTGGAGAAGAGCAGTAGGCTGGCTACCGGAGAGCATTCAAGACCCGGTGGAGTTGTGACAGCAGCGGTATGCGAACATCTGCTCTCCGGTACCAGCGGTGGACGAGGCTAGTCAATCCGGCATCAGCAGCCGCCGAGACGTGACCAACTTCGTGTTCGGAGCTAGCGAATCAGCGATCCCGGTTAGTGCATAAAACCCGGGCCGACAGAAAATTTTGCGCCGTGCGTGAGACGCTTGAGAGCTGAACGGAGAAGACGTGTCTTTTGCCGCCGCGCCGTATAGTGGTACTTACATCGTAGAATATCAGAGCTCATCAGTGATTCATCAGTGATTAGTGTCCAGTGATTGTGTTGTGCGTTATACGATTGGCGCCATTTGTCATGCGGCAAGCCTTTTGTCCGGTGACAAGGCCCCCCACGACAAAACCTCCTGAACAGTAGCCTGCGGCAACCCAATGCATGAATTACCCCCGACTTACAAGAATAGATAAGTTATCTAGTGAGAAGGGAGGGGAGACGACGCTACAACATTTCACTATCTCATTTCCATATTATCTCCCTCTCTGTCACACACATGCTTCCGTTGTTCTCGCCAGTCGTGTTGCAGTCGATGTTCACGCTATGAAACACTGTACAAGACTGTTGTGCGCGTGTGCGAAATAAATGAAAATTTTGTTAGCCTTGCAATGAGGTGTTTGTACACTGCGCATCTCTAAGCCACTGTTCAATTTCTACCGTCAGGTTTTTACAGGTAACGATTTATTCGATGCGGATCAACTGCTTGTTGCGGATTAGTGGAAAGTCATTATTGTGTTAATTAGTGGGGCGGAACTATAATAAGGTGACATTTATTATTGCGTGTGGAAAAACATAACTTGAATTATTGCATGAGAATGCCTTTATTGATTTCAAATTGTCGTTTGTGACTAATTAAAGCTGGCAATTGCTGACTTCATTGGTGTCTGTTATTTTGTTTCCACTGTACAATACAACAATCCGTGAGACCGTTGTGACAAACACAACACTGTTGACGAACATTGTTATATACGTAACTGTCGCAACTGGTGGTGTACGCCAAATATTTGAAATGATGATCAGAGTGGATTTCATTATGTGATTATGTATCATGCTTTGCGATATTTGGAAAAGCAGCCATTAACATTTCAAGAATATTAAATATATTATAGTATAATATACGCACATCTTATAAATATATTATAGTATAATATACGCACATCTTATTAAGTAAAAACGAAACGTTAAAATGGTGTTGGCTGCAGGTGGCAAATGCGGGTTCGTAGATACTGTGTAATGAATCGGCTCTACGTAGGAGGGTTAAGAAATATTAAATTCCTCTCCAACTAAAACTAATATGGTCAGTGTTTGGGGGGGGGGGGATACCGTCGACTATACGTGAGAGTCCCGCTGACATCAAACATGAGTATCTTATTCGTTTTAGTACACATAATCCATTTATATAATTATATCTTTATACATTTATTTATTTTTAATGTGTCGAAACATTAATTACGTCTGCAACTATAAATTATATACTAATAATTAGGAGAAGAATATTTAATTAAAATTAATAATATGGATGGGCAAAGGTACATCTTGAGGTAGATAATTATACATAAATATACACAATGGTATACAAATTACAGTAGCGGAAAAAAATAATTTTCCGATGTAATAATTCTGATATACCGCAGACGCTTTGAATAAGAATTACAATACTCCAACATGGATATTTATATACTGCAATATTGCAGTTTTATGTCTGTTAAATGTTTGTGTGTGTGTTTGTGTGTGTGTGTGTGTGTGTGTGAGAGAGAGAGAGAGAGAGAGAGAGAGAGAGAGAGAGAGAGAGAGAGAGAGAGAGAGAGAAGACGTGTAGTACAGTAATTTATAAACTTGAACGCATACGGTAGTGCCAGATACTTACAAGGTTTCTAGGTTGGCCAGCTTGTGAAATATTTTCCCATGTAGCTCCTCCAAGCGATTTCTATGCAGTCTCCTGTAACGGATTGTACAAGTAATCAGTGTTTACACAGATACAACAAATTCTCGCTAAACAAAATTTATACACAATATATTCTCACGTGGCTAAGGTTCGAATTCGAACTGTGACGCCATAGAAGAAGAAGATATTCTCAAGTAGGCTTCCGCGTTAAATGATAAAAAAAGGCATCTTAATCGGACCTTAAGCGATTCACGATATTTTTGTCAAAATATAATGAGTTTCAGTGGAATGAGTGCAGTTTGAGATGAATTTAAAATTTACGTCCGCACTCTTGCCCCACTCTACCCTATACATGGCTCATAATACCACCTTTTCCTCTGATAACTTCTACTGTTCTCTGAAACACGAACCAAATAATTTTTGCTACTTGACTGTTTTTTTCTTGTCGTTTGTGGTGCGGGCCTCTACGCTGCATTGGGTTGCTTTATTTTCTATTTCTATACCATTTATTCAAAAAAAGAAAATATGTAAGTAAGAAATTTTGCCTAAGTCCATTCTTCCAGCACATCATCCAACCATCTTATCCTGGGTCGGACCTCTTTCTGCTTTTATATACCTGTGCCCTCAGGATTTTCTTTAGCATACGCTGATCACCCGTCCATTTAGGTAATCTAGCCATTGTTTTCTTGAATTTTTACCACACTCATGCTTGAATAGCCTATCCATCTCCTTGTTATTACTTCCCAAAACGGTCTCAATGATATATTTTTTAATATTCCTTAATGGACCAATATAAATGTTTCAGAAATTGTTGTGCTATTAAATAATGATCCGAAGTGTTCCCATTTCTTAATCTGACCTCCAGTTTTGGATTTTGAATTCAGCAAAAAATAAAAACATCACAAAGGAAGAAGTCCTGGGTAGGAGAGAGAAAAACGCAGGTTCAAAGTGGACTGAAGACAGGAAGAAGAGACACAGTGAAAAGATGAAAGAATATTGGAGAAAAAAGGAAAGAACAAAGATTAAAGAATTGAAATTGGCATCTGGTCCTTAGATGGCCGATACAAAAAAAACATAAAAAACATCACAAACCTTACGTAGGCCATTCTGAGCACATTTATCTTATTTACAATATTATAGAGGCAGGATGCAAAAAAGACAATTAGTACTTTTACTGAATCGCATATTTATAGCGGCTTCGATTTAATGCCAACAAATATCTACAATAGTGTAGTTACATTAGTATGATTAGCGCAGAAGTTGTATCGATTGTTGGTCAGGAAATACGTACTCGGCCGCGGCTACGATGTTTACAACTTTAATTAAAGTTTGCCATGTGGTTTGGTGTAGTATTGTAGTAGTCGGTGGAGGTCTCGGTTCTACAGCTCTTAACTGGATCAGCTACCATAAACATTATATAGCGATTCTGTGTTTGTACAATACATATTTTGATTTTAAGTGTTCAACAGTAAAGTCTGGCACTCTACACACACACACACACACACACACACACACACACACACACACACACACACACACACACACACACACACACACACACACACACACACACACACACCGATCTCAACTTTAGGATTTTCTAATTGCAAAAACGTTCTATCTAATTGCAGTCACATTTCACATAGTTATATTTCACATTGTCCAATTTATCATTATTAAGAGTGCGGCTCATGACATTATGCAACCCTACTCGCATATCCTCTTTACACGTGGATAGTCCTATAATGTCTATGAAGTAAAGAGGCGTCAGTCTGATATACCGCTTCCGTGTGACTTTCTTTAGTATATAGAACAAATTTTTGTGAAAATACTACAAGTTATTATATAATACAGTAACAAAAAAAATCATCATCATCACCATAATAATCTTCTTCTTCTTCTTCTTCTTCTTCTTCTTCTTCTTCTTCTTCTTCTTCTTCTTCTTCTTCTTCTTCTTCTTCTTCTTCTTCTTCTTCTTCATCACTTACGGTGTTAGGAATCGAGCCTTCTCCGGCGTCAAACCTCATTTCACCGCTTTCTTGATCTTGCGACAACTATTCACCCTTGTCATTGCTCGCTTAGGCAATCCATTGCGCAACATTCTAACAATATACTTTCTACCTCTAGATCATTCTCTTTATATCATCTGAGTCCACAACCTTTTCCTCTAATTAGGATCTTGATTTCGTAGGCTACAATTCTTTGCTGTTGATTAAGGTTGCTACCTAATTACTACGCCTCACTCCATAGAGTACTACCGGAGTTGTCAGTAACATAAAGAATTTTTTATTTGTGGCCGTATTTATTTTGTTCTTAAAAATCCTAGTAAAGAATCAACTAAAAACGTCTTATCTTATTCATTGTGTTTCTATTGCAATCGCAAGTTTCTGCTTGATGTAAATCAAAGTATCGTGCAACTTTAATTAAAAACAAAACAGACCAAGATGTGCCAGAAAAGTGTTGCAGTTTACAAGAAATGGCATTGTAAACTTTCTAAACACCTACACTTGGGCAGACGAAAACCCACATGAGACTACTACAAGACATGAGCAACATACTTTTTCATTTAATGTGTGGTGCGGTCTTCTTGGTGATAATCTCTTAGGCCATTTTTTCTTACCACAAAAATGGAAGACAGTACTTACATTTTTTTGCAAACGAATCTGATGGAACTCTTGGAAAATATTCCACTTTCAGATAGAATGCAGATGTAGTTTTTGAATGACGGTGGATCTGCTCACTACTGTCGTGATTTTGATGAACCATTTAAATAATACATTCGGTACGCGATGGATTAGTCGAAACAGACTAGTAAAGTGGCCACCTTGAATTCCCCAGAAAATCGTTACAATTTTAAACAGAACAGGATTTTGGTATTTTTTTTGTTTTTATTGAAAGTCAAATTTCTCAAATTTATACTTATTTTTAATAGACATTATACACATAATTTTTTTCATAATTAAATTTTCTACAAAGTTAGTTAGAAATTTTTATTTCTTTATTAGAAAAATTAACGAAGTTATTTTATCCCAAAACTAAAAAGGTTTGTTTTCGACTCCAATTTTTTGTGTTTTACAACCACCAAATTTACCCTTCAATTTATACCCCACGAATTTCAATATGACGTCATTTTACCTTGGGAGGAGAAATCAGGGCGAAATGTTTCAATGTTTCGCGAGCTAACAAACCGTTTTCGGACCTACGTTTATATGGACTTATTTTCTTATTTTTAGCTGTAGAATCAGGTCCCGAGAGATTGCCGTGTAATTTTGAATCTCTGTATACATATTTGAGGTTTTGGACAAAATTAAAAGTAGTTTTTCGCAATCGGCCTTAACAACAGTATTGTGGTCTCTATCGTGTACCACCCTACGTTAGCAAAGCTTGAATTTTACACTGATGACGGCAGTCGATGGTATTGTCGAATCGTCTGTTTTAGCTGAAAAAATGGACCACGGCCAAACGGCTCGGGAATCAATTTTAACAACACTAACTCAGGCCGGATAAGCCTACGAAGTATACCTAGCTTCTAAATTTTACGATCTTTTCAATCATCATACTGCAGATTTCTTTGTGTCATTGCATTCCGTATGACTTCCATCCAAGTCTGTAGCGGCGTCCCACTTTTTCTTCTTTCTGGAGGTGTCCATTCTAGTAATTTCTTTGGCCATCTACCATTGCCCATAAAACACACATACCCGTGACCATATTAATATTTTTACATCCATTGTGTCATTTACACTGGTACATAGAGTCATTCAGTCTCTTATTTCTTCATTTTTAACCCTATCTTAGAATGTAAGTCTACAGCACCTTCTCCAGTATCCCATTCCCATGGTTCGTAATCTTTTCCTCGTATGTTCTGTTCTGTAGTTTCCAACACTTCAGCCCCGTATGTTACAACACTTTCCACTATTGTCTTGTATATTTCGTTTTTTTCGGGCTTATATATTTCGTTTTTTTTCGGGCTAAAATTGATTGTTCTATATAACCTGACCATTTTGCTTTTTCTAATTAAACCACTAATTTCTTGCATAATTAGTCACGTTAAGCTTACCCAATGTTTTTTCTACTTCTTTTATGAAATTGCTAAACTGCTACAATTTTTATTGTTCAGACAAAGCTTTTCGTCATCACTGACATCATCAGGTCTTAAACAACCCTGATGTCAAAGGTCGTTTAAGACCTGATGATGTCAGTGATGACGAAAAGCTTTGTCTGAACAATAAAAATTGTAGCAGTTTAGCAATTTCATAAAAGAAATAGTAAGGATGGCTGCTAATTCAAACAATACGAACAATCTTTTTTCGTTTTTTTGGTGAACATAAATTTTGTTAATATTACCCAAACAATAATGAAACATTAGCATTCATATTTTTTCGTCAATGCCAATTTATTTTGGATTTAGGTAAATTAGTATAATCTCATTTAGATACAGTAGAATCTCCATTAACCGAAACACTTTTAACCGAAATACCGTTTAACCGAAACGACTGACCAATAAAAATATATATATATATTCCCGATGTTTACATTGAAAATTTGTTTTTCGGATAAAACACGAAAACTAATGTAATAAACATTGTCTGTAAACCGTGATTTGTCGTTATAACTCTGTCTAAAACAAACAGGTTTCCTCAGTTTGAGATAGAAAGCAAGCATAGAGCACACATTGGTAGTTCACATCGTCCACTGAGTAACCGTCCGTGAAGTGGTGATCGTGTGTTGCAGCTTGTGTGATAACTTGTATGAACTGAGTTTTGTAAATTGTGCGTCGTGTCAACAAAGCGGAAACTGGTCGTGATAACGACTGAAGAAAAACTGGAGACAATTAAACAACTACAGGACAACAACAACCATGACACCGCTGACGAGATCTTCAATGCGTTAGAGGTAAAAGTTTTTATTTTGGGTTAGAGAATTAAATTATGCTATATGGAATACGCGTTTTTCTCACGGAGTTTTATTCATATTTTCAGATGCGTTGTTACGGTTCGTCGAACGATCTGAAGAATCAAAGCCCTCTGACGTTCTGCTAATGAAGCGATGGCGAGATATTGCTGCAAGAAAGCGATGGGAAAAGAAAAAATAAAGAAAAAGAGATCTTTTCAAAAAATTAATAAAACTAGTGTTAAAAACTGACTATGTAAATAATTTATTTTTGTAAAATCTATTGATAATATGTATGCTGTACTGCCTTCAGTTATTTTACCTCAAATTTAAAAAAATGACATCTTAATTATTATCCGAAATTTTGGTTATCCGAAACCGCATCCCCCCCTTTGTTTCGGTTAACAGAGGTTCTACTGTACTTACATACCCTGTAAGGTAGTTTTGGTACATTTTCATCATTTCTTACATCTACTAATAAAGGTTTTACTTTTTAAGAGATAATAGGATCAATTTGAAAAGCATGAACATAATTACAAAATTTATAGACACCGAGCCGACCTTTTTTCTCACATTTACTGAAAAGACAAAACTAGCAGGTGTTGCCTTACATAGTTGTATATGTTGTTTCAAATACACTGGATTCTTTACAATCTGTATAAGAACTTACAGGTGAGACAGACTGTCCAGATTGTCAAATATCACCGAAGGCAGGTAGTCAATTTGGTTGTCAAACATGTCTCTGGAAAATAAACAAAATAAATTGTGAGACGATTACATGTGACAGTAAAATATGACGAAACCTTCCTAATCAAAAATTAATTATTGGTCAGCATTTATATCAGTGTGCGACTAAAATAAAACAAATCATAGTTATTATAACAAAAAACAAAATGCAAATAGATAAGAGATCATATTATTTGAAACTCAAAGTTTGTGCAAGGGCTATCATAAAATTAATCTCCGACTAGCTGGTAAAGGAAAGTGAGAATTAAGGAAAATTATTTTAATATATACAAAAGTACAAATCTATATTATATTTATAAATGCTCAATTAATTATTCTTGTTATATATTTTTTTTATTATTATTAATAATACAACTTTTTACAAGAATGTATTTTATATTTAAAATGACCGTATGGGAAAATTTAGAAATATCTGAACATAAAACAAATAATAAATTAATACCAGAACAAATTCAGATTAATAACAAAAATGATAGTATTTTAAAAATTACTAATTTAATAAAATAAAAATTTAATATTTTACAATTAATTATATAACATACTATACATACACACATAAAAACAGTTTTAGTCTACATATAAAACAACTGTTTTGAACAATTGATTAAACAAATTTTTAATTTAATAGTATGTATCTGATGATGATAGATTACTGTCGAAACATATATGTAATTTACAAAATAAAAAATACGTTCTTGTAAAAAGTTGTATTATTGATAATAATATTTTAAAAAATCTATATTACTATTCCGTGTATAACCATCACCCAGACTACATCGTTTTAACTTTTGCAGTCCTTGTTTAAAAACGCTCCCCCCCAAAATCTTTGATAGGCGAACACACTGTTGGTCTCGATTCAGCCGACAGGACCGTCAAACGGTCGTCCGGTTATCCCGTCGTCGGTGAACTACACTGAAGTGCGAGCCTTCGTGTCCGTGGAGACTGTTCTACGCCACTCTCAGTTCCGTGGCGGCGAATCCTCGGCGACGAACGAGATAGACTGAAGGACAAAGTCACCAACCCGATCGGCGGGTCAGCAGCGTCCCCTACTAAATTAATCTGACGGTGACTATTAACCGTCATTCATTCATCAAAAAGCACCGACAAATGTAGTCTGTTGTTTAACAACAAAACCAGTTCCAACTTGATCCCTCCCAAAAAAATGTTTGACGAAAGGGAGACAAAAAGTGTGAAAAGTAAACAATTTGTAAAAGTCTTAGAAATCCGTGTGGGATATCAGAGTAAAGTAATTTTAACCTAAAAACAGATGTAGTGTTTACATTAGTAACTTTTTAACTTTAGACACCACACGCCAAAAGTGAATGTTTGAAAACATTTTTAAAGGCTCATTGAGAGCATCAAGTTATGGGTTACTTTATTTTACAATTTAGGAGAAGGACGACGAGGAAGGGGGAAAGAAAAGAATAAGAAGAAAATGAAGAAGAAGAAGAAGAAGAAGAAGAAGAAGAAGAAGAAGAAGAAGAAGAAGAAGAAGAAGAAGAAGAAGAAGAAGAAGAAGATGATGATGATATTTTTTTGTTACTTTATTATATAATAACTTGTCGTCTAAATTTCATAGGAGGAGAAGGGGAAGGAGAAGAGTAAAATGAGGAGAAGGAGGGGAGGAGGAGGTGTAGGAGGAGGAGGGGGAGGAGGGGGAGAAGGAGGAGGAAGACGACGACGACGAAGAAGAAGAAGAAGAAGAAGAAGAAGAAGATTCTCATTGGAAATAATCCGTATTGGAGTATCTGAAACCGAGTAAGTTGAATTGTACAGGGAATAATCAGTGTGTTATAAAACGTGCCCTCTCAAACACAAACAAACCGAACACGTGCTGATATTCTTTGTTACACAGATCTTTGTGTTATCGCCTGATTAAATGTCTTGAAAACAGACGCACGTTCCACTGATTTTTGTCATCGTTGTGGTTCTGTTGTAATCTGTGGACGGTAACGTTCTATTTGCTACAGCTCAATACTGAAAACAAGCTCTCTGAATTTAAACTTTTACAATTTTAAAATCCATATTATGTACATTCACTAAAATTACATGTTTGGAATAATATTCATTTAATGTAGTATTATTCATTCGCTATTATAGTTTTTATGTTCCAATTTTATTGCTAATCATGGTTGTTCTTGTATCTTTGTTAAATATAATTAAATTTATTACTTTTAAGTGATTAATTCCACACTTTAAGATGACACATATAAAGATTGCTGGAATTTCTGTATTCGTTAAAATTAATAAGTAATATTCCCGCCGAGTCATGAGCTTAGAACTCTGCGTACAATTAATATGTTTCTGTTTTCTGTTTATATTGTTACGTGACTTTTTAATATTTATATAGATGATATACTACGTTAGTGTATTAATAAAATAGAAAATTACACACATAACTTAAGTCACAGGAAATTTGTAGTGGCTATACTCTTTGCATCAGGGGTCCACATCTTGTGGATACGTGGTTGGCAATCCCGATGTGCCTTAGCTGGATTCTCACGTTGCTTCAACTTGTCTTTGGTGAGATCTCTTCCTTTAGTCTTTTCTGTCTAGTCTCTCTTGACTGGCTCTTGTTTTTTTCTGACCCCGACGCTATTAGAGTAATCGAGGGCTAGGGTGTCTTCCTTTTTCAATTCTAATTTCTTATTTTGGGTGACTTAGGATCTTAGAGTGCTCACTGATGCATCTCAGAAAGAGAAAGGTGAGGGTGAGGGTCTCCTGCGCCCCAAAACAGGGGCTTTTCAGCTAAGTTATGGTAACCCTGACAGAAGAGTCTCTGGTCCCTGCTGGCAACAGGCCAGTAACCTGTTCATGTAAACTTTGAAATACTTGCAGTATCCAAAGCAGCCTCGGAGTAAGGACTGGAAGAGACGTGGGTCGTCCGAGGATGAGATGGGTGCCGAAACAGGTTTATATAACCTAATCCTTGAAGAGGAGGAGAAGAAGAAGAAGCGGCAGAAGAATATACTCTTTGCAGATGACCAGCAATAATTGCAGACAGTGAAAGAAGTACAGTGAATTCTCTCCAGAAAGTAGTACATGGATTATATAATATAGCAAAATTTTACAAATTACAAATACCATTGAAAAAAACAAAATAAATGTAATTAAAGGAAGCGAACCTATTAATACTAAAATAATTGTTAACAACATTAAGATAGAGCGAGAAATGAATTTAATTTCCGAGATAACTATGTTTTGTACAAGGGTGAAAGACATGTAGACAAAAAGCTAGAACAATTCAACTACATCAGTGATACAACATGTAGAAACCTGAAGAATAAAGTAGGGAAAGATACATTAGTAAAGTTTTATAAAACTGGGGCTATCCCGAGTTTATTGTATAGCAGTGAATCATGGACACTCACAGGAACAAATGAAAAATGAATCTAAACAACAGATATGGAAATACTGCGGAGGATCTCTTGTTGCTCAAGAAGAAACAGGATGAGGAATGCAGTAATAAGAGAACAATAATTACAAGTTACAAGATTACAAGTGACCAATTTAGAGAGACTGTAGGAATAAATTGGCAAAGAATGAGCACTGAGAGATTGCCAACGATTATGTATAGATATCGACCGTAAGATCGGAGTTTCCTCGGATGATCAAAAAGAAGTGCGACAATAGAAGGGGAAGGCATTGTTGTATGCTAATGATTGTTGTACCAAGTGAAATGAGTTTAGAAAGATATACAGACTTTAAACAGAATGTCTTCAGAATATGACCAATGGGTTAAGATAGCAACAAGATGAAGAAAAAGAAAGATAAGGTGAATGAAGAGAAAAAAAGAAGAAGAAATTTGTACAGCGCAGAAACAAAGAAAACATACTTTAATGTGTCTATGTTAGGAATAAGTACATCAAATTGAGCAGAATACTTACAGTTCATTGAGGCGATGAAGAGCATGGAAAGCGTCCTTACTGAGAGAACTGATCTGATTAATACCGAGATCTCTGAAAGAGAAAAATCGCTATTACAAGTAAGTATTATTAAGAAACGAAAAAGGTTTCCGTTCGTAAGGTGCCATAGTTTTGTTCAGATAAACAAAGGATATACTCGAAAATAGTTTTATTCTAAGGTTCTCCCCCTCCCCTCACCACAAACCTCCCTGAATCCCACTCTCTCTTTCTCTCTCACTTTTAACTATATTTTATTATAATGTTGTTTTTCTGTGTAGCATTGCTTTACTATGTTGCTTTGCCTACTCATGTACATTTCATTAAACTTCACTGTTGAGGAATCCTTATAGTCCAGTCGCCAGAGATTTTGACTTGATAAAAAATTGGGGCAAAGCAATATTTGGTGCACGTGTTAAATAAACGTTAATAATTAATATAAAAAAATCTTTGCATGTTTACCTTTCTAGGGTTTTCTGAAAATGGTCTGGAAAAATCGTAAAGACAGATTTTCTTAAAGCACTCCGTAAATATGTACAGATGGAAGAAATAAAAAGGTGTATATTGAAGAGCAAACAATTTCCTTCAGAAAGTCTCCTTACATATTTTTACGTTAATGGAACTGTTTTCCTGAAAATTGGTAATGATGAGCGCTGCGTTTTGAAAAGGGCGTTTGCCCCCGATCTTGCGTAATTCGCTAAATTAGCCAGGCGCGTCTATTCAAAAATATCATAACTTCCTTTAATCTAAGCGTAGCCAGTTAAATAAAGGCTAGTTTTGAAGGGGAACAGTATAGCTTTCAAAATTTGTTGATTTTTACATAAATATTTTATTTGAACATAAAGAATATAGTGTATAAATATTTACTGTAGATACAAAAAGAAGTGAAACCACAAAATTACAAGTACTATACAATAAAATTTAAAAAAATAGTAGTTCTTTACTAAGTTACCTTTAAAAGAGATAAACTTTTTATTTTATAATAATGAAAAATACTTTTGAAGTTGTTATTGAAAAAAAAACACCTTTTCAAAAGTGAGTATTTCGACGTATTTTAAATTTACTCTAAAATTCAGAGTTTATCTGCCTTTATTAATCTTAAAAATAGAGATATCGAAATACAAAAAATTGTATTTGAAAGCTGCAAGTGTTCTGCATCAAAAACTTCACTCATGAAAATTAAAATCATTTTCAAAATTAAAAAAAATAAATAAAAATTGTGTATACTAAAAAAAGGTGCCTCCTTTGCGTTACATACATGTATCTTTTAAGTAGGTTTATTTGAGTACTTGAAATTAACGTTACAGCTACTACAATGCTAAATCTATCTACTCATGTTATTTCTCTTACCTGATTATACCTATACTCTAAAAACAAGACTCTAGAAAACAGGTAAAATTTTTAATCTGCGCGGCGTTCTATTCCCCTCGAGTGTGCAACTGTAAATGTAGCTGCGCGCGCAACACCCATTGTTGTGGTGTGCCATACAAACATCTGCTATACAAGAACGGAGCAGTAACGCAGTTGATATTTCTTCAAAGGTTATAATCAAAACATTACAAATATTTTTGTTTTTATCATATAAAACAGGTAAAAAAAATTGGCAGTTTAAAGTTTTTATTTACACTTTTTATACATGCTAATATTTATTTATTTGTGAACACGTGTAGTGGAGTCAAAATAAAAATCAAATGTGAATTGTTTTGGGAGTCGATTTTTTGTGTGCTAAATTGGTTAATGGGATCAAGTTGAGCTAATAGTTAAGTTTTGTGTAAAACAACCCGTTTATTTTTTTATTAACTATTTAAGTTGCAAAATAGCGTTTTTATAAATATCTTTGGACCTAACAAGCCGATTTTAATGTGAATTTTTTTCAGTATTCTATAATAAATTAAGAACATTTCTAGCCTTAATACGGAAGTCGATATTATTATTATTGTTAATATGCTATCAATAAATAAAGTGGCGATGGCGTTTATAAACAAATTGCTGTTGTTTTAACACAAATTAATAAAAGTTGATAAAACTTGAGGGAAAGGTAACCTTTAAACCCCAAATTTCATATTGAAATGTTGAATATAACCTCAAAAAAATCGCAATTCACAAAAAAACTTTGAGTGCTCATAAAGTATGGCAAGATTGTGGCACAAAGGTGTACGACGGCTTAAATTAAAGCTTATTAAAAATAATTTCGGGTGGTTAATTAACAAAATTTTTTGGCTTTTCTGACACCATTTTTTGACCATTTAAAAAAATGAAACGTAAAGAACTGCATTTTTTCTAAAAAAAAAAAAAATTATTTGTACTGATCATTTTTTACATACATTAAAAGTTTATAAAAGGTACATATTTAAAAAAACAAATTTGGTAAAAACGGTGGATTTAAAATTGAAAATAAAAAATTTTCAAAAGAGATATTTTGACTTCACTAGTGGTGAAGTTTTAAAGAATACTTTTACTGAACATAAGTGCTACATAAGGTTTTTTGATTTTTAGGTATTAAATATGGACCAGTGTCATACTGAAATATGTTTTATTTGTAATGCTGACCTTTGTATTGAAGATACAGAAAAAGTGACTCGAGGACTACCGAATTTAATAAGAGTTAGCTCTGAGAGAAACGATGGAAAATGTGAAATGTTAAAAAAAGTTGATTCAATTTTAGTACACAGGAAATGTCGAGAAAAATATACGTTAAAAAGGAATGATGTTTTGTGTTATAAGGATTTAGGTACTTTGTCGAAAAAATGTAAATATGGGCTATATTTATAGTCAAGAGCTATAGTCAAGAGTAA
This sequence comes from Magicicada septendecula, assembly GCA_034769895.1. Taxonomy (NCBI): domain Eukaryota; kingdom Metazoa; phylum Arthropoda; class Insecta; order Hemiptera; family Cicadidae; genus Magicicada; species Magicicada septendecula. Next base: position 911,875,561 of record CM068368.1, read on the forward strand.
AGTCAGAAAGAGTAAAGAATTGTTTGATTTCAAAAAACTTTGTATAATTTGTGGATTAGATGCCGATAAAAGTAATACGAGATTAAGTATTAATCAACGCAAAAATATTTCCATAATTCAAAGTCCTACTTTTAAAGAAAAATTATTAGAAATGATGCAGAACATAATGACGAATTAGGAAAAGCAATTCTACGACGAATTTCTTGTGATGATTTGGTAGCTGTACAAGCGAGATATCACCGCAGTTGTCACAAAAAATTTTAAACAGTTACACTCGTGACACAAGTGATGCTAAAGGTCGACCCAAGGATGTAAAAATCTCACGTCAAATGGAATTGATTTTTGATTATTTAAGTGACAGTGATGATACCCAGTTTACGCTCACAGAATTAATTGCATTATTAAGTAAATATATTGTTTAATTATAAATTATAATTATACTATTTTAAATTAAATTTTCATGTTTATTTTATTTAATATCTAATTTTCTTAAACAGGACATGATGCTTGTCATCCAAATACCATTATTGCTAAATTAAAAGAAAATTATGGCGATTGTATAAGAATTATATCCAGAAAAGGTGGCTCAACCCTTATATGTCTTGTAGATCGTGAATACAATGCCATGCGTCAAGCATGGATACCCTAAAAAAAGATGAAAATGAAGAAAAAAGAAAAATCTTAAAATCTGCAGCAGCAATTATTCGAAACGATGTTAATCTGAAGAAAAGTAATACAGAATTTTATCCTCCAAGTGATAATATATTCCAAAATATTAATGAGAATATCCCAGAATCCCTTCAGTTTCTGATAGAAGAAATAATTTTAAAAAATAAAAAAGGTGATATTAGTTCATATGAAACAAAATGCACAGCAATTACTCATTCAATTATGAGTTGCATAAGACCTAGAACCTTTCTATCACCATTGCAAGTTGGTCTGTCTGTAATGTTGCATAGGAAATTTGCTTCAAAACGAATTATAGATATATTGTCGCATCTGGGAGTGTGTTCATCATACAAAGAAGCAACACTTTATGAGGATAGTGTATTGCTTAGTCCACGTTCTCCATTTAGATCTGGTTATTTTGCACAATTGGCATTTGACAATTCATATATTAACATCAATACTATAGACGGGAAAAATACTTTTCATAGTATGGGAGGTATTATGATTGTAAGTCCCAGAGATTGTTATTATAACAAAGTTCCCTTAAAACGATTGACAGTTAAGCCTACTGCAAAAGAAATCAGCAAAATTGACAAAATACCATTCCAAATTTTTGAAAATATTAATACACATGCACTCCAAAACATTGTTTTTGAAAAAGTAGATAATCCGAGTTTTAATAATATAGATTTTCTAATGCTGACTTGCTTTGGATTTATGGAGTGACCAAACCAGGCATTACTGGCTGGAATGCCTTTATGTCCAAGCTTTTGGAAAATATGACTTATACATTATCTAGAATTGTTTGCTTGCCTTTTGTACACTCTCCTCCAACTGACAAAAATACAATATACACCGTTTTAAAATACGCTGTAAAACTAGTGAAAAACTTAAATCTATTTAATTGTTTTGTTACTTTCGATCAACCTTTACATCAGAAAGCGTTTGAAATGGACCAATCCTCACCTGATGATGATATACATAATGTAATTGTTCGAGTTGGAGGATTTCATCTGCTTATGTCTTTTCTTGGTTCAATCGGTTATGTGATGGCAGGAAGCGGTTTAAAAGAAGCATTAAGTTGTTGCTATGCGCCAGGAACTGTAGATAAGATGTTAGATGGCCACGCTTATGCTAGAGCAGTACGAGGCCACACATTAATTTGGATAGTTTTGTGTAAAAAGATTATTGAGGGAATGAATCTTTCAGAAGTTGAATATTCAAATATGAAATCTTTACTACAAGAATTTTTAGATGACAATCTTACTTACAAAGAAGTACAAGATCATAATTTTTTAAACATCTTAAATGGTAAATTTCTAGAAAAAATGATTGAAATTGAGGAACGCGGTAAAACTGCAAAATTATGGATACAATACGTACGAATGATCTCTATTGCAAAAGCATTTGCGCGCTCTGAAAAAATGGGTAATCTAAAAATTCAATTACAAGTTATTCAGCAAATGTTGCCATATTTTTATGCAACTGGACATTTTAATTATACGAAATCAGCCTTATTATATGTACAATATATGAATCAATTTATAAAAGAATCTGAAAAACTTTTCACTTCAATGCAAAACCAAGATGTAATTCCAGAAACTACCGCTTTAAAAATTAAAGAACTTCAAAATTTTATAAATAACGGATTTTGTACTGTAAGACGAACTGAGAAATTCTGGTCAGGAACTCATATTGATATGACAATCGAACAGGACTTAATGAGAGTCATGAAAGTTGATGGTGGTATGATTGGACGGGGAGTAACTACCAGTACTGCAAATAAATGGATTTTAGCGATGCCATATACACATGATATCTGCGAAGAAGTAGAAAAATTTTGTGGTATAAAATTTTCTACTTCCGATCAGCATGTAGATGCTAGAGACTCTCGAATAAAACGAGATACTGAAGATATTCTCAAAATAAAATCCTGGTTTGATTGTCACGAGCCATTTCCTTCTCAAGATTCAATATTGTCTATATCTACTGGAGTTACTGGCGGTAATAATATTAACTGTCATAATGCTTTTGAGGTTGGAAAGCAGGATTAGAAGAAATTGCTGGTACAAACTTCCATAAAGTTTCGTTTAAACGAAAAAATACAGTACAGTCATTAAAAAGTGTTAATAGTAGTCTGAAAATTCAAGAGGAAATTGTCCCTATAGATCCAATGTTTATATTTCAACACATTTGTGTAGCAAGAAAAAGTGACGACGAATTAAAAGATTACATGCGTTATGAACTTGCACCGTACCCAACATCTATGTTTTACGAAGGTGTATTTCGGAAAACAGATAAGTCTAAACTATATGATATGTTTGAAGTAGACCGCACTGAGATTAACCTTGAAGATTGCATTTACGTCATTGATGGTGGTATGTTACTGCATAGAGTAGTAAGGTCAAAAAATGACAAGTTCAAATGTATTTTTCAAAGATACGTAAATTATGTCAAGAGACACTTTGGATCAAAAGTTACTGAAGTTTTTGATGGCTATACAAACAATTCTAACAGCATCAAAGCTATTGAGCGTTATCGCCGTACCAATCAAAATTCCTCTCCAGATATTTTATTCCATGAAGATATGTGTGTCACAGTGACCCAAGAAAAATTTCTTTCGAATAAAACTAATGAAACTCGATTTACGAGATATTTATAAGAAGAAAGCATAAACGTTAAACAAGCTGACGATGATGCAGACTTATTAATTGTGAAAACAGCCTTAGAATTATATGATAAATCTCCAGTTATTGTTGCAGAGGACGTAGATATTTTGGTGCTCATTACTGCGCTTACACCTAGTAATAAGAAAAATTATGTCTTAAAACCCACGAGAGGAACCATGAGTGCTAGTCTATTTTCTTCTGATAACAGTTTTAGAAAGCATAAATTTTGCAAAGAGAATATACTATTTTTGTATGCTCTAACCGGCTGTGACACAACATCATGCTTTTATGGTAAAGGTAAAAAATCGGTTTTTAATTCGATTGAAAAAAAATCAATAAACTCAGATTTAAAAGAAGCGATCGAAGCATTTAAACTGGAAAATCAACCTCAAACATCTATATATAAAAATGGTCTATTAATTCTCCTGTATATGTATAATGCACCAAAAAAAATTACATGTGTTGATAAATACAGACATACAAGTTTTACTAAAGCGATTTCAAAAAAGAAAAAAGCTTAAAACCTTTAATGTTAGAAAGTCTGCCACCTACTTCTGATGCTGCCAAGCAGCACTTTTACAGAGTATATTTACAAGTCCAGCAATGGCTCGGCAATGATCTAATACCAAAAGACTGGGGTTGGAATGTTGGAGAAATTTTAACGCCTATAAAAATGACACAGCCAGCTGCCCCAAAATCTTTATTAAAAATGATCTTTTGTAATTGCAAAACTGGCTGCAAAAAAGGATCGTGTACATGCAGAAGCGCTGGTCTTTTATGTTCATCGGTTTGTGGTACATGTTCAACTGAAACTTGCAAAAACTTTCCAATTGTTGACGAGATTGATTTTGATGATAGTGAGGAAAAAATCCTCGAAGAAGAAGAAAAAGAAGAAGAAGAAGAAGAAGAAGAAGAAGAAGAAGAAGAAGAAGAAGAAGGAGAAGGAGAAGAAGAAGAAGAAGAAGAAGAAGAAGAAGAAGAAGAAGAAGAAGAAGAAGAAGAAGAAGAAGAAGAAAAAGAAGAAAATCACTAACTAAATTCTCAACATAAATAATTTTTAAAATTCCAAATTTAAAAAAATATATATATTCTTGTATAATGTTATTTTGTTTGTATTCGTTTTACCTTTTATTAAAAAGAGAGCTTTTCTTTGAAATATTTTATTTATTACTGGAGGATTTGCCCGGCTTTGCTTGGGAGAAAGTGGTGTCATATTCTTAATTGCTAGGAAATTCACTTTAATTTGATACAATTTATGCTGTTTTTTTCACATCCACCAAGCAGGGGGGATATTTATAATAATCCAAATTAATATGCACGTCAAATTGTTACTTACATTGAAATTCCCTTTAATTTGGTACCCCACGTGCGGTATTTTCATATTTTCCATTTTTGACATCACCCCTCCTCCAATTCCACCAATTTATTGAGCCCCGGAGACCAAAATTTTTAATAGTGCGTATATGCATGTCACATACGGTATTTCATATTTTCCATTTTTGACACCCCTCTATTACAACCCATTTATTGAGCCCCAGGGCCCAAACATATTCAATAGTACGTATATGCATGTAAAATTGTTACTTGCATTTAAATTCCCTTTAATTTGATACCCCACAGTATTTTCATATTTCATATTTTTCATTTTTGACATCCCCCCCGGGCCCAAAACACGTATCTTATGTTGGTTCTCCCGTTGCGTAAAAAATTTGTGCCAAGTTTGGTGGAAATCGGTCCAGTGGTTTTTCATATTTTCCATTTATTACCTCCCCTAAAACCACCCCTTTTTATTAAGCCCCAGGGCCCAAGAATTTTCAATAGTGCTTATATGCATGAAAAATTGTTACTTGCATTGAAATCCCCTTTAATTTGATACCCTACATGCAGTATTTTCATATTTTCCATTTTTGACATCTCCCAGGGCCCAAAACACCTATCTTATGTTGGTTCTCCCGTTGCATACAATATTTGTGCTAAGTTTAGTTGAAATCGGTCCAGTGGTTTAGTAGGAGGTGTGGAATATAAATACACACAATGACTTTTATGTATATTAAGATACACATATTTAATAATATTATTCAACAGAGGAAGATTTGTTAAAATCGACCATTCCGTCTATCGATTTAATACTCCTAACGATGAAATAATAACAAAATCGTTATTTTGATTTTATTACTATTAAAATTTGAACTATTTTAAACAAAAAGAATGAAGACTTTATCATGATCCAATGGTTTATTTAATAGTAAGGAAAGAAATTCACGGAATGTAAACGTTTTTATCGATTTTACCGCGCGCTGCCCTTAAATAAGGGGTTTTTTAAAAAGCCTGACCTTATAAACATGCAAAGATGATTTTAAACCGATATTTAGACTTTTTTCAATAACTATACCAAATATCACTTTGCCTCAATTTTTTAAGAAATTTTACCGTTATTTTTACTCTGGCGACTGGACTATTACGGTAAATTAAAAGGATTATTTATGATTTCTTTACACTATTGTAAATGAACCTTTCAGTTTACTTTGAGGGTGTTCAACAACAAATATGTTTAATATATTTTCGGTTTACAAATATGTTCAACGAAATGTGGTTGAAAAGGGAAAAATAATAATACTGTAAATCTTGCATAAAATATAACATTATATTAAGATTAAGAATGTGTGTGTGTGTGTGTGTGTGTGTGTGTATGAGAGAAAGAGAGAGTACGTATAACTTATTATTATATGACTGTACATATAAACATTCATATAAAATTTTATCAGATAAAGAAAAGTAGACAAGTGCGAAACGGAATCTTCTGAAATGATACTTCTTAGGAAAGTGAAAGGATTTGAGTGATCAGACAGAACAAGAAAAGACTACGTAAGAGAAGACGTGAAGGTAAATAACATAAAATTAAGATGTAGAGGGAATGGAACGTAACAATGTCCTCACAAAAAAGTGATGACTTATAGAGCTTATGATAGAACAGGGGCGTACTTACGGGGGGACGGACGAGACCGGACCCCCAGAGCGTCGAAAAAGTAGACAAATTTCGTTAATCACTTAATTTTTAGGCTGTTTTATTATTTTTTCAGCTGTGTACGCTAATATGGTAGTAACTCTTTTCTAAATATACAAACACGTTTATTACACAGCATCTGCGTATACGTCTGACATATATATGAAATGTAGGAGAATCAATTCTGTCAAGAAGTATCTTGTAAACAATGTTTCAGTAACGCGTATTTATATTGTGTTATTACCTTTTACTTTAATGGGACTAATGTTCAGCCACTTTAAACATAGTAATGTTGATTATTCTTAACTTGTTTTTTCTTTTATATAAAGCCGACCTGATCCCATACCCCCAAGGTCAAATTCTAGATACGCCACTGGTAATACCGCGTGCAAACGATGAAAGAATTTTGCAATAGGAAGAAGCCTAAACCCGGGAGTAAAGAAGTTCACAGAGAATTTTGGAAAGGCAACCGTACAAGGACGTGTAATGTCCGCATAATTAAAATGTAAAACATAAAAACATACATCAAAATAGGAGTGGCAAAGAGACAATTGCCAGCTGACGAATGGAAAATCGAGAAGTTAGAAATAAGTAACTTCTGAAACGAACAGCTGAAGCTGAAAAAAGAAGAAGAAAAGGAAAGACGAGGATAAAGAGGTAGGCGTATCAGCGTACCATCAACACATTTGACCCCTAGAATGCAATGGCCCCTGTGCGTAACCCTGGGGTAGTCCATTGACTTCATTAATGGACAATCTTAAAGTTGTCCTTCGTATACACAGGCGTACGGTCTCAGGAGCACGATGTTGACAAAACTTTCTACATTTATTACGAACGTTTTAAAACATGTTTTATCTAATAATCTGTAATTTATGTTGGCTTTTGGAGAAGTAAAGTTTTGGCAGAATTTAAACAAATAAATGGAAAAATATTTCAACTCGATAGCAATAAGTTCGTCGCTAAGAAAAGGAGTTTTTCGTGAAGATTGAGCTGTCATCCGCAAATAGCCTTCGAGAGGGCGAAGTGTAAAACGAAACTCGCACACGCACATACAGACGCGCACGCTCACACTTGTACAAAACAAATTAGGTAAAGAAGGAGAAGTTAAAGACAATAATATTGAGGTGTTAATAAAATATCGACTATTGATATTATTATATGTAGGTGTATACAAATAATAATATATAACTGTCTTTGATTTTCATTCAATTTTTTATTTTGTTTGCAATATGTTCTAATATAAAAACATTGAGTAGCGTAACTAGGGGTGCTCCTGAGGGAGGTAGGGGGATGAGTCTAGCTTGAAGGTTGACTCCCTATATCCCTCAGGACAAGTGTGCCATTAACGATTCTTCCCACGTAATTATTTATACAGTTATTTTTAAGCCTTATTTTAACACATGCAACTGACTTAGAAAAAGGCCTACGTTAAGTGATTATGCAATTTCGCTTAAATTATTAATAGCTCTGGGGGGGATTGATCCCCCTTTTGTCCCTTGTAGTTACGCCACTGATCCCATCTCCATATTTATACTCAACCTGCCAGTACGACTTACCAGGAAACGAAGGCCTCCACCAACGGTAACGGAAAATGGAAATTATTATATTTCGTCATTAGTTTACGTGAAGACGCCTACAGATATTTTGCCGAAGCATTTTTAAATTTGTTCGAGCGATTATCACACAAATTTTTTAAATTACAATACAAATTGTAATAAAATTCTTTATTGTAAAAATTTAGTTTGTGAGCCGCTATAATTGGTCCCAGGATATATTTCGTGGACTTTAATGTGTGTCTATAATGTGTGCTCCAAGCACATTCTTGGACTTTAATACAGGGTGCGGCAGAAAAACCTCCCACATTTCGCCGAGTCATTGCACCGGCACTGGTGGAGTGGGGGGTTCGTGGTGTTGGTTTCCCGTAGCGTGTGCCTTGCCGTTTCAGTTGCCATCATGGCGTGGACTGGTATACATCGTGCGTTTGTTGTTGAGTCATTTATCCGAAATAACGAATCTGTGATCGCCACGCAGAGAGCTTTTCGAATACATTTCGAGCTTAATCGCGGCGATGCTGTTCCGTGAATAAGCAGAATTTCCGTTATTGGGCAGAACAAAATCCTCGACAGCTTCATGAAAGGCCTCTACACAGTCCACGTGTTACTGTTTGGTGTGCTGTTGGAAATTGTGGTGTTTATGGTCCATACTTTTTCGAGGAAGAAGGCCAAACGGTTACAGTGAATTCCGCTCGGTATGTGCAAATGTTACAACACTTTTTGCAACCAAAACTCGCCGCACTTGGAAATCGGAATGTGTGGTTTCAACAGGATGGGGCCACTGCCCACACAGCCAGAAACTCGATGGCTGTTTTGAGAGAACTGTTTCCCGGGCGCTTGGTCTCGTTACATGGTGACATTCGGTGGCCCGCACGATCACCCGATCTCACCCCTTGCGATTTTTTTCTTTGGGGCCATCTGAAGGCTAATGTTTATCGACCACAAACCATTGATGAACTGAAGGGTGCTATACGCCAAGAAATTGCAGCGATAACACCGCAACTCACCCAGCGAGTGATGCAAAACTTCAGAAATCGATTAGAAACGTGTATCGGGGAAGAAGGCCACCATTTAGGCGATATCATTTTCAAAACCAAGTGAAAGAAACTGCATTCTGTATCCTTTCATATTATGTAATAACATTTAGAATAGCATCGCTCATGTTTTTGACATGATAATGTCTTATGGCTGGGGGTCATTTGAAAATTTCTGTAACGCATCACGCTGCATGACGTCATCATTTACCAGCCGGGAATCGTTAACTAAAACCGCGACCGCTAACGTGCTAACGTCCGTCGCAGATTAAAGACCTAACAAGCAAACAACACTGCATAGCTGTAGATAGGTATGTAACCAATCAGTCAGTCAGTAACCATAATAATGTTGCGTTTAGCTGGCGGCTGAAAGACATTATCATGCTCTTAAGCTTTTACCATTTGGTAAACGGTACTTTAAATTTTTTTGTTAGCCTTTTAAATGTGGGAGGTTTTTCTGCCGCAACCTGTAGCTAAAATATTATGAAGTGTTAACACATTTCTACTACTCTAGGTTGTTACAATAGTACATGTAATTATAATTGGCACAGTATTTCTTCAGCACGTTCTTAGACAGGTCCTGTCTAAAATGGAAGGAACAGGTGAACCATTTTAACTATTTGGGAAATGATGTTGGCTATGATAAGAATGATGTTGGTGTCTAGTTATGTAAGTTCCAGACGATCCGTGGGACAATCAATTGTACTTTAAAAACACGGTACGTCGAGGTACAAAGTTCTACATAGTTGTGGCAGCCCCTGTACTGCAGTATGGGCGTGAATTATAAGAAACAACCAAGAAACAAAACAGTAAAATACAGACCTCGGAAACGGCGTTCTTAAGAGGAGTTAAAATGTGATCGAAACTTGATCGTATAAAGAATGAAGCCACAAGAGAAGAGTTACAAGTTTTTAACTTGACTGAAAGACTCAAATGTTGTAAGCTACGGTGGAAAGCAGACTCAGAAACCATGTCCAAACAAGTCCGGAAATACAAATTTATTGGACACAGGTGTGTGGTTAGACCCAGGAAGAGATGGCTGGAGGGGCGGCTCTGAAGTCGGAACAGGCAGTAGCATCTTGCCTATAAAGTGTCGTGAACTTGATGATATTTTTAGACTTTAAAAGCGGAAACATTAAGAAAAAGTGAAACAAATGAGTGTTATTACAATGGCAGTGTTGGCTTACATGGCCCGTATGTCGTTTGGCACAATCTGGCTGGAGGGCAGCTCGTCCAGATCCTGACGCCAGCAGCTCAGCGTGAACGTCTCGGGTCGACATCGGCATGGACCCTCGCAGCATCTGTACCACCTGTCCTCTGTGTTGCTTCTCCGCCACACTGGAAACACACGACAATGCACAATTATGGATTATCAATGGGTGGGTGGAAAAGCAGTTGAAAGTACAAACATCAATAACCTTTATTAATTTTTACTAAACTTGTATTGCAACCACTAACATGGCAATTATACTTTTCATAAGCGGTTTCAAGCGTCTCGGCTCATCTTCAGATGGAACACAACAACCTACCTAAAAACCTTCACCACTTTATATATCTTATCTACAACCCGGAAGCGTCAACTTGACATAACCAAACACAGCAGGTAAACACCCTTGTTACGCCTTAGCCAGCAGCCAATCAGCCGAGGCGTAAAGAGGGTGTTTACCTGCTTTGTTTGTTTATGTCAAGTTGACGCTTCCGGGTTGTAGATAAGATATATAAAGTGGTGAAGGTTTTTAGGTAGGTTGTTGAGTTCCATCTGAAGATGAGCCGAGAGGCTTGAAACCGCTTATGAAAAGTATAATTTCCATGTTAGTGGTTGCAATACAAGTTTAGTAAAAATTAGACTTAACCACTAAATTGTGTTTATCTTTTAAATTTTATTAAACGAAAGATTCAGACTAAATAAATTACGTATGCAGAGCTTTATATTTTCTTGGCCAATGCTCAGGACATTCTCTCTTAAGTCCACAACGAATCCGTAGGCATTCATAATGTCCGTGCCAAGAATCACTTCATCGACAATGTCTGCAACGAGCATTTGGTGGGTAAACTCGAGAAGACCCAGGTGTACACGTACGTCTACCTTTCCTAACACTTTGACGGGGCTTCCAGTCACAGTCTGTATTGTACAAGAGCTAATTTGAGGCTGGCGGTTGCTGAGTACGTCAGGGCGCACAATGGACACTGTTGCTCCCGTGTCATCTGTAAATGACGTTGGTTTATCTTCCGCAAACCTATTAACGATCAAGTTTCCACTGATCTTATGAAGCGTGGAAACTGTGTGCTGTTCTGGAGCTTTATTTCTCCAATTAGTGCGATCAATCTCTTCTCTTAGTATTTTCTTGCAAACAGATTGTTGTTTTGCCCCAATAGTAGGAACACGGAGCAAATCACGATTACATATTCATGAAAATTAAAGTACAATACTTAAAGTAGCAGTAAATCATGAAAATGTGAGCCGATCAGTGACAGTGGCGTAATTACGGGGATCAATCACCCCCCAGAGCTATTAAAAATTTCAGCCCTTGTATCCAAGTCACTTGGACGTAGCTGACCAAGGTGTGCACCTACCAACCCGTACAGAACAAATGCAATACTGGTATTTTAACCAGTGGCGACCTCGTATAAGGAATCTTTTAAATATATGATGATGATTCACATGCTTTGAAACGCGTCATTAATTGTAAACAAGAAGTCGCATGGGGGATTGAAAAGGTCAAAAGGTCAGTATATCTGTTCACAGTTCATGTAACTGTAACCAGTAAGGTCAGCGCGCCTCAGACTCTATTGTCGTGAATGGTCTCCACAAATAATTTGTTGAACGTCTCAAGAGAATCATCATTCTGAATATCAGCTATAAAATCGATGTCCGAACGTTAAACAAAAGATATCTCTTCATCTCATTATTGAAGATTTACTGTTTCGCGAAGAGAAGAAACCTACGTTGAACCGACCTTGAACCGACAGAAAGATATTAGCGGTCGCAGTAACTTTTTACCCCATCATAAAGAAGTTTGTAAGCGACATTTAGGCTTTTTGATGAAGCCAGTAAAACTTTAGGGGGCAGAGTTATATGTCTCAAGGGAGGAGTCATAAACGCAAAGGATGTGTGTTTATGGCGTTATTAGTAAACTTGTATTCGCTGTTGTTTCATCGGAGTTATTTACCATTGGTCCTGGTCAAATCGTATTTCCATTTTCGTATCGCTGCACCTTGCTGACCAGTCTTGCCAAGAAATTCTTCGTAGTATTCTATCTTCAAACCTTCTTGACGTCAGTGCTCAAAGACAGGCTAGTACGTTCTATCGTATTTCCTGCTTGCTTCGTGTGTCCATTTTCAAGCTCTTTTCTCTCTACTAGGTCATCCATTCGCTAAATAACGTCCATTATATACAATATATAGAGCGTATGTTGTATGTACATTGCTTAATACATTGTTTTTTGTGTTTTCCATTAACCATAAATATTTGTATTTTTTAGTATACATTTGCTGCTGTAGTTTTGTTAATTTGTCAACTCAGGATCGTTAGGTTCTTTATTTTAAGTGTTACCTTGTTATAAGCATTGTATATACACATTAAACGTTATGTTTTACTCATCCATGGTTTTTATTTATTTCAGCAGTACACTGAAAACCAAAAACCATTGTTACTTAACCTCAAAAAAATGAAAACTACACGTATTTTCACTTTGCATTAAGAAATAGGACAATTTACAATTAGTACACTTCTTCTTTTCCACATCGTAATATATCGATACAATCGCATATTAAAAACGTCAAAAATGTACTGCAGGAACGGATAAAGGTACAGTTCCGAATATTTTTAGTCAAAACTCAGATAAATGGTTGCTCCATAGTATAACTACTGAAAACTGAATACTCGCTGAGGGAGGAGGAATCAGAAATGTAGCCTTTAGCAAGTAAAAGTATAAATTAAATGCGAGCCGTGAATTTAACTGTGTTCACTGGTAATTTCCTCTGACGGTGTCACAGGTACACCGTTTAAAGGTTTGTTTAAAGTCAACTGGTTCACCGTGATGGGATCACTACCGTGGCCAACTACAGAATATTGGTATCTCTGTGCAGAAAATAAGAATTATTGCACTGACGCGTGCGAATTAAAAACAAAAATCGGTATGGAGAACCATACATGACTTCCATGTTGTAAGATTTATTTTTAAAATAATTTACTTGAATTTGGTTCGGTAATTTCTAAAAATATATCGCCCACCCTCAAACTAATTTCACTATTTATAGATATTTTTGTTATTATGGGGTAGTCGTTTAATATAATGTTATTTTCAGTCACTTTATCCATAAAAATTAGGTAGGTTTATTTATTCTAATAAAGATACCGAACTACGCAGATAATCATCCCTCCTCCGAAGCGCTCCGAAGTCACTCATGGACCCTGAGCATCTTGCAGAGGGTTCATTCCCTAAAGACGAAAAGTCTGTCTATGAACCGTTCCTCTGTAAACATGTGCAGTTACACTGCCCAGCGATCCACAGGAAGCAAATCGCTATCCACGCTGGACACTTTTTCGGCTTGCACGCTTTGTGTTGGTGTGGGTTTCGGCACTTTCCATTTAAAAAGCGTGCAAATGAAGAAAATAAACATGAGTGAGGCCAGAAATAACGCGAATTATTTTTGTGTATCTTCCCTGCCTTTTTATTTCGGTAATCATAATAATAAAATGGAAACGTTAACATTACATAATTGAGATATGCTTGCTTGCCACGAACGATATATTTTCTCTCATACATGATTTAAATTAAAATGAAAGAATATAGATTTTTATTAAAGTTAAATGAAATGTTTCCATAGAAACTACTGCTTTGTTGTCAATAACGTAGTACACATACAAAACTTATAAAAATTTACCTCCTCCATCATCAACTACCATTTTAATTTATAAAAAATATTACCCCCTCCCACCACCAACTACCCTTTTTATTTATAGATATTTCATCTACCTTTCTACAGTGGATTATTATGACCTTCTTTTCAGGATACCTTTTTTTATCAAAATTAAGCACTTTACTCTTGTTAAAACGTAAAACGTTGCAGGTAAACTACCCCTTTCCCTTAACCGATTGAAAAATTCTACACACAGACACACACACACACTTTTCGAAAAATGACTTTTTTCATGTTTTGATGGTAGTACAATCAGAATCTGCCGTTATCTCGAACACGATTTTTTCGGCATGACCATACTTCCATTTCCTTATGGAACATGGAAGTAAAATCAATAGAACACTGGGTTTTAACTTGTCAGAATGAAATGATGACAGGCCAAGTGAAATATCTCGTATGAAATAAAACTTTTCTTCTGTCACTGGAGATGAGCTGCTTATTTGTAACAGACGAAATTTCATATCGTAGACGACGGGACGAACGAATCCAGTCGTTAAGGTTTTTCGGTGTGGAAGCAATCCTTTATTTGCCGGTAATTGAGCTGTAAAATACAGAAAAGATTAGAGGCAATGCGTAATGCGTTTTATGGCAGCGTCAATATTCTCTCCAAACGGCGGCCGTGAAACACAACAGGTCAAGGAACCAATAAACTACCGCTCTTTGCACTTCTTGATTCTTATGATTTTATTAATATGTTTAAAGGATATAGGGTTCCTGAATTTCTTTACCTTTACATACATTTACTTTACCTTTTCAGTAATTATTACAAATACTTTAAAAAGTAATTATTAAATTATTATTTTATACTTCCACGTTCCGTAAGGAACGAAAGTATGGTGATCGCAAAAAAAATCGTTTTATAGATAAGGGTAGATTCTGTTTGTACTACCCTCAAAATATGAAGAAAAGTCATTTTCTGAAAAGTATCTGTGTGTCTTTTTGTAGAATTTTTTCTATGGCGAACGATAACTGCCACAAAATCAAACAGAATCAAATAATTTTTGCATATGTGCCCAAGTTGTAGAGGACTTAAGATCTATTGATTTTGGTGAAGATCGATTTAGGGGAAGGGGTAGTTTACCTGCAGCGTTTTATGTTTTATCAAGAGTAAAGTACTTAATTTTAATAAATAAAGTCCCCTGTAGAGAAGATCATA
The DNA here is from genome assembly GCA_034769895.1 of Magicicada septendecula. NCBI lineage: Eukaryota > Metazoa > Arthropoda > Insecta > Hemiptera > Cicadidae > Magicicada > Magicicada septendecula. The sequence goes on from CM068368.1 coordinate 911,890,569, forward strand.
ATAAACCACTGTAGAAATGTAGATGAAATATATATAAATGAAAAGAATAGTTGAAGGCGAGTGGGTAATTTTCTATAAATGAAAATGTATTTGAAGGGGGAGTAGATAGTTTTTACTTCCATGTTCCATAAGGAAATGGAAGTATGGTGATGGCAAAAAAAATCGTGTTCGAGATTATTGCAGATTCTGATTGTACTACACTGAAAACATGAAAAAAAGTCATTTTTCGAAAAGTGTGTGTGTGTCTGTCTATAGATTTTTTGGCAAACGATAACAGCCGCAAATTAAAACAGAATCAAATAATGTTTTGCATACAGCCCTGAATTGTAGAGTTCTCAAGACCTATTGTTTTTGGTGAAGATCGGTTAAGGGAAAGGGGTAGTTTACCTGCAACGTTTTATGTTTCAACAAGGGTATTTTCTATGGCAAACGATAACAGCCGCAAATTCAAACAGAATCAAATAATTTTTTGCATACAGCCCTGATTTGTAGAGATATAAAGACTTATTGATTTTGGTGAAGATCAGTTAAGAGAAAGGTGTAGTTTACCAGCAACGTTTTATGTGATAACAAGGTTAATTTTTTCTATGACGAACGATTACTGCCGTAAATTCAAACATAATCAAATAATGTTTTGCATACTTCCCTACATTGTAGAGATCTCAAGGCCTGTTGATTTTAGTGAAGATCGGTTAAGGGAAAGGGGTAGTTTACCTGCAACATTTTATGTTGTAACAAGAGAAATTTTTTCATGACGAACGATAACTGCCGTAAATTCAAACAGAGTCAAATAATTTTGTACATATGTGCCTGAATTGTAGAGCACTCAAGGGCTATTGATTTTGGTGAAGATCGGTTTGGGGGAAAGTTTACCTGAAACATTTTTTGTTGTAACAAGAGTAAAGTACTTAATTTTGATAAATAAAGTATCCTGATAAGAAGATCTTAATAATCCACTGTAGAAACGTAGATGAAATATTTATAAATGAAGAGGCTAGTTGAACGGGGTGGGGGTAATTTTCTATAAATGAAAATCATAGTTGAAGGGAGAGGGGATAATTTTTATATGTGTACTACGTTATCGGCAACAAAGTAGTAGATTGTTGTTAAAATTCCTTACCGGGCTGTTTGGCCGTAGTCCAATGTTTTCTGCAAAACCAGACGTTTCGGCAGTGCCGTCGACTGCCATGATCAGTGAAAATCGAGTGCGATAACGTGTGGTGGTATACGTTAGTGACCACAGTACTGTGGTTAAGGCTGAAGCAATAACTGGAAAGAAGTAGTTTCTATGGAAACATTTCATTTCGTAAATGATTTTAAATATAAATCTTAGAAGAAGGAAGTCATGTATGGTTCTCCATACCGATATTTTATATGTGTACTACGTATAAATTATAATGTGTAGTATAATTTTATTATATAATGAATAGCTGATTACATAAACATTACAACAATCGAAAATAGAATCGAAGTAAAATCGATTGCCCGTTAACTATACTGTAAGCGAAACATTAAATTACAATTCAAACAAACCTCTGAAGATACAGAATAATTTCTGTGAAACGTGCATCAGATGAAAATAAACCTACTTGCAATGTAACACAACACCTACTTGCATATTGTAACATAACAAGATTACACCTCAGAATAAAGACAAGTATACCATCAAAATTCACTGTGAAATATGCATAAACGCAATCTTTTTAGTAATAAAGTGCAACGAAGAATAAAATGAACATAATAAATAAATAAATGAAGACACAACATATTATTAAAGATAAATAATAAGGTAAAGAAATAAAAAGTAATTAAACAAAAAGAAAAATATTATAATAAATAAATAATAGGGAATTAAGGAATAAAAACTCATGAAGTAAATAATTTAATGACAGTAACAAACAATGACTGACGATGGCAATAATACCCAGAAGTGAAGATCAAGTGACAAACAAACATGTAAATAATGATTAGTTAATAGAATTATAATGTACAAATGTTAAACTTAATAAGTAAAAAGACATTTGTTAGTTCATAAGCATCAGATTAAAACTATGAGGTCTGCGTACCTCAGACAGTTATTTTGTATCATTGAACTACAAACGGTGAATGATATAAATTTTACTAATATAATAATATCAGACTATAATTATGTAAGTTAGGTTGTGTGATAGTGATAGAAAGTGAGAATAACTGTGATAGACTTTTAAAAGGAAAAAATCATGTATAATGAAAGTGATTAAACATAATTATAATATGAGCATTGAATGAAACATATAATCTATATGAAACAGTTATGTAGCCCATATAGTGATATCAAACCAAGTGTAAATAATTAAAAAATAGAGAAATCTTACGTTACAAACTTACAATATAATGTAGTGACGAAGAAAAAATAAGATTCAACGGAATCATATTCATTATAAAAGATTAAACCGAACCTGTGACCCATTAACATATCATAGCCAAACCCTTAACTGAAGGAATTAGTATTTTGGTTAAAAGGAGGGGATTGTTGAAAAAATATTGAAACGAGGCAGAACATGTTAATTTGACTGCTGGACTTTTATACAAATTAATTACAGATAGAAGGCGAGATGACAAAGAAAGACTATTGAAATAACTAGAAGACTAATATTTTAATCGAAAGTACCAAAAACTTGAAGGCCAGAAGCGAAGAATCAAGCAATAAGTTCATAAGGAAAACTACCAGATTGGTGATATTGCTCCGATATGCTAAGCCAGATATTTGAACCAACATTACTACATTTTAACGATCGAGTTACAGTGAAATACTATAACCAAAACAATATAAACGTTATAATAGTGAATTTTGTTTGTACACCATTACCATTAGTATTAAGAGTTCCTTTTTTAATTGTTCTTTTGTATGATCCAAAGGACTCACTAGTCAACATACATCCACAACACCCAATTACAAAACCTTCATTATAAATATTATGTTTTACGTTATATTATGACTTGAACAATACTTTGACTTTAATTTTACGTTAACCTTGAGATTGAGATTTTCCATGTAATCCAACCGAAATGAGCTACCAATAAAAGAAGGGACATTGAATGTCAATACAATTAAGAAATGTTAAAGAGAAATAATAAATTTTATTAAAATTCAGTCAAGATAGAAAAGGAGTTAGATTATTTATTTAACATAAAAGTTTAATTCTTACATAGAAGAAGGGTAAGTTTAAGAAGTTTAGGAGTTAAGAGGTAAAATAAAGATAATATTTCATTGTTACTATATTTGTACATAACGAGATAGTTAAGGTACACGCAAACCTGTCGAAAAGGAAAATCAATTGGACAAGTGAGGTTTAACCTGTCAGAATGAAATGACGACAGACAAAGTATCTCGTGTAAAAATAAATGTCTATCTCTCTCTGACAACGAAAAGATGAACTACGTATTTGTACAGAGATTTGATGGCGTAGACAAATTCTGTTACTGATGTTCTTTTGGCGAATCAATAGCTTGTTTACGATATGCCTAAAGCACGATATTCACGGCGGCGAGACTTGTTGCGGTGTAACGTTTCACGACACATGTATCGCGGTATCATATACACACGCGCGCTCGCTCGCTGGTACAGTGTTCCAGAAACCAGTATCAGAGATGGATGTTCTACCGTAGGTGTACCTATGTATGTTCTTAATGAGAACACCTTAGGAACATTTAATTGGGAACGTACTTAGGAAACGTTAATGTAGTAAAAAGTGGCTTCTTGATAAAATTTTTTCAAATGAAAAGCTTTTACGGAAACCGGCCTTACATGAACCTTTTTTTTTACTCCAACTTCGCCGTGCTTATTTGCTAAATTGTTAAATGTCATGTTCTAGACGAGGCCTTTCAGTGTTTCCACCATTTTCAAATCCTAAACCACGACCTAGGTCCTAAAGGGAAATAATAAGTCCTAAACCAGTGTCGTGGTTTATGACTTGAAAATGGTGGAAACACTGAAAGGCCTTCTTTATAACATTACATTTGGCAATTCAATAAATAAGCACTACGAAGTTGGAGTTACAGAGACTGCTAATTCAAATAACAAGATTAACTTTTTTTTCAAGTATTAAGTAAATCTGATGGAAGAGTTAGGTTTGTAAGGGAAACATTCAGTGGCGTTTCTCCTTATTGATCAGCGTTAGGTTTGAGCGTGGTTCTGTAAAGTAGCTGTTTGTTATTTAATGGCCTTACGATAACCTGACGATTATTATTTTTTTTTTTTGCATCAATGCAAAGTATAAGCCATAGAATTCAGGAAGGCGCAATATCATGTAATATAAAACGGTGCATAAAAATACAACAGGTAGTTAATACAGGCTTGTCAAAGACAAAAAGGAGAATAAATGGAGCTAAAGTAAATTGGCAGAATGATATTCCCCAAGTACAATGTTTCATATAAAACCAAAATCAGTTATATCTTTGTCTGTGTCTCCTCTCTCTCTCTCTCTCTCTCTCTCTCTCTCTCTCTCGTTCTTTGAAAAGTGTTTCAAGGATAACATTTTTTCTTGCCTACGTTAAAGTCACGTTGTTCCCCCCCCCCCCGAAATATCCGACAACGTTTCCTTTTCATTGTCCAACGTTTTTGCACTGCAATAATAGCTGAGACAGTCTTACACTATTCATCCTTCTAGGTGTTTTTCCAATTTGTTTTTCTCTCTTTCTGTTTATTTATCCTGTATATACTCAAATCGTCTTGAATTCTATTATTTGCAGTTCTATCAACTCTACTGTGCCCACTAGCACTCATTACCTCAGCGGACTGTATTTTTCACATGACGTGGGTCACGTGCCTACGTTTAATTACGATACAATTAAAACAGCCACAGCCACTGGTTTGCAAAATCCAACCTTTGTATCCGATGGCGTTTTATTTTAAGGGTTTTTTGCAGTTTTGAAATAAGCTGATACATGTAGCTTGCTTTCACTTTCACATTCCTGCCTTCATCCTTCCCTAACTCCCTCCCACCCTCCCATCCACCTACACTCTGTCTGTCTGTCTATCTGTCTCTCTCTGTCTCTCTCTCTCTCTCTCTCTGAAAATAGTATCAAGGATACTCTTTTTGTACGAAGCAAAACTCGCTATGTGTATTCTTTAGCTTAAGTTTTTTTTACCAAAACAATAATTTATTTCAGCTGTTAAATGCAGAGAACATTATTGCTGTTGGTCAAGTGTGTTTTATTGCTGCGTTATTCTCCAAGCGGCCGTGAAACTCCACTGGTCAAGGAATCAATAATTCTTTTCTATATATATATATATATATATATATATATATATATATATATATATATATATAAAACGGGTCTTTTATATATAGAACGGGTCTTTCGTTTCTTATATGGGCTATATTAAAGTATAAAGTATGTATATATATATATATATATATATATATATATATATTGTACTGTAATTTTTTACTAGTATTGTAATTATGATAGACTATTTAATTACAGATATTACTTTTTTTTTTATCTGCACATGAAAAGAAAACTCTATCTCAGGGTTAACAATTATTAAGTTGATTTATATTATTTAATACTGTGTATGATTTATTCTTTTCTTTAATCCGTACCAAATAACGGTAGTGTATAAATTTTTTAATAAATAACAAGGTAAGAATATCTACCATATAAATGTAAATAGCTTGAATCTGAACTCTTCACAACTGCAACGGGTTCAATTCTAGTTGATGTTTATCATCTTAAAGGTAATGTTAGGCTTCGTAGTCTGTTCCTTCTCTGAGATTTCTTATTAGATTAAATGTTGGATTATATTTTCTTCTATGATTACTAAATTGATACTTCTTCGGAATATCGAATTTTTATTGTATTGACACTCAAACTATCTTCCAGTACAGGCTTCTTCTTTTAGTTCGGCGTTCTCTAAATGATATACTCAGACTTCTTGAAATATTGTAGTTTAGTAAGTTGTATACAAATTATGATTATTTCAATGTTATAGATTTATACTCCCCTATGTTTATTAAATTCAATATCAATGTTAACTCCCTTCCTTTAAAGGGTTTTCTTTATTAAATACAAAATTAAACTCTTTTATAAGAATTAAACTCTTTTAATGTGTATCTTATTACATATAAAATTAGACTTTTGATGTGGCTCTTCTTAAATATAAAATTAGACTTTTTTGATGTGGCTCTTCTTAAATATAAATATTGACTAACAAAATTTTCTTCTATTTGAATACAATTCAAATCTAACAATTTACAATTTGCCATTTAGATACCTAACTTCATTCGTGACATCTTTCCATCATATGACTCTTAACAACATATATAATTTTATTAATTATTATTAATTACATTTATTTGCTTTTTTACATTATCCATATAATTAGTATATTTTAAATTACTATTCTATTAATCTTTCATTTTATTTGAATGTTTATTTCCAATTTAATATAATAAATTGTCAACACATATTTCTTAATGCTTTTCTATATAATATTGGAGTCTACCTCTATGTTGGTCGTGACTCACAAATCAGTTTTTCTGTCTACACCTCTAACACATGTTCATAATACTATTAATTTTATACCTTTTCTCTTTTAAAATTATTATTTGATTCTTAGGTACTGCGGTGTATTTTAACAGCAGTAATAATATATATATATATATATAAACACGTGTTTTGTTCAATATTTTGCATACTTATTTTACTAACTGTTAAATTTTATCGTTTGGTTCTATGACTTAAGTGAGTTTTAATCATTTCAATAATTTTTTACGTTATTCGGTTGTTTAAGGATCGAGATAAATAGCAGCGGAATTGTAGCAAGGAAAGTGGTGCGTAAAACCAGTGGAGTGGGGAGTGAGTCAGAAGATCAACCTCTCCCCTCGTCCCAGGAGCTATAACAAAGGCGGGGAGTGAGTCAGAAGATCAACCTCTCCCCTCGTCCCAGGAGCTATAACAAAGGCGGGGAGTGAGTCAGAAGATCAACCTCTCCCCTCGTCCCAGGAGCTATAACAAAGGCGGGGAGTGAGTCAGAAGATCAACCTCTCCCCTCGTCCCAGGAGCTATAACAAAACTCCATAATCACTTGACGTAGGCCAGTTTTCGTAAAGAAGTGGAAGTGAGAGTTTCGTGAAATTAAAGTGTTGACACATTTGACCTGCATGTATGGATAACAAACCGACTAGAGGCCTTATGGACAAAGCAGAAAATAACATAATCATGCCCTATAGCAGTTGTTCCCAAACTTTTCAGTCCGCGGACCCCCTCCCCCCAAAAAATAAAAAATAAAAATTTAAAGGACCCCGTCTGAGTTCTGAAATAAAATAAACAGTAAATGTGATACAAACTCTTATATTTTAATTAAAATGTATTAAAATCAAAATTCTCTTAAATGGTAAAATTGTAATATGAATGATATCGAACATAGTTCTTGTTGTGAACAATGAAGCTGTCTTGCACACTTAGCTCTGCTATATTGGGTTTAATGTCAGATAATTGTAATATGAATGATATCGAACATAGTTCTTGTTGTGAACAATGAAGCTGTCTTGCACACTTAGCTCTGCTATATTGGGTTTAATGTCAGATAATTGTAATATGAATGATATCGAACATAGTTCTTGTTGTGAACAATGAAGCTGTCTTGCACACTTAGCTCTGCTATATTGGGTTTAATGTCAGATAATTGTAATATGAATGATATCGAACATAGTTCTTGTTGTGAACAATGAAGCTGTCTTGCACACTTAGCTCTGCTATATTGGGTTTAATGTCAGATAATTGTAATATGAATGATATCGAACATAGTTCTTGTTGTGAACAATGAAGCTGTCTTGCACACTTAGCTCTGCTATATTGGGTTTAATGTCAGATAATTGTAATATGAATGATATCGAACATAGTTCTTGTTGTGAACAATGAAGCTGTCTTGCACACTTAGCTCTGCTATATTGGGTTTAATGTCAGATAATTGTAATATGAATGATATCGAACATAGTTCTTGTTGTGAACAATGAAGCTGTCTTGCACACTTAGCTCTGCTATATTGGGTTTAATGTCAGATAATTGTAATATGAATGATATCGAACATAGTTCTTGTTGTGAACAATGAAGCTGTCTTGCACACTTAGCTCTGCTATATTGGGTTTAATGTCAGATAATTGTAATATGAATGATATCGAACATAGTTCTTGTTGTGAACAATGAAGCTGTCTTGCACACTTAGCTCTGCTATATTGGGTTTAATGTCAGATAATTGTAATATGAATGATATCGAACATAGTTCTTGTTGTGAACAATGAAGCTGTCTTGCACACTTAGCTCTGCTATATTGGGTTTAATGTCAGATAATTGTAATATGAATGATATCGAACATAGTTCTTGTTGTGAACAATGAAGCTGTCTTGCACACTTAGCTCTGCTATATTGGGTTTAATGTCAGATAATTGTAATATGAATGATATCGAACATAGTTCTTGTTGTGAACAATGAAGCTGTCTTGCACACTTAGCTCTGCTATATTGGGTTTAATGTCAGATAATTTCAATATTAAGTCACTCTCGACATCAAGTTTATTTCTTAACTTTGACTTCAAGTACGTGAGCTTGGAAAATGCGGTTTCACATAAATATGCAGAGGGAAACACAGTTAAACGCTTCAAAGCTTTTGTTGCGAGTTCAGGATAGTCAGTCATTACATATAACCAGAAGTCAGCTAGAGGTAATTGTAAAAACTGTAATTTTAATGAACTGTCAGTTGAAAGTTCTGACAGTGAATCTTCTACTTGTATTGTAAGAGAGAGGTTAGTTGACAGTACATCAGCAAATGGATTCCTTATCCACATGTCACTATCATCCGTCACGGGAAAATATTCCTTTAGCTGCAAGTGCAGTTGCTCCAAATAAGACTGACTAACGTTGAGGAACACCTTTGGAACATTTTTATCCTGACATCTGGACGAAATCTGCCATGCAAGGGAATTGTTCGAAGATTTTAGAGTCTAATCTCTGAATCCAAAGCTTCAATTTTGCTATCATCCCCTCGGTTTTATCTTGAACCTGGAAAATAGTGATGCTAGATCCCTGCAGGCTAAATTGAGTTCATTCAGATGACTGAAGATATCAGCTAGATATGATAGCTTCAAAATCCAGTTTAAGTAATGGAGCCTGTCTTTAAGGGTGAAGTTGGTGTCAAAGAGCTTTACTTCATCCCTCGGTTCAAATAATCTGTTCCAATACCATTCCACGCGAAAGCCATCGACGTTCACAGTGGATCAACAATTGCTTGTGGTCACTACAATTTCTTCACATATTATAAAGGAATAACATTTTGCTTAGACACTGTGTTTATACGCGAGGTACAGTGTTATACATAGACTAAAACAGCGTGATAAGTTCTGCGTTGATGCGGCGCTCTAGTCACCTCGGCTGACAAATAGATCTGCTACGCGACATGATTTAAAGACATTATTAAAGCCTTTAGTTTGAAACTACGTTTACAAATACAATTGGTTTAAACCAAAAATAAAATATAGTGGAAGCTTCTACTAATTGTTTTAAGTTTCTAAAATTTAGAATTTAGAGCATAAAAAATCGGAGAAAATTACGGTACATTCTATTTTTTTAATAAAAGTGTCCGCGGACCCCCTGAAACATTGTCGCGGACCCCCAGGGGTCCGAGGATCTCACTTTGGGCACCACTGCCCTATAGTGTAAACACCATATTTCATGTTCCTCGTGTATAGTTTTCCTGGTCATGTAATTTAAGTTATAAAATTTTGCCATGTGTTAGAATTAAAGCGTGACGTCACAAAACTATAAACTGAAAAATTGATTTAAATTAAATTCTCTATCCGCCTGGCGTTTGTTCAGACGCAGAGTAAACCATGACTACCAGTAATTGTACTTCATCAGTTACAATTGCGATTGTGTGTTTTAATTACATTTTAATTTGAAATTTCTCATTGTTAGTAAATTACTAATATTTTATATTCTTTTCATTATATTTTATTCTTTCCTCCCGCCGTTCATTTCTTATTTTCCATTCCCTCTTCTTTCTCCGTGCCCATACTTACATTTACATCAACATCAACGCAGAAATACCCCCCCCCCAAACCTAGGAATGACCTTTGAACGATTAAAATATACTTAATAAGGAGATTTATTTGAGGAAATAAAAAAGAAAAAACGGCGGACATCGATTTTTGTTGCAAGTATACGCTTTCTTTTCTTCTTTCATGCTTCTACAAAGTGTCTACAGGTTTAGACCATCCGATAACCGTGTCCCCTATATCGTATGGTATCTTTAGGATATGAACAATGAGTACACCACCATAGAAGATTGAGATTATAGATACCATTAGTAAGCAATAAGTGTCTGTATATTATAAATGCATCACATTATCATTAAGGTTTCTTTCTTATCTTTCTGTTGCGTGCGTACCCACCTGGTTGTTCCACTGACCGCAACCTGCGTTCTATGTGGTTGATCTTCATTTCAGACGTTTCCTCGACAATGATGGGGCCTCCGTCGTTGGACGATTGACTTCTGGCCAACTCCTCGCGGACCTTCCTCAGCGCCTCACATGCGTTAATGTCGCAGAAATCGGTGTCCGGTGGCACCATGGAGAAACTGCACCAGACCGACGTGGCGACCCCGAGCAGTACAGTTAGCCGTGAAGACACGTCGGCCGCACGTAACATTGCTGTAACATAACGCGTGATCATGCAGGCAGTGTACTATTCAAATAAGCTTAACTGTTGAAGGTTATAACGTGTCGGCTACGTTATAATCCAGGGAACCCGTGATAATTGACTCTGGCCAATTATACAGGCTGCCTACGTTGTAACAAACTGAAAAGTAAACGCATCACTAACAATAATTATAAGTACTCTAATAAAAGGAAACAGGGGAGGGAATTTTGCTGATTTATGCACTCAATTTACTATGTAACAAAGATGACATCCCTTTATTTACGTATGATAGGTAATACATTACAAATAAAATTTTTTACTTACACAGAAATAGTAAAGGGGTTTTCTGTATTAAAAATGATCATACAGATAATGTATTTACCTCGGATCCGAGTCTCTATAAACTAGTTATGAATTTTCAAATTTACTCTACTTCTTTAATCAATTACATTATTACTTAAAATACCATTTGAAGAATGGTTTCATTTAGTTGTGCGATGTTTCAAAGTTACATCACAAGAGTTATGTTACAACGTATGATTTCTGAAATTACTTGTTACACCATAGTAATGCTTAACGCTTAAAGATTGTCATTTAAAAGTCTTTTTCATTTATAATTACTTATATTTTAAAAGATACATTATTCACGGAAGACGAGCTTCCGCGTCACCTCTAGTTAAAGGTTATCTGTCCATGTCCTGCCGCGTGATTCTTCGGTACTCTCTTAGTCGTGGGTTGTCATCGTGGTAGTCTTTCCAGTGGATGTCCTCGGAGTCAACTAATGATGAAGTGGATGTTATGGTGTCATCCAGAGTGAAGTCGTCCTGTTTCTCGGCGGTAGTGTAAATGCAGTTGAGGTCTTAGTCTTCACTATTCACAGTTATTCACATCACATATGTAATAGCACAGTAGTATTGGAGTTTACATATTCGTTTCACATTATGTTGGAATTACACTTAACTTGAACCATATTTGATTTTTAATAGGAGATGTCACTTTATACACTCATTTTCTTCTTTCACATCTTTGTTTTAAAAACCACTACATCTTAGTTACATAGATCTAGATCTCCACACTGTTAGTGGAAGCTAACAACAACAACACAACAACAAAATAAAATAAAACATTTTGTGCAGAGCCCCGCTTGGAGCTGTTTACAGTTTGAAAGTCGCATCATAAGTCCTACATTGTTACAACAGGAAAATTGTAACGACGCGGAGTGAATACTCCGCCATAATATAGTTCCAACTTTTAATTAGTAATACAGTCTTACAGTTCGACAAAATAAACAATCGAGACTTTGCTTGTCTACAGAATTTATTACAACTACTACTAGTGACTTTAAATTATTAATTATTTACATTATAGTTTACAGGTATTTTATATTTAATGCCGGGTCGGTATGCAAGTTGGATCCGGTATACACAGGTCATAGCATGATAAATTTAATAAAGGGTTAACAGTTTTATTTTTAACTTTTGCTTTCTCAGTTTTAATTAATTATTTTAGTTAAATTCCCTTTTTAATTCTCATTACTATTATGAGTTAGTTCGGGGTATTTGGTTTAATAGTGCGATTTAATGGTTTTCACTAACTTCCCATTTTATATTTTTATTATTATTTTTTTTATTTGTTTTAAATTTAAATCGTCACAAGGTAGAGTGTACAGAAAATATTTGCTTGAGCGGGAAATCGGTGTCTGCTAAAGACGTCGATAGTTATATTCGATCGGAAGTGAGTAGAAACGTCTTTTTATACCTCAACATTTTTAAATTACATTTACTCAACGAAACCGCCGAACAACTTAAGTCGTTTAGACGGATGAATGTCTGAATGCTACGACGAATCAGTGCCTTGTTGATTTCAGTGCCTATAGGGCTAACACTTTGAAACGTGGCACCCTACACTTTTCAACTTGTTGTCTTGTTTAGACGAAATTCAAAAAAAAATTACAAAAATATAAACATTCTTATATTTAACTGTAACGGAGAATATCATAGACATAATATGAGTATAACAGAATATAAGATGACATAAATTACAATCTCTCATAAAGCAATAAGACGGAAATTAATTATAAATGACAAACAAGAAATGTAAATAAAATTACTAGCAAACACAGGAATCACAATTAACAATTTGACTGACGTAGAAATAAAACAACAATCGACAAAAGGAGCGGACAATGACTGGAAGTATGGATAATCTGTGTAGAATAACTATTACCTTACTCAAGACCGGGGGAGGGATCCCATAGCTATTATAAGCTTTTTAGCAAAATTCCATGTTCATTTAACGTAAGCCTATTTCTAAGCCAACTGTGTATGCTAAAGTAAGGCTTATAAACAGTTATAAAAATTAAAAGAAATACAATTTGAAAATTAATAAAATGAAGTTTTCTAATAAAGACAATCACTAAACATTTGGTAAATAACGCGCGTACGTATTTGTAACATACTTTACGCCGGTATACTCAAAGTCTTTGAGACGCAAATAATTTATAAGATAAAATGAAGGTTTCTAATAAAGACAATCAGTCAACATTTGGTAAATAACGCACGTACGTATTTGTAACATACTTTACGCCGGTATACTCAAAGTCTTTGAGACGCAAATAATTTATAAGATAAAATGAAGGTTTCTAATAAAGACAATCAGTCAACATTTGGTAAAAAACGCACGTACGTATTTGTAACATACTTTACGCCGGTATACTCAAAGTCTTTGAGACGCAAATAATTTATAAGATAAAATGAAGGTTTCTAATAAAGACAATCAGTCAACATTTGGTAAATAACGCACGTAAGTATTTGTAACATACTTTACGCCGCTATACTCAAAGTCTTTGAGACGCAAATCATTTATAAGATAAAATGAACGTTTCTAATAAAGACAAACAGTCAACATTTGGTAAATAACGCACGTACGCATTTGTAACATACTTTACGCCGGTATACTCAAAGTCTTTGAGACGCAAATCATTTTTAAGATAAAATGAAGGTTTCTAATAAAGACAATCAGTAAATATTTGGTAAATAACGCACCTACGTATTTGTAACATACTTTACGCCGGTATACTCAAAGTCTTTGGGACGCAAATCATTTCTAAGATAAAATGAACGTTTCTAATAAAGACAATCACTCAACATTTGGTAAATAACGCTCGTACGTATTCGTAACATACTTTACGCCGGTATACTCAAAGTCTTTGAGACGCAAATCATTTATAAGATAAAATGAACGTTTCTAAAGACAATCAGTCAACATTTGGTAAATAACGCACGTACGCATTTGTAACATACTTTACGCCGGTATACTCAAAGTCTTTGAGACGCAAATGATTTTTAAGATAAAATGAAGGTTTCTAATAAAGACAATCAGTCAACATTTGGTAAATAACGCACGTACGTATTTGTAACATACTTTACGCCGGTATACTCAAAGTCTTTGAGACGCAAATAATTTATAAGATAAAATGAAGGTTTCTAATAAAGACAATCAGTCAACATTTGGTAAATAACGCACGTACGTATTTGTAACATACTTTACGCCGGTATACTCAAAGTCTTTGAGACGCAAATAATTTATAAGATAAAATGAAGGTTTCTAATAAAGACAATCAGTCAACATTTGGTAAATAACGCACGTACGTATTTGTAACATACTTTACGCCGCTATACTCAAAGTCTTTGAGACGCAAATCATTTATAAGATAAAATGAAGGTTTCTAATAAAGACAATCAGTCAACATTTGGTAAATAACGCACGTACGCATTTGTAACATACTTTACGCCGGTATACTCAAAGTCTTTGAGACTTTAATATAATGAATATTAATCTTTGCTAATTATCTGCATGGATTAATTACTCATCAATTATGAATCATATTAATTAAAGATTTATGTTGTACGTTAAATTTGATACATATAAAAGTTGTTCCTATTTGTCAGATTAGACTCAACACAGTGGTTAATTAAATACGATTTATGAGTCTGTTAATCGGACGTCTCAATGGTCGAGTTTGTTGTGTCCATTGATACTTAGCATAAGTTGTGAGACTTTTAGTGTGATACTTAGAATGAAATACATCAATAAGAAAGGTTAAATTTCAATAATGAACGCACGAATAATATAAATTAACTACTTATTTATTACACTTGTTAATTAAGTAAGTGACTATTTCCTGCAATTACATACATATTAAAACACATGATATAAAATACAATTTGTACGATGTTTCCTGAAAAACATAAACACATGGTACATTCAAATGCAGTAAATAACGTACATATACAAAACATATACGAACAATATACAATCGACAAATATACTTATCCCTACCTAAATGCGTTCATTATTCTCAGATGATGCATTACGTTAATGTTATTTTATAGATTTTATGATTCATATGATTTATATATATATATATATAATCTCTTGGGGTTTGTTCTTTGAAAAGAGGCAACAGAACAGTAGTATATACTACTAAGATTTAATAGACATAAAGCTTATCTTTTGAGAGTGTTTATCCATTATTCCGCCGTCGTGAGAAGACATCTTCTGGATGATTCGTCGATGATCCTAATCACTGTTATGAGGAGCACTAATCACTTCACTTCACTAAATCTCCACTCCCGTTGTGTGTATGGTGTTGTGGTACCCCGCTGATATCGGGTGTCCGGAGTTCAAATATTGAGGTGTTAATGTTGTCATTAAGCTGAATTGTTCTGAAAGTTTGCCGTGTTCGAGTACATGGTTAACTGTTCCGTCTAACTGGATGTAGCGCGTACTGTGTGTTTAATTGTTTGATACAGTTCATTCAATTAATCATTCAACATAGTGACACATTGTAATGTAAGAGTGTTTGAAGTGTCGCTCACTGTTCTACTTTGAAATGTTAATTATTCGGGTTATTATGTTCGTGTTGGTTGTAGTTTCAAGTCCCGTACGCACTTATAGTTTATGTTTGTCGCACAGAATTGTGTATAAGTGTGACTATATCGATGTCTATGTTCACTTATGAATTTACTAAATTGTGAATTCGGTCGGTCGCACAAACTGTTTCTATCACGGAATGTATTACTGTTCCGACTATAATCAACCGTCTGACTATCGTACTAACTTCTGACTATTAACTGCGACTATCAACTATCAACTATTAACTATCAACTCTTGACTTTTGACTGCTAACTCTCGACTTTGACTGCCGCTCCGCGTCTTCGCAAAACAGTTTTATTGAAACATCTTACCCATAAGCCTACGTTTTTGGATGTCTACGCCTTCTCGGATTCTTGATTGGTCGTACAAATTCCTACTCTTCTGCAGATCTCATCCTCTGTTTCACGATTCGTCGTCCGAACCCTTCTTACTCTCTCCACGAGCTCTCTTAGAAAATGCTTGACGCTGGTTGGTCGTCGTCATCCCCGGAGTGTTTCATGTGACGATCGTGGTATGGATTCTAAGAAACTAGGGCAATTTCTTGGCCGTCTGTCATCCTTTGTTTAGACTTTCCCTAAGGTTCTGACCGATCTTTTGTTAACATACTCCAGAGTCCTGGTTAATTGTTTAAGTTACTCGTTGTTCGTTCCGCCGATTATCAACCCTTCGTTGGTGTCGTTCTGGTCGACCTCTATACTTTCCAGTCGTAAATCTCAGTAAACTGTCAAAGGTTTGTTTTCATGCTGTGCAGGATGCACTGGCAGTATTCACTGAGTTGCGTCTATTGTCTATTTGTTCGTTAAAATTGCTCTGTACTCCTTTGTAACATAGTAAAGCCTTTCATAATTGTGCTCGTACGCTTCACCTCCACAGCAGGCGTTCCATCCCGATTCCGCGTAACTCGGCAGCTGTACGAAGTCTTTGTTTCAGATTGTTGGGTGCTGTAAATTGTGACAAACTGCGAGCTGTCAGCGACGCCCTGAAATTCTTATTGTGTGCTGTACTTAGACGTTTTTTTCTTTGTCTTCGCACTGTCGTCGGGTTTGACGTGCCCCTGATTCGTCATTATTTACGACCTGTGCTTGTGTCCGTCGACTTGAGTGTGGGAACGTACCACTTGATCGAAGAATTAAAATTTTTTAAATTTCGATCACTACATTGTCCCCAAATTGGATTGGATGTTGGACTTCGGGAGACATCTGATCCAATTTCTGCGCTCTGTCCCAGTCGTGGATGTCTGCTTCGGAATGGACATGGTTGACTGACATCTATCTCTCATAGGAAGCAATTAATTGTTATTCCCCATCTTGATGTTTTATACGGTGATACGAATTTATTGCCGCTCATCTGAGTGAAATGAATGCATTTTCTACATTTTATCTGTCCACATGCGGACTGTACAATACGATTTCAAATAAATAATTGAATTTGAGACATAGGCATTTGTCCATTTGACAGTTTGTTTAGTTATCGTTTATATACAATGTAATAGATAAGCTGTAGATTAACTATCCATTAGATTAATCGATCTTATGTCGATGACGTATATAGCAATAAAATAATTTTAAACTCGTTATTATTATCTCAAGAATACAGTTGATACTAACAAATATATATACATATGATCAATTCGTAACATATTATAAACGATTACATTGATAAATAAAACATACATATTAATTAAACAATCGAGGAATCAGCATACTTCATGATGCATACTCAAACGCTTACTCTTAAAGTTATAAAACAATCGTCCATTTTGAATTATTATTTACATAAACAAATTATTCGAATCTCTACATTTTAACAAGTGATTATTATTCATAATTATTAACGTCTTTGGTGTCCTGTGTCATAGTATTACAATGTCCTTCTGACACATGGTACACTTCAACAAATCACTTTCTGTATATGTTGATGTTTACATGTCTAATTAACATAACGAATGACAAATATATGATGATCATAAACACAGTTAGCATTGAAATACGGACTAAACACAATATAGTAAAATGCACACCATTATTTGGTTAGCTGGACTGGCCGCGCGAGCAAATTACCTAACCTATGTCTTCTGCTAGTCGCCGGAAGTCGTCGCTACCACTCGTGTTATCCATACTTCCTTTCGCTGGCTCATGATACGCCTTAATTTGTCGTATGTTCCTCAAGCTCTTATACGTGGCTTCGTTTTTATTTTATTCATTAATCTTCTACTCTTCATTCATCAATATTCATCCCTAATTATTTTCTTTGGTTTATGTACTCCCATACAACCAATGTATTTAATGTATTTTATTCAATACTATCTAATTTAATCATTACATTTTCAAACATTCTTAAGATCGTCTTCTTAATACGTTTTCATTAATTATATTTGTGATGACATATTTGTATGTCCTGTCAATATAGTGCCGTTACTACGCACGCATTTTGTTTGTAAACAGTAAGGTGTTTGACCTTGGGGTTTGCGTCACATATTTTTCCAACAGTCGGTCATCTGTCCCCGTTATTCCGGTACAATGTGCTGCACTGGTGCTTTTAAGATTTACGACCATTCTCTGTCTCTTACTATGAGAGTGAGTGAGAAATGTGTCACACCTTCCCTTTTGTCGAAACTTCTCAGGCCAGTACGCGTTAAACTGCATTCCTTGCCTTAGACAACCTTTCTCAGCAGTACTACCATTGTTTACGTATACATTGAGTAGTTTTTGCCGTTTTTTCCAATAACTTTCTCTAAGTAAACACGCGCCGCTCTGCTTTTGTCGCCGTTTCCAGACCTGTATGCAGTCCCGTTGTTCGACAGTCAGCTCACTACTCGTGTGCTTACATAATAAAATTTTGTTTCTTAGGTTCCTAAGAAATCTTACCTCGAGTGCTTGGACTCTCCCTTCAGTACTATCACGTTCCTTTACAATATTTTTAAGTCGTCTAGTAAGATTCTTTCTTCTCCTTTTCCTCACAACGTTTCTTGTCCATGATGAATATGCATACGGATCTTGCAGGTCCTTCCGCTTCACATCATCCATGGCTTGCGTAAATTTGCTTTTAGCTTTATAACATGCGGTATTTGTTTCAACTTTAAACTTTCCCTTCATGCTTCTTATTGATGCAGCTCGACTACTTCGCCGATCTATGCTTCTTTCACAAGCTGGATACTTCATCATATGATTCACTGATGCCGTACCTATTCTCGTGTTATTTAATTTGTACCTTTTATGCGTTCTACTTGGTAGTAGTAAATTTTTACTATCTTTATCTATGTCTGGATCATCCTCTTCCCACTTCCTCATATAGAAAGGAACAAAGTCATTTTTCTTCTTAATCCACTTGTTTCTTGAACTTACGTTAGATCGAACAGTTGATTTCTTGGTATCTGACACATCTGTAAAATCGACAGTGTTATCAGTGTCTTGTACTTTCCGTACATCTTCGTAATTCTCATTCACCACTTCTTCTTGCTTCTTCTGGACTTCGTTTCCATCCACGTTCCAGGTATCCTTGTATTCACGTATTTCTGTGCGAAACAGCGTGAACTGCTCAGTCATATTTTGCATAATTTCTTCTTTATAATTATTAAAATTTTCGTTAATTTTATCGAATTTCTGGTTGATTTCTTCTTTCTGTTGATCGAATTTCTGATTGATTTCTTCCTTCTGTTTGTCGATTTTTTCGATAATTACTTTGAAGTTTTCATTTTGTTCACGCATGCAGTCCATCAACAGTGAACGCAGTGACGCCTCTTCCTGTAGTTGCTGGGACTCCTGTCCCCGCACTCTAACCTCTGACGTCGCCTCAGTCATATCGGAACCACAGTTACCAGTCAAGCTAACCTTACACTTATTTAATAATATCTTACGTACTATATTATTGTAATTAATCTAAATATTACTGTCTGCTCTCTTTTGCCCCACGTTGGGCGCCATTTGTTTAATGGTTATTTATGCGTATTAATTGCATAAATGGGTTAATTATTAAATCTATAAATTTATCAATCTTTCACATGTATCTAGCCCCACGTTGGGCGCCATTTGTTAAATATAATGAATATTAATCTTTGCTAATTATCTGCATGGATTAATTACTCATCAATTATGAATCATATTAATTAAAGATTTATGTTGTACGTTAAATTTGATACATATAAAAGTTGTTCCTATTTGTCAGATTAGACTCAACACAGTGGTTAATTAAATACGATTTATGAGTCTGTTAATCGGACGTCTCAATGGTCGAGTTTGTTGTGTCCATTGATACTTAGCATAAGTTGTGAGACTTTTAGTGCGATACTTAGAATGAAATACATCAATAAGAAAGGTTAAATTTCAATAATGAACGCACGAATAATATAAATTAACTACTTATTTATTACACTTGTTAATTAAGTAAGTGACTATTTCCTGCAATTACATACATATTAAAACACATGATATAAAATACAATTTGTACGATGTTTCCTGAAAAACATAAACACATGGTACATTCAAATGCAGTAAATAACGTACATATACAAAACATATACGAACAATATACAATCGACAAATATACTTATCCCTACCTAAATGCGTTCATTATTCTCAGATGATGCATTACGTTAATGTTATTTTATAGATTTTATGATTCATATGATTTATATATATATATATATAATCTCTTGGGGTTTGTTCTTTGAAAAGAGGCAACAGAACAGTAGTATATACTACTAAGATTTAATAGACATAAAGCTTATCTTTTGAGAGTGTTTATCCATTATTCCGCCGTCGTGAGAAGACATCTTCTGGATGATTCGTCGATGATCCTAATCACTGTTATGAGGAGCACTAATCACTTCACTTCACTAAATCTCCACTCCCGTTATGTGTATGGTGTTGTGGTACCCCGCTGATATCGGGTGTCCGGAGTTCAAATATTGAGGTGTTAATGTTGTCATTAAGCTGAATTGTTCTGAAAGTTTGCCGTGTTCGAGTACATGGTTAACTGTTCCGTCTAACTGGATGTAGCGCGTACTGTGTGTTTAATTGTTTGATACAGTTCATTCAATTAATCATTCAACATAGTGACACATTGTAATGTAAGAGTGTTTGAAGTGTCGCTCACTGTTCTACTTTGAAATGTTAATTATTCGGGTTATTATGTTCGTGTTGGTTGT
This sequence comes from Magicicada septendecula, assembly GCA_034769895.1. Classification (NCBI taxonomy): domain Eukaryota; kingdom Metazoa; phylum Arthropoda; class Insecta; order Hemiptera; family Cicadidae; genus Magicicada; species Magicicada septendecula. The sequence goes on from CM068368.1 coordinate 911,911,332, forward strand.
AGTTTCAAGTCCCGTACGCACTTATAGTTTATGTTTGTCGCACAGAATTGTGTATAAGTGTGACTATATCGATGTCTATGTTCACTTATGAATTTACTAAATTGTGAATTCGGTCGGTCGCACAAACTGTTTCTATCACGGAATGTATTACTGTTCCGACTATAATCAACCGTCTGACTATCGTACTAACTTCTGACTATTAACTGCGACTATCAACTATTAACTATCAACTCTTGACTTTTGACTGCTAACTCTCGACTTTGACTGCCGCTCCGCGTCTTCGCAAAACAGTTTTATTGAAACATCTTACCCATAAGCCTACGTTTTTGGATGTCTACGCCTTCTCGGATTCTTGATTGGTCGTACAAATTCCTACTCTTCTGCAGATCTCATCCTCTGTTTCACGATTCGTCGTCCGAACCCTTCTTACTCTCTCCACGAGCTCTCTTAGAAAATGCTTGACGCTAGTTGGTCGTCGTCATCCCCGGAGTGTTTCATGTGACGATCGTGGTATGGATTCTAAGAAACTAGGGCAATTTCTTGGCCGTCTGTCATCCTTTGTTTAGACTTTCCCTAAGGTTCTGACCGATCTTTTGTTAACATACTCCAGAGTCCTGGTTAATTGTTTAAGTTACTCGTTGTTCGTTCCGCCGATTATCAACCCTTCGTTGGTGTCGTTCTGGTCGACCTCTATACTTTCCAGTCGTAAATCTCAGTAAACTGTCAAAGGTTTGTTTTCATGCTGTGCAGGATGCACTGGCAGTATTCACTGAGTTGCGTCTATTGTCTATTTGTTCGTTAAAATTGCTCTGTACTCCTTTGTAACATAGTAAAGCCTTTCATAATTGTGCTCGTACGCTTCACCTCCACAGCAGGCGTTCCATCCCGATTCCGCGTAACTCGGCAGCTGTACGAAGTCTTTGTTTCAGATTGTTGGGTGCTGTAAATTGTGACAAACTGCGAGCTGTCAGCGACGCCCTGAAATTCTTATTGTGTGCTGTACTTAGACGTTTTTTCTTTGTCTTCGCACTGTCGTCGGGTTTGACGTGCCCCTGATTCGTCATTATTTACGACCTGTGCTTGTGTCCGTCGACTTGAGTGTGGGAACGTACCACTTGATCGAAGAATTAAAATTTTTTAAATTTCGATCACTACAAGACGCAAATCATTTCTAAGATAAAATGAACGTTTCTAATAAAGACAATCACTCAACATTTGGTAAATAACGCTCGTACGTATTCGTAACATACTTTACGCCGGTATACTCAAAGTCTTTGAGACGCAAATCATTTATAAGATAAAATGAACGTTTCTAATAAAGGCAATCAGTCAACATTTGGTAAATAACGCACGTACGCATTTGTAACATACTTTACGCCGGTATACTCAAAGTCTTTGAGACGCAAATCATTTTTAAGATAAAATGAAGGTTTCTAATAAAGACAATCAGTCAACATTTGGTAAATAATGCACGTACGTATTTGTAACATACTTTACGCCGGTATACTCAAAGTCTTTGAGACGCAAATCATTTATAAAATAAAATGAATTTTTCTAATAAAGACAATCACTCAACATTTGGTAAATAACGCACGTACGTATTTGTAACATACTTTACGCCGGTATACTCAAAGTCTTTGAGACGCAAATAATTTATAGGATAAAATGAAGGTTTCTAATAAAGACAATCAGTCAACATTTGGTAAATAACGCACGTACGTATTTGTAACATACTTTACGCCGGTATACTCAAAGTCTTTGAGACGCAAATCATTTCTAAGATAAAATGAAGTTTTCTAATAAAGACAATCACTCAACATTTGGTAAATAACGCACGTTCGTATTTGTAACATACTTTACGCCGGTATACTCAAAGTCTTTGAGACGCAAATCATTTCTAAGATAAAATGAAGTTTTCTAATAAAGACAATCACTCAACATTTGGTAAATAACGCACGTTCGTATTTGTAACATACTTTACGCCGGTATACTCAAAGTCTTTGAGACGCAAATCATTTATTAAGTATATGGGAAGAGTTATGAATTTCTCATTTGCCCTGAGGAAAACGGGCGGGGGTCCAATCTTCAAGCTAGCCTCATATCCCGTACCAGAAGCTACTCTATCCCACCCATTCAACCACTGACCCCTACTATGGGAATCTATGTTTTAAACAGGAAGCTCGTCATCATCATCATCATCATCATCATCATCGTCTCAACCACTCCAAGGATTAGGCCCTAGATCCTAGGATCCATCTCCTCCTCGGTCTACCGACATCTCTCTTCCCAGTAGGGTGATAACCCAAGGCAGCCACGGGTAGACGGATATCAGGCATGCGGTTCAACTGTTCACACCCTCTCCTTCTGAGGTCTTCAATCTTCTGATGCAACGATACAATGTTTTATTAATAACGGCAATCACTGAAGATCTGATAAATAACATACGTGTTTGTAACATTAAAAAAAACAATTGTGCGCGCACCATAAAACGAAGGCAGAGTCGAAAAATGCGTTTATAAATTTAGATGGGAATAATCTTGAATTTCTCATGTCCTGAGGAAAATGAGGAGTCCAGCCTTCACGCTAGTCTCATGTGCTTCTCCCCAGAAACTAATCTCATCTTCCCCATGAGCAGCTCCTAGTTACGGCACTACTGAAGACGGTAAACACTAGAGTTTACCTCCTTAAATTCGTAGTGACCGTCAATCAATGAATTTTTCCGGTGAAGGGTTTGTGAGGATCGGTCAAAAAATATAACACAAATTTTAACTTATTTGTGTCGACGTTTCGACATTGTTTATTCTCATCATCAGGACCTTTTGTGAATGAAAACAAATGTACATTAAAATAATTGTTCTGGTGTGTTTGACATTTCTTTTGTGTTCGTACACAGGTCCTGATGATGACAATAAATATTGTCGAAACGTCGACACAAATAAGTTAAAATTTGTGTTATATTTTTTGATCGATCCTCACAAACCCTTCACCGGAAAAATACTAGAGTTTACAATGAAATCGTTTTTTTTTTAGAGGAGAAACCTTCATGACACTGGTATGCCCCTACGCGTCAGTGTGTTGCATTCTATCCCCATCATAATCGGTAGTAGCCTGACAACTGAAACCCCTCGTCTTCACCACGAAAGCTTTGCCCGGTACAGTCTGGCTTGGCAGTGGCGGATCTAGGTTGTCCTGCGCCCGGGGCAAGAATAATATTGGCGCCCCCCATATTTTTTCGTTTTTGGTTAATTGGCATATTATAATACCACACACGCACACACACGCACACACACACACACACACACAAATGACCGGGCATATGAAGTTGAACGTAAGTGTAACTAACCTAAAAACAGGCATCCAGCAAAACTAAAAGCTTCTTAACGGGAACTAAAAGCCTAACGAAAGTCTAACCTCCAAACGGGCAGGAAGGTGAGCTAGCAAAATTATAACCTCCGAATGGGCAGAAAGGCGACAAAAACTTAAAAGTACCGCCCTCATCCATCCTCCTTTAAGTTTTTCTATCAAGCTCTAATTTTTTTTTACAAGACACGAGCACATTTAAGTAGGGTAGGGTTTGAGATAAAACGTAATATCCATTTTATACTAAGAAATTCTTTATTTGTCATTTTTTATTACAAAGGAAAAATACATACCAAAAGTTATATACTTAAAAACCCAATCACTAACGCTATTCAAATATTACGAAGTCAGTAACGAAAATTACTATAGCAAATCACTATAAAAATAACAATTATATAAAAAAAGGAGAAAATAGAGATTCCACGACCCCGTATTATATTTATTGGACGCCCGGGATCCGCGAATTCTAATTGTTGTTTTATTAGGAGAAATTAACAAGATGAATTAAATTAAATGTATTTGTTCTTGGGAAAATTGATTTTCTATCTATGGCTTTTTAACAATGGTATGTTTTGGTGAAGGTCGCTGAAGATTTTCAAAACTTGATTTTAGCTTCTGATAAGGGATCACGAATGTTTCGAAACGTTAAGAAATTTTTTCATTTTTATAAAAATTGCATAATGTGCTACTACACCTTCCCGTAACATGAGTACTAAACTGTATATTTACTAGTTTACGCGGTGTCGGTGTAGAATTCCCGATTCCTTATAAAAATAATCGAGTCACAAAAATCGAATCGAATCAACCACAGTTGAATTTGCCGCCCCCTGAAGTTGCCGCCCGGGGCAAGGGCCCCGGCTTGCCCCCCCCCTAGATCCGCCACTGTGGCTTGGGCACAATTGGCAGTCTTAAGTGGCTTCTCTGTAAGCCTGTTCCTTCCTTCTTTTCCTCTTTTTGGTTATACCTGTCTTCACAAGTAAGTGTACTTTATTACTGATAAAGAGAACAGCAAATTTGATGTCTGAGAGATGATATTCTTAGGAAGCATTTTAATAATTCCCCCAGTTTCAATAGAATAAAAGTTAACACACAGGACAAGAATCCAATTTAGGTAGCCAAAATGACAGAATCAAATAGTACAAGGAAACAGTGCCGTAACAAGAAAGGGTATCAGGGTATCAATCTCCTGCCAGAGATATTAAAAATGTCAACGTAATTTCATAACCAGTAAACGTAGGTTTATTTCTAAAATAATTGCGTGTGTTAAAAATAGGGCTTTCGAATAACAGTTGTAAAAGTAAAAGGAGTTGCAATATTTGTAAATTAATAAAATGAAATTATCAGAAATTCAAATCTAGTTCAGAAAATTTACAATAAAAAGTGCATATCTAAAAATGCGAAAATAAGGCATTACAGTACAGTAGTGATGCCAGAATGCAAGTGGATGTCTAGCACTGAATTATAATTTAGACAAACTATAAATATTGGAAAGACGAATTATTAGGAAAATATTAGGCCCACGAAAAACTTCAGAAGGTTGGAAATTAAGAAGTAATAATGAAATATATCATAGTATAGAAAATGTAACAGAAACCTTGAGAAAAAAGACTAGTATTTTTTGGACATTTATATAGAATAGATGAAAATAAATTAACAAAGCAGATCTTAAAATATCTGTGGGGAAAGAAGTCAACATCAAGTTGGATTAAAGAAGTCAAAAAGGATTTAGACAAAAATAATGTAAGCGCAGAAGAAGCAATTGAAAGAGACGTTTTTCGGGCAAACGTGTTAAAAGTGGAACGAGTCCATGGTAGGAGAGAGAAAAACGCTGGTTCACAGTGGCCTGAAGACAGGAAGAAGAGACATAGTGAAAAGATGAAAGAATATTGGAGGAAAAGAAAAGAACAAGGAATAAAGAATTGAAATTGGCATGTGGTCTCCTCAGATGGCCAATACAAAAAAAAGTTTTCATAGTTTTCTTAATAATGATAATCACACAACATTTTGTAAATATAGTACGTATTTGCAGCGTGGAAAAAACATTTACGCATGCGCCATAAATCAAAGGCGGAGCCTAAAAGTGTATTTATAAAATTATATGGGAAGAATCCTGAATTTCCCATTTCTTCTGAGGTTAAATAATCAATCAAACTTTTAATATAGTGTCGTCCCCCCTCCCTCCACCAAAGCAACTCCTACTTACGTGACTAAAAGTAAACGTGAAGACCCAAGTATTAGCAAGTATTTCCAAGCGACAAACGTGTGCAAAATATTTATATAGTACATACTCAAGCGTATATACACGATAGCATAACAATTAGTTAAATAATTAAGACACAACATAATAACATCCACGTATGTTTTGCGATCAAAATAATTATTAAAAATTTAATGCTTCGTATTGTTTAAATTAGCAGCCATCCTTACTATTTCTTTTATGAATTTGCTAACTGCTATAATTTTTTATTGTTCGACTAAGCTTTTCGTCATTACTGACATCTTCATGTCTTAAACAACCTTCAGGTCGTTGTTTAAGACCTGAAGATGTCAGTAATGACGAAAAGCTTAGTCGAACAATAAAAAATTATAGCAGTTAGCAAATTCATAAAAGAAATAAAAATTTAATGAGTTGAGAATTGAAAATTTTGTTAAAAATTGAATTACAATCTAATTAACACTTAAAACATTACGGTGTAATTTTAGTGGCGTAGGTTAAAACGAATTATATTTGCTAAATTCTAAACAATGGAACTATGACGTATAGGCCCTTGCAACTATAGCAGATAATTAATGCTTGATGCCTTTACTTGGTGAAAATCCATTGTAAATTATAGTAAAAAATAAAACCATAAAATAGTTTTTGTGATTTCCACTCGTCAATTTATTAAAATTATAAAACCATGACAGCTGCTTCGGCAGCACAGTGCCTTCATCAGATGGTATAAGCTGACTAATTTTCGTACAAACAAAAATATAATACAAGTGCTGTTGTATAGAGAGCGATAGTAATCTCGTGTCAATAAGACTTATACACATTACACAAATATATAACATAACATATACCAAGTCTATTTATACAAATTAAGCAGAGGCGAGCTATTTAGATCTAACTGATCATTTAATAATACATTTAAATATATGTGTTTATTAATTTCAAGGGTTTCTAATAAATCAAGCTTTGGACCTTTATCAGATAAATGTAAAATTTCAAAATTGTCATTATAACTATGGTCTTTTTCTAACAAGTGATTTGCATAATTTGATTTGCCATCAAATATATCTAAAACTATAATTGTGACCATACATTCTTTTTTCGAAAGATCTATTCGCCATCATCTTTCGAAAGATGGTTTTATAATTTTAATAAATTGACGAGTGGAAATCACAAAAACTATTTTATGGTTTTATTTTTTACTATAATTAACTATAGCAGAGGTAATTCGACCGTATAAATAGTTTGTGTGTTTACAATTAGCAATTGCAAGAGGAGATTCTGCAGACACTTACCGCTGGGCTGGTGACTCCCACGCACAGGTTGGGTGGTTGGCCGTGATTAATCTGAACTGCCGTTCTGGAGCGCGCCGCGTGTCCGTGCCCATGCCCCACTTTGGGGCCGTACAAACACACAGGAAATGGGGCAGCGGCGTGCTTTGTTCACCAATTTACATTAAACTGTCCGTGTCCAGTTTGTTGTTGTAAACAATTTTAGAACACACGCTGCTGAATTATTGTGGAAATTAAATGTGTACACTTTTACTTCGCACAGAACAGAATACGTAATTCCATAAAAATAAACAATCATTCTTTTTATCTTTTAATAGCGGTTTTGTCCAAGTGAAAGAGGGAAATACATCATCATCATCATCATAATCATAATCATCATCAAGGATTAAACCAAGGATGATTTGTGCCGGCCTCAAACAGGCAAAGATTAGAGCTGGTCACTCCAGCGCTTCCTCGGACGTCCCACACCTCTCCGTCCCCTCAACTTATAGTTCCAGAGTTGTTTGAGGATGCGGCAGTCATCCATTCGGGAAAGATGTACCCACCAATTCAGCCGATACTGGACAATCCTGTCGAGTATACTCATAATATTCAGTTCCTGCCGTATTCAGTTCTGTGTTTCTTCTATGATCATGGAGAGTATGCCCTGCCACGTGCCTGAGAAATCTCATTTCAGCCGCTTGGATGCGACTGGTCTGCCCTTTCGTTAAAGTCCAATTCTCAGACCCATTATGAAGTGTGGGAAGGGCCATCACTTTGTAGAATTTAGGCGTGTTCCTTTACTTGCTGACTAAAGGGTCCCCCTAATGGTCCCGCACATAAGGTTGAACTTCTGCAAGTTATTCACAACGTCGTTGCTTGCAGTATAAGACACGTTGTAGCCCAGGTATTCAAAATGGCTAACTTGTTCCAAGGCAGGACCATCTATAACAATTTTTGCCCGTACGGCATCAGTTCCACGAAAAGCCATCACCTTGGTCTTAAGTGTGGATATTTGCATTCCAGAGTCTTTGCAGATTCGATTTAACAAAAGGGAAATACATATCAAGTAAAAATATTTGCCCATTTCTGTTCCTAAGGTAAAGCAATAGATAAACAATTTTTGAAACACAATATGAAAAAAATTAATGTTGTTTGTCATGGAAACAGGGGTGCCCACCGGGGACGGATCATGGCGCAAGTTGTTCCATCAGAATTTTGGTGAGAAATGTTCGAGGTATTATAGTGTACTCTTTTGGCGAGTAATTTTAGTCACAGCAGAAGTTTAAAACGAATAAAATTGTGTTTAAAATATCTTACGAAAAAATATTTTTACGCAACTTTAATCATAATTCAAATTTACATTTCCGGTAGACAGATTTGTAGGTCACATTAAACGCCAGGTCACCAGTATCAGAGATTCACTTAAGCATAATTAAAAACTTTTTTTATAAAGTATTAGAAATCAAAGGGTTGTTAGGATATAACGTTAAAGCTTGTAAAAGAAAAAAAAAACTAAAAGTTACCATGGAAATCTGAAACATGGTGGTCAAGGAATTGAAATATTTATTTTGAAATTTCATTGAATTATGTTATACAGCGCTTACTTAATTGAAATACAGTGTTAATTACAGTTACTTGATCTTCTTCTTCTTCTGCTTACAGCCTGTTCCGACTTCACTGAAGCCGTCTGTCTCTTCCTTGGTCTACCTATATCTCGTCTTCCCTGAGGTCTGTATCGTATTACTTGTTTAGGTAGCCTCATATCTTCCATTCTATCAATATGCTGTCTCTATTTTATTTGTCCTTCACTTATTCTGCTGGCCATAGAATATACATTTAGCTCAGTTCTTATATCTTCATTTCGTATTTGATCTCTACGAACCTTTGGTTTGTGCAACCTTTGGTTTTCCACAGTTGGTTGATTTAGACTAAAAATATAATGTAGTTTTCAAATGGAAAAAATAACAACTGTGACGATTTTAAATGTATTAAAAATCGCACAGATTAAAATTTTTTAATTTTAATAAGTAAGAGTATCACACACCCTTACCTATACCCAGATTCCAGAATCAACTTGAAACCTTCCAGTACCAACACGCCAAGAAAAGTATTAAGTAGTGAATAATAATAATAATTACTTAAATAATTAAAAATGCGACTAGAGAAATAAAGAAATCCCTAAGTCATAATAAAATAAACATAAAGTATTTATCTTCTAATTAATGAATAAATAATAATAGAAAAGTACGAACTATTTTCTTAGCGCGTAAATACGCACTAGCTGACTGAGCCCTCTCCCCTAAACCGTACGCGCATTCGGCCGTAGAACGTCGCAATGAGTAGACGTGAGTTTTGGTGTTGTACACATGTACATATGTGTATGTTCTCTAGAAGTATATCCAGCGTGAAATCTTGTTATTGTGAATAATGTAGTGTCTAGAGTTTGTGAGAAAATATATAAATAAAATAGAAAAAGGTAGCCAACACATCTCTTAAAAACAAAATCAAATGTAAGTGTAACATAGTTAACTACTAGACTGTAGTACTGCAAAGTGAGAACTATAACTGTAATTAAAATAAAGAAAATGTGAACTACAAGAATCTGCACTAAGAAAAGTGAAATTACAACCTTTGGAACTTCAAGTAAACAACCTATCTTCGAGAGCTTCAAGTTAACTAAAAAATCAACCCGATGCAGATACACCAAGAACAACGTACTCAACCCGTAGAAGACGACTGGAGATGTCCCAAGAATACAACAACAACCTCAGGTGATATCAAACCACAACTTTTGTAAATTTCCCTTAATAAGAAGTAACAAAGAACTTTAAAGAACTTTCGCAATGTAATGAACAAATTATCAGATTTGTATATTTTGTAATTTTGTAAGGAGTAATAGTAACCGTAATGTATATATTGATAAATTAATAATTTTGAGAAAATTGAGACCCGGATCCGTGGTATTAAAAGCAACAGTTATATGAATAAATTTTGATATATAACAAGAATAATATAATTAAGATCTTTGAAGCAGTAAAAGCACTATTTACTAAAATAACTTTCTTTAAAATCAGGAATAATGTTTGATTAATATTTCAATAGCAATAAAGAGATGTTTTAGCTAATACCTAGTGAGTGAATAAGTTTATGCAAACCTTGTCAGTTTCCTATATCACACTTGTTTTGTAATTTGTTAGTAAGAGTTTTACTAACAACGGCAGCTGGTTTAGTTTACTGGTAAATAATTAAACTAGTTCCCGATTTTTGTGTTGTCTTGCCAAGGGGCGGCATACAACCCCCTCTCCATCTTCACATCTCACACATGTTCCAATACACGCCCTAAACAGATGTCCACCACCCACTTACAACCTCTGTTTAGTTTTCACTCATCTCTTTGACAATGGCTTAAGAAGTCGAAACAGCTGTCAGAGTTAAATAAAATTTGTGAAACGTACCAAGTGCCCCAAGTGTTTATATATATGACTAAATTGTGTGGGTGATAGTGAACACCCTTGTCCACGAACTGTTTTGTTAGTGGCATTCCCTGTCGTGAGTTTACAATTCAAATCCAGGGTAACAGTTGTTTGAATATACAAACGTTAACGTTACTATAGCGTTTCTGTAAGACGGCGTGGAAATTCTCTCTCCTCAAAAATTACCCAACTCCCGCCTAGTTGTATTTACACTATCAAATGACAGTGCTGATCCAATAATACTTGTGCTCAATGTAAAATCGTAACATTTTCTGCTACTTAATTGCCTTAATATTTATATATTTTTAAAAATCTTTGTATCAATTTCAAAGCTTTTGGTAACTTACAGTATTTGGTTTGAATTACATTGGAAGCATAAGTTAAAGGTAGAACTTGAGAGGGGGCAGACGTTTAGGGGGACTACGCCAATTTTCTTGGAGGATGGACACCACTGCCTGGAATATAAATAAATGGTCCCAAATATGTGGTTTTAGTAGTTTTAAAGACAGTTGTTGAAAAGTGAAAAAGTGAAGTATAAAAACTTCATCTTTTTATTTTCGCGTAAAATAGTTTCTAAAATTATTATCAAACAAAAAAACGTTCCAATAAATATTTAAGAGTATTGAACTCTGAGAAAAATATGAAAATAATGTCTGTTGAAAACAAAAACTATTTTCAAGAATTCCAGCTTAACTAAAAACATAACGCAGCAGAAAATACATTAATACACGATCTCCAGTTCGCGATATGTTAATTAATTATCTTAATGTAATTGAAGTTAAGTATTGAAGTATTATTTATTGTATTGTTTATTATTTATTTAAGTATTAAATATTGTACGTCTTTAGGTATTGAAGTTAAGTTAGATATGTTTCAGATGATCTGTAGAACAAACAACCGTATTTTTAGAAATAAGGTGCGTCGAGATACAAAATTAAACTTCTACAATGTAATTTCAATCCCTATACGGTCCTGTGGGTGTGAATTATGGACAACAACCAAAAAACAAGAAAGTAAAATACAGGGTAAGTCAAAAAGTAAACGCAAATTTTATTTTCCCTGGTGCAATGGATGGCAGCACTGACTGAACAATGACATATCATAACCTCAAAGTTTTTTTGTTCTTTAGCTGTGTTGTTTCAGTGCTCAGCTCCATTCGTAGTGATTTCAGGGCATTTTATTATGAGTGCCCCGTTGTCCGTGTGCACCAAGGAAGAAATGAGGGGAGTGGTACGTTTTCTGGACTCTGAAAGGACTAAACCTGCGGAGATTATTCGCAGAAGCAGCAGCAGTACGGTGAGAGCTGTCTTAGTGAACACAAAATTTATGAGTGGATAAATCGCTTTAAAAATGGTCGTGTATCTATCTGCGATGAAGAGCGTTCAGGTAGGCCATCCACTTTGAAGACGGACAAGAACATCGAGACAGTTGAGCGAATGATTCATGATGATCGTCGTGTCAAAATTGATGATATTGCGCATGCGTTGAACATTAGCCACGGTTCAGCAGTTGCAATCATCCACGAATCACTAAATTATCGCAAAGTGTGTGCTCGTTGGGTACCACATCGACTGACAGACCAGCACAAACAGAAACGTTTGGAAATTTCGAAATCACATTTAAGGCGTTTAGAAGAGGAAGGAGAAGAGTTTCTCAGTGGCACAGTAACCGTTCATGAGACGTGGGTCCATCACTTCGAACCACAGAGTAAGCGGCAGAGTATGGTGTGGAAACATCCATCCTCGCCTACAGCAAGAAAGTTCAAAAGACAAGTTTCTGCAGGAAAGTTGATGATGACAGTGTTTTGGGATATGAAAGGTCCACTTCTAATTCATTACACTCCTAAGGTCAAACAGTGAATAGTGACAGCTACTGTGAGCTACTGCGAGATCTGAAACCCAAAATCGAAACAAAGAGGCGAGGAAAACTTTCAAAAGGTGTGCTTTTGCTTCAGGACAATGCCCGGCCTCATACTGCGGGGAAAACGATCCAGTGCATTCAAGATCTTGGTTTTGAGCTGCTGGAGTATCCGCCGTACAGTCCTGACCTAGCTCCAAGTGATTTTCACCTTTTTGGTCCGATGAATCCAAGTTTTCGTCGGATGACGAGGTTGTAGAGGCGGTGCGCGAGTGGCGGTGCACGATGCCACAAATCTTCTTCCAGGACGGAATTACGAAGCTTGTCAAGAGATGGACCAAGTGCATAGAAGTTGAGGGAGATTATGTAGAGAAATGATGTTACTTGTCATCTTGTTTTCACAATAAAAAGTTCCTTTTTAAAAATTTGCCTTTACTTTTTGACTTACCCTCGTACATGCCTTGGAAATGAGATTCTTAAGAGAAGTTAAAAGGTGTTCTAAACTTGACCGTATGAGAAATGAGGCCATAAGAGAAGAGTTACACGTTTTTAACTTGAATTAAGAGATTACAAACAACGGTGGAAAGAACATGTAGATAGAAAGTCAGATTCATGGAAATATAAACCTACAGCACAAGATGTGTGTAGACCCAGGAAGAGATGGATGGAGGATCTTTGAAGGTGGAATGGGGACCACCTTGCCTATACCGTGTTGTGAAGATCATCATGATGATGATTAATCTTCCGACTTAGTGTTTTCGTTAATACGGCATGTTCCGGCAACAAGTTCCCATCATCAGATCCTAAAATTCTTGTCCTGTCATAAGGACGCGTCGGTGAAATTAGAAACATGCCGTATTAGCGATAATAAGTCAATAAGACAATAAGTCACAAGATGGATTACATTAAGGCAATTAAGGCACTTTCTTGTTTTTTGGTTGTTGTCCATAATTCACACCCATAGGACCGTATAGGGATCACCATTACATTGTAGAAGTTTAATTATGTATCTCGACGCACCTTATTTCTAAAAATACGGCTGATTGTTCTACAGATCATCTGAAACATATCTAACTTAACTTCAATACCTAAAGACGTACAATATTTAATACTTAAATAAATAATAAACAATACAATAAGTAATACTTCAATACTTAACTTCAATTACATTAAGATAATTAATTAACATATCGCGAACTGGAGATCGTGTATTAATGTATTTTCTGCTGCGTCATGTTTTTAGTTAAGCTGGAATTCTTGAAAATTGTTTTTGTTTTCAACAGACATTATTTTCATATTTTTCTCGGAGTTCAATACTCTTAAATATTTATTGGAACGTTTTTTTGTTTGATAATAATTTTAGAAGTTATTTTACGCGAAAATAAAAAGATTAAGTTTTTATTCTTCACTTTTTTCACTTTTCAACAACTGTCTTTAAAACTACTAAAACCACATATTTGGGACCATTTATTTATATTCCAGGCAGTGGTGTCCATCCTCCCAGAAAATTGGCGCAGTCCCCTTAAACGTCTGCCCCCTCTCAAGTTCTACCTTTAACTTATGCTTCCAATGTAATTCAAAGCAAATACTGTAAGTTACCAAAAGCTTTAAAATTGATACAAAGATTTTTAAAAATATATAAATATTAAGGCAATTAAGTAGCAGAAAATGTTACGATTTTACATTGAGCACAAGTATTATTGGATCAACACTGTCATTTGTTAGTGTAAATACAACTAGGCGGGATTTGGGTAATTTTTGAGGAGAGAGAATTTCCACGCCGTCTTACAGAAACGCTACAGTAACGTTAACGTTTGTATATTCAAACAACTGTTACCCTGGATTTGAATTGTAAACTCACGACAGGGAATGCCACTAACAAAACAGTTCGTGGACAAGGGTGTTCACTATCACCCACACAATTTAGTCATACACTGACGACATGTTTAGGCTATGGAAATCAAAATTGGACTGAAGACTTTACCTGAAACAAAATACTGTTACCGACAGTTACGTAACGCTCCCAAAAAATCGAGAGCGTCATTCTGCACTGTCGTCTTCTCGACTAGTCCAGCGTGCGGCGTCCGTGTCAAGGCCATCCACTCACGTAGCACTCGAGACTGTTCGAATTCTTGTAAGTACGCAAATTATCCCGGCGTGTCACCAGAAGAATGGATTCGTTGGCGTAAGTCACTTGTTTATTCTCTGCTGTACTCTAAAGTTTCCGATTGAGCATGATTCACAAACATCGCCAAATTGTTGTTTAGATAAGCATAAGAGGAAGAGGACGAAGATGAGTAATAAGAAGGGAAGAAGGCAGAGAAGATGGAAAAGAAAAAGCGGAATGGAAGAAGAAAAAGATTGAGGTTGATGAGGAAGAAAAGGAGCAAGTGGAGGAAGTAAGAAGGGAAATAGTGAAAGGAGAAGAAGATGTAGGAGTAAGAAGGGATGGAGTAACATAAGAAGAAGAGGGAGAATAAATAAAAGAGAAAGTGAAGAAGATAAAAAAAATAAAATAAGAAGTGTAACAGAAATAAGGCGAATGCTGACGAGGGGGAAATGAGGGGAGTAACTGCAGAGGTAACTAGAGAAGGGAAGGAGGACAAGAGGAAAAGGAGCAGGGAAAGAAGAAGGAGAAGGAGGGTATTAATAGCCGAAGGAACTGGAGTAGGGAGAGGAGGAGTAAAAGGAAATATGTGAGCAGGAGGCGCAGGAGGAGCAGCAGGGGAAATAACACTAGCGTGGCTTCCACGTAACCGCTGTTGCCGGCGGTAACAGTACTGAAAATAAGAGATAATAATATTAGTTATACCACAGAATAAACACTTTAGTTATTGAATAATTTGAAATCCGAACAATATTAGTAGGGAAACTTGAAGAAAAGCGTAGTATTGTTATCGAACTGCTGGGCGCTTGCACCGTCTTGTGTTGCTGGCTCAGACATCGGCAGTGTTTTACTGGGTACGGTCATTGACCTAATACTAGTTGTCACTGTACAAACTGCGGAGGGGGCACACTCGTCCACCCAATGTGTTGCCGCTGTACAAACCGGCAAAACGGTCAGTTTGCAACTTTGTTCGTTTTCGGAACTGTCGATGTCGTGCAGCAGATACTATGTACCTATTTGTGTTTGTTCGTTTAGTCATGTATTTCTCTGTTTTTCTTTATTATTTTTAATTCGATTGTTTGTGTTCTGATTCATTCTGTGTAAGTATAATGATTCCGTTGAAGCGGGACCCTCTTCTTCTCCCAGCGAATGATAGAACATGCTCTAAGAAGAACACTTGGTACAAGAACAAATTTGAATTAATGTTTAGGTAAAGTTTTAGGCCCATCACAGCCGACAACAGATGTTATGTACCAGTGGCGAAGCTAGTAGTTAATGAATGGGTAGGCAAAAATCTTATCTTAAATTTTTTTTTAAGGAATAACTAAAAGGATGGTGGTTCAAATCGGACGCTGAGGTAGAGTTTGCTGTAAGCGAATGGTTCCACAAACAGCCGTAAGAATTTTACTAGCAGGGAATCTACAGGTTGGTGCAACAGTGGAACTCATTTCTTAATGTTAATGGAGACTTCTTTTAAAATCGTTGAATAAAAAATGGTTTACAACTCTATACGCGTTTCTATTGAACAATCCTTGTATTAGTCATACACAATAATACAACTGATTGAACTTCAAAATTTTAAACTTGATTAGTTTCTACATATATGTTTAATGTTACAAATAATTCAAATAACAATGTTGATCCTCTGTTAGTTCAGCGGAATAACAGGGACACTTTTAATAACCGCATAAAATAAACACACTTATCAACAACACAGCGCGCTTTAACTTGAATGTTTGGACCACAGAAGTGAGGCATGCCTCAACGCTCTATGTGTACAGCACGGGACAATCCCCCCTCCCTTCACTTCCCTATCACTCCGGCACATTGCTTACATACGATGTATACAAAAAACGCTGAGGCAAGTTCAGGTTGCCTCATTCGCTTTAAACGAGCTATGCCGAGTCTCACCTGTCACCATCTAGCGGTCGCTCAGTAAAGCACGTTTAGGCCTAATAAATTCGACAGTCGCGGTAACAATGTATATAATCTTTACGTTATGTAGTTCATACGTATTTATAATTTTTAATCTACAGAATTTTTTAGGGTAGGCATTGCCTCAATTGCCTCCATGTAACTTCGCCACTGTATATGTACCCATGCCACGCCACTGATAAATAACATAATAAGAAGAACGAGAAGAAGACATTTAATAATAAGAAGATAAGAAGAAGTTTGAGTTTGGGTACATTCAGTGTTTACTGTAGCATTACCACACCACAGTGTAATTGTTCTAGCAATGGTGTCAGTAATTGCTGAGAGCTCATGAAGCTGTACAGGATAATGGAATTGTTAATAACATAGGTGTCGTACATCATTGCCTAGAATCGTCTGATTGGGGGGGGGGTATGCGCGTATCGTTTTATTGTGTCTACAAACGGAATCACGTCATGCAGTTGTTTAGAAACGAGCAATTCGGAACCGCCATTTGTAAGTTAATGGAAATTGAAACACGAGAAAGCGGCGGCAGTTACACTCGCCAAATGAACCCAACGTGTTTATAGTGTCTCTACTTGGCCCTGCTGTACAGTCTGTCTGCCTGTTAACCCTTTGAAGGAGCAATTATTAATTTTTCTTAATATGCGTGAGTTAATTCGTAAATCATTTAATCTACTAGTAAGATAAAATGTGTTTAATAAAATTCTGTGTGCGAGGGGTGGCACAAGGTACTAAAAGACCTGATTACCAGCTTCCATCTAACCATTACAACTTTCTGTCCCCCAAAGGCACGTACAATATGCGTATTCTGGTAAACACGTCTTTTATTTATGCGTTTTGCTACATGTGTGTGCATTCAAATATATTCTGAATTTATTTTATTGTTTTAAATACACAAACAGGTTTATTACACAGTATTTGCGTGTACGTTTGAAATATGAAATATAGGAAAATCAAATCAGTCAATAAGCAATGTTTCATTACGCGTATTTTTATTGTGTTTTTGCCATTTACTTTAATTGGATTGATTTCAGCCACTTTAAATTAGTAATGTTCATTAGTCTTAATTTGTATTTTTACTTTCATGTTCCATAAGGAAATGGTAGTATGGTAATGGCGGAAAAATCGTGTTTGAGATAAGAGCTGATTCTTGATTGTGCTACCCTCAAAACATGAAGAAAACTCATTTTCCGATAAGTGTGTGTGTGTCTGTGTGTAGAATTTGTTCTATGGCGAACGATAACTGTTGCAAATTCAAACAGAATCAAATTATTTTCCATATTATGTGCCCGAGTCATAGAGGACTCAAGGCCTATTGATTTTGATGAAGATCGGTTGAGGGGAAGGGGTAGTTTACATGTAACGTTTTATTTTTTAACAATAGTAAAGTACTTAATTTTGATAAAGTATCCTGAAAAAAAGGTCACAATAATCCACTGTAGAAAGTTAGATGAAATATCTATAAATGAAAAGGGTAGTTGAAGGGGGAGGGAGTAATTTTATATAAATCAAAATGATAGTTGATTGGGAGGGTGTAATTTTTTATATGTGTACTACGTTATCGTCAACAAAGAAGTAGTTTGTTGTTAAAATTCCTTCCCGGGCTGTTTGGCCGTGGTCAAATGTTTTATTCAAAACAAGACGTTTCGGCAGTGCCATCACCTGCCATCTTCAGTGAAAATCGAGTGCGCCAACGTGAGGTGGTATACGTTAGTGACCACAGTACTGTAGTTAAGGCTAAAGAAAGAAGTAGTTTCTATGGAAATATTTTGTTTCGAAAATGACTTTAAATATAAATCTTAGAACATGGAAGTCATGTATGGTTCTCCATACCGATTTTAACTCTTAGGACATACAATATTGGTTTTATAAATTACTCCTTTATAAATAACCTAACCCAACCCAGCCTTACCTAAAAATTAAAAAACAAAGTATTAAAATTGACTGCTTTCCTTGTAAAGGTCTGAAAAATTCTCGTTTGACCATCATTTGAACAAGTGTTGTTTTTAGAGTATTTTCTATCATTCGCTGGGAGAAGGAGAGGGTCCCGGGTTCAACGGGATTTGACTCTCATTATACTTATACAGAATAAACCAGAACACAAATAATCGAATTAAAAATAATAAAGAAAAACAGAGTAACATAGGTATGACTAAACGGACAAAACACAAATATGTACGCAGTACTGCTACAAGTCAGTTCCGAAAACGAACATAGCTCCTATAGAGAGTTTTGCCGGTTTATACAGCGGCAACACATTAGACGGACGAGTGTTCCCCCCTCGCCAGTTTGTACAGTGACAACTAGTATTAGGTCAATGACCGTACACAGTAAAACATTGCCGATGTCTGAGCCGGCAACACAAGACGGTGCAAGTGCCCAGCACTTCGAAAGCAATGCTACGCTTTTCTTCAAGTGTCCCTACTAATATTGTTAGGATTTCAAATTATTCAATAACTAAAGTATTTATTCTCTAATATAATTAATATTATTTCGTCTTATTTCCGGTACTGTTGCCGCCGGCAACAGCGGTTACATGGATGTCACGCTACTGATGGAATGTGATATCAGAAACAGTATGATAAACAATGATTTTGACAGAATATTAGTAATGATGCAAAGACTTCAAGCTGGTTATGGTGTATACTATAGAAGCAAGGAAGGATATAACGAGAAGCTGACAGAATTAGCGTGACCAGTAAACTGAGAATGCAGAAAACAATTACTACCAGTAACTTAGGCAAAGCTGAGAATATTAATTGTGAAGTTAATACCATCGTTGTCGTTTGCAATTTGGCAACAGTGTAATGCAGTCCATGAACCTCAGTCATCGTCCTCCTTATCCCCCCAACCCGCACCTGTAACTACTGCATTTTCTTTCGCCAGTTCACCTTTATTATACTACAAGTTTTGCTAATCCGTCGATTTGCATCCTTTTAATATGCATTAGCAGCAGCTTCACTCTCACTTTCTCTATCCACCCGTTTAAACTCTTAGTTTTAATCTTTAGTTTATTTCTGTCTTGAACTTGTAGTCAATAATCAGTAATGTGCCTCATCATCAGTTTATGCTAGACGTATAATGTCATGTATAATCATTATCATCATCATCTGCACGGATTAAACCAAGGATGGTTTGTTCCGGTCTGTAATAGGCAAAGATTAGAACTGATCACTCCAGCGCTTCCTCGGACGTCCACACCTCTCCGTCCCCTCAGCTTATAGTTCCAGAGTTGTTTGGCGATGCGGCAGTCATCCATTCCGTAAAGATGTTCCCACCATCATGCCGATACTGAGCAATCCTGTCGAGTATACTCATAATATTCAGTTTCTGCCGTATATCTGTCTTTCTTCTATGATCATTGAGAGTATACCCTGCCACGTGCCTGGAAATCGCATTTCAGGATGCGACTGGCCTGGCCTTTCGTTAAAGTCCAATTCTCAGACCCATAAAGAAGTCAGGGAAGGTCGATCACCTTGTAGAATTTTAGGCGTGTTCCTTTACTTGCCTACTAAGGGGCTTGCCTAATGGTCCTGCACATAAGGTTGAACTTATGCAACTTATTCACAACGCCATTGCTTGTATTATAAGACACACTGTAGCCCAGGTATTCAAAATTGTTAACTTGTTCCAGGAATCTATAATGTAAACGTATAATTTTCCTCATAATGCTAATGCCGTATTATGCCTGTTTTGTTTCTCGCTTCGTCCTCAAGCTTCTTATGCAACTTATTCACAACACTGTTGCTTGTATTATAAGACACACTGTAGCCCAGGTATTCAAAATTGTTAACTTGTTCCAGAAATGTCTAATGTAAACGTATAATTTTCCTCATAATGCTAATGCCGTATTATGCCTGTTTTGTTTCTCGCTTCGTCCTTAAGCCACTTATGCAACTTATTCACAACACTATTTCTTGTATTATAAGACACACTGTAGCCCAGGTATTCAAAATTGTTAACTTGTTCCAGGAATGTATAATGTAAACGTATAATTTTCCTCATAATGCTAATGCCGTATTATGCCTGTTTTGTTTCTCGCTTCGTCCTCAAGCCATTTATGCAACTTATTCACAACGCCATTGCTTGTATTATAAGACACAACTGTAGCCCAGGTATTCAAAATTGTTAACTTGTTCCCGGAATGTATAATGTAAACGTATAATTTCCTCATAATGCTAATGCCGTATTATGCCTGTTTTGTATCTCGCTTCGTCCTCAAGCCATTTATGCAACTTATTCACAACGCCATTGCTTGTATTATAAGACACACTGTAGTCCAGGTATTCAAAATTGTTAACTTGTTCCAGAAATGTCTAATGTAAACGTATAATTTTCCTGAAAATGCTAATGCCGTATTATGCCTGTTTTGTTTCTCGCTTCGTCCTCAAACCATTTATGTAACATATTCACAACGCCATTGCTTGTACTATAAGACACACTGTAGCCCAGGTATTCAAAATTGTTAACTTGTTCCAGAAATGTCTAATGTAAACGTATAATTTTCCTCATAATGCTAATGCCGTATTATGCCTGTTTTGTTTCTCGCTTCGTCCTTAAGCCACTTATGCAACTTATTCACAACACTATTTCTTGTATTATAAGACACACTGTAGCCCAGGTATTCAAAATTGTTAACTTGTTCCAGGAATGTATAATGTAAACGTATAATTTTCCTCATAATGCTAATGCCGTATTATGCCTGTTTTGTTTCTCGCTTCGTCCTCAAGCCATTTATGCAACTTATTCACAACGCCATTGCTTGTATTATAAGACACAACTGTAGCCCAGGTATTCAAAATTGTTAACTTGTTCCAGAAATGTATAATGTAAACGTATAATTTCCTCATAATGCTAATGCCGTATTATGCCTGTTTTGTATCTCGCTTCGTCCTCAAGCCATTTATGCAACTTATTCACAACGCCATTGCTTGTATTATAAGACACACTGTAGTCCAGGAATTCAAAATTGTTAACTTGTTCCAGAAATGTCTAATGTAAACGTATAATGTTCCTCATAATGCTAATGCCGTATTATGCCTGTTTTGTTTCTCGTTTCGTCCTCAAGCCACTTATGCAACTTATTCACAACGCCATTGGTTGTATTATAAGACACACTGTAGTCCATGAATTCAAAATTGTTAACTTGTTCCAGAAATGTCTAATGTAAACGTATAATTTTCCTCATAATGCTAATGCCGTATTATGCCTGTTTTGTTTCTCGCTTCGTCCTCAAGCCACTTATGCAACTTATTCACAACGCCATTGGTTGTATTATAAGACACACTGTAGTCCAGGAATTCAAAATTGTTAACTTGTTCCAGAAATGTCTAATGTAAACGTATAATTTTCCTCATAATGCTAATGCCGTATTATGCGTGTTTTGTTTCTCGCTTCGTCCTCAAGCCACTTATGCAACTTATTCACAACGCCATTGCTTGTATTATAAGACACACTGTAGTCCAGGAATTCAAAATTGTTAACTTGTTCCAGAAATGTCTAATGTAAACGTATAATTTTCCTCAAAATGCTAATGCCGTATTATGCCTGTTTTGTTTCTCGCTTCGTCCTCAAGCCACTTATGCAACTTATTCACAATGCCATTGGTTGTATTATAAGACACACTGTAGTCCAGGAATTCAAAATTGTTAACTTGTTCCAGGAATGTATAATGTAAACGTATAATTTTCCTCATAATGCTAATGCCGTATTATGCCTGTTTTGTTTCTCGCTTCGTCCTCAAGCTTCTTATGCAACTTATTCACAACACTGTTGCTTGTATTATAAGACACACTGTAGCCCAGGTATTCAAAATTGTTAACTTGTTCGAGAAATGTCTAATGTAAACGTATAATTTTCCTCATAATGCTAATGCCGTATTATGCCTGTTTTGTTTCTCGCTTCGTCCTTAAGCCACTTATGCAACTTATTCACAACACTATTTCTTGTATTATAAGACACACTGTAGCCCAGGTATTCAAAATTGTTAACTTGTTCCAGGAATGTATAATGTAAACGTATAATTTTCCTCATAATGCTAATGCCGTATTATGCCTGTTTTGTTTCTCGCTTCGTCCTCAAGCCATTTATGCAACTTATTCACAACGCCATTGCTTGTATTATAAGACACAACTGTAGCCCAGGTATTCAAAATTGTTAACTTGTTCCCGGAATGTATAATGTAAACGTATAATTTCCTCATAATGCTAATGCCGTATTATGCCTGTTTTGTTTCTCGCTTCGTCCTCAAGCCACTTATATAACATATTCACAACGCCATTGCTTGTACTATAAGACACACTGTAGCCCAGGTATTCAAAATTGTTAACTTGTTCCAGAAATGTCTAATGTAAACGTATAATTTTCCTCATAATGCTAATGCCGTATTATGCCTGTTTTGTTTCTCGCTTCGTCCTTAAGCCACTTATGCAACTTATTCACAACACTATTTCTTGTATTATAAGACACACTGTAGCCCAGGTATTCAAAATTGTTAACTTGTTCCAGGAATGTATAATGTAAACGTATAATTTTCCTCATAATGCTAATGCCGTATTATGCCTGTTTTGTTTCTCGCTTCGTCCTCAAGCCATTTATGCAACTTATTCACAACGCCATTGCTTGTATTATAAGACACAACTGTAGCCCAGGTATTCAAAATTGTTAACTTGTTCCCGGAATGTATAATGTAAACGTATAATTTCCTCATAATGCTAATGCCGTATTATGCCTGTTTTGTATCTCGCTTCGTCGTCAAGCCATTTATGCAACTTATTCACAACGCCATTGCTTGTATTATAAGACACACTGTAGTCCAGGAATTCAAAATTGTTAACTTGTTCCAGAAATGTCTAATGTAAACGTATAATGTTCCTCATAATGCTAATGCCGTATTATGCCTGTTTTGTTTCTCGCTTCGTCCTCAAGCCACTTATGCAACTTATTCACAACGCCATTGGTTGTATTATAAGACACACTGTAGCCCAGGAATTCAAAATTGTTAACTTGTTCCAGAAATGTCTAATGTAAACGTATAATTTTCCTCATAATGCTAATGCCGTATTATGCCTGTTTTGTTTTTCGCTTCGTCCTCAAGCCACTTATGCAACTTATTCACAACGCCATTGGTTGTATTATAAGACACACTGTAGTCCAGGAATTCAAAATTGTTAACTTGTTCCAGAAATGTCTAATGTAAACGTATAATTTTCCTCATAATGCTAATGCCGTATTATGCCTGTTTTGTTTCTCGCTTCGTCCTCAAGCCACTTATGCAACTTATTCACAACGCCATTGCTTGTATTATAAAACACACTGTAGTCCAGGAATTAAAAATTGTTAACTTGTTCCAGAAATGTCTAATGTAAACGTATAATTTTCCTCAAAATGCTAATGCCGTATTATGCCTGTTTTGTTTCTCGCTTCGTCCTCAAGCCACTTATGCAACTTATTCACAACGCCATTGCTTGTATTATAAGACACACTGTAGTCCAGGAATTCAAAATTGTTAACTTGTTCCAGAAATGTCTAATGTAAACGTATAATTTTCCTGAAAATGCTAATGCCGTATTATGCCTGTTTTGTTTCTCGCTTCGTCCTCAAGCCACTTATGCAACTTATTCACAACGCCATTGCTTGTATTATAAAACACACTGTAGTCCAGGAATTCAAAATTGTTAACTTGTTCCAGAAATGTCTAATGTAAACGTATAATTTTCCTCAAAATGCTAATGCCGTATTATGCCTGTTTTGTTTCTCGCTTCGTCCTCAAGCCACTTATGCAACTTATTCACAACGCCATTGCTTGTATTATAAGACACACTGTAGTCCAGGAATTCAAAATTGTTAACTTGTTCCAGAAATGTCTAATGTAAACGTATAATTTTCCTGAAAATGCTAATGCCGTATTATGCCTGTTTTGTTTCTCGCTTCGTCCTCAAGCCACTTATGCAACATATTCACAACGCCATTGCTTGTATTATAAGACACACTGTAGCCCAGGTATTCAAAATTGTTAACTTGTTCCAGAAATGTCTAATGTAAACGTATAATTTTCCTCATAATGCTAATGCCGTATTATGCCTGTTTTGTTTCTCGCTTCGTCCTTAAGCCACTTATGCAACTTATTCACAACACTATTTCTTGTATTATAAGACACACTGTAGCCCAGGTATTCAAAATTGTTAACTTGTTCCAGGAATGTATAATGTAAACGTATAATTTTCCTCATAATGCTAATGCCGTATTATGCCTGTTTTGTTTCTCGCTTCGTCCTCAAGCCATTTATGCAACTTATTCACAACGCCATTGCTTGTATTATAAGACACAACTGTAGCCCAGGTATTCAAAATTGTTAACTTGTTCCCGGAATGTATAATGTAAACGTATAATTTCCACATAATGCTAATGCCGTATTATGCCTGTTTTGTATCTCGCTTCGTCCTCAAGCCATTTATGCAACTTATTCACAACGCCATTGCTTGTATTATAAGACACACTGTAGTCCAGGAATTCAAAATTGTTAACTTGTTCCAGAAATGTCTAATGTAAACGTATAATTTTCCTCATAATGCTAATGCCGTATTATGCCTGTTTTGTTTCTCGCTTCGTCCTCAAGCCACTTATGCAACTTATTCACAACGCCATTGGTTGTATTATAAGACACACTGTAGTCCAGGAATTCAAAATTGTTAACTTGTTCCAGAAATGTCTAATGCAAACGTATAATGTTCCTCAAAATGCTAATGCCGTATTATGCCTGTTTTGTTTCTCGCTTCGTCCTCAAGCCACTTATGCAACTTATTCACAACGCCATTGGTTGTATTATAAGACACACTGTAGTCCAGGAATTCAAAATTGTTAACTTGTTCCAGAAATGTCTAATGTAAACGTATAATTTTCCTCATAATGCTAATGCCGTATTATGCCTGTTTTGTTTCTCGCTTCGTCCTCAAGCCACTTATGCAACTTATTCACAACGCCATTGGTTGTATTATAAGACACACTGTAGTCCAGGAATTCAAAATTGTTAACTTGTTCCAGAAATGTCTAATGTAAACGTATAATTTTCCTCATAATGCTAATGCCGTATTATGCCTGTTTTGTTTCTCGCTTCGTCCTCAAGCCACTTATGCAACTTATTCACAACGCCATTGCTTGTATTATAAGACACACTGTAGTCCAGGAATTCAAAATTGTTAACTTGTTCCAGAAATGTCTAATGTAAACGTATAATTTTCCTCAAAATGCTAATGCCGTATTATGCCTGTTTTGTTTCTCGCTTCGTCCTCAAGCCACTTATGCAACTTATTCACAACGCCATTGGTTGTATTATAAGACACACTGTAGTCCAGGAATTCAAAATTGTTAACTTGTTCCAGAAATGTCTAATGTAAACGTATAATTTTCCTCATAATGCTAATGCCGTATTATGCCTGTTTTGTTTCTCGCTTCGTCCTCAAGCCACTTATGCAACTTATTCACAACGCCATTGGTTGTATTATAAGACACACTGTAGTCCAGGAATTCAAAATTGTTAACTTGTTCCAGAAATGTCTAATGTAAACGTATAATTTTCCTCATAATGCTAATGCCGTATTATGCCTGTTTTGTTTCTCGCTTCGTCCTCAAGCCACTTATGCAACTTATTCACAACGCCATTGCTTGTATTATAAGACACACTGTACTCCAGGAATTCAAAATTGTTAACTTGTTCCAGAAATGTCTAATGTAAACGTATAATTTTCCTCAAAATGCTAATGCCGTATTATGCGTGTTTTGTTTCTCGCTTCGTCCTCAAGCCACTTATGCAACTTATTCACAACGCCATTGGTTGTATTATAAGACACACTGTAGTCCAGGAATTCAAAATTGTTAACTTGTTCCAGAAATGTCTAATGTAAACGTATAATTTTCCTCATAATGCTAATGCCGTATTATGCCTGTTTTGTTTCTCGCTTCGTCCTCAAGCCACTTATGCAACTTATTCACAACGCCATTGGTTGTATTATAAGACACACTGTAGCCCAGGAATTCAAAATTGTTAACTTGTTCCAGAAATGTCTAATGTAAACGTATAATTTTCCTCAAAATGCTAATGCCGTATTATGCCTGTTTTGTATCTCGCTTCGTCCTCAAGCCATTTATGCAACTTATTCACAACGCCATTGCTTGCATTATAAGACACACTGTAGTCCAGGAATTCAAAATTGTTAACTTGTTCCAGAAATGTCTAATGTAAACGTATAATTTTCCTCATAATGCTAATGCCGTATTATGCCTGTTTTGTTTCTCGCTTCGTCCTCAAGCCACTTATGCAACTTATTCACAACGCCATTGGTTGTATTATAAGACACACTGTAGTCCAGGAATTCAAAATTGTTAACTTGTTCCAGAAATGTCTAATGTAAACGTATAATTTTCCTCAAAATGCTAATGCCGTATTATGCCTGTTTTGTTTCTCGCTTCGTCCTCAAGCCACTTATGTAACATATTCACAACGCCATTGCTTGTATTATAAGACACACTGTAGCCCAGATATTCAAAATTGTTAACTTGTTCCAGGAATGTCTAATGTAAACGTATAATTTTCCTCAAAATACTAATGCCGTATTATGCCTGTTTTGTATCTCGCTTCGTCCTCAAGCCACTTATGCAACTTATTCACAACGCCATTGGTTGTATTATAAGACACACTGTAGTCCAGGAATTCAAAATTGTTAACTTGTTCCAGAAATGTCTGATGTAAACGTATAATTTTCCTCATAATGCTAATGCCGTATTATGCCTGTTTTGTTTCTCGCTTCGTCCTCAAGCCACTTATGCAACTTATTCACAACGCCATTGGTTGTATTATAAGACACACTGTAGCCCAGGAATTCAAAATTGTTAACTTGTTCCAGAAATGTCTAATGTAAACGTATAATTTTCCTCAAAATACTAATGCCGTATTATGCCTGTTTTGTATCTCGCTTCGTCCTCAAGCCACTTATGCAACTTATTCACAACGCCATTGGTTGTATTATAAGACACACTGTAGCCCAGGAATTCAAAATTGTTAACTTGTTCCAGGAATGTCTAATGTAAACGTATAATTTTCCTCAAAATACTAATGCCGTATTATGCCTGTTTTGTATCTCGCTTCGTCCTCAAGCCACTTATGCAACTTATTCACAACGCCATTGGTTGTATTATAAGACACACTGTAGTCCAGGAATTCAAAATTGTTAACTTGTTCCAGAAATGTCTAATGTAAACGTATAATTTTCCTCATAATACTAATGCCGTATTATGCCTGTTTTGTATCTCGCTTCGTCCTCAAGCCACTTATGCAACTTATTCACAACGCCATTGGTTGTATTATAAGACACACTGTAGTCCAGGAATTCAAAATTGTTAACTTGTTCCAGAAATGTCTAATGTAAACGTATAATTTTCCTCATAATGCTAATGCCGTATTATGCCTGTTTTGTTTCTCGCTTCGTCCTCAAGCCACTTATGCAACTTATTCACAACGCCATTGGTTGTATTATAAGACACACTGTAGCCCAGGAATTCAAAATTGTTAACTTGTTCCAGAAATGTCTAATGTAAACGTATAATTTTCCTCAAAATGCTAATGCCGTATTATGCCTGTTTTGTATCTCGCTTCGTCCTCAAGCCATTTATGCAACTTATTCACAACGCCATTGCTTGTATTATAAGACACACTGTAGTCCAGGTATTCAAAATTGTTAACTTGTTCCAGGAATGTATAATGTAAACGTATAATGTTCCTCAAAATGCTAATGCCGTATTATGCCTGTTTTGTTTCTCGTTTCGTCCTCAAGCCACTTATGCAACTTATTCACAACGCCATTGGTTGTATTGTAAGACACACTGTAGCCCAGGTATTCAAAATTGTTAACTTGTTCCAGGAATGTATAATGTAAACGTATAATGTTCCTCAAAATGCTAATGCCGTATTATGCCTGTTTTGTTTCTCGTTTCGTCCTCAAGCCACTTATGCAACTTATTCACAACGCCATTGGGTGTATTATAAGACACACTGTAGTCCAGGAATTCAAAATTGTTAACTTGTTCCAGAAATGTCTAATGTAAACGTATAATTTTCCTCATAATGCTAATGCCGTATTATGCCTGTTTTGTTTCTCGCTTCGTCCTCAAGCCATTTATGCAACTTATTCACAACGCCATTGCTTGTATTATAAGACACACTGTAGCCCAGGTATTCAAAATTGTTAACTTGTTCCAGGAATGTATAATGTAAACGTATAATTTTCCTCATAATGCTAATGCCTTATTATGCCTGTTTTTTTCTCGCTTCGTCTTCAAGCCACTTCGGCTTTTTCTTACTTCTCATTCTCGTGTCGTCTTCCCTTTATTAGTGGCAACCAGTTTCCTGCATTTCCATTGGCATCTATGCCATTCCATACTGCCACGCATTCTTTCAAAAGTTCTGATTCTTTAGTCCAATACCCCGTTTCACGAACGTTTGTTAATTTTCTTTCTAACGGACCGTTTATTAACTGGCGAAATAAATTTTAACGGCTGTTTTCTTCAAAGCCGTTTCACCAACGTAAGTTAGGACCCGGTTAGTAAAACTATCGTAAACACGATTATGATACTATGATAAATGTCTATTTTGCTCCAGATAATCTGAAAATTCTTCATATAAAACAAAGTTCATCAGCTTTTTGTCAAATGTAACTACACTGAATCCACTCCTAACCTGTGTGGTGATCTTACAGAATTTTGTTTAATAATAACCTGTTGCCTCATGTAAAAAATGCCTCGAAACTTCTTAGATCAACGAGGAAAGAGGACAGACTAAAAACTTGGTCATTTGCGCAGAAAATAAACGTAACTTGAAATAATTTAAAATTGTAACTAAAATAAGCTTAATTTAATTTTTCGTTTTATACGTCTCTTTTTTCTGCTTCGCTAAAAAGATATAAAATGTACATCTATATAAAAAAAAACTGTAGCTGAGTAGCTGAGCCATTAAAATGAAACCCCCCTCCACCTCCCACACACCCACAAAAAACCACCACGGGTCTTGGCACTGGTGTAAATACGGGACGGTTATCAGAGGAACAAACTCCCCTACAGCTATTAAAATTTCCAGTAAAATTTCATAATAATTTAACGTAGGCCTATTTCTAAGTCAGTTGCACGTGTTAAGATAAGACTTATAAATAATTGTAGAAATAAAAGGAATTACAATAGAATATTTGTAAATTAATAAAATAAATTTTTCCTAATATATACAATCTCTCAACATTTGGTAAATAACGCACGTATTTGCAACATACTTTAACGTCAGTTTATTCAAAGTTTTTGAAACGCAAAGAATGAATAAAATATATTCACAAAAGTATATGGGAATAGTGCTGAATTCCTCAATTGTTCTGAGGAAAACGGAGAATCCACCCTTGAAGCTGACCTTATATCCTCCTCTCCCAGAAGCTAGAATTATCGAGGGAGATAATAATACCTTCTGCGAGGGGGTCTGACCCCAAGGAGCCGGCCCAAGGCCCCAAGGATAATCGCCTACTGTCGTCACTGACTCCCACTATGGGAATCTATGTTTTAAACAGATGGTTAATGACTGAAAAATATGACCAACCAACTACCTGCACTTTTATTGATACTAAGAGAAGGGGTATTACGTACAACACAGTTTTATTTTTCCTTAGGGCCTACATGTTTTCTGTTCTATCAGAAGACGTCCTTAGAGCTTGTCGTGCAACCACTGAAGATGTCTTATCGTAGAATAAACAACACGTCTGGTGTTAATAAAAATAAAAACGTTAAACATTACAAAAGTGCTGTCCTTAGTAAACTCTGAACCTTACTACAGTATGAATATTAGGAAAAACGTGAGCCAATTTAAAAATAATTCAAAATCCTTTTTCGTTTACATAATTTTTCTATTTTTTTTTTATTCAGAAGGGTTTACGTAACTTCATAATTTTAGAAAAGTTACATTTAAAGGCTTTTAAAACCTTTAATATTGATTTTTTTTATTTACTTCCTTAGCTTATTTTAAGTTAAAATACGTTAGCGGTCAGAGCCGCCCGACATTTACAGGTGACACGATAAAAAGGAATGTAAAAAAAAAATAATAAAAACACTCGTCGGATTGAATAAGAGCGACCGACGTCTGTGACGTCACACACATGACATTGGCCATGACAGTGGTCGACGCCGGCGCCCTCTATTCCGCACCAACGACGTTTTCCGTCTGTCAGATCAGTTGTAGTCGCGTGCTCTCAACGAGTGTAACGCAATCCGGTCGCGGCTCCGCACCTACCTACATTGTTACTTACGTACTTGTGAAACTGATTTCCCGCAATTTCTGTTCGTTCTAAACAATGTCACCTTACGAAAGGTATGCTCAACAATTAAACCGTGATACTTGTAATATTGTTACTGTGATTTAACATTGTACACAACTTTTAACACTATTTTTATAGTTATTCTCAGTCACAAAAATATGAAAATTTCTCTTGTAATTTTACAGATTTTTCTAAACTAAGTTAATTTTTTACATCAACTATATCTGATTACAGAAAAACCTCTATAGCCTGTCCTATTTGAGACCGTTGAGGTAACGAATTTGAAAAAGTGACATAATTACAAAGTTATAAACGTTTTAGTAGGTTATTTGAAAAAATGCATATATTCTTACACGATTATTTTAAATATTGAACATAAAATACGAAACTTTAGTACAAAACTAAACAAAATGTAAGCACATCTAAACACGCTTAAAAAGTATGCCGTTGACAATATATAGGCTATAAGAAATTAACACAATAACGTAAACAAAAAACTTGTTTACACATTGAATAATGTTATGCTTTTCATTTACTGTTTTTGCAACTTATTTATTCTTTTTTGTTTTGATGAAAATCCGTATTTTCTCTTGCCCTAGAGAGTTTTTTATCCGGTAAGATCTCTCCCGGAGAGTGCCGTAGACTTTTCTACAGAAGCTGGCAAAATATGTTCGTAAAGCTATCAACTTCTCCGCCACCAATCAGCTTGTTTTGTTTTTCATACTATTCGATAACATTTTTCAGCATTTCATTTCACTGTTACAGTATTTTCTGGCCGAACACATTTACATTAGTTTCTCCAGTAAATGCATCTTCAATTTTAACACGAATGAAGGTATAATTCTTATTTGAAATATTGTATCCAGTGTGGATAGTTTCTTCACTCGTCCAGTCTAAAACGTGTCTTCGTCTGTTATGTACATTCTGATATTTCTTTCAGTAAAAATCACACACAAACACGCACACACATTATTTCAGATTCATACAGATGACGATTCACAGAAGGTGAAGATTATGTGTCAAATATTTTAAATTTATAAAATTAAGATGTTTAATTAATGAAGTTGTGTTAGTGGTTATAATCACAAACAGAATTAACACTGTTGCACACCACTATAAAAAAATTATTCCGATTAGCGCTTTCAAGCTTCACAGCCCATCATCAGTCGGAAAAAATTAAGATGCTTACGAATGATTCAGGGAAGTCTGAGGAAAAGCCTATAGGTAGAATTTCCCAGCAGGTATAATTTTTTGTAGCGTTGTAACTTGTTATTGTTATTAAATGAAAAGCTGTCCTAAGCTCAGTCACTAACTTACAGAGAATGGAAGACACATTATAATTTTGTTTACAATCTACAAGCGTTTCATCCAATATACGTAACAATTATTCTAGCGTATAACCGGAGATGTAACATTGTACACTTTTCACATTAATTCTCAGTTACAAAGTTATGAAACTTTTCTCTGCAATTACAAACATTTTTTCAAACTACGTTGTATTTCTTTCACCAATTATAATGAGTTATGGAAAGTACACTATAGAAGAACCTTCTTAACAACGAGACGGTTGAATAATGAATTGTATAATATGACGAATTGCGAAGTCATAAACGTTTTAGTAGATTAGTTGAAAAAACAAAAACAGTAGTGAAAAGGTAACACTGAAACTGAAATAGAGGCAGTTCTGTACTTTCGGAAATTCGGCATTCATACGTTCCGCTCTTTGGGAGATGAAAAATTGATTCTCTTTGTTTATGTTATGTACTGCAGCTTGGGACTCTCGTACATTCCACATTGATAGTGCGAGGGGGTGAGGAAGTGAATAAGCCGGTAGCACTCACTTTTGTTGTTATACCACGTACTTTTTCCATTAACATTTTAATGAATGTTAAACACGTTAAATTTTTTTAGCATTTACCGTTTAATGGTTCTTAATCATTAACGTTAGGTTACTCTATAAATATGAAAAATGAAAACTTTAAAATTTTATTTTCATTTATTTTTTTTTTTACCGGAAAGCTTAAGATATTCGACGCATCCCGCATCTCACCCGTCAGTAATTTCACTTTTCCCAGCCAGTCTCAGGGGCGTATCAACGGTGAGGGGGGGACGAACGTGACCGCACCCTCCCCCAAGAAGATTGTAAAAAGTTGACGATTTTGTTAGTCTCTTAATTTTTAGTCTATTTTCAGCTGTGCACGCTAATATAATGGTAACTATTAAATATTTTAAACATAAAACAGGTTTATCGCAAAACTTCATGTGGAGTATAAACCTGAAGTAAATTTAAACCACAATGTGAATAGTGTTCCTTTCGAAAAATTTCAAATGTTTTCGACGTCAGAGCCCAAATTATGGGTAAAACGTTTTATAAAATAGCAAAAAATCATATAGTTTATCAAACTGAATAGAATATAAACTAAGATCTGAATGGAGTGTTAAGTTTTGAATGTCTGAATGTATTCAAAAATTTCAATATTTTTGGACTCCAATGATCAAAAAGAGGTCAAAAATATGAAAATCCAGCGGAGTGTCAGACTAAAAAGCGTTATAACAAAAATTCAAATGTTTCGAGTTTTTAAAGTTTACTGTATTATTGTATGCTCTATAATTGTTAGATTACTAAAGAAATAGTAGAGAAATCAAGGCTTAACAACGAAATTTATGTAATAATAAATGTAGGCCATTTCGTTCAAAATAGTGAGCAACGTTTTCAGCTCAATGAGCACATTAGTTTTTATTAACAAAAATATTTCTTTTTTAAATAAATTTGTACACAAGTCTTTGCTAATATTTGGTAATTAGATTTTGGTTTTATACATCAAAATCCATTTCCATGTAAGGTAGTCTACCTACCTTGATTAATAAAGTTTTTTTTCGGAGCGGGGTTATTGTCCTTCAAGTTTCATTCCTTAAATATTTTTCACCAACTTTGTCACTACTTATTGTCACACTGCTAAATACTTCGTTTTTTACGAGGCCTTTTGCTGTCTCCACCATTTTCAGGTCTTAAACGAAGTATTAAGACATTCGTTTAAGACCTGAAGATGGTGGAGACACCGAAAGGCCTCGTCAAGAACGAAGTATTTAGCAGTGTGGCAATAAGTAGTGACAAAGTTGCTGTTAAGATGGCTGCTAATAAACCTAACGAAAGTGGGGTTAAATATTTTTGTTTTCCATTTTTCAGTAACGTTAAACCCAAATGTGTGATAATCCTAACTCCCCCGATCTCAATTAGATCCCATTATCAAGGTTCTACTCTACTCGTTTCGGGAATTCGGCTTGTTTTGTGGCTTTGGGCACATGTTCGGGCATATAGTATTCATGCCTGGTAGATTATTGCATCGACTTCCGTCCGGACTTTCGGGGGGCGGTCTCCGGTCTCCTTCTTTTACTAAAATAGTTACCAATATTACGCTGCGTCAGCTGCAAAACTCGCTCACTGTTTTGAACGAAATAGTCTACATTTGTTACTGGATAAATTTTGATTTTAGTTAATTTTTCAATTGTGGTAAAAAATTACAAAAATTCCGATTTCTTCACTATTGCTTTAGTAATGTAACAATTGTAGAGCACACAACCATACGATAAACACTAAATATTTTAAACCTATTTGGGTTACAATTACTTTTAGCCTGACACCCTGATGGATTTTCACAATTTTTTCAAAATGTTTGTTCCATTCTATTTCTGGGCCATGGGATTCCAAAATTTGCAAATTACCAAAACGTAACGCTACACGTAGATGTTAATTAAAATTCTCCGTAATTTGTTACCCCACATTAATTTTTGTGATTTTAACAAAATTGTCACCAACGTTTTGGATACTGTCGTTCAAAAGCTTTGAAGTTTTCAGAAATTAATACTAAATTCAGATTGTTGTTTTAAAGTTGCTTCAATTTGATACCGTTACTTGGGCTGTGCTAATTTTTATAATTTTAACATCCTACATTTTTGTGTTCTGAGTCAACAAGTTTTTCATATTAAAACGAGTATGCTACATGAGCTGCTGAACTCACAATTTGTAACGATGTACATTTATTATTACATAAATTCGGTATAAAATAACCTTTCAATTATGGGAACATTACAAGAAACACTAGTTTAGTCGAGTATTTCTTTAGTACTGTAACAATTGCAGAGTACACCATCATATTATAAACAGTAAAATTTGAATCATTCGGATTTGCGTTACGTTTTGTTTTAGTTTAACACCCTGCTTTCCATTTGGTTTTCACATTTTTTTAAAAAATTCTTTATCTCTTTTTTGTGCCTTGGGGTTCCAAAATTTTGAAATTTCCAAAACGTCGCACTACATTTGATGTTAGTTAAAATTCTTTTTAATTTGAAACCCCACATGAATGTTTGCGGTTATAGCCTATCAAAGTATTATGTCCTTCACATTCTTGCACCTAGCTATCTATTTGTAGGGGAGGAGGTCAATCTCAAATACAACAAGATTCTGTAGGACGAAATTATGCACACGCATGCCAAGATTTAAGATAATCGGTTGATGCGTTCAAAAAGTATCGTGAGACATCCCTCCCCCAAATAGACAGACCGTTATAATCGCCAAACGGTTTCGTCAAAACTGAGAACTTCTTTCCCACGTTCATTTATGATCTACGCGTTCAGAAAATTGTTTTTCTCTTACAATATACATGCTGTAACAGGTTCCACTCACAGCGTTAATGCTGAGCCGGTACAGTCTGTTTGTGTTCATCCTGATAACTCCAACCCAGTTTAGCGTACGAAATGAAATTGTATCAAAAGTGTATGACAGAAAATGATGACGAAATCTCTTTTTGAAAAAAAAAAGTACTTTCGCATAATAATAAGGAACAGAAATCCTTTTGGTCCTTCTCTGTTTACGTATGAAAAGAGGATTGTTTGATTTAATAACAGACGAAGAAGACGATGGTTCTAAGTTGCGTAATGAGATCACTCGCTCGCTCGAGCTTCCTCTTTTCTTCTTCCTTCGCCTTAAAAGCATCGTATTGTAAGTAATATTGTGCAGTATGTCAATTACGTGAAAGAGAGAGAGAGAGAGAGAGAGAGAGAGAGAGAGAGAGAGAGAGAGAGAGAGAGAGAGAGAGAGAGAGAGAGAGAGAGAGAGAGAGAGAGAGAGACAATGTGGTCTCCTGCATATTGACAGGCAGAAATCGTGTACAGTGTTTGACAGTGTAGAAGAAACATTGTACAAGTGTCACGATATCTTTAGGGCCTGCACATTGACAACCAAATTACAAACATTTATCAGACTACTTCTTCTTCTCCACGTCAAGGTATAGGCTTACAGCCTGTTCCCGACTTTTCCTTGGTCTACCTATATCACGTCTTCCCTGAGGTCTGTACCGTATTACTTGTTTACGTAGCCTCATATCTTGCATTCTGTCGACATGCTGCCTCAATTTTATTTGTCCTTCCCTTATTCTGCTGGTTATATAATATGCATTTAGCTCAGTTCTTATATTTTCATTTTGTATTTGATCTCTAAGGATGCAACCCTTGGTTTACCTCAAGAACTTCATTTCACTTGTTTGTATTCTTCGTTCATCATTTCTCGTCATCGTCCAAGTTTTACTTTCATAAGTTAAAACAGGTGTTGCCATTACTTTATAGAATTTTATCTTGGTGTCTTTCCAAGTGTCCTGTGTGTATAGTACCACATATCATTTAAAATCTATTTATTTTTATATGGATGCTGCTGTGTTACTTTTATCAGACTACACTGTGTAGAATTTTTTCCTTCTGGATTTTCTGTTCCACCTAGTCTATGACTAATAATAAGCTACTTTATTCGTACTGTAAGAGAATACTGGATTTTGGAGGGTACAAAATAACTTTGCTTTAAGAGCACTGATGAAGACTTATTACTATTATTAAATTAGTTTATATTTAATTATGAATCTAACATGCTTTTTATTTTATATTTAGAAAGAGAACAAGTTAATTTAAAATAATTATATAATGACAAACTTTTAACTCACCAACGCTTCCTAGTTCTTCTATACTTGTTTCTTTGTCCAACAGGCTTGTGTTGTCAAACTTCCTTAGGCAAAGTAATTAAATATTACCTGAATAGTCCGTCTTGTGGTTCACTTGTTTTATATTAAAACACAACGCGTTTCGGAACTAAAGTTCCATCCTCAGGTTATTTTCCTCGTTAGAGGTCGTCACAACATTAAGACACAAAACACAACAAACAACAACATTTAAAACACACATATAAAACAATCATTAGCGCGCGAGAATAACGGTGCGCACCGTGAGGAAGCTACAACGACACTGCCGTCTGTAGTCAACACATTCACTGTCTTATCTGTGACGCAAGTCTCAGTCGTTCTGAGACTTGTAAAGCCGTATCATATAGAGCGAGTGGAAATTCAAATGAACGTTTAATAAATGCTCAGGATATAATTTATGTGCCTTATAACTTTCGAATTCTTCAGCGGCATCCATATAAAGGCCTTTTTTAAAAACATGTAAAGGTGCAAGATTTGTAGCCAGGTTTGTGTAATTATGGTTACTATCCATTAAATGTCGGCCAAAATTAGATTTTGTTTGACCTAGATCTTTTTTAGGTACATGTTCTTTAAATCGTTGTGAAAACGATCTCCCCGTCTGGCCTACATAAAAGCACTTACAGTCACTACACTTAATTTTGTAGATGCCCGTTTTTTCTTCCAGTGGTCTAATAATTTTAGGGCGAAGCAATTTATGTATGTTGTTGATCATGCGAAATGTGACCACCATTTTCAATTTCTTAATTGTATTCGTGACGATTTGAGGAAGGATAGTGCCATAATCGTTTACTATGTATTTTAGTTTAGTTTTATTTTCTAGGCGCTTTTTCTGTTTGTTGTGGTGTTTCTTAAGTAACCTGTCTATCAGTGAACTTTTGTACCCATTGCGTGTTGCTATATATTTTATAATGTTCAATTCCCTATGGAAGGCAATGGCTTCCATTGGTATTGTTACTAATCTATGGATAAAACTATTGTAAGCAGCAATTTTTTGTGAATTAGGATGGTGGGAGTCTCCATGAATGGTGATATCTGTCGTAGTAGGTTTCCTGTAGATTTGATATTTGAAACCGTTATTGGCTTCTATAACCGTTAAGTCCAGAAAATTTAATCTATTATTATTTTCAGTTTCGCCCGAGAATTGTATATGTTTATTTATATTATTCAAATATTGTTTCAAATTATCTATCTGTCTTAATGTGCCATTAAAAACTATGAAAGTATCGTCCACATAACGAGCATAAAAAATTATTTGCGTATGTAACTTATTGACGTCAGATAATAAGTACGTGTTCTCTTAATGGTTCAGATAAATAACCGATAACAATCCGGATAGGGGCGAGCCCATAGCTAGACCCTCTTCTTGGATGAAATATCTGTTATTAAACATAAAATAGTTCTGTTTCAAAATCACTTGCAATAACTGTACACATTCTTTAATTTGTTGAGGACTTAATGTATTTGCGTCAACGAGCTGCTTCTCTAAAATATTAATTGTCTCTTGTATAGGTATGTTTGTGTAAAGGTTAGTAATATCAAAAGACGCAATTTTATAATTGGGTTTCAATTCAGTTCCTTAGGCAATCTACAACCTGGCATCCCAAAGACACATGAGCGATACGTTTCTCTCGGTTTTCTGCAATACTACCTCTGGTAATAAAAATATTCAACTCTTCGCTTGTGTCTTCATTGTCGAATCTATCTCTTCGTGTGCAGCCTTTAACAGATCGCAAGAATTTTACCGCCGATGCTTGTATTCTACTCAGATGGTTTTGTCGCCTCGCCGGAACCCAAGTTTCAGAATCTATAATGTCTCTGCTGCTAAGACATCATAACACAGGGAACCCGTTTAATTGGGCTCTCTGTCAATTAAACTGGCTGCCATTGTTAGTACTAGTTATTTACCAACAATTTGGGAAACTGTAAAGAACAGGAATTCATGCAAGGTTACTCAAACTTACTTACTCTCTTTTGGTTTTAGCAGAAACATCTCTTTATTTTTACTTCAAAATAATGTTTTGATTGATAATACCTTTAGTGGTTATCACCTTTTTCTTTTAAGTTTTAAATTTTCTGATAGATTCTACATCAAGAGCTCTTATACTCTTTAAAGTGTTACTCAGATGAGTTAAAAGCTATACTGTTTTAGATTACATTAAATACCACGGATCCGGGTTCTAATTTCATAACATTTCAAAATACTTCCACATTATGTAAACTACTTGAAGAATAGTTTGATTAATAGATTAGATTAATATACAGTAAATACAAAATTACTATGTTAAGATTTACATGATTTGACAGAGCTTTTCAAAACTTGTACTGTTTTTTTACTTTGCTAGTTAGAAAACAATATAAGCACAGAAGTTCTTTTCTGTGTCACCTGGGTATAATGGTGATCTGCAGCTGGTCCTCTTGCGGATCCTCTTCAGTCGGTTTTCCGGGATGATCTTCGTAGTAGGTTGAGTTTCTCCATTAAGATTGTCGATTCTAATTGGTGATCACAGTCATCACGCTACATTTCTGCTACCTGGTGCTCGTGATGTTGACGTCGTTGCTTCTTGTGGACGTGCGAGTTCACTTCTCACATTTTAGTTTAATGTACACTAATGTTATCTTCCTACATGGTATGAAATATACGTTAAAATGTAAACTTTGATTTACAAAGAGATGTCTCAACTATTATTTTCCTTTTATTCATTATCTACATATAAGTTACATTATCAGATTTACGTTGCACTTAGTTTCACCTACATGTCGAGTATTTTACCATAAAACACTAACTTTCTGTAACATAGTTTGAAATAAAATGTACGTTCACGTTCCAGCCACATTGTGATGCTGTTAACTCGTCGGATATTCTGAGTCGACTGGGGTTGATTTAGCGGCCGTGTGTAGGGACGGGGTCGCAGTTCACGAGTCAAGAGAAAAGTAGTTCGTAATTTTATTATTAGTATCTTTCCACTAATTAACTATTATTAATTGTCCTACCTTTTCTCTATTTAGTTAGGTATTTTATTAATTATTCTCACGTCTTTTTATTAAATTAGAATGATTATTAGTATTCGCTTCATGACAGTATAATTTGCATGTCCGTACTAGACTTTTTACAAGTTGGTACAGGTATTTAGGTACAGCGGGGAGGGTGGATTATTTTCTCACGCGGTATTTAAACCAAAATTTATTTTTTTATTTTTGTGCTATTTAAATTTGCTTTTAAATCGTCACAAATCATACAATAATACTGGAACACCCATTACCTTAAAAAATTTTAGTCGAGTTTCTTTCCTTGTTTTCTTCGATAACACTTGGTGAATTGCGTCACATATTAACTAAAACTTACCCACCTAGTGATCACCATCACGATCCACGTCGTAAGTGGTGTCACAGCCAAGACATATCTGAAATGTCACACCTGTTCTATACTCTTATTATCCAATACAAAAACAGCCCATGGGACTAATGCTTCAGCGAAGACAATGATTAGGATGGTGTGAGTGTACGTGTGCGAGAGAGAGAGAGAGAGAGAGAGAGAGAGAGAGAGAGAGAGAGAGAGAGAGAGACAGACAGACAGACAGACAGACAGACAGACAGACAGACAGACAGACAGACAGACAGACAGACAGACAGACAGATAGAGAGAGAGATAGGGAGCATTTTGCAATAATTGTTCTCAGAAACAAATTTATTTCTTGTTTGCATTCATTACATTAGGACAACTAAGCGTAAATAAATAAATAAGTAAAGACAAATATTTTGTGACGAAATTTCTGTGCTTTTGTCTTCAAACGCGCTCGCACAAACTTGTGTGTGCTGAACTATAAATATGGTAGTTAAACAATAAATTATGTGAAATTGTCTTCTTATTTGAACAGGAATGAGACGAAGCGCGAGTGTGTGTGTGTGTGTGTGTGTCTTCTTCTATAGAGTCACACTTCGGACTCGAACCTTAGCTTCCATAATCATTCCCCTCCAGTTTTCCCTTTTCTTGGCGATCAATGTCCATCGTTTTATTTTAAGTAAAGTATCAGCATCCCTTGCCACTGCGTCAATCCAGCGATATTTGGGTCTTCCGACAGGCCTTCAACCCTTGATTTCACTAAACAGTACCTTCCTAGGTATTCGGTTGTCTTCAATCCCAATGATGTGTCCTGTCCATTGCAGTCTATGCAGTCGGATGATGGTGACCAGATCATTTTCTTTATATACACTGTATAGTTCCTCATTGTGAAGCATTCCCCATATCCCATTGATTTTGATTGGGCCATATATGCTCCTCAAAATTCTCCTTTCAAAAGTATTGACTATGTTAGCGGCTCGTTTTATAACCTCCTCTCTTGAGTTATAACTTAGGGAACCAGTAATAATTGGAAGTGCCAATTATACCGGCTGCCTTCGTTGTGAAGCACTGAAAATAATCACAACAAAAAAACAATTTATATAGCAGGATATTAGGAAGGGGAGACTGTTGATTTATGCACTCATTTTACTCGGTACTTAGATGACATCCCTTTATTACATTTGGTGATTAAGTTCTCTATTGAAAGTTCTCAAACAATATAGTTTACTATATGATTAAATATATTAATTACTACTTTACAAAGGGGCCTCAAAATATGATGTACATCCTTTTCAATTAATTCCCCGGATCCGTGATCAAATATATTAAATGAATAATGGTCACCTTGCCATGTACAATATTGAAACTCTAACCATTTGAAGAATGGTTTTTTTTTTTATTAATCTTCTAAAACAACAAATATTAGATTACATGTTACCTATAATGTCAGTTTTCTAAAGTCTTTAATGTTATTACATTTAAAGCATGATTTTTTTTTAAGTCTTTAATATGATAATTTAAATTGTCTTTTGGGGTTCATAATTTTGTAACTCTTAACCATGGAAGACAAGCCTCCATGTCACCTGTGTGTTTCCTGAAGTTGCTGCAGAATTAGTTCTTCGGTCCTCCTGATGTTTCTTGAAGTTCAGTCGTTACATTATCATACTGTGGTGGTGAAGTTCTAGAAGTATGTGGAATCATCCCTGGTGTGGTACATTCATCTCAGGCGACTGTAGTTATTCTTAGTAATTCTTGTAGTTAGAACACATAGATAGAAAGTTTGTTTCACTGTTATACACTTCACATGATGATAGATTAGTTTACTATCACCTTCTTGGTTGTAATATTGTATTATTTACATCGTCCGTTATTTTATAATATAGAGAGATGTCATCACCACACAACTTTACTTATTTAACTATTCATTGTATCAAGATTTTCACATTTCTATATACGCGTAGCGAAATAACGCTTTACGCTGCTTACGGCGTGAGCGCTCCATTCCAAGTGGCAGAAAATAGTTAAGGGAAGCGTAGTAATCTCAAGACAATTACTAGGCAACATAAAAGTAGTTCCGTTTTTCTAATTTTAATTAACGGACTACGGTTGATTAAATAATTAAATCGTGATATTCTTAGTTGCAGAAGTTATCAAAGTACGTAACAATGGTCTTATTTAATTATTCAAATAATAACCAATTTACAATAATACTTAGTTTATTTAGGGGTCAGAAAACAAGTTAATTCTGGTCAGCGCCTGTTTATGCAGGAATAAATAATAAGCTTTACCCTTTCTGTACAATTCAATTCCCTTTTAATTTTATTATTAGACTTATATTAAATATTATTATTATTAAATGATTGCCATAAGATTTAGTTTACAATGTGAGATTTTATTAAGAATTTAAAATTTCTCCGATTATATATTATTAACTTAATTAATTAATATATTTTTATTAATGAAATCGTCACATACTCCGCCGCTTAAGCCTCAGACTCCGGTTTATTTTTTTTAGGAATGTACCGGGAGTATGTTTGGGGATTTCCGTGTGTAATTTCTCTCACCCGTTTTTCTCTGTATGTAATTATGAGTTGCACAAGTCAGTCTCGAATTGCTTCTTCTTACTATCTACATATCATACTTTACAGACTAATTCTAAAACTACATAAAATTCACACATTATAAAAAACATATTGTTAACTTTCTAAATTTTCTTAACACTACTACTTATGACTACTACCGGGTTTTTCTTTAGTTGGGAGTTATTCTAGTGATAGAATTACTCATTAAGTAATTTGTTACTTAATTATTCCTGATATTTGCTATCAGCTGACTTCTTACTTTGCTCTACTTTCGAAGAATAGGATTCAAGGGTGATCAGGCCTCGTACCTATTTATACCATTAGCTAGCTAAACGTTACTCTAGTACTCCTTTGCAGTTGAGTACAAAACATATACCTTTCTTTTTCTTTACATTTATTTAACTTGCACTCTACCATTACCTTCTTCGTGATAATGTTTTATCTGCGAAATATGTGTCCTTCGTACATATTTTTGAGTAGAGGGTTCATACAGTGCTACGGTTACTGGAGTTAAATATTTGCGAATTTGATAAGGACCGCACCATCGGTATGATAGCTTGGAAGTGGTCTTATCGATTGCACTACTCGTAGGATGTGTTTTACACATAACTAAGTTACCGATTTGATACTTTACTTCATTATTATTATTTCGCACGTGATATTTCCTTGATTTCGCTAAGTTTGTTCGTAAATTAGCGCGCGCTTCATTCCATATTTTCTTAATATTTTTATCCCTAATTTCAAGGGGTAACAATTCATGTATTTTCCACTTAGCGGATAATGGGTGGTTCGGTTTATATTTGAACAATAATTCAAATGGGGTAGACTTATGTCCTTCATGATATGCAGAATTAAAGGCGAACTGTATCCAGGATAAGTTCTGGTCCCAAGAAGTATGGTCGTTAGCATGGTAGGCAATTAAAGCAGATTTTAGGTTTCGCAAATACCTCTCAGCTATATTACCTTGCGGACGATACTCTGTAGTGGTAATATGGTTTATACCTAGTTTGAAACACATGTTCCTGAATTCCTTGGACTTAAACTGTGGTCCGTTATCCGACACTAGATGGACCGGAATACCGAATTCTTTAAATAATCTATGCTGTAAAATACTTACTGTGGTTGTAGCTAAGGCTCGCCTCATGGGGTACATCCAGACGAATTTGCTAAAAGAGTCTACACAAATTAGTAACATTGTATTTCCTGATTTAGAACGCGGGTAGGGTCCTGAAAAGTCTAAATAAATTTTGGAGAACGGGGTAGCAGGTATCTCTGAGATTAATTGACTTATTTGGCTGTTTCTCGCTGGTTTGCTGAGTGCACACAACTTACACTTTTTTACAAAATTGGCGATCTCACTGTTCATATTTTCTTTACGAATTCGGTGTATAGTTTTATTTATTCCCATATGTGCTCCAATGGTGGAAGAGTGATAATATTCCATCAGCATAGGTTTAATAATATCAGGGGCAATTATTCGTAGATATTTTCCGTTCGCTATTCTACAACATAATACTCTCCTACTTAATATGTATTTCTCTGACTTATTTCCTTTTTCAAGTTGTTCAATAATTGGACTTAAACGTGGGT
Organism: Magicicada septendecula; assembly: GCA_034769895.1. Classification (NCBI taxonomy): domain Eukaryota; kingdom Metazoa; phylum Arthropoda; class Insecta; order Hemiptera; family Cicadidae; genus Magicicada; species Magicicada septendecula. The sequence continues at coordinate 911,955,430 of CM068368.1, forward strand.
CTTGTATTTGATACTGGGCTAAATCCGTAAATGCAAGAGGAAATGCGGTAATTAAAGTATTAATAATCGGCGTTTCTCTGCTCTTGTTTTCGTAAGTATTACTACTAGGCTGAAACATACGTGACAGTGTATCGGCAACTACGTTTTGGGTGCCTCTAATATGTTGTACTTTGAATTTAAAACAATTTAATCTTAATACCCATCTTCCGATACGACCTAACTGTTTTGGGTGATTTAGTAGCCAAGATAACGCTTGATTATCTGTTTCTAATAAAAACTCCTTATGTTCTAAAAATGGTTTGAACTTCTCAAAAGCGAAAACTATAGCTAAACATTCTAATTCGTATGCGGAGTATTTCTTTTCTTGCTCAGTTAGGGTGCGAGAAGCGTAACTAATAGGTAACCTTGAGTTATCTACTTCCTGATATATTAATGCACCTAGTGCGACACTAGAACTGTCTGTTTGCACTACAAATGGTTTTGTAAAGTCGGCTAATTGTAGTACGGGGGGTGATATTATGCTTTCTTTTAATTTCTCGAATGCAGTTTGGTGTTGCTCATTCCATTCAAATTTAATTCCCCTTTTTCTTAAGGTATTTAGCGGTGCTGCAATTTCGGCTAGATGTGGGATGTACTTATGGAAATAATTTATCATTCCTAAAAATCGGGCTATTCCTTTCGCATCCCGCGGCGGTAAAAATTCTCTGATGGCACGGGTTCGCTCTGGGTCTATGCTTACCTTTCCGTTTGCTTTTACGATGTGACCTAAAAATGAGAATTGTGTCACAGCAAAATTTACTTTACTGGGATTTACGGTTAATCCAGCTTTCTCCAATCGGGTTAGTACTTCACGTAGATGATTAAGATGTTGCTCAATTGACTCGCTGTAGATAACAATGTCATCTAAGTAGTGATACACATATTTAAATTTTATGTCATGAAATAACTTTTCTAATAATCTGCTACATACAGAACTACCTTGGGATATACCAAAAGGTACCCTTGTAAATTGGTACAGGTTGAAAGGGACGGCAAAGGCGGTAAGACGTTTTGATTCTTCCGAAAGGGGTATCTGATGAAATGCCTGATTTAAATCCATAATGGTAAAGATTTTTGCTTTAGTAAAATAATGAAATGCACTGTGGATGTCGGGAAGTGGTATAGATTCAAATTCTATCCGTTTATTTAGTTGTCTGTAGTCCACCACTAATCTATGTTTGTCGTTACTTTTGGGTACTAAAAACGCGGGTGATGAATAAGATGACGTAGAGGGTTCGATGACTCCTTGTTCTAACAATTTATTAATTTGGTTCCTCATCACTTCCATTTTCGGTGGTGATAATTTGTATGGGGCTAAACGAATTACTTTGTTGTCGCTCAACTTTATTTTGTACTCTATCAGATCCGTCAGTCCTAACTTTGGGGTGAGGACGTTGGAGAATTGTTTTATTAAAGTCTGTATGTTCCGTCTATCTTTACTTCCTAGATGACTTAATTCAGATTCGTGATGCTTTATATGTGTAGAAGTGGTGCTAGTACTTTCTCTGTTATTTGCATTATCATGCAAGTTATATTTCCGTGAACGATCGAATCCAAAGTAAAATATCTTCTCGTGAATGTCTAAAATTATTCCTGTTTTACTGATAAAATCAGCTCCCAATATTAATTCGGGTCCTAATTCGTCGCATACCAACATTGGAAAATACCACGTTAGATTTTTAATTTTTACTTTAAAAGTGATGATAAGCTTTATCATTAAGTTTTGCTTATTAGCTGTAGCGCATCTAATATTTACTGATTGACTGCGTTTAACTAAATTGTGTTTAAATAATTGATTGGCTAGCTCTTGACTAATTAAACTTCGCGTGGATCCGGAATCAATTAATCCGAGGGTGGATGTAACACCAATGTCAACTTGTATATACGGTAATTCACACCTATTGTAATCACATTTACTAATAGAGTTACATTTATCGATAAATTTCCTAACATAGGGGTCTAATTTTCTTTTGTTATTATTATTAGTATTTTGTTTTAATTTGTGGTTTCTCAGGGGTTTACCTGTTTTCACGATGCTGCGGAAGACACAGGGTTTCGGATCTCCCTGCCTTACACGTTTTTTGGATAATCGGTTTTCTGATGATACTGTTTCCGTTTACAGTTTCTACTGAGGTGTCCAGGTTTTCCGCAGTTATAGCATATATATTCTTTACGCGGGGTCTCACTGGTTTCGTGTCTAGGTGGTGCCTCTTTGGACTTACCTTGGCCATGAACATAGGTTGGTCGCCGAAATCGTAGACTTCTTGTATCTGAGGATCGGGCTTGCGTTTCCTTTCTATGTGGTGTTGTGGATACCGGTGCATGTCGATGCTGATCTGCATACCACACATTTGAAGAGTGCACACTACATTGTTCAAGGTCAGCGAAAGTAAGGGGTCTACTTATTAGAGCTAAACGGGAGCGTTCTTCAGGAGATAAGCCTACCAATATAGTATCGACTAATTGTTTTTCAGTCCAGTCGACTTGCAGTAGACGTGAAGATTCTCTGATGTCTGCGATATAGTGGGCCAGTCTTTCTTGAGCTCTTTGTACTCGAAGTACGGTATTCCTTTTTATCTCCTCATATATTCCAGTGGGGATAAAATATTTGATTATATTTGTATGAAGTTCTTCTACCGGAAGAGTCGAGTTTAATGCTTCTAGCACGCGATCTCGTAAAGGTGGTTTACATTTGGGTAACATGACCTGCAGTATTTGCCAATCGCTCAATAGTTGTAGATCTTTTATTTGCAGTAGATATCTGATAAAAGTCAATAGAGTCGTGATGCTTAAGCCATCGGTGTAAGGAATTTCATTAATTATTTTCTCTACTGGGTGGGAAATCTTTCCGTAGAGGTCTACATTAAAACATACGTTAGGTGTACTTTTCGAAAGATTGGTGTTTGCATTGGGATTTGTAATCGCATATTTACTAGTGCGAGTATGCTGAACATTTGGCGCTGGGGGTTCTGACATAGTGTGGGTATTTAATTCTCTACTAGGTAATTGTTCATGACTCTGTGGTATCTTCGATACGGTGGGTGATTCGGGGTTCGAGGTGGAGGGAGGGTGTTCTAAAGTAGGGGATGGAACTGGGGAGATATATAATTTTTGTAAGTAGTGCTCAATTTCCTCCATTCTCGATGAGTCTGATTTTCGTCGTAAGTCGTTGATAATTATGGGTAATTGGCTTAATGCCTCCTCCGCAAATTTCTGCACATCGCCGGGGATTATGGTGACGTCGGGCCAGCTTAATAAATTATTTAACCGGCGGGTTAAATGTTCTATACGTTGCGTAACACGCAAAAATTCCGTAGGTGATTTCTTGTCCTCAAGGTTCTGAGATAATACTATCAGTTCCCTATATTTCGCATAACAGGTTTCTCGTTCGCCGTCATAATCGAGTTCACGCAATCTATCTAACTGCGAGGGTGTATCTGATCCGGTTTGGCGTAATGATTTTCGTAACTCCGACACGGTTACATTTACGTGTTTTAGACCTCGTAAAAGTGCTTCGTAGCATAGCTCATCTTTTAATAATAGATCAGGATTAAATTCAGCCATTTTCGTAACGTGGACGGATATAACTAATTATTCTACTATTTGCATTAAATGCTATACAACGCTTCCTTTTTCTTTTACACAAAAAAATATAAAACTATAAATCAATCGTGTTCTTACTCCTTTTTTTTTTTTACAAATAGACACTTAAAATGTTATGACAACCTTTATCGTTTTACTTTGAGAGAGAGAGAGAAATTTCACACAGGCATGAATATGCGTACGACAAAAGATTCCCCCTTCGGTTACTAACACATGAACAGACACGCTTCTTATAACAATAGACCACACAAGGAGGGTGGCTTATTGTCAAACTCAACTAAACAATGACAATTTTAAACAAACGGCAACAGGAAACTTACACGTCCGAGATTGTCGAGAATGTGGCACGTTTATGAATGGGACTTTTAACAAGTACCGACATGGTTTGTTTACATGGGATTATATGTTAATATTACGTTACACAAATTATATTTACTAATAAAGTTATTTATACTATATTACTATAATATTAATTATTATTTTTATCTTATTAAAACTCTGACACATATTGAAATACATGAGTGAATAGATCAACAGCTTTGGTGCGTGGGATATCGGGACGCAATTACTTCTTTCTTTTCTCTTACGCAAAATTAGCAAATTAGCAAAATAAGCAAGGATTAGCAAATAGCAAAATAGCAAAATATTAGCAGAGTTGCGCAACTTATTACCTCCTCTCTTGAGTTATAACTTAGGGAACCAGTAATAATTGGAAGTGCCAATTATACCGGCTGCCTTCGTTGTGAAGCACTGAAAATAATCACAACAAAAAAGCAATTTATATAGCAGGATATTAGGAAGGGGAGACTGTTGATTTATGCACTCATTTTACTCGGTACTTAGATGACATCCCTTTATTACATTTGGTGATTAAGTTCTCTATTGAAAGTTCTCAAACAATATAGTTTACTATATGATTAAATATATTAATTACTACTTTACAAAGGGGCCTCAAAATATGATGTACATCCTTTTCAATTAATTCCCCGGATCCGTGATCAAATATATTAAATGAATAATGGTCACCTTGCCATGTACAATATTGAAACTCTAACCATTTCAAGAATGGTTTTTTTTTTATTAATCTTCTAAAACAACAAATATTAGATTACATGTTACCTATAATGTCAGTTTTCTAAAGTCTTTAATGTTATTACATTTAAAGCATGATTTTTTTTTAAGTCTTTAATATGATAATTTAAATTGTCTTTTGGGGTTCATAATTTTGTAACTCTTAACCATGGAAGACAAGCCTCCATGTCACCTGTGTGTTTCCTGAAGTTGCTGCAGAATTAGTTCTTCGGTCCTCCTGATGTTTCTTGAAGTTCAGTCGTTACATTATCATACTGTGGTGGTGAAGTTCTAGAAGTATGTGGAATCATCCCTGGTGTGGTACATTCATCTCAGGCGACTGTAGTTATTCTTAGTAATTCTTGTAGTTAGAACACATAGATAGAAAGTTTGTTTCACTGTTATACACTTCACATGATGATAGATTAGTTTACTATCACCTTCTTGGTTGTAATATTGTATTATTTACATCGTCCGTTATTTTATAATATAGAGAGATGTCATCACCACACAACTTTACTTATTTAACTATTCATTGTATCAAGATTTTCACATTTCTATATACGCGTAGCGAAATAACGCTTTACGCTGCTTACGGCGTGAGCGCTCCATTCCAAGTGGCAGAAAATAGTTAAGGGAAGCGTAGTAATCTCAAGACAATTACTAGGCAACATAAAAGTAGTTCCGTTTTTCTAATTTTAATTAACGGACTACGGTTGATTAAATAATTAAATCGTGATATTCTTAGTTGCAGAAGTTATCAAAGTACGTAACAATGGTCTTATTTAATTATTCAAATAATAACCAATTTACAATAATACTTAGTTTATTTAGGGGTCAGAAAACAAGTTAATTCTGGTCAGCGCCTGTTTATGCAGGAATAAATAATAAGCTTTACCCTTTCTGTACAATTCAATTCCCTTTTAATTTTATTATTAGACTTATATTAAATATTATTATTATTAAATGATTGCCATAAGATTTAGTTTACAATGTGAGATTTTATTAAGAATTTAAAATTTCTCCGATTATATATTATTAACTTAATTAATTAATATATTTTTATTAATGAAATCGTCACAGTTTGTGCAGAGTCCAAGTCTCGCTGCCATATGTTATCACCGGTCTAATCATAACTTTATATAATGTGACCTTGGACTGACGGTGGAGTTTCCTTGTCTTGAATATAGCTGTCAACGAAGTTCCTTCTTCTTCTAGGTTAGCAGGCCAGAGGCTGGTTGGCACCAGCTCGCCATTCTTCATGCTTCTCTGCTTTTCTTTTCAACTAACAATATGATGTGCAGTTTATATCGACAATAAGCTGTTTCATGTAGTCTAAACGGGGTCGTCCTCTGTGATTCTTCCCTTCAATTAGTCTTTCTATTATTTTCTTAACCAACCCATTGTGTCGTGGTATATGCCCTATAAACGTAGCTCTTCTGCCTATTAAATTTCGCAGACAGCTCTTCTTCTCCTGAGCTCTTCTAAAGACTTCCTCATTCGTAATTTTCTCCCTCTAGCTTATCTTGAATATTCTTCTGTAGCACCAGGTCTCAAATGCTTGGAGTCTTTTCTTGTCACTTTCTCCAGTTGTCCAAGATTATTCCCGTAGAGGGCAACACTCCACACGTATGTCTTTACTAGTTCTTCCTTATTTTTAGGCTGATAGTGTTTGAAGTGAAAAGGTTTTTCTGTTTGTTGAAAGCAATTTTAGCCTGGTTAATTCTGGTTATAACTTCCTTACTGCTACGTCCATCACTTGTGATTTTACTTCCTAGATAGTTGTATTCTTTAACTGCCAAGAGTTATTCTGACTGGATTTTTTTCCTTCCGACTACAGACTATGACTTTGGTCTTTTGTTCATGTATTTTTATATTGAATCATTCTTCATTACTTGATCCATTGTGTCAAGAATCTTTTGTAGATCTTCGTTGCTCTCTGCAGTCATGCTATGTCATCTGCGAACCTAAGCATGTCCACTTTCCGAGACGGGTGTCTTCTCTCACGAAGCATATGCCCTATTTGCGGCCTGTATTCTTTTCCTCATTTCGTTTAATTCTTCATTATCTTCTGCCATCCAACATCCCAAATATTCAATCTGATTAACTATTACCAGGTTTAGTGGTTCGATTTCAAACTGTTCAGGTTTCCTGGTTGATTGTTCACCGTATTTCAAAGCCTGTTACCGTTTGTTTTCAGTTGTCTGGTATAGGAGCAGCAGTGATTGTGATAAACAACGAGTTGTGGACCAGTAGTGACACACGATGTGACAGAGCTTCTGTAGCACATCCGACGCGACGAAAGCACAGCAGACTCTCAATGGACGGTGGGCCAGTTACGTAAGTACAATCTGTGACATTGGGCTGACCGTGTTAGTATCTAGAAAAGCATCCGAATTGGCACACCGTAAAGCAAGTGTCAGATCGCAAAGGGTAAAGGTAACTAAATTGTCACACCACGATGACCGCGCAGGGCTGCTTGTATGTGTTGACCATTAATAAAATAAAACCCGTTTTCGTATGAGTTGTTTCATTTGATTTACCGGGGCGCGGTCAGTTTCGACCCAATCGTATAAAACCCAGTCAGTTGCGACCGAGGTGAAAATTTGAACCCGGTTAGTTGGAGTCGATTGCGTTTACATGTTTTATAATAATAGAGAAATTATCATTATAATTCTATTTTTTCCTAACATAACCTAACCTGACCTAACGTAACCTAATCTAACGTAAGAGAAATTTTGGAAGGGAGAGGTTACTCTCACAAATGAAAAATTGCAGAATTGAGAATAGTAAGTTGTTGAGAATAGTAACGTTTCTACAGATGACAGATTCGGTCAGTAAGTGAAAGTGCTGGGCGCAATTGACCGCGTAAGAACAGGCAAAAGCGTTGTTTCGTCGCAACTGACCAAGACCGGATTTTCCCACTGTAGAGTTTCCGAGGATACACGTTTGATAAGTAATGATGGGCATTTGCTGTAATAATTGAGAATAGTAAGTTGTAGAGAATAGTAACGTTTATACAGATGACAGATTCGGTCAGTAAGTGAAAGTGCTGGGCGCAATTGACCGCGTAAGAACAGGCAAAAGCGTTGTTTCGTCGCAACTGACCAAGACCGGATTTTCCCACTGTAGAGTTTCCGAGGATACACGTTTGATAAGTAATGATGGGCATTTGCTGTAATAATTGAGAATAGTAAGTTGTTGAGAATAGTAACGTTTATACAGATGACAGATTCGGTCAGTAAGTGAAAGTGCTGGGCGCAATTGACCGCGTAAGAACAGGCAAAAGCGTTGTTTCGTCGCAACTGACCAAGACCGGATTTTCCCACTGTAGAGTTTCCGAGGATACACGTTTGATAAGTAATGATGGGCATTTGCTGTAATAATTGAGAATAGTAAGTTGTTGAGAATAGTAACGTTTCTACAGATGACAGATTCGGTCAGTAAGTGAAAGTGCTGGGCGCAATTGACCGCGTAAGAACAGGCAAAAGCGTTGTTTCGTCGCAACTGACCAAGACCGGATTTTCCCACTGTAGAGTTTCTGAGGATACACGTTTGATAAGTAATGATGGGCATTTGCTGTAATAATTGAGAACAGTAAGTTGTTGAGAATAGTAACGTTTCTACAGATGACAGGTTCGGTCAGTAAGTGAAAGTGCTGGGCGCAGTTGACCGCGTAAGAACAGGCAAAAGCGTTGTTTCGTCGCAACTGACCAAGACCGGATTTTCCCACTGTAGAGTTTCTGAGGATACACGTTTGATAAGTAATGATGGGCATTTGCTGTAATAATTGAGAATAGTAAGTTGTTGAGAATAGTAACGTTTCTACAGATGACAGATTCGGTCAGTAAGTGAAAGTGCTGGGCGCAATTGACCGCGTAAGAACAGGTAAAAGCGTTGTTTCGTCGCAACTGACCAAGACCGGATTTTCCCACTGTAGAGTTTCTGAGGATACACGTTTGATATGTAATGATGGGCATTTGCTGTAATAATTGAGAACAGTAAGTTGTTGAGAATAGTAACGTTTCTACAGATGACAGGTTCGGTCAGTAAGTGAAAGTGCTGGGCGCAATTGACCGCGTAAGAACAGGTAAAAGCGTTGTTTCGTCGCAACTGACCAAGACCTTATTTTCCCACTGTAGAGTTCCTGAGGATACACGTTTGATAAGTAATGATGGGCATTTGCTGTAATAATTGAGAATAGTAAGTTGTTGAGAATAGTAACGTTTCTACAGATGACAGATTCGGTCAGTAAGTGAAAGTGCTGGGCGCAATTGACCGCGTAAGAACAGGTAAAAGCGTTGTTTCGTCGCAACTGACCAAGACCGGATTTTCCCACTGTAGAGTTTCTGAGGATACACGTTTGATAAGTAATGATGGGCATTTGCTGTAATAATTGAGAACAGTAAGTTGTTGAGAATAGTAACGTTTCTACAGATGACAGGTTCGGTCAGTAAGTGAAAGTGCTGGGCGCAATTGACCGCGTAAGAACAGGCAAAAGCGTTGTTTCGTCGCAACTGACCAAGACCGGATTTTCCCACTGTAGAGTTTCTGAGGATACACGTTTGATAAGTAATGATGGGCATTTGCTGTAATAATTGAGAACAGTAAGTTGTTGAGAATAGTAACGTTTCTACAGATGACAGGTTCGGTCAGTAAGTGAAAGTGCTGGGCGCAATTGACCGCGTAAGAACAGGCAAAAGCGTTGTTTCGTCGCAACTGACCAAGACCTTATTTTCCCACTGTAGAGTTTCCGAGGATACACGTTTGATAAGTAATGATGGGCATTTGCTGTAATAATTGAGAATAGTAAGTTGTTGAGAATAGTAACGTTTCTACAGATGACAGATTCGGTCAGTAAGTGAAAGTGCTGGGCGCAATTGACCGCGTAAGAACAGGTAAAAGCGTTGTTTCGTCGCAACTGACCAAGACCGGATTTTCCCACTGTAGAGTTTCTGAGGATACACGTTTGATAAGTAATGATGGGCATTTGCTGTAATAATTGAGAACAGTAAGTTGTTGAGAATAGTAACGTTTCTACAGATGACAGGTTCGGTCAGTAAGTGAAAGTGCTGGGCGCAATTGACCGCGTAAGAACAGGCAAAAGCGTTGTTTCGTCGCAACTGACCAAGACCGGATTTTCCCACTGTAGAGTTTCTGAGGATACACGTTTGATAAGTAATGATGGGCATTTGCTGTAATAATTGAGAACAGTAAGTTGTTGAGAATAGTAACGTTTCTACAGATGACAGATTCGGTCAGTAAGTGAAAGTGCTGGGCGCAATTGACCGCGTAAGAACAGGCAAAAGCGTTGTTTCGTCGCAACTGACCAAGACCTTATTTTCCCACTGTAGAGTTCCTGAGGATACACGTTTGATAAGTAATGATGGGCATTTGCTGTAATAATTGAGAATAGTAAGTTGTTGAGAATAGTAACGTTTCTACAGATGACAGATTCGGTCAGTAAGTGAAAGTGCTGGGCGCAATTGACCGCGTAAGAACAGGTAAAAGCGTTGTTTCGTCGCAACTGACCAAGACCGGATTTTCCCACTGTAGAGTTTCCGAGGATACACGTTTGATAAGTAACGATGGGCATTTGCTGTAATAATTGAGAATAGTAAGTTGTTGAGAATAGTAACGTTTCTACAGATGACAGATTCGGTCAGTAAGTGAAAGTGCTGGGCGCAGTTGACCGCGTAAGAACAGGCAAAAGCGTTGTTTCGTCGCAACTGACCAAGACCGGATTTTCCCACTGTAGACTTTCCGAGGATACACGTTTGGTAAGTAACGATGGGCATTTGCTGTAATAATTGAGAATAGTAAGTTGTTGAGAATAGTAACGTTTCTACAGATAACAGATTCGGTCAGTAAGTGAAAGTGCTGGGCGCAGTTGACCGCGTAAGAACAGGCAAAAGCGTTGTTTCGTCGCAACTGACCAAGACCGGATTTTCCCACTGTAGAGTTTCCGAGGATACACGTTTGATAAGTAATGATGGGCATTTGCTGTAATAACTGAGAATAGTAAGTTGTTGAGAATAGTAACGTTTCTACAGATGACAGATTCGGTCAGTAAGTGAAAGTGCTGGGCGCAGTTGACCGCGTAAGAACAGGCAAAAGCGTTGTTTCGTCGCAACTGACCAAGACCGGATTTTCCCACTGTAGAGTTTCCGAGGATACACGTTTGATAAGTAACGATGGGCATTTGCTGTAATAATTGAGAATAGTAAGTTGTTGAGAATAGTAACGTTTCTACAGATGACAGATTCGGTCAGTAAGTGAAAGTGCTGGGCGCAATTGACCGCGTAAGAACAGGCAAAAGCGTTGTTTCGTCGCAACTGACCAAGACCGGATTTTCCCACTGTAGAGTTTCCGAGGATACACGTTTGATAAGTAATGATGGGCATTTGCTGTAATAATTGAGAATAGTAAGTTGTTGAGAATAGTAACGTTTCTACAGATGACAGATTCGGTCAGTAAGTGAAAGTGCTGGGCGCAATTGACCGCGTAAGAACAGGCAAAAGCGTTGTTTCGTCGCAACTGACCAAGACCGGATTTTCCCACTGTAGAGTTTCTGAGGATACACGTTTGATAAGTAATGATGGGCATTTGCTGTAATAATTGAGAACAGTAAGTTGTTGAGAATAGTAACGTTTCTACAGATGACAGGTTCGGTCAGTAAGTGAAAGTGCTGGGCGCAATTGACCGCGTAAGAACAGGCAAAAGCGTTGTTTCGTCGCAACTGACCAAGACCGGATTTTCCCACTGTAGAGTTTCCGAGGATACACGTTTGATAAGTAATGATGGGCATTTGCTGTAATAATTGAGAACAGTAAGTTGTTGAGAATAGTAACGTTTCTACAGATGACAGGTTCGGTCAGTAAGTGAAAGTGCTGGGCGCAATTGACCGCGTAAGAACAGGCAAAAGCGTTGTTTCGTCGCAACTGACCAAGACCGGATTTTCCCACTGTAGAGTTTCCGAGGATACACGTTTGATAAGTAATGATGGGCATTTGCTGTAATAATTCAGAATAGTAAGTTGTTGAGAATAGTAACGTTTCTACAGATGACAGATTCGGTCAGTAAGTGAAAGTGCTGGGCGCAATTGACCGCGTAAGAACAGGCAAAAGCGTTGTTTCGTCGCAACTGACCAAGACCGGATTTTCCCACTGTAGAGTTTCCGAGGATACACGTTTGATAAGTAATGATGGGCATTTGCTGTAATAATTGAGAACAGTAAGTTGTTGAGAATAGTAACGTTTCTACAGATGACAGGTTCGGTCAGTAAGTGAAAGTGCTGGGCGCAATTGACCGCGTAAGAACAGGCAAAAGCGTTGTTTCGTCGCAACTGACCAAGACCGGATTTTCCCACTGTAGAGTTTCCGAGGATACACGTTTGATAAGTAATGATGGGCATTTGCTGTAATAATTCAGAATAGTAAGTTGTTGAGAATAGTAACGTTTCTACAGATGACAGATTCGGTCAGTAAGTGAAAGTGCTGGGCGCAATTGACCGCGTAAGAACAGGCAAAAGCGTTGTTTCGTCGCAACTGACCAAGACCGGATTTTCCCACTGTAGAGTTTCCGAGGATACACGTTTGATAAGTAATGATGGGCATTTGCTGTAATAATTGAGAACAGTAAGTTGTTGAGAATAGTAACGTTTCTACAGATGACAGGTTCGGTCAGTAAGTGAAAGTGCTGGGCGCAATTGACCGCGTAAGAACAGGCAAAAGCGTTGTTTCGTCGCAACTGACCAAGACCGGATTTTCCCACTGTAGAGTTTCCGAGGATACACGTTTGATAAGTAATGATGGGCATTTGCTGTAATAATTCAGAATAGTAAGTTGTTGAGAATAGTAACGTTTCTACAGATGACAGATTCGGTCAGTAAGTGAAAGTGCTGGGCGCAATTGACCGCGTAAGAACAGGCAAAAGCGTTGTTTCGTCGCAACTGACCAAGACCGGATTTTCCCACTGTAGAGTTTCTGAGGATACACGTTTGATAAGTAATGATGGGCATTTGCTGTAATAATTGAGAATAGTAAGTTGTTGAGAATAGTAACGTTTCTACAGATGACAGATTCGGTCAGTAAGTGAAAGTGCTGGGCGCAATTGACCGCGTAAGAACAGGCAAAAGCGTTGTTTCGTCGCAACTGACCAAGACCGGATTTTCCCACTGTAGAGTTTCTGAGGATACACGTTTGATAAGTAATGATGGGCATTTGCTGTAATAATTGAGAACAGTAAGTTGTTGAGAATAGTAACGTTTCTACAGATGACAGGTTCGGTCAGTAAGTGAAAGTGCTGGGCGCAATTGACCGCGTAAGAACAGGCAAAAGCGTTGTTTCGTCGCAACTGACCAAGACCGGATTTTCCCACTGTAGAGTTTCCGAGGATACACGTTTGATAAGTAATGATGGGCATTTGCTGTAATAATTCAGAATAGTAAGTTGTTGAGAATAGTAACGTTTCTACAGATGACAGATTCGGTCAGTAAGTGAAAGTGCTGGGCGCAATTGACCGCGTAAGAACAGGCAAAAGCGTTGTTTCGTCGCAACTGACCAAGACCGGATTTTCCCACTGTAGAGTTTCCGAGGATACACGTTTGATAAGTAATGATGGGCATTTGCTGTAATAATTCAGAATAGTAAGTTGTTGAGAATAGTAACGTTTCTACAGATGACAGGTTCGGTCAGTAAGTGAAAGTGCTGGGCGCAATTGACCGCGTAAGAACAGGCAAAAGCGTTGTTTCGTCGCAACTGACCAAGACCGGATTTTCCCACTGTAGAGTTTCCGAGGATACACGTTTGATAAGTAATGATGGGCATTTGCTGTAATAATTCAGAATAGTAAGTTGTTGAGAATAGTAACGTTTCTACAGATGACAGATTCGGTCAGTAAGTGAAAGTGCTGGGCGCAATTGACCGCGTAAGAACAGGCAAAAGCGTTGTTTCGTCGCAACTGACCAAGACCGGATTTTCCCACTGTAGAGTTTCCGAGGATACACGTTTGATAAGTAATGATGGGCATTTGCTGTAATAATTGAGAACAGTAAGTTGTTGAGAATAGTAACGTTTCTACAGATGACAGGTTCGGTCAGTAAGTGAAAGTGCTGGGCGCAATTGACCGCGTAAGAACAGGCAAAAGCGTTGTTTCGTCGCAACTGACCAAGACCGGATTTTCCCACTGTAGAGTTTCCGAGGATACACGTTTGATAAGTAATGATGGGCATTTGCTGTAATAATTCAGAATAGTAAGTTGTTGAGAATAGTAACGTTTCTACAGATGACAGATTCGGTCAGTAAGTGAAAGTGCTGGGCGCAATTGACCGCGTAAGAACAGGCAAAAGCGTTGTTTCGTCGCAACTGACCAAGACCGGATTTTCCCACTGTAGAGTTTCCGAGGATACACGTTTGATAAGTAATGATGGGCATTTGCTGTAATAATTGAGAACAGTAAGTTGTTGAGAATAGTAACGTTTCTACAGATGACAGATTCGGTCAGTAAGTGAAAGTGCTGGGCGCAATTGACCGCGTAAGAACAGGCAAAAGCGTTGTTTCGTCGCAACTGACCAAGACCGGATTTTCCCACTGTAGAGTTTCTGAGGATACACGTTTGATAAGTAATGATGGGCATTTGCTGTAATAATTGAGAACAGTAAGTTGTTGAGAATAGTAACGTTTCTACAGATAACAGGTTCGGTCAGTAAGTGAAAGTGCTGGGCGCAGTTGACCGCGTAAGAACAGGTAAAAGCGTTGTTTCGTCGCAACTGACCAAGACCGGATTTTCCCACTGTAGAGTTTCCGAGGATACACGTTTGATAAGTAACGATGGGCATTTGCTGTAATAATTGAGAATAGTAAGTTGTTGAGAATAGTAACGTTTCTACAGATGACAGATTCGGTCAGTAAGTGAAAGTGCTGGGCGCAGTTGACCGCGTAAGAACAGGCAAAAGCGTTGTTTCGTCGCAACTGACCAAGACCGGATTTTCCCACTGTAGAGTTTCTGAGGATACACGTTTGATAAGTAACGATGGGCATTTGCTGTAATAATTGAGAATAGTAAGTTGTTGAGAATAGTAACGTTTCTACAGATAACAGATTCGGTCAGTAAGTGAAAGTGCTGGGCGCAGTTGACCGCGTAAGAACAGGCAAAAGCGTTGTTTCGTCGCAACTGACCAAGACCGGATTTTCCCACTGTAGAGTTTCTGAGGATACACGTTTGATAAGTAACGATGGGCATTTGCTGTAATAATTGAGAATAGTAAGTTGTTGAGAATAGTAACGTTTCTACAGATAACAGATTCGGTCAGTAAGTGAAAGTGCTGGGCGCAGTTGACCGCGTAAGAACAGGTAAAAGCGTTGTTTCGTCGCAACTGACCAAGACCGGATTTTCCCACTGTAGAGTTTCCGAGGATACATGTTTGATAAGTAATGATGGGCATTTGCTGTAATAACTGAGAATAGTAAGTTGTTGAGAATAGTAACGTTTCTACAGATGACAGGTTCGGTCAGTAAGTGAAAGTGCTGGGCGCAGTTGACCGCGTAAGAACAGGCAAAAGCGTTGTTTCGTCGCAACTGACCAAGACCGGATTTTCCCACTGTAGAGTTTCTGAGGATACACGTTTGATAAGTAACGATGGGCATTTGCTGTAATAATTGAGAATAGTAAGTTGTTGAGAATAGTAACGTTTCTACAGATAACAGATTCGGTCAGTAAGTGAAAGTGCTGGGCGCAGTTGACCGCGTAAGAACAGGTAAAAGCGTTGTTTCGTCGCAACTGACCAAGACCGGATTTTCCCACTGTAGAGTTTCCGAGGATACATGTTTGATAAGTAATGATGGGCATTTGCTGTAATAACTGAGAATAGTAAGTTGTTGAGAATAGTAACGTTTCTACAGATGACAGGTTCGGTCAGTAAGTGAAAGTGCTGGGCGCAATTGACCGCGTAAGAACAGGCAAAAGCGTTGTTTCGTCGCAACTGACCAAGACCGGATTTTCCCACTGTAGAGTTTCTGAGGATACACGTTTGATAAGTAATGATGGGCATTTGCTGTAATAATTGAGAACAGTAAGTTGTTGAGAATAGTAACGTTTCTACAGATGACAGGTTCGGTCAGTAAGTGAAAGTGCTGGGCGCAATTGACCGCGTAAGAACAGGCAAAAGCGTTGTTTCGTCGCAACTGACCAAGACCGGATTTTCCCACTGTAGAGTTTCCGAGGATACACGTTTGATAACTAATGATGGGCATTTGCTGTAATAATTGAGAACAGTAAGTTGTTGAGAATAGTAACGTTTCTACAGATGACAGATACGGTCAGTAAGTGAAAGTGCTGGGCGCAGTTGACCGCGTAAGAACAGGCAAAAGCGTTGTTTCGTCGCAACTGACCAAGACCGGATTTTCCCACTGTAGAGTTTCTGAGGATACACGTTTGATAAGTAATGATGGGCATTTGCTGTAATAATTGAGAACAGTAAGTTGTTGAGAATAGTAACGTTTCTACAGATGACAGGTTCGGTCAGTAAGTGAAAGTGCTGGGCGCAATTGACCGCGTAAGAACAGGCAAAAGCGTTGTTTCGTCGCAACTGACCAAGACCGGATTTTCGCACTGTAGAATTTCTGAGGATACACGTTTGATAAGTAATGATGGGCATTTGCTGTAATAATTGAGAACAGTAAGTTGTTGAGAATAGTAACGTTTCTACAGATGACAGATTCGGTCTGTAAGTGAAAGTGCTGGGCGCAATTGACCGCGTAAGAACAGGTAAAAGCGTTGTTTCGTCGCAACTGACCAAGATCGGATTTTCCCACTGTAGAGTTTCTGAGGATACACGTTTGATAAGTAATGATGGGCATTTGTTGTAATAATTGAGAACAGTAAGTTGTTGAGAATAGTAACGTTTCTACAGATGACAGATTCGGTCAGTAAGTGAAAGTGCTGGGCGCAATTGACCGCGTAAGAACAGGCAAAAGCGTTGTTTCGTCGCAACTGACCAAGACCGGATTTTCCCACTGTAGAGTTTCCGAGGATACATGTTTGATAAGTAATGATGGGCATTTGCTGTAATAACTGAGAATAGTAAGTTGTTGAGAATAGTAACGTTTCTACAGATAACAGATTCGGTCAGTAAGTGAAAGTGCTGGGCGCAGTTGACCGCGTAAGAACAGGCAAAAGCGTTGTTTCGTCGCAACTGACCAAGACCGGATTTTCCCACTGTAGAGTTTCTGAGGATACACGTTTGATAAGTAACGATGGGCATTTGCTGTAATAATTGAGAACAGTAAGTTGTTGAGAATAGTAACGTTTCTACAGATGACAGATTCGGTCAGTAAGTGAAAGTGCTGGGCGCAGTTGACCGCGTAAGAACAGGCAAAAGCGTTGTTTCGTCGCAACTGACCAAGACCGGATTTTCCCACTGTAGAGTTTCTGAGGATACACGTTTGATAAGTAACGATGGGCATTTGCTGTAATAATTGAGAATAGTAAGTTGTTGAGAATAGTAACGTTTCTACAGATAACAGATTCGGTCAGTAAGTGAAAGTGCTGGGCGCAGTTGACCGCGTAAGAACAGGTAAAAGCGTTGTTTCGTCGCAACTGACCAAGACCGGATTTTCCCACTGTAGAGTTTCCGAGGATACATGTTTGATAAGTAATGATGGGCATTTGCTGTAATAACTGAGAATAGTAAGTTGTTGAGAATAGTAACGTTTCTACAGATGACAGGTTCGGTCAGTAAGTGAAAGTGCTGGGCGCAATTGACCGCGTAAGAACAGGCAAAAGCGTTGTTTCGTCGCAACTGACCAAGACCGGATTTTCCCACTGTAGAGTTTCTGAGGATACACGTTTGATAAGTAATGATGGGCATTTGCTGTAATAATTGAGAACAGTAAGTTGTTGAGAATAGTAACGTTTCTACAGATGACAGGTTCGGTCAGTAAGTGAAAGTGCTGGGCGCAATTGACCGCGTAAGAACAGGCAAAAGCGTTGTTTCGTCGCAACTGACCAAGACCGGATTTTCCCACTGTAGAGTTTCCGAGGATACACGTTTGATAAGTAATGATGGGCATTTGCTGTAATAATTGAGAACAGTAAGTTGTTGAGAATAGTAACGTTTCTACAGATGACAGGTTCGGTCAGTAAGTGAAAGTGCTGGGCGCAATTGACCGCGTAAGAACAGGCAAAAGCGTTGTTTCGTCGCAACTGACCAAGACCGGATTTTCCCACTGTAGAGTTTCCGAGGATACACGTTTGATAAGTAATGATGGGCATTTGCTGTAATAATTCAGAATAGTAAGTTGTTGAGAATAGTAACGTTTCTACAGATGACAGATTCGGTCAGTAAGTGAAAGTGCTGGGCGCAATTGACCGCGTAAGAACATGCAAAAGCGTTGTTTCGTCGCAACTGACCAAGACCGGATTTTCCCACTGTAGAGTTTCTGAGGATACACGTTTGATAAGTAATGATGGGCATTTGCTGTAATAATTGAGAATAGTAAGTTGTTGAGAATAGTAACGTTTCTACAGATGACAGATTCGGTCAGTAAGTGAAAGTGCTGGGCGCAATTGACCGCGTAAGAACAGGCGAAAGCGTTGTTTCGTCGCAACTGACCAAGACCGGATTTTCCCACTGTAGAGTTTCTGAGGATACACGTTTGATAAGTAATGATGGGCATTTGCTGTAATAATTGAGAACAGTAAGTTGTTGAGAATAGTAACGTTTCTACAGATGACAGGTTCGGTCAGTAAGTGAAAGTGCTGGGCGCAATTGACCGCGTAAGAACAGGCAAAAGCGTTGTTTCGTCGCAACTGACCAAGACCGGATTTTCCCACTGTAGAGTTTCCGAGGATACACGTTTGATAAGTAATGATGGGCATTTGCTGTAATAATTCAGAATAGTAAGTTGTTGAGAATAGTAACGTTTCTACAGATGACAGATTCGGTCAGTAAGTGAAAGTGCTGGGCGCAATTGACCGCGTAAGAACAGGCAAAAGCGTTGTTTCGTCGCAACTGACCAAGACCGGATTTTCCCACTGTAGAGTTTCCGAGGATACACGTTTGATAAGTAATGATGGGCATTTGCTGTAATAATTCAGAATAGTAAGTTGTTGAGAATAGTAACGTTTCTACAGATGACAGGTTCGGTCAGTAAGTGAAAGTGCTGGGCGCAATTGACCGCGTAAGAACAGGCAAAAGCGTTGTTTCGTCGCAACTGACCAAGACCGGATTTTCCCACTGTAGAGTTTCCGAGGATACACGTTTGATAAGTAATGATGGGCATTTGCTGTAATAATTCAGAATAGTAAGTTGTTGAGAATAGTAACGTTTCTACAGATGACAGATTCGGTCAGTAAGTGAAAGTGCTGGGCGCAATTGACCGCGTAAGAACAGGCAAAAGCGTTGTTTCGTCGCAACTGACCAAGACCGGATTTTCCCACTGTAGAGTTTCCGAGGATACACGTTTGATAAGTAATGATGGGCATTTGCTGTAATAATTGAGAACAGTAAGTTGTTGAGAATAGTAACGTTTCTACAGATGACAGGTTCGGTCAGTAAGTGAAAGTGCTGGGCGCAATTGACCGCGTAAGAACAGGCAAAAGCGTTGTTTCGTCGCAACTGACCAAGACCGGATTTTCCCACTGTAGAGTTTCCGAGGATACACGTTTGATAAGTAATGATGGGCATTTGCTGTAATAATTGAGAACAGTAAGTTGTTGAGAATAGTAACGTTTCTACAGATGACAGATTCGGTCAGTAAGTGAAAGTGCTGGGCGCAATTGACCGCGTAAGAACAGGCAAAAGCGTTGTTTCGTCGCAACTGACCAAGACCGGATTTTCCCACTGTAGAGTTTCCGAGGATACACGTTTGATAAGTAATGATGGGCATTTGCTGTAATAATTCAGAATAGTAAGTTGTTGAGAATAGTAACGTTTCTACAGATGACAGATTCGGTCAGTAAGTGAAAGTGCTGGGCGCAATTGACCGCGTAAGAACAGGCAAAAGCGTTGTTTCGTCGCAACTGACCAAGACCGGATTTTCCCACTGTAGAGTTTCTGAGGATACACGTTTGATAAGTAATGATGGGCATTTGCTGTAATAATTGAGAACAGTAAGTTGTTGAGAATAGTAACGTTTCTACAGATGACAGGTTCGGTCAGTAAGTGAAAGTGCTGGGCGCAGTTGACCGCGTAAGAACAGGTAAAAGCGTTGTTTCGTCGCAACTGACCAAGACCGGATTTTCCCACTGTAGAGTTTCTGAGGATACACGTTTGATAAGTAACGATGGGCATTTGCTGTAATAATTGAGAACAGTAAGTTGTTGAGAATAGTAACGTTTCTACAGATGACAGATTCGGTCAGTAAGTGAAAGTGCTGGGCGCAATTGACCGCGTAAGAACAGGCAAAAGCGTTGTTTCGTCGCAACTGACCAAGACCGGATTTTCCCACTGTAGAGTTTCTGAGGATACACGTTTGATAAGTAACGATGGGCATTTGCTGTAATAATTGAGAACAGTAAGTTGTTGAGAATAGTAACGTTTCTACAGATGACAGATTCGGTCAGTAAGTGAAAGTGCTGGGCGCAGTTGACCGCGTAAGAACAGGCAAAAGCGTTGTTTCGTCGCAACTGACCAAGACCGGATTTTCCCACTGTAGAGTTTCCGAGGATACATGTTTGATAAGTAATGATGGGCATTTGCTGTAATAACTGAGAATAGTAAGTTGTTGAGAATAGTAACGTTTCTACAGATAACAGATTCGGTCAGTAAGTGAAAGTGCTGGGCGCAGTTGACCGCGTAAGAACAGGCAAAAGCGTTGTTTCGTCGCAACTGACCAAGACCGGATTTTCCCACTGTAGAGTTTCTGAGGATACACGTTTGATAAGTAACGATGGGCATTTGCTGTAATAATTGAGAACAGTAAGTTGTTGAGAATAGTAACGTTTCTACAGATGACAGATTCGGTCAGTAAGTGAAAGTGCTGGGCGCAGTTGACCGCGTAAGAACAGGCAAAAGCGTTGTTTCGTCGCAACTGACCAAGACCGGATTTTCCCACTGTAGAGTTTCTGAGGATACACGTTTGATAAGTAACGATGGGCATTTGCTGTAATAATTGAGAATAGTAAGTTGTTGAGAATAGTAACGTTTCTACAGATAACAGATTCGGTCAGTAAGTGAAAGTGCTGGGCGCAGTTGACCGCGTAAGAACAGGTAAAAGCGTTGTTTCGTCGCAACTGACCAAGACCGGATTTTCCCACTGTAGAGTTTCCGAGGATACATGTTTGATAAGTAATGATGGGCATTTGCTGTAATAACTGAGAATAGTAAGTTGTTGAGAATAGTAACGTTTCTACAGATGACAGGTTCGGTCAGTAAGTTAAAGTGCTGGGCGCAATTGACCGCGTAAGAACAGGCAAAAGCGTTGTTTCGTCGCAACTGACCAAGACCGGATTTTCCCACTGTAGAGTTTCTGAGGATACACGTTTGATAAGTAATGATGGGCATTTGCTGTAATAATTGAGAACAGTAAGTTGTTGAGAATAGTAACGTTTCTACAGATGACAGGTTCGGTCAGTAAGTGAAAGTGCTGGGCGCAATTGACCGCGTAAGAACAGGCAAAAGCGTTGTTTCGTCGCAACTGACCAAGACCGGATTTTCCCACTGTAGAGTTTCCGAGGATACACGTTTGATAAGTAATGATGGGCATTTGCTGTAATAATTGAGAACAGTAAGTTGTTGAGAATAGTAACGTTTCTACAGATGACAGGTTCGGTCAGTAAGTGAAAGTGCTGGGCGCAATTGACCGCGTAAGAACAGGCAAAAGCGTTGTTTCGTCGCAACTGACCAAGACCGGATTTTCCCACTGTAGAGTTTCCGAGGATACACGTTTGATAAGTAATGATGGGCATTTGCTGTAATAATTCAGAATAGTAAGTTGTTGAGAATAGTAACGTTTCTACAGATGACAGATTCGGTCAGTAAGTGAAAGTGCTGGGCGCAATTGACCGCGTAAGAACATGCAAAAGCGTTGTTTCGTCGCAACTGACCAAGACCGGATTTTCCCACTGTAGAGTTTCTGAGGATACACGTTTGATAAGTAATGATGGGCATTTGCTGTAATAATTGAGAATAGTAAGTTGTTGAGAATAGTAACGTTTCTACAGATGACAGATTCGGTCAGTAAGTGAAAGTGCTGGGCGCAATTGACCGCGTAAGAACAGGCGAAAGCGTTGTTTCGTCGCAACTGACCAAGACCGGATTTTCCCACTGTAGAGTTTCTGAGGATACACGTTTGATAAGTAATGATGGGCATTTGCTGTAATAATTGAGAACAGTAAGTTGTTGAGAATAGTAACGTTTCTACAGATGACAGGTTCGGTCAGTAAGTGAAAGTGCTGGGCGCAATTGACCGCGTAAGAACAGGCAAAAGCGTTGTTTCGTCGCAACTGACCAAGACCGGATTTTCCCACTGTAGAGTTTCCGAGGATACACGTTTGATAAGTAATGATGGGCATTTGCTGTAATAATTCAGAATAGTAAGTTGTTGAGAATAGTAACGTTTCTACAGATGACAGATTCGGTCAGTAAGTGAAAGTGCTGGGCGCAATTGACCGCGTAAGAACAGGCAAAAGCGTTGTTTCGTCGCAACTGACCAAGACCGGATTTTCCCACTGTAGAGTTTCCGAGGATACACGTTTGATAAGTAATGATGGGCATTTGCTGTAATAATTCAGAATAGTAAGTTGTTGAGAATAGTAACGTTTCTACAGATGACAGGTTCGGTCAGTAAGTGAAAGTGCTGGGCGCAATTGACCGCGTAAGAACAGGCAAAAGCGTTGTTTCGTCGCAACTGACCAAGACCGGATTTTCCCACTGTAGAGTTTCCGAGGATACACGTTTGATAAGTAATGATGGGCATTTGCTGTAATAATTCAGAATAGTAAGTTGTTGAGAATAGTAACGTTTCTACAGATGACAGATTCGGTCAGTAAGTGAAAGTGCTGGGCGCAATTGACCGCGTAAGAACAGGCAAAAGCGTTGTTTCGTCGCAACTGACCAAGACCGGATTTTCCCACTGTAGAGTTTCCGAGGATACACGTTTGATAAGTAATGATGGGCATTTGCTGTAATAATTGAGAACAGTAAGTTGTTGAGAATAGTAACGTTTCTACAGATGACAGGTTCGGTCAGTAAGTGAAAGTGCTGGGCGCAATTGACCGCGTAAGAACAGGCAAAAGCGTTGTTTCGTCGCAACTGACCAAGACCGGATTTTCCCACTGTAGAGTTTCCGAGGATACACGTTTGATAAGTAATGATGGGCATTTGCTGTAATAATTGAGAACAGTAAGTTGTTGAGAATAGTAACGTTTCTACAGATGACAGATTCGGTCAGTAAGTGAAAGTGCTGGGCGCAATTGACCGCGTAAGAACAGGCAAAAGCGTTGTTTCGTCGCAACTGACCAAGACCGGATTTTCCCACTGTAGAGTTTCCGAGGATACACGTTTGATAAGTAATGATGGGCATTTGCTGTAATAATTCAGAATAGTAAGTTGTTGAGAATAGTAACGTTTCTACAGATGACAGATTCGGTCAGTAAGTGAAAGTGCTGGGCGCAATTGACCGCGTAAGAACAGGCAAAAGCGTTGTTTCGTCGCAACTGACCAAGACCGGATTTTCCCACTGTAGAGTTTCTGAGGATACACGTTTGATAAGTAATGATGGGCATTTGCTGTAATAATTGAGAACAGTAAGTTGTTGAGAATAGTAACGTTTCTACAGATGACAGGTTCGGTCAGTAAGTGAAAGTGCTGGGCGCAGTTGACCGCGTAAGAACAGGTAAAAGCGTTGTTTCGTCGCAACTGACCAAGACCGGATTTTCCCACTGTAGAGTTTCCGAGGATACACGTTTGATAAGTAACGATGGGCATTTGCTGTAATAATTGAGAATAGTAAGTTGTTGAGAATAGTAACGTTTCTACAGATGACAGATTCGGTCAGTAAGTGAAAGTGCTGGGCGCAGTTGACCGCGTAAGAACAGGCAAAAGCGTTGTTTCGTCGCAACTGACCAAGACCGGATTTTCCCACTGTAGAGTTTCTGAGGATACACGTTTGATAAGTAACGATGGGCATTTGCTGTAATAATTGAGAATAGTAAGTTGTTGAGAATAGTAACGTTTCTACAGATAACAGATTCGGTCAGTAAGTGAAAGTGCTGGGCGCAGTTGACCGCGTAAGAACAGGCAAAAGCGTTGTTTCGTCGCAACTGACCAAGACCGGATTTTCCCACTGTAGAGTTTCTGAGGATACACGTTTGATAAGTAACGATGGGCATTTGCTGTAATAATTGAGAATAGTAAGTTGTTGAGAATAGTAACGTTTCTACAGATAACAGATTCGGTCAGTAAGTGAAAGTGCTGGGCGCAGTTGACCGCGTAAGAACAGGTAAAAGCGTTGTTTCGTCGCAACTGACCAAGACCGGATTTTCCCACTGTAGAGTTTCCGAGGATACATGTTTGATAAGTAATGATGGGCATTTGCTGTAATAACTGAGAATAGTAAGTTGTTGAGAATAGTAACGTTTCTACAGATGACAGGTTCGGTCAGTAAGTGAAAGTGCTGGGCGCAGTTGACCGCGTAAGAACAGGCAAAAGCGTTGTTTCGTCGCAACTGACCAAGACCGGATTTTCCCACTGTAGAGTTTCTGAGGATACACGTTTGATAAGTAACGATGGGCATTTGCTGTAATAATTGAGAATAGTAAGTTGTTGAGAATAGTAACGTTTCTACAGATAACAGATTCGGTCAGTAAGTGAAAGTGCTGGGCGCAGTTGACCGCGTAAGAACAGGTAAAAGCGTTGTTTCGTCGCAACTGACCAAGACCGGATTTTCCCACTGTAGAGTTTCCGAGCATACATGTTTGATAAGTAATGATGGGCATTTGCTGTAATAACTGAGAATAGTAAGTTGTTGAGAATAGTAACGTTTCTACAGATGACAGGTTCGGTCAGTAAGTGAAAGTGCTGGGCGCAATTGACCGCGTAAGAACAGGCAAAAGCGTTGTTTCGTCGCAACTGACCAAGACCGGATTTTCCCACTGTAGAGTTTCTGAGGATACACGTTTGATAAGTAATGATGGGCATTTGCTGTAATAATTGAGAACAGTAAGTTGTTGAGAATAGTAACGTTTCTACAGATGACAGGTTCGGTCAGTAAGTGAAAGTGCTGGGCGCAATTGACCGCGTAAGAACAGGCAAAAGCGTTGTTTCGTCGCAACTGACCAAGACCGGATTTTCCCACTGTAGAGTTTCCGAGGATACACGTTTGATAACTAATGATGGGCATTTGCTGTAATAATTGAGAACAGTAAGTTGTTGAGAATAGTAACGTTTCTACAGATGACAGATTCGGTCAGTAAGTGAAAGTGCTGGGCGCAGTTGACCGCGTAAGAACAGGCAAAAGCGTTGTTTCGTCGCAACTGACCAAGACCGGATTTTCCCACTGTAGAGTTTCTGAGGATACACGTTTGATAAGTAATGATGGGCATTTGCTGTAATAATTGAGAACAGTAAGTTGTTGAGAATGGTAACGTTTCTACAGATGACAGGTTCGGTCAGTAAGTGAAAGTGCTGGGCGCAATTGACCGCGTAAGAACAGGCAAAAGCGTTGTTTCGTCGCAACTGACCAAGACCGGATTTTCGCACTGTAGAATTTCTGAGGATACACGTTTGATAAGTAATGATGGGCATTTGCTGTAATAATTGAGAACAGTAAGTTGTTGAGAATAGTAACGTTTCTACAGATGACAGATTCGGTCTGTAAGTGAAAGTGCTGGGCGCAATTGACCGCGTAAGAACAGGTAAAAGCGTTGTTTCGTCGCAACTGACCAAGATCGGATTTTCCCACTGTAGAGTTTCTGAGGATACACGTTTGATAAGTAATGATGGGCATTTGTTGTAATAATTGAGAACAGTAAGTTGTTGAGAATAGTAACGTTTCTACAGATGACAGATTCGGTCAGTAAGTGAAAGTGCTGGGCGCAATTGACCGCGTAAGAACAGGCAAAAGCGTTGTTTCGTCGCAACTGACCAAGACCGGATTTTCCCACTGTAGAGTTTCCGAGGATACATGTTTGATAAGTAATGATGGGCATTTGCTGTAATAACTGAGAATAGTAAGTTGTTGAGAATAGTAACGTTTCTACAGATAACAGATTCGGTCAGTAAGTGAAAGTGCTGGGCGCAGTTGACCGCGTAAGAACAGGCAAAAGCGTTGTTTCGTCGCAACTGACCAAGACCGGATTTTCCCACTGTAGAGTTTCTGAGGATACACGTTTGATAAGTAACGATGGGCATTTGCTGTAATAATTGAGAACAGTAAGTTGTTGAGAATAGTAACGTTTCTACAGATGACAGATTCGGTCAGTAAGTGAAAGTGCTGGGCGCAGTTGACCGCGTAAGAACAGGCAAAAGCGTTGTTTCGTCGCAACTGACCAAGACCGGATTTTCCCACTGTAGAGTTTCTGAGGATACACGTTTGATAAGTAACGATGGGCATTTGCTGTAATAATTGAGAATAGTAAGTTGTTGAGAATAGTAACGTTTCTACAGATAACAGATTCGGTCAGTAAGTGAAAGTGCTGGGCGCAGTTGACCGCGTAAGAACAGGTAAAAGCGTTGTTTCGTCGCAACTGACCAAGACCGGATTTTCCCACTGTAGAGTTTCCGAGGATACATGTTTGATAAGTAATGATGGGCATTTGCTGTAATAACTGAGAATAGTAAGTTGTTGAGAATAGTAACGTTTCTACAGATGACAGGTTCGGTCAGTAAGTGAAAGTGCTGGGCGCAATTGACCGCGTAAGAACAGGCAAAAGCGTTGTTTCGTCGCAACTGACCAAGACCGGATTTTCCCACTGTAGAGTTTCTGAGGATACACGTTTGATAAGTAATGATGGGCATTTGCTGTAATAATTGAGAACAGTAAGTTGTTGAGAATAGTAACGTTTCTACAGATGACAGGTTCGGTCAGTAAGTGAAAGTGCTGGGCGCAATTGACCGCGTAAGAACAGGCAAAAGCGTTGTTTCGTCGCAACTGACCAAGACCGGATTTTCCCACTGTAGAGTTT
Source organism: Magicicada septendecula (assembly GCA_034769895.1). NCBI lineage: Eukaryota > Metazoa > Arthropoda > Insecta > Hemiptera > Cicadidae > Magicicada > Magicicada septendecula. The sequence continues at coordinate 911,982,268 of CM068368.1, forward strand.
CCGAGGATACACGTTTGATAACTAATGATGGGCATTTGCTGTAATAATTGAGAACAGTAAGTTGTTGAGAATAGTAACGTTTCTACAGATGACAGATTCGGTCAGTAAGTGAAAGTGCTGGGCGCAGTTGACCGCGTAAGAACAGGCAAAAGCGTTGTTTCGTCGCAACTGACCAAGACCGGATTTTCCCACTGTAGAGTTTCTGAGGATACACGTTTGATAAGTAATGATGGGCATTTGCTGTAATAATTGAGAACAGTAAGTTGTTGAGAATAGTAACGTTTCTACAGATGACAGGTTCGGTCAGTAAGTGAAAGTGCTGGGCGCAATTGACCGCGTAAGAACAGGCAAAAGCGTTGTTTCGTCGCAACTGACCAAGACCGGATTTTCGCACTGTAGAATTTCTGAGGATACACGTTTGATAAGTAATGATGGGCATTTGCTGTAATAATTGAGAACAGTAAGTTGTTGAGAATAGTAACGTTTCTACAGATGACAGATTCGGTCTGTAAGTGAAAGTGCTGGGCGCAATTGACCGCGTAAGAACAGGTAAAAGCGTTGTTTCGTCGCAACTGACCAAGATCGGATTTTCCCACTGTAGAGTTTCTGAGGATACACGTTTGATAAGTAATGATGGGCATTTGTTGTAATAATTGAGAACAGTAAGTTGTTGAGAATAGTAACGTTTCTACAGATGACAGATTCGGTCAGTAAGTGAAAGTGCTGGGCGCAATTGACCGCGTAAGAACAGGCAAAAGCGTTGTTTCGTCGCAACTGACCAAGACCGGATTTTCCCACTGTAGAGTTTCCGAGGATACATGTTTGATAAGTAATGATGGGCATTTGCTGTAATAACTGAGAATAGTAAGTTGTTGAGAATAGTAACGTTTCTACAGATAACAGATTCGGTCAGTAAGTGAAAGTGCTGGGCGCAGTTGACCGCGTAAGAACAGGCAAAAGCGTTGTTTCGTCGCAACTGACCAAGACCGGATTTTCCCACTGTAGAGTTTCTGAGGATACACGTTTGATAAGTAACGATGGGCATTTGCTGTAATAATTGAGAACAGTAAGTTGTTGAGAATAGTAACGTTTCTACAGATGACAGATTCGGTCAGTAAGTGAAAGTGCTGGGCGCAGTTGACCGCGTAAGAACAGGCAAAAGCGTTGTTTCGTCGCAACTGACCAAGACCGGATTTTCCCACTGTAGAGTTTCCGAGGATACACGTTTGATAAGTAATGATGGGCATTTGCTGTAATAATTGAGAATAGTAAGTTGTTGAGAATAGTAACGTTTCTACAGATGACAGATTCGGTCAGTAAGTGAAAGTGCTGGGCGCAGTTGACCGCGTAAGAACAGGCAAAAGCGTTGTTTCGTCGCAACTGACCAAGACCGGATTTTCCCACTGTAGAGTTTCCGAGGATACATGTTTGATAAGTAATGATGGGCATTTGCTGTAATAACTGAGAACAGTAAGTTGTTGAGAATAGTAACGTTTCTACAGATGACAGATTCGGTCAGTAAGTGAAAGTGCTGGGCGCAATTGACCGCGTAAGAACAGGCAAAAGCGTTGTTTCGTCGCAACTGACCAAGACCGGATTTTCCCACTGTAGAGTTTCCGAGGATACATGTTTGATAAGTAATGATGGGCATTTGCTGTAATAACTGAGAATAGTAAGTTGTTGAGAATAGTAACGTTTCTACAGATGACAGATTCGGTCAGTAAGTGAAAGTGCTGGGCGCAATTGACCGCGTAAGAACAGGCAAAAGCGTTGTTTCGTCGCAACTGACCAAGACCGGATTTTCCCACTGTAGAGTTTCCGAGGATACATGTTTGATAAGTAATGATGGGCATTTGCTGTAATAACTGAGAACAGTAAGTTGTTGAGAATAGTAACGTTTCTACAGATGACAGATTCGGTCAGTAAGTGAAAGTGCTGGGCGCAATTGACCGCGTAAGAACAGGCAAAAGCGTTGTTTCGTCGCAACTGACCAAGACCGGATTTTCCCACTGTAGAGTTTCCGAGGATACATGTTTGATAAGTAATGATGGGCATTTGCTGTAATAATTGAGAATAGTAAGTTGTTGAGAATAGTAACGTTTCTACAGATGACAGATTCGGTCAGTAAGTGAAAGTGCTGGGCGCAATTGACCGCGTAAGAACAGGCAAAAGCGTTGTTTCGTCGCAACTGACCAAGACCGGATTTTCCCACTGTAGAGTTTCCGAGGATACATGTTTGATAAGTAATGATGGGCATTTGCTGTAATAATTGAGAATAGTATGTTGTTGAGAATAGTAACGTTTCTACAGATGACAGATTCGGTCAGTAAGTGAAAGTGCTGGGCGCAATTGACCGCGTAAGAACAGGCAAAAGCGTTGTTTCGTCGCAACTGACCAAGACCGGATTTTCCCACTGTAGAGTTTCCGAGGATACATGTTTGATAAGTAATGATGGGCATTTGCTGTAATAACTGAGAACAGTAAGTTGTTGAGAATAGTAACGTTTCTACAGATGACAGATTCGGTCAGTAAGTGAAAGTGCTGGGCGCAATTGACCGCGTAAGAACAGGCAAAAGCGTTGTTTCGTCGCAACTGACCAAGACCGGATTTTCCCACTGTAGAGTTTCCGAGGATACATGTTTGATAAGTAATGATGGGCATTTGCTGTAATAACTGAGAATAGTAAGTTGTTGAGAATAGTAACGTTTCTACAGATAACAGATTCGGTCAGTAAGTGAAAGTGCTGGGCGCAGTTGACCGCGTAAGAACAGGCAAAAGCGTTGTTTCGTCGCAACTGACCAAGACCGGATTTTCCCACTGTAGAGTTTCTGAGGATACACGTTTGATAAGTAACGATGGGCATTTGCTGTAATAATTGAGAACAGTAAGTTGTTGAGAATAGTAACGTTTCTACAGATGACAGATTCGGTCAGTAAGTGAAAGTGCTGGGCGCAGTTGACCGCGTAAGAACAGGCAAAAGCGTTGTTTCGTCGCAACTGACCAAGACCGGACTTTCTGAGGATACATGTTTGATAAGTAACGATGGGCATTTGCTGTAGTAATTGAGAACAGTAAGTTGTTGAGAATAGTAACGTTTCTACAGATGACAGGTTCGGTCAGTAAGTGAAAGTGCTGGGCGCAATTGACCGCGTAAGAACAGGCAAAAGCGTTGTTTCGTCGCAACTGACCAAGACCGGATTTTCTGAGGATACATGTTTGATAAGTAACGATGGGCATTTGCTGTAATAATTGAGAACAGTAAGTTGTTGAGAATAGTAACGTTTCTACAGATGACAGGTTCGGTCAGTAAGTGAAAGTGCTGGGCGCAATTGACCGCGTAAGAACAGGCAAAAGCGTTGTTTCGTCGCAACTGACCAAGACCGGATTTTCCCACTGTAGAGTTTCCGAGGATACACGTTTGATAAGTAATGATGGGCATTTGCTGTAATAATTGAGAATAGTAAGTTGTTGAGAATAGTAACGTTTCTACAGATGACAGGTTCGGTCAGTAAGTGAAAGTGCTGGGCGCAATTGACCGCGTAAGAACAGGCAAAAGCGTTGTTTCGTCGCAACTGACCAAGACCGGATTTTCCCACTGTAGAGTTTCCGAGGATACACGTTTGATAAGTAATGATGGGCATTTGCTGTAATAATTGAGAACAGTAAGTTGTTGAGAATAGTAACGTTTCTACAGATGACAGGTTCGGTCAGTAAGTGAAAGTGCTGGGCGCAATTGACCGCGTAAGAACAGGCAAAAGCGTTGTTTCGTCGCAACTGACCAAGACCGGATTTTCCCACTGTAGAGTTTCCGAGGATACACGTTTGATAAGTAATGATGGGCATTTGCTGTAATAATTGAGAACAGTAAGTTGTTGAGAATAGTAACGTTTCTACAGATGACAGATTCGGTCAGTAAGTGAAAGTGCTGGGCGCAATTGACCGCGTAAGAACAGGCAAAAGCGTTGTTTCGACGCAACTGACCAAGACCGGATTTTCCCACTGTAGAGTTTCCGAGGATACACGTTTGATAAGTAATGATGGGCATTTGCTGTAATAATTGAGAACAGTAAGTTGTTGGGAATAGTAACGTTTCTACAGATGACAGATTCGGTCAGTAAGTGAAAGTGCTGGGCGCAATTGACCGCGTAAGAACAGGCAAAAGCGTTGTTTCGTCGCAACTGACCAAGACCGGATTTTCCCACTGTAGAGTTTCTGAGGATACACGTTTGATAAGTAATGATGGGCATTTGCTGTAATAATTGAGAATAGTAAGTTGTTGAGAATAGTAACGTTTCTACAGATGACAGGTTCGGTCAGTAAGTGAAAGTGCTCGGCGCAATTGACCGCGTAAGAACAGGCAAAAGCGTTGTTTCGTCGCAACTGACCAAGACCGGATTTTCCCACTGTAGAGTTTCCGAGGATACACGTTTGATAAGTAATGATGGGCATTTGCTGTAATAATTGAGAACAGTAAGTTGTTGAGAATAGTAACGTTTCTACAGATGACAGATTCGGTCAGTAAGTGAAAGTGCTGGGCGCAGTTGACCGCGTAAGAACAGGCAAAAGCGTTGTTTCGTCGCAACTGACCAAGACCGGATTTTCCCACTGTAGAGTTTCTGAGGATACATGTTTGATAAGTAATGATGGGCATTTGCTGTAATTTGGTAAAACGAATATTGGTTTAGTAAACATTTCATTTGCAATCATATCTACAAGAAATTTCAATATACCAAACAAATTAAATATTAAATTTTGACAATGTGTTTTTTTTTTATTAAGTGAGGTTGAACGTCTTTAAAAATCTGAATAATTTATAAAATAATAATCAACTTTACAGACTTTTGGAAACGGGAAATAATACTTTGTGAGTGTACAGAAATTATTATTTATAATCCAATATTTCTAAATTATATGGTAAGAATCTTGAATTTCTCATTTTCTGTGAGGAAAATGAAGGAATCCAACCTTGAAGCTAGAATTATGTCCCTCCCACCACTAGGAACAGATCCTAGTTACGTCACTGCTACCTGTTGTAAGAATTGCATTGTATATTGAAAGTTGTTAAACAAGTTATTTAAATCCTTTCTATTTCAGTGTGTCTGACTGTAACTCAAATTTTAAATAATAATAGCAACTCATTTACAAACAAAATAATATTAAAACTCAAGAATAAAAATTAATTGTTGCTATAAACAAAATAAAAATAATCTAACATTTACTTCCAATCTATTATTTTTGTCTACTGACACACCCAAATTTTAACATTACAACAAAAGATTAGAAATTCTTGTAATACTATAAGATTCTAAATATTCTTGTTAAATTAAATTCTCTTATTTAACTACTACATTTGGTCTCTTAGTACCGGTAACGTCTAAACACCTACTCCATTGAAGTTCTGGTTTTCCATTACGCGTTTTTGTCTGTTGTGTTACCCTCAAATATTATCTTTATCTCTTACTTTCTCTCTCGTATGTCCTGACTTACTTTTTATTATATTTATGAGACACCTGCCTTATTTTTGTAGGGCGATAGTCACTATAATATTATATCCTCAATTTCCCATTCTCTTTAGTTTCTTTTCTATTTTATAAAAAAATGTTTATGTAATAATACAATTTTTTAAAACCTGTAGACGGGAGAAGACAGCAAACAAACAACACTGTCTGAAAAAGAACAATAAATTAAGACTTAACCGCGATTTTCTGCCTGTCATCCAGTAGATATTTCTTACTTTGAGGTTAAGTTCAGTCTTCTTGAAAGTCATGTGTATCTACCCACGTCAGTCTCCTGTCCAGGCGCATCACAAGGTACTTGGCACTTTCAGCCAGAGGGGAGCCAAGGGGGCAGCCGCCCCGGGCAGCAAAGTGAGCATAGACTTGAAATAATTGTTGTCTTGTTTGTTCATCATCTTCTTTCACTGCACTACACTTTATATAATATTGAAAACTTTCTCGCGTTCTACATACAAAACAGACAAGTAAGTTTCACTTGAGAAAGTTTTCAATATTATATAAAGTAGAAATAATTGTTTTCAGTTTATAAAACTACTTGTTTCTTTGATATGACTATTCCTTAAGAACTACAAGGAATATAAGATTTTCTTAATATAAGATTAAGAACTACAACAAGTTCCAAAGAGTTTATGAAGTCTTTTATTAAAGGAAAATCAAACACTGAGTGTCAAAATATTACAATTAACAAGGAATCAACTTGCGATCATAAAGTGGATGTTATTAGCGATAAGGCTGTTGATAAATACAGTAAAGTTCACGACATGAATACTTAACTGTGAGAGTGTCAAAGTACAGTTACAAGATTCAGTTGGTTCTAGTGCCATGGATGATGTTGCACCGTACAGTCTTGAAATTACAGGCGATGAAGGACAGAACATTACTAGCAACAATGTAGACCGTGTTCCCGGTGCTGTTCTACAAGATATGGAAGCTTGGCCAAGCGAGAAATCTCAATCCTTCCGATATATAATGGTGAATAGAGGAACAAGTCAGTTGCAGAACAAGGACAGCCATTTTCCTGAAGATGAAGCTGGACGATCCTTAAACAAGTTATTGGTTTTGATAAAACCTTGCAAAATGGCGAAAAGATACATCGCACTTGGATGTGTTTTTCTCCAATTAAGAAATATCTATTTTGCTTTTGTTGCACTTTATTTCCACAAAAAACTATCAAAGAAGCCATTTCAATTAAAAATGGTTTTTCTTCGTGGCAAAAGTTAAATCCCCGTATTCAGGATCATGAAAATAGTCCTGCACATCGCTCTGCGTTTTTTGAATGGAAGGAATTGGAACGTTCTTTAAATAAAGGGGGACTTATTGATTATCTACTTCAGGAACAAATCAGTAAAGCACCTAAGACATGGAAGAAGTCATCGAACGGGTCATTGCCACAGTACAAACTCTTGCACAACAAAATCTGGCGCTTATAGGACGTCGAGAGTATTGACTAGTAATTGTACTAACGACACAAATCCTGAAAACTTTCTGGCTTTGTTACAATACTTGGACACATTTTTAACGCAAAGAAATATATTTTGTGCATAAAATGTTAAAATACTTTGTTATGCTTTGGATAAATAAAGTATTGACACTTCTGGAGACGCTAACGGACAAATTAAAAGTTTGGAGGAATGAGCTGTGTGACAATGTCATTACTAAGGCAGAGCAGTTATGTAATCAATGGAGTGCCATATAGCAAAAAGGATAAGAAGGAAGCGCACGATGCCAGGAGGGGAGTATGGAGACGACTCTGCATTAACCGTTCGGCAAAAAATGCGACGTTCTCTAATAGAAATCTGAACAAACTGTTAGTTGAAATTTCAAGCCGTTTCTATAACAAAAAAGAGTTAGTAAAACGCTTTGGGTTCCTCTGTAAATTTGAGGCGAACGTAAATGATGGGGCTATACATTTTAAGGAAGTTCATTGCAAACTCAATTAAGTGAACAGTGTTTGCAAAACTGTATCCACATGACGTAAACAGTGAAGAATTGTTCAGTGACTTTAAAGACGTCATACTTTTATTTATAAGGGGAAAACACTTTAAAATAAAAGACTATTTAACGGAGAACAAAAAGACTTTATACCTCAGGGACTGCTACAATACTTTTCTTCAATGGGATTAAAAGCCTACAAAACACTATCAACAGCTTTAAAAATGTTTCTTACTTTACCAGTGTCTGTGTTATGTTGTGACAGATTGTTTAGTAAGCTTCAAATTGATTTAATCATACCTACGATCAACAATATCTCAAGACAAGGTATCAAATCTAGCGATACTTTCAATTGAAAACGACATTGCTTCGTCTTTAGATTATAGTGATTTAATAACCCTCTTTGCAGAATTAAGACGAGGAAAGTTATATTTTAAAGTGTCTCGATTTAAATATTTATTAATATTAAAAACAAAATATTAAGTGTTTATTATTAGAAGACGGAACCATTAAACTGGTTCCGTGATGGTAAGTGATTTATTTTATTACTTTTAATATAATTCTTTGTTTAACTTTATGTTGTTTTAGGATATTGTTTTGACGATGTGCTTTAGACCTACAAGGAATTTGCGTGTTTATTAGAACATTGTTAAGTTATAAACTTTTAAAATTACAAAATTTTTGTCTAGATTTGTTAATAATAAATGTATATTGTAACGAAGAAACTCGTGGTCGTCTCTGTTAAAGACGAAGTGTGTATAGTGTAGTGTGTTCGCCTCACACTGGTGTCGTTACATCTATCCTTGCGCTAACGAAGTCCATAGCGATGCTATAATTTACCAGTACAACGCGGAAGTAACCTTACCTGTTCTTACATAGGGGTATGTGAATCCCGGGTGGCGCCAAATTGTTTTTGGAAAACAATTAAAATTATTAAATATTATGATATAACGAAGTTCTCAGCGATGACGGCCGGGGCATTCAAATACTTCCCGCCTTGGTTAGACTTACTGACTCGATCAGGTAGTTTGTCGAATCGCACCGTGAGCGCTGGCCGTCAAATATAGTTCGCTAACAAACACAAATTATATGATACACTCCCTATGAAATAAAAACAATGGTTCCACTCTGTACTAGTTATTTTAATGGTTGATTTGCAATGTTTCAGTTTGACAATAATATTATACTTGTTCATTAATAAATTTGCACCGACATTAGTTTTGAGACGTTTCTCTCTAGGGTTGACGAATCGATTTTGTAACGAGTGAATCAATCCAGCATGGCTGCCGTTTTGTTAGTTAACAATTGTATCGTTCAAAATATGGAGTTCTTTTGATTACGAGACAAATATTTTCTATGATTACAATAAAAAGTACATTACCTTATAGTATTATGTACTTAAATAATATAGTGTTTGGTTATAATTTGTTCTGTGGTGTAGTTAAGTGTGTTTCTAAAGTTCATATTCGATCAACAGGTTAGATTCTAAGTTAACAAATTTTCAGTGTTTTATTTTCCTTAATTAATCTTTGAAAGAGAATATTCGGTGTATAGTGAGAGTTCAAATTACTTTTAGAAATATTCAAAGTGAGTTTATTTTTGGAATTTGGATAAATCGGGGATACTTATCGAATCAGATGACTTGGAATTACTAGTTGTCAGTCAAAATTGGATTGGGCAGCAATCGTATTCAATTTTCATTAATCTTGGGGCTTAAGTATGTCTCGCGTCCTTTTCATGTTGGATGGAGTCGTATTTTCATTTAATTTCCTGGTAAAATGGTCCTTGGCATCAGTTAAATGTTCTAGTTGTTCGTCTGCTTCTTATTGGATCATCGTTTTGAATTTTGTTTACTTTTTTGACGTTTTAAATTAAAAATTTTGCCGTTCAAAATTTGGCTTCTGTTCTGCAAGAGCGTCACTTTACGAGTAACGATATTCAACCGTAATTTCGTAACTAACGGTGGTTGTCAAGGTTACTAATTAAATCTGATTGGCTTAGATTGACAAAAAACCATTGTTATCATATTTGAATTCTTTTCAAAATCCTCGTATATCTTCTGATTGCTTTCATTCTTCTATCTTCCTTCCTAAGTATTAACTATTATCACTGTTATTTGTATTTCCTTTCAAAGATTATTTTGATATCCCATAAGATTGGGTTATTTTATGTTTTATAATTTTACAATTATTTTACTATTTGCTAATTACATTTCTCTTTTAATTTAAATCCTTATTCTAATATTTTGCTTTTAATATAATTTACAAATTATCCTTGGTTAGTTATTCGCCTTGGATTTGCTAATTTCTTTGTTAATTTATTACAATTTGTAGTTGTTTGTTTTGACAGTTAGGCATTTCCTAGGCCTAAGTAGCCATTATTGGTATTTATTTATTTTGTACAAATTACATCTCATTTTAGCCTAATGAGCTTAGTTTTGTTATTATAATTGGTTGTGTTATTTGTTGATGTGTTTTGGATCTGTTTTGTGTGTTATTAGTATGTTACCATTATTTTATACATCATGAATTGCTAATTATTTACTATCTGGTTTTCTCGTTTTCTAAGTCATACATGGCTTCACTTTCTTACTTATTTAATTTGCCAATAATAGCAATGTGGCTCTTATTTACTATTTTTGATCACATAAAATACAACATCTAGGCCTATGGTCTGTATAATTCCTCTAGCCATATCCTATTCTTAAATTTCCTAAAACAATCATTTAACAATTATTAGATAATATTTGTTTACAGTTCATTTCATTTTACATTATTTTTGGGTGATAAACAACATCACATTTTTTGAACTTACTTAAATAATTACCCCTTATAACATGGGGTGTTTATTGATTTGTCTTAACTTCTTATTTTTTAAATAATCTTTACCTTCACTCCATGACAACACTATCTGTTTCCTCTTTCATGGGCTTCTCCCTTTTAAATACTATTGGATACTTTTAATCTTAATAATGAGATTCCTTTTTTAATTAATATTGTTATCATCACTCTTCAGTGTTCATTACATCTTAATTAATTGTTTACACTTAATACTATTCTTAACAACTTTCTTAATTACTAATATGTTTCACTGTTAATCCTTCAGTGTTTCTTATTGATTTGCTAAGAGTTTTTTTTCTATCCTTCACTACTTTTCACAACACTATCATTCACACTATTCTTATTAATTCACTACCTTCACTTTTAAATTATTTATTGTTTATTATAATTTATTTAGTGTTTTTTTTCTTTATCACTTTACTTTGGGGTTTGTACACTTCAACTTTTGCACTTCATAAATGTTTTTGTTTTAAGTGTTTCTAAATGGGTAATCCCTATAATTACTTTCTCACTACCGCACTATCTCTTTCATTACAAATATCATTACTAATATTAACAATTTTACGTCTCTATCTTTCATCATTACATCTAACTCTAATTTGTGGATTAGTTTGCTTTTATATTTAAGATTCTTTCATTGAGTTTCATCAAATATCATTTACCTTTACTACTTAATTGATAATAATATTTATTTATTACTTAGCTTAGTTATTGGTTGCTTTTTCAATATTACATTGAGTGTACCATTTCTCCTGCTTTTATTCTTTATCACTTGTTTGTGTCATATTGTTTGATTTCCTTTTTATTTTCCTTTATCTTAGGTTTGTTTCTTTTTCATTTTCCTCCTTCTTCCCCTTCAGCGTATTTGATTTATATCTTGGTTCTCCACCTTCTCCTTTGGTTTTATTTTATTTTGTTGCATTGAGTCATTCAATTCCTTGTTTTGTTTCCTTTTGTTGGGTCAATCACTTTCTTATTTGGTTTTCTTCTCGTTTGTTTTTTGTTGTTCCCTTCTTCTTTTGGTTCTTTTTGTTTGGTCAATCACTTGGGTTAGGTCATGTCGTCGTTTGTCGTGTCATCGTCATTTTATTTTCTTTATATTAAACATTTTATTTTATACGAATTACTTTTTTATATTCAGATTCATCGTTTTTATCCCTGGTATTGGGGTGGCTTATTTGTGTTGTAACAATATAAACTGAATAGTACCAGTAATATTATAATATGGAATTACTTAATTTTGACTTAACAAATATTGTTAAGACGTTTGCTGGACTTGCTTTCATACAAAAATCTACACATTTGAATTTATTAAGTACTTTGTTTACTGGATGAGCCTTCATTTTTGCTCTTTGGTCGCCCTTTAATTGTGAAGGTGAGGCGGCCGACGATCTCCTTGCCCCGGGCGCCAAAAAGCCTAGCTACGCCACTGCTTTCAGCTTGGGGTATTGGTAGACCGTTAATTGTTACTGGGTCTGACACCATGCTCAGAAAAAATTCTGTACCGTGGTGTCTTTCGCACGTACAAGTCAGTAGCAAACAAACTAAACGAAAAGTTGTACGAAAGCTTACACGGCCAGTGTCATTTTTATTAAAATTAAATTCCGGGCTGTTTGGCCGTGGTCGAAAGTTTCTGACAACACCAGACGTTTCGGCAGTACCACTGACTGCCATCTTCAGTGAAAACGAGTCAAAGCTAACGTGGGATGTAGTACGTTAGGACCACAGTACTGTGGTTAAGGCTGAACTGGTCCTAACGTACTACATCTCACGTTAGCGTTGACTCGTTTTTTTTCACTGAGGATGGCAGTCAGTGGTACTGCCGAAACGTCTGGGTTTGTCAGAAAGTTTGGACCACGGCCAAACAGCCCGGTAGTTAATTTTAATCAAAACTAAACGAAAGTACAACGAACTGTTCGCGCCGGTCCCCGACATTAAAATATTTTATCGAGCGGGAGAAGGTAAGAGCGCGAGGGAGAGTGGGTGAGCGCGCGTGAAAGACTGTACGTTTTCATTTATTCAAGTGTTTAGTAACTTTACAGAGCCAATAAAATGATATTAAATTGTTCCGATTCAATTACGTTAAGTGGCACAAGAGACAAATATGGAACATGAAACACATTGAATAACGGGAGTATAAACATTACAGAAACGATGTGATACAGAAAGAGAGAGCGGTATAATTTATTGAAAATGTTTGACCTCATGCACAACGACGTTGTGTGTGTGTGTGTGTGTGTGTGTGTGTGTGTGTGTGTGTGTGTGTGTGTGTGTGTGTGTGTGTGTGTGTGTGTGTGTGTGTGTGTGTGTGTGTGTGTGTGTGTGTGTGTGTGTGTGTGTGTGTGTGTGTGTGTGTGTGTGTGTGTGTGTGTGTGTGTGTGTGTGTGTGTGTGTGGAATTCAATGACACCACAGAAAGAGAGAAAGGAGAGCAGAGACTAAATAACCACACTGTTTTTTAAAATTTATTTATCCAACGTGTCTCGTTTGCTTCTCCATTTTGGTCGTTTTTTAAGACGTTATAAAATGTTTTCAATTGTGTGCTTCCACACTAAAACTGCTGAAAAATATGACAGTAGGAATTAGCCTATGGTTTTCCAGGGGAAATATCAAATTCAATCGAAAATTTTCTTGTATGAAACAGGACGCTTCAACGCCAATGTCGTACAACACAATTTTTAATCGTATTTTATGATTACCCTGGGAAATCAAATGAGGATTATTATCATTGTTATTATTATTATTATTATTATTATTATTGCATGGGTGTGTGTGTGCGCGCGCGCGTGTGAGTGATTAACAAAGGTAAATACTGCTACGACAATTTCGTGACGCTATCAAAACGTCGCCAGGAGCAGTTACGTAAAAGTTCTACACTATTCTCGGCTGGCCGAGCAAGTCCAGTGTCTCTGTCAATATCGTGTACTCATAAGAACAAGTGAAAGATCAAGAGCAAGAACCAGAACAAGAACAAGAACAGGAACAGGAACTGGAGCAGGAGCAAGAGCAGGAGCAGGAGCTGGAGCAAGGACAAGGACAAGGACAAGGACAAGGACAAGGACAAGAAATGATTGTGCAGTTTTATTATTTTTCACGAAATAAAGTAAAATATCCTAATACTCAACTCACAAAGTAATCTACACGTTTGACATAAGTCCACATATTACATGAAGGTGGATGTGTAAAATTCAAGAGCAAGAGCAAGAACAGAACAAGAACAAGAACAGGAACAGGAGGAGGAGCTGGAGCAAGAGCAAGGACAAGGACAAGGACAAGGACAAGGACAAGGACAAGGACAAGGACAAGGACAAAGACAAGAAATGATTGTGCAGTTTTATTATTTTTCACGAAATAAAGTAAAATATCCTAATACTCAACTCACAAAGTAATCTACACGTTTGACATAAGTCCATATATTACATGAAGGTGGATGTGTAAAATTCAAGAGCAAGAACCAGAACAAGAACAGGAACTGGAGCAGGAGCAAGAGCAGGGGCAGGAGCAGGTGCAGAAGCAGGAGCAAGAGCAGGAGCAGGAGCAAAGACAAGGACAAAGACAAGAAATGATTGTGCAGTTTTATATTTTTCACGAAATAAAGTAAAATATCCTAATACTCAACTCACAAAGTAATCTACACGTTTGACATAAGTCCATATATTACATGAAGATGGATGTGTAATATTCAAGAGCAAGAATCAGAACAAGAACAGGAACTGGATCAGGACCAGGAGCAGGAGCAAGAGCAAAGGCAAGGACAAGGACAAGAAATGATTGTGCAGTTTTATATTTGTTACGTAATAAAGTAAAATATCCTAATAGTCAACTCACAAAGTAATCTACACGTTTGACATACATCCGTATATTACATGAAGGTGGAAGTGTAAATTCGTGTTTGAAAATCGGTTGAACCACATAATGTGGCCAAATATAGAAATTCCATTGCCATTATTTATTAGAGCAGAAGAGCACAACTTTAGCACTCTAAAGGCTCTCAATAAAAAGTTTTAAACCGACAATAGAATTATTAATAATGATAAAGAACGGCAGTACGCTGAAGTTTAGTGTTAACCCGCTTTGCCGTATTTATTGTTCCAAACACACACGTATTACTGGCATCAGTTATCGGATTGTATAGAGTCGGCACAGAGTGAAACTCGGATCTGCGACGCCAACAACGGTTTAATCCGCGTACAGATGAGAGCTCCAGGTAGTAGCCGGCGACAATGACCTCTACCACGGCCAACTTAATCTGCAGTTGGGGTTACGGTTTGGCATCGTGACAAAGTAAAAACGTAAATTTAAAATTTAATTCCAACTAACTTGGTGTCTCAGCAAATAAGAACAGGTAAAGTGTAGTGTCTCTTATTCGCCGCAATGTAAAACATTTCAACAAATTTTTTGATACACAAATGTATGTAACTGTGTGTATGTAGATGTTTTTACGTATAATTTTTATTTAATCTAGTTTGTATTTCTAATAGTCTGTACTATCATAATCCAAAGAAATTATTTACATATTCAACTGTTATAAAAATAAAGTGCCATATATTACACGCGCGCGCGCGTGTGTTGCTGCGACAATTACGTAACGCTCTCGAAAAGTCGGGAGCGTCATTCTATACTATTCGCAGCTAGCCGAGCAGGCGCAGCGTCTCGATCAAGGTCGTGCAGTTAAGTAGCCTCCAGACTGTTCGAGCACTTGCAACTACGCAAATTATGCCGGCATAGTATCGAAAGAATTGAAAATTATTCTGGAACCTCTGCGGGATCTATATCGGCAACAGCGGCCGGCTTAGTCAGTCAGTTACACCTGGCGATATTGTAGAGTGCGGATCAAGTGATTGTTGCGGATTAGTGGAATGTAACTATTGTGTTATATTTAGTGCGGAACTTTAATAGTTGACATTATTGTCGCGTGTAGACAAATTTAACTTGAATTATTGTATTAGAGCACCTTAAGTGTTATTTGTGTTGATTAAAGATGGTAATTAGTGACTTAATTGGTGTCTGTATTTTGTTTCCACTGAACAATACGACGGTCCGTGAGTCAATATATATCTTAATATGTATAATTTGGTTAATTAAAATTATTGATTAAATCAAACCAGTCACGCGACACTGTTGATGCAATGCAAGGAAACATTTTATTCTTCGTATTGTTTAAATTAGTAGCCATCCTTACTTTTCTTTTATAAAATTGCTAAACTGCTATAATTGTTTTTATTATTTAGACAAAGCTTTTCGTCATTACTGACATCTTCAGGTCTTAAACAACGTCTATCAACTGTACGTTGTAGGCTTTTATACTTTAGGCCCCTCCCCTTATGTCATCGCCCCTCCTATTGGTTCTAACTGCTACCGCTCTTCACGGGAACTTTGTCTACCTTTTCCGTTAGGCATTTTTCTAACGTCCGTCAAATTGTTTTCAGAATCTCCCGTTAATTTCTTCATTCTTGACTTATAACTTTTTGCATTTCGTCATTTTTTAGTGTGTTATTCTTATTATTTTAATTTATTTTTGTTTATTGTTTAATATATAATAAAATATTTCTTCATTTGTAAAATCCACTTTTATATTCATTAAATTAAAAGATCAATTCATTAATCGATAAAAATAAATTAATGAATATAAAAGTGGATTTTACAAATGAAGAAATATTTTATTATATATTAAACAATAAACAAAAATAAATTAAAATAATAAGAATAACACACTAAAAAATGACGAAATGCAAAAAGTTATAAGTCAAGAATGAAGAAATTAACGGGAGATTCTGAAAACAATTTGACGGACGTTAGAAAAATGCCTAACGAAAAAGGTAGACAAAGTTCCCGTGAAGAGCGGTAGCAGTTAGAACCAATAGGAGGGGCGATGACATAAGGGGAGGGGCCTAAAGTATAAAAGCCTACAACGTACAGTTGATAGACGTTGTTTAAGACCTGAAGATGTCAGTAATGACGAAAAGCTTTGTCTAAATAATAAAAACAATTATAGCAGTTTAGCAATTTTATAAAAGAAAAACATTTTATTATAATTTTTATTTTATTTTCACTTACTCAAATTTATAAATTTTGAAATGTTATGGTTTTGTATTATTTAATTTTGACCCAAATACAAGAATGCAGACTAAACTAAAAAAAAACTTGGGTGTGACGTGAGACACTTGCCTGGAGTGAGAACGTCTAAAAGGTTGCTCGTCTGTATAAAGAGAATTGAGATTCAAATAAAAGTGAACGGATAATTAAATGAGATATGAGAGGAGGGAACAGTCGTGTTTACATGTATTTTATTATTAAACAATCAGTAATTTACAATAAACATAAATAGAATTGTAATTAAGAAAGCTGTGTTAGTGGTTATAATCACAAACAAAATTATGACTGTGGCACACCACTAAAAAAAATTATTCCGATTAATACTTTCAAGATAGTAAAGATTTAAAGACTGAAATGTAAATACTTAAAGTAAAAGACGTAATGGTATATTGTTGTTAAAATTAATAATCTTCTTCTGTTTATTGGGTGTGTCATTAGAAAACAAATTTTCTTAAAGTGATTTTTTTTTCCGATCTGATGATGAGCTGTGAAGCTTGAAAGCGCTAATTGGAATAATTTTTCTATAGTGATGTGCAACAGTGATAATTTTGTTTGTGAACTTAACCACTAACACAACTTTCTTAATTAAACTTCTGATTAATAGAATTATATCACACGTCGTTTTATTTTCAGTATACATTCATATACAAACTTCCTTCTGCAATTATACGGACGATTGTTAATCTTAGTCAAAAAAATATTACACATATTTTAACTTATTTGTATCGACGTTTCGACAGTGTTTATTGTCATCGTCAGGACCTGTGTATGAATACAAAAGAAATGTCAAACACAACAGAACAATTATTTGGGTGAACGTGTTTGTGTATTGAGTGTGTGTGCGTACACGCGTGTGCGTGCGTATGTATGTATCATTGTATATGTGAAGGAGTTGAGATAGTTTGTTTACATCTTCAAATGTTTTCTTTAAGACAACGAGAAAATTATAAATCACAGAACTTAATTTAAACACTATTACAATTTAAATTACTATATGTAATGATATTTTTAATTAATTTAAATTGTAGTAATTTAAATTGTAATAGTGTTTAAATTAAGTTCTGTGATTTATAATTTTCAAAGAATACATACGCACGCACACGCGTGTACGCACACACACTCAATACACAAACACGTTCACCCAAATAATTGTTCTGTTATGTTTGACATTTCTTTTGTATTCATACACAGGTCCTGATGATGACAATAAACACTGTTGAAACGTCGACACAAATAAGTTAAAATTTGTGTTATGTTTTTTTGACCGATCCTCAGAAACCCTTCACTGAAAAATTCATTGATTAACGGTCACTACGAATTTAAGGAGTTAACCTTAGTATTAACAGTAGACATTTCTATGTTTTATTCGGACGCAAGCTTATCAAGAAGGTAGACCCACTTTGTACGTTACCTTGACCCTTTTGAATAATATTCTGCGTACAAAATAGGCGCGTGTGCTGTTGGTTACTCTATCTCAAATGGTCTTTTACTTAGTGAGATCGTCAATATATAAATTAAACATAGAATCTACAGTCTGTATTGGGCTAGACAGAACTCAGTGAAACAAAATTATTGTGTACGACTATAAACATGTCCCATTCGATGTGAACTGGAAATTTGAATGAATTTTATAGAGACAAGTCATGGACTTTCAATATTAGGGACAGACGTCTCTAGTGGCCGAAAACCCTACGCAGGAGCAAGAAGACAGGCAATTAAAGGAGCTGGTATTTCAGGATATTTAAGGAATGTACGCTGAAAAAATACCTCAGCCTTAAAGGTAAAGTGAAGATATACACGATGAGATGGTACGACCTCAGTTCTGACTTACGGAGCTGACACGCGGGCTATCATTAATAGAACAAAACGACTGTTAAGGACGATAGAAATGAGTACAATCAGGACAATTATTGGAAAACGAGTCGTGATAGAATACGAAATATAGAGACAAGACGGCAGTGTTAAACAGAGGATGTAGTCAAATGTGTCTGAAGAGGAGAAAGGGAATGGAATGACTATGTTGACAGGGCAAGCAACGATAGATTAATAATAATGGTGGGAGATTCTAGACTGTTGGGGAAACGGAATTCTGACCGACCACAAAAGAGATGGACGCGGGGACTTCGAATCGACCTCTAGCGAATCCGCTTTACGCGTGAAGGATGACAGGCTATTAAAGACTATGTAAAAGAGGAAGAAGAAGAAGAAGAAGAAGAAGAAGAAGAAGAAGAAGAAGAAGAAGCAAGTCGATTTAAATCTCATTTATGTTGTACAAAAATTAGCTAGTGGCTAAATAACATGCCTTCCTTTGTCCGCAGTCGTAAAACGTAAAATAGCCCTACCTTGTACTTTAGAGGGAGCAGTGAATGTCCTTTAGCAAGCAATAAACCTTTAATGGGCTGAGCCTGTAATCTCCGCCTTGACATTCAGACATAAACTTTATGACCGCTGTTGACAATATTAATCCGCCGTTAATGTAACATTTTGTTCATGATCTGATTTTATCGCCTGGGATCGCTGACCTAACAAGGAATGTCCGTCTTCAAACTATATTCTGTATAATTTTTTTTTTTTAATATACAGCCGCTGGCAGTGGTCAGTATTTAAATTTTAAAACGCATTCGCATTGTTTTTGTCCTTATTAGATAATATAGAGTCTTTATTGGAACAGTAGCCAATTATTAAAAAAACATTTTGTTACGAGGAAACCATGAATAGCAATCTCATAACAGTGGAATATTTGTTTAAATACCAGACAAGTCAACACTGCCAATGATTGTGAAAGTTCTTTATGACCGAAGCTTTACCATACAGGTTTTCTAGATTTTGTTGTTTGGTTTTTTATTAGTCACACATATCGGCTGCTGCACTGCGATAGACCAATTCCTACTTATCTTCCATCTTCTGAGTCGATCTTCTTGACACTGTCAATGGCCATGGTAAATTCGTTGGCTTATCCTGAGTCACTGAGTTCGCTGGCAGTGTTTTTGATTGGTAGAAGTTGGCCCAACCGTGTTACCGATCCACTTTCTCAGGCTAAATAGATTAATTATAAGTATAACACTACTGACTCGGAACATTTAAGTTTTTTATTAGTAAAAATGTAAAATTGTTACCTTATAGCCTTAATTTTTTAGCTTATAGTCCAATTTTACATGTTTACCAATAAAAAACTTAGTGTTCCGAGTTAGTAGTGTTATACTTACAATAAGTTAATCAACAGACACGTTGTGGACGACAAAATCCAAGAAGCTAAATAGATTATTAGCCGATATTTTTTTGGTGAAAATTCTGTGTTCAAATCTGGTCACTGAGGAGGATAACATAAAAATGACATAAATTGCTTGCGCAATTCTACTGTTTACATCACTGATGCATCTAAAATCTGATGTAATGTACTGTAGCTCCCAAGATATTTAAAGCTATCAACTAGCACTATCTTCCAGAAATATCTCAGCCTCTGTTTTCCAGTTATGAATCATTTCATGGCTTTCGTGTTTTACTTCCATGTTCCATAAGGAAATGGAAGTATGGTGATAGCGAACGTGTTCGAGATAAGGGCAGATTCTGATTGTACTACCATCAAAACATGAAGAAAAGTGTCTGTGTGTAAAATTTTTCTATGGCGAACGATAACTGTCGCAAATTCAAACAGAATCAAAAAACTTTTTCATATTTGTGCCTGAGTTGTAAAGGGCTCAAGGCCTATTGATTCTGGTTCTCCATACCGATATTTTTTTCTTTATTTATCGTCATGACGCATTTGTGTTTTAAGATCGCGATCATTTGGTGACGTGCACTTTGTATACGTTCGTTCACTGCTTCGTATAATCGCAAGAACGGGACAAGGGTTAAGGGCAAGGGGTAGTTTACCAGCAACGTTTTACGTTTTATCAAGGGTAAAGTACTTAATTTAAGTAAATAAAGTTGTCCTGATTATTCATGCGGTGCGTGGTGCGCCAATCCCCTTCCTCCACGCACCACCCCCACTACACCTTCCACACAACAACCGTTACGAAATGATGACAGTCTGTCTCTAAGCTGAAGAAGGCGAATACGTACGCCGAAACGCGTTCGTCGAGAAGAGAATAAACAGTAAGTTCACAAGAAAAAGTTTCATTTTTAGATAAGTGTAAGTAAATAAAGTATCCTCAAAATAAGGTCATAATAAACCACTGTAGAAAGGTAGATCAAATATCTATAAATGAAACGGGTAGTTAAAGGGGGAGGGGGTAATTTTCTTTAAATGAAAATGATAGTTGAAGGGGGAGGGTGTAATTTTTTATATGTGTACTATGTTATCGGCAAAATAAGAAGTTGTTTGTTGTTAAAATTCCTTTCCGGGCTGTTTGGTCGTGGTCCAATCTCTTCTGGAAAACCAGACGTTTCACCAATGCCATCGACTCCCATCATCAGTGAAAATCGAGTGCGCTAACTTGAGGTGGTATACGTCAGTGACTATAGTACTGTGGTAAAGGCTGAGGAAAGAAGTAGTTTCTATAGAAATATTTCGTTTCGAAAATGATTTTAAATATAAATCTTAGAACATGGAAGTCATGTATGGTTCTCCATACCGATATTTTTCTTTATTTATCGTCATGACGCATTTGTGTTTTAAGATCGCGATCATTTGGTGACGTGCACTTTGTATACGTTCGTTCACTGCTTAGTATAATCGCAAGAACGGGACAATCTGATTGGCAGTCATCGAAACGGACGGTTTTTATAACACACGCCATTCTATTGCCCTTTACTCTTATTAACCACAGGCCTTTATGTCTGCTTATTTTACGAATTTCACAATGTACAGTATTACATACTGTTAACATGTTTTCGGTATTAGCAGTTCTGTCATTCATAAACATGTATATATTGGAGATACGTATCGTTAAGAAACAAATACAGAATACGAAATGAAAGACCTGGTAACTGCGGATTATAAACACACGTGGGTTAGTCGAGACAAGACTGAAGCAATTTTTTTTTATTATTAATAATCGTATAAGTCAGTGGGAAAACGATAAATATAATAAGAGATATGGCGGAGAAATTTCATTTAAATTTGAATTCTCAGAATAAATTATTTGGCTCTATATATATACTACAAACCTATTCAGTAATAATACAAGACATTATTACTTTTCGCCATGAATATTCAGGTTTCGTGGTACTTATTTAATTGATTTTCTTCTGTTATATGTGATTTGATTTCATTATTGATCTTTACTGGTTGTTGTTGTTGTTCTGCTTCTAATCATTTTAGACTTTTCCCTGTAGAAACTAGTCATCCTTCCTCTTCACAAATGACAGTCCATCTAACTGTTAATTGCCTTCTAGTTCATAATCATCTTCACAAAACGGCTTAGGCAATGTGCTGCCTGTTCCGCCTTCAAAGATCCTCCAGCCATCTCTTCCTGGTCTACCCACATACCTGTGTCCTATAGTCTTGTATTTCCAGACTTGTTTGGCCAGTCTTTAATTTGACATTCTTTCCAAGTGTGCTTGCCACCGTCGTTTGTAATCTTTTAATTATTCATTCAATTTAAAAACTTGTAATTTTTCTTTTATGGTCTCATTTTTTATACGGTGAAGTTTATAACGTCTTTTAACTCGTCTTAAGAACGCCATTTCCGAGGCCTGTATTTTACTGTCTTGTTTCTTGGTTGTTGTTCATAATTCACACACTCACGGACTGCCATAACTTTATAGAACTTTAATTTTGTATCTCGACGTACCTTATTAATTGTTTATTATTATTATTATTATTATTATCATTATTTAGTTTTTCTTAAAACCCACTCAAATCTCTTCTCCGGCCGTTAGGTTTTTTAATGTCATTTTATGAATATATCCATAGCAAACTCCGGTCTCCAATCTGCTTTGAACGTGTCATTTCAAAACTTTCTACTTACTCCTGCTGTTTTTATTTTGTACCTGAAAATAACCTTCAGGATACAAAACCGCAATATATTCTAGAAACCTTATTATACTACAGTAGTATGCACGCTGAGCTGCACAACTCGCTCACTATTCTGACCGAAATCCATTTACATAATTTTTCAACTGAGTAGTCCACATCATCACACCCTTTTCCATTAAATCTTCCTCTGTTAACACTTCTGACCAGTGCGGTTAACTGGGAGGGGGGGGATCAGGCGGATTAAGGTTCTGCTGTTGGTACATTGCATTGTTAATCTTTCATTCCGCAAAGCTATTAAAAATTTCAACGAAGCTTCATAATCACTTAACGTGGGTCTTTTTCTAAACCAGTAGCGTGTGTTAAAATAAAATAACCTTAAAAATAATTATAGAAATTAAAGGAATTATAAAATTCATTTGTAAATTAATAAAATTCAGTTTTCTTAATACTGACAATCATTCATCAGTTGGTAAATAACGTACATATTTTCACCGTTAAAAGAATAATTATTACATAATTTTTCGATCACCAGAAGAATTAGGAAAATCCCGATTAGCCTACTAGATCTTTGTTATACGGAAGGCTGTTAAGGGGGCGGAGTGGTATTATTGAATAGTTACGTAGTAATTGTTACGTAGTACGGAACGTTCTACATGTATCCCAGCAGAGCCCAGCTGTGATGTGTGTATGCGTACATATTGCTGCTGCTTCTAGATGAAAGACAATTACGTGACACTTGTCATTCGTCAACCTTCCAGTCTACTCCATACCGCGCGGTCAGCATACTGAGTATAACATCTTTACTTACGTTACAACATCGGGAACCTGTGCATACTTACCTCTGATCAATTGCACGGGCTGCCGTACTCGTAATCAACTTTTGATTATTAATTAATTAAACCAGCTGTAGTTATTACTAAAGGAACTTTTACATGGGGGTTTGATGATTTATTCACTCACAATTTTAGCGTAAAGTAACGACATCTCTTTATTAAATCATTATTACAACAGCTCTACATAAATATTCCCATCTAAGGGTTTCTGAATAAGAGATTACAATTTATAACAGATATTTGTAAAGAATTGGGGCCAAAACATATGTCCACGGATCCGGGACCTTAAACTTGTTTATGAGTTAAGCTCGCTTATTTATATTCTATAATACTATTTTTGGGGGGGGGGCATTTGAAGAATGGACTTAATCTAAGAATTTGTATCAGTGAAGCTATACATATACAACAGCATTATTCGTTATTACAAATATTTTGAATTCTATAACATATTACATCTTATAATGTGGTTATCTTTAAAGTCTTTCTATTTATTTATTTCAACTGTCTTTAACAATTCATTGGTTAGAATTTTAATTAATCACGGAGAACAAGTCTCCGTGTCACCTGCCATATCCATCAGTTTACTCGTAGTCAGGGTCCTTGGTCCTTATGGTGTTCGTCAGCGGTTGATCTTAAGTGGAGTTAACTTTCCTGTTGAAGTTCTTGAAGTGGTTAGTTCATGATGAAGTAGCTTGGAGGTTCTCAGAAGTCTCGTAGTTAAACATCGTTAGTAGTATAAGTGCCGTAACTGTTCTACTTTGTTGCAGAATCGCACGTCACATTATTGTTTATAAAAGTTCTCACTTTTGGTAGCTCGTACCGTATTATTTAAAACAACATAGACATTTTACCAATTAAATAAATGAGATGTCATCCCTTACACAGTTATTTATGCATTTCGGTTTTTTAACATTTAGACTTACTACCACACTAATTTGCCAATACTTTAGCTACACATTGTTGTATCGGTCTTCTAAATAAAAATATTTTGTCTTTCGCGGAGACATGGTTCAAGCGTGTGTCTTCTACGCGAGCGCTTCATCTCGACTCTCTTACTATGTTAGGAAGGGTCAGTTAATCGCGCGGAGTTTACGCGTCGCAATAAAATAGTTCCACATTTATCCTCTATTTAAAGTTTGACCTTTTAATTATCCAAAGCTATTCTTAATTACAGACTTTATCATAGTACACTACTGTGGTCTTGTTTATTTATTTAATTAATATCAAATTTACAAGTATTATTAGTTTGTTTAGGGGTCGGTATTCAAGTTAATTCCGGTTAGCGCATGTCTATGCAGGGTTAATTAACAAGGTTTTCCTTATCTGTACACTCGTATTCCTTTTTATTTTATTATTAAAACTCTTTATTAAATATTATTATAATTTTATGATAGCGATAAAATTTAGTTTAAATGTGCGATTTTATTAAAATTTAAAATTTCTCAGCTTTTACATTACCTATTTATTAATTATTTTATTTTTAATTAATGAAATCGTCACATGAGTTCAAGGACACTGTTTCTATTGGATTCGAGACCTCCTGTTTGTTTAACACGTCCACGTGGATCTGTCATCCAGATTATTCTGGAATCTCAGCGGGGTATAAATATAAGCATTCAGCGACGCTTAGTTTCGGTTTACGTCGGCGATTACTCAGTTCGGTTTTACTTCGGGCGATTTATTCAAGTGAGGTTCGAAGTAGGTAGGTCGTCCACTGGAACCGTAGTCGCCCGTATACGAGCCACTGATCCCAAAACGAGTGAAAGCCCTGAATGGCGTCCATTGCGTCAGAGTTAGTCGCGCGAATGCGGCCGATCACGGCTGACCTAATGGCAAGGACTTCTAGGCGTTTTAGAAGAGAGTACAAGAAAATCCTTGAACATAAGTCTGGAGACGAAGCACCATCTCATATGGGCTCTTCTACATGGGCATATTTTGACCAGATGTAGTAGGTCACCAGGGAAATATATCTCCCAAAGATGTTGCAGGAAGTAACGTATCTACACCAGAGAGTACACACCACTGTGATGATTCAAGTGCTCCTTCACCACCAACGTCCAATTCCAAAAGACGATCTTCTCAGCAGTCATCGGATCATTCACAACAGTTTCTTGAGTCTGGAAATATGGAGCCCGCTCCAACTACCAACAACCGCAAAACATCGCTGGATAAAAATTCAACCAACGATCAATTTCTGCAAATAGAAAAAGAGAAGTTGAAATTGTTTGCTGAAAGTACTGCTCTGAAGGAGGACAGTGATTACCAGTTTTTTTTGAGTCTGCTTCCTTTTTTACACAAGGTTCCTAATCACAGAAAACTAGTTGTTCGAAATAAACTGCAGCAGGTACTCATTGATGAAGAGGAGGGAGCTTTCAGGACATCGCAGTTTTCATCGGAGTGAACACCAGTTCCATCGCAATCATCTTTTAACAGCGACATATCTTATTAACGACAACCGAACGCTGAAATTCTCGCTCAAACTGTAGTGCCACCCGAGGACAATGTACAACATTATTTCTCAAGATATACTAACATAACAGACCTGTCTTAAATAGTCGGGATTTTTCATGCTTTTCTTATATTCCAAAATTTTTTTATGTTCAGTGTCTACTTAAATCATAATTCAGATGAATAAAATTTTGATGAAAAATACTTTTGTATAGTGTTTTATTCACTTACCTTAATGTCAGAGTTAAACGTTCCTCAGGTAGTAAAGCTTCTCTAAAATTGGACCATTTTGTAACTGATGGCTGAATGGCATTTAAAATATACTGAAATGTCTGCAAACCGATTCGATAATAGTCGGAAAATTTAGCGTTGTCTTTTTGTAGCTGCTCGTGTAAATGGTGGAACTCGCCCAGCAGACGCCTTCTATTCAATATGGGGTTTACCCAGTATTTCCTCCTTTGACACCTCCTTCTCCTCATGACGTATGGATTTTCCAAAACATACATATCACGCACATCCATTGCGAACGTCCGACCAGTTAGTAGTCCGACTACGGTTCCAGTGGACGACCGGCGGCGAAGTGATATTGTGTGATTATTGTGCGGGACTCTATTAGTTGACATTATTATTGCGTGTAACAATTTTAATTTCAATTATTGTACGAGTATAATCTTGCTGAATAACTTGTTGATTACAAACTGTTAATTGTGATAATTAAAGCTGTTGGTTAGTGACTTAATTGGTGTATTGTATTTTGTTTCCACTACACCATACAACGATCAGCAGACCGTCGCAACAATGTCCCGCTTAGGCCTATAGTGATTTCTCGGTTTGGTCCGATATACGACATTTCAAAGTTTTTGCTTCCCATCGTTAGTCCCCACTCGGCATAATACAAAATTTACGAATTATATGTAATATAATTTACACCGTTTCAAACAATCGGTTGTTTATTTTACAAGTCTCTTCAACCTACACGTTTAAGCTAATTTACATCACAAGCAGAAAGTGACACTAAATGATATTGTTTGAGACTTTTTTTATTTTACTTTTATTTTTAGGCAAATTCTGTCTCCTGAGAGTGTTCAAAGGAGACTCTCTAGTACCGGCTACTGTCTCCTTAGGGAAGTGTTCTATTTCCCTACAAGACAGATCGTACACAGCTTTGAAATCAGGATAAACATTACGAGTAAGAGGAATGTAAATCTGAGCGTTTGAAGAGACCTATAAAGCAGGCAAATTTGCTCCCGCAAAGCAAGAAAACGCGTTCTGTGTGTGTGTGGGAGTGGGTATCTTGTCGTCCTTATATTATATAAACTTTACTGATCGAGTCAGAATCTTTGTAAGTAAACATTGATCTTATAAAAAAACATTCTTCAGCCAAGTACGGTATTTTCACAGCAATCTACGCGTTATTTTATGTTTTTTTGTTTAACAAGTCGGTGATGACTTTCCGTTTTGGTTTTGTGACACACACACACACACACACACACACACACACACACACACACACACACACACACACACACACACACACACACACACACACACACACACACACACACACACACACACACACACACACACACACACACATATTGCAACGTTACAAGTATTTCAAAAATACACACAAATACATTACCATGTACTCAACGCAACTATGAAGTGTATTACACCGGCCAGGTAGCAGGATTTGTTTTTGTTATTTTCGTTGCGTCAAGTATACGTAGTTGTACAATAATTAAATAATTTTCAACGAGGAGTGAGATGTTGTTGACATGAAATAATTAATTAAAACCGTTACAAAATAATCATTCTATGATTTATTAATATTAATAGAAAATATGCAAACATTAAAAACTTCGAATCTGAGATAAATAAAAATATTTTCTTTTATAAGTTTACACACATACAATGTAACCTTCTATGCTGTTCATGACATATAAAATAAACAACCATATAACCTTACTAGCTAAACAGACATGTTAAACAAATTATGTAAACCTTTTTATTTCAGTGTGTCTGACTTTGACTCAAATTTTTAAATAATAGCAACTCATTTACAAACAAAAATAATATTCAGTCTCAAGAATAAAATTGATTGTTGCTATAAACAAAATAAAAAATATAACATTTACTTCCAACCTATTGTTTATTTCTATTGACACACCCAAATTTTAATATACAACAAAAGATTAGTATTTTAAAAATTTCTTGTTAAATTTAATTCTTTTCTTTAACTACCCTTTAAATTTATGTACAGTAATTATATTTAAAACTTTAAGTCTTTACTGTTCATATATAAGTTTCTTTTTAAGAGTTCTTTTCACCAACAAAAAATACAATTGTTTATTCATCACCTGCATACTGCCGACGTTACCGTTGCGCGCGCGCGCGCGCGCGCGTGTGTGTGTGTGTGTGTGCGTGTGTGTGTCCTGAATCCTGAGAATTTGATGATGTTGATTGTGCTGATGCTGTGTTCTCTGTCTCTACGGGTTGTTGTTGGTGATGGTCCAGAGTTCCTCCATAAGTCTTAGTGTGTGTGGTAAAGACGTCGATCGATCGGCAGACCAGCAGCGTGACGTTTTGTGAAGATATCTTGAGTCTGAGACTGCCCCAAAATTGCCGCCGGAGATATTTATACTGGACGGCGATCTGACAAGTCCAGGACTGTTTTCGACCTGTTAGATATTGTCACTTCGTGCAAAGCGTCCTTTTAATTACAAATCACTTTTTGGTTCATTTTCGGGATTTCGTAAACATACTCGTAGCACGAGCGATATCATCGTTTGCGTAATTTTTTCCTGGTCACTCACATATAACACACTTATTAATTACTATTTAATTACACTAGTAATTAACATTAAATTACCTGGCGTCTTTATTATTGCAAATTTCTGCAATACTTTTACATCACTATATTCGTTAAATATTCCTTAATGTAATGGTGTTTTTATAATTGGGGTAAGTCTTTTTTCACAGGTTTAAAACGTATTAATTAGTTTATTTTTATCCGGTTAAAACCTGATTACAGAGAATTCGTACGCATCACCCTATCGTAGACTGTTGCCTGTCGTAGCTTGCGTTCACACACACGTTTCACACAAGCGCTGTATTCACTCACGGGGGCAGGTGTTATGTACGCTTTCTGACAATTCTTATCCTCCATAATATTGTTAAAAACTGTTCATCATATATTTTTCTATGCTAAATATTTACAAACATACCGCCCTGGGCAAATATGCAAATATATATATAGAACAAAGTATATTCCCCTCTGCTACGAAGAAGCTTCTTTGCTCGAATCATTTATCAAATAAAACTTTAATCAACACACACACACACACACACACACACACACACACACACACACACACACACACACACACACACACACACACACACACACACACACACACACACACACACACACACACACACACACACACACACATAAAAGACCGTTCAGACGTCATTGTCCAGTAAACATTGAGATATAAAAAGATTATATCCCTCTGTAGTAGCCGGCGCGCATTCTAACTCTAATGGGAATTGGAGAAAACAATTTTTTACGATTGTAAGACTGTTCTGTGTTGGGGGTGCCAGAAACTTGCCGTCAAATGCACTGGAAAATATTGACAATTTGCCATTTCGTCCTTCAGTAAGCAGAGACGACTGAGATAATAATACTTTATATTGTTGTTAAAGTTTTTCCAAATTTAATGCAATTTGCTCTCAGTCTACTTAAATAAAGTATCAAACACACAGTAATAATAATAATAAGAATATAATAATAATAAGAATATAATAATAATAATAATAATAATAATAATAATAATAACAACAACAATAATAATGGCAAAAGGACATGTTCAAAGAATGAATCCTGACAGACTAACAGGGAAGGTTTTTTATCTACCTTTATTGGTAGTTAAAAACGTCAAGCTGAATATCTACCTTTATTTTGAACTCAAAAAGCTCAAAATGTCCAATACGTGGTTCAAAGAATCAGAAAAAGTCATAGAAGAACTCCAGATTACTCAACAAGACATTGAATGCCCAAAGCAATTCTTGGAAAGAAAGAAGATGCCCTCAGGAGAATGGGCATCGGGGGTTTTAGGCGGACGCTGGAAGACCGAGGTGTTTGGAGGGACTGGTCGGGGCTCATCGTGGGCTGTAGCGCCAGAGGAATGAATGAATGAATCAATCAATAGTTACATTTTTTTACAATTTTGTACCAAATAATACAATTATATTACAATAATGCTCTGACCTTAATATACAGGTATCCGTTACAAAGAATTGTTGAAAAGGTACAAATTCCTTAACAAACTAGAGTTAGGATTCGTTCGTCAGCCAGCTACGATAATCAATACTGAAACAAATAAGTATCTAAATTTATAATATATAAATGATGTGTGTGTTTTGTTGTGGGATGAGGACTATGAAGAACGTATAATATGTATACAATAGTAAATACATTGGGATACGTATATATGTCAACGTAATTGTTCCGCGCTGTAAGCGTATCCATTAATTATGACGAGTGCCGCATTACGCTGTAATATCTAATGATAATGTAATTGTATGTACGTGTTTCCTGCAGGAATTACAATACTGTGTTGTTGACATTGTGTACTGGTGTGTTTTGCAAACAATCTATTCGGAGAAATTAACGGTTCTGTAACAAATTGTTGTGTCGAGTAACTTTGTTCACAAACTGTTCAGAACTGTTTTGGGGAATATTTTTGTTTTGTACATATTGTTGATATTGGCGACTTTTGTGAGTAGGATGAGACAGAGTATAGTCGTACGAAGGCTTACACGGCCGGCGCCGTTTTGTGAGTAGGATGAGACAGAGTATAGTTGTACGAAGGCTTACACGGCCGGTGCCGTTTTGTGAGTAGGATGAGACAGAGTATAGTTGTACGAAGGCTTACACGGCCGGTGCCGTTTTGTGAGTAGGATGAGACAAGAGTATAGTTGTACGAAGGCTTACACGGCCGGTGCCGTTTTGTGAGTAGGATGAGACAGAGTATAGTTGTACGAAGGCTTATACGGCCGGTGCCGTTTTGTGAGTAGGATGAGACAGAGTTTAGTCGTACGAAGGCTTATACGGCCGGTGCCGTTTTGTGAGTAGGATGAGACAGAGTATAGTTGTACGAAGGCTTACACGGCCGGTGCCGTTTTGTGAGTAGGATGAGACAGAGTATAGTTGTACGAAGGCTTATACGGCCGGTGCCGTTTTGTGAGTAGGATGAGACAGAGTTTAGTCGTACGAAGGCTTATACGGCCGGTGCCGTTTTGTGAGTAGGATGAGACAGAGTATAGTTGTACGAAGGCTTACACGGCCGGTGCCGTTTTGTGAGTAGGATGAGACAGAGTATAGTTGTACGAAGGCTTACACGGCCGGTGCCGTTTTGTGAGTAGGATGAGACAAGAGTATAGTTGTACGAAGGCTTACACGGCCGGTGCCGTTTTGTGAGTAGGATGAGACAGAATATAGTTGTACGAAGGCTTACACGGCCGGTGCCGTTTTGTGAGTAGGATGAGACAGAGTATAGTTGTACGAAGGCTTACACGGCCGGTGCCGTTTTGTGAGTAGGATGAGACAGAGTATAGTCGTACGAAGGCTTATACGGCCGGTGCCGTTTTGTGAGTAGGATGAGACAGAGTATAGTTGTACGAAGGCTTACACGGCCGGTGCCGTTTTGTGAGTAGGATGAGACAGAGTTTAGTCGTACGAAGGCTTATACGGCCGGTGCCGTTTTGTGAGTAGGATGAGACAGAGTATAGTTGTACGAAGGCTTACACGGCCGGTGCCGTTTTGTGAGTAGGATGAGACAGAGTATAGTTGTACGAAGGCTTATACGGCCGGTGCCGTTTTGTGAGTAGGATGAGACAGAGTTTAGTCGTACGAAGGCTTATACGGCCGGTGCCGTTTTGTGAGTAGGATGAGACAGAGTATAGTTGTACGAAGGCTTACACGGCCGGTGCCGTTTTGTGAGTAGGATGAGACAGAGTATAGTTGTACGAAGGCTTATACGGCCGGTGCCGTTTTGTGAGTAGGATGAGACAGAGTTTAGTCGTACGAAGGCTTATACGGCCGGTGCCGTTTTGTGAGTAGGATGAGACAGAGTATAGTTGTACGAAGGCTTACACGGCCGGTGCCGTTTTGTGAGTAGGATGAGACAGAGTATAGTTGTACGAAGGCTTATACGGCCGGTGCCGTTTTGTGAGTAGGATGAGACAGAGTTTAGTCGTACGAAGGCTTATACGGCCGGTGCCGTTTTGTGAGTAGGATGAGACAGAGTATAGTTGTACGAAGGCTTACACGGCCGGTGCCGTTTTGTGAGTAGGATGAGACAGAGTATAGTTGTACGAAGGCTTACACGGCCGGTGCCGTTTTGTGAGTAGGATGAGACAAGAGTATAGTTGTACGAAGGCTTACACGGCCGGTGCCGTTTTGTGAGTAGGATGAGACAGAATATAGTTGTACGAAGGCTTACACGGCCGGTGCCGTTTTGTGAGTAGGATGAGACAGAGTATAGTTGTACGAAGGCTTACACGGCCGGTGCCGTTTTGTGAGTAGGATGAGACAGAGTATAGTCGTACGAAGGCTTATACGGCCGGTGCCGTTTTGTGAGTAGGATGAGACAGAGTATAGTTGTACGAAGGCTTACACGGCCGGTGCCGTTTTGTGAGTAGGATGAGACAGAGTATAGTTGTACGAAGGCTTATACGGCCGGTGCCGTTTTGTGAGTAGGATGAGACAGAGTTTAGTCGTACGAAGGCTTATACGGCCGGTGCCGTTTTGTGAGTAGGATGAGACAGAGTATAGTTGTACGAAGGCTTACACGGCCGGTGCCGTTTTGTGAGTAGGATGAGACAGAGTATAGTTGTACGAAGGCTTATACGGCCGGTGCCGTTTTGTGAGTAGGATGAGACAGAGTTTAGTCGTACGAAGGCTTATACGGCCGGTGCCGTTTTGTGAGTAGGATGAGACAGAGTATAGTTGTACGAAGGCTTACACGGCCGGTGCCGTTTTGTGAGTAGGATGAGACAGAGTATAGTTGTACGAAGGCTTACACGGCCGGTGCCGTTTTGTGAGTAGGATGAGACAAGAGTATAGTTGTACGAAGGCTTACACGGCCGGTGCCGTTTTGTGAGTAGGATGAGACAGAATATAGTTGTACGAAGGCTTACACGGCCGGTGCCGTTTTGTGAGTAGGATGAGACAGAGTATAGTTGTACGAAGGCTTACACGGCCGGTGCCGTTTTGTGAGTAGGATGAGACAGAGTATAGTCGTACGAAGGCTTATACGGCCGGTGCCGTTTTGTGAGTAGGATGAGACAGAGTATAGTTGTACGAAGGCTTACACGGCCGGTGCCGTTTTGTGAGTAGGATGAGACAGAGTATAGTTGTACGAAGGCTTATACGGCCGGTGCCGTTTTGTGAGTAGGATGAGACAGAGTTTAGTCGTACGAAGGCTTATACGGCCGGTGCCGTTTTGTGAGTAGGATGAGACAGAGTATAGTTGTACGAAGGCTTACACGGCCGGTGCCGTTTTGTGAGTAGGATGAGACAGAGTATAGTTGTACGAAGGCTTATACGGCCGGTGCCGTTTTGTGAGTAGGATGAGACAGAGTTTAGTCGTACGAAGGCTTATACGGCCGGTGCCGTTTTGTGAGTAGGATGAGACAGAGTATAGTTGTACGAAGGCTTACACGGCCGGTGCCGTTTTGTGAGTAGGATGAGACAGAGTATAGTTGTACGAAGGCTTACACGGCCGGTGCCGTTTTGTGAGTAGGATGAGACAAGAGTATAGTTGTACGAAGGCTTACACGGCCGGTGCCGTTTTGTGAGTAGGATGAGACAGAATATAGTTGTACGAAGGCTTACACGGCCGGTGCCGTTTTGTGAGTAGGATGAGACAGAGTATAGTTGTACGAAGGCTTACACGGCCGGTGCCGTTTTGTGAGTAGGATGAGACAGAGTATAGTCGTACGAAGGCTTATACGGCCGGTGCCGTTTTGTGAGTAGGATGAGACAAGAGTATAGTTGTACGAAGGCTTACACGGCCGGTGCCGTTTTGTGAGTAGGATGAGACAGAATATAGTTGTACGAAGGCTTACACGGCCGGTGCCGTTTTGTGAGTAGGATGAGACAGAGTATAGTTGTACGAAGGCTTACACGGCCGGTGCCGTTTTGTGAGTAGGATGAGACAAGAGTATAGTTGTACGAAGGCTTACACGGCCGGTGCCGTTTTGTGAGTAGGATGAGACAGAGTATAGTTGTACGAAGGCTTACACGGCCGGTGCCGTTTTGTGAGTAGGATGAGACAAGAGTATAGTTGTACGAAGGCTTACACGGCCGGTGCCGTTTTGTGAGTAGGATGAGACAGAGTATAGTCGTACGAAGGCTTATACGGCCGGTGCCGTTTTGTGAGTAGGATGAGACAGAGTATAGTCGTACGAAGGCTTACACGGCCGGTGCCGTTTTGTGAGTAGGATGAGACAGAGTATAGTTGTACGAAGGCTTATACGGCCGGTGCCGTTTTGTGAGTAGGATGAGACAGAGTATAGTCGTACGAAGGCTTATACGGCCGGTGCCGTTTTGTGAGTAGGATGAGACAGAGTATAGTTGTACGAAGGCTTACACGGCCGGTGCCGTTTTGTGAGTAGGATGAGACAGAGTATAGTTGTACGAAGGCTTACACGGCCGGTGCCGTTTTGTGAGTAGGATGAGACAAGAGTATAGTTGTACGAAGGCTTACACGGCCGGTGCCGTTTTGTGAGTAGGATGAGACAGAGTATAGTTGTACGAAGGCTTACACGGCCGGTGCCGTTTTGTGAGTAGGATGAGACAGAGTATAGTTGTACGAAGGCTTACACGGCCGGTGCCGTTTTGTGAGTAGGATGAGACAAGAGTATAGTTGTACGAAGGCTTACACGGCCGGTGCCGTTTTGTGAGTAGGATGAGACAAGAGTATAGTTGTACGAAGGCTTACACGGCCGGTGCCGTTTTGTGAGTAGGATGAGACAGAGTATAGTTGTACGAAGGCTTATACGGCCGGTGCCGTTTTGTGAGTAGGATGAGACAGAGTATAGTCGTACGAAGGCTTACACGGCCGGTGCCGTTTTGTGAGTAGGATGAGACAGAGTATAGTTGTACGAAGGCTTACACGGCCGGTGCCGTTTTGTGAGTAGGATGAGACAGAGTATAGTTGTACGAAGGCTTACACGGCCGGTGCCGTTTTGTGAGTAGGATGAGACAAGAGTATAGTTGTACGAAGGCTTACACGGCCGGTGCCGTTTTGTGAGTAGGATGAGACAAGAGTATAGTTGTACGAAGGCTTACACGGCCGGTGCCGTTTTGTGAGTAGGATGAGACAGAGTATAGTTGTACGAAGGCTTATACGGCCGGTGCCGTTTTGTGAGTAGGATGAGACAGAGTATAGTTGTACGAAGGCTTACACGGCCGGTGCCGTTTTGTGAGTAGGATGAGACAGAGTATAGTTGTACGAAGGCTTATACGGCCGGTGCCGTTTTGTGAGTAGGATGAGACAGAGTATAGTCGTACGAAGGCTTATACGGCCGGTGCCGTTTTGTGAGTAGGATGAGACAGAGTATAGTTGTACGAAGGCTTACACGGCCGGTGCCGTTTTGTGAGTAGGATGAGACAGAGTATAGTTGTACGAAGGCTTACACGGCCGGTGCCGTTTTGTGAGTAGGATGAGACAAGAGTATAGTTGTACGAAGGCTTACACGGCCGGTGCCGTTTTGTGAGTAGGATGAGACAGAGTATAGTTGTACGAAGGCTTACACGGCCGGTGCCGTTTTGTGAGTAGGATGAGACAGAGTATAGTTGTACGAAGGCTTACACGGCCGGTGCCGTTTTGTGAGTAGGATGAGACAAGAGTATAGTTGTACGAAGGCTTACACGGCCGGTGCCGTTTTGTGAGTAGGATGAGACAAGAGTATAGTTGTACGAAGGCTTACACGGCCGGTGCCGTTTTGTGAGTAGGATGAGACAGAGTTTAGTTGTACGAAGGCTTACACGGCCGGTGCCGTTTTGTGAGTAGGATGAGCCAGAGTATAGTTGTACGAAGGCTTACACGGCCGGCGCCGTTTTGTGAGTAGGATGAGACAGAGTATAGTTGTACGAAGGCTTACACGGCCGGCGCCGTTTTGTGAGTAGGATGAGACAGAGTATAGTTGTACGAAGGCTTATACGGCCGGCGCCGTTTTGTGAGTAGGATGAGACAGAGTATATTTGTACGAAGGCTTATACGGCCGGTGCCGTTTTGTGAGTAGGATGAGACAGAGTATAGTTGTACGAAGGCTTATACGGCCGGCGCCGTTTTGTGAGTAGGATGAGACAGAGTATAGTTGTACGAAGGCTTATACGGCCGGTGCCGTTTTGTGAGTAGGATGAGACAGAGTATAGTTGTACGAAGGCTTACACGGCCGGTGCCGTTTTGTGAGTAGGATGAGACAGAGTTTAGTTGTACGAAGGCTTACACGGCCGGTGCCGTTTTGTGAGTAGGATGAGCCAGAGTATAGTTGTACGAAGGCTTACACGGCCGGCGCCGTTTTGTGAGTAGGATGAGACAGAGTATAGTTGTACGAAGGCTTACACGGCCGGCGCCGTTTTGTGAGTAGGATGAGACAGAGTATAGTTGTACGAAGGCTTATACGGCCGGCGCCGTTTTGTGAGTAGGATGAGACAGAGTATATTTGTACGAAGGCTTATACGGCCGGTGCCGTTTTGTGAGTAGGATGAGACAGAGTATAGTTGTACGAAGGCTTATACGGCCGGCGCCGTTTTGTGAGTAGGATGAGACAGAGTATAGTTGTACGAAGGCTTATACGGCCGGCGCCGTTTTGTGAGTAGGATGAGACAGAGTATAGTTGTACGAAGGCTTATACGGCCGGCGCCGTTTTGTGAGTAGGATGAGACAGAGTATAGTTGTACGAAGGCTTATACGGCCATGTCGTTTTGATTAAAATTAACTCCCGGGCTGTTTGGCCGTGGTCCAAAGTTTCTGACAAAACCAGACGTTTCGGCAGTACCATTGACTGCCAACTTCAGTGAAAGCGAGTCAACGCTAACGTGGGATGGACTGTGAACACTGCGTACTTCCCTCGCCTTCGCCGCGGCGGGGTGAAAGCCCTTCAAGTACTTTATGGCAGGGCGCGTTGCGAGCCTCTCATACACCTTCTTCTTTCTGATTGGCTGGTGGTTGATTTATTGCCATATCGTGACACTTAGAAATTATATAAGTAGAAGTAGTGTTCACGGTACATCTCCAGCCTTAACCACAGTACTGTGTTCCTGACGTACAGCATCCCACGTTAGCGTTGGGCTCGTTTCCACTGAAAATGGCAGTCAGTGGTATTGCCGAAAATCCGGCTTTCAGAAACTTTGGACCACGGGCGAACAGCCCGGGATTTAATTGTAATCAAAAAGAAGAGTATGTGCCAATCTTCTAAAAATACCCTTAGCATGTATTGTTTTAATCTTCTCTTCATCTTCCATCGCGGGAATCACCTGTTCCGCTCCCAAAGGAAACGTATCAACTTCACCGACTCTTCCCAGGTCTTCCTATACTTCACTGTCCAACAGGCTTGTATTGCCAGACTTCCTCAGGCAACCTGTCATCTTGCATCCTATTCAGATGAGCGATCCGCCTCTCTCTTTTTCTGTGCAATGCGATCTTGGATATTAAAAAAAATGTTGCGTATGTCTTCGTGTGCAGCCTTTGACAGATCGTAAGAATCTCATCTTTGATGCCTGTAGCTCAGATGTTTCCTCGCCGCAACCCAAGTTTCAGAGTCATACAACAACCCTGGCACACCCATTATCTTATAAACATTTTAGTCGAGTCTCTTTACTTGTTTTCCTCAGTGTCGGATTACCCATAACGCTACGGTATGACGCAGCACCGGGCACCAGGGCCTCAGCTGTCTGGGGGCACCATCCAGCCCTAAATCACAAAACCTTTTTGAAGTTAACAAATGTGAAGAAATAAAAAAGAAAAACAAATGTCCTCAATCCAAATCATAAGAAGATATGTGCACACTTTTCGTCGATCTTCTAATAGAATTGAGCACTTTGTGCCACGAGTAATATACCAAGAAAAAGGGTTTTTCCAATTCGTTCAAAATTAAGATGATAGACTCCAAGATTCGGCTAATATATTATGGTACCCCTGACAGAAGAGTCTCTGGTACTCCCGGTAGAGGGTTGTTCAACAGGCCAGTAACGTGTTCATGTAAAACTTTGAAATACTTGTAATATCCAAAGCAGCCTCGGAGTAAGGTCTGGAGACTGTGGCAGTAGCAACCTGGCAAACAATAAGGATTTGAAGAGACGCGGGTCGTCCGAGGATGAGATGGGTGTCGGTGCCGGAGCAGGTTTATCCTTGAAGTGGTGAAGAAGGAAACGAATTAATTTCTTGAATCAAGGAAAATATTATGACGTCAGATGTACGAAAAACTAGATTTAAAGGTATGTAGGCTACTGCGTGTACATTTTCTGTCGTTTAACTGTATACGTCAGAGATTTGCTAGTAGTAAAACTTCAGTAGGTGTTTTGGTTGATTGGATTGCGTGCTTCGTTAACTTCCTTCTTAACATAAAGGCAAAGCATTATACAAGTATTACGTAATCGATTCACGTAAAATGCATTTAGTTAAATACTTTACTGAGATAAATAGAGTAACTTTTGTATAATTTGAAATTATTGAAAGACAATTTTAATAATTATTTACTTTAGACAATAGATGATTTATTTCAAAGAGTGTGTTCCATTTATTTGCTTTTAATATTCTCGTATGAAAAACGTGGTATAAAATGTAATGAATTGTAACAAATGCTGGTTTATGGGTTGAATCGTCGTCGATGTCGTCGTGGTTTAACAAAGTTGTAATCGTCCATATACAACAAGCGTTGGTATCTTTGGTGTGGTGGTGTCATTGGTGTCGTCGTGGTTTAACAAAGTTGGAATCGTCCATATACAACAAGCGTTGATATATTTGGCGTGGTGGTGTCATTGGTGTCGTCGTGGTTTAACAAAGATGTAATCGTCCATATACAATAAGCGTTGATATCTTTGGAGTGGTGGTGTCATTGGTGTCGTCGTGGTTTAACAAAGTTATAATCGTCCATATACAACAAGCGTTGATATCTTTGGCGTGGTGGTGTCATTGGTGTCGTCGTGGTTTAAGAAAGTTGTAATCGTCCATATACAACAAGCGTTGATATCTTTGGCGTGGTGATGTCACTGGTGTCGTCGTGGTTTAACAAAGTTGTAATCGTCCATATACAACAAGCGTTGATATCTTTGGCGTGGTGGTGTCATTGGTGTCGTCGTGGGTTAACAAAGTTGGAATCGTCCATATACAACAAGCGTTGATATCTTTGGCGTGGTGGTGTCATTGGTGTCGTCGTGGTTTAACAAAGTTATAATCGTCCATATACAACAAGCGTTGATATCTTTGGCGTGGTGGTGTCATTGGTGTCGTCGTGGTTTAACAAAGTTGTAATCGTCGATATACAACAAGCGTTCATATCATTGGCGTGGTGGTGTCACTGGTGTCGTCGTGGTTTAACAAAGTTGTAATCGTCCATATACAACAAGCGTTGATATCTTTGGTGTGGTGGTGTCATTGGTGTCGTCGTGGTTTAACAAAGTTGGAATCGTCCATATACAACAAGCGTTAATATATTTGGCGTGGTGGTGTCATTGGTGTCGTCGTGGTTTAACAAAGTTGTAATCGTCCATATACAACAAGCGTTTATATTTTTGGCGTGGTGGTGTCATTGGTGTCGTCTTGGTTTAACAAAGTTATAATCGTCCATATACAACAAGCGTTGATATCTTTGGCGTGGTGGTGTCATTGGTGTCGTCGTTGTTTAACAAAGTTGGAATCGTCCATATACAACAAGCGTTGATATATTTGGCGTGGTGGTGTCATTGGTGTCGTCGTGGTTTAACAAAGTTGTAATCGTCCATTTACAACAACCGTTGATATCTTTGGCGTGGTGGTGTCATTGGTGTCGTCGTGGTTTAACAAAGTTGTAATCGTCCATATACAACAAGCGTTGATATCTTTGGCGTGGTGATGTCATTGGTGTCGTCGTGGTTTAAGAAAGTTGTAATCGTCCATATACAACAAGCGTTGATATCGTTGGCGTGGTGATGTCATTGGTGTCGTCGTGGTTTAACAAAGTTGTAATCGTCCATATACAACAAGCGTTGATATCTTTGGCGTGGTGGTGTCATTGGTGTCGTCGTGGTTTAACAAAGTTGTAATCGTCCATATACAACAAGCGTTGATATCTTTGGCGTGGTGATGTCATTAATGTCGTCGTGGTTTAAGAAAGTTGTAATCGTCCATATACAACAAGCGTTGATATCTTTGGCGTGGTGGTGTCACTGGTGTCGTCGTGGTTTAACAAAGTTGTAATCGTCCATATACAACAAGCGTTGATGTCTTTGGTGTGGTGGTGTCATTGGTGTCATCGTGGTTTAACAAAGTTGTAATCGTCCATATACAACAAGCGTTGATATCTTTGGCGTGGTGGTGTCATTGGTGTCGTCGTGGTTTACCAAAGTTGTAATCGTCCATATACAACAAGCGTTGATATCTTTGGCGTGGTGGTGTCATTTTCGTTTTAGATCAGCTGATCTCTTCCCCTTCACCAACGTTTCAGTGACGTTCCACACTTTGACTTTACTCATGTTTATGGGTTGAATCGTCGTCGATGTCGTCGTGGTTTAACAAAGTTGTAATCGTCGATATACAACAAGCGTTCATATCTTTGGCGTGATGGTGTCACTGGTGTCGTCGTGGTTTAACAAAGTTGTAATGGTCCATATACAACAAGCGTTGATATCTTTGGTGTGGTGGTGTCATTGGTGTCGTCGTGGTTTAACAAAGTTGGAATCGTCCAAATACAACAAGCGTTGATATATTTGGCGTGGTGGTGTCATTGGTGTCGTCGTGGTTTAACAAAGTTGTAATCGTCCATATACAACAAGAGTTTATATCTTTGGCGTGGTGGTGTCACTGGTGTCGTCGTGGTTTAACAAAGTTATAATCGTCCATATACAACAAGCGTTGATATCTTTGGCGTGGTGTTGTCATTGGTGTCGTCGTGGTTTAACAAAGTTGTAATCGTCCATATACAACAAGCGTTGATATCTTTGGTGTGGTGGTGTCATTGGTGTCGTCGTGGTTTAACAAAGTTGGAATCGTCCATATACAACAAGCGTTAATATATTTGGCGTGGTGGTGTCATTGGTGTCGTCGTGGTTTAACAAAGTTGTAATCGTCCATATACAACAAGCGTTTATATTTTTGGCGTGGTGGTGTCATTGGTGTCGTCTTGGTTTAACAAAGTTATAATCGTCCATATACAACAAGCGTTGATATCTTTGGCGTGGTGGTGTCATTGGTGTCGTCGTTGTTTAACAAAGTTGGAATCGTCCATATACAACAAGCGTTGATATATTTGGCGTGGTGGTGTCATTGGTGTCGTCGTGGTTTAACAAAGTTGTAATCGTCCATTTACAACAACCGTTGATATCTTTGGCGTGGTGGTGTCATTGGTGTCGTCGTGGTTTAACAAAGTTGTAATCGTCCATATACAACAAGCGTTGATATCTTTGGCGTGGTGATGTCATTGG
Organism: Magicicada septendecula; assembly: GCA_034769895.1. Taxonomy (NCBI): domain Eukaryota; kingdom Metazoa; phylum Arthropoda; class Insecta; order Hemiptera; family Cicadidae; genus Magicicada; species Magicicada septendecula. The sequence continues at coordinate 912,023,549 of CM068368.1, forward strand.
TGTCGTCGTGGTTTAAGAAAGTTGTAATCGTCCATATACAACAAGCGTTGATATCGTTGGCGTGGTGATGTCATTGGTGTCGTCGTGGTTTAACAAAGTTGTAATCGTCCATATACAACAAGCGTTGATATCTTTGGCGTGGTGGTGTCATTGGTGTCGTCGTGGTTTAACAAAGTTGTAATCGTCCATATACAACAAGCGTTGATATCTTTGGCGTGGTGATGTCATTAATGTCGTCGTGGTTTAAGAAAGTTGTAATCGTCCATATACAACAAGCGTTGATATCTTTGGCGTGGTGGTGTCACTGGTGTCGTCGTGGTTTAACAAAGTTGTAATCGTCCATATACAACAAGCGTTGATGTCTTTGGTGTGGTGGTGTCATTGGTGTCATCGTGGTTTAACAAAGTTGTAATCGTCCATATACAACAAGCGTTGATATCTTTGGCGTGGTGGTGTCATTGGTGTCGTCGTGGTTTACCAAAGTTGTAATCGTCCATATACAACAAGCGTTGATATCTTTGGCGTGGTGGTGTCATTTTCGTTTTAGATCAGCTGATCTCTTCCCCTTCACCAACGTTTCAGTGACGTTCCACACTTTGACTTTACTCATGTTTATGGGTTGAATCGTCGTCGATGTCGTCGTGGTTTAACAAAGTTGTAATCGTCGATATACAACAAGCGTTCATATCTTTGGCGTGATGGTGTCACTGGTGTCGTCGTGGTTTAACAAAGTTGTAATGGTCCATATACAACAAGCGTTGATATCTTTGGTGTGGTGGTGTCATTGGTGTCGTCGTGGTTTAACAAAGTTGGAATCGTCCAAATACAACAAGCGTTGATATATTTGGCGTGGTGGTGTCATTGGTGTCGTCGTGGTTTAACAAAGTTGTAATCGTCCATATACAACAAGAGTTTATATCTTTGGCGTGGTGGTGTCACTGGTGTCGTCGTGGTTTAACAAAGTTATAATCGTCCATATACAACAAGCGTTGATATCTTTGGCGTGGTGTTGTCATTGGTGTCGTCGTGGTTTAACAAAGTTGTAATCGTCCATATACAACAAGCGTTGATATCTTTGGCGTGGTGATGTCATTGGTGCCGTCGTGGTTTACGAAAGTTGTAATCCTCCATATACAACAAGCGTTGATATCTTTGGCGTGGTGATATCACTGGTGTCGTCGTGGTTTAACAAAGTTGTAATCGTCCATATACAACAAGCGTTGATATCTTTGGTGTGGTGGAGTCATTGGTGTCGTCGTGGTTTAACAAAGTTGGAATCATCCATATACAACAAGCGTTCATATCTTTGGCGTGGTGGTGTCACTGGTGTCGTCGTGGTTTAACAAAGTTGTAATCGTCCATATACAACAAGCGATGATATCTTTGGTGTGGTGGTGTCACTGGTGTCGTCGTGGTTTAACAAAGTTGGAATCGTCCATATACAACAAGCGTTGATATATTTGGCGTGGTGGTGTCATTGGTGTCGTCGTGGTTTAAGAAAGTTGTAATCGTCCATATACAACAAGCGTTGATATCTTTGGCGTGGTGGTGTCATTGGTGTCGTCGTGGTTTAACAAAGTTATAATCGTCCATATACAACAAGCGTTGATATCTTTGGCGTGGTGGTGTCATTGGTGTCGTCGTGGTTTAACAAAGCTGTAATCGTCCATATACAACAAGCGTTGATATCTTTGGCGGGGTGATGTCATTGGTGTCGTCGTTGTTTTACAAATTTGTAATCGTCCATATACAACAAGCGTTGATATCTTTGGTGTGGTGGTGTCATTGGTGTCGTCGTGGTTTAACAATGATGTAATCGTCCATATACAACAAGCGTTGATATCTTTGGCGTGGTGGTGTCATTTTCGTTTTAGATCAGCTGATCTCTTCCCCTTCACCAACGTTTCAGTGACGTTCCACACTTTGACTTTACTCAGGTTTGTGGGTTGAATCGTCGTCGATGTCGTCGTGGTTTAACAAAGTTGTAATCGTCCATATACAACAAACGTTGATATCTTTGGCGTGGTGGTGTCATTGGTGTCGTCGTGGTTTAACAAAGTTATAATCGTCCATATACAACAAGCGTTGATATCTTTGGCATGGTGGTGTCATTGGTGTCGTCGTGGTTTACCAAAGTTGTAATCGTCCATATACAACAAGCGTTGATATCTTTGGCGTGGTGGTGTCATTGGTGTCGTCGTGGTTTACCAAAGTTGTAATCGTCCATATACAACAAGCGTTGATATCTTTGGCGTGGTGGTGTCATTGGTGTCGTCGTGGTTTAACAAAGTTGTAATCGTCCATATACAACAAGCGTTGATATCTTTGGCGTGGTGGTGTCATTGGTGTCGTCTTGGTTTAACAAAGTTGTAATCGTCCATATACAACAAGCGTTGATATCTTTGGCGTGGTGATGTCATTGGTATCGTCGTGATTTAACAAAGTTGTAATCGTCCATATACAACAAGCGTTGATATCTTTGGCGTGGTGGTGTCATTGGTGTCGTCGTGGTTTAACAAAGTTGTAATCGTACATATACAACAAGCGTTGATATCTTTGGCGTGGTGGTGTCACTGGTGTCGTCGTGGTTTAACAAAGTTGTAATCGTCCATATACAACAAGCGTTGATATCTTTGGTGTGGTGGTGTCGTTGGTGTCGTCGTGGTTTAACAATGTTGTAATCGTCCATATACAACAAGCGTTGATATCTTTGGTGTGGTGGTGTCGTTGGTGTCGTCGTGGTTTCACAATGTTGTAATCGTCCATATACAACAAGCGTTGATATCTTTGGCGTGGTGGTGTCATTTTCGTTTTAGATCAGCTGATCTCTTCCCCTTCACCAACGTTTCAGTGACGTTCCACACTTTGACTTTACTCAGGTTTGTGGGTTGAATCGTCGTCGATGTCGTCGTGGTTTAACAAAGTTGTAATCGTCCATATACAACAAGCGTTGATATCTTTGGCGTGGTGGTGTCATTGGTGTCGTCGTGGTTTAACAAAGTTGTAATCGTCCATATACAACAAGCGTTGATATCTTTGGCGTGGTGGTGTCATTGGTGTCGTCGTGGTTTAACAAAGTTATAATCGTCCATATACAACAAGCGTTGATATCTTTGGCATGGTGGTGTCATTGGTGTCGTCGTGGTTTACCAACGTTGTAATCGTCCATATACAACAAGCGTTGATATCTTTGGCGTGGTGTTGTCATTGGTGTCGTCGTGGTTTAACAAAGTTGTAATCGTCCATATACAACAAGCGTTGATATCTTTGGCGTGGTGATGTCATTGGTGTCGTCGTGGTTTACGAAAGTTGTAATCGTCCATATACAACAAGCGTTGATATCTTTGGCGTGGTGATGTCACTGGTGTCGTCGTGGTTTAACAAAGTTGTAATCGTCCATATACAACAAGCGTTGATATCTTTGGTGTGGTGGAGTCATTGGTGTCGTCGTGGTTTAACAAAGTTGGAATCATCCATATACAACAAGCGTTCATATCTTTGGCGTGGTGGTGTCACTGGTGTCGTCGTGGTTTAACAAAGTTGTAATCGTCCATATACAACAAGCGATGATATCTTTGGTGTGGTGGTGTCACTGGTGTCGTCGTGGTTTAACAAAGTTGGAATCGTCCATATACAACAAGCGTTGATATATTTGGCGTGGTGGTGTCATTGGTGTCGTCGTGGTTTAACAAAGTTGTAATCGTCCATATACAACAAGCGTTGATATCTTTGGCGTGGTGGTGTCATTGGTGTCGTCGTGGTTTAACAAAGTTATAATCGTCCATATACAACAAGCGTTGATATCTTTGGCGTGGTGGTGTCACTGGTGTCGTCGTGGTTTAACAAAGCTGTAATCGTCCATATACAACAAGCGTTGATATCTTTGGCGGGGTGATGTCATTGGTGTCGTCGTTGTTTTACAAATTTGTAATCGTCCATATACAACAAGCGTTGATATCTTTGGTGTGGTGGTGTCATTGGTGTCGTCGTTGTTTAACAAAGTTGGAATCGTCCATATACAACAAGCGTTGATATATTTGTCGTGGTGGTGTCATCGGTTTCGTCGTGGTTTAACAAAGTTATAATCGTCCATATACAACAAGCGTTGATATCTTTGGTGTGGTGGTGTCGTTGGTGTCGTCGTGGTTTAACAATGTTGTAATCGTCCATATACAACAAGCGTTGATATCTTTGGCGTGGTGGTGTCATTTTCGTTTTAGATCAGCTGATCTCTTCCCCTTCACCAACGTTTCAGTGACGTTCCACACTTTGACTTTACTCAGGTTTGTGGGTTGAATCGTCGTCGATGTCGTCGTGGTTTAACAAAGTTGTAATCGTCCATATACAACAAGCGTTGATATATTTGGCGTGGTGGTGTCATTGGTGTCGTCGTGGTTTAACAAAGTTGTAATCGTCCATATACAACAAACGTTGATATCTTTGGCGTGGTGGTGTCATTGGTGTCGTCGTGGTTTAACAAAGTTATAATCGTCCATATACAACAAGCGTTGATATCTTTGGCATGGTGGTGTCATTGGTGTCGTCGTGGTTTACCAAAGTTGTAATCGTCCATATACAACAAGCGTTGATATCTTTGGCGTGGTGGTGTCATTGGTGTCGTCGTGGTTTACCAAAGTTGTAATCGTCCATATACAACAAGCGTTGATATCTTTGGCGTGGTGGTGTCATTGGTGTCGTCGTGGTTTAACAAAGTTGTAATCGTCCATATACAACAAGCGTTGATATCTTTGGCGTGGTGGTGTCATTGGTGTCGTCTTGGTTTAACAAAGTTGTAATCGTCCATATACAACAAGCGTTGATATCTTTGGCGTGGTGATGTCATTGGTATCGTCGTGATTTAACAAAGTTGTAATCGTCCATATACAACAAGCGTTGATATCTTTGGCGTGGTGGTGTCATTGGTGTCGTCGTGGTTTAACAAAGTTGTAATCGTCCATATACAACAAGCGTTGATATCTTTGGCGTGGTGGTGTCACTGGTGTCGTCGTGGTTTAACAAAGTTGTAATCGTCCATATACAACAAGCGTTGATATCTTTGGTGTGGTGGTGTCGTTGGTGTCGTCGTGGTTTAACAATGTTGTAATCGTCCATATACAACAAGCGTTGATATCTTTGGTGTGGTGGTGTCGTTGGTGTCGTCGTGGTTTCACAATGTTGTAATCGTCCATATACAACAAGCGTTGATATCTTTGGCGTGGTGGTGTCATTTTCGTTTTAGATCAGCTGATCTCTTCCCCTTCACCAACGTTTCAGTGACGTTCCACACTTTGACTTTACTCAGGTTTGTGGGTTGAATCGTCGTCGATGTCGTCGTGGTTTAACAAAGTTGTAATCGTCCATATACAACAAGCGTTGCTATATTTGGCGTGGTGGTGTCATTGGTGTCGTCGTGGTTTAACAAAGTTGTAATCGTCCATATACAACAAGCGTTGATATCTTTGGCGTGGTGGTGTCATTGGTGTCGTCGTGGTTTAACAAAGTTATAATCGTCCGTATACAACAAGCGTTGATATCTTTGGCATGGTGGTGTCATTGGTGTCGTCGTGGTTTACCAACGTTGTAATCGTCCATATACAACAAGCGTTGATATCTTTGGCGTGGTGGTGTCATTGGTGTCGTCATGGTTTAACAAAGTTGTAATCGTCCATATACAACAAGCGTTGATATCTTTGGCGTGGTGGTGTCATTGGTGTCGTCGTGGTTTAACAAAGTTGTAATCGTCCATATACAACAAGCGTTGATATCTTTGGCGTGGTGGTGTCATTGGTGTCGTCGTGGTTTACCAAAGTTGGAATCGTCCATATACAACAAGCGTTGATATATTTGGCGTGTTGGTGTCATTGGTGTCGTCGTGGTTTAACAAAGTTTTAATCGTCCATATACAAAAAGCGTTGATATCTTTGGCGTGGTGGTGTCATTGGTGTCGTCGTGGTTTAACAAAGTTATAATCGTCCATATACAACAAGCGTTGATATCTTTGGCATGGTGGTGTCATTGGTGTCGTCGTGGTTTACCAAAGTTGTAATCGTCCATATACAACAAGCGTTGATATCTTTGGCGTGGTGGTGTCATTTTTGTCGTCGTGGTTTACCAAAGTTGTAATCGTCCATGTACAACAAGCGTTGATATCTTTGGCGTGGTGGTGTCATTGGTGTCGTCGTGGTTTACCAAAGTTGGAATCGTCCATATACAACAAGCGTTGATATCTTTGGCGTGGTGGTGTCATTGGTGTCGTCGTGGTTTACCAAAGTTGTAATCGTCCATATACAACAAGCGTTGATATCTTTGGCGTGGTGGTGTCATTGGTGTCGTCGTGGTTTAACAAAGTTGTAATCGTCCATATACAACAAGCGTTGATGTCTTTGGCGTGGTGATGTCATCTGTGTCGTCGTGGTTTACCAAAGTTGGAATCGTCCATGTACAACAAGCGTTGATATCTTTGGCGTGGTGGTGTCATTGGTGTCGTCGTGGTTTACCAAAGTTGGAATCGTCCATGTACAACAAGCGTTGATATCTTTGGCGTGGTGGTGTCATTGGTGTCGTCGTGGTTTACCAAAGTTGGAATCGTCCATATACAACAAGCGTTGATATCTTTGGCGTGGTGGTGTCATTGGTGTCGTCGTGGTTTACCAAAGTTGTAATCGTCCATGTACAACAAGCGTTGATATCTTTGGCGTGTTGGTGTCATTGGTGTCGTCGTGGTTTACCAAAGTTGGAATCGTCCATATACAACAAGCGTTGATATCTTTGGCGTGGTGGTGTCATTGGTGTCGTCGTGGTTTACCAAAGTTGTAATCGTCCATATACAACAAGCGTTGATGTCTTTGGCGTGGTGGTGTCATTGGTGTCGTCGTGGTTTACCAAAGTTGTAATCGTCCATATACAACAAGCGTTGATGTCTTTGGCGTGGTGGTGTCATTGGTGTCGTCGTGGTTTACCAAAGTTGTAATCGTCCATATACAACAAGCGTTGATGTCTTTGGCGTGGTGGTGTCATTGGTGTCGTCGTGGTTTACCAAAGTTGTAATCGTCCATATACAACAAGCGTTGATATCTTTGGCGTGGTGGTGTCATTGGTGTCGTCGTGGTTTACCAAAGTTGTAATCGTCCATATACAACAAGCGTTGATGTCTTTGGCGTGGTGGTGTCATTTTGGTTTTAGGTCAGCTGATCTCTTCCCCTTCACCAACGTTTCAGTGACGTTCCACACTTTGACTTTCCTCAAGTTTGTAGCGACGCAACATTTGTAGCATCCATTCTCTTCATATGTTCTTCCCAGTTTGCCTGTGATTTATGTACCGTACTTTCTCTTCTGTAAGACTGTGAGAAAATTTCAGAACAAAGAAACTGTCAAATATTATATATCTAAGACTTTCATGGCCGGTGTCACTTGTGTTTGAAATCATCATGATCATCATCTTCAAGGATTAAACCAAAGATGGTTGTTTCCGGTCTCAAACAGGCAAAGATTAGAGCTGGTCACTCCAGTACTTCCTCCGACGTCCCACACTTTTCCGTCCTCTCGGCTTATAGTTCCATACTTGTTTGGGGATGCGGCAGTCATCCATTCGGCAAAGATGTTTCCCAGCAATTCAGCCGATACTGGGCGATCCTGTCGAGTATACTCATAATATTCAGTCCCTGTCGTATATTTGTGTCACTTTTATGATCATGGAGAGTATGCCCTGCCACATGCCTGAGAAATCTAATTTCAGCCTCTTGGATGCGAGTAGCCTGCCCTTTCGTTAAAGTCCAATTCTCAGACCCACAAAGAAGTGTGGGAAGAGCCATCACCTTGTAGAATTTTAGGCGCGTTTCTTTACTTGCTGACTTAAGAGTTCGCCTAATTGTATCGCACATAGGGTTGAACTTCTGCAACTTATTCAAAACGTCGTTGTTTGCATTAAAAGACACACTGTAGCCCAGGTAAAGGTATAAATAGAAAGGTATTCCTACGACAATTAACAAGCGTCGAGAGCGTCGTGCGTTCTTCACGTTTCCCGCCTAGCCGAGCAGTGCAGTGTCTCGGTCACGGCCATGTACTCCAAAGCTTCCAGACTGTTCGAGCCCCTGTAACTAACCAGATTATGTTGGCACGCGGCCAGGAGTATGGAAAATTATTCTGGAACTTCTGCGCGCTATATATAAGCAACATCGGCCGGCATAGTCAGTTAGTTGCACCTGGCGATATTGTAAAATGCGGATCAAGTGATTGTTGCGAATTAGTGGAACGTGATTATTGTCTTATAATTAGTGCGTAACTCTGATAGTTGATATTATTATTGCATGTAGACAAATTCACCTTGAATTATTGTATAAAAGTACCTTGCTGAATTTCAAATTATTTGTGACTAAATTGAAGCTGGTAATTAGAGACTTCATTGGTGTCTGTATTCTGTTTCCACTGTACTATACAACGATCCGTGGGACCGTCGTAACAATATTCAAAGTGGTATCACGCAAGTCCGTTGACCTCAACTGTTTTAATATTATTTACAAAATAATTGTCAAAAATTAAAATAAATGTAGGCGTGAAGGAAGAAAATTCCTAAACTGCCTGCTTACTTAGTTTCCAGTAGCGTGGCGTCCATGTAATCGCTGATGCCGGCGGGTGCAGTTACTAGATATACCACAGTTTTTAGATGTTTTTAGATTACAACTGGGGAGTTGGTATTGTTTATATCCCACCACGGCTGAACTGCTCCATCATTATACAGCTGATCACACAATATTGTTACTCGGGAACAGTAGCGCGTAATAAAAATAATATTAATTGTATCACAGAATAAATACTTTAGTTATTGAATAATTTGAAATCCGAACAGTATTAGTAGGGAAACCTGAAGAAAAGCGTAGCATTGCTTGTACTTGCACCGTATTGTGTTGCCGGCTCAGACATCGGCAATGTTTTACTCCGTGTGGTCATTGACCTCGTAGTAGTTGTCACTGTACAAACGGGAGGGGGACACATTCGTCCAGCCAATGTGTTGCCGCTGTATAAACCGGCAAAACGCTCAGTTAGCAGCTATGTTCGTTTTCGGAACTGACGTGCAGCAGATACTACGTACCTATTTGTGTTTTGTTCGTTTAGTCGTGTGTTTCTTTGATTGTCTTTATTATTTTTAATTCGATTATTTGTATTCTGATTTATTCTGTGTAATTAGTAAGTATAATGAGAGCCAGATCCCGTTGAACCCGGACCCTCTTGTTCTCATAGCGAATGATAGAAAATTCTCTAAAAGGAACACTTGGTACAAAAAAAATTCGAATTAATTTTTAGGCTAAGTTTTAGGCCTATCATAACCGACAACAGCTGTTATGTACCCACGCTACGCCACTGTTAGTTAACAAGAATAAATAGGCTTTTTCTGGAACTAATTTATTTTTTTAGTTTACAAACATTTAACGCTAGGGCACCCTGCTTCTCAGAAAGGCTGCACTCTGTCAGTTGCGTAACGTGGGTTCCAGTAGCAACACATGCTTCCAGTTGGTTTACTGACGGAAATGTCCCATACTGTACGCAGTCTGGAGCTTTTAGCTAACCAGGGCAGAGACATTTCCTTTGTTGAATCCAGGCCAATCGTTTCATGTCACAACGCTGGACTGTAATGAATCACATTATCAGTGCGCACGTGTCGGACATGAGTTATCTGGTTTTTATCTTCGCCAGCGACATTTCTTTGTCTATTAAAGTTGAGTTGCGCGTTTCATCCATTACGGCGCAATGTAGGTCAGCCTACATTATTTTAGCCCTACCTACTCGTACAAGCGTGTTACGAGAAAACTGCGAGGGTCATTTAGTGTAATTGTCGGCATCGTTGTCTGTCGGTCGAGCGGTCGAGGTTTAGACATTACTGCCTGTTCCGAAATTCACCATCTCAATCTCGATCGACCCACATTACTCTTTCCATATGGATCATACTCCAGTATTGTATCGGTATTCTATTTGGAGACATGTGTTGTAGGACATGACCCCTGCAGTTCATCTTTGCTCTTCAACTTCTAATTTAACTCGTATATCATCGTTACACGCTCTACCCCCGGTCTTCAGCACCATTATACTGCCCGAAGGAATGTACTTCTGTTCTCTGGAAGCTACGCCTCGGTCAGGGGTAGCACGTCCGGCCTTCCATCCCTTTGTCAAACATTTTTAAAAACTCTAGCCATGGAAGCCTACGAAATATCCAACTGGTATTAATTATTAATACAGTCCACTTTGCTAAAATCGTTTATACCACAATTGTACTGACGGAGATGAGACTTTTACGGGAGCTGAATTTAAATATATTATGTTTCTAGTGGGGAAAAATCAAAACCTTCAAATCAAATTGGTGAAGGCATTTGGACGGAATTTGTAACGAAACACCGGCTTGGCCTCCTAGGGTATGTAAACCACTGGATATATAAATATTTGTTCATTAGGTTAAGATGGTTTGTAAAACAGGTAGGCTTGTGCCTAATCTACAAATTGTAGAAGAAGAAGAAGAAGAAGAAGAAGAAGCAATAAACACAAAGATCCAACTACTTCAGAATGTGTTCACCTATCAATCACTGGATTAATGTCGCTAAAAGAACAAGAAGAAACAGTAAGCACAAAAGTATGTGACGATTTTAAAATAGGGAATGTAAAAGGAGAGAAATTAAATTTTTAATCGCACATTTAAACTAATTTTAAATCCCTTAATTAACTTAAAAATAATGTTTAATAAAGAGCTTATATAGACAAAAGGAATGCGAGTGTAAAGTAGAGAAACCCTTTAATAATTTACCATGCATCGACATGCGAATACCGGAATCAACTTGCATACCGGCCCATAAACTAAACTAAAAATTTTCGTAAATTTGAAATTAAATAAATAATAAAACAGCTACATAGTAGTATACTATAATTAATTCTGAAGTAAAGCGTAGCTTTGGATAAATATAATGTCAAACATTAATACCGTAAATATCAAATAAATGTGGAACTACTTTTATGATGAAGAGTAAACTACGCCAGTTTACAAATCTGCCCCTAAACTATGCCCACTTGAAATGGAGCGGTCAACCCGTAAGCTGCGCACAGCAGTAATGTGGAACGTTAAAAATAGTTTGTCTCTTAAAGTGATTAATCCGTCAGTTAAGACATAGAGGCAGTCTTTATACTATTAAACAATGTGTTGCGTTAATATAGTTGAACCGCGATTCATATAAATATGTTGTAAACGAGTAAGAAAGAATAATGAAAATTGAGCGCCTATGACATCTCTACAAAAAAAATCTTAAAATATAAAACTTATGTAATTAAAACTGTGGTAAGACCATACAGTGAAGTGCAACAAATAAACAATCATGTGAAGTGGATACAGGTGAATAAAACCTTTGTGTTAATCATTCAAATCAACGAGCTATTACTACCAGTTAGCAAAGAGCAGAGAACCAGGACCTATGATGATCTAAAAGACTTCAGGACTACACCATCACCGGATACGAATATAACGAGAGATACCTGACCTACATGAAACATGCTGCAACCGAGGACCGAGGACTGGAATAACGAGGAGCTGGACGATATCACAGGTGACACGGAGGCATGCCTTCCGTGGTTATGAAATACTAAATACTATATACAACAAAAGACAATTAAATTAACACCTTTAAGACATTTTAATTACTGATAGTAATTGTTTTTTTATTCTTAGTAAAAGAGTTAAAGCTCTAAACTGTAAAGCCTTATTGTTTAAAAAGTGAAATAAGTCCATTCTTCTAATGGCCCAACTTCAAGATAATATATGGATATGTGACCATTCTTAATACACCTTTTCAAATCCCTGATCCGTGGAAAAGTTAAACAGATGTACATCAATATTTTGAGGGCCCTTGTAATTTAACAAAACATAAAATCATTTTGTAAACTATTGATACACTAATGTTGATAATCATAAGTAAAGATGCTAATATCATTATGTAATAAAGAGATGTCATGGTCCAACAAAGATGAGTGAATAAGTCTACAAACCCCTGCCAATTCTTCTTAATTTTCGAGATCCTATTTTACATTTATTTACTTTCAGTTAATTATGATTTTCTTAAGAGTATGGCAGCCTGTTTAATTGACCTGAGCCAATTAACCAGGTTCCCGATGTTATAACGAAGAGACGTTATAGAAGAAGAAGAAGAAGAAGAAGAAGAAGAAGAAGAAGAAGAAGAAGAAGAAGAAATACAAAGATCCAACTACTTCAGAATGTGGTCACCCATCAATCACTGGATTGATGTCGCTAAAAGAACAAGAAGAAACAATAAACACAAACATCATACTACATCAGATTATGGTCACCACCCATCGATCCCTGGATTGATGTCGCTAAAAATAAGAAGAAGAAACAATAAACACACAGATCAAACTACTGAACTAATGCAGATTATGGTCACCCATCGATCCCTGGATTGAGATCGCTTATAGAAGAAGAAGAGGAAACAATAAACACAAAGATCAAACTACTTCAGAATATTGTCACCCACCAATCACTGGCTTGAGGTCGCTAAAAGTAGAAGACGGTGATAAGGGGACTGTTAAATTTACGAAATAAATTCTGCAAAAGCCCTTTGTTTCCGTTTGCTCTCCTCTACATAAAATATCGGTTTCCTAAACTTCACCCCCCCCCACAAGTAAACACACCCCGTTTCGTTCCAGTAAATTGGTATTCTTGTTTGCTTTGTCATCACTGTGTGATGATTGAGTAGTAGGGGGAGTGCTTTTCGTTGCACCCTCTTGAAAAACTAATTTAATCTTTCCGCTCATCCCGCATTCAGTGATACAGGCAAAATATTATTTTTAGCGCCGCTGTGTAGTTAGCTAAAATAATAATTTTTACACTAGATTATGTAATTATTTAAACAAAAAATAACATAATTACAGATTAAAACATTTAATCTAAAAATAACAGAATAATAATTAACAAAACCCTGGTTTTGGTTTAACACACACATGTAGCTGTATTTCTCTTAAAACCAAACGCTTCGCCCATAGTATCCTCGGGGACCCGGGAAAGACTCCGGTATTGTTCTGCTTTCATCTGTCACACGTGTTCGTGTTCTCTGTCGCTTCGCAGCGGTTCTGTACAAGATACCCTGAGATCGAAACGTTAGCTGACTAATGTCGGCAGCCGACCACTAACAGTTAATAACAAGTTAATAATGTTTTCTTGTAAACATAACGTACAAACGTCCAACATTTACGAGGAGTCTTGAAACATATTAATTCGTTAAAATTATTATAGATACGGAGTTTGTGTTTTGAATAAAATTTGTCATAATTTGATCCCGTACATAAACTTCTAAAATTTTGAAAGTCCTGTTTTTTGTTTGTGGTGCCACTCTTTAAAGTCAAAAATTTACATATGGATATGGATTCCCTTTAACCTGATACCCGACTTGATTTATAAAACTTATTTCAAATTTTTTGTACGTTTTTGGAGCTTTGTGTTCGAATATTTGGTAAGTTTCTAAATTCCAAGTTATATTCAGATTTTAGTAAGAATTCTTTCTAATTTTATACCTCAAGTGGATTTTTGCTATTTGTTTCACAATTTTGACCTAGGTTTTAGGTCCTGGCGTCCCAAACTTTTGAAATTTATAAAGTTAAACACTATGTTTGGATATTGACTACAATTCTCTTTAATGTTGTACTCTACATGCATTTTTGCAATATTTTCACTACTTTGGCCTTTTCACATGTTTGCCTCCAACCCCCCCCCCCGGATTTTTGGTGTCATCAATCTCAAAACCAATAGGGATCTGTACGGTAAATAACGGATATATCTGCCAAGTTTAACGAAAATCGGTTTATGTATTCAAAAGTTATCGTAAGACATACTTCAAATAGACAGACGAATGTCAAACTGTCGAGTTAAAACTGAGACTCGCTTCGTTCGCTCAACAAAATGTTCGTGTGTTTAAATCGTGTTTCTTTTTCACGAACAGGCCAGCCGTGGACCATGCGAATATCATTTCCTTTTCTTCTCCTGCCAGAAACCCTTCATTCGCACACTATGCGCCGCCTTCCTTTCCACTGTCCACCCCTTTCTCGTCTTCTTCTCACCGCAGAGAACCTCAAGATTTTGAATTTTCTTTCTGTATGTATTTCTATCCACACAGTCGTTCAAAGAGATACCCAGTTTCATCATTTCCTCTTTGAGTTGTTTGGTGTATCCTTTCAGACTGAAAAGTTGCTAAATATAGTTGAAAATTTGTTTATTTAATCTGGACCGATCCATCCGAACCATATGTCCAAGGAATCTCAGTCTTCTTTTATTTAGTTTAAGTTTAAATCGTGTTTATTTTTACCCATTTTATGTTTTTGTGTGCCTTCGTTACGTATTCTAATATTATTACTGTAACAATGGAAGACCTGAGTTGTAAAAATCAACAAATAATATTCCGTGTTTTTTATTCATGAAAAATTACAGCGAAATTGAAATAAAAAATGAATTAATGAATGAGTTTTGAATGCCTTACTCAATATTGTATGGTCGATCAATTTGTAAATGTAAACTTTAATGGGAAATTAACTATTGAACCCTGTGTGTGTGTGTGTTGTAGCGTTACCAAATATGGTAGTTACATAATATAAGCTAATATAACGTCAAGTAAGAGAAAAGCATGAGAGTATATCTACATAAATAAACATAAGTGTATAAAAGTGTGTATCTACAAATATATTAGTATAAAAATCCAACGATGAGGAAGATAATGTTAACATAGCAACATCAAATACAAAATGAAGAAAGAAAATGACCATGAGCCAAAACCAAATATCAGTAACCAGACCCAATAGGATCCAACAGTGAGGGGAACCAACAAAATAAGGTTTATAGTGTAAGAAAATATGTTAATTTCATAGTGAAAGCAGCAAGAATTAAATAGTCAAATATACACAGACAATTAGTGTGACTAATTTAATAAAGACTGTGATCAATATAGATAATCACAAGACCACCAGAATAGAATAAAATCGAACAATTATGTTATTGTTCATAGAGAACTGACAATAAATAAAAAACCTTTGTTATGTATCAAACAAAGTGACAGGAATTAAATTCAACCAATAACCAGAGACATTGTAATTAATACAAAAAGATTTGTGTTATTGTTTAAGAAGAAGTTGTGTAAACATGTGTATCAAAACAATTAAAATATTATAATAAGATACCATACTGAAGTCATGTTAGTAGTAGCAAAATACTGCATTAAAACATGTTGTACATTGTTACATAACCCCATAGGAAAGACACCTATGAAACAGAAAATCATACATGTTAATGTAAATAAATGACCATCAACTATGATATCAATCAAGAATTTGTTATAAATAATAATAAATCCTAATAGACAGTGTATTATATTGCAACACAATGTAAATAAACCAGATCAAATATGATGGCACAGAGATAGGAGAAATGGAACTAGTATACCAATTTAGTTAGACAAAATACAATATCAAAACAAATACCAATGTTAATGAAAGTATTACCAGTAGTTAGATAAACATCTGGTACTACTGTGAGAACAGATTCTGAACATAATGATAACAGTTTTGTAACCAAAATATTGTAAACTAGCTAACTAAGAACACATAGCCAAAAGTAAGCAGAACCATTGTATAACCAACTAGTTAAGAAAAATACTGCATTAAAGCTTGAACAAAGATTGTTAAGAGTGTTACCAGTAGTAAGGGGAAAACCTAATGCTACTTTGAGAACAGACTATGACCATGAAAACAGTCATTTTATATATAAATAATTAAAAACCAAATGACTATGATGAAGGAACCCAGATGTAAACAAACCATGAAGAGCAAGTTATTTATGCAAAATGTAACATATAAACTTGTTTAAAAGTAAATGAAAACATTATCAAGAATCAGAATAATGTCTGATACTACTTTGAAAACCCAAATCAAGTGTAACAATAACAATTTAGTTCTTGTTTTAACAAAATAAATGACTACCATACTATGACACAAAGTAAACAGACCCATTACTGAGAAATTGAAGGGTTCTGAGATAGCTAAAAGCTAACCATTACATGTAGTGAATTAGGTACAATGAGTGTACACTAATTACAATTAGTACATGATTTGATTTATATAGGAAAAACCAGAAATAAGGTAACAATTGTATAAGAGAGATAGGAGGGGACTAAAACAATGTAAATAGTAGATTAAATACAGCCATGTACATATATTCTAGTGTAAAATTATGTAAATAGACGTTTCTAG
Source organism: Magicicada septendecula (assembly GCA_034769895.1). Lineage (NCBI taxonomy): Eukaryota > Metazoa > Arthropoda > Insecta > Hemiptera > Cicadidae > Magicicada > Magicicada septendecula. The sequence goes on from CM068368.1 coordinate 912,039,827, forward strand.
TATTATTAGATTGCAATATTACTATTATTAAATAAGAAAAATTAGTTTTAAGTACATTTATGAAAAATCAAATATGGACGCCCAAAGACGCCATAACGAGATATTGTTTAGGGAACAATAATTCCCAAGTTTTGAATTAAACCAGTTGAGATATGGACTCAGAGCGTTTATTTAAAAAAGTGTTTTAGTATAAATAATTAAATTTGGTGTAATAGACTTATAAATATAAGATACACCATAAATAATTAATGAAATCGTTATAGTGATAGAAGTAATGAACGGAAAATAATCTTGTTTGAACTTAAATTGAAGCGCAGGATGTCCGCAATTTGCTGAAACTAACCATTTAACGATAAGACATAGATTAAGAAAGTTATTGTGATTTTAAACTTTTCAATTAATTTTTGTACCAATGCTGACGTCACAAAGCCTCAAACGCAAAAGCCAAATTTGGTAAAAAATTAAATATTTTAAGAAAACGAAGTGCTTTGGGTTAGAGAGTATAGTCTTTTCAACCAATCGAATGAATGAACATTGGGCAGACGAGCCAGAGACGCTTCGAAGAAGCATCACAGTTCACGATCAGTCTTTCGACGGAGAGGTCATGTCACTCGCCGATATGAAGAAGTTTAGTTTTTAAATTGTGCGCGACAGACATAAGTAAATCAACATACACATAACCTTTAAACTACACCAACATAAACGAGTGAAATGTGCGGAGTGCATATTTATTTAAGTACGATTAGTGTATAATATCAATCGTACTTCCGAGTGTTGTGAAAGATAAAAAACAGGGAGTACAATTCTTTTTATTTAAATAACATTGAAACAGAAATAATATTTTCGTAAATAAATAATTTTGATACTACGCAAGTCAGTAAAAAAGCGAAGTATCAAAAACGATGATTGAATTATCAGAATTAATGAAAGTAATTAATTCGCAATTATTAAAATGTTGAATAAATATTTTAATTATTTATCATAATTAAAAGAATTATATTTGAAGCATTTATGACTAAATACGAGTAATACCAATAGTCACTCAATTGACTAAAATTGTTTTCTTGATTTTTCGATATTTTAAAGTAAACGTTTTTAACTTTCATGCGAAAGAATAAATGTAATACTGATAATGACACATCAAAATATTACGAATAATGTGTTTATATTTAGATTAAGAAATAATAAATGTTAAAAAATAATTAACCATTATAACAATACCCGTTATAAGATAACCTTAGAGTCGTAACGGTAACTTGCCAATTTCTCTGTTACACGTCTGTTCTCAAGTAAAATCCAAACCAGATGGAAATAATAACAAGAGTTTTTTAATAAATTCTTCTCTGGCAAGTAAATAATTCTCAAAGTGAATTATTAAAATAAAGTAATACATTTTAACCGTACAGGCCAACGAGCTTGGTAATTGTCAAACAAGTACTGTAGACTGCGTGCGCATTCCCGCGTACGATAATACCATAACTATCAATTATATGGTACTACTTTTCGATTTTTATATTTGTTTGTTTGTTATTAATTATTGTTCATTTTATATCATTATTAATATTACATCTTGTACCTGGTATCATGCTACCTAAAAGAACCATACGAACATGGTAATTCACTGATACAAGAGGACATAACCTCTTAAAATTAAACTATTGTACAACTAACAGGTTTACCAGCCTTGAGACAAAGAAGAGTCTTATTTTAAATTTTATTAATTGTAATTATTATCCGAAAGGTTATTAGCAACTGATTGTTAATTGTTCAAAAATTTTATAATATCTTAAATTGTTAATAAACCTCTACTTTTTATTACCAGTGAAAAAGAGTATCATTTCAAATTTAAATTAGCTCATTTATTCTTAATCAGTTCTACCAAAAGGTGGCGGAAGAGTTTAAATAGTTCTAATAATTCAGAGCATTATTGAGATATTATATCAGTTATATTGTGTATGATAACCATATGGAATATTCAACCTGAATGTTTATTTGTATGTAAAGTGTATGTATTTCAGCGGAACCGTCACTGAACAGGACTAAAATATCCACGTGTGGTAAGTGAGGGAGGCTAATAACGGAGTGCGCGAAACATTTTAAATCGAAGAAGTGAACCATTAATACGCTCCTATTAGACAATACAATGACACTAATAACCATAATAGTTATAATTAGAACATTTTATAAAAAACAACATAATCGTAGATACCGGTGCGTATCTGCAATCACACTACTACACCACTATAAATCTATTCTACACACATAATCTAAATATATAAATAGTTGTGTTACAACTTGGCGCCCAACGTGGGGCCTGACTTGATAAGACCCCAAGAACGTATCCAGCATACACACTACATTGATAAAGTTGTGTTACAACTTGGCGCCCAACGTGGGGCAGAAGTGAGTGAAGATCACATCCAGAAATATATATATATATCCATTCTACATAATCTAATAAAAAGTTGTTGTATTACAACTTGGCGCCCAACGTGGCGTGTGTGTGTGTGTGTGTGTGTGTGTGTGTGTGAGTGTGTGTTTTATTCTGACTGTAATTCCTGTGACCTCCATAGTGTGTGATGTAATAACAATGTGTTTATCTTGAAAAGTGGCATACAAAAAAAAAATATATATATACTGCGACAACACAAATAACTTGACTATTAGCGCATAGGATATGGTGGTGCGTGTGTTATAATGCAAAAGTCTATATTGGAGGATTTAAGATTATTTATTGTACACAAGAAATATGAAATCGTTTATGTGATATATTTAACAAGAATAAATAATAATAGTGTTTGCAGATAAAGTCTTTTAAAATGTTAAATAATGTTCGTATATGATTTGCTGTACATTACATATACGAAGATTTCCACGGCAATGTGGAGAGGGGTTTTTTTGGTAGTGGAGTCGTCAGGCGTGGCGTACGATGACAAATGGTTGACCCTGGCGATGATTACAGCTGGGCTGGTGTCCTGAAGCTCATACGTTGACACTGACGATTCGCACTCGAACACTGATTCTAGTTGTACCGATAATGGAATTTTTCACAGTAATTAGAATAATACAAGTATCTCAGGTAACAGTGGGTATTTAATTAAAAACGGTATATTAAACTTATACCTATCCGGAATCTACCTATCCACTCGTAACACTAGATCTACCACGGTCAGCAGATCTTCCTAAGCGGAAATCTTCCACTCACACGGAAACTACTGATGATAATATTACAACAATAAGTAAACTATTAAATATTTATGGTACTGTAGAATACCTCACACAGTAAACCCAGTTTAAGTTCACTTTTATACCCGTTACGTTAAAATGAAAAATAACGTGTCTGAAGATGGATTAATTAAACAGTTTTGAGAGTTCGCACTTGTTACTACCGACGAATGGACTTAACGAATTTTCGCAAGCGTAAAATCTTGAACGAGAAGGGCACGTTCCCTTCGCGACAGCTAGATAAGAAAAACTGGCCGTTCAGCACCCGGCTGAGGAAAATTCCGACTGACCTTCGAAGCTTCTTATTGGTGGAAAAGAAGTCACATGGTTATTTTGCGCATGGCACTAGTGTGGTTTCATGCAGGAAAGTGCATAGAATTTGCAAGGGCATGGATAGATGGTTATCTATAAATGTCTTAACTCAATTAGAATTGCGTTTTATAAAGAGTTTTATATTTTAAAAAAAAAATCATATTTTAACGTTATATTACGATCAGGAAATATAGGGAAACTGTAGCTAATATAATCGTTTATGTCCAGTTAAAGTGTTAATAGGATCGGATAATTATATCACGTACGACAGGGAAAAAACGTTTATCACTCGCGCACGCGCGCACATTTCCACTGACACAGTACATGAATAAATAGAACATAAAATAATAAATAGTTTGACTTATCCTACTTCCTTATCCGTTCTAAGATACAAAACTTATAGCGAAAAAACCAAATCTAACAAAATACCATTTAAAACCTGAATGTTCATCGTCCGTGTATTTAGATTAGTCTGCACTGCTTATCAGGATCCTGTGTTTCATTGCAATACATATATTTTTCTGTTTTCTGTTTATAAATTTACTATGTTTTTTTTTCCATTTTCAGCGACAAATGAACGTATAGCGCCAATAAGAACTCGAATTGTTACTTTTTTTATTAGAGAATAATGCGTCCGAATACTGTAGTTCCCAAAAGATAACAATCCCACAGCATTTAACGAAATACTAATTCTAGTTATTTAAATTATTATTCTGGCTGTAATTCCGTGGTCTTCCGAAATCTTCATGCTGTTTAATGTTATTAGTGTAATCATACGTTTCGGGATCTTCAGTGAAAGGTCTTCGAAACTGCGACCAGACGTACTGTAGTGCAACCACAGTACTGTGGCAAAGACGATGTGGAGCATTCACCGTACGTCTTGTCAGCAGTTTCGAAGACCTTTCACTGAAGATGCCGAAACGTATGATTACATTAATAACATTAATCAGGATGAAGATTTCGGAAGAACACGGACTTACAGCCACGATAATAATTTAAATATTTATGACACCGGCGATGATAGCGTAAGGAACAGACTAATTGTAGTTATTGAAACAACTTAACTCCAGCATTACTTTTGGAGAAAGGTTAACAGAAGCAACAAAAATATTGGTATAGAGAACATCGGTATGACTTCAATGTTCTAAGATTTATATTTAAAATTATTTAGATATAAATTGAAAAATTTGACAAGTTTGACAAATTGAAATGAAATATTTCCATAGAAATTACTTCTTTGTTGCCGATAACGTAGTACTGTACACATAAAAAAATTACACCCTCCCCCTTCAACTATAATTTTCATTTATATAAAATTATCCCCCTTCAATTACCCTTTTCATTTATAGTTTTTTATCTACCTTTCTACAGTAGATTATTATGACCTCCTTTTCAGGATACTTTATTTATCAAAATTAAGTAATTTACTCTTGTTAAAACGTAAAACGTTGCAGGTAAACTACCCCTTCCCCTTAACCGATCTTCACCAAAATCAATAGGCCTTGAGTCCTCTACAACTCAGGCAGATATGTAAAAAATATTTGCTTCTGTTTGAATTTGCGGCAGTTATCGTTCGCCATAGAAAAAAAATTACACACAGACACACACAGAGACACTTTTCAGAAAATGACTTTTCTTCATGTTGTGAGGGTAGTACAATCAGAATCAGGCTTTATCTCGAACACGAGTTTTTTCGCCATCACCATACTTCCATTTCCTTACGGAACATGGAAGTAAAATAGCACAGGTGACTGTTATTTGGTAAAAAAGAACGTTGTTTTGAAGGTTAAATAAGTTAGTGTATTATGGCACTCTGTCTTTGTTAGTTACTCATGTTGTGAGTAAAATATTTGTATAAGGTTCCAATAAAACGCTGGCATCCCTCTCCCTTACAATATACACTTTAAAATTACTTGTTGAAAACAATCGGTGACGCCACTTGTGGATTCTATTGTTCTCAACCGCTAACTAAAAAATAAAGTTTTCCTTTCGTTAACGAATGTTTCGACTAATTGGCCAGAGAACTCAGTACCTAGTGGTAATGGCAGCCAGACATAATAACAGCAGCAATTATCATACAGACATTACTATATACATTTGTGGACGCATGTCGTTATATCCACAGTTTTCTTTATGGATTGTTTTGTTGTTCGTTACATCTCAGAAACTAGTCACTTTAAGCATTTCATTAATATAAAATGTATGGTACATTAAGGTATAAATACGTCTCGTCCGAAGCATTTAGGAAATCCTAAATATAAGTACATTATTTAAATGCACTTCTAAAATCACCAGGAGTAACTAAACTACTAATTTATTTTTATGATGTTTGAGACTTGTCCAGAAGGACAAGCCTCGGGCTGATCTGGGGCAAGCCCCTTTCAGCCGGATAGTAGGATGTGAGGAGACGCACGCCAGTGCAGGCCGGAAGCGAAGAAGATGGAGGCACATTAGAGGTAGAGTAGTTCCCGTGTATGTGTTTGTGTGTAGATGTATTTTGTAGCCATATAGGTAAAGTAAGTGGCTGATGTGAGTGCCATTAAGATTAGTTTATACATGAGGGCGGCCAAGATATGGACGAGTAGCGCAGGTGCCCAAAGCTGGAAGGAGGCGTCAAGGTTGGCGGGGGACACAAATAAGAGAGGTAAAGACTTGGTAAGAAGTTAGGGAAAATTTAAGTTGTTATGTGATCAGGAAGGATGGCAGGTTGAGTATGTTTGAAGATGGGAATTAAGTGTTTCTGTTTTTATGACGATTTCGACGAGGAGTTCTGGGAGGAGATTCATCGGGTACGGTAAGGAGGCGGTTTATGAGGAAGGAAGGTCTGCGGGTGTTGCGGGTAGTTCTGTTGATAGAGATGGCTATGGATTGTAGGGAGGTGCGTTCTTTTTCAGTTTGTGAGTATTTATAATTTATCTTGTACAGAAAGGAGTCGACGTTTGGGAAGAGTTTGTTGAGTGCATACAGAGCGGTATTAGAGGTTTTGATGAGGGGAGGTCTGCCTAAGTCGAAGTCGAAGAGCTCACCGGTCGCAGACGCTTATATACACCCCGCAGAGGTTCCAGACAAATCTATAGCTTCCCGGCCGACGAGAGTCGAGAGATCTGCGTAATTAACAACAGCTCTGGAATTTGGTCAGTCCACGAACTTGGCACTCCCCCCCCCCCACACACACACACACACAGTCAGTCCGTATGCGGTAGGCTCGTCGAGGAACGTGTGGGAGGCAATTTGGTCAGTCCATGAACTTGCCCCCCCCCCACACACACAGACAGTCCGGCTCGTCGAGGAACGTGTGGAGGCAATTTCGAATTACCTAGAACGTTACGTAATTGCCTTCCATCTCAACGTATCAATATTATAAGTAAGTAATACTTATACTTAGGCTCAGCTCCTCTCCTTGTTAATGGCCACTGTTTTCATTTCAGAATAGTAATAAAAATAAATTCGTTTAACAAACAAAAGCTTTGTTGGAAACAAACAACATTCTCATGCCACAGTTGGGCTGTGGTTAACTGACAAAGACCGAATCGTTTTACACACTGAAGATGGAGAGAGGCCGAAACGTCTGTTAGTAACAACAGTCAGGAGTTTAGTCAGCTGTTTTCCAACACTGCTGATGCGGGCCGTTAATGCCTTAGGTACAGATTAAAACTATATTTACTTATTTTATTGATATTAGAATCGTGATAGAGCTAAGGGCTGATTCTGATTGTACAACTCTCAAAACATGAAGAAAAGTCGTTTTCCGAAAAGTGTCTGTGTCCGTGTGTCTGTGTGTATAATTTTTTCTATGGCGAACGATAACTCCCGCAAATTCAAACAGAATCAAATAATTTTTTACATAATATATATGCCTAAGATGTAGAGGGCTCAAGGTCTATTGATTTTTGTGGAGATCGGTTAAGGGGAAGGGGAAGTTTACCTGCAACGTTTTATGTTTTAACACGTGTATAGTACTTAATTTTGATAAATAAAGTATCCTGAAAAGAAGTACATATAATAATCCATTGTAGAAAGGTAGATGAAATATCTATAAACGAAAATGGTATTTGAAGGAGGAGGAGGTAATTTTCTATAAATGAAAATTATAGTTGAAGCGGAGGGGATAATTTTTTATGTGTACTACGTTATCGGCAACAAAGAAGTAGTTTGTTATTAAAATTCCTTCTCGGGCTGTTTGGCTGTGGTCCAATGTTTTCTGCAAAACCAGACGTTTCGGCAGTGCCATCGACTGCTATCATCAGTGAAAATCGAGTGCGCTAACGTGAGGTGGTTGGACAGGTGAAAAGGTTCGGGAGTGGAGGCTATCATGTGAGCTGCAGGTCTCGACAGGATAATTTCGGAACCAACAGGTGCGGAATCTTGAGAGGGTATAAATTAAGGGTTCGACTAGAAGCCCATCTCTTCTTTTCAAAACACAGTTGCAGTCGGACATGCTGTCCGTCGGCAGAACAGTTTTATTTTATTATAAGTCTCATCTACGAACGAATAAAGACGTTCAGTAATTATGTTTACAATATTACGGGAAACGTAGAGTACCGGGACCGTTTAAGTCGGCAAGAGTATCTACAGAGAAGCTACAAAGAGCGACGCGAGATGCTGGACGTTAGGAGATGCTTTTTAGACGCCTAACAGCCGAACGAGAGCCACCTCGCAGCCGATATTAATTCTCTGGGATGGACCACACACTACTGGAGAACGACGCTGGACTCTGGACATATCCAGGACCACGCCAAACCAGGAGTAACGGTAACCCAACTCTGGACAACGCTGGACCCCGTCAATAAGTCGTAAGGTCATCAAAACTCGAGGTGACATGCATAATGCATTTATAAATGAATTTGTTTTTAAAGAGCTCATAAAGACTATATAAAGAGACAATGAATTAAAACAAAAAAGTTTATAAATAGAAATAATGTAATAGAGTCTTATGTAAATGTTTTAGTCGTAAGAATGAGCGATAATATAGAGGAAAAAAAAGAGTTTAATTTTGAGACAGTATTTTTTTATTATCAAAGAAAAATAATTGAAATGATTTGATTTGCATTTTATAGAAAAGAATAATTTAAAGTTTAAATATGAAACAAATGCCAGTCTAAGAGTAATTAATATAATTTTAAATTTATTTTTAAAACATTGGTACAGACTGAGCAAGCTGAGGTCAGATCTGAGTTAAATGAATTCAATAAAAATAAAAATTAATTACATTTAAATTTTATTTATAATATTAAATCAAATTGAATAAATGTCTAGATTAAGATTATTAATATGTCTAGATGTAAGAGTGTTTTAAATGTGTGTAACACCGTATAGCTTAAGAGATGAACTTAATAATGAGTGAAATCTTGATCGGAGATTATTAACAATGTTTTATTATTTGTAATGCTTGTTAAAACAATAAACATGAAATTTTAACTACTCATAAATTTACTACTCTTATTATAGTTACACCTGGTACCGTTATAATTATTACAACCTGCATACATAAGACATATCGTTGTAGAAAATTGACGTCCCAAAGAACGTGGGGCCACATAAATTACATTATATAAAATTTATGTTATGTATTGTTGTAATATATATATATATATAATGCGACGTTTCGGCAACGCAACAAATCTGTAGCCGTCTTCAGGCAAAAAACAAACACTAAAACATCACAAATAAAAAATAAACAATACTTTGTCTTACAACCGACCGAGAGTCAAAACATACTAAAGTTTAATTTATAGATAACAAACAAAAAGTAAATAAATAAAAAAACGTACCAACTGTGGAATCTATAAAATCCATTCTATTAAATGACAAGACTGCAGCCGCCCGAATACTTCTCCTCATAAAGGAGATTCAGTTGATAGCAAAAATAAAGGGACTGGACTATTAAATTTATAAGAAAATTAAAAATTGTGTAATTTCTAGGACGTTTAAGTAAATGGATTGATATGTGGTCGAGATTGTTATTACTGTTTTATTCATTATGTATATTTATAATTATGTAACTTGTTGTTACATTTATTGTTATATGTTGTTTGTCGTTGCGATGTTATTACGTGTTATATTTATATTTATGTTATATATCTGCATGATGTGTATTTATAATGTTTGTCTTGTGTGGGGCAATATTTCTCGTATTATTTTGCATTATTTAAACAAATATTTTTATTTATCTCATTTATTTTTATTATTTGGTATTTAAACAAATATCTAATGTAGTTTTTAAACCGTACCAGTTCCTGTCTATTTTGTTGCAATGTTTGTCTTCACTGAGCACCTCCTAGTTTACCATATGTTACTGCATCTGTATGGGAATTTCTGTAGGATATACACATTCATTTTTATAATTTTTGTGGTCGATAATGACCGATCCTGTTGCAGCGACCTTATATAAAAAAAAATCTACTCTACCTGTATCTTATCGATCTAAAATCTTATCCGTAAAATCTAATCTATAAAACAATTCAGCATGTCTGTGGTGTTTGTAGATTCCATAGTTGGTAACTTTTATTGTTTATTTACTTTCAGCCGTGGCTGCGATGAACCAGTTTGGGCCACGGCCTTACAGCCGGGCAAGCAGTAATTTTAATAACATTCTTACCTAATTTCTCGCATTACCACATTACGTATTTTCGCCTTACACTGCATAATACAAACATTTTCAATTGGAACTCTCTTCTTCTTCTTCTTCTTCTTCTTCTTCTTCTTCTTCTTCTTCTTCTTCTTCTTCTTCTTCTTCTCTTCTTCTTCTTCACGTTTTGGTATATCGATTTGATCGCGCACTCAAAAATTCTAAAATGTTCTGTATCTATGGTTACTGGGAAAGTACAAACATTTTCAATACAACCTTCAAAACAGCTGATTATATAAACAAATACTACAACAATCCAAATACAAATTGATTCATTCTCTGACGATACAGATAACAAAACATGTTAATACTAGAAGAAGAAGAAATTTATATGAAACAACTGGATAAGAAACAACTGGGCCTGTTTCAGAAAGCGTGAAAAATTCTAAATGGATTAGAAGCTACGCTGAAAAAGAAGCCAAGTTTCAGAGTAAAATTAATTTTTCGGCATAAATATTCTTAGACACGGTATAAAGGATTGCGCACACTAATTAACGGTAAACGGTTCGATACCCTCCACAATAAATTATTAGCTTGCTTGAGTAAATGAATTGGGGGTAATTAAATAAATGGATGGTAATGCAGCACAGCGTATAATCCGCTGTAAATATACGGAGGGAGTCGGCGATCGATCGATACATATATCTTTCTCCGATATGGTGCAATTAATCTTTCCGGATTATAAGATATCGATGTTTACCTGAGGCGGTAAATGGCGCTCAAACAGTATTGTTAACCTACATTTGGTCGCTGGACTGTTACGTACATAGAAGTGCATCGAGAAAGAGAGTTAACATGCTACCTCAATGTGTGCAATACGTATTATAAATATCGATATGGAGAACCACACATGACGTGCATGTTCTAAGATTTATATTTAAAATCATTTTCGAAATGAAATATTTCCATAGAAACTACTTCTTTCTTGAGCCTTAACCACTGTGGTCACTAACGTATACCACCTCACGTTCTCTCTCTCCTATGGCGCTACAGCCCAAGTCGGGCCCTGGCCTCCACCAATCTCCGCCTCCAATCCACTCTATCCACTGCAACCCTCCTCCAGTTTCTTATCCCCATGTCTCTCGCGTCCTTTGCAACGCCATCTTCCCACCTCTTCCTCGGTCTACCTGTAGGTCTCGTTCCCTCCCATGTACACAGCAAAGCCCTCTTAGGGTTCCTGCCATCCTCCATTCTCACAACATGTCCGGCCCAACGCAATCTTTGAATTCTTATAAATTTTGAGACTCGTATCTCTTTATATATTTGATACAGTTCGTTGTTGTATCTCAGTCTCCATGAGTCATTTTCTTGTATTGGGCCTATAATGCGTCTGAGCATTTTCCTTTCAAAGGTGTCTACTATGTCGACTGTTTTCTCTGTGATTGTCCATGCCTCACGTTATTGTGTCATGTTTTGTATTGATTTGTATATTCAAAGCACTCAACATCGAAAATACACAAAAAACTAACACATACACCACAATCACACACAATAAAACCAATTTGAAGTACCAGAAGCCAACAGGAAGCCACAATCATAATAGTCAACCAACACATATGTACTTCACCAGACACAAAAACCGGAAGGCTGAGGATGGGTACAAGATGGTACCCGAAACATGTTCCTAATAAGAAAAAAAAGGTATATCTTGAGGTAAATTTATTTATAAATATTAAATCCATTATATACATCAAGAAACGGACTGTAGCAGAAAGTGATATATATATATATATATATATATATATATATAAAGGCAGTGATGGAAGAAGACCCTCTTAAATTAATACTTTATTATATACTTACGTTAAAGTAAATAGAGTAATTGTTAAATTGATTTTCCAAGGTAAGGCCGCGGAGCTCGTAAAAAGGTATCGCTGGTCGCCAGTTGGAAATCACTGTTGTATAGGCTCACGCTGTTATTACGGGTTTAAGTTTTTTTTTTTAATTATTATTAATCGATGGCGTAATACACTCATTACAGATTATAAGATTCCGGACATTACGTAAGTGAAAACTAATAAACACGACGTTTCGACTTTTATAGAATCTGAGGTCGTCTTCAGGCGAACAATAAATTAATACAAAGATAAATCTATGAATAACAAATAGATATCGTCAAAACTCCAAACCATAGTTATACAAATATACTGCTAAAATAAGAAGAAGAAGAAGAAGGAGTAGAAGAAGAAGAAGAAGAAGAAGAAGAAGAAGAAGAAGAAGAAGAAGAAGAAAAAAACAGTTCTCACCATTCCTCCCGTGGTTGCAACGTAAACAACGATTGTATTGTTTTACTATTAGTATTATTAAAATTATTATTTTAACACTATATTTGTATAACTAAGATTCAGAGTTTTGACGATATCTATTTGTTACTGATAGATTTATCTTTGTATTAATTTACTGTTCGCCTGAAGACGATATCTGGTTCTATAGAGGTCAAAACGTCGTGTTCATTAATTTTAACTTACGATGGCTAATGTCCGGAATCTTGTAATCTGTAATGAGGTTTAAGTTTACTAATCCTCAGGGTAAAGAGCACATAGTATCGTCTAGTGCCGTGTGTCGTCTTGTTTTTCAGCAACTACAGCAGTGAGTTAGTTGTCGGTAATTAATTGCAGGGCTGGACAGGAATGTTTATTGGGGAGCTTAAGGACTGGCTGCTTTAGTTAAACTATTCACAACGTTAAGGTCAAGTGCAAGCGCTCCTGGGCTGCTCCCGTCTAACGGAGAGTGTCTACTCGTATCTCAATTGTCAATAAACTGTACTCGCTCCACCGAAACACCGAAATTTAACGTCGAGAACTCACACTTCGCTTCTTACTTTTTGATACTTCAGAGTTAATCGTTCATACGTTTACTGTTACTGAAGTGTAACTACGGTCCGATACCTTGATAACGATAGCACTATGTATCATAGAGGTGGAGCGAAATTATGGTTTAAGAAAGAACCATACACCAGGAGTTCTTTCTTGTGGTTTTTATGGTTTATATCAGGGGTCCACATCTTGTGGATACGGGTTTGGCAATCCCGATGTGCCCCAGCTGGACTCTCACTTTGCTTCAACTTGTCTTGGGTGAGATCCCTTCCTTTAGTCTTTTCTGTCTAGTCTCTCTTGACTGCCTCTTGTTCTTTTCTGGCTCCGACCCTATTAGAGTAATCGAGGGCTAGGGTGTCTTCCTTTTTCAATTCTAATTTCTTAATTTTGGGTGGCTTAGGGTCTTAGAGTGCTCATTGATGCCGATAGGAAACATTACTAAGAATACTAAGAAACGTTCAATATCAGAATAACTGATACAAAGCCACCAAATCCTATCTCAGAAAGAGAAGGGCGAGGACGAATGTTCTATTTAATTTATGAAGAGTTCTTCAAGTATTATTTACTTCTGCAAAAAAAAAAAATATTTCCAATGTAGTCGACAAAACAGCTGATTAAGTAAATAAACATTAAAACAATCGATAAATTAAATCTAATTATGTCGATCAATTCTATTATATTAAATTCGATTATTCGTTACTTTTTTATATTTAAAATCGAATAAATTTGTTTATTTGTTAATTTATTTATAAACCTCTGATAATACTGATATTATCAGTGAAAGTACGTCAGGTGAAAATACAATAATAAATTTTACTTGTAGAAGTCATTGATATTCTATAATATAGAAAACCTGATAGAAATATTGAGGAGCTGCGTACAAAATAAACCTTATTGATTTTATTTATTCAGAATGCTATCACCGTACAATATATTATCATTGCTCCTAAACGCTTCAAGTTACTCGCATTAATTCCTAACTCTAGGTCTTGGCTTCCATCATTTCCTACCGAGAGTACTCTGTTTCGGATGCATTTATTTCGAGACCACTTTTTGTATATTCTTCCGCAAGCTTCCTAATCATATAACGTATATCCATCCATTTATAATTAATCTTAGGTAAATAAAATGTAATATTCCAGTCGTATTAATATTTCATTGTTTATTTGAAACAGTCGGATTGTTTATTTGTTTATTGTCCTGGTGCAGTGCAGGCCCTGGTAACACACACATAAAATTGGTAGTAACATCGATAAAAGTGTTTTGAAATTGTCGGTAGTAAATGATTTAACCTTACGAAACCTTCCTTTAATAGAAGTTATAAAAAATAATTAATTTTGTCAAGCAATGTGTGGCTCACTCTTGTACACACGCGCAGATTAATATGTAATGGCAAGAAAAAATAAAATAAGACCGGTTGCCGCTTATAGAGATGAGACGTGGACATTGACAAAAAGGGAACAAGAAACACTGGGAAGATTTGGTTTGACAGGAAGACCGTATGACGTGTTTACGGCCTGGTTAAAGAAGATGAATGAGAGTGTGAATCACCAGGGGATACAGTAGATGAGCTATTGAAGGATGAGGACATTGTAAGATTTGTAAAGGCTCAACGAATACAATAGCTAAGTCACCTAGAGCAGATGGATGGTCAGCGTATCCAAAGAAAATCCTGACGGCACAGGTAAACATAGAAGCGGAAAGACAGGTTGACCTAGGATAAGATGGTTGGATGATGTGCTGAATGATTTCAGAAGAATGGATGTGAGGGGTTACGCTGAGGTGACAATGGATCAGAGACTGTAACCAGGGTTCACGATGGGCTTAAGAAGAAGAAGAAGAAGAAGAAGAAGAAGAAGAAGAAGAAGAAGAAGAAGAAGAAGAAGAAGAAGAAAGGTCTACCGTATTACATATACGGAATATATCCTTGCATATTGTATTAAAAACATGGGTTATATTCAATATAAACAAAACAGCGAGAACACAGCAATATAGTACGGAGACAAACAAAGCGATAGGCAAGAGGAAAAATGTATTGAAAAGTTACTTTAACGTCCAAATTAATTTCTATGTGAGTGTAAATTAGTTATAAAAATTTTATTAATTTGAATGTGTACAGGTGCCAATTCCGCGGCGTTCTTTAAGTAAAGGTGTACATTTTGTAAGTTTGTTAACAGCATTAATTAACCTTGAAGAGAAGATACTTAGATGAGATGGCAGTGGAAAGGGTCGGATTAACCATTAGGCTGACTAGGCTGTAGCCTAGGGCGCGGCACTTTGGGGGGCGCAAAATTTTACCTAAAAAATAATAAAATTTTACAGCTAAATGTAAAATTGGTAATAAATTACAAGGATAAAATTTGAGTTCATTTTGAACACAGGCGCCTGTTTACGAGAATTATGGTAAAAGTGTACATAAATAATAGAAGTGATTTCCAAACTGTTTTCTCTGCTTATGAGTCATCGGTGGCCGGTGCTCATAGAACTATGCCGCCACCCGACTTTCGTGGAATTGCCGACCATGGATTTTTTAAAAGACTATGGTCCTGTCAACCCAGAAGAAGGAGAAGAAAAGAAGAAAAAGCGATCTGAAGCAAAACCACTGTTGAATTTTTGAAAACGCTTACCTTAGAATCAATGTTTCCTAATGTTGAGATAGCTTTGCGCATTTTCCTTACTATGCCCGTCGCTAACTGCAGTGGCGAAAGATCTTTTTCAGCTTTGAAGAGGGTGAAGAATTATTTACGCACAAATTTGCGCCATGATAAACTGACCAGTGTAGCCCTCTTGTTAATTAAAAGTGACTTTCTGCAAGGACTTGATTTCAGTGAGGTGATTAAAAGGTGTACTCAAGCTAAAGCGAGAAAAAGAATATAGCTTGAACTTTACATGAGTCTTAACAAGTCCACAAGATATTTAACTGATTGTCTTCTTTGTGTAAATGATGTACCCTTAACAAAACTGTTATAATTCTGTAACTACTTAGTTAATTTTTTCCTTATAAAAGCCATGGAAACTACAAATGGTTGAAGGTGCAACTCCAAAACAATCTCTGAAAAATAGCCTCAGTTTTCAATTCTTGAAACTATTTCCAAAAACAGTAAGATATTTGGAATATTCCTAACTAAGAAATATATTGTAGGGTGTTTAAAGCTTCATTCAGGCCCTTGGAAATAAACGTAAGAGTAGCCTATGGGAGGTGAGGGGGGCGCTACAATAAAATTAGCCCAGGGCGCCAAGATACCTTAATACGCCCCTGGCAGTGCATAGACGACGTAGGAGAAGATTGATTACGGAAGCCAGGGCTCACGTTTGGCTGCTGTTCTGAAGAAGAAGAAGAAGATTAAAAAAGAAATAGCAAATAAAATATTTATATAGTTATACGCTCAATCAGTAACTAATTTACATAGACGACGCTGTTTTACTGGCTGAAAGCCAAAGAGATGTAGTAAGGAGCTTCTGTTGTTCTAATGAAATCTGCCTTATTTAATTGGACCGGATTCAGTTAAGACTGAACAAGTAATAAACAACGTTACAGTACAATACGACACGTGACTGTTTCCAACTATTTGGAATGCGAAATAACATATTTGTGATGTGGCTCGAAAATAAACAAGTTCATTTATGTATATGGTAAAAGAAATATGAGAGAAACGTAATGAATAATTGAAGCAACAACAGTCGGTGATACTGGTGTTAAGTTAGGTATGTTGCTAACGATATGTGTGACAATCAACCGTATTTTCAGAAACAAGGTACGTCGAGATACAAAATTAAAGTTTTACAAAGTCGTGGCAGTCCCTGTACTGTCCTACAGGTGTGAACTATGGACAACAACCAAGAAGCAAGACAGTAAATTATGGGCCTCGAAAATGGCGTTGTTACGAGGAGTGAAAAGGTGTTCTAAACTTGACCGTATTAAGAATGAGGCCAAAAGAGAAGAGTTACAAGTTTTTAACTTGAATGAAAAATTAAAAACAATGAAATACTAAAAGTTAAAAATTAATTAAATTATTATTTATTATTTAAAATTATTTAAATTAAACATTAAAAATCAAAAATTAAAGATTAAAAACAACGGTGGAAAGGACACTTAGAAAGAATGTCAGATTCCAGACTGGCCAAACAAGTCTAATCAAATATATTGCAACTTACCGTCTGCGGCTTCCAGAAACGACGTCTTCACAAAGTTGACATGTTTCGGGACACTTGTCCCATCATCAGAACTTAAAATAATCGTGTATCATTTAAGTTGATACATTTGTCAATTAATTAAAATATTAAAATTCAACATGAAATAAATAATTTAAAACAATATAAATACGTAAATGTCTAAAAGCGAGCGCGAACGTTTAACGATGTACATCGTACGGAGATTGACCGCGCACTGAATTACGTTTTGCTCCCACCACGACCACAACATGAACGCTCTTGAAGAGTATGAAATTTATAAAGCATATAACAATACTGATACCAAGCCGCGTGTTTTAAATGATAAACTGCTTTTCAAATCAAATGTATTGTACGACACTGCTTTGCGCTAAATGTCTAATTTACGTATTTATATTGTTTTAAATTATTTATTTCATGTTGAATTTTAATATTTTAATTAATTGACAAATGTATCAACTTAAATGATACACGATTATTTTAAGTTCTGATGATGGGACAAGTGTCCCGAAACATGTCAACTTTGTGAAGACGTTGTTTCTGGAAGCCGCAGACGGTAAGTTGCAATATATTTGATTGAACAACACGTGGCTTGGTACTAAATATTTGGAATTATTCCTTTTAAACACAAACAAGTCTGCTGGAAGTACAAACCTATAGGACACAGGTGTGACGGAAGACCCAGGAAGAGGTGGCTGGAGGATCTTTGAAGGTGGAACAGGCACCACGTTGCCTATGACGTTTTGTGAACATGATGAAAATGATGATGATGAAGAACAACAGTCATTTTGAAGTAAAAGATGTCGAGCTATTAGCTGATAAAGGAACAGATGAACGTTCTTCAACGACCAATCAGTTTTCTGATAATTTTCAGTTTTCGCTGGAGTAGTCTACAAATTTGGCTGCTGACTCCAGTCCACGGTACTAAAGATGAGTCCCTCCAAAACGTTTAGCTATTTTTTTATCAACAACTTCTCGATTTTCTTTTCAACATTTTATATCTTCAAGCGTGAGATTACGTGAAACATTTGCTCTCATTTACCCTTTGTATTATGTTATTACTCAGAAATAACTTACAACTTGAAGGTGAAGATCCGTAGAAGGTCACCGACTTGGACTTAAATAACGTACACTGAAAAGTCACCTCAATGTTTGGTATTATCTATAATTTGACCGTGTGTGAACAACAAGAGAGTTGAATTACAATTTTTCTGCTAAATTTTCCGCAGAGTCTCTCCACTTTCGAGTGGTGCCGGGCAAGTATAAATTAAACAATACATTTCATACCCCCTGTCGCACTCTCTGCTAATATCTTTTACCCAATGTTAGTGCTCTCATTGGGTACTCAAGAAAATTGATGAACAGAGGCTGGCTGTGTTTGAAAGGAAGATACTGAGAAGATTTATGGGCCAATTCAACAGGACAGAGTCTGCTGAAAGAGAAATAATAATGAATTATATGCTCAGTACAATGAGATTACAGTTGTCCGATTTGCGAAAATTAAGATTATATTAAGATGGGCAGGACACGTTCAGAGAATGGATGACGAACGTACGGCAGAAAGAATTATGAAACACAAGCCAATAGGAAAAAGGAAGATTGAAAGACCGAAAACAGGTGGTTGGACCAGGTCGAGGAAGCTGGGCGCAGTGAATTGGTGGCGATGTCGAGGCAATTTCTTTTGGAAGCCAAGGCTCGATCTGGACTGTAGAGCCAATGATGTATTTACGTATGCTATTGCTCTCATATACCCTATGTTTCCTAGGATTTCAAATATATCCTTTGTACAATTCTTCTCCGCTTATTAAATGGCACATCAATTTAGATGCTATAAAAAATGTTGATATTTCTACCTGCGATTGTAATTCGAGCTTAATTCTCAGAGTAAAGCCAAATAGCAGGAAAAGTGAAATTCGTCGGGAGTATGAGACATTGTAGAAGAAACGATAAGTTTAAAAGTGATACGGTGAGAAAAGATAAAAAAACATTTCATTTAGTATCAATGAGGCAGAAAATTGGTGAAGCCAAAAAGACGCCTGCTAATATCAAAATAAATATTAGCGTCTGGAAAACAGTGACTGGAGATCAATTACTGTGTGATTGACCGTGTAAGAGGATTAATTTTTTGCGCGGTGTCTGGTCTGGTTCACAGTCCAATAAGCAGACAGATGTGCGTGCACTGCTCTGAGCTGGAAAAACGTGGGAGAAATGTGAAAGACGATTGGTGCCGTTACAGACATCGTGTTCGGCTTCTTAGAGAAACGAGAAGAAGAAAAATTATAAAGGGGAAGAAAGAGGAAGGAGTCGGAGGAGGAGGACGACGATAAGAAAGGTGGTCAGAGTGGAAAGGGGGAAAGGATGAGGATTAGGTGGAGGACGACGACTAGGATATGGGTGGCCGGAGAAGAAAGGGGAAAGGTTGAGAGGAGGAGGACGACGACGACGACGAGAAGATAGGCGGCTGGAGGGGAAAGGGGAAAGTGAGGAGGAGGAGAAGGAGGAGGAAGTGGACGACGATGACGACTACGAGGAGAAAGGTATCCTGAGAGGAAAGGAGAAAAGGTCAGGAGGAGGAGGAGGAGTACGACGACGACTACGATAAGGAGATGGGTGGTCGGAGAGGAAAATGGGGAAAGGAGGAGGAGGAGGGGGAGGACGTCGACGACGACGATGAAAAGGGTGGCCGGAGAGGAAATGGGGAAAGCAGTAGGTGGGAAGGAGGAGGGGGAGGGGGAGGACGACGACGACGATGAAAAGGGTGGCCGGAGAGGAAATGGGGAAGCAGTAGGTGGGAAGGAGGAGGGGGAGGGGAGGGGGAGGACGACGACGACGACGAGATGGGTGGCCGGAGAGGAAATGGAGAAAAGATGAGGAGGAGGGAAAAAGAAGAAGAATAAAAGGCGGGGGGTAGGCAAAGAAGAAAATGAGGACGGAAAGAGCATATTTTGTTGTAATATAGTATTTATTATTACATATAATTATATTTTATTTTATACAATTAATACAATATTTATTATTTTATATACAATATTTTGTTGTAATAAAGATATGACCAATATTGTATTTTATATTGTCATCATTAATATTATGTTCAGAAAGAATACAACAAATCGATTATTAATTAATATACTTTATAGTTTCTGATGTTGAACCAACAGTGAAGCATGCGTTTAAAATCCGTTAAAATCTTAAATACTTAAGCAATAATTACAAAAGAAAGCTGGAATTACTATTGTGACAATACTTTTGCGTTTCGCGCGCGCGCGCGCGCGCGAGTGTGTGTGTGTGTGTGTGTGTGTGTGTGTGTGTGTGTGTGTGTGTGTGTGTGTGTGTGTGTGTGTGTGTGTGTGTGTGTGTGTGTGTGTGTGTGTGTGTGTGTGTGTGTGTGTGTGTGTGTGTGTGTGTGTGTGTGTGTGTGTGTGTGTGTGTGTGTGTGTGTGTGTGTGTGTGTGTGTGTGTGTGTGTGTGTGTGTGTGTGTGTGTGTGTGTAAAATATTGATTGATTGATTGATTGATATTTTTAGTGGTTGTATTTGGCGAGCGCACATCTGTCTTTATTATATTCTATATTTCACACTATCAATCACTCGTTTCGTTTCATTTTCTATTATCGTTCGATTTATCTTGTCTATCATCTCTTCTAGAACACACACACACACACACACACACACACACACACACACACACACACACACACACACACACACACACACACACACACACACACGCACACGCACACGTGCAGAGGACCGGACCGCGCGAACGAAGGTTTGCGCTTGTACAAAGCCTGAGATTGGAGCCTCTTTTAGAAAATTGCGTTATACGGTATTCTTGTACATGTATGATATTTTTGTAGACGGTATAATGTATTTGCGCTTAAAATAGGTACGGTATGTTAAGAACATTCAAATCATAAAAATTATTTAAGATAAACTAAAATATTAGTAAACGTAGAATACAGGATGTCATAAACATTATTAACAGTACGATTGGAAATAAAATTTTTATTTTTAAATAAAATATAACACTGGTTTAAATTCAAATAAGAAACATTAAAATAACTAGCAGTTTACAGTAAAATGAAAATGTACAAATGTTGTAAATAACTTTCTGGCCATAATATTTTTTCTATAATCTAGTGACTGCGATGTTAGCAAACATTACATTTTGGACAACTGTATGGAAAGGGTGTGCCTACCTCCACCACTAGCAAGGCCTTCAGGCTACTAAGAAAAATTCATCATCATCTTCGACAAGGATTAAACAAAAAAACCGGTTTGTTCCGGTCCGAAGCAGATAGACTAGAGCTGGTCACTGCAACGCTTCTTCGGACGTCCCACACCTCTCTGTCCTATCGGCTTATAATTCAGTAGATATGCGGCCGTCATCCGTTCTGTTAAGATATTCCAACCATTTTAGCCGATATAGAGCGATCCAATTGAGTATATTAATTCCCTGCCGTATATCTGGTTTTCTTCTACGATGTTGTAGAGTATACCCTGCCACGTGCCTGAGAAATCTCATTTCGGCCGCTTAAATACGACTGGCCTGCGGTTTAGTTAAATTACAATTCTCAGACCCAAAGAGAAGAACCATCAGTTGGTTTGTTTACTCGTTGATTTTTGAGTTCTCCTGATGATCCCGCATAGATGCTTGAACTTATGTAGTTTCTTCATCGCGTCATTGTTTGTAATATTAAGAGATGTTACAGCCCAGATATTCAATATCACTGATCTGCTCCAGTACAGGACCATCCACAATTTTACTTTTTTGGGAACAACTTCATGAAAACCCATCACCTTGGTCTTCAATGTGAGCCTCCAGGTAGTCTAGTGGCTAACGCGGGCGATTGATGCGCTCGTGTTCCCGGGTTCTCAATTCCCGGCGGACGCTCCGTACGGCGTGCACTCAGCGTCGTGAAGCAGAACTGAGTAGGCGCTGAGATAACAGCGCCGCCTCCTGGCTGTGAATACCGCAACTAGCGGCTGGTGGCGCGTAGTACTAGCCATACACCGTCACACTAATACAAAAGCCGCGCGGTACCCCTTGGTTGAGCGGACTGTTGAGCGGAGGGTTTTTTTTTTGTCTTCAATGTGGAGACTGTCATATGAAAGTCGCTTTCCGAGTTCGACAGAATAGACTGGTCATCAGCAAACAACAACGGCCTAACCGCAGAGTTACCAATCTGACTAATAAAAATTACATGCTTTATTTTTTTAAACACATTTATTAACTAAATGAATTTTATTTAATTTAATTTAACTAATTAATTTATTCATTTTCATTAAGTAAATTATCGTTTTAGATAACTAAAATCACTGAAACTAAATAGCTAAATTGAATCAGATAACTAAATTAGATTTAAATTAATCAATTTAATTTTTTAGGCTTATATTTTTTAGTAGCTGTAAAATTTTTGGACTGGTACTGCTATTCAAAGTTAGTCATACGCGATGAACAGATTTCTTTACTTATTGTTATCAATTATTGATTGTTTAATTAATAAAGTTGTGTTAGTGGTTATAATCACAAACAGAATCAACACTGTTGCACACCACCATAGAAAAGTTATTCCGATTAGCGCTTTCAAGCTTCACAGCTTATCATCAGATCGGAAATAATGAGCTGTGAATATTGAAATTATTTCCGATCTGATGATAAGCTGAGAAGCTTGAAAGCACTAATCGGAATAACTTTTTTCTACAGTGGTGTGCAACAGTGTTAATTCTGTTTGTAATTATTGATTGGTTCCATTCTTGTGCGCGGAGTTTGTTTCCACAGCAACATTTTCAACACAAGCATGCATAGGCCTACAGTGTCTGGTTTTTGGCATAGAGGTATAATATATATATATATATGGGTTTTCGTACCCCTCCCCCAATATGGCGTCCTGGTCCGCTGCGCTTTCTTCCCCCCTTACCATCCTCCTGTATACACACACGAGCGCGCGCATGCTCCTCTCTTATTTCTGTAATTTTGGATGTGGAAATATATACGTGTCTTGTACAGGGGAAATAGGGTTAGTTATGGACTGGTAACATTTTAATAAAAGCAATGTATTCAGCATCAGTGACATTATGGAGAAAACTAATGTACTTTATTAGAAGCAAAGCAAACTATTGGCATTCTACCAACTGTCTTGAGTATTAACTAAATAAAAAAAGTAATAAATTTCTGAGTCCCTTAAATGTCCGTAAGTAAAACATATTCTTCGAAAATTTCAACATAAGCAGACAAAACAAACTCTAGTTACTAATGAATTTAAGAGATTTTTTGTATATTTCTTTCCACTGCGCTAATTAATTGGATCAGAAGAACAGCGAACGCGTTTACTGTTTAAACTAGGAACTAGGTGTATAAGGGTTAGCCTGCAGTGTGGCGCCACCGCTTCCAGATTTGTGTTAATCCACGCCAAGTCCAGTATGTTTTTGTGTTTTACAGCCAGTAAGTCAACTTCACAAATTTAGTAATTTACAAACAGCAGGCCTATTATAAATTGAATTAAGAAACAACGAAGTACGTTTATCTGCTCTGGAGTTGTTTTTTCATTTCTAAAAATTTCTTTCGCTTACTTGTTATTCCTGCCTTAATCCTTTCCGTGCTTCTTTTTCAGCCGGCTAGAGTTTTTGTTATTGTCTCTTTTCCAAGAAATCAGTTTGTCTAATGTGCGTTTCAACTGTTTTGATGGAACATTTCATAACATAGATGTACCGAGAAACCTTCTTCAACGTAATACATGTACAGTATTATGTTGGGTTAGTGAAAACATATATTCTTTCATAAGGTAAGTTCTACATTTGTACTGGTGTACCTTAACACCAACCTATAACAGATTTACAATTCAATTACAGAAGATATTTATTATTAAACTGATACCCCATAAAATCCAATTATCGCAAGAGACATATGAATCATCTAGAGTTATTATCCATAAAACACGCGCGCCCGCGCGCACACACACACAAATTATGTTATATTGTTCCACATATTTTCACTGTACTTTGTTTCACCGTTCTTGAAGAATTATTTTTATTATTATTCTAATATTAAACCACTATTTCAAGAACAGTAAGGTTTTTATTTTTGCAGAACGTATTCGGGGACTGGTAGCAAAAATATATTTTTTTTAAATAGTGCGCTAATATCAATATAATTTAATTACTATAATGTAATTACTGTAATATAATTATTGTTTTAAAACATCAATACATAACGTGTCACAATTTTTAAAACACCTAACATCAGAAACACACAAAAATAAAAGCAATTTACACGTCACATCTCTTCACAGTAATATCAGTATAATAAACGAAAAACCAACATGAACCAATAGCGCCAACCAACCAGGACACAGATGTTTTACAAGAACAATCATGGCTGACGCTGAGCTTCATGTTCGCAACATGTGCCAATTATAAAAATCGGTATGCAAAACCATACATGACTTTCTATGATTTATATTTAAAATCATTTTCGAAATGAAATATTTCCATACAAACTACTTCTTTCTTCAGGCTTAATATATAGCTAATAATAGATAGCTATCTATTTCTCTCTATGTTTTTAGGCGTCCAAAGCTAATTATCAACGCACCAAAACAATCTAATTACATACTTAAATTAAATAATTGATCTGAGTAACATAAATGTAACAACGTATACAACACAATAGTTTGTTCAATTATTGCGTCGTCCAGCAACAATTTCCGCCTTCGATTGTTGAAAGATTCCTACTGAAAACTGTAAGTGTATTTATTAAATTAGAACATTACCCTGTACAAGCGTAACGTATGATATTAATCCTTCTTCTACCCATTTTGTATACGTTAGTCTTGTATTAAGAAGGCAATAATAAGGAGAAGACAAAAGACAAATTGTTTCAAGTTATCTTACAACGGAGGCATTCCTTAATTTGCTTTCGTTTGCGCGCCTGTTGTGGAAATCCCATTTCACTCGACTGGTGCCCTGTATCTCGTTCGATCGTCAAATTAAATTGTGCGCGCTCAGAGAGTTCACAACAAATGGGCGAGGGGGGACAAATTTGCTCGCCCTTGACACAAAGCCAGTCACCGCCATCTGAATCGCCGCCTATAGAAATGTTATTACTGAGAAGCGAATTTCAGTGTCATAGATAACCAAACAAACGATGCTGATGATGATGATTTTACGATTTAACAAATTACAGTTCCTGAATAATGAGGCCACCACAACAAAATTTTTAATTGTGAATTTTCGTTGGTGTTTTACTTCAATAGTATGCAAAAGCAGTAAGATGAATTTTGATTAAAATTAACTCCTGGACTGTTTGGCCGTGGTCCAAAGTTTCTGACAAACCCAGACGTTTCGGCAGTACCAGTGACTGCCATCTTCATTGAAAACGAGTCCACGTTAACGTGGGATGTTGTACGTTAGGACCACAGTACTGTGGTTAAGGCTGGAGATGTCTCGTGAACACCACTTCTACTTACAAATTTCTTAAGGATCACTATATGGTAATAAATCTAGCACCAGGAAAAAGAAGGTGTATGAGAGCGAGCCACTTAAGAAATTAATTTCCGTGGTCCACGGGCTGTTAGGCCGTGGTCGATTGCTATTAAACCTCATTACGTCGGCATGTTAGGCCGTGGTCAATTGCTATTAAACCTCATTACGTCGGCATGTTAGGCCGTGGTCAATTGCTATTAAACCTCATTACGTCGGCATGTTAGGCCGTGGTCAATTGCTATTAAACCTCATTACGTCGGCATGTTAGGCCGTGGTCAATTGCTATTAAACCTCATTACGTCGGCAACGTTTCGATTCCCCGCCGGGAATCTTCTTCAGGCCGTTAAGAAGCGACATAGACAATAGCGGCCGAACACTACCCGATACCAGTGGCGTACCTAGGGGGGTGCGGTCCGCACCGGGTGCCATCTTCCCCGGGGTGCTATTTTCTCAATTTAGAAAAAATATTCATTTTTTTACTTTTAAATTTTCTTAGAGTACTAGATATAAATATTTATATATATTATATGTATTATGTAGAAGCTATAACTTGACAAATAGTCCAGTAAGCGCAGCTTTTGACGTAACAAAATTTTGACTGTCGATGGAATTTCACGAAATTTGATATATTGTTCTATATGCACTCTAGAACAAAATTAAAAAAGAAAAACTGTACGATTTTTATTTGGGGGTGAAAACCACCCCTTTTTCAAGGGTGATTGACACAAAAAATTAACCCCAGGATCCAATAGAAAATCAAATTCTAAGCAAAAAAGTCAGTATGCAACTGTTTTGAAAAATGCGTTGTTTTCGAGTTATTCCAAATCAACATTTTCGATTTTTATCCCCCAAAAACAGGATTTTAGCGTAATTTTTAGCGAATAACTAAAAAACGTTTGAGTTTATAGTAAAAATGAATAGGACCAAAATTATTCTATATGAAATAACAAACAAAATACGTTTTGGCCGGGTTTTAATCCACCAGTTGTTTTCAAGATATGGCCGTGAGAATTTGTAACTTGCAAATTTTTTGCTTGCACTAACAAAGTTTAACCCTTCCTACTAACCGGGAAAAATACTTTTGACTATAAAGTGTCTAGTGCATATTGATGGTCTATCCTTTAAATTAATCATTATCCGGATTTTCTGTCTTCAAAATAAAAAAAGTTACATCATAAAAATTGCGCATTTTTTGGAATTTTTTCCCAACTCCGCCCAGCGCGATGTTTCCCACATGTCCAAAAATAGACATAATTAAAAATATTTCTAGAGTTAACTTATACATACCATAAGGACCAACTACAAATTATTTAGATTTTTTTCGGTGCTCTCGACAAAAATGGCGGCGATTTTTCCTTTTTTCACATTTTCGGAAATTTGCAAATCTCAATACATTTGGTGAAATAGCGGAATAAGGATTAACTTTAGCAAAAACATTATACAGATCAAAGTCAAAGTACACAATTAGATGACCAAAATGCCTCTTGGTCCATGTTTTTACCTGTCATCGTTTCAAAGATGCAGCTGTCACAAGGTGGTCAAGTACCGAATTTGAGGGGTGACTTTTTTCCTTTGACCTTGAATATTTTTTGTCGTACAACTTTTAGACAGGTGGTCCTCAGGACATTATTTGTAAGGGTTGAAATTATCTATCTATTCGTTTTTGAATTATTTGTGTAGAGTTAAAATGAACACAGTTATAGCTACATATATATACGGCGCGTGCTCAAAAGTGCTTATTGTAAAAATAATACATTTTTAATCCTACTTCGTAAAAATTGCGATAATATTTTGTACAAATAAATTAAAGATGCTCTAATAAGTAGTATAAAAATAAATTTGCTAAAAAATTAGAAAAGCAAGAAAATTTACAATTTGCTGCGAAAATTTTTTATGAAGAGAATCAAGATCCTATAAAACTGATGCAAGCAAGTACGGTGTGCACTAATGCTTTGTATGGAGGTAATGATAAAGACGATTTGAATTCTTTAAGATTTGAAATGTTTTTTAAGGCCACCACAAAAAAAAAATTCAGTCCAACTTAAGGCACTGGTACCAACCGCTGATGCTCTAAAAGAGCATTCGAAGCGTGTATAAATATAGCCAAGTTCAATCATGGCTTAGAAATACACTAGTTTCTGAAGACTGAGGGTGGGAAAAAATGGAGAAATACTAGATCCTACCTATATGACTCAGCCACCAGCACCTGATAATGTCTTGAAAATGATATTTTGTGGGTGCAAGAAAGGATGCGGTTCTTCGTGTGGCTGTAGAAAAACGGGTTTATTTTGTACTTCCACATGTACCGAATGTAGTGGTACAAGTTGTTTAAATTGTTTGCCTCCTGATGACGAAGATGACCTTATTATTATGAAGAGGAAGAAGAAGAATGATGCGTTTATGCGTTTAAAAAATATTCAATATTAAAATGAGTAAATATTTTTTAAGCATGTATATGATTAATAATTTTAAGAGTAAAAATACAATAATTTTATGCGTAATAAAAAATACATGACGATTTGATTCGATTTTGTGTTATTATTTCATCTTACAATTATTCGAACACAGTGAATTTTAAAACCCTTATTTTTAATTAGTCACTATTTTCATATTAAGTGACTGTTTGTAAGTGATCTATTAATACAAAATTTTATAATTTGCCGATCTCTAAAACATCATGGTACCATTTTTTGAACGCGCCTTTTGATTATTTACTCTTACAGTAATTTATTTAATTTTAGTGGTGGCTTTTACCCTCAACTAGTGGATGGAAAACATTTCTGGCATCATATTTAGATGTGTCGACCTCAAAAACGCCCAGATACAAATTTTCAGCCGGTTTATTCGATTATTTATTTTAATAGTAATTTTTTTATTAATAGGGGTGGTTTTCACCCTGACATAGTGGATGAAAATCTTTTCTGGCATCTTATTTGAATTTATCGACCTCAAAAACATCCAGAAACAAATTTTCAGTCGTTTTCTTTAATTATTTATTTTCATTTTAATTTTTTAATTACAGGGGTGGTTTTCACTTTCTTACGTCGTCACCACGCATATTTGTGTCTACCCTGGACATGGTCTTACATAGTAGTCTTTAATATTGCTCTAAAAACTAGTTATACACCAAAACGCGGCATTAAAACATTAAAAATGCGAATGTTTTTATAACCACCCCCGACAAATTGTCGATATCACCCCAAATATAGAATTAATGTTAATTATCATGTCATATTCAGCACCCTTCAAACCTCACCCAAACAAATTTGCAGCCTCTAATTCCAATTATTCAGTCTCCCATGTATTTTTGTACTTTTGGGGGTGGTTTTCACCCTTTAGGGGTGAAAGCGTACAATTATTTTTTTTAACTTTGATCTAGGACCCAAATGGAGTGTATAAACAAAATATCACGTTGATACATGTACAGTCCAAATTTTGTTACGTTTTGGCGTTTTTTCCACTCTCCTTACTGGACTAAAAGTAACCGAAAACAATAGAACCTACATTGAACTACATTGTGAACCAACGCAATGATAGTAGATGATTATCTTCTTTGCGATGTGACAAATGTGTCCCACTGATTTGCCAGTTAGTTTCCACCCCTTCAGTTGACCGATCCGGTATGACGTCTGCAGCTGTAGACTAACAGATGTAAACAAAGAGAGAGTTCACGCGGCGTTGTTGGGCTGTTATTGTTTTAGCAACTAGTCGCTGAAGTGAATCATTAATAGTGAATTATTACATGGGTTTCTTTAAACAGTGTTTGGCTTGCACGATGTACTGTAGAATGCCAATACATCCATCCATACCGGTATTAAAATTCAGTTTTTGATAGGTTGATCGTTGTGTTGAGTGTTATTATACCTAGAATGTAAACAGTTGATACAAGTTTTCAATTATGCATTTTATCAATTAGGATCTATAATTTTGTCTTCGTTCTTCATTCAACTTTCATTAACACCAAAGGGAAAATTTGTTTTATTATTACTACAATAATACTAAGTCAGTCGACATGAAATTTAAAAAAGAAGATGTTAGTGCCGTGCCACCAAAGCAATTGAACGTATGGTTACGGAGTTAAATTTATATTGTCTTTGTATTTATACCGACATATGTAGTAATTTGTGTGTCTTCCAATACCTTTAGATAAGCAAAAATATTGGATTGTGGGGCACTGAACATGTTTGCTAGCGTTGAATGAAACGCATCACATTTTTTGGGACAACCACTGTCACCCTCAGTGACAAACTCGTGTTTAAACCTACATTCTCGTAATCTCAAACGTGATTGTTTATGTATATTAGTAAAAAGCCTACTTCTTTAGTAAATATAACTCAACAAAACTTAAACAAATAAAACAAAAATATTTATATGCTAAAAGGCATCCTATTTCTTTTATGGATTTGCTAACTGCTATAATTTTTTATTGTTCGACCAAGCTTTTCGTCATTACTGACATCTTCAGGTCTTAAACAACACCTGAAGTGTTGACATCTTCAGGTTGTTTAAGACCTGAAGATGTCAGTAATGACGAAAAGCTTGGTCGAACAATAAAAAATTATAGCAGTTAGCAAATCCATAAAAGAAATAGTAAGGATGGCTGCTAATTTAAACAATACGAAGAATAAAAGGCATCCGTTTATACCGTTCAAGTAGCGTGTAGGTGAAACAGTTTTTGTTGTTCATTTATATCAGTTTAATTGAAATTTTGATGTTTGACGTCTCGTATGAGGTGTATATAGCTGAAGATGGAACTTATGTCTCAAGATGGAACGATCGTTCCGAAACGCGTGACAAAGCTACTACAAAACGTCACAAGACGGAACTGAAATAAGAGAATGTATTAAGTAAATAAAATGTTGCCTCACGCGCACCTTGTATACACATCAAGAGTTGCCTCCGCGCGCACCTTGTATACACATCAAGAGTTGCCTCACGCGCACCTTGTATACACATTAAGAGTTGCCTCACGCGCACCTTGTATACACATCAAGAGTTGCCTCCGCGCGCACCTTGTATACACATCAAGAGTTGCCTCACGCGCACCTTGTATACACATCAAGAGTTGCCTCACGCGCACCTTGTATACACATCAAGAGTTGCCTCACGCGCACCTTGTATACACATTAAGAGTTGCCTCACGCGCACCTTGTATACACATCAAGAGTTGCCTCCGCGCGCACCTTGTATACACATCAAGAGTTGCCTCACGCGCACCTTGTATACACATTAAGAGTTGCCTCACGCGCACCTTGTATACACATCAAGAGTTGCCTCCGCGCGCACGTTGTATACACATCAAGAGTTGCCTCCGCGCGCACCTTGTATACACATCAAGAGTTGCCTCACGCGCACCTTGTATACACATCAAGAGTTGCCTCCGCGCGCACCTTGTATACACATCAAGAGTTGCCTCCGCGCGCACCTTGTATACACATCAAGAGTTGCCTCCGCGCGCACCTTGTATACACATCAAGAGTTGCCTCACGCGCACCTTGTATACACATTAAGAGTTGCCTCACGCGCACCTTGTATACACATCAAGAGTTGCCTCCGCGCGCACCTTGTATACACATCAAGAGTTGCCTCACGCGCACCTTGTATACACATCAAGAGTTGCCTCCGCGCACCTTGTATACACATCAAGAGTTGCCTCACGCGCACCTTGTACACACATCAAGAGTTGCCTCACGCGCACCTTGTATACACATCAAGAGTTGCCTCACGCGCACCTTGTATACACATCAAGAGATGCCTCACGCGCACCTTGTATACACATCAAGAGTTGCCTCCGCGCGCACCTTGTATACACATGAAGAGTTGCCTCACGCGCACCTTGTATACACATCAAGAGTTGCCTCCGCGCGCATCTTGTATACACATCAAGAGTTGCCTCACGCGCACCTTGTATACACATTAAGAGTTGTCTCACGCGCACCTTGTATACACATCAAGAGTTGCCTCCGCGCGCACGTTGTATACACATCAAGAGTTGCCTCCGCGCGCACCTTGTATACACATCAAGAGTTGCCTCCGCGCGCACCTTGTATACACATCAAGAGTTGCCTCACGCGCACCTTGTATACACATCAAGAGTTGCCTCACGCGCACCTTGTATACACATTAAGAGTTGCCTCACGCGCACCTTGTATACACATCAAGAGTTGCCTCCGCGCGCACCTTGTATACACATCAAGAGTTGCCTCACGCGCACCTTGTATACACATTAAGAGTTGCCTCACGCGCACCTTGTATACACATCAAGAGTTGCCTCCGCGCGCACCTTGTATACACATCAAGAGTTGCCTCACGCGCACCTTGTATACACATCAAGAGTTGCCTCCGCGCACCTTGTATACACATCAAGAGTTGCCTCACGCGCACCTTGTACACACATCAAGAGTTGCCTCACGCGCACCTTGTATACACATCAAGAGTTGCCTCACGCGCACCTTGTATACACATCAAGAGTTGCCTCACGCGCACCTTGTATACACATCAAGAGTTGCCTCCGCGCGCACCTTGTATACACATGAAGAGTTGCCTCACGCGCACCTTGTATACACATCAAGAGTTGCCTCCGCGCGCACCTTGTATACACATCAAGAGTTGCCTCACGCGCACCTTGTATACACATTAAGAGTTGTCTCACGCGCACCTTGTATACACATCAAGAGTTGCCTCCGCGCGCACGTTGTATACACATCAAGAGTTGCCTCCGCGCGCACCTTGTATACACATCAAGAGTTGCCTCCGCGCGCACCTTGTATACACATCAAGAGTTGCCTCACGCGCACCTTGTATACACATCAAGAGTTGCCTCACGCGCACCTTGTATACACATTAAGAGTTGCCTCACGCGCACCTTGTATACACATCAAGAGTTGCCTCCGCGCGCACCTTGTATACACATCAAGAGTTGCCTCACGCGCACCTTGTATACACATCAAGAGTTGCCTCCGCGCACCTTGTACACACATCAAGAGTTGCCTCACGCGCACCTTGTATACACATCAAGAGTTGCCTCACGCGCACCTTGTATACACATCAAGAGTTGCCTCACGCGCACCTTGTATACACATCAAGAGTTGCCTCCGCGCGCACCTTGTATACACATGAAGAGTTGCCTCACGCGCACCTTGTATACACATCAAGCGTTGCCTCCGCGCACCTTGTATACACATCAAGAGTTACCTCCGCGCGCACCTTGTATACACATCAAGAGTTGTCTCACGCGCACCTTGTATACACATCAAGAGTTGCCTCCGCGCGCACCTTGTACAAATCCATATGAACTAGGAGACACTTCCGTGCGCTACGCGGACTCACCACAGAGCAGAGAAGTAATACGTAGAGAGGCAAATGTGGGCCGACGCGTGAAGCCTCCCGGCCAGCCAATATGGCGGCGGGCGAGCGCTCACAACCCCAATTAGGAACCAATTTCCTAATTTTTCTGTGTTTTTACAGGAAATTAAAATGAAACGGCATCGGCCCAGCGGATTCCAACAAAGAAAACTGAAGAAAGCGAGAGAACGAGAAAATCAGACAATATCTGATTCCTTGTTGAAGTTCTTAAACCCTTCAGCACCTTGTCAGCTATCAGATAGATCTAAAGGTGGAGAAAGTTTGTCTGGAGATGAGGACGAGGACGATCAGATTCCGTCAACGTCAACGTCACTCGAAACTTTGGACGAGAGTTTACGTGAACTGGAAACAACTTCTGGTTCCACATTTAAGGTTTTATCGCCTTCATTACCCTTTGAACTAGAAGATACTCCTGAAGGCCCTGAAGAAAATTTGACAAAAGAAGAGGATAATAACGAGGAGATTCCTTCAACGCAACGTCATAACTTGGTCGACACTTTACATGAACTGGTGAGTAGAGATAGGAAACTTCCCGATGAAAAAGAAGAAGAAAGAGGAAGATGGGGGAAAATCCAGTCTAATCTTCGAGACAGCTCTGTCTTAAAATTGCTAGAATCAGAAACAACTATACACATAAATCTGGTTATAGAAGTTTTACACCAAATTCCACAACTCGAAGTCGAATAAAGACTTCTTCTGATGACGAATTTAAGTCTGACCAAATATCCATGTATTCAGATATAGCTGATTGGCCGATTCCTGTACCAGATAAGTTAAAAGTGGACTTAATTCAGAGAGAAAGTGAACCTTTCCATAATAAGGATGGACCGTTCTAGAAAGTAAAAAGGAAAGGAGAAAAAGACAGGGGAAATGTCAACAACTAACCACGGGATGTTTTTACAAGAATTTGCCGAACGGGGAGAAACTTCTCAGATCATGGATGGTATATTCTCCATCAAAAGAGAGTTTGTTTTGTTTCTGTTGTAGGTCTTTTGCACAGACAGTAAAAAGGCTGGGACATCAAAATGTGTAACTGGATTCCAGTCTTGGTGGAAACTAAGTCCAAAGGTGGTTGATCATGAGGGACCTGAGCAGCACCTCTTTTCTCTTGAAAAGTGGAAAACTCTTAGAGTGCGGTTAATGACAAAAAGTACTATTGATCGTGATGCCGTATAGAAAAGTAAAAGAAGAAATGAAGGGATATTTTACACCGTCTTCTAGACATTACTTTATTTTTGGCCAAACAAAACCTTCCTTTTCGTAGCCATAGACAGGATGCTGGTTCTGACAGGAAAAGTAATTTTTTGGAGTTGGCAGAACTGTTGTCAAATTATGACCCAGTATTGAAAGAGCATTTAGTTCGAATACAAGAACGTAGTACAGTTACCTTTCCCCTAAAACACAGAACGCTTTCATTAATATTTTGGTAGACACTGTTAAAGAGAAAATATTGTCTGATATTAGGAAAGCAAAGTACTTTGGTATTCTTTTTTGACTGCACCCCAGATCTATCACGTACTGAGCAGATGTGTGAAGTGATTCGATATGTTCATATTGAATGTGGGAAAGCAGAAGTACGGGAGTCCTTTATGGGATTTTACTCTCCGACTGGGAAAAAGGCTGATTTCATAACTAGTGAAATTCTAAAGAACATTGAAAAGGATGGTCTTGATATTAAGATGTGCCGAAGCCAAGGGTACGATAATGCATCAACAATGGCAGGAATCCATACAGGCGTTCAGGCAACGATACAAGAGACGAATCCTAAGGCTTTATTTGTGCCTTGTACTAACCACTCTTTAAACCTGTGTGGAGTTCATTGATTTGGAAGTGTAACCTCTTGTGTATCAATTTTTGGAGCTCTACAGAATGTTTACAAATTCTTCTCGGGCTTAATTCATCGTTGGGATGTACTGAAGAAACATGTAACAATTTCTGTCAAGAGGTTGGTAGAAAAAAGATGGAGTGCCTACCATAAGGCAGTAAATCCTGTAAAGGCAGAATTCACTGAACTAGTGGAAGCAATTGAAGAACTGTCTAGTCCGGAAGAAAATATTGAAACGAGGGGCTCAACACAGGTCTTATTGAATGCTGTCTGCGACTTTTCATTCTTACGTCTTCTTTCCCTCTGGAGTGATGTACTGGCCGAAGTTAATAATACCCAAAAATATTTGCAAATAAAGGGAATAAACTTCGAAAAATGTGTGATCAAAATGCGATATCTGAAACTGTATTTTAATGGTAAGCGTAATACTATCGTCGATAACGCCATCACGTTTGCTACCGAGATGTGTGAAAAAATGAACATTCCTGTAGAAAATAGGTGTAGAAGAAATTTCAAGAAGGTGATGTCAGGCGAAAAGTGTAGAGATGTTGGTCTTACAATAAAATAAGATTTGAAAAGAGCTATGTTTGGATGTGTGGATCGATTCCATTCAGAAATTGATAATAGGAACAAATCAACGGAAAAAGTGTCAAAACTGTTCTCTTTTCTGGAACCAAATAACGTAGTCGGTGCTTCAAACGAAGATCTGCAAGTTCTGTCATCAAATCTTATTGAAACGTTCGATGAATTCTCCAAAGAAGCAACATCGTTGAAATCCAGCGACTGAGAAGACATTTGCGAGCGGCTGAAATCGACCAAGAAGACTGCAAGAAGTGGTCATCATTCAAATTTTTGGAATTCATAACTGAAATGGCTTTTTTTTACTCTGTTCCAAACTTGGCGTTAGCACTAAGACTCTATTTGACAATTTGTTTATCGACTGCTTCGTGTGAACGAAGTTTTTCTAAACTTAAGTTGATTAAAAGTTATCTCCGTTCTACTATGAGCCAGTCGAGACTTTCAAATTTGGCTATTATTTCAATCAAGCACAAAACAGTGGATAAAATTAATTTTGATGATGTAATTAGTAAACGTGCTGAAATCAATGTACGAAGACAAAATATGTAAGGTTTCTAAAATCATAGAGAAATATTGATGTGTTGTATGTTATTTACAATGAATTATGTATTAACCAAATCTCAAATTACCGAAGATATTAAAAGTATTTTTAAATTGAAATGTGTATTTTGATTATGAAGATCCTGTTTGTTGTTATAATTTTACTAATACTCAGCAACAGAGCATTGATACTGATAACAATTTTAGCGTAGTGTGAAGTGTAGTTTCAGTATCTGTAAGTGGCATGTGCTAGGAAAGTTTAATATGTAGAAAATATGCATAGGCTACCATGACTATACTTAATATTGTGTTTCTGTAGTTACTGTATTATTAAATATTGCACTTGCATTGTTGAAATAAAACCTAAATTTGTGTTGAAAATAAAGACATTATATTCGGTTATTACCTTACTCAAATCTGAGTACCATTTAAATGATAATGTTTGAGGGGGGTGACAAATCTGAGCTCGGCACTGGGTACCAAATAGCCTAAGTACGCCAAACACTGCCCGATACCTGTATCGGTAACAAGCAACGCTGCTCTATGTCGCTTCTTAACGGCCTGAAGAAGATTCCCGATGGAGAATCGAAACGTTGCCGACGTGATGGCGTTTAATAGCAACCGACCACAACCTGACAGCCCGACTTTTAGTAGTAATTTTGAATTTATTGACACCACTGGCCGTGTGAGCTGCAGACAAAAACTGTCTTTTGCGTTAAAAGTTGTTTGTGTTTGAGAGGCTATTGTTTCTTTTGGGAAAAGTCGCCTCTCTATTCTGTAAATGGACGTCGTCAATTTTAAGACCGAAAGCCAGCAGGACGTGTACGCCGCGCCGTATTTCAGTCCCGGCAGCCCTGTTGTTGTTAGGCGGACAGAAATAGTAACAGCAGCAGCAGCAGCAATTCCAAATTAATGCGTCTATATGTATTCATGCAGTTTTGTTGTCACACATGTTTAGGGAGAGCACATGTCAAGCGTTATCTACTACACCCACCCACACACACACACACACACACAACGTAATCGCGATAGAGCGAGCAGTTTGTTACAAACCGCCCACGCCGC
Organism: Magicicada septendecula; assembly: GCA_034769895.1. Taxonomy (NCBI): domain Eukaryota; kingdom Metazoa; phylum Arthropoda; class Insecta; order Hemiptera; family Cicadidae; genus Magicicada; species Magicicada septendecula. The sequence continues at coordinate 912,076,835 of CM068368.1, forward strand.
GCGACGACGACGCCGCCAAAAACTGTTTAAAATTAATCGGTTAAAGTGTACGTGTGTTCATTGAATTTACATTTTTTACCCCGCTTACATGTTGATGAAAATGTTGCGTAGACTGCTGTCACTATCTAGTGTTGCGGAATGATTGTACACCAGACACGGCGAGGGAATCCTAAACTTTTTTTATAGTATTGAGAGAAGTCTAATTAAAAAATACAGTAATTTCTTAGGGCTATATTATGATTTATTTACAGTTTTATTTACAGTTATTAGTGGAAATTACGTTTAAAACAATTTCTTGTTTTGGTATTATTATTATTATTATTATTATTATTATTATTATTATTATTATTATTATTACTGTACTGCGTTGGTGTAAATGGCGATGCGCACCACACCCTACGGTAGGTGAGAACAAGTGTGGATAGTACTGAAAGCAAAGTTGGGTGCCGTAGCACCGGAGACTATAGTCGATGCTCATACTGAAAAGCTCATGGGACCTGTGTCATATTATTACAACGAGACCATTCTACGAGTAAAGAAGACCGATTTAGATCGCAGCGCAACCTAGACGACATAAAAGAAATATTTAACAGTAGGAAGCTGTACGAGCATAAGACAAGGTCCACCCTGACGTAATGTGACTAACAGTCCTTGGCTAGTGCTCAAGCAGTATGAGGAAATGTTTTTAATCGGTACTCCAGACACAGAATCCAACACTATGGGTTAGTTGGACCGTGTCCGTAAATAGCACTCTTGCCTCCTTAAAAAAAAAAAAAATATTATTCCTTTTTTCCGTTTCAGCCATGTGTGCTAAACTAGTATTTGAAAATAACAGGTACGAACGAAACCGTTCCAAAAAATAACATGTACTAATACCTGTTGTTATATACCTGTATTATATAATTTATTCACGTAGTCCTTCAGTCTTCGACTGGTTTGTACCCTCCCCGCATATACCCGTGGTGCGTGTGGTACTGAGACTCTCACAGGTATATGGGATCTACAGTTTAACGCCGGATCCGAACGGCATAGTTGGGGAAGGTTTATACTAATCAGGATACCTCTCGCTGGTTTGCCATTGCCTTGCGAGGGGAATGGTCGTATCTAAATCAGATGGCCCCCGGCGGGAATTGAACCCGCGCCTACAGCATAGCAGCGCCACACGCTAGCAACTACGCCACGACCGCTCCGTATAATTTATTATAAGAAATAAATTGGAACTAAAAGTATTAACAGTGTTACTTTACACTGTGGCTTTATTAACCTGTTACTGTTTAAAAGAAAATAAGAAGCAAGAGAATTTGTAGGCCTATCTCCCTTTGGGAATACTAGTTTAACTTTTCACTAGGAGTAAGCAAACTGGCATAGATTTAATATTAAATTATTGATTCTATTTTGGTTAGACAAATCAGTTGCTAAACTCATGCAATGAAATTTAGAGTGCACGTAATACCACAACAAATAATGTCAAAAAAATTACGTGAGATGTGCAATGAAGTTAAAATCGTCTCCAAAATTACATTAACAAAAAGTACTAAGTGGCCTATCAGCCACTCTGTAGGTAATAACACAATATAATTCGCTTTTTCAAAATTTACCAAGTTGGTGACTAGTAGGCCTATAATATATAATTTGTTATTATAATGTGTATTATATATCTGCATAACACACAAGTATAAATGTAACATCAGTATGAATTTTTTTTTTCATTTATTAAAAACAGCTTCGTCTCTTTGGCATAGAGATATTCTGAAACTCGCTGTTTTGTTTCGTTTCGTACTTGTATGGCAATCGGCACACGCGCAGAATGAAGTGTTCACTACCAAAAAGTGGCTACTTACTCGTGTACTCGTAATACTCCTAATACTTGTAGTACTCGTTTACTTGTTGTTATTTGTAGTACTCGTTTATTCTTTAGTTGTGTGGGGGGGGGGTCCCGCGACTCGGAACCGCGAGTCCGCGAGTAATCTGAACGGGTATTTCGACTTTTCAGTTACCGTTGGATCAGAACAGGCATTTCAAACTTTTTCAGTCACTGTTAAATCCGTTCCACAAAAATATCGTTCAAAAATACCTGTTATAGGTATGTCGGTCAACCTCTACTATTTACTGTGATTACATAAGAATATATAAGTCGCTTCGCTCGTTCAATAACGTTCCACTTCGCCACTTGTATAATTTCGTTCTGCGCCACATTCGTTATCACGAACGAAACTGCGACTCGGGTTTAGAGGGATGCACAACAATTTTAAAAACGTTTCACTTCAGTATATTCAACGTCAATACGAGGCAGCCCTATAGCGAGTAAATGCTAAAGTCCAGACCTTTGTTGTTTTATACAATCTCACATGCCCAGAGCCTAGCGCCTACATGTATTGTGTCGTATAGAGCTGACAGGTGAGAGGCAACAGTTTAAGACTGAAACAAATTAAAGTACAACAATGACAGGCTGTCGGTTGCACACCACTGCGCCGATAATTTGATACAAAAACTGCATCCAACTTTCACGTCCTGTACACTGTATAATCATCACGCTGTGTACGCCCAGTTTACGATAAACAACGTGCATAAATCACTGCCATAATTGAAGGTGTATTTAAAACTTTATTATTATTCCGGCTGTACAATGTTTTTCACATTTTCCGGAACCAAAGATTACAGAAGTGATTGAATTCTCATCTTCCACTGCTGCTTGTCCGTCCAAAGAATTCTTCAAGTTCTCGTTAGCCCAATATAGTCTGAATTTCTTCTATCCAGGTCTTCCTCTTCTCCTTCTTCCTGGTGGGGTCCATTCCATAAATCTCCTTAGCAATCTTTCCTGTGCCATTCTTTTCGTGTGTCCAATCAATTGTAATTTTTTTGTTTGGTTAAAACCAACAATTGAGTTTTTCACATTCATTCTATCCTCAATGACTACATTTCTAATTTTCTCACGTCTGGACACTCTTGCCGAACGTCTCCAAAAGTCCATCTCTGCTGTCATTAAATTTGTTCTTGTATGATTATTAGTAGTCCACTATTTACAACTTTATTAACGATAATTCTGAGATAATGATAAAAGAACCACAGGGGCGGTGAAGGATAATCAGTCAGCTATCGACTGTCTAGTGTAATGGGAGGAAGTGAGATCGGCAAACAGTCTGAAACAACTCACAATCCATGAGCCTAAGTGATAAGCCCATATAGTTAAGTTTACGTGTTTATAAATTTAATATACTTAAGAGAACAATAAACGTACAGCAAAGCAAAACGGTCTCCTGAAACTTGCTGGAAGAACAAAACGGCTTCAGGAAGAGCGGATCTTGCTCTTCAGACAATGGTTTTATTATTACACAAATCACTGACAAGCATTGCGAGTCTAATAAAGAAACGCAATATAGCGTCCGTTGACTTTGAGAAGACCTTTGATAGAGTAGATAGAAATTGTTGTGGCAAATATTAGATGAACGGGGATACTCTCAACAGCCTATAAGAACTATACAAGGTCTATATATTGTAGCCCCTCTTTAACATGTAAAAAAATTTTTTTTTTTTTTGAACAATTTTTTTTCCGTATTACTTTAAATTGAAGTATATAATCATATTGCCATAACTTACCGCAGATCTGTATTAGTTTAGCCTGCCATAGATGAAGATGGTGCAACGAAAAGCTCTTCTCTGTCGGAGAAGAAAGCAGGCGAAGCGAACAGATGGACGACCAGCGAGAGACAACTTTAACCAAACCCAGTTCCGGGTTTCTCACTTGCAAACATTGGCGGGCACTAGAGTGCAGCACTAACCGGGCACACTTAAATACCTTATTACAGTATAGTTTGCGTGTATCTGTTAAACCCAGTACGGAATTTTTCGTCAGCTTTGGCGTTAAATGCCGTATACGCGCCGATCTCTCTCAGATTCGGCACAATATAATGGAACATGAATAGTTGTTCAAAATAATTGTAGGATATCTCAACAAATATCTGTCAGTCAATGTGTTAGACAAGGCTGCAGTATATCACCTACTCTTTGTAACATTTATAATGAATGGGGTAAAGAAATGGAAACGTCTAGAGTTATAACGAGACAGAGATTTGAAATGCTATTGTTCGCTGATGACTTGCTTGTTCTTCAAAATACAAATCTGATTTGTAAAAGTTTGTTTTTAAGCTTTATCAGATTTGCAAACAATCAAATATGAAAATCTTCACTATATAAACAAAGGTAATGGCATTAGGAGGTAAGGAACCAATAACAACAAAAATAATGATTAGTGATTGGATTCTAGAACAGGTGAGCCACTTTAATCATTTGGGAAATGATATTGGGTATGATAGGAATTATGATACTGATGTTAAGTTAGGTAAGTTCCAGACAATCTGTGGAACAATCAACCGTATTTTTTTTAAACAAGGTACGTCGAGATACAAAATAAAAAGTTCTACAAAGTTATGGGAGTGCTGTACTGTCCTATGGGTGTGAATTATGGACAACAACCATAAAACGAGACAGTAAAACATAGGCATCGGAAATGGCGTTCTTAAGAGTGGTTGAAAGGTGTTGCAAGACGTGGCCGTATAAGACCGTAAGAAAAAAGTTACAACTTTTTAAATTAAATGAAAAAATTAAAATATTGCAAACAACGGTGGAAAGAACACTTAGAAAGAATATCCGATTCCAGACTGCCCAAACAAGTCAGGAAACACAAACCTGTAGGACACAGGTGTCTGGGTACACCCAGTAAGAGATGGCTGGAGGATTTCTGAAGGCGGAACAGGCAGCACCTTGTCTGTGCCGTGTTTTGAAGATGGTGATGAACTAATAGCAGCATAGCGTGAAGCTTGCGCGCCCGGCGTTCCCTATTTTAAAATTCATAAAATTTTAAAACAATTATTTATAATTCTTCGTATTGTTTAAATTAGCAGCCATCCTTACTATTTCTATTATGAATTTGCTAACTGCTATAATTTTTATTGTTCGACTAAGCTTTTCGTCATCACTGACATCTTCAGGTCTTAAACATCTTCAGGTTGTTTAAGACCTGAAGATGTCAGTGATGACGAAAAGCTTAGTCGAACAATAAAAATTATAGCAGTTAGCAAATTCATAATAGAAAAAATTATTTATAAACAATATAAATGTTTTCTCTACACAATATACAGAATAATGCATCATCTTCTGATCTGCCTGCTTCCATTCTGGTAGTCAGCAACTCCAGATGGGTTCGTCGGCGTACACAGTAGCTGCCCTTCGTGTGTTGTGTTGTCATGACGCAGTTTGCTGGCGTCAGCTGTAAGCCGTTGCGTTTCCTAGTGCTTGCTAGAGATCATTACTGATTTACTATTCAGTTTCAACTTGTCCCGATTGTATGTTTTGTTTTTTATTTACAGTACACAGAGTGCTCCCAAAAGACGGTGCCAAAGAAATAATTGTACTCATTAAACTGAAGGAAAAATGTCCAATAAATAAATGCATGTTGAATAATTGTTCGTTTTCCGTCTGTACATCCATCCGTGTGTGTGTGTGTGTGTGTGTGTGTGTGTGTGTGTGTGTGTGTGTGTGTGTGTGTGTGTGTGTGTGTGTGTGTGTGTGTGTGTGTGTGTGTGTGTGTGTGTGTGTGTGTGTGTGTGTGTGTGTGTGTGTGTGTGTGTGTGTGTGTGTGTGTGTGTGTGTGTGTGTGTGTGTGTGTGTGATTACGTACTGCCAATTAGCAGCAGCAGCAGCAGTAGTAGTAGTAGTAGTAGTAGTAGTAGTAATAGTAGTAGTAGTAGTCAGGGCCTGATTTCCGGAACCTCTTGGATCCAAAAATACAGCACTGAACACAAATAGTAAGGAAAAGTCAAGAAACAAACAATAGACGACACAATGATGAAATTATGAAAACTTTTTTTTTTAATTTCCTAACCACCGAAACCATCACTAGAGTTTGATTGAGGCTTCGGGATGACGATGACGCCGTCATTAGTGGCATGTTTTTGATTGTCGTGCGGCTAACCTAACGATGAAGCTCTTTGGAAATATTAGTAAAATTTATCTTTTTAGATACAAGTTTATAGGTATGTTACATATTTTATAAGGCTTTAAAAATGTAGACCTCCTCTGTAATAACCTGGTGTAAACTTATACGCTAATATAAATTATAAAAGTATTTGTGTGTGTACAACTTTTGAATTGATGCGTTCCGGCACCTATAATTTTAGAAATCAACCACTGGTAGTAGTAGTAGTAGTAGTAGTAGTAGTAGTAGTAGAAACCTGACGATAGAAATTGAACACTGGCCTAGAGTTGCGAGTGTACAAACACCTCTTTGCGAGGGTAACAAAATGTTCAGTCATTTCGCACATGCGCACAACAGTCTTGTACAGTGTTTCATAGCGTGAACATCGGCTGCAACAAGACTGGCGAGAACAACGGAAGCATGTGTGTGACAGAGAGGGAGGTAGTACATGAGTGAGACGGTGTACTATTATCGCGTTGTCTCTCCTCTCCCCTCTCTAGTCAACTTAGCTATAAGTTGTAAGTGGGAGTAATTCATGCACTGAGTCGGCGCAGAGTACTGTTCAGGAATGACTGTCTGGTCTATAGTAGTAATAGTAGTAGTAGTAGTAGTAGCAGTAGCAGCAGCAGCAGCAGCAGTAGTATCAAAGTAATAGTACTAGTATTAGTAGTAGTAGTAGTAGTAGCAGTAGTAGTAGTAGTAGTAGTAGCAGCAGCAGCAGCAGTAGTAGTAGTAGTAGTAGTAGTAGTAGTAGTAGTAGTAGTATCAAAGTAATAGTACTAGTATTAGTAGTAGTAGCAGCAGCAGTAGTAGTAGTAGCATCAGTAGCAGCAGCAGTAGTAGTAGTAGTAGCAGTTGTTGTTTTTTTTGTTGCTTTAAACATGATTATAGTTCGTACACCAGGTGTCATGAAAATCCATACAACTTGTGAATTTTGCCACAGTTTTACCAACACAACATAAAGGGGTCAAACATTAATTCTCAATCAAGCCTGCACACTCACCTTCATAACAGGATCTGTTGACAAAATTCCATTACAGTTAGTGGATCGGCGGGGAGAGGGGAGGGGCGGCCAACCCAGTTTCGCTGTTGTCTTTAATTTTGAAGTTTCGTTCATAGCCTCTCTCTCTCTCTCTCTCTCTCTCTCCATCTCGTTTCTTTACGACCATAGAGTATCGTCTTTGCTAATAAATGAAATTACTCGTTAACCTTTTGACTTTCTCGTTAAGACACCACGCCTGTTCTCAAAGTCCCCCCCCCTTACTAGCTTACTTACTAGCTTAGCCTCTCTGTCTGGCAATACGCCCACTCATATTACTTCCTTTTTATCGGTTTTAGTTTTCTCAATCAATTTCTCTGTCTGTCATGTTCGGTCATGTTCACCTATCTTATTCCTTCCTCATTCCAACTATTTTTGAAGTGAAAACTTCATATACGGCACTATAGTGCCCAGATCACCGCCGTACTCACTCCCAGATATTCCTCCACCTCATGTATCCATCGCCTTCTGGGTCTGCCCCTTCTTCTTGTTCCTTCCATGTTTCCATTTAACGCTTGCTTGAGCAGTCTAGCCTGTAGCATTCTCTCCACATGTCCCAGCTAGCTTATCTGTCTTGCCTTTATGAAGCTCAGTATATCTTACCGCTGCAATATTTCACCAGTTTAACATCACCATTCTCTTGATTCCATTATTCTCACTATTTTCCTTTCAAACAGCCACAACGAATTTATTGATACAGCCGTGAGACGCCATGCTTCAGCTACGTAAGTCATGATTGCTCTGAATCGAGCTTGTGTAGTTTTTTGTTTTGGTTTAACGAGACAGAAACTTGGACTTGAGAAGATTAAGATTTGCATAATATTGTTACAGAACATTCTACATGTTTCTCGGCTACCCCAGCAGATCCAGTTGTAATGGTTGTATGCGTATGCGACGCTTAACATGTAGGCAGTGCTACGTAATACGGAACATTCTCGTACATTCGATAGTGTTGTTCGACAAGCTTCTCAACTAGCGCAACGGCGCGTGTTTCTGCCAAGGCCGAAATCAATTACGCTCTAGTGTTTTCGAGTAATTTTGACGCTCATTGTGGATTATTCTGGAACAGTTGTGCTATCTATTTAAACAACGACAGCTGCCGCTTACAGCCAGTCTTACGTCGGCGATTACTCAGCTGAGTTTTATGTCGGGCGATTTACACAGTGCGTCTCAAGTGGTGTACTAGTGAAAAGTGATTATAGTGCGGAATGCTGTATAGTTGACATTATTATTGCGTGTGAACAATTTTTATTGGATGTGTTGAAAGAGACTACCTTATTGATTACAAACTGTTAATTGTGATAATTAAAAGTGGTTATTAGAGACTTCATTGGTGTCTTGTATTTTGTTTTCCACTGTACCATACGACGATGAAGGAGACCATCGTAACATATACTCCTTTGCCAACCATGATTCATCTATTTATTTCTTGTGAGATTTGGTTCTTCTCATTGAGTTCTGTCTCAAGACTTACTAAAAGTGAGAGACTTATATTCGGTTATTATCTCAGTCACGCAAACGCACGCAAGCGCGCATGCATCTACCTACGTTCGGCAATAACTAGTTTCCGATAAGTCGATTGTGCTGCCGTGCCGTGCCGCGTGACAAATCTGGGTCACCGCCGTGATTTGTAGCAAGAAAAACTGCTCCTCCACTTAGCCGTACGTCTATAATATAGTGCTGTAGTGTTGCAGACATATATATCAGAGTCAATTTATTTCTTTGGTCGTAAGTCGATGTCGTCGTGTTGTGTTTCATATTTAGAGAACGACAAAAGTAAAGTTGTAAATCTCGAGGAAAGAGAAAACATAAACATTATCGACGTTTAGTAGTGTTGTCGTCTACTACTACTACAAGGACAGGCCATTAACAAACAGTAACGACACCGGCGGCAAAACTGTAGACAAGAGTAGACTCTCCCCGTCTCTCTCACGCTCTCAACATGAGCACTCTTCTTCATATACTGATTCAGAAAAGCGTGGTATGTCGTTAAGATGAGTGGACGGAAAATTGTCCCAAGTTTTATAACGTTGACAAACGTTACTTGAGTGTTTATTTTTATTCGAGGTTTCTCCAAGCGAATCCGTTTATCGCTCTCCATTGCGCCACGGCAGCCAGCTCTCTTCATCCATAGTTCTCTGTTTAATTTTTTAGTGAGAACTTCATTTACGTCACTATGTGGCCCGGGCTCACTCCCGTACACCTCGCGTTCCTAGGGGCAGTGAACTGATTTGAATCAGTAACGAAATAGCAGTGTTACCAGGTCAAGAAAACGTCTTTTCCCCCCGCATAGCTCTCCAAAATTTTCCAACTTTCTTCGCCCTTGGTTCTCTGTTCAGTGTTGAAGTGAGAATTCCATATGCAGCACTATGATACCCGAGCTCACTCGCGTCGCGCTCCTTGGGCCAGTAAACTGATTTAAATCAGTAACCAAATAGCAGTGCTGCCAGGCCAATTAAATCTTTTTCCCCCACAATGCTACCAAAAATTCCCCACAGCCGCAAATAAGTGTGCTGTAAGCGATGCATTATATTTTAAAGAATGTGAGCAAATTCTAAATGTTTAAATACTAAAATACAGTAAATATTAAAAATAATTGTGGTTAAAATTTTATATTACGTTTTCCATATCACTCTGTCTGTCTGTCTGTCTCTCTCTCTCTCTCACACACACACACACACACACACACACACACACACACACACACACACACACACACACACACACAGCGCATTTAACTCGGTGTGAAGGACACGTTTCTGAGGAAAAATAGTAACTTACCAAATATTACAAAGTATTAGTAAATATTACAAATAATTTTTCTTGTACTTAGTTCATTATTAGCTAAATATATTTTTACACAACTTTCAAATTGTTTAATTTATAAAAACAATTTAAATTCTGTGACACCTATTTCTTATTATAATATTTATAGTATCGACAATGAGAATATTTGTGTACATGTTTGAAATGTCGAAAGAGTATAATTTTCTACGTTTGTTTACTGTGTACGTTTTTCAGTTAATCCGTAATTTCAATTCTAGTTTTTATATTGTATTTGGCTGTAAATTTTTTTATGTTTCAAAATTCGATTTAGTATTTAGCTATTTTATAATTTGTAAAACATTAGATTATTGTACTGCGTATATTAATTATAATATAATATAAAATATTATTCCTTTGTAAGTAACTCGTTGAGTTTCCTGCAGGTCTCCTTTGTAATATCTTCAAATAAATACAACTGCAAGTAGGTTAATTTTCACCTGACGCACGTTTCACAGAAATTATTCTGTATCTTCAGAGAGTTTTGAATTGTAATTGAATGTTTCGCTTACAATATAGTTAACACTCAATTACAGTTCAAACAAACCTCTGAAGATAGAATAATTTCTGTGAAACGTGCGTCAGGTGAAAATTAACCTACTTGCTGTTGTATTTATTTGAAGATCTTAAATATATAATATAAATATTATAAACATATGATATAATAACACTATAAATATTATAAACATATAATATAATATATAATAATGTAATATATAATTTATAATATTATATCACATTGTATTTTTCAACTAAATATTGTGTAAATAATAGTGTTACATTGGAAAAAATTATTTTTACATATTGTTTGTATAGGCCTATGTATGAATACTGAAAATAATACGTTTGATACGATTCTATTTATGTTTATTGTAAATACCGATTTCTTATAGTAAAACACATATAAACACTATTATGATTTACAGCAAAATCTTTTACAACTTTTACACGTTGAATCAGGTCACTCGCCACTGAAATTCCCACTTCTGGCGTCTGTCCCATGACACAATAATTTGTTTCTCTTAGTTTTTTACTATTTCTCTTTGGGTATCAATGTGTTATGTCCTTCTTAGCCGTTTTCTGGCAATTGTTCCTTCGAGTGTCCCACACCTCAACCGTAAGATTCGTGCATCCCATAATAATCTTCTATACATATAAATTAATATTAATATTTACCTTATTATACGTCTTGTGACTTCACTTTTTTAAACAACACTACGCGTTTCGGAACGTATGTTCCATCATCAGGTGTAATTACTCTTGCGAGGTCTCTAGGTGTCGTCAAGGTGCGCACCGAAAACGTATCGCGCGTGTTAGGTACTGAATACGAACTTATGTTTAGTGTTTTATGTGTTTATGATATCTCTTAATGTTTCGACGACCTCGCAAGAGTAATTACACCTGATGATGGAACATACGTTCCGAAACGCGTAGTGTTGTTTAAAAAAGTGAAGTCACAAGACGGATAATAAGGTAAATATTAATATTAATTTATTCAAAGTGTGACTTGGATAAGAATATCATGGATTTTAAATTCTGTACATATTCTTTACGTTTCCCCTGTAACTCCAGATCATTAGTCAGGTGATACGAATGGCCACTCCAGAATAGGCACATCATCTCCTAACGTATTTACCATTTTGTTGTGCCCATTTTCCATTGGCACTAGACCTTTTTTAACTACGATTGATTTTGTCATTTTTTTTTCAAAACACACATGACACATAAACTTCGATCAGCTGATAAACAATGAATACATTTAATTTGGAACTTAACAGGTGTTTACGTGAAATATGAATCTTACAACACACTACAAATTTTAGTTCCACTGTTAATCTGTAGATGTCGCTCCGTGAACTTTTTACTGACTCTCGTATAGGCATGTTACGAAAATGTCACTGTCTTCTATTTGCCATTCAGAGATTTCTTCAATTCTTTTAAGATCTTGATTAATGTAGAAGTCTAAAATCTTGGAACTCCTTGTAACTCCCTTTATGATTCTACTCTCGCGGAGGATCTTGTTAGCCTCGAAACGATTTTATCAACTTCTGAATTCTGTACTATACGTAGATTTAACAGAATTGACACCTGTGTGTGTGCGTGTGTGTATTGTTATTACGGGATTAGTTTTGACTCGCCCGCAGCGGCCGTACCTAAGTAAAGATTACGGCTTCCGGGAATTGCTTCATCAATTTACATTCTATTAACTAAATTAAATTACATCTCTAATGGAATATCGTATACACAATACTCAGTCTGGGAATTCAACTTATAATTTTCGTTTTATGTATAAATTTTCCTATGTACGTTACACGTTACTTTATAAATCCACGTAGACACAGAAATGTATTGCTTTCTCCAGTATAAAAATAATAATAATTTTAAATTAGTGACTTTTAAATCAATGTACTTCATATATATATATTTGATATATACGTGTGTGAGGCGCCTCAGTAGGCCAGTGGGTATGGCACCTGGGTACTAATCTAGAGGTCCCGGGTTCGATTCCCGGGCCCGCACCATAAAATCAAGGTGCGTTTTTCAGCCCCCAGGTCGACTCAGCCTGTTGAAAATGAATACCTGGGATAAAATTCTGACGATAATAATGGGGGGCTGAAGCGTAGTGCTGGCCACACTGCCTTCCTTGTATTCTGTACGGTTTACATTAGGCAGCCTACCCTGCCTACCCCTAAGCTACTTCGGTGGTATACATGGGAGTCATTATTATTATTATATATATAAAAATTATATATATAATCATTATTATTATAAAATATATATATTATATACATAAAGAAAAAACGAAATTACACTACTTGCAGAAGAAACAAATTGAATAACATCTCAAATTATATTATATATATACATGTGTGCGTGTGTGCGTGCGTGTCAAAAATAATAAAATTCGAAACCGATACTTTCAGTATCATATAGAATTATGAATTAGCAGTTTAACTTGCTGACAAACTTATTATTATTATTATTTCGAGAATATCGTAGTATAATTCGTATTTAGATGTATAAAAGTCAGAAGTAACGCTTTCTTGCAACCGTAAGTTGTAACCTCCCTGTTTACCAGGTCACCGTGGTGCGCCCCAACAACACCGCGTGTGTTCCGTGTTCATATATTTTATATTTATTTACGACACGTGTGTAAATTATACGTAATTTGTTTTAATTATCTGACCAACTTCACTGAGGGATTATAAAGAATCTTGAGAACTGCACCACGTTGATGGCGACAAATATAAAGATTTTTAACAACTCCACGTTTTTGTGGCGTCAATTATAATTATTATTTTGAAAGAGCTCCTCTCAAATTTATATTATTAATTATTACTTGGGCGCCAGAGCAGGAGATCTCAGGTTTGTTTATGAAATAATAACAAATTGTTCAGATACTAATATTTGTATTGTTAGATTTTTATCATTTAATACATCTGAAACATAATCATTTATATCAACCTTATTTAATAATAACACCAAAATAGTATTAATAATTCTAGTTACACTTTTTTTTGAATCTATATTATTTAAATAACATTCATAGGAGTTCTTAGTATATTCAATTTACTCCATTAACAAATTTAAATCATCGCTATCAATCAAACACATATATATATCATCAATTCTTAACTGCTACGACTTCTATACTATTCAATATATATTTAATTCATCTATCATTTCAATAATTTTTAGTATTGGTTTCTTACTTTACTATATCATAATTCACCCAAACATGTCATCTAGCATAAATTGAATGTTTAGTATCTGAACATCGTGAGTCTTTTTAAAATGAGATGAGTTTATTTGAGATATTAAAATTAGGTTAATTGATTGTATTTTAATTTATAAATGAGATATTGTTACTTGTCGCAGGATTCCTGACAGGCGAATGACGAATTGTATTCTTGCGTTAACCATTACACCACACTTTCACTGATCACGCTTTATTAACTTTCTTTAACCACATCACACGCTCGCGTTATTACTATACGTCACGCACAAATAACTAATATACTTTTGTTGCAAATTGCGCGCACAATTTAAATAGCTTCTTGTCCACACGTACTTTCGCGCACATATCTAAATAAAACTTCTTGATGACTGATACTATTAAACCGAGAGAATATTGATTTGAACTTAGAGTAATTTAATTTGCTCACATCGAGTGACGCAGGTTTCACGTGTATTGCGTGAAATTTTGACTTAGACTCCCCTGTTGTGGGCTCCGCGTGTTATTTTTATAGTTTTTTCAATTCTACCCTCACTACATCTTCTGTTGATCATTTCACATTGGTCTTACATTCAAATATTTGCCGGTATTTTCGAATGTATCCAGTCTGGTGTCGTATCTCTTTCGCGCTCACTACTGACGCTATTGGTGATTGGTTCCCAAAGTGCGGGCGATAATTTTACGCGGTTGTCCGTTACACACCTTTAAAAATGACGCGACTTTCTAAAATCGTCATATTTACTGGTGTGGCATCTTTTGTCTGTTGAAGGACACCGTACCGTTAACCTAACGGTATATAGGCGTTTTTTGCTAGTTTTGCACTACAAAACAATTTATGCGTTTACGACATGTAGGGTGTCACTATTCAATTATAATTTTACTTAAAACTACGTACATTTCAATACTTTAATTTATAATTAATATTTGCTTAATTATTATATGTATTTACATACATATTAAATTATGATACAGTTATACAGTATCGTTTCAGGATTACACCTGAAGATGGGACGTGTGTCCAGAAACATGTAGTGAAATATAAAAAAGGAAAAGCCACTAGACGGATAAACGATGTAAATTTTATTCTGTTCATGTAGTTTTGTTTAGTATAACAAGAGATATTTGATTCTTCACTTACTGAATGAATGAGCGTCGTACACAAGGGTTTAGCTACTGGCTCTCGGCTCCGACTCGTTACCGTGGTTTCCAAATCACTGGCCGCGCTCCTTTAACTGACAAACAATTTTTCGCTCTATCAGGTGACATCCCACGTGCGACGGATATATCCCACAGTTTGGTTTCCCTGCATTTATTTTAGAAACCCATTATGTAAAGTATTATTATTAGTATCAAAGACAATTTACGCAAATAAATTCACAAAGCATTTATTGAGAACCGCTTTACTATGTCCTACGCTAACATACAGTGGTTAGAACTCTCTCTCTCTCTCTCTCTCTCTCTCTCTCTCTCTCTCTCTCTCACTCTCTTTCTCTCTCACTCAGTCACTCACTCTCTCTCCTTATTCTTCCTTTCTCTCTATTCCTTCCTCAAACTCTCTCTCACTCTTATTTTCATTATTTCTCACTCTCTCTCTCTCTCTCTCTCTCTCTCTCTCTCTCTCTCTCTCTCTCTCTCTCTCTCTCTCTCTCTCTCACTCAGTCACTCACTCTCTCTCCTTATTCTTTCTTTCTCTCTATTCCTTCCTCAAACTCTCTCTCACTCTTATTTTCATTATTTCTCACTCTCTCTCTCTCTCTCTCTCTCTCTCTCTCTCTCTCTTTCTCTCTCACTCAGTCACTCACTCTCTCTCCTTATTCTTTCTTTCTCTCTATTCCTTCCTCAAACTCTCTCTCACTCTTATTTTCATTATTTCTCACTCTTTCTCTCTCTCTCTCTCTATCTCTCTCTGTCTGTCTCTCTCTCCCTCCCTCTCTCTGTCTGTCGCAAGTTTACAGTTTTACAGTGATTCATACTTCTTTGTGCAATGTGAGTACGTTTATTTGTTTAGTTATAGTTTAGAAGCGACTTCTGTTTGTTTAGCATTTAGACGAGTGGCGGCCAAAGCGTTTTGCACTGAGAGCCACATATCGGCACTGAGAGCCACGGATCTTAAACATGCCACATAAACGAATTATCTTCTCTTCTACAGCACTACAGCCCAACGCAAGCCCTGACCTCCAACACCAGTGCCCTTCTTTAACGTCTAATATCCGTTCCCATCTCAGCGTAATCCCATCACATCCATTCTTCTGAGATCTTTCAGCATATCATCCAACCATCTTGTCCTAGGTCGGGGCCCCTCTTTCTGCTTTTATAGATCTGCGCCCTCAGAATTTTGTTTGGAATAAGCTGGTCATTTATCCGCTCTATGTGACCTAACAATTGTATTAGTTGAGTATTTACGAATCTTACAATGTCCTCATGATTCAATACCTCATCTATCTCCTGGTTAATTATTACTTTCCATTCATCGTTCTTCTTTAACCGAGCCATAAACACGCCTTACTATCTTTCTTTCAAATATTCTCAGTGTTTCTCGTTCATTTTTTGCTAACTGAATGAATTATAAATAATATATATGTAAGATGCATGAAGTACACATTAAAGGTTAGATAGGATAATCGGTTTTTTGTCATTGTTTTCTTATTTAAAAATTATCAAATGTCAAAATTTATGTAATAATAATTGTACATTGTTCAAAATAATGAGCAAGTTCAGCAGCTCAGGGAGCATACTAATGATAAATAAAATCACAATTGAGATAACGCTAGTGAGCAATATTTGGTATTGTAGTTTGTTTCATATGAAATAATTTTTACGAAGCAATTTATGTTTACATCGGATGATTATGAACAACAAAATATTCTTGTAACGAGTTTTCCAGAGGTAGGTTGTGTAGACAGAGTTCAATGTTGACAGTCATATCTAATCCTACGTCGCAATACCTTCTCACCCAAAACATAGATCTCAACAACAAAATATGGATAAATTTTAAAGCTACATAAATCTCGTCGACGTAAGTGCAAAGTTTTATTACGCCACCTTCCACCAGCCCGTCACCCACACGTAATGGATCCAACTCAGGCACAATCTGGTTATCATCCTGTACTAGGAGAAGAAAATTTCATCACGTTAATGACGTCAAGTTATTTCGAAATTGAATATATACACTTCTTAATAACAACGTCATTGGCGGAGTAGTTTATCAAACCTGATTTCATAACAAGTGATATAAGTAGGAGGAGGGCTTATCCCAGCAACACAGCGGTGCCAATTGAATTACGTTGTTGTTGACAGAGACAGATTTCAGGCGGCTTGGCTTCGATTCCACTTAATATATAATATCAACTATATTATTTGTCAGCGTAGTTCGAACACATGCCTGCTATCACTTGGAAAATAATTATTAAACAAAATTACAATGAAGGCTATAGCTGTCAGAACACGAAAAAAATAGCGATAAACACAATGTAATGTAAAATATTGAGAATAGAACTCGTTGTTAATTTTATTTACCTTTAAAATGCTACTGGCTGTGGATTTGATGAAGATATTGAAACGAATAGAACCGCCTAGAATAGCCGATATGGTCCTCGACCCGTCCCCCACCTACAGTGGCAGGTGTTGCCTCAGTCAAGGCCGCGTTCAAGTACCGCGTTCAGAGTACTCTACAGAACACTTGAATACGCATTAAGTGGCATCCACATTAAAAATGAAAGATGTCTAGAAGGCGTCAGTTCAGTTGTGTTGAGCGATTTATTTAGCGCTGATCGAACGTTTGTAGAAGTGAAGTGTTGTTGTGTTATAATTAGTGCGGAATTCTTTATAGTTGACATAATTATTGAGTGTGGACATATTTTACTTAAATTGCTGTAAGAGACTATTTTGTTGATTACAAAATAAAAATTGTGATAATTAAAGCTGGATATTAGTGACTCCATTGGTGTCTTGTATGTTGTTGTCCACTGTACTATACGACGTAACAATTTATATATATATATATATATATATATATATATATATATTATAACGTAATACTAGTTATAGATGATTGATAATAATTTATTATACTGTCTTGTATTTATTTCTCCTTAAAGCCACACTGTCGGGCTAGCCAATCTATAATGTATTATTATAGATGATGATGTTGTAATACTGTGTAAGTATATTTATAGATTGTATCTATAGTTGTAATTGTAGTGTGCTTTCAGATACGCTCCGGTATCTGCTATTATGTTGTTTCTATAAAAACTGCTCCAATTATAACTATTAGGAGTTATTAGTGTGATTGTATAAGTGTTTATGAAGATTTCACTCTTTCAATTTAAATAAGTTTCGCGCACTTTTTGTTGTATGCCTCCCTCACTTACCACAAGTATCCGTTTCAGTCCTGTTCTGTGACGGTTGTTGCTGAAATACATACATTCAAAATACGCACAAATATTCAATTTGAATATTTATAACAGTTAGTACACATATGTAATACTTTAAATTTCTCTTAGTTTGAATTCTTCCGCCACCTTTGGTAGAACTGATTTACAAGAAATAATTTAATTTCTACTTGAAATGATACTCTTGTTCATTGGTAAAGAAGTGTAGGTTTATTAACAAATTTTAAAAATGGCAAATTTCAAGAAAAAAACAATTAACAATCATTTAGACTAATAACCCTTTAAATAATAATTACAATCGATTAATTTTAACATAAAACTCTATCCAGGCTCAATGCTGGTAGTCCTGTCTCTAGTACAATAATTTGAATTTATAAGGTTATGTTTTCTTGTTAATATATTATCAGGTTGTTAGGTTCTTTGAAGATCCATGATATCAGTGTCAAGATGTAATATTTATAGAACTAAAAAAATTAAACAATGGTTCAAAAATAACGAATAAATATAAAACAATGAAATTTAATACCATATGTATGGTAAGTAAGTAATTATCGTACGTCTGGATGCGCACGCACCTTATAACTTTCTATAGCCAGTGTCAGACTCGTGGCTTGTACAGTTTCAATATCTCGTTTTATTTTCAACAATGAATTTGATAAATATATATTTTCAAGAGAAAAAATTAATAAAATACAAAAAAAACTCTTGTTATGATTTCTATTTAGTTTGGAAACTATTTGAGAACAGCTGCAACAGTTAAATTAATAAGCTACCGCTACCAATTTGAGGTTAGCGATCACAGGTAATGCTATTACAGAAAATGACTTCTTACTGGTTAATATTTCTTAATTTATATTTTTGAACATAATATTAGTAACCTTTTAACATGTTACTATTAAAATTACTTTATACTTTTGTACGTACGTTAATGTTATTTATTTCAAGATATCGAATAATCAAAACAAGTTTTAGTCAAAAGAGTGACTAAATGTAAACTCTTGTAATTAGTAATAGTTACTTTAAACATACTTTAATAGTTATAAAAATTAATTAAAATATTTAATTAATATTTTAATGAATAAAAAATTAACATTTCTTGAAATTATAATAATTCCATCATAAGTTTGATACTGCGCTAATAATGACTCGCGTAGTATCAAAATGTCTATTTCAAAAATATTATTTCTGAAAATTAAAGTTATTCAAATAAAATAATGTACTCCCTGTTTATAATCACAACACACGCGAGTACGATCGGGATTATACACTATCGTACTTATTGTTCGGTAATCCCGCACATATCACTCGGAAGTGTATTTGTTGTGGTAAGGTTACGTCTGTATATTAACTTTATGTCAGTGTACGCGCACAAATTTTAAAATAATACTTCTTCATGACGTGGAGTGGCGTGACCTATTCGTCTGGAAGCTGTTCTTAGACTGTTACAAATTGCCAAAGCGTCTCTCTCGTTTCTGACAAAATGCGTTGATTTGATTGGCTGTCATCACTATAATCTTCACCCCAAAGGCCCATGTTTTATTAAAATATTTGGTGTTTTACCAAATTTCGATTTTGGGTCCTGGTTTATGTGACGTAAGCACTAGTGTAAAAAATACTTGAAAAGTTAATAACTACAATAACTTCCTTATTGAACGTCCTATCGTTACATGAGTTATGTCATTGAATTATAGACATTTTCCTCTTTAATTTGAGTCTAAACAACACTATTTTATTCACATTGCTTCTCTTAAAATAATGTTTTTATTAATTATCTTGACGTTTCTTATTTTTATAAGTTTTTGACACCAAATTTAATTATTTTTACTAAAAACACTTTCTAAATAAACACTTGGAGTCCATTTCTCACTTGGTTTGATTGGTTATTTGGAAATAATTATTTCCTTAACAATAGCTTGTTTTAGCGTCATTAGGCGTCCATCTTGGTTTTCATATAAAAGTATTTACAATGAATTTCCCTTATCTAATACAAGTAATCTTATAATCTAATAATACTGAAACGGTTATTTACATGATTTCACATTTAAATATCCTCACATGATGGTATTAAACATAATACACATACTGCCTCCTTCCTCTTCTAACTTTTTCATACAATTGTCAATATAATTTTAGTCTTTTTCTAAGTGAATTATATTAAGTATGAAATGTCATTAGTGTACATACATTGTACTTAGTGTATTACATATATTGGTTAGCTTCTAGCTAGTTTAGTACCCTTCAATTCTCTAATAATGGGCTTGTTCCTATGGTGTTTCAACATAATGGTTATTTATTTTTCATAAAAACAATACTTAAACTGTTATTGTTACATTATGTTTGTGTTTCTACATTGGTATTAGACATTACTCCTACTTTTGGTAATGTTCTCATTTACTCTTAGATAAATTTATATGTCATATTTTACCTAAGTAACTTACTTGACATGGTTGGTTTATTTGTGATTTCTGTCACTATGGTCAGTTGATTTCTAATTATTCGCATATATACTGACTGTTTTTATAGTTCTAATCTGTTCTCAAAGTTGTATTGATTTTCCCTCTAACTACTGGTAATATTGTGAACAATCTGTGTTTAAGTTTTAATACACTATTTTCCTTAACTAACGGGCCATACAGTGGTCCATCTTACATCTGATTGTTTGTACATGGTTAGTTAGTTTACATTATTTTGTTTATAATACTGTTGTTTTTATGTTAAAGATCTGTTCTCAAACCATTACCAGATATTAGTCTTACTACTGGTAATATGGTTATTCACTTTAGTATTGGTTTTGATATTGCATTTTGCCTATTTGAATTGGCATATTTGTTGCATCTTTGCTATAGCTGTCTGTCATTGTATTTGATTGGTTTTATTTACATGGTTGCATTTTAATGTATTGTCTATTAGGATGTATTGTTATTTATAACAATTCCTTAATTGATATCACTGTTGATAATCATTGATTTTCATTGATATTTCTGGTTTTCTGTTTAACAGGTACTTTCTCTATGGGTTATGTAACAATGTACCATCTGTTTTAATGCAGTATGTCTCTACTATCTACATGGTATCAGTATGGTCTTTCTCAATAATATTTTACTTATTTTGTGACACATGTTTACACATTCCTTCTTAAACATTAATACATATCTTATTGTATTATTTATGATACTTTTCTAGTCATGGGTTGAATTCAATTCCTTTTGTTTGATACAATGGTTTTTTATATTGTTGTCAGTTCTTTACCAAAGTAAAACATAGTCATATTGTTCCATTTTGGTGGACTTATGATTATCTGTGTTAATCACAACTTTATTAAATGCGTCACACTCATTGTTCGTGTCTATTTGACTTATTTAATATTTTGTTGTTTTCGTCATGGAATTAACCTATTTTCATATACTCATAAACTTCATCACTATAATTGTTTGTGTGGTTTTATTAGTAGAAATAGTTGGTTATTCACATGTTTCACATCTATTAAGTACGCACTGTTATTGTTTGTGTTTCCTTAAATGCTAATCACTGTTTTTCATCCTCACATTTGATAATCATTATTTCACTTGTCACTTAATTAGTCTTTGGTGCACGTGGTTTATGTTGATTTCTGGTATGATTTATTCATCTTCTTCCCTCTTCTGAATCAGCTTGTTTGTCCTTCTTCTTTCTTCTTTCTTGTTATCTTCATTGTAGTCATTATTCTTTAGTCGTTTCCCCTCACTTTTGGAGTTTGTTAAATCCTTATTTCGTTATTTCCCCTCACTTTTGGAGTTTGTTAATTCTTGTTTCGTTGTTTCCCCTCACTTTTGGATCCTATTGGGTCTATAATTGGTATTTGGTTTTGGCTCACTTCATTTTCTTTCTTATTTTTCGTAGTTGATGTCACTAGATTGATATTATCTTATTCATAGTTGGATTTTCATATTAACACATTTGTAGATACACACTTTATATACATGGATTTACTTATCTAGATTTACATTCATATTTTTTATCTTACTTGCCGTCCTTTAGGCTCATTTTATGTAACTGCCATATTTGGTTATGTTACAATATATAAATTGCAGAAATCAGACGCTATAGGTTATCCACAAGTATTAGATAAACGATAAAAGATAAAATAATTTAATGAATAATAATGAAAAAAAATATAGAATGGAATTAAGAAAGAAAAAAGGAGAATTGTAAACAAGAATAATAAATAAATGAATAGACTAGACTGACAAACAAATGACTATGACCCAACCTCAGAGATTGGCCAGATAAAGACAATAAGATGAGAAAAGATAAATTAATGATAAAAGGCACAAATGAGTAAAGCAAATATATTAACTAACCATGAATAAAACAATAATAAAGAAAGTACACTAACCATAAGAAATAAGTAAGACAATTATGATTTCTTTGATTCTTTTAAAGAAATTGAAAGAATGATTATAAATGTGTGTTTAAAATATCATTGAAACCAAGAGTGAGAGATAGGTAGGGAGCGATAACCATAAATAGTAAAAGTGATGTGATAAGTGAGGAATAATAGTAACTAATCAAACAGGCAGGACTGTGGAAATTAATGAGCTCAGTCAGTGCAAATATAAGTGTACTCAACCAAAAAGATTAAAAAACAATGTTGGAATAACAATAATAATAAATCCTAATTATACTTTTCAATGAGTAAGGGGATTGCCAATTTTGGTATTAGTTATAAAAGATCCCTATGTCTTAGTAACAGTTAAGGTTGATGCAAAGAGACATCAATAACAATAAGATACGTTACTTTTTCAGTCAGAAAGAATTAAACTAAATTGTGTTGAAAAAACTGAACTGAGGAAAATAAGAGTAATGTATGGTAACCAGTTTTGTTAGTTTAAAGAAAATTAGTTTATTTGTTTAGTGTTCATAGGAGTATAAGCCAAGAAGGCATAACTTTAAGGTAATACTACCAAACTCGTATGTTTGTATTTTTTATGTATGTAATGATAGTATAAAGAGATGAGGCGTATGTTAGTTTCAAGTAATAACATACAATATAACAACAATTGTAATTAATAAGAAGGAATATGGCTGAACAATAGACAGACCATTAAATTATTTCTAAGTTATGTTTTGTTAATAGATTTAAGTGTTAAATAGGTATGTGAGAAATGGGAGTAGGAATAATCTAGCAATGATGTAAACTTAACAAGCAACAGATTAATCACTATTGTATAAATAGAAAAGAAAAAATATCAGATAAGAAATAATTTTGTAAAAGTATAATAACACTAATAGATGGTAAAACAGTTTCAAAGTAATTCAAAAGCCAATAAGTGCGAAATGAAAATAAGCAGAACATATGTATTTAATAAATAATGTTTAAATAGAGCAAAATAAGAAATTCTAAGATGTTACAGTTTAGGCCTATAAATGACATAGCTGTCTAACTTCAGAAAACCAATTGTAAACAATTGAATATTTTATTTGAATAATAAGACCAAGTAAATTATGTGATTACCATTAACTAACAATAATAATATTTCAGAATTGTAATAAACAGTATAAATAAGGGAAATATGTAATAACATAGTACTACAATTTTGTCCAAACTCGTTTTAGCAAAACATTTTGCTAACTCGTATTAGCAATTTTGTCCAAAAACATTAATACATGACCTAGACCAGCCTTGTGAGATGTCAAATTGATCTTTGAAAGAAAATAGGGACATCTATGCTAATATTTCAAGCATTGGTAATATCCTCAAGGAACAATAACCATTATAAAATATTTATTCATTTTGAACAGAAACTCAGGATTTATAACAATAGGTTCAAATGTGTTTAACCAATGAGAGTCCAAGCGGTTGCCATAACAACAAAACCTTAAAAGGAAGCTCCATTATTAACTATCCAGCGGTATAGACGCTATATTGATGCGGCTCTATTAAAGGCTAATAAAGAAGAAAATCAGATATAAATGAAAGTAAAATGAACACAAGAAGTCAACCATAGTTGCAGCAACTCAAAGAGGAACAATAAACAAAATTTTAAAATTAAAAAATAAATAAAAATTGAATAAAAAGAAACAGACGCCAGAAAGAGACGGGCAACCATATCATTGCAAATAAACGAATGTACTATCACAACTTGGAAGAAATCCTGACGTCCCATAACCAAAACAACATGGTTTTGTTAAGTATAAATTAAATTATCAATAATTACGAACTAAAACTGATTAACGTTTTTCACAATATATAACTCTCACTCTGAACTTTGAACACCAAATTCTTTCAAGGATTAATGGATCATATTTATTAACACTGTATGTAACTGTAAGATAACCTGTGTCCGAAACCTATAAAACTGACACACACTTTTAAACAAGAGTTGAATTTCATGTAAACCTTTTTAGTATTTAAGTAACACAAATGTAAGGTGGTGTACTTTATTTAAAATCTTGTTTTAAATCTTTTTGTAACCCAAAGAACTCATTGGCAAATTAACTTGTGTAAATAAGAACGCCAGCCATTGTGGCGTCACACTAATGCTGCCACCTTTGCTCTCCGCTGAGTGAAAATTAATTTGTTGCCGGGGCGAAACTTTATTATAATACTCTCTATTGTACAAAAGTTATCAAAAATTAGTGAATTTTAGACTCAAATAAATAAGTACGAATCATTACTAACTGTCCTTTGTTTTTATTGAAATTGTATTATATAGTTTGTGTTCTTTAGCGGAGAATAGAAGTCTTTGACAAAAAATTATGTTGGCAACACGTAGAAGAAACAAGCGAAATTCGAGTTCCCGCCAGTCTGCGAGGTAATTCGAATTCATCATCACCGTACAGGAGACAAACTAATTTGAATCTTTTAATTGTTTTGTGAAAAACAATTTGGCGCCGTTCGGGAAATAAATATATAAAATAAGGACAGGTAAGGATATCGGTACTGGTTATTCGTGCGTTCGCGACGGACGTAGTCTGCGTGAGATACGTTTAAAAGCGACGACGACTTGGTAAGACGTCGAGAGTTACGACCGATTTTAGTTACAATATATATATATATACACACACACACACGCAAGTTCGCGAAGGCTGAAGATGAGAGCACGGGAGCTCTCGAAACATGTTCCTAATAAGGAAAAAATTACCTATCTTGAGGTAAATTTATTTATAAATATTAAATGTAATATATATATATATATATAATGTAATTTAAATTTGTGGAGCCCACGATTTTGGAGCGCCAAAATTTATACAACGGTACCTTTTGTGCTGTGTTTACATTCATATAACATTACTGATACCGTGTATGTATAAATTGGAGTTCAGGTGTAATCATAATAAGAGTAGTCCTTTTAGGAATCGTAATATTTTTCATTTCTTTATTCAAACAAACAAAATTAAAAAACTAATAATATAATAATAATATTAACTCCGCCATAAAATATTCATTATCTATTGTTTCAATGTTTCTTTGTTGCCGTACACTCATCATAAAATAGATTTTATACCTTATGTCTTATATTAGTAATTCTATGTTAAACATTTCTTCATAATACTTTAAATTTTCGACTACTCAGTCTGAATGTGTGCTTTATAAATTTGTTAATATTTACATTAATATTCTATACTTGACATACATCTTACGGCTTTATAATCATTTTTAAAGAAACTAATTGAATATTTCCAATTACTTTACTTTATATGCTTTCAATGAAAAATTTAAATTATTAAATCAATTGTTAATTCTCCAAGCAAGTATTTAAATTATCTTTAAATTAACTGGTCATCATTAATGAAAATATCATTAAAGAAAATTCTTATTACAGTTAAATTACATTCTCTTATCTCTATCTACATAATTTTTCTTTAATTTAAAATATTTTTTTATTAATGTCTTTCAATGTCTTTATTCTTTTACAATTATAAATTGGTTTTTCATCACCTCAATTCTGCAGATTGTCCCATGTCCTCCAGTGATCTGTCGGTCCTCTCCTACTGGATGTCCTCTTGCGTTTTCCGGTTCCACTGGTCGTCCTCCCGTCTCTCGTCCTTCATGGTCCCATCGGCTGGCTGTAGAATTGTAGAATGGAATGCGTGTTGCTCTGGATCGGCTGCTGTTGTTATATAAACCGTCTCTATTGCTCTGCGTATCGTTCCTCTGCTTGATGTTCTCTCTCCATCTGTCTAGAGTGTTGATGTTTGTAGTTGTAGACTGTTTGTAGATGTCCGATAATTGTTGTTACTGTTCTTTTTTTATTACTTGAACTAACATATTGTCCGTATTACTTTACAGTTTATAAACAAAAGATCTTGTCGATATTGGACATAGCGTCTAACTATGTCTGAGGTAATTAAAATTTCGCGTCTCTGACGGATATAGCGTACCGCTGCAATTGAAAACTGATTGAAGAGTAATTAAAAATTCTCGTCGCTGACGGACATAGCGTACCGCCACGACTGAAGACTGATTGAAGAGTAAATTGGGCTCTCCTGGGCTTGTATTTATATTCACCAAAAAAACCACACCTATCGTTACAGAATTCTGCAGGTCAGAAGCTGTCCACGGCGTCTGTTCCACTCTCGTCCAATTTCACATATTCGCACATTTTTGCCAATTGCAATGTCTACTGCGGATTTCAAGGTGATCTAACATTGTCTAATTTAATTACACATATTATACGTAATTATCATAATGATCGCATCATTAGTGCAATTACTATGCTCTAAAAATCGCACAGAATTCGCACTGAACGTCATAATTACAAAGAATTCGCACTGCACACGTGTCTGATTTTTATGCATTTTTAGAAGTCTTTACACTCTTTCTAATATTTATGGTTTGCTTATAAGTAAATAAAACTTTAATTTAGCATCTATTTGGGGTGAGATTGCAAACTTTCAGGCTTGAACAGGCTTCACGCACACACACTATTTACTTGTGTACTCGCTCTCAGCGGCAATCACGTGATGTTCCTGTTGAATCCTGTTTATAATTCAGCTTCAAATTTCACACCTGCTTGTCTATTACATATTACTAAAAATAATTTAAATATTTATTTTATTTAATGCATGCACATTACAGCATATCTTTGTATTGTCGCAATATATATATATATATATATATATTGTAACGAGACATATAACCACGATATTTTAAATGTCAAAATATTAGTAACATGTCATAATAATTGAGGGGGACAAGACCCATTAAGTATTTACAATGAGAATGCCAAGCATGAAAACTACATAAGCAAATAATTAAAGAAGAATGAACTCACAACAAGGGAGTTAATATAGTAATGGTAATAATATAAATAACAAGAAAGAAAATGCATCAAATAGTGATTATACAACAGAAACAATAACCCAATAGATCCGGTCAGTAAGAAGCCAAGAAACCAAGAAGGAAAAATATTACAAAGAAGAAATAATAATAATAATGATATCAATTAGAGTGGTGACCTAAGAAGAACCAAGAAACTACAATAACAATGAGATAAGAAGGCCAAATGTGAAATAAATAGCCATCACCAGTAAAGTACTAACTGAGGGACAAGGACAGATAGACAAAACACTAACTGACTACCTTAGATCACCTGAATATGACCACTAGTCTAGTAAATGAGTAGGGCATCCAATATTAGCCAAGAGAATGAGAGTAATAATAATATCAGTACAATAAGAAGCTGTAAACAACAGCATAATAACATATTATGACCAGAATTAATGTACATGAAAAGAGAATCAAAATTGTCAAATAATAGTAATAATTATTAAATAAGTTATGGAAAAAATGACAACAGAAAGAAAAAAGAACTAATTAATAAATTACAGGTGGTAATTAATAATATAGTACTAGTAAAAACAAGATTAAAAGTGTAAATTAGAATCAGCTCAGTCAACCCATTGTTGCTTTAGAATGGAAAGACACATAACCTAAATACAGATACTTTCCACTTAGATTAATAAGAAATAGTAACTAAAACATATTTAAACTAAAATCTCTTGGACAAAAAATCAAGTAGAGTTGGTAAGGTTTCTACCAGTACCAAGATCAGCTACCTAGAGTAGTATTTATATGATAATTAATGTAAACCAAATGAACAAAAACAGACAAAATGGGAATCACCATGTAAAACTTAGATAAAACCTATTGTAAAATTATACAGGAATAAAAAGGGGGATATCTGTATAATAAAGAAGATGTTATATCACTAATATGATATTGCAAGATAATTATTATCACTAATGTAAAGTATAATAATAATAATTAAGCACATCTGTCATGTGACACTAGATGCAAATACTGTTATTCAATTCTCAACACGAAAAGAACAAACCAATGTATAAAAAGCACCAGATTATTAACCAATGTAATAACTGTAGTGAACAATTCTGAACAAGATAGTGGCTTGAAAGAACACTACTTAATTAAAAAAGAAATAAAGTAAAGAGACACCTGATAGTACAATACAGAGGTCACTAAATAGAAGCAAAACCAAGGATAACCATGTATTCCCAGTAACTAAGTCAAACAGTAGTCGTAATGACACTGTATGTGTAATTGGGACAACACAGAAATTGCCCAGAAACAGTTTCTCACTTGTAATTAATCAATATAGCTAGTAGACTCATAGGCCTAAGGCAACTTTAGCATAGGAGATACATATTTTGTTCATAATCATAAGTATATGATAAGTAAAGAGTGTAAAAGGACTTGAAAAGCATAATCTCGAAGAGGTGTGATTGTCATTAGTTAGTTCTAATCAAAGAATATATAAATTTATTAATAAATAGTGCAAAGTGTTCATTTCAAACAATGTCTTCCTTAATCATGGACGAAAACATATCATGTGTGGACTCTAAATTAAGAGCCAAATATTCGCCATACCGTAGTAAGCTTAGATTCACAATCTGAGGTGTGATAAGAAAGTTATATCAATTTAAAAATATTTGATTTATTTTGGGAAAATGTCTAGCGTCAGTTCATACTCTTGGACCCAAAGACCCACGCTTATTGTAACAATTAAATAATTTCGCGAAGGTGGTATGTGCGCTAAAGTAAAGATCTTCAGCCAATCAAACAAGAGAATTCGATAAATTTTACAAGGATTGCAGACGAGAACGGCAGCAACAGACGCCATCTCGACACACATTTTGAATAACCATTGAAGAGTACAGACGGCAGCTCCGCATCGTCAGAAAACAGCTGTCTAACCTAACTTTGTGCGTGTTATCGAATGTAAACAATGAAAACATAACCTCATTTGTGTGAAATCATAATAACGTTACAGTTGAATATTAGTGAAGAATAAATAGTGCGACATGAATTGCTAAGTATATAATCCCTAGCAATTACGCGATATACAGGGAGTAAAGTGATTTTTTACTTTTATTAAGGAAGTTAAGAAATGACGATATATTTTATCAAACAACATTAATACTATGTGTATAGACTAAAGAATAAAGGGCATTAGACCCTATTATTTTAATTCAGCAATAGATTATAAAGAGAATTCTCAAATTCATTTATTTAATTAGTAAATAAGAGCTATGAAGATGATAATAGTTTATTCAATAAAAACACTAAGAGTGTTGCAATTAATAACATATCAATGAAGTCATTAATCGTTAAACCAATATTAAACTAACAATAGTTAGTCAGAAATTTGAGAATTGTCAGCTGACGAAATTAATTATCAGCAGTTAAAAAATGAAAATATAATTTATGTTTAGAATTAAGGAAGAGTCTACTACTATTAAAATATTTCATTATTATTTTTTTTTTATTTATTTTTTTTTTTAAAGCGAATTGACACTTAGGATCACGCTACAACTTTATTTCTTTTTCTTTGCCTGGAGTTTCCTCTGTCTCCAATACTCTTTCATACGCTCACTGGCTTGTTTCCTTTGATCTTCTGTCCAAATTCGTCCACTTCTATTAGGTCTTCCTGCATCTTGAAACAATTCCAGATTTCATTATTTTATTAATAAAGGAAGGTCATACCAAGCGAAATACTGTTCTAATAATTAAACGATTACCTATTTGAAGGAATCCAGTATAAATGTTCAGATGATTCTTCAAGGAACACTGAATTGATTTATTATTTTATTGTATTCATATTTTATTTATTATAAAGAATTATTAATTCATTTAACGTTCATTGTTGATTGACAATAAAACAAGTTTACCTATAATGCCGGAACCAGGCATGGTTATAATTTTTTCTATTATACACTAAGATGTAACTGATTTGTAATCACTCTCCGACTACCTAATAATGGTTGAATAAGTTTTCTAGTTATTTTATTTGTATTCTGCAGGCTAAAAGAACCTACATTTTAACTAAATAGTTAACCAAAAAATACATTTAACCAGTCTGATGATTGTAGATTAGAACTACCAACCCTGAGACAAGATTTTCATAAAAGTAAATTCCATTGTAAAGCAAATTTAAACCTGGAACAGTTTATGATATTTTAAAACAATTTAAGGAATATTAACATAAAATAAAATCACAATTTTATACAACAAAATAGAGTCAGACGATTTATTTCAGTAGACTAGGTTATTACAGAACAGGTGGACACCTCTCAATGGATGGCAATACATACAGCGGCAATTTGAATTTATGGTGATTAAATCTAAAATTAGATTGTCACCTCAACACTGCGCGGTCAGCCAGATTAACTTCAAGTAAGTAATTATTTAATAAAAAACTCAAATGTACTTTCAGTAAGAGATCGACTTCATAGATTAGCCTAGTCAACAGAAGAAACGTCACACCATAAACAAGTTTCGAAGAAATATAATCGAACAATAATAAAACATTTTAAATATTTTTCAACCGCGACAAAAGACACTAACCGAATTAATTAATGAAATTAATTCAACATTAATTAATTTAATTAAACAATTTAAATTCAAAACATTCTAAACAAACTTAAATTCAATAAACGTAAACAAAAAATAAGAACGGTATTCCATCTACTTACAATATATATATATATATATATATATATATATATATATATATATATATATATTACAACAACACTTACTAATTTAATGAGCGTGTAATCGTAATAAATAACATCGTAAAATTGTTTAAATTCATTTAAGTATTTATTAGTAAACATTCTTATTTGTTTTGCGATTCAAAATCATTATTATTTGCACGTAATTTTTACGCATAATTAGTAGTCTTAGATTAAACACAAACATATTATATAATCTTATATTCTAATACATCATTATACATTTTTATATTGCTCTCAGGTAGCTCATTTGTATTATATTGACTAGCTTATCTAATCTTTTAATTATCTAACCTCTTTTCTTTAAATTACTCCATATGCATCTTTCTAATAAAATTCTCTCATGACTTTGTCAATTTAAATACTAAAAATTTTAGATTTCAAATTATAGTTACTGATAACAATTATCGTTACACAGTCTTAAATCTTACGTTAATTATTATACAAAAACATATTTACAGTTATACAATTTCTTGATTCATATTTGAATTGAATTGTCTATTTTTTTCTTTGTTACTTATTGTCTTTTGATTAAGTCTCGGGATTTAAGTGCATGGTTATTTGTCACCTTATTATTTGTGTTACATCTGCAGCGTGTCCTCTTCGGTCCTCAATACGGGATGCTCCTTTATCGTCCTGGATTCCTGTAGTCCTGGAGTCTTGTAGTCCTTCGTCCGTCGGATTCTCGTGCTCTGGATTACTGGATTCTCGTACTCTGGATTACTGCCTGTACTCGGTTGCTCCTTCGTCCCTCTTCATGGCTTCAGGTTCCGACTGCTAACTCGAACTGATGAGTAGTCTTGAAGTTCCTGACTGCTGCTTGTGGTTGATGTACTGTTGTTGTCGCTATGCAGAGTCTCTGGCTGCCATAGTAGTCGATCAAGATAATAAAGTTCTAGTTGTCATGCAGTTCTCTGGCTGCATCAATGGTTGATTGAGTAAGAGTTTTACTCTTGAAGCAGAGCCTCCGGCTATATCAGTGGTCGAACACGGAAGAGTTGTCGTCTGGCAGAGCCTCCGGCCGCTTCGTTTGTTGAACAAGGAAGAGAATGATGTTAGCGCGTCCCCTGTATTTATACCCAGGGCGCCAAAATCATGTCTCGACAATATTCTGCAGATTTGATATTGTCGAGAGCGTCACTTCTAACCCACGCTTTCTTGTCACAATTAATTTGCTCGTCTTCGCGAATTGCAAAGTCTTTTGCACATTACCCGATATTCATTCGGTCGGTAATTTATGGGCGTATATCATGCACAAACCGTTTTTCTTTATCTTAATTAACATAATTACTATTGATTTTTAATTTCCTATTTTTACACTCTTTATTCGTTTTACACTATTTTTTATACACTTATTCGTGTTATTTAAATACACATTATGGCGTATTTAGTTTTGTGCTATTATGCACACAAGTATTACAAATTAAATAATTGCAAATACTTTATAGCGTTCCTAAAGGGTGGCGCTTTTCAGGAATGGACAGGTTGCACACACACACGCATTTTACGTGTGTGTACACACATACAGAGAGCAGCTGGCGTTAATCACCTGTTCCAACATGAAAGTTAGGCGTTCCTTTTACAATTCGGATTGCAAGCTGAACTATTATTATTAACAAATTGCATTATTTATTTATTCTAATTAATTATTTAAATTACTTTGTGCAATGCACAGTACCCTATATATTAGTACTGTTGCAATATATATAATATTTATAATGACTTTACCTCAAGATGTTTTTTCCTTATTTGGAACATGTTTCGGGACGCTTAGTGTTCCCATCCTCAGCCTTTCTAATTTTGGTTTTGGGAACATACGGTTTTTGGGAACACAAAGCGTTCCGAAACATGTTCCAAATAAGGAAAAAACATCTTGAGGTTAAGTCATTATAAATATTAAATATATTATATATATCAAGAAATATACTGTAGCAAAAAGTGTTTGAATATACAGTATATGTTGTATTCAACACCTGCCACACTATATGTATTGGTGCCTTGTATTTTGTTTTCCATTGTACTATACGACGATCAGCTAGACCGTCGTAATAAGCACGGGGCGCTGTGAGATCGCACCCCTAAGGGCTGCTTTAATACCCGTATGAGCGCATACAAATGGTAATACTTGCGTTCTGCAACACGTACAAGTAATACACAATACTATATTGGGAAAGCTCATTACACATTACGCATGCGCAGTAGGCACATTGGTGTCAGTTAAGCAGTTTAACCAACTATTCAGAATAACATGTTTATACCGTAGATAGTTACTCTCAATGTTAGCAGTAGTAATCGATACGACCCAGCGTCCTGTAATAAGATTAAACATCATGTGTGTGTGTGTCCGCATTCCTACCGATACGGACAGGTACTTTGTACCGCCCGCCACCTATTCCTATCCTTCTACTGAAATGCCGGCTTTTTCCAGTGCTTCGTACGCAAATTAATCCTTTACGCTCTGGTATCGCTAACCGTATTGACGACTGACAGTTTTGAAGGCTAGGCGGCGTCGCAGAGATCGATCTAAACATCGCGCTGCTTGTTCGTGGGTTCCGTTACACAGTAACGGCCATTGTAATCTAGAATATAACCAAACATAACACTAACCAAATCACAGACCAGCTGTATGCAAGCGACCTGGGAATACGTATATACTCTACATGTACGGCAGGAACTGAATATTATGACTATACTCGACAGCACTGACCTACACCGGCTAAAACGGTTGGAACATCTTAACCGAATGGATGACTGTTACTGCCGCATCCATAACTGTCGAAAGGACGGAGAGGTGTGGGGCGCCCAAAGAAGCGTTTGAGAGCACTGACCTACACCGGCTAAAACGGTTGGAACAACTTAACCGAATGGATGACTGTTACTGCCGCATCCACAACTGTCGAAAGGACGGAGAGGTGTGGGGCGCCCAAAGAAGCGTTTGAGAGCACTGACCTGCATCGGCTAAAACGGTTGGAACACCTTAACCGAATGGATGACTGTTACTGCCGCATCCATAACTGTCGAAAGGACGGAGAGGTGTAGGGCGCCCAAAGAAGCGTTTGAGAGCACTGACCTACACCGGCTAAAACGGTTGGAACATCTTAACCGAATGGATGACTGTTACTGCCGCATCCATAACTGTCGAAAGGACGGAGAGGTGTGGGGCGCCCAAAGAAGCGTTTGAGAGAACTGACCTACACCGGCTAAAACGGTTGGAACATCTTAACCGAATGGATGACTGTTACTGCCGCATCCACAACTGTCGAAAGGACGGAGAGGTGTGGGGCGCCCAAAGAAGCGTTTGAGAGCACTGACCTACACCGGCTAAAACGGTTGGAACAACTTAACCGAATGGATGACTGTTACTGCCGCATCCACAACTGTCGAAAGGACGGAGAGGTGTGGGGCGCCCAAAGAAGCGTTTGAGAGCACTGACCTGCATCGGCTAAAACGGTTGGAACACCTTAACCGAATGGATGACTGTTACTGCCGCATCCACAACTGTCGAAAGGACGGAGAGGTGTGGGGCGCCCAAAGAAGCGTTTGAGAGCACTGACCGACACCGGCTAAAACGGTTGGAACACCTTAACCGAATGGATGACTGTTACTGCCGCATCCACAACTGTCGAAAGGACGGAGAGGTGTGGGGCGCCCAAAGAAGCGTTTGAGAGCACTGACCTACACCGGCTAAAACGGTTGGAACACCTTAACCGAATGGATGACTGTTACTGCCGCATCCACAACTGTCGAAAGGACGGAGAGGTGTGGGGCGCCCAAAGAAGCGTTTGAGAGCACTGACCTACACCGGCTAAAACGGTTGGAACATCTTAACCGAATGGATGACTGTTACTGCCGCATCCACAACTGTCGAAAGGACGGAGAGGTGTGGGGCGCCCAAAGAAGCGTTTGAGAGCACTGACCTGCATCGGCTAAAACGGTTGGAACACCTTAACCGAATGGATGACTGTTACTGCCGCATCCACAACTGTCGAAGGGACGGAGCGGTGTGGGGCGCCCAAAGAAGCGTTTGAGAGCACTGACCTACACCGGCTAAAACGGTTGGAACATCTTAACCGAATGGATGACTGTTACTGCCGCATCCACAACTGTCGAAGGGACGGAGCGGTGTGGGGCGCCCAAAGAAGCGTTTGAGAGCACTGACCTACACCGGCTAAAACGGTTGGAACATCTTAACCGAATGGATGACTGTTACTGCCGCATCCACAACTGTCGAAAGGACGGAGAGGTGTGGGGCGCCCAAAGAAGCGTTTGAGAGCACTGACCTACACCGGCTAAAACGGTTGGAACAACTTAACCGAATGGATGACTGTTACTGCCGCATCCACAACTGTCGAAAGGACGGAGAGGTGTGGGGCGCCCAAAGAAGCGTTTGAGAGCACTGACCTGCATCGGCTAAAACGGTTGGAACACCTTAACCGAATGGATGACTGTTACTGCCGCATCCACAACTGTCGAAAGGACGGAGAGGTGTGGGGCGCCCAAAGAAGCGTTTGAGAGCACTGACCTACACCGGCTAAAACGGTTGGAACACCTTAACCGAATGGATGACTGTTACTGCCGCATCCACAACTGTCGAAAGGACGGAGAGGTGTGGGGCGCCCAAAGAAGCGTTTGAGAGCACTGACCTACACCGGCTAAAACGGTTGGAACATCTTAACCGAATGGATGACTGTTACTGCCGCATCCACAACTGTCGAAAGGACGGAGAGGTGTGGGGCGCCCAAAGAAGCGTTTGAGAGCACTGACCTACACCGGCTAAAACGGTTGGAACATCTTAACCGAATGGATGACTGTTACTGCCGCATCCACAACTGTCGAAAGGACGGAGAGGTGTGGGGCGCCCAAAGAAGCGTTTGAGAGCACTGACCTACACCGGCTAAAACGGTTGGAACACCTTAACCGAATGGATGACTGTTACTGCCGCATCCACAACTGTCGAAAGGACGGAGAGGTGTGGGGCGCCCAAAGAAGCGTTTGAGAGCACTGACCTGCATCGGCTAAAACGGTTGGAACATCTTAACCGAATGGATGACTGTTACTGCCGCATCCACAACTGTCGAAAGGACGGAGAGGTGTGGGGCGCCCAAAGAAGCGTTTGAGAGCACTGACCTACACCGGCTAAAACGGTTGGAACACCTTAACCGAATGGATGACTGTTACTGCCGCATCCACAACTGTCGAAAGGACGGAGAGGTGTGGGGCGCCCAAAGAAGCGTTTGAGAGCACTGACCTACACCGGCTAAAACGGTTGGAACACCTTAACCGAATGGATGACTGTTACTGCCGCATCCACAACTGTCGAAAGGACGGAGAGGTGTGGGGCGCCCAAAGAAGCGTTTGAGAGCACTGACCTACACCGGCTAAAACGGTTGGAACACCTTAACCGAATGGATGACTGTTACTGCCGCATCCACAACTGTCGAAAGGACGGAGAGGTGTGGGGCGCCCAAAGAAGCGTTTGAGAGCACTGACCTACACCGGCTAAAACGGTTGGAACATCTTAACCGAATGGATGGCTGTTACTGCCGCATCCACAACTGTCGAAAGGACGGAGAGGTGTGGGGCGCCCAAAGAAGCGTTTGAGAGCACTGACCTGCATCGGCTAAAACGGTTGGAACACCTTAACCGAATGGATGACTGTTACTGCCGCATCCACAACTGTCGAAGGGACGGAGCGGTGTGGGGCGCCCAAAGAAGCGTTTGAGAGCACTGACCTACACCGGCTAAAACGGTTGGAACATCTTAACCGAATGGATGACTGTTACTGCCGCATCCACAACTGTCGAAGGGACGGAGCGGTGTGGGGCGCCCAAAGAAGCGTTTGAGAGCACTGACCTACACCGGCTAAAACGGTTGGAACATCTTAACCGAATGGATGACTGTTACTGCCGCATCCACAACTGTCGAAGGGACGGAGCGGTGTGGGGCGCCCAAAGAAGCGTTTGAGAGCACTGACCTACACCGGCTAAAACGGTTGGAACATCTTAACCGAATGGATGACTGTTACTGCCGCATCCACAACTGTCGAAAGGACGGAGAGGTGTGGGGCGCCCAAAGAAGCGTTTGAGAGCACTGACCTACACCGGCTAAAACGGTTAGAACATCTTAACCGAATGGATGACTGTTACTGCCGCATCCATAACTGTCGAAAGGACGGAGAGGTGTGGGGCGCCCAAAGACGCGTTTGAAAGCACTGACCTGCATCGGCTAAAACGGTTGGAACAACTTAACCGAATGGATGACTGTTACTGCCGCATCCACAACTTTCGAAAGGACGGAGAGGTGTGGGCGCCCAAAGAAGCGTTTCAGGAAGCAGCTCTATTGTAGCTGCTTGGGACCGTAAAAAACCATTTTGCTGAAGATGAGCTGACACTATTACAATATAGTCCAGAATAATATTGGAAAAATTACTTATATGTAACAAGTGATGTTTTAGACTAGACTAGAATCGGTTGTCCTTAGACACTTTTGTCAATGTTACTCATTCAAATTCAGTCTGGCTTGTATACCTGTCCTAAAGTATTAACCCTTTGATCGGTGACTATTTCATTAGTATGTTAGCATGATTTTTTAAAACTTTTTAAATGTAATTTAATTCAAAATTGTCAACTTTAAATATAGGAAAGTGATAAAAATGTATAAACAGGTTTAAATAGATCGTCTCTACTCTCTAATTCGTCAAAAATAGACACTTTGTCACTCACTGCATATATGTAGTGCGTAACATCTTTACCAACTTCGTTCTCAGTCAGGTAGTTAGACTTTCGCAAAGGTAGTTTATCAGAAACAGTCAACACTAAATTAAAATTTTACACACTGTATAATTTTTGTATTACATGAACAACACAAGTTATTTATAAAAAACAATACACTTTACTCTTTACAATACACACGCCTACACT
This sequence comes from Magicicada septendecula, assembly GCA_034769895.1. Classification (NCBI taxonomy): domain Eukaryota; kingdom Metazoa; phylum Arthropoda; class Insecta; order Hemiptera; family Cicadidae; genus Magicicada; species Magicicada septendecula. The sequence goes on from CM068368.1 coordinate 912,114,735, forward strand.
TTCGTAAATAAACTAAGCACAACATAACCTTCACAACCGTAACATCTTTACAAACTTCGTTCTCAGCCAGATAGTTAGACTTTCGCAAAGGTAGTTTATCAGAAACAGTCAACACTAAATTAAAATTTTACACACTGTATAATTTTTGTATTACATGAACAACACAAGTTGTTTATAAAAGACAATACACTTTACTCTTTACAATACACACGCCTACACTTTCGTAAATAAACTAAGCACAACATAACCTTCACAACCGTAACATGTTTACAAACTTCGTTCTCAGTCAGATAGTTAGACTTTCGTAAAGGTAGTTTATCAGAAACACTCAACACTAAATTAAAATTTTACACACCGTATAATTTTTGTATTATATGAACAACACAAGTTGTTTATAAAAGACAATACATTTTACTCTTTACAATACACACGCCTACACTTTCCTAAATAAACTAAGCACAACATAACCTTCACAACCGTAACATGTTTACAAACTTCGTTCTCAGTCAGATAGTTAGACTTTCGCAAAGGTAGTTTATCAGAAACACTCAACACTAAATTAAAATTTTACACACTGTATAATTTTTGTACTATATAAACAATACAAGTTGTTTATAAAAGACAATACACTTTACCAGAGGCGGCTCACTCATAAGGGCACATGGTCACGTGCCCCACCAAAAAAACACGAAATAAATAAATAAATATTGTAGAAACGTCCTTGTTTTAAAAATGATAGCAATAGTTTGTAACAGTGCGAAGTCTGGAGAAATGTGGCAACGCGAAAACAAATGTGGCAACATAGCGGCGGTCACAGAGACGTTGTGACCCAATATTACTACCCCCTTCCTCTTCACTACTCTCTTGTGGTGGGAGAGCGTGATGCTAAAATCCCATAGTGTTCGGTCACAGTAGACTATGTGACCATTGACCAAACATTTACAGTCTTCAAGTAGTAAACTCTGAATCCTGTAGGTGCGCCACATTACTGCAACTAACGGATATGAATCGGAGCTATTTAGTAGACTATTACATTTTACCGCCATCGGAGCTGTTCTATAATACTAATAATTACTGTTACTTTCTTAGTGTATATTGTTACGAAATAATGTTATTATAGTGTTTCTATCGTGAATATGATTATAATAATTTTTGCGATTTTATATAATTTTAAATTATATTCTCATTGAAGGAAATATTAAAATAGAACGTGTACCTAGAGCGGTTATGTTATGTGCTACACGATAGTTGTGGTGGCAGTGGTTATAGTAATTGTATAAATTGTGGTGTTACAAGTTTACAAGTGGTTTTCAGTAATCAGTGTTACGCACGCGTGTAAATAACGGTGTTGAAAATATTCAAGTGTCGATATTTTGTGTGCTTGTGTAAATCTCTGAGACAAAATGAATGATGTCAAGTATTTACAGAGTAAAACTTTATGCTATGAAGATAGGTTAATAGCAAAACAATTGGGTCCACCAAGACCGCAGTTGTCTATCAACCAAGTGTTTAAGGACAAAAACAGAACCTATAATAGAACTTTCAATACCACAGTGTACGAAAAATGGGAATGGATGTGCGGATGCCCCACAATCAATGCTTTATTTTGCTTTGCTTGTCTTCTGTTTGGCGGTGAAGACACGTGGACTAAGTCGGGCGTTAAAGATCTGAAACATTTAACAGAAAAGAGTAAGAAGCATTCGCTGCCTAAATGTCATTTAGACAATGAAATGAGTTTAGCCGTGCTAGGTATTGTAAATATTAGATTGCAACTCGATGATGGTTACAGAATTTCTGTTCGTAAGCATAACGAACTTGTAGACAAGAACAGATACATCTTGTCTCGAATAATTGATGCGATTAAATTTTGTGGGGAATTTGAATTAGCTTTACGTGGCCACGATGAAACGGAAGAAGCAGACAACAACCCAGGGATTTTTAAAGGACTAATCAATTATACTGCAGCACTTGACAGTGTTTTGAAAGATCATTTAGAAAATTCAACAGTGTTTAAAGGAACCTCGAAAACAATTCAGAACGAACTTTTAGATGCCATTTTGTCAGTGTGTCGAAAAAATATTGTGACTGAAATTTCTACGATAGACTTCATATCACTTCAGGCTGATGAAACAACTGACAGTTCATGCAAAACACAGATGGCACTGATTTTGAGATATCTCATTGAAGGGAGAATAATTGAAAGGTTTTGGGGTTTTTTTGAAGTCCCTTTTGATAAAAGTGCTCGAAGTTTAGCCTCGACAATTTTAGGACAGTTGGAAGAAATAGGAATATACAAGTCCCCGGAAAAACTAATTTGTCAGACTTACGATGGTGCATCTGTTATGAGTGGTCAGAAAGGAGGGGTCCAGTGTTTGGTTAAAGAGAAGTATCCAAATGAAAATTTTATTCATTGTTATGCCCATCAAGGGAATCTGATTCTTCAAAACTCAACATCGTCTGCCTCCCAGAGTAGAATATTTTTTCAAGACCTGCAAGGAATATGACCATATTTTTCAAGATCTCCAAAGAGGATGGATTATTTAGTAGAAATTGTAAAAAAAAAAATTGGGTCTGTGCCTCCTACAAGATGGTACTTTCAACACAGGGCTGTTAATACTGTGTTTGAACATAAAGATAATCTAATAAAATGTTTTAAACACATTAGGGACATAGAGATTTCTGACAAAAGTGCTTCTAGCCAGGCTGCAGGATTTGTACGAACTTTGAGGGATCCTCAGTTCATTTTCTGGTTGACTTTTTCCACAAAATTATGCCTCATGTGGCGATTTTCTTTGATTGCATTCAACAAAGAAACATTGATGCAATAAAAATGAGAACATTTGTTAAACATTTTGTGAGTGCAGTGGTTAATATTCGTAAGACCTATGAAGACAGTGAAGTGTCTGTAAGTGAGCCTGTGATTAAGAGACAGTGTGTTGAACAATTAAGTAATAGGAGCAACCGTGTGGCCACTTTGGAAGTATGTGATATGATTGTGAACAATATTAATGAAAGATTTCAATTTTCAGATCATTTATGTATTTCCAAATTGTTTTTAGTTGAAAAGTTCCCACAGTACTGTGTTGAGTTTCCGGAAAATGATTTTCAGACTACAATTAAATTTTATCCAACAATAAATGATCTGAAACTGAGAACCGAACTAGAAGTGTTATACAGTAGTGAAGATTTACGTATTGCTTCTGGTGCAACACCCTTATTACAGTTTTTCCTTGATAATAACATGTTTCGTACCTTCTCAGAGTGTGTGACTATTTTAAAGATAATTGTTACCATACCGATGACAACTGTTGAAAGTGAAAGGTGCTTTTCTACATTGAAAAGAATAAAAACATTTTTAAGAAATTCCATGGGCACTGATAGACTGAATGCATTGGCTATGCTATCCACATAAAAAAAAATGATTCATGGAATTCAAGATTTCAACAAACAAGTGATAGAGGAATTCGCTACATCTAAAAACAGGAGAATGGAATTGTTATACAAAAAGTGAAATACCAGGTAAGACATTCTATATTTTTTTACCTAAGTACTAATTACCGCGAATGGTGGCCCACCTTAGATCCTCCCCACTGTGTGCCCCTCCCATTTCATTACTCACGAGCCGCCACTGCACTTTACTCTTTACAATACGCACGCCTACACTTCCGTAAATAAACTAAGCACAACATAACCTTCAAGCACACTTCAACACAACGCTCCAAATTCGTCACCATAGCCATCACCATATACTACAAATTGTAACTAACGTTGTATATATAAGCGATACTGGGCCAGCAAATGTTGAAAACGTACATACCCGTGATTAGTGAATTGGACCCTCTGAGAAAAAACGTACAGGCCTATGTAGCCTACGTGATTACTGATCAAAGGGTTAATAAAACTTACTTGAAGAGATGTTAATAGAACCTGTGAGTATAGGTTTCTCTGGTGTTTAATAGCGATTCCACTCTACTAAAGATCAACTGTTTACACTGCCCTCATAACAGCTTACATCAGAACGCAAAATAAATAGTGGCGTATAGACAGCACCGAGTTTTCTGGTTGTCAAAACTACAATACTGTTCACTATATGTCATCACGCGATGTGAGAAAGTTTACTTGCAGTAGTTTCTTCCGGACGAGAGCAGTCCTCGGGACGCGATTGCTTTTGTTTGATGTGCAAATGGCTGTTGGCTGGCCGACTGACATGATAATGACCGACTTACAAGTGACTGAAAGAGGTCAAAGGTGAACTAACACACACACACACACACACACAGATTGTGAGTGTAAACGTCAGTGTTATTACATTGAATGGGGTTAACACCTGTCTGCCCGCCGCCGATAACTGTAATGTAACTTTTAATTACAAGTGACAATTATATACGTAATATTATGACAGAACTGTCATGTTATGTTACCAACCAGCGGTGTGCAATATTTAACTTTGTCCTGTGTATGCGTGCTGGCCGCGCGATCATCTACCTGTCGAACAGTGTGTCTACAGAAAGTCACTATATAGGTCATATTACATAATGTAACTGACCTAATTTGAACATTAATCATTTACAATTTTAACACATGCAAGGACTTTCCCAATACGCTTAGTCACATTCTCTTTGATCATGGTGCTCCATTCAACTTCTTATCTTCAGCTCTTGTCCACATCCTTCTGTACACAGTCAATCCTAGGCTTCTCCCTCCTTCTTCTTCACTCTGGCTCCCATTCTGCCACTGTTTTGCGGATTCTACCTTCTTCCATTCTTCTGAGATGTCCGTACCACATGAATCTTTATTGTTTTGTCACTTCCACAACCGTGTTTTCCACTTCGATTATTCGTCTGATTGATTCATTGCCCACTCTTTCCATCCTGGATCTCTCGGTCACTGTTCGCCAGTAATCCATCTCTATTGAAAGCGACCTCTTCTGATGCTGTGTGTTTCTGCTCCGTGTAGCATTATAGGCCTACTTGCAACAATTGTCTTCTCGGTCTTTGGTTTACTTCTGTATATTATATTCCTACATCATAAAATCGAAATTATGATTCCTATTGCTCTTCGGCCTTCACAAGTTCTTGTCCTCATATCCGTGTCACATGATCCGTCCAGTTCCAGTATTGACCCTAAATAACGAAAGCTATCAATTTTTTTAACAAATTCCCATCAATAGTATATTGTCTGGGTCAGTCGTCGTCTATTCAGTTTCACCGTCATTCACTTCTTTTTTATATAAGATTCACCTTATATATTCATCTTATATTTTTTTAATTCACTTTCAAACACAATGTTTTGTATTCCTCCACTAATTTGTTACACACACATAATCAGCATTCTCCGCGACTTGCGCACTAACAACCTGGTCATCAGCAAACAATAAATGGTATCTAAATAACTACCTGGTGCCATATACACCATAATGAAAACAATTTTCAAACCAAATGGTCAGTTGTAAATTTATACAAAGTAAAAGCATACTTTCCACAAGTGTTGAAGCATGAGGTTGGGGAGAGAAGTTTCAAGGGCACTCAAGTCAAACGCGCAATACTGTCTGTCCTCTTCTACGAGTAAACTCAAATTGAAATTCATTTCGGGACAGACGTTTACAATTTAAATATAACCTCCTCTTCTGCGCGTAATTTAGTTTACATTTCTTTTTTATTACCGGTACTGCATTGCGTCGTTCCATCAGTCTGTGCTTGTCGCAGCTGGGCTCTCATAACACGTGCGTACACATTTTGTGTAAGCGCTGATTAACGACTGACGTGTTTGTCGATAGTAAACGATAAACAATTATATTAAAAATAACGTCTTGAAATAGCTCCACTATTAGGCTCGCTGAGCTGCACAACTCGCTCACTAATTTCATTCAATAAAGTACATATTTTATTGTTACATAAATTTCGATATTAGATAGTTTTAAATTTAGACGCATCTGTGGAACGATTTGTAGGTACCTGAGAAATAAAACACGGAAGGATACCCGAATGAAATTTTATAAAACTTTGGCTGTCCCCACATTCCTGTATGCTAGCGAGACATGGACACTTGGTAAAAGGGACGTGCAGAGGATTCAGGTAGCTGAAATGAAATTTCTAAGAGGGACGCAAGGTTGTTCTCTCTTGGATCGGAGAAGGAACGAGGATATTAGACGCGATTTAAACATTGTATCGTTGCACCAGAAGATTGAAGACCACAGAAGGAGATGGTGTGAACAGTTGAATCGCATGCCTGATATCCGTCTACCTGTGGTTGCCTTGGGTTATCACCCTACTGGGAAGAGAGATGTCGGTAGAGCAAGGAGGAGATGGGTTCCAGAACAGGTCTTGGGCTTAGTCTTTGGAGTGATGATGATGATGAGATAGTTTTTTAGGAAAAAACTATGAGGTGATAGTTTTCACCATTATAGGAAAAAATTACGAAAATCCTGATTACTCTACATCTCACTAGTAATACATAACAATTGTAGAGCATACAATAATACAATAAATACTAAACATTCGGATTTAAATTACAATTCTTTTTAATCTGGCGTCCTGCTGAACTTCAGAATTTTGACAGTGCTGTGGTTACTGACGAACACCGTGTCAATTGTGTTAGAACCGTTTTTTCACTGAAGGTGGCCTCCAGAAGTGAGCCCGAAACGTCTCGTATAGGGTCTACTGTCATCTTGGAGTAGACGTGTTCTGGGGCACTGTCGCTTCATCACGTAACTGCACTGAAATCTCAGGAAATAGTGCTGAATTAGATTGTCATCATCAAGATTCTAAGTAATGTAACAATGTGTGTAGGCCTACATCCCGCGTGTTATCCACCACATTCTGACATCAAATTCTTCAGCACGTCTGTTTACAAGTAACATTGTGCGAAGACTAAACTTTCTTGGTGTAAAACAATCTTGGCGGGTTCAAGGGTTAACAACGAAGGCCACACAATACACCGAACCTGATTATTGACTAGCCTCCCTCCCCCCTTCACCTCCCCACGTTGTCCAGTTGATGACGCCAAATGCCCGTTAAAGTTGTGGACAACCCAACTCCTGTGACAGAGACACGGACCCATGGCCAACAAAGCGACCGCCGCTAAATCTTTGTTGTACGGCAGAATCACTTGAATCACTCTACTTTACATTAGAGTTTGACTGTTGGTTTGTCCGTGGAAATACTCGCATAAAAAATTAATCATCTAATAAAAATTGTTTTCAGTCCAAAAAAATTAGCACAGAGGAATCTTGAAGTTCAAAATCGTGCTAATCAATATATCAGTTAAGCAGATCCTTTTTCTAAATGAGTTATACAAAATTTACTAAACGTTAAAAATCAAACTAGCCACATATGTGTATAAACTAGTAAATAAAGTTAATTGAAATTTAAGTAAATGTAAATGATCCAATGAAATAAAAAGTACTGCAAACTGAAGAAAGTGTAATCACTATACAAAAGTAACAAAAATTTAACAAACTAACAAACTGAATTCCGTGTATCCCCTTTATTAGAAGTTTTATTTAGTTTAGTTAATTTTCATATTTTGCCTTCCGATTATACTTGGTTTTTACATACACTTGAGCTTCCCTTACTAACTTCTCCACCGCCTCCATCATACACATCCCACACACATGTCCGGATACACACCCTAAACACATGTTCACCACCATCACTTTCTTTGTTTAGTTGTTCATTGATCTCTTTGAGAATACCTTAATAAGCTGAAAGAGCTGTCAGAGGTAAATAATAAACTGTGAAACTTACCAAGTGTTTGTATATTTTTTAAACCTTTGTAATAGTTTATAATTTTATCGACGTAAACAGAACGGCATGTATTTAGCCACTTTCGTTCAGTCCTGAGTACTAGGCTATGTATAACTCGGAATGCGGAAACATGAAAACTTTCCCATTTAAAGTGTTACCACAGCGTTGCTATGACGACCGACTCCCCAATTTATACATATTTTCTCAACAACAGTGTTGTAGACTCTGCCGTTATTTAAGTGCTTTTTCCAGCAAAACTAATAAATATAACAGACTCACGTAAACATAAGTATTGTTGTGTATTTTTAACAATGGACGGTTTAGCGAAGATAAAAATAAAACAGTTGTGTGTATTACTTTTTCTGGCGTTTAATAGTCTATCCCCCTGTTTTACGGAGATAAGTCAAAAAGTAAAAGGAAAATTAAAAAAATCGTTATTATTATTATTATTATTCCGTCTGTACAATGTTTACACATTTTCCGGAAACAAATATTACAGAAGTTATTGAATTCTCATCTTCCACTGCTGCTTGTCCATCCCAAGATTTTCTTCAATTACTCGTTCCCTCAACACAGCCTGAATGTCTTCTATCCAGGTGATAGAGTCAGGTCTGTTCCATAACACTCCTTGGCAATCTTTTCTGTGTCCATACCATTGTAATTTTGTTGTTTGGATAAAATCAACAATTGAATTTTTCACATTCATTCTACTTCATTTTATTTTTATTTCATTTTTATAAATGAAACCTGTGTTATTTTTCCATCAATGTTTTTCTATTTCTAATAGAGTCAGCCTTTTTCTTAACGAACTTTTGAATCAATTCCTATAAGGCACTTTTCGTCTCATGTGTAGCATCACTTCTGTGACTTCTTCATCTCAAAACATTTACCTCGCAGTTTTTTTTTTTTAATTAAAAACGATACCAACTTTGTCGTGTTTACTTGCTGAACTGCTACTTGTCATGTTCCGGACGAGGCCTTTCAGTGTTTCCACCATTTTGAAGTCCTAAACCACGACAAAAAATATCCCGCTGGAACCCGTATATATACCCGTGAATCCGCCTTCACGGCAGGCCAATACCTCTCAATAAACCAGGTCAATACAAAGGCGGATTCACGGGTTCCAGCGGGATATTTTTGTCGTGGTTTAGGACTTGAAAATAGTGGAAACAGTGAAAGGCTTCGTCCGCAACATGACAAGTAGCAGTTTACCAAGTAAACACGACAAAGTTGGAATTACAGAGACTGCTAATTCAAATAACAAGATGAATAAAAACGGTACACCTTGCTTCCACACAACTGACTCTCTCCACATTGCTACACAGTTTACGAATGATCTCTGAAAATTTCGTCTCCTTTGGTGCAGTCGGAAAACTTATTTCAAATTAACTACAAACACAAGTGCAAACCGCTAATATTGAAACAGCACATTCAATTAACAGACACCGAGGTTGTGATTTACAACAAAACATTCAGTGCTGCCCTCTGTCTGATCGGCAGGGAAAGAAAATTCCCTTTACTTTTTGACTTTCACTCGTAAAACCACGGCCTTGCATATACACAACAATCCTTAATTTAGTTATAACCGTCGATCAATAAAAAGGTTTAACAAGGATCGGTCAATAAGTATAACACAGATTTTACTAATTATAAGTATAATACTACTGACTCGGAACACTGAGTTTTTTTTTATTGGTAAAAATTTAAACTTTTTACCTCATAGCGTACACTATGCCGTTCGGATCCGGCGTTAAACTGTATGTCCCACCCGTGAGAGACTCCGTAACTCACACACCACGGGTATATGCGGGGAGGGTACAAACCAGTCTAAAGACTGAAGGACCCAATAATAATAATAAATAGCCTGAACCAGTTTTCGCTTATTACAAGCTTCGTCAGAGCTTTGTATTACAAGCTTATTGTAATAAGCGAAAACTGGTTCAGGCTATACATTTTTACCAATAAAAAACTTAGTGTTCCGAGTCAGTAGTGTTGTGCTTATAATTAGTTAATCAACGGACACGTCATGGACAACAAAATCCAACAAATTTTAAATTATTTGTGTCGACGTTTCAACAATATTTACTGTCATCATCAGGACCTGTGTAGACAATAGATCCTGATGATGACAACAAATAGGCCTATGTTGTCTACTAAAGGTCGGTGCTTTCTGCTTGTGTTGCAGGCCAGTCGTCTGTAATCTAACCAACTTTCACAACTCGATGACCGCCACCGCCACGACAGAATCGTCCGTTCTGAGTTCGTCCGAGTTCCGCTACTCGTTGCCGGTGACAGCGTTCTTCTGCATCGCCTACACCGTGGTGTTCGTCGTCGGAGTGACCGGCAACTGTTTCGTCGTCACTGTGGTGTATCGCAGTCCGAGGATGCGGTCGCCCACCAACCTGTTTATCGCCAACCTGGCGTGCGCTGATCTGCTCGTCAACGTCATCTGCTTGCCCTTCACTCTGGTCAGCAACGTTATGGCAGGTACGTACACGGCTCATCTCCGACGTTGTCTTATAACTTACTGATTTTTATTTAATTAATAAAGTTGTGTTAGTTAATAAAGTGTGTTAGTTCTAGACATATCAGTAGAATGGAAGAAACTAGAATCCCGAAGATGGCGAAAGATTACAACCCTAGAACCAGAAGAAAAGTTGATAGACCTCAGAAAAGGTGTACTGTCGAATAGGAACAGCCCGCTAAAGCCTAAAGCCGATGGGAAGATGATGATGATGTGTTAGTGGTTATAATCACAAACAGAAATAACATTGTTGCATAGCATTATATGCACAGCCCCGGATTAGCGCTTTCAAGCTTCACAGCTCATCATCAGCTCATCATATTTCCGATCTGAAGATAAACTTCGAATCTATAAAGCGCTAATCGGACATTTTTTCTATAGTGGTGTTCAGCGTTATTTCTGTAAATTGTTTTGTTTTTAATAACCTCGTTAACTCGTTATTTTTATTTTATTATTCTGTCTATCTCAAAATCTCCCATTCTTTCGTTCTTCCGTATTTTTCCATTTTCTCGTTTTTTCCCTATTCCCGATTATTTCTTTCCCAATTTACTATTTTTCCATCTTCTCATTCTCCTTTTCTTATTTTCATATTTTTTCATGTTTTTATGTTTTCGTGTTGTTTCTTATTTGAGGGGATTTAGTAATTAATACGTTATCTAGGTATTTCTGTTTTGGGGCATATTTACAGGGGGCGGATGAACGGGATCGGACCCCCTCGCTGGGTCGAAAATCTCTTAATTTTTAGGCTGTGTTATTATTTTTTCAGCTGTGTGCGCTAATATAGTAGTAACTCTTTCTTAAATATAAAATACGTTTATTACACAGCATTAAGGTGTATACGGCATTTGAAATATCAAATATAGGAAAATAATTCAGTCAAGAAGTATCTTCAGTAAAGAGTGTTTCAATATCCTGTATTTGTACTGTGTTATTACCGTTTACTTTAATGGGATTGATTTCAGGACGTTATTACCAGGGCCGCTGAATAGGGACCTGGTTATTACACAGTTTTTGAACAACTTTAAACACAGTAATGTTGTTTAGTGTTACCTGTTATTTTTTCTTTTGTACGAAGTCGACTCGACCCAGGCCAAATTCCAGATAAACCATTGTGTTTGTTACTAGCATATAGTAGGGTAAGACTATGGTGGGGCTGCCATCTTCTGGCTTAACGTCCAGCCCGATTTTCTGTCTGCATTGGCTCCCTTAAACTGTCCGTCTTCCCGAACTATAGAAACCAGGTTTCCCTGTTTGAGATATCCATTAGGATCTTTAATGTGATGGTTCCCCTTGCCACACTTCACCAGTGACCAACAAAGGGTCATCCGGACAATGTTTTACTCCAAGGGCGAGATGGTGGCCTAGCATCTATATATTGACAAGTAAAGGAGGGAGAGCTTATACCGACTCTCACTCGGTCACCAGAGCCGCGTTAGCCACCTGTAGGTGTTGCCCGTGGAGGCGCGACTGGACTGGATATTTTCCTTTGTCGAGGAAACTAACCGTAAGGCATGTGTTTGAGGTTTGTGTGTAAACAAAACTCTCCAGTTTGTGTTTATGCAGATATACAGCAAGAACTGTATATGATGAGTATATTCCATAGGATCGCCCAATGTCGGCTACAATTGATAGAACATCTTAACCGAATGGATGACTGCCCCGCATCACCAAATAAATATGGAATTATAAGCCGAAAGTACGGAAAGGCGTAGGTCGTCCGCTGGAGGGTCGGACTGATCAGCTCTAGTCTACCTGCTTGGAACCGGAACAAACCATTTTTAGTTTAGGTCTAATCGTGCTGAAGATGATGATGATGATGATAAATAAGCAAGAAAAGGTCATCCTAGAAGTATACGAATCTTATCGGAGATAGAAAATATCAGTACGAAATAAACATGAGAGTATTAAAACCTTCCTTTTTGTTGCCAGAACAACCCATTTTTGGTGTTATCCTTGTTGATGATGATGATAATGATGACGATGATGATGACGGAGAAGAAGAAGAAGAAGAAGAAGAAGAAGAATATTATTATTATTATTATTATTATATCATCATCATCATCATCATCAACATCATCATCAACATGAAGATGATAACGATGATGAAGAATTTTTTTTTTAACCTCTGTCGCAGATTTATGCCGTCTCTTATTTTATGTCGGTGAATCTTTGAGGTGGAATAAAAATTATTAAAATATTCTATTCTCTGACCGGGTATTGAACTAACTACATCACGTATGTACAGTGTGTCAGGAGTGATTTGACATCCCTGCTGGTAGGTAGTGAGTGAGTGAGAAGGGGGGGGGTTAGTCTGGATAAATCAGGCTTTGCGTCTCGTCCAGCATTTCCTCTTCTAAGGGGAGAAATGTAACACATATTTCGCCTGTCAAGCTAAACCCCATCAAACAAACGAAAGAGAGAAAGAATAATGTCAACACAGGAAGGGTTTTTCTAAACAATAACTGTACAGTGTTGAATTTAAATATGGCGTTGTGACAGTACATAATTTATTGTAGTGTGTCAGCGTCATTCATACAACAATGATATGTTGAGTAAATAATACGACGATTTATATTGTGGAATGATGGTCGCTAGTGGTTGGTTACACGACAACAGGATTATAGTTACCCACCCGCGCAATCCGTTTGAATGGAAATGTCTATGAACAGGAGACTGAAAGTGTAACAAATTTCAGATTCTGTCGTGCTCGCGATGTGTTTGAAAGCATGGACACAAAAAAAACATTTTGAGGCATCGATTGTTACCTACCAGACTCCCTGAGCTTCAGAACTCGCTCACTGTTTTGAACTAACTACATTTATTATTAAACAATATCGATGTTAGATAATTTTTTACATCCATTTTCCGTAAGAAAATGGAAGTACGGTGATCGCGAAAAAACTCGTGTTCGAGATAAGGACTGATTGTACTACCCTCAAAACGTGAAGAAGTCATTTTTCGAAAAGTTTCTGTGTGTCTGTCTGTGTGTAGAATTTTTTCTATGGCGAACGACAACCGCCGCAAATTCAAACAGAATCAAATAAAATTTACATATGTGCCCGAGTTGTAGAGGACTCAAGGCCTATTGATTTTGGTGAAGATCGGTTAAGCAGAAGGTGTAGTTTGTCTGCAACGTTTCTACGTTTTAACAGGAGTTTGATAACTACTTAATTTTGATAAATAAAGTATTCTCAAAAGAAGGTTGTACTAATCCACTGTAGAAAGATAGATGAAATATCTATAAATGAAAAGGATAGTTGAAGGGGGAGGGGATAATTTTGTATATGTGTACTACGTTATCGGCAACAAACAAGTAGTTTCTATGGAAATATTTCATTTCAATTTTCAAACATAAAACTCGATTTACAAGAAACACACCTAATTTGTTAGAAATTATTGAACCGAATTTAAGTAAATGATTTTAAACATAAATCTTAGAACATGGAAGTCATGTATGGTTCTCTATAGCGATATTCAATTATGGGAAAAATTACAAAAATCCCAACTACTCTACTATGTCTTTAGTACTATAGCAATTATGTAATTGCTAAATAATAACCACCAATTTCCAGACATTCAAAATATAAAATTAAAATATAATTTAAATTATAATTCAAAATATTAAATTGATTAAAAACATACAAAAAAATTTGGGAAAATCTTAATATTTACAAACATAATAACAATAATTTACTAATTAAAGAACAAATTCAAATAAAAACAAAACAAGGTGGTCCATTTAAAATTATAAATTTACTAAAATAAATAAAATATAATCATTTAATATTTCGATATAACCTTCAAAACAGCTAATTAAGTAAATAAACATTAAAACAAATGATAATATAAATATATTAAATCAGTTATTTGTTTTTTAAATTAAATCAAATTCTATATTGAGAGAATTTCTATATTAGAAGTTTCTATATTGAGATCGAATTTTTTCGATTATTTTTTTAATTCATTTACAAGCTTCTGACGATACTTATTTATTCAGTAAAACGTACACCTGGTGAATTGAAACAATAAAATTCATTTCAACCACTTGCAAAAGAAATTATATTTATAATATACCAATTGTAGAGCACACAATCATTCATCAAACATTAAAAATTCGTAACAATCGAATCTGGGTTACAATTATATTTAACCGTGGGTCTGACCACAATTTTTTTTCAAATTTTCTACGTATTTTTTTATTTCGGGGGTCCAAAGTTTTAAAATTTTCAAACCTTAACACTAGATTCACATATTAGTAAACATTATCCTTTATTTGATATTCCGCATTAATTTTTTCCATTTTGTCAAAACTTTCACCCACTTTTTAAACCCTGACGTCCAAAAATGTATTAATCTACACTTCTCGCTCTTTCCAACGGAAATATTTACGCCCCTGCTAATAGAACGTAAACACTACTTATAACCGATTAAAGAGGATTTAATATCCTCGACATTAAGTCTTGGCGGCAGTATCTTGTACGTTCTATCGTTAAGTATTCTGTTACCTGTATCATTGTCCTAGTCATAACTGGTCTTTCAACCCAAGTATGAACAATGTAATCTTTGATCTTACAAGCCGCTTGCATTGCAATACTTTGGTGTAGGAAAAATGGTGTATTAAAACTTTGGTGTATTTAAACGCACAATGTCCTTTTATCATCATCAGCATCTTCTTCTTAACGGTTTTAGGCTTTAGCGGCCTGTTCCTATTCCACAGTCCACCTTTTCTTAGGTCTACCAACTTTTCTTCTGCCTCAAGGTTTGTAATCTTTCGCTATGCGTTTAATCCATTTTCTTCTGTATTCTTTTGATCCTTTCATTAACTGCAAAAACATCTAAATCACTTCTTATCTCCTCATTTCTTATATGATCTCGTCCATTACACCTTTTAACTGATCTCATAAATTTCATTTCTGCTGTTTGTACCTTCTGTTCATCTTTTTCCTTTATGACCCAAGTTTCAGAACCATACAGTAGTATAGGTATTGCCATAAAATTTTATTTGGGTTTCTTTCCTACGTTTATTTCCTAACACTCTTATCTCCCAACAGCTCTTGTGGTCTGTCAATATTGTTTCAAACGCATGTGTCAAAAAGATTGAATTCATTTCCGAATCAGTTACAATCGTGTCACTGTTGTAATTGTTGTTGTTTTAATACGTTTTGTGCAGTGAATAATCCAGACAGAAGACAGACAGACAGACAGACAGACGGTATGTGAGGGTAAACAATGGCAATGGCATAAGCTACATCACAATGATGGTGTAACCTTGACGTCAGGTTAGGGGGCGCGTCCCTTCACACCCTAACCGTGTTCCGTATGCATATTGATGATAATACTGGTTTGGTTTCTGTGTCACCGCTCGTATAATTGACTTTAACCTTCATGCATCGCGTGGCGTTACACACACACCGTAACTGTGAACGAGCACAAATTGGGGGTGCAACATTTTTACGTGGGAGGCTAATACAAAAAACAAAAGACCCCCTTTGTAATGGATTTTACAGATTGTGCCCATCTCTTAAAAAAGCGTAGGGATGAAAAAAGTGGTCGACAAAAAACTGGTAGCCTTTGATTAATCAAGCTGAAATTTATTGGAAATAAAGTGGAAATTTTCAACTTGAAAACTATACCGTAGATTAATTTTTAGTTTCAAAATAAAATAGATTAATTTCTTAAGCTATCTTTACAGTAATTATTCAATGAAATATTCGTTTTATCAAATAAATAAAATTATCAGGTTTGGTAGTTAGTGAGTGTGTGCTGTTAACTAAGAATACTTACGAAGATCCAATAATATCAAGAATATCTGCCCACCTACTCAACCTAACTTCTAAGCAATTATGGTGCCACAACAAGGAACATATTTTTTTTGTTTATTTTTTCTCTGAGTTTTATTTTCACGTTTACAAAAAAGTACCGGTATAACTTGTAAAATTTTATTAATTGACATTTGTTTTTAAATTTCGTAATGTAATAATTTTTACAAACACATGATAGTTTTGTAGACAGTATTTTCCTGAGAATTTCAAACACCAATTATCTCTCTACCTATCGTGCAGACAGAAAAATTAGGAGACATGAGTTTCAAAAACCTGGAAGGAATAAGCAAATGCTTTAAATAAAAAAAACAGTCATTCCTTGCTGAATCCTTTCCTGAATGGTGTCACTCATCCTATATTGATTGTTCATTGTGTTCCGGAGATAATTAAACTCTTTCACCTCATCAAACTGTCTTTCTCCTATAATTGGTTTTCGAGGGACAAAAGGTGGACCATGCTGACTGACATTTTCCCAACTTTGTAATAAATATTGCAGTTCAAATATCGAAAGACTTAGTTTTTTCGAAATAATAATTCTTTAAATCGTCGCTTCGATTTGATTGGTGGCGCATACGAAACTGGAATTCGTTTGTATTTTATTATCATCCCCTGTACAGACAGACAGCGACCCAGTTATTTAATTTAACTGGCACACAGATCGAAAACTGTCATCAGCAGAATAAGTAAAGAGGTCATTCTAAATAATGAATCTCATCTCGGAGAACTATTACTTTTTATTGGGTTTACGTATTTATATATGTCGATTCTAGACAATTTAAATTAGCTTCAGTCTTTATAACAGTGTGTGTGTGTGTGTGTGTGTGTGTGTGTTTCATGTGGCAGCCGTGATAATGGTGACCGTTTCCAATGACGGTATTGTTTAGAGCATTATGAAAAATAAACCCTTGTAGTTCGATTTACTTCACTCAAGATGGATCTTACGAAATCCGTTCTAACAAACGTTAGCTTGCAGTTATTCTGTAAATTGAACGAGGAAAGCAAGTTCTCAGCTTTCACTCGACCGTTTGGCATGTGTCTGTCTGTCCATCAATTTGGGGTATGTCACGCGACCTTGGATAAGTAAAATTATAGAACGAATCTCAGAATGTACCTATCTAAGGTGTAAGCTCTCACATAAAAACGAAGAAGATATTAATGGAAAAGTTAATAAATTTCAATCAGATAACAGGAACTCTCAGACGTGATTTAAAACACAAGGCAAGGAAAGAGTCCATAATAATAGTATACAAAACCATGGCAGTTCCTATCCTTACTTATGGTTCAGAAACATGGACAATGTCTGCTAAACAAATATCAAGAATTCAAGCTGCGGAAATGAAATTTTTGCGTTCCATAGCTGGGTACACAAAATTATGTATGAAAAGAAACAATCAGATAAGAGAGGAATTGAAAGCTGAAGAAGTAAACGGAATCATCAGTAAGTATAGAGAAAGCCAGAAACAAAACGTTAGTAGAACGGGCAGTCTGACTACTGTACACATTGTATATTTCTTTATAGTATTTCCGCCTGAGATAGTTATTAATGTTTCTATACCTAACTTATGTTGAGCTCTTATCTATATTCCGACCTTTGAGTCCTGCAATCTACAAGATCCGACGGTTCAGTATATACATACATATTAATTGATGACTCGTTGGGCACTTGGTGAAACATATTAATACAAAGGCTTTGTAAAATATATAAAAAAACACTTGGTAAGTTTCACAAATTTTTTTTTAATTAACTCTGACAGCTGTTTCGACTATCTAAGCCATTGTCAAAGAGGCGAGTGAATGAAATTACTGAACACAGGATGTTAGTGGAGTGTAGGTGGTGAACATCTGTTTAGGGCGTATCTGGAACATCTGTGTTTTGATGGCGAGGGGGGGCGAGCAAGAGACAAGGGAAGGTCAGGTGTCTTTAAAAACTAAATACAATCATGAATGCAAAATATAAAATTAACTGAACTAAATATAAAATGAATGCAAAATTTTATATTTATCATTATTTTAAATTTTGCATTCATTTTATATTTAGTTCAGTTAATTTTATATTTTGCATTCATGATTGTATTTAGTTTTTAAAGACACCTGACCTTCCCTTGTCTCTTGCTCACCCCCCTCGCCATCACAACACAGATGTTCCAGATACGCCCTAAACAGATGTTCACCACCTACACTCCACTAACATCCTGTGTTCAGTAATTTCATTCACTCGCCTCTTTGACAATGGCTTAGATAGTCGAAACAGCTGTCAGAGTTAATTAAAAAAAAAATTCTGAAACTTACCAAGTGTTTTTTTATATATTTTACAAAACCTTTATACATACATATGACTGATGTATTGATGTGTTTGTTTACAGCATGGACGATGGGCTGGCTCGTCTGCAAAACTATTCCGTACTTACAAGGAGTGTCCGTGAACGCGTCCATAAACACTTTGGTCGCCATATCCGTGGAACGATGTCTGGCTATCTGTTACCCCCTACGCTGGCAGATGACGTCCAAAGGCTGCAAGATCGTCGTCGTCCTCATATGGGCTTTCTCCATGACAATTACGCTACCGTGGGCGTTGTTCTTCAAACTACAGCCTCTGGAAGAAGGCAGCGACTTCCAGGTAAGAATTGTCATCCTTCTAGTTTACTGGTTGCGATGGCCCTAAAACATGATATACTTGACCTTGAATTTAAAAAGTAAGCATGAAATTTCCTTCGGCTATTTCATTGGCTAGAATTATGTAAATTGAAAAGTTGAATGGTAAGACCATAATGCATTTAAAAATTCGTTTGATACAGGATGTTCTCTCCATTCACTGATTATTTTAAAGGTTCTGAAGGTAGAAGTATGGGGATCTACAATGGAAGGATTAATTACTACAATAATAAATAAATTCTCTTTCTTATTGGCTATGACTTTTAATTATTTATTAATAATATGATAATTTTGAATTATACAAATTGTAAATATTACTATTGCTGATACCAATGTTACTAATAAAATCGTTAAATTAGTAGTAAGCATCAGTCAATAAATGATGAAAGGTTTTGCGAAGGTTTCGGTCAGTAATTAGAGACACATTTTTGTCGCGTCGACGTTTCGACAATTTTTATTGTCATCATCAGGACCTGTGTACGAACAATGGAGAAATAGTTAAAGACATTAATGAGTCAAATAATTGAATGAACGTGTGTGTTTGTCGGTGAAACGGGTGTTTTATATCAGCAAAATATTGTTACGACAATTACGAAAGGCTCTAGGAAAGGCGAGAATGTCGTTCTACACGCTTCTCGACTAGCCCAGCGTGACTCGTCTGTGTCAAGGCAAATGTATTGTATTTATATTGTAAATACGCAAATTACGCTGGCACGCAGCCAAAACGATGGAACGTTATTCTGGACCCTCTGCGGGAGCGCAACAGCGCCCGGCTTTCTCAGTTAGTTACAGCTGGCAATTGTAAATAATGCTGGCACGCAGCCAAAACGATGGAACGTTATTCTGGACCCTCTGCGGGAGCGCAACAGCGCCCGGGTTTCTCAGTTAGTTACAGATGGCAATTATAAATAATGCTGGCACGCAGCCAAAACGATGGAACGTTATTCTAGACCCTCTGCGGGACCGCAATAGCGCCCGGCTTTCTCAGTTAGTTACAGCTGGCAATTGTAAATAATGCTGGCACGCAGCCAAAACGATGGAACGTTATTTTGGGCCCTCTGCTGGACCGCAACAGCGCCCGGCTTTCTCAGTTAGTTACAGCTGGCAATTGTAAATAATGCTGGCACGCAGCCAAAACGATGGAACGTTATTCTGGACCCTCTGCGGGAGCGCAACAGCGCCCGGGTTTCTCAGTTAGTTACAGATGGCAATTATAAATAATGCTGGCACGCAGCCAAAACGATGGAACGTTATTCTGGACCCTCTGCGGGACCGCAACAGCGCCCGGCTTTCTCAGTTAGTTACAGCTGGCAATTGTAAATAATGCTGGCACGCAGCCAAAACGATGGAACGTTATTTTGGGCCCTCTGCTGGACCGCAACAGCGCCCGGCTTTCTCAGTTAGTTACAGCTGGCAATTGTAAATAATGCTGGCACGCAGCCAAAACGATGGAACGTTATTTTCGGCCCTCTGCTGGACCGCAACAGCGCCCGGCTTTCTCAGTTAGTTACAGCTGGCAATTGTAAATAATGCTGGCACGCAGCCAAAACGATGGAACGTTATTCTGGACCTCTGCGGGACCGCAACAGCGCCCGGCTTTCTCAGTTAGTTACAGATGGCAATTATAAATACGCAAATTATGCTGGCACGCAGCCAAAACGATGGAACGTTATTCTGGACCTCTGCGGGACCGCAACAGCGCCCGGCTTTCTCAGTTAGTTACAGCTGGCAATTGTAAATAATGCTGGCACGCAGCCAAAACGATGGAACGTTATTTTGGGCCCTCTGCGGGACCGCACGAGCGCCCGGCTTTCTCAGTTAGTTACAGCTGGCAATTGTAAATAATGCTGGCACGCAGCCAAAACGATGGAACGTTATTTTGGGCCCTCTGCTGGACCGCAACAGCGCCCGGCTTTCTCAGTTAGTTACAGCTGGCAATTGTAAATAATGCTGGCACGCAGCCAAAACGATGGAACGTTATTCTGGACCCTCTGCGGGAGCGCAACAGCGCCCGGGTTTCTCAGTTAGTTACAGATGGCAATTATAAATAATGCTGGCACGCAGCCAAAACGATGGAACGTTATTCTGGACCCTCTGCGGGACCGCAACAGCGCCCGGCTTTCTCAGTTAGTTACAGCTGGCAATTGTAAATAATGCTGGCACGCAGCCAAAACGATGGAACGTTATTTTGGGCCCTCTGCTGGACCGCAACAGCGCCCGGCTTTCTCAGTTAGTTACAGCTGGCAATTGTAAATAATGCTGGCACGCAGCCAAAACGATGGAACGTTATTTTCGGCCCTCTGCTGGACCGCAACAGCGCCCGGCTTTCTCAGTTAGTTACAGCTGGCAATTGTAAATAATGCTGGCACGCAGCCAAAACGATGGAACGTTATTCTGGACCTCTGCGGGACCGCAACAGCGCCCGGCTTTCTCAGTTAGTTACAGATGGCAATTATAAATACGCAAATTATGCTGGCACGCAGCCAAAACGATGGAACGTTATTCTGGACCCTCTGCGGGACCGCAACAGCGCCCGGCTTTCTCAGTTAGTTACAGCTGGCAATTTATTCAGCACGGATCAAGTGATTGTTGCTGATTAGCATAATATATAATTTGTTATAATAATCTGTATTATATATCTGGATAACAGACGAGAATAAATGTAACATCAGTATCAATTTTTTTTTTCATTTATTAAAAACAGTTTCGACTCTTTGGCATAGAGATATTCAAACCTTGCTGTTTTGCTTCGTTTCGTACTTGCATGGCAATCGGCACATGCGCAGAATCAAGTGTTCAGCACCAATAACTGTGACTTTGTACTCGTAGTACTCGTTTAGTTACTCGTTCGTTAGTTGCGTAAGAGACTCGGAACAGCGAGGCCGCGAGTAATCGGAACGGGTATTTCGACTTATCAATTATCGTTGAATCGGAACAGGTATTTCAACTTTTCAGTCACTGTTATATCCGTTCCACAAAAAATAATTATTCCAAAATACCTGTTAAAGGTATATCGGCCCACCTCTAGTGTGTTGTAACACACGCGTTGCAACGGACGTTAAAACTGCGCTCTTTAATTTCGTTTGCTGTTTAATTTTTTCCGGCGACAAGAGAAACCGTAAGAGGACCGCGCACGTGTTATATTGCGGACGCCACCCCCACATTAATCACGTGTCTGTCATCATCATTAATTAATTATATGAGGCGATCGTATTATGTCACTAACATATCAATTCGCATACACACGCACGCACAAGTTGTACACGTTGAACTCAATTTATCGAGTTGGAAGAAAAACTAATAATAATAATTAATGGCTGCGTCGGCAATCAGGGCAGTTGAATGTTGAACCGGTTGACGATAATGAATTGACTCAATGTCACCGCGTGGTTTGTTTTGTTTGTTGTCATTACTTACCGTCATTATTTACGATAATGTGCAGCGTGCATTGTATATAAGTATACATTGCATTATAGATAAGCAGTGCGATCCTTATACTGCACAACAATGGATTCAGAGACAACACCATGACCTAATTTATTGCAAAAATATATCTGCTCGTGAGTTAATCATTTCTTTGATTCCTGCTTACTTTACTTCACACGAATTATTATTGACATGGTTTATAATTATAATTAGGCGATTATTATATTTTCAGTATATTAATTTTTAATAATGTATTAATAATGTTTGTGAAATATTATAATTACGTCTATCTCTTTAGCATTGCAGCACATTAGAATAGTAACGGTCTCACGGATTGTCGTATTGTACAATACAGACACCAATAAAGTCACTAATTACCAGCTTTAATTAGTCAAAAATAACAATTTCAAATCAACAAGGTACTTTCGTACAATAATTCCAATTAAATTATTTGTCCACGCGCAATAATAATGTCAACTATTAAGTGTTCCTCACTAATTACAACTACTAAAATTACTTTCTACTAATCCTTGATCCGCACACTACAATATCCCTAGGTGTAACTTCTTGACAAAGCCGGCCGTTGTTGCTTATATAGGTCCCGCAAAGGTTCCAGAATAATTTTCCGTTCTTTTTGGCGACGTGCCATTATAATTTGCGTAGTTACAAGTGCTCGAACAATCTAGACGCTACTTTACTGCACCTCGGCTAGTCGAGAATAATGCAGAATGACGCTCTTGACGTTTCGAGAGCGTCACATATTTGTCGTAGCACTAAAGTGTGATACGAAACTTTATACTGTACGTAGTTTTATTACTAAAACTTGCAGCTGTACTTGAAATTAGGACGGTAGTTATTGTTTTTATTAGGACGGTGATTGTAGACAGATATTTGGAATCAATATAAAATATAGTAAAAACAAAATAATGACAATCTGTGCGGAAAGAAGTCAACATCAAGTTGGATTAAAAAGTCAAAAAGGATTTAGAAAAAAAAATAATATAAACGCAGAAGAAGCAATTGAAAGAGAAGTTTTTCGGGCAAAAATGTTAAAAATGGAGAGTCCAGGGTAGGAGAGAGAAAAACGCATGTTCAAAGTGGACTGAAGACAGGAAGAAGAGACATTATATATTAATAAGAATATTGTAGAAAAAGAAAAGAACAAGGAATAAAGAATTGAAATTGGCATGTGGTCCTCAGATGGTCGATACAGATAGAAAAAAATGACAAATTAGTCAATAGTGAAACGAGTCTGGATACGGAATAGTACTGTAAAAATGTGACAGCCCTTAAAATAAAAAAACTAAATGTTTCAGTTTGAAACCCTTTGAATAGTTTTTACCCTAATTAGTATCTGTAATCAAACTTAACACGACGGTTTTCACATACCATTAGTAAACGAGGTGATTACTCTCCGCTGCCAGAGTTTAAATATCCCCGAAATATCCCCAAAAACAATACGGGGTATAACATCTTCAAAATAAGTTACATATTAATTTAGCTGCTTTTTTATGTGTTTAGGCGTGTTATTAAAAAACGTTTGTTGAGTATTTTCTTTGAGTTTTAAAATTCATCTTAAAACGTCTATCGAATAAAATCGCCCTCCGATAATGAAAAATATGGTAAACACTGATTGCCCTGAGGCGTTCCTCCAATTCATGAATTAAAGTAATATATTTTTGTTACGATACAAAAAAGATTTTATTATTGTTGCAAAATATCTTTGTTTACCAGTGGGAAATCGGATAAAGTCAAACTCGGCATCATTTCCACTGTTTCGTCTCTACATGTAACCAACTTAAACTTAAAAACTTACTATTTAGAATTAATATTAGGCAATTACCTGTATTAACTTCCGTCTTGTGACTTATTTGGTTTTTTTCTTAAAACGACGCGTTTCGAGAATAAATTCTCATCATCAGGTTTCAATACTAGTAAAAACATCAAATTCACCCAAAAGGGGGTCGTCAACTAGTTAAAACACACAAAAAACACCACACACAATTTAACACCGACACAGTCGCATCGGCTGTGCCGAGACTGTGTCGGTGTTAAATTGTGTGTGGTGTTTTTTGTGTGTTTCAACTAGTTGACGACCCCCTTTTGGGTGAATTTGATGTGTTTATAGTATTGAAACCTGATGATGAGAATTTATTCTCGAAACGCGTCGTTTTAAGAAAAAAAAAAAAACAAATAAGTCACAAGACGGAAGTTAATACAGGTAATTGCCTAATATTAATTCTAAATAGTTAGTAACGTGACTTGGAGACAATTAAAACAAAATGAATTAACACAATTAATGTGAATATATATAGCTTCTTCTTCTTCTTCTTCTTCTTCTTCTTCTTCTTCTTCTTCTTCTTCTTCTTCTTCTTCTTCTTCTTCTTCTTCTTCTTCTTCTTCTTCTTCTTCTTCTTCTTCTTCTTCTTCTTCTTCTTCTTCTCCTCCTCCTCCTCCTCCTCCTCCTCCTCCTCCTCCTCCTCCTCCTCCTCCTCCTCCTCCTCCTCCTCCTCCTCCTCCTCCTCCTCCTCCTCCTCCTCCTCCTCCTCCTTCTACAATCAAGTATCGGGGTACTTCAAAGCCACTTCTATCCCAGGCGAGGCGTTTGACTCCTAACGTAGTCTTCCCGTTCTATCAGTTAGTTTTTTAACATATAGTCGACCCAATACAATCTTGATCTTTCTCTTCCTCTTTCTTCGTTTCTTTGTTTAGGTCCATTACTTTGCTTTTTCCACATGGTTTTTAGTCTCTCTGTTCATAAACGCACTTGCCCATTCGGAAAGCGGCAAGATTCAGAGTGCTGAAATGGAGTTTCTTCGAAATACTTTAAACTATACATTGCAAGATAGAATAAGGAATGAAGATATCAGAGCAGAACTTGAAGTATAGGACATAAATTAAATGATAAATTTTTTTCAATTTACAGAAGCCAATTATGGGATCATCTGCAAAGCATGACAGAGGAGCGATTGTCGAAAGCGGCTCTGGACTATAAAGCCATTGGTAGAAGAGACGTAGGTCGTCCGAGGATGGAATGGATGCCGTAACAGGTTTATATAACCTAATCCTTGAAGAGGAGAAGAAGAAGAAGAAGAAGAAGATGATGATAATGAAAACCTGACGTTTCACATCAATTAACTTCTGAAACCTCTGTTGGTACAGATTGTTCTGTGAAATTGCGTCACGTTTTTATACATACTGATTCAAATTAAAATAATGTAGCAGAATTGTAATACACACACACACACACAACGAATCGTCCGTTTGTTCGTAGTGTGTGTTAGAACATATGCTATCTTGTCGTATTTGTAACACATTTCTTTATAAAAACCAAGTTGCTGTATGTACTTGTGTTTACGTCAGATGATAGCTGAGGGGAAAGGTAAACTTACTTCTAGTAATCTATTCATGTTTTACGTACCGAGTCACTTTATGGTTAATATAATTAAATTACCTTATTCGGTCCACCTTAGTGACACTAACTTCTTTCGTTCAATGACATGTTTCGGGATGAAATCCCATCTTCAGATACACAATATCAATCAAAACGTAAATGTATACCACATTTTGTGGTTATGTCATAATTTAAAATGTTTAAAATCTTTTAAATAAAATATACAAAACGTAACAACTGAATCGCTCGGAGCGCCCGCATGCATGCACGCTGTACCGTGATTTCCTTACGACTGGCTATAATTATCATTCAACCGTATAGCAGTGTCAAACAGGTTATTAGATCCGAAGTTCATTTGATCATTTAATATATTATTTTTGGTTGTTGCGTTTTTTGTAGCTTTATATATTTCGAACTCCTCTAGGCTATCCATTAATTTACCCTTCTTGCAAGTATGTAACGCTACAAAATTGTTTTCGAAACTAGTATAATTATGACCTTTTGTTATTAAATGTTGTGCAAAACTGGAATTATTATTATTTGTTTTAGGAATATGCTCTAAAAATCTTGTATAAAAATCTCTGCCGGATTGGCCGATGTAGAATGCTGCACAATTATCGCATTTTATTTTATAGACTCCTGATTTATTTTTTAAAGGAATATTTATTTTAGTTTTGAAAAATTTTTTTAAATTATTACAGGTTTTGAATGAAATAGTATATCCTTTACTTTTAAAAACAGATTTTAAAATATTTGGCATCAAACCAGTATAATTAGCTGAAATGAATTTTTTATGTTTTTTATTATGTTGGTTAATAATGTTGGTATTTTTATTTTCTAAACGTTTTTTATGTTTCATTATCATTCTATCAATTATTACTGGCCTGTAACAATTATTTACAGCTATTTGTTTTATAATATTTACTTCTTGATCATAGTCTTCGTTATTAAGGGGAACACAAAGTAATCTGTCAATAAAGCTGTTAAATGCAGCCATTTTTTTTTCTACTTCTAGTACCTTGTTGGTAAAGGAAATGGTTGTCGGTTCCATGATCAAACGAAGTATACATTACATAAAATACTTTGTAGAAGCGTAGAAGCGTCTATCTCGCAACTGTTTACTACATCTACTTATGCTGTACCTCTGGTTGTCTTCAGCTCTTACAGACGTTCAGTGTACAGCGTATCGTGTGTGTGTAGCGGAATTGTAATTACACTTAATACACTGAAAGCCGGTGTGTGCGGTGCGCTGTGACACGTGTGCGATGCTCCTGTGTCTGTGAATTTAATGTTGTCGTGTGTGTGCGCGCGCGCAAGGGGGGCGTCGTATGTATACTTTACCTTGGTGAAGGCTTTGCGATACTGTTAAGTGTTAATTACGATCTATTTGTTATTTTGTAGTTCTGATTAACGATGAAGTGCATGCAGTAGAGTGGCGTCCATGTGACCGCTGTTGCCGGCGGCAATAGTACTAGAAATAAGAGAAAATAATAATTATTATATTACAGAATAAATGCTTTAGTTATTGAATAATTTGAAATCCGAACAATACTAGTAAGGAAAACTTGAAGAAAAGCGTAGCTTTGCTTTCGAACTGCTGGGCACTTGCACCGTCTTGTGTTGCCGGCTCAGACATCGGCAATGTTTTACTGCGTACGGTCATTGACCTCGTACTAGTTGTCACTGCACAAACTGTGGAGGGGCGGGGACATATTAACCCACGCAATGTGTTGCCGCTGTATAAACCGGCAAAACGCTCAGTTAGCAGCTGTGTTCTTTTTCGAAACTGACGTGCACCAGATACTACGTACCTATTTGTGTTTTGTTCGTTTAGTCATGTGTTTCTCTGTTTTTCTTTATTATTTTCAAATCGATTATTTGTGTTCTGATTAATTTATTCTGTGTAAGTATAATGAAAGTCACTTTCTGTTGAACCGGGACCCTCTTCTTATCCCAGCGAATGGTAGAAAATGCTCTAAAAAGAACACTTGGTACAAGAAAAAATTTGAATTAATTTTGAGGTTATTTTAGGCTTATCACAACCAGCAACATGTGTCATGTACCCACGCAACGTCACTGAGTCAAGTGGAATATTTTAAATGTTTAGGAGCAAAAAATATCGACAAGAAGAAACTGTAAGAAATTGAAATGTTATCCGAGTGGAAAAATAATAGATTCACTGTATATTCACTGTGTGACAGGAAAATTCCTCTAACGAGAAAAAAACATTAGTAGATAGAACGTGTTTTTGCTACGAGTCAGAAGCACGGGTTCTGATCGATTGTAAAATAAGACTCACGGCAATAGAAATGGTTTGTCTAAGGAAAGCGTCAACAACTTCAAGGCTATGGTGAATAACAAAGGAAATAAGGAATCGAATATCTTATAATGCAAGCAACGACTCTGTGAATAAGTTGCAAAATTAGGCGAACCCTTAAGTCAGCAAGTAAAAGAACACGCCATAAACTCTGCAAGGTGATGGCCCTACCCACACTTCGTCTGAGAATTGGATTCTAACGAAAGGCCAGGTCAGTCGCATCCAAGCGGCTGAAATGAGATTTCTCAGGCATGTGGCAGAGTATACTCTCCATGATCATAGAAAAAACACAGATATACGGCAAGAACTGAATATTATGAGTGTATACTCGACAGGATCGCCCAGTATCGGCTGAATTGGTGGCAACATCTTTGCCGAATGGATAACTGCCGCATCCCGAAACAACTGTGGAACTGAAGTGACTAAGGAAGGGCTGGAGTGACCAGCTCTAATCTGTGCCTGTTTGAGACCGGAACAAACCATCCTTGGTTTAACCCGTGAAGATGATGATGATGATGAATAAGGAATCGAACGACTGCAAGAGAAAGAGACAGTTGATAGAACTGAAAAAAGTGTCACTAAAACGGTTTGGCAGACAAGTTAGGACACCAGAAGAACGGTGATAAATCGATGTTGTGTGTGTGTGTGTGTGCGCGCGCGCGCGCGGTGTGATATGTTCGAATAGTATGTGTGATTTTAATTGTGTCTGTTCATTAAGGATGTCGTTTTGTGTGTTTGTAAATTTCTAGTTGTTCAAGAGTGTCTAGTTTTAATAATAGTATTAAATAGTGTCTAGCAGAAACCAACGGATACAACATAAGAATAGACCATAAATTCCTACACAAAACAAACAACAAAGACACAAAACAACAAGTTTATAACACTAACATACATCAATAGTGTGTGTGTGTGTGTGTGTGTGTGTGTGTGTGTGTGTGTGTGTGTGTGTGTGTGTGTGTGTGTGTGTGTGTGTGTGTGTGTGTGTGTGTGTGTGTGTGTGTCTATTTCTGCGTTCCACACATACCCAGCCAGCCGCCTACATGCCGTAGCACGTACCATTATCCTATAAAAAGTAGAGCTCAGTGCAAACTTGTCGACACGACACCAAGGGAAATACTTTTATGCTTTTCCTCCTTTATTATTTGAGCAACACACACACACACACACACACACACACACACACACCTAATGGAAGCAGCAGCAGGTGGAAATATTTTCCCGACCGACTATTTGTCTTGCGTCTCAGTAAACATATAGAGTCAGTCTCGAGGCATCCGTGCACGACACTCTGAATGGCTTCCTACCCTACTACACAATATAGGTACGCGTAATAGCATGATTTGCAATAATGCAGTGTACTTACGGATCTTGAAAGACCTCAACACCGCTCTTGTTGCACTAACAAGACTGTTATCATTAGTGCTTGGAATTTTATGTTGTGTTAATATTATTATCATCATCATCATCATCATCATCTTCAAGGATTAAATCGAGGATGGTTTGTTCCGGTCTCAAACAGGCAAAGATTAGAGCTGGTCACTCCAGCGCTTCCTCGGACGTCCCCACACCTCTCAGTCCCATCGGCTTCCAGTTATATATATATATATATATATATATATATATATATATATATATATATCATTTTCTGTATAAGTAACTCGATGTTTCTTGCAGTAATTATATAAATTGTGATGTTTTCAATTTGTTTCTTCTGCAAGTAGATAATATTGAATATTCTTTTTAACACCTGACGCACGTTTCACTGAAAAATATCAGTAACTTCAGAGGTTTCTAAGTGAATTAATAGCAATCAATAATTCTATTAATATAAAATTAACGAATAATCGAATTTGTATCGATTTTAATGTAAAATAAAATAACATAACTGATAATCGATTTAGGTCGATTAGTTAACGATTGTTTTAATGTTTATTTTCTTCAGCAGCTGTTTTAGCGGTTATATTTGAAATTTTGTTTATATTTTATTCATTTTTATTTTTATTTTTTAGTAAATTTATAATTTTAAATAGATCGTCTTGTTTTGTTTTTATTTGGGTTTGTTCTTTAATTAATAAATTATTGTTATTGTGTTTGTAAATGTTAAGATTTTCCTAAATATTCATTTTTTGACCTTTTTGTATGTTTTTAATTAATTTTATATTTTCAATGTTTGGAAACTGGTGGTTATTATTTAGACAATGTGTGGCTAAATTAGATTTATAAATATTTGGTTTTAAATATGCATTGCGGTGTTGAACGAATCTATCTCGTAGTTTTTTCTTCGTCTGGCCCACGTAAAATTTATTGCAATCTGGACATTCTATTTTATATATTCCATTTTTATTGTGAGTATTGGATTTAGTTTTAGGTTTTATTTTATTAAAAATTATATTATCTGTGTTATAAGATATTTTTAAATTAGTATCTTTAAATATTTTATTTAGTTTTTGAGTTATATTTCCGTAATAAGTGAAGGTTGTATATTTTATATTATTATTAATAGATGAATTTTTAAATGTAGTGTTTTTAGGAATTTTATTAGTGATTTTATGTTTAATTTTATTTTCTAATTTATTAATAGTTTTTATTTTGTATCCATTTTTAACTGCTATTTGTTGGATAATTTTTCTTTCTTTGTTTCTTTCTGTGTTATGTAATGGGATCCTAAGCATCGGTAAATCATGGAATTAAATGCTGCCATTTTGTGTTGGGGAGGATGATTAGAAGTATTTGGTATTACTAAGTCAGTTTGAGAAGGTTTCCTGTATATTGCGTATTCAAAATTTGTTTCATTTTTCTTTATTGTTAAGTCTAAATAATTTAATTTATTATTAGATTCTTCTTCTAACGTGAATTTTATTTTAGAATGTAAATTATTTATGGAGTTGAATATTTTATTTATATTTATACCATTGTTTTGGGAAATGTACAGAGTGTCATCAACGTATCTAAAATAACATCCTAATGGGTCGTTTAATTTTATTATATTTATTATTTGTTCGTCGAGTTTTTGTAGGAAGATTTCTGATATGATAGCGGAGGTTGGGGCTCCCATAGCAAGGCCATCTGTTTGATAGTACAATTTGTTGTTGTATTGAAAATAATTTTGATTTAAAATTATTTTTAAAGTATTAGTTAACTGTTTAATGTATGTGTTACTTTCGTTATTTGTTTTCAGATTATTTATTATAATATTTATAGTTTCTTCAATGGGAATGTTTGTATACATGTTTGATATGTCGAATGAATATAATTTTGTATTTCTGTTTACTTCTACGTTTATTAGTTGTTCCGTGAGTTCGATACTATTTTTTATATTGTGTTTTGCTGGAAGTTCAATTTTATGTTTTAAGATTTGAGTTAATAATTTTGATATTTTATAATTTGGTGCGGTCCTAGCGTTTATTAAAGGTCTGATAGGTTTATTGATTTTGTGTAATTTTATTAAAGAATTTAATTTTGGTGCACAAGGATTATCCATTTTATATTTAAAGGAGTCTTTAGGATTTATGATTTGGTTACTATTTTTTAATATTGTATAATAACGGTTTACCTTTCCTGTTAATTATTATTGAATAGTGTGTAGCGAACCGTTTTATACTTATTAGTCGACCTTTTTTCTCGCCGTTAGAAGATCGTATTTCTCTCTTCTAGCTCCAGCGGTTGGTCATCAATTTGTAATGTAGTCGTGAGTA
Organism: Magicicada septendecula; assembly: GCA_034769895.1. Taxonomy (NCBI): domain Eukaryota; kingdom Metazoa; phylum Arthropoda; class Insecta; order Hemiptera; family Cicadidae; genus Magicicada; species Magicicada septendecula. Next base: position 912,146,310 of record CM068368.1, read on the forward strand.
CGGCTACCGTTTTACTCTGCAAAATGTGAATAATGTACAATTTGTGTGTGATGGGTGTAATGTGTCTTCTCTATCCGTAGTTCAAATGCGTGCAACTTCCGCAGATTTCGTTCGTTGCGAACGTACGAATAACCAGGTCTTGATGTTCTTACCTGATGTTCATTAGGAGTATGAAATTCCCGGTGGAGCCAAATTGTTTTCTTAAAACAATTAAAATAAAATTCAAAGTTGTATGACCAGCGCAGCTCAGGCGGTTTGAATAATTCAAATATTTCCGCCAGCTAGGCCCACTGGAGCACACAGCAGTTCGATGCGTGGGCTGTGTAAATCGTTAGTCATCTGCTAAAATGTACATAAAATATTGTGCACCTCCTAATGAAATTATAACACCGTGGTTACACTCAATACTTACACATTTTTTATTAGTGATTGTTATTCATTTAATACAAATTATTCTAATACAAATGCTCCGGTTGTTTATATGAGACAATTACAGGGTTTGACAATCGATATTTGAATTGATAACCAGACGTTAATGATGGCGTCTGTTGAAAATTGTATACAAGTTATTAATGTTGGTTTGTCATAGGTTCTTGAGGTTACGTTCAAAGGATTACAAATGTTTAACACAATAAAAATACACACCCTTACATCAAGTAAACTTAACTAACATATTGTGTAGGTATAATTTGTTTAGCGCAGTGTAGTAAAAGTGTTTACAAGTTATGGATCATTAACAACAGTTTATATTGGTTAGTTTATAAATTGTCAGTGACTTAGTATTCTTTTTAATCTTTGAAAGTAATTAATTTCAGTTCAGTGAGATTTCGACCTTTAGTGAGATAATTAACGTGAGTTTATTTATATATTTTGGGTAATTTAAGAGGTACTTATCACTTCCGTAGTTATGGCGAATTCATACGATCTGTTATTCATGGGTTATACTATAATCTTCTTTAATTTGCTGGGTTCAGGACATCAGGCATCTTTTCCAGTTTAATTGGTAGTAAATTATTTTCTTTTTTCGTTAATTTGGCCTCAACTTCAATAATATGGTTCCAGTCCTCATCTTAAGTCTTGGTATACACTTAGTAGTAATTTCTTCTGATATTTTCTATGTTTTAATTGACAATTTTGGTCACTCGAAAATTAGCGTCTATACCATTAAAGCGTCATGCATTCAGTAAAAAAATCTAACGGTATTTTTTCTTGTTACCCCACAGTTTCCATGGTAACGTAATTATTCTACCTGGTCGATCTCAAAATAAACACATTGTTATCAAACTTTGAATTTTTTGTTTAATTTGAATAAATATTTTATAATGGCTATATTTACTTGGGGATAATTTCAATGGTTGTAATCTTTACATAGATGTTCCTATTTTCTTTCAAAGATTAGTTTGATATCTTACAAGATTGGTCTAAGTCATGTATTAATGTTTTAGTCCAAAATTGATAATACTATGTTAATACATAATTTACTTATTTCTAAGTTTTAATATAATTCTGCCATGTTCCCTTTCGTTACACATAATTAATATATTTTGCCTATTATTTCTTATAAAGGTATTGCTATTATTTTCTTTATAAATTCCTTACTTACTTAAAACATACTAACATATTACTGTAAAACTATTTCTTCTGGTATTTATTGCCTTAAACATTAAGCCAATAACTTCTTTCTTTAAATTAACAAATGAACAAATTTGGTGAGTGTTATACCTACACCATCTCTTTTATAACAGTAATCACCCTGGTGATTTTTATACTGAGATAATATTTTTTCTGTTTTTTACATTCACAATTATTCTGTGTCTTTCAGTCTAATATACTTAAATTAATTGCTCATTTAACATGTGCTTATATTTTGGGTTTGTCACACTTGTTTAACTCTTTTTTCTTAAGATTATATGCTGTTTATTTTATTACACTTATCACTTCACTGTTCATCTTTGTCACTCCCTACCTATCTCTAATTACCCTTATATTTCTCACGATCTCACTATTATTACAAAGTTTTTGTATCTAATGAGTTCATGTCTCTTTTGTTAACTTCAGACTGTCACATATCATTTTATAATATGCAAACAGCATGGTATTGTAAATACATCTTTCAAATAAAACATAACTTTGTATATATTGTCATTAAAGTGATAAAAATTGGTCTGAAATGTCATAATTAGTAATAATAACAACAATTTAATAATGTTAAAATATATTGTGTTAATTGAAACATACTACATCTGTAGCAACAGCAATAATATTAGCGAATAAATAAACTCTCCAAAACCTTATACTTTCAAACACATAATGCTGAAATAATATACATACTGCTGAAATAATCTTAGTAAAAGTTCCAAAGTATATAGTAGGATATACAATTTGTTCTCTGATTGAATCACGCACACATTTCTATTCCCTGTCTGTATGAGTGTAATTTTAAACATAACAGCTGACACATCACCTATAGATAAGGATATACATACAATCATATCTACACATGGTTTTTTATGTATAACAATTGCTGAGATACTGTCATTTACAAGTTACCACTAATAAAAATTTAAACATAAATTATTAACAATAATAAAAAATTATGCTCTTTTAAAACAATCTTGTGAGTTAATTGTTATGGCCATGTAATTTTTTTTTTTTTCTTTTTTCTTCACTGTCTTCTTGTCTCGCTTTCCTTTGGTTAATATCTGGCCAATCTCTGGGGTTGGGTCAATGTCAGTTGTCTGTCAGTCTAGTTCGTATTTTCTTGTTTTGTAACCACCTTTGGTTGTATTCTTCCTCCTTCACTATTGATTATATTTACTACTTTCATTCTCGTTATCATTTATCTATCAAAATATATTGTTTCTTGGCATTTTTTACATACTTATTTATATCAAATGTGATCAGGGTTTGGCAATGTTATATAATGCCCTTCCACCAAAATTGATCATTTTATAAAACGTGAATTTAAGTTTGATGAAATTATCAATTGTATCGTATCAATTTTTTTTTTTTTTTCAAATTCTCCTGCTTCTCATTCATTTTTTATAATTAATTCTGTATCCTTTAATTCCATTCTTCTTAGTCTTTTCTTCATTATCTTCTCATATTGCGAACTGGCTTATTGAATTTTTTATTATAACTTATTCCCTATAAATCTTATTTTTCATCAAAACTACTCTTATACTGATATCAGGGGAACATCATCCCTGCTCAGTAAAATGATTGCTGGTTCATTCAACAGACAATCTCAATTAATAATTCTTAAATATAGTCAACTCGTGACTCAAAATAATAATAATAATAATCATAATCATAATATTTGTTGGGAATCTTTTACTTTTATACTTCATTATAGCTCAGTTCGAGTCATATATTGTTTCATCTTTCTTTATAGATACTATTTGAAGCATTGTTTTTTATTGATACAATTCACATTTTTATTCATTTTTAATTACTCTTTGTTTCATCTCATTTCACATTATAACTCTTAGAACGTTTATTTCATTTATATTGTTTTGTGATCATTGGTTTGGGTAATTTTACTTCCCCTCTTTCTAAATAGTTGTGGAAGCTGATCATTTTGATTGATTTTTTTTTTTTTTTTCATAATTTTTAAATATCATAGTAAGTTATGGCTTCTTACTAGTTAGGAATTTTTTGTAGCTTATTCCTTTACAGTATGTTATGCTTTTTATGCCTCATTTTTTGGCTAAATATTATGGTAATTTAACCTTATTTTGTAGGAATGTTTTGTAACTACACTCCTCTATTGTTAATTTTTATTTAAATATTGTAGTAAGTTGGTTGCTCTTACTTTATCTGAATGCCTTGTGACTTTTATCTCTCCATTTTTACTTGTTCTAAAATATTATTGAGATATTTGGGTAAGCTTTTCTTACATATCTTTTTTGATTTTTTACAATTTTTTATTCATCATAATGGTTTCTCTAATGCTTAGTGTAAGCTGTACTTACGAATGTTTTGGAATTTTGACATTCTTTAGAGATCTTTTCTTTATGACATTGGCAGACTTGTTTGTTTGTCACTTTATTTTATTTTTTTTTCTTTATTTAAAGTATTTTTGTTGGTTTTTTACTTTAAATTGTTTTTTTACAGTTATTGTTGATTGTCATAATATTTCTTAATTGAGGCTTGATTGTATACCCCCTTTATTTTCTTGGTGACGGGGTGAGTGATCTCGTAAGTGTTATTGCCCTTGTCTTTTGTTATAGTGTATGGTCCCACGTATAATAATAGTAACTTTCTAGTGATGCCTTCTATGGAGCTGGGTAATTCTCTGTTTTTTAACAGTACCCTTTCTCCTACCTCGTACTTAATAGTCTTTTTCTGGTTCTTAGCGTATTTATTCTTTTGTTGCTCTTATATTCACCCAGAGATTGGTCCAGTGATGGGCTGTCCGCAGTTTTCACTGGCCTTAAGCGTTTAAATGAGGGTTGACCTCATTGCCCCCAACATCAGTAGTGTTTGATGGTTGGTTAGCGTTCGGCTCCTGTTGATTATTCCGGTCATCCACGCTGTGCCTGTGATCTTCTTCGAATGGGTGACTTCTCGTATCGGGTACCTGGTTATAGTACGTTCGCCGATAGTTAGATGAGGGATAGTTTCTTCTTGGGCTCCTTTGTCTTTGCCCCCTTATGTAATTTACCTGTGGCCGGTATCCTGGATTATTGTTCTGATTACTGTTGTTTCCAGGGCGATAATTGTTGTTGTAACCATTCGACGGGAAATTACCCCTGTAGTTGTTCCTGAAGTTGTTATTATTATGGTTTCCACTTCTGTTAAAATTTCTGGGCACGTTATTGCCCCGTGTGTTCCCTTGGTAATTGTTAGGGTTATTTATCGGTGGTTTATTATCTCCCTGTTGGTTCTGTGACAATTGTCCCTCATTAGTTCTATTATTTCTGAAACTGTACCCTCTATTTTTCCTGTACTGCCACTCATGTTCATGGCTTTCCAGTAAGCTAGCCATATCTTGGATGGTCTTTACCTGGCTGTACATCCGTGCCTTTTGGATGGCGTCGTCGTAGTGGTAAGATAACTGTATTACCAGACACTCTTCAGGTATACGTGGCTCCAAATTCCTGGCCATGCAGATTTTTCCCAAGAAGTAGGAGGTAAGGGATTGTCCATTCTGGTTTTCATACCTTCCATTGCTCAGGTTATTGCGGACCATATTCTGAGTTGATTCAGACCAGTATTTAGCCTTGAACTGAGTCTTAAAGTCTTGAAGGTTTTGGATGTCTGGTCGAGTGGCAGTCCACCAGTTGTCGTATGTCTCCTTGAACATTTCGTCCAACATCCCTCTTATTGTAATCCATCGAGTCTCTCGATTCTTGATGATTAACTCTTCTACCCTCTTCAAGAATTCAATAGGGTTTCTTTTATAATTACGGAAATTAATAGTATCTCTGTTGTCTGTGTTCATGACATGATTATTATTACATGGTCGGTCACGCCAGGCATCCACTTCTTCCCGTAATGACTCTTCTATTCTGCGCATTTCGTCAATCCTCTGTTGGTTTTTGTCTACTTTGCTATCTACTTTATTTAAGTTACTGTAAACTCCTTCCATTCGTTCTCCCAAGTCTGTTCGTACAGCTGCTACCTCTTTCTGGTTTTCTTCCCGGACTTGGTGTATGTCCTGGTCTATCTGGGTACATTTTCTGACTGTTTCTTCATGACCTTCCTCAATTCTTCTCTTATTTTCTCCTTCGAGACGGTTCATTTTATCGAGTACTTCCTTTCGGACTCCAGAAACATTTTCGTTGGTCTTCTCTAGCTTCTCCAACGTTTCCTCTAATTTGTCATTGATTTCCGTAACCTGCTGTTTTGCTTCTTCTCGGTACTCCATTAATTGGTGTGCCATCTGCAGCTTCATTTCTTCTTTATTTTTCTCGTGGTCCTTCTTCAGCTGTTCCTTCAATTCTTCCTTTAATTCTTCGTTTCTTTGCTGAATTTCCTCCAGCAATCGTTGTTGTAGTGTTTCATTATTTTGGTTGACTGTTTTCCTCAATTCTTCCTTAGTACTCACTATTTTTTCATTGATCTGTTTCAAATTGTCACTGGTTTCTTTCTTCATGCCGTCGAATTTCTCCTCCTGTTTCTTAAAATTTTGATTGGTTTCTTTCATCCTATTATTCATCATTTCCATTAATTTCAGTATGTTCGGGTCTCCTCTAACTTCTCCTTTGTCACCCGCCTGTGGTTCCATTTCTTCGTCTTGGCTTGGTTCTGTTGTTGTTATTACTGTCTCCACTTCTTCAATCGGAGTTCCTTCCTCTTCTTCTCCTCTGTTTTCTTCCATCTCCTTCTCCTTTGCCAATTTTTTCGACAATCCTCTGGTGTGCATATTGTAACCTTTCGTAATCGCCGCTAGAATTTATAGGGTTTAATTGTATAATTTCTTTATTATTCTAGCCCTACTAGTTGGCGCGCCACTTTGTATAATAGCGGGACGTCCGCCTCGTTCAAGCCCCACGTTGGGCGCCACTTTGTATAATAACGGTTTACCTTTCCTGTTAATTATTATTGAATAGTGTGTAGCGAACCGTTTTATACTTATTAGTCGACCTTTTTTCTCGCCGTTAGAAGATCGTATTTCTCTCTTCTAGCTCCAGCGGTTGGTCGTCAATTTGTAATGTAGTCGTGAGTACGGCTACCGTTTTACTCTGCAAAATGTGAATAATGTACAATTTGTGTGTGATGGGTGTAATGTGTCTTCTCTATCCGTAGTTCAAATGCGTGCAACTTCCGCAGATTTCGTTCGTTGCGAACGTACGAATAACCAGGTCTTGATGTTCTTACCTGATGTTCATTAGGAGTATGAAATTCCCGGTGGCGCCAAATTGTTTTCTTAAAACAATTAAAATAAAATTCAAAGTTGTATGACCAGCGCAGCTCAGGCGGTTTGAATAATTCAAATATTTCCGCCAGCTAGGCCCACTGGAGCACACAGCAGTTCGATGCGTGGGCTGTGTAAATCGTTAGTCATCTGCTAAAATGTACATAAAATATTGTGCACCTCCTAATGAAATTATAACACCGTGGTTACACTCAATACTTACACATTTTTTATTAGTGATTGTTATTCATTTAATACAAATTATTCTAATACAAATGCTCCGGTTGTTTATATGAGACAATTACAGGGTTTGACAATCGATATTTGAATTGATAACCAGACGTTAATGATGGCGTCTGTTGAAAATTGTATACAAGTTATTAATGTTGGTTTGTCATAGGTTCTTGAGGTTACGTTCAAAGGATTACAAATGTTTAACACAATAAAAATACACACCCTTACATCAAGTAAACTTAACTAACATATTGTGTAGGTATAATTTGTTTAGCGCAGTGTAGTAAAAGTGTTTACAAGTTATGGATCATTAACAACAGTTTATATTGGTTAGTTTATAAATTGTCAGTGACTTAGTATTCTTTTTAATCTTTGAAAGTAATTAATTTCAGTTCAGTGAGATTTCGACCTTTAGTGAGATAATTAACGTGAGTTTATTTATATATTTTGGGTAATTTAAGAGGTACTTATCACTTCCGTAGTTATGGCGAATTCATACGATCTGTTATTCATGGGTTATACTATAATCTTCTTTAATTTGCTGGGTTCAGGACATCAGGCATCTTTTCCAGTTTAATTGGTAGTAAATTATTTTCTTTTTTCGTTAATTTGGCCTCAACTTCAATAATATGGTTCCAGTCCTCATCTTAAGTCTTGGTATACACTTAGTAGTAATTTCTTCTGATATTTTCTATGTTTTAATTGACAATTTTGGTCACTCGAAAATTAGCGTCTATACCATTAAAGCGTCATGCATTCAGTAAAAAAATCTAACGGTATTTTTTCTTGTTACCCCACAGTTTCCATGGTAACGTAATTATTCTACCTGGTCGATCTCAAAATAAACACATTGTTATCAAACTTTGAATTTTTTGTTTAATTTGAATAAATATTTTATAATGGCTATATTTACTTGGGGATAATTTCAATGGTTGTAATCTTTACATAGATGTTCCTATTTTCTTTCAAAGATTAGTTTGATATCTTACAAGATTGGTCTAAGTCATGTATTAATGTTTTAGTCCAAAATTGATAATACTATGTTAATACATAATTTACTTATTTCTAAGTTTTAATATAATTCTGCCATGTTCCCTTTCGTTACACATAATTAATATATTTTGCCTATTATTTCTTATAAAGGTATTGCTATTATTTTCTTTATAAATTCCTTACTTACTTAAAACATACTAACATATTACTGTAAAACTATTTCTTCTGGTATTTATTGCCTTAAACATTAAGCCAATAACTTCTTTCTTTAAATTAACAAATGAACAAATTTGGTGAGTGTTATACCTACACCATCTCTTTTATAACAGTAATCACCCTGGTGATTTTTATACTGAGATAATATTTTTTCTGTTTTTTACATTCACAATTATTCTGTGTCTTTCAGTCTAATATACTTAAATTAATTGCTCATTTAACATGTGCTTATATTTTGGGTTTGTCACACTTGTTTAACTCTTTTTTCTTAAAATTATATGCTGTTTATTTTATTACACGTATCACTTCACTGTTCATCTTTGTCACTCCCTACCTATCTCTAATTACCCTTATATTTCTCACGATCTCACTATTATTACAAAGTTTTTGTATCTAATGAGTTCATGTCTCTTTTGTTAACTTCAGACTGTCACATATCATTTTATAATATGCAAACAGCATGGTATTGTAAATACATCTTTCAAATAAAACATAACTTTGTATATATTGTCATTAAAGTGATAAAAATTGGTCTGAAATGTCATAATTAGTAATAATAACAACAATTTAATAATGTTAAAATATATTGTGTTAATTGAAACATACTACATCTGTAGCAACAGCAATAATATTAGCGAATAAATAAACTCTCCAAAACCTTATACTTTCAAACACATAATGCTGAAATAATATACATACTGCTGAAATAATCTTAGTAAAAGTTCCAAAGTATATAGTAGGATATACAATTTGTTCTCTGATTGAATCACGCACACATTTCTATTCCCTGTCTGTATGAGTGTAATTTTAAACATAACAGCTGACACATCACCTATAGATAAGGATATACATACAATCATATCTACACATGGTTTTTTATGTATAACAATTGCTGAGATACTGTCATTTACAAGTTACCACTAATAAAAATTTAAACATAAATTATTAACAATAATAAAAAATTATGCTCTTTTAAAACAATCTTGTGAGTTAATTGTTATGGCCATGTAATTTTTTTTTTCTTTTTTCTTCACTGTCTTCTTGTCTCGCTTTCCTTTGGTTAATATCTGGCCAATCTCTGGGGTTGGGTCAATGTCAGTTGTCTGTCAGTCTAGTTCGTATTTTCTTGTTTTGTAACCACCTTTGGTTGTATTCTTCCTCCTTCACTATTGATTATATTTACTACTTTCATTCTCGTTATCATTTATCTATCAAAATATATTGTTTCTTGGCATTTTTTACATACTTATTTATATCAAATGTGATCAGGGTTTGGCAATGTTATATAATGCCCTTCCACCAAAATTGATCATTTTATAAAACGTGAATTTAAGTTTGATGAAATTATCAATTGTATCGTATCAATTTTTTTTTTTTTTTCAAATTCTCCTGCTTCTCATTCATTTTTTATAATTAATTCTGTATCCTTTAATTCCACTCTTCTTAGTCTTTTCTTCATTATCTTCTCATATTGCGAACTGGCTTATTGAATTTTTTATTATAACTTATTCCCTATAAATCTTATTTTTCATCAAAACTACTCTTATACTGATATCAGGGGAACATCATCCCTGCTCAGTAAAATGATTGCTGGTTCATTCAACAGACAATCTCAATTAATAATTCTTAAATATAGTCAACTCGTGACTCAAAATAATAATAATAATAATCATAATCATAATATTTGTTGGGAATCTTTTACTTTTATACTTCATTATAGCTCAGTTCGAGTCATATATTGTTTCATCTTTCTTTATAGATACTATTTGAAGCATTGTTTTTTATTGATACAATTCACATTTTTATTCATTTTTAATTACTCTTTGTTTCATCTCATTTCACATTATAACTCTTAGAACGTTTATTTCATTTATATTGTTTTGTGATCATTGGTTTGGGTAATTTTACTTCCCCTCTTTCTAAATAGTTGTGGAAGCTGATCATTTTGATTGATTTTTTTTTTTTTTTTTCATAATTTTTAAATATCATAGTAAGTTATGGCTTCTTACTAGTTAGGAATTTTTTGTAGCTTATTCCTTTACAGTATGTTATGCTTTTTATGCCTCATTTTTTGGCTAAATATTATGGTAATTTAACCTTATTTTGTAGGAATGTTTTGTAACTACACTCCTCTATTGTTAATTTTTATTTAAATATTGTAGTAAGTTGGTTGCTCTTACTTTATCTGAATGCCTTGTGACTTTTATCTCTCCATTTTTACTTGTTCTAAAATATTATTGAGATATTTGGGTAAGCTTTTCTTACATATCTTTTTTGATTTTTTACAATTTTTTATTCATCATAATGGTTTCTCTAATGCTTAGTGTAAGCTGTACTTACGAATGTTTTGGAATTTTGACATTCTTTAGAGATCTTTTCTTTATGACATTGGCAGACTTGTTTGTTTGTCACTTTATTTTATTTTTTTTTTCTTTATTTAAAGTATTTTTGTTGGTTTTTTACTTTAAATTGTTTTTTTACAGTTATTGTTGATTGTCATAATATTTCTTAATTGAGGCTTGATTGTATACCCCCTTTATTTTCTTGGTGACGGGGTGAGTGATCTCGTAAGTGTTATTGCCCTTGTCTTTTGTTATAGTGTATGGTCCCACGTATAATAATAGTAACTTTCTAGTGATGCCTTCTATGGAGCTGGGTAATTCTCTGTTTTTTAACAGTACCCTTTCTCCTACCTCGTACTTAATAGTCTTTTTCTGGTTCTTAGCGTATTTATTCTTTTGTTGCTCTTATATTCACCCAGAGATTGGTCCAGTGATGGGCTGTCCGCAGTTTTCACTGGCCTTAAGCGTTTAAATGAGGGTTGACCTCATTGCCCCCAACATCAGTAGTGTTTGATGGTTGGTTAGCGTTCGGCTCCTGTTGATTATTCCGGTCATCCACGCTGTGCCTGTGATCTTCTTCGAATGGGTGACTTCTCGTATCGGGTACCTGGTTATAGTACGTTCGCCGATAGTTAGATGAGGGATAGTTTCTTCTTGGGCTCCTTTGTCTTTGCCCCCTTATGTAATTTACCTGTGGCCGGTATCCTGGATTATTGTTCTGATTACTGTTGTTTCCAGGGCGATAATTGTTGTTGTAACCATTCGACGGGAAATTACCCCTGTGGTTGTTCCTGAAGTTGTTATTATTATGGTTTCCACTTCTGTTAAAATTTCTGGGCACGTTATTGCCCCGTGTGTTCCCTTGGTAATTGTTAGGGTTATTTATCGGTGGTTTATTATCTTCCTGTTGGTTCTGTGACAATTGTCCCTCATTAGTTCTATTATTTCTGAAACTGTACCCTCTATTTTTCCTGTACTGCCACTCATGTTCATGGCTTTCCAGCAAGCTAGCCATATCTTGGATGGTCTTTACCTGGCTGTACATCCGTGCCTTTTGGATGGCGTCGTCGTAGTGGTAAGATAACTGTATTACCAGACACTCTTCAGGTATACGTGGCTCCAAATTCCTGGCCATGCAGATTTTTCCCAAGAAGTAGGAGGTAAGGGATTGTCCATTCTGGTTTTCATACCTTCCATTGCTCAGGTTATTGCGGACCATATTCTGAGTTGATTCAGACCAGTATTTAGCCTTGAACTGAGTCTTAAAGTCTTGAAGGTTTTGGATGTCTGGTCGAGTGGCAGTCCACCAGTTGTCGTATGTCTCCTTGAACATTTCGTCCAACATCCCTCTTATTGTAATCCATCGAGTCTCTCGATTCTTGATGATTAACTCTTCTACCCTCTTCAAGAATTCAATAGGGTTTCTTTTATAATTACGGAAATTAATAGTATCTCTGTTGTCTGTGTTCATGACATGATTATTATTACATGGTCGGTCACGCCAGGCATCCACTTCTTCCCGTAATGACTTTTCTATTCTGCGCATTTCGTCAATCCTCTGTTGGTTTTTGTCTACTTTGCTATCTACTTTATTTAAGTTACTGTAAACTCCTTCCATACGTTCTCCCAAGTCTGCTCGTACAGCTGCTACCTCTTTCTGGTTTTTCTTCCCGGACTTGGTGTATGTCCTGGTCTATCTGGGTACATTTTCTGACTGTTTCTTCATGACCTTCCTCAATTCTTCTCTTATTTTCTCCTTCGAGACGGTTCATTTTATCGAGTACTTCCTTGCGGACTCCAGAAACATTTTCGTTGGTCTTCTCTAGCTTCTCCAACGTTTCCTCTAATTTGTCATTGATTTCCGTAACCTGCTGTTTTGCTTCTTCTCGGTACTCCATTAATTGGTGTGCCATCTGCAGCTTCATTTCTTCTTTATTTTTCTCGTGGTCCTTCTTCAGCTGTTCCTTCAATTCTTCCTTTAATTCTTCGTTTCTTTGCTGAATTTCCTCCAGCAATCGTTGTTGTAGTGTTTCATTATTTTGGTTGACTGTTTTCCTCAATTCTTCCTTAGTACTCACTATTTTTTCATTGATCTGTTTCAAATTGTCACTGGTTTCTTTCTTCATGCCGTCGAATTTCTCCTCCTGTTTCTTAAAATTTTGATTGGTTTCTTTCATCCTATTATTCATCATTTCCATTAATTTCAGTATGTTCGGGTCTCCTCTAACTTCTCCTTTGTCACCCGCCTGTGGTTCCATTTCTTCGTCTTGGCTTGGTTCTGTTGTTGTTATTACTGTCTCCACTTCTTCAATCGGAGTTCCTTCCTCTTCTTCTCCTCTGTTTTCTTCCATCTCCTTCTCCTTTGCCAATTTTTTCGACAATCCTCTGGTGTGCATATTGTAACCTTTCGTAATCGCCGCTAGAATTTATAGGGTTTAATTGTATAATTTCTTTATTATTCTAGCCCTACTAGTTGGCGCGCCACTTTGTATAATAGCGGGACGTCCGCCTCGTTCAAGCCCCACGTTGGGCGCCACTTTGTATAATAACGGTTTACCTTTCCTGTTAATTATTATTGAATAGTGTGTAGCGAACCGTTTTATACTTATTAGTCGACCTTTTTTCTCGCCGTTAGAAGGTCGTATTTCTCTCTTCTAGCTCCAGCGGTTGGTCGTCAATTTGTAATGTAGTCGTGAGTACGGCTACCGTTTTACTCTGCAAAATGTGAATAATGTACAATTTGTGTGTGATGGGTGTAATGTGTCTTCTCTATCCGTAGTTCAAATGCGTGCAACTTCCGCAGATTTCGTTCGTTGCGAACGTACGAATAACCAGGTCTTGATGTTCTTACCTGATGTTCATTAGGAGTATGAAATTCCCGGTGGCGCCAAATTGTTTTCTTAAAACAATTAAAATAAAATTCAAAGTTGTATGACCAGCGCAGCTCAGGCGGTTTGAATAATTCAAATATTTCCGCCAGCTAGGCCCACTGGAGCACACAGCAGTTCGATGCGTGGGCTGTGTAAATCGTTAGTCATCTGCTAAAATGTACATAAAATATTGTGCACCTCCTAATGAAATTATAACACCGTGGTTACACTCAATACTTACACATTTTTTATTAGTGATTGTTATTCATTTAATACAAATTATTCTAATACAAATGCTCCGGTTGTTTATATGAGACAATTACAGGGTTTGACAATCGATATTTGAATTGATAACCAGACGTTAATGATGGCGTCTGTTGAAAATTGTATACAAGTTATTAATGTTGGTTTGTCATAGGTTCTTGAGGTTACGTTCAAAGGATTACAAATGTTTAACACAATAAAAATACACACCCTTACATCAAGTAAACTTAACTAACATATTGTGTAGGTATAATTTGTTTAGCGCAGTGTAGTAAAAGTGTTTACAAGTTATGGATCATTAACAACAGTTTATATTGGTTAGTTTATAAATTGTCAGTGACTTAGTATTCTTTTTAATCTTTGAAAGTAATTAATTTCAGTTCAGTGAGATTTCGACCTTTAGTGAGATAATTAACGTGAGTTTATTTATATATTTTGGGTAATTTAAGAGGTACTTATCACTTCCGTAGTTATGGCGAATTCATACGATCTGTTATTCATGGGTTATACTATAATCTTCTTTAATTTGCTGGGTTCAGGACATCAGGCATCTTTTCCAGTTTAATTGGTAGTAAATTATTTTCTTTTTTCGTTAATTTGGCCTCAACTTCAATAATATGGTTCCAGTCCTCATCTTAAGTCTTGGTATACACTTAGTAGTAATTTCTTCTGATATTTTCTATGTTTTAATTGACAATTTTGGTCACTCGAAAATTAGCGTCTATACCATTAAAGCGTCATGCATTCAGTAAAAAAATCTAACGGTATTTTTTCTTGTTACCCCACAGTTTCCATGGTAACGTAATTATTCTACCTGGTCGATCTCAAAATAAACACATTGTTATCAAACTTTGAATTTTTTGTTTAATTTGAATAAATATTTTATAATGGCTATATTTACTTGGGGATAATTTCAATGGTTGTAATCTTTACATAGATGTTCCTATTTTCTTTCAAAGATTAGTTTGATATCTTACAAGATTGGTCTAAGTCATGTATTAATGTTTTAGTCCAAAATTGATAATACTATGTTAATACATAATTTACTTATTTCTAAGTTTTAATATAATTCTGCCATGTTCCCTTTCGTTACACATAATTAATATATTTTGCCTATTATTTCTTATAAAGGTATTGCTATTATTTTCTTTATAAATTCCTTACTTACTTAAAACATACTAACATATTACTGTAAAACTATTTCTTCTGGTATTTATTGCCTTAAACATTAAGCCAATAACTTCTTTCTTTAAATTAACAAATGAACAAATTTGGTGAGTGTTATACCTACACCATCTCTTTTATAACAGTAATCACCCTGGTGATTTTTATACTGAGATAATATTTTTTCTGTTTTTTACATTCACAATTATTCTGTGTCTTTCAGTCTAATATACTTAAATTAATTGCTCATTTAACATGTGCTTATATTTTGGGTTTGTCACACTTGTTTAACTCTTTTTTCTTAAGATTATATGCTGTTTATTTTATTACACTTATCACTTCACTGTTCATCTTTGTCACTCCCTACCTATCTCTAATTACCCTTATATTTCTCACGATCTCACTATTATTACAAAGTTTTTGTATCTAATGAGTTCATGTCTCTTTTGTTAACTTCAGACTGTCACATATCATTTTATAATATGCAAACAGCATGGTATTGTAAATACATCTTTCAAATAAAACATAACTTTGTATATATTGTCATTAAAGTGATAAAAATTGGTCTGAAATGTCATAATTAGTAATAATAACAACAATTTAATAATGTTAAAATATATTGTGTTAATTGAAACATACTACATCTGTAGCAACAGCAATAATATTAGCGAATAAATAAACTCTCCAAAACCTTATACTTTCAAACACATAATGCTGAAATAATATACATACTGCTGAAATAATCTTAGTAAAAGTTCCAAAGTATATAGTAGGATATACAATTTGTTCTCTGATTGAATCACGCACACATTTCTATTCCCTGTCTGTATGAGTGTAATTTTAAACATAACAGCTGACACATCACCTATAGATAAGGATATACATACAATCATATCTACACATGGTTTTTTATGTATAACAATTGCTGAGATACTGTCATTTACAAGTTACCACTAATAAAAATTTAAACATAAATTATTAACAATAATAAAAAATTATGCTCTTTTAAAACAATCTTGTGAGTTAATTGTTATGGCCATGTAATTTTTTTTTTCTTTTTTCTTCACTGTCTTCTTGTCTCGCTTTCCTTTGGTTAATATCTGGCCAATCTCTGGGGTTGGGTCAATGTCAGTTGTCTGTCAGTCTAGTTCGTATTTTCTTGTTTTGTAACCACCTTTGGTTGTATTCTTCCTCCTTCACTATTGATTATATTTACTACTTTCATTCTCGTTATCATTTATCTATCAAAATATATTGTTTCTTGGCATTTTTTACATACTTATTTATATCAAATGTGATCAGGGTTTGGCAATGTTATATAATGCCCTTCCACCAAAATTGATCATTTTATAAAACGTGAATTTAAGTTTGATGAAATTATCAATTGTATCGTATCAATTTTTTTTTTTTTTTCAAATTCTCCTGCTTCTCATTCATTTTTTATAATTAATTCTGTATCCTTTAATTCCACTCTTCTTAGTCTTTTCTTCATTATCTTCTCATATTGCGAACTGGCTTATTGAATTTTTTATTATAACTTATTCCCTATAAATCTTATTTTTCATCAAAACTACTCTTATACTGATATCAGGGGAACATCATCCCTGCTCAGTAAAATGATTGCTGGTTCATTCAACAGACAATCTCAATTAATAATTCTTAAATATAGTCAACTCGTGACTCAAAATAATAATAATAATAATCATAATCATAATATTTGTTGGGAATCTTTTACTTTTATACTTCATTATAGCTCAGTTCGAGTCATATATTGTTTCATCTTTCTTTATAGATACTATTTGAAGCATTGTTTTTTATTGATACAATTCACATTTTTATTCATTTTTAATTACTCTTTGTTTCATCTCATTTCACATTATAACTCTTAGAACGTTTATTTCATTTATATTGTTTTGTGATCATTGGTTTGGGTAATTTTACTTCCCCTCTTTCTAAATAGTTGTGGAAGCTGATCATTTTGATTGATTTTTTTTTTTTTTTCATAATTTTTAAATATCATAGTAAGTTATGGCTTCTTACTAGTTAGGAATTTTTTGTAGCTTATTCCTTTACAGTATGTTATGCTTTTTATGCCTCATTTTTTGGCTAAATATTATGGTAATTTAACCTTATTTTGTAGGAATGTTTTGTAACTACACTCCTCTATTGTTAATTTTTATTTAAATATTGTAGTAAGTTGGTTGCTCTTACTTTATCTGAATGCCTTGTGACTTTTATCTCTCCATTTTTACTTGTTCTAAAATATTATTGAGATATTTGGGTAAGCTTTTCTTACATATCTTTTTTGATTTTTTACAATTTTTTATTCATCATAATGGTTTCTCTAATGCTTAGTGTAAGCTGTACTTACGAATGTTTTGGAATTTTGACATTCTTTAGAGATCTTTTCTTTATGACATTGGCAGACTTGTTTGTTTGTCACTTTATTTTATTTTTTTTTTCTTTATTTAAAGTATTTTTGTTGGTTTTTTACTTTAAATTGTTTTTTTACAGTTATTGTTGATTGTCATAATATTTCTTAATTGAGGCTTGATTGTATACCCCCTTTATTTTCTTGGTGACGGGGTGAGTGATCTCGTAAGTGTTATTGCCCTTGTCTTTTGTTATAGTGTATGGTCCCACGTATAATAATAGTAACTTTCTAGTGATGCCTTCTATGGAGCTGGGTAATTCTCTGTTTTTTAACAGTACCCTTTCTCCTACCTCGTACTTAATAGTCTTTTTCTGGTTCTTAGCGTATTTATTCTTTTGTTGCTCTTATATTCACCCAGAGATTGGTCCAGTGATGGGCTGTCCGCAGTTTTCACTGGCCTTAAGCGTTTAAATGAGGGTTGACCTCATTGCCCCCAACATCAGTAGTGTTTGATGGTTGGTTAGCGTTCGGCTCCTGTTGATTATTCCGGTCATCCACGCTGTGCCTGTGATCTTCTTCGAATGGGTGACTTCTCGTATCGGGTACCTGGTTATAGTACGTTCGCCGATAGTTAGATGAGGGATAGTTTCTTCTTGGGCTCCTTTGTCTTTGCCCCCTTATGTAATTTACCTGTGGCCGGTATCCTGGATTATTGTTCTGATTACTGTTGTTTCCAGGGCGATAATTGTTGTTGTAACCATTCGACGGGAAATTACCCCTGTGGTTGTTCCTGAAGTTGTTATTATTATGGTTTCCACTTCTGTTAAAATTTCTGGGCACGTTATTGCCCCGTGTGTTCCCTTGGTAATTGTTAGGGTTATTTATCGGTGGTTTATTATCTCCCTGTTGGTTCTGTGACAATTGTCCCTCATTAGTTCTATTATTTCTGAAACTGTACCCTCTATTTTTCCTGTACTGCCACTCATGTTCATGGCTTTCCAGTAAGCTAGCCATATCTTGGATGGTCTTTACCTGGCTGTACATCCGTGCCTTTTGGATGGCGTCGTCGTAGTGGTAAGATAACTGTATTACCAGACACTCTTCAGGTATACGTGGCTCCAAATTCCTGGCCATGCAGATTTTTCCCAAGAAGTAGGAGGTAAGGGATTGTCCATTCTGGTTTTCATACCTTCCATTGCTCAGGTTATTGCGGACCATATTCTGAGTTGATTCAGACCAGTATTTAGCCTTGAACTGAGTCTTAAAGTCTTGAAGGTTTTGGATGTCTGGTCGAGTGGCAGTCCACCAGTTGTCGTATGTCTCCTTGAACATTTCGTCCAACATCCCTCTTATTGTAATCCATCGAGTCTCTCGATTCTTGATGATTAACTCTTCTACCCTCTTCAAGAATTCAATAGGGTTTCTTTTATAATTACGGAAATTAATAGTATCTCTGTTGTTTGTGTTCATGACATGATTATTATTACATGGTCGGTCACGCCAGGCATCCACTTCTTCCCGTAATGACTCTTCTATTCTGCGCATTTCGTCAATCCTCTGTTGGTTTTTGTCTACTTTGCTATCTACTTTATTTAAGTTACTGTAAACTCCTTCCATTCGTTCTCCCAAGTCTGTTCGTACAGCTGCTACCTCTTTCTGGTTTTCTTCCCGGACTTGGTGTATGTCCTGGTCTATCTGGGTACATTTTCTGACTGTTTCTTCATGACCTTCCTCAATTCTTCTCTTATTTTCTCCTTCGAGACGGTTCATTTTATCGAGTACTTCCTTGCGGACTCCAGAAACATTTTCGTTGGTCTTCTCTAGCTTCTCCAACGTTTCCTCTAATTTGTCATTGATTTCCGTAACCTGCTGTTTTGCTTCTTCTCGGTACTCCATTAATTGGTGTGCCATCTGCAGCTTCATTTCTTCTTTATTTTTCTCGTGGTCCTTCTTCAGCTGTTCCTTCAATTCTTCCTTTAATTCTTCGTTTCTTTGCTGAATTTCCTCCAGCAATCGTTGTTGTAGTGTTTCATTATTTTGGTTGACTGTTTTCCTCAATTCTTCCTTAGTACTCACTATTTTTTCATTGATCTGTTTCAAATTGTCACTGGTTTCTTTCTTCATGCCGTCGAATTTCTCCTCCTGTTTCTTAAAATTTTGATTGGTTTCTTTCATCCTATTATTCATCATTTCCATTAATTTCAGTATGTTCGGGTCTCCTCTAACTTCTCCTTTGTCACCCGCCTGTGGTTCCATTTCTTCGTCTTGGCTTGGTTCTGTTGTTGTTATTACTGTCTCCACTTCTTCAATCGGAGTTCCTTCCTCTTCTTCTCCTCTGTTTTCTTCCATCTCCTTCTCCTTTGCCAATTTTTTCGACAATCCTCTGGTGTGCATATTGTAACCTTTCGTAATCGCCGCTAGAATTTATAGGGTTTAATTGTATAATTTCTTTATTATTCTAGCCCTACTAGTTGGCGCGCCACTTTGTATAATAGCGGGACGTCCGCCTCGTTCAAGCCCCACGTTGGGCGCCACTTTGTATAATAACGGTTTACCTTTCCTGTTAATTATTATTGAATAGTGTGTAGCGAACCGTTTTATACTTATTAGTCGACCTTTTTTCTCGCCGTTAGAAGATCGTATTTCTCTCTTCTAGCTCCAGCGGTTGGTCGTCAATTTGTAATGTAGTCGTGAGTACGGCTACCGTTTTACTCTGCAAAATGTGAATAATGTACAATTTGTGTGTGATGGGTGTAATGTGTCTTCTCTATCCGTAGTTCAAATGCGTGCAACTTCCGCAGATTTCGTTCGTTGCGAACGTACGAATAACCAGGTCTTGATGTTCTTACCTGATGTTCATTAGGAGTATGAAATTCCCGGTGGCGCCAAATTGTTTTCTTAAAACAATTAAAATAAAATTCAAAGTTGTATGACCAGCGCAGCTCAGGCGGTTTGAATAATTCAAATATTTCCGCCAGCTAGGCCCACTGGAGCACACAGCAGTTCGATGCGTGGGCTGTGTAAATCGTTAGTCATCTGCTAAAATGTACATAAAATATTGTGCACCTCCTAATGAAATTATAACACCGTGGTTACACTCAATACTTACACATTTTTTATTAGTGATTGTTATTCATTTAATACAAATTATTCTAATACAAATGCTCCGGTTGTTTATATGAGACAATTACAGGGTTTGACAATCGATATTTGAATTGATAATCAGACGTTAATGATGGCGTCTGTTGAAAATTGTATACAAGTTATTAATGTTGGTTTGTCATAGGTTCTTGAGGTTACGTTCAAAGGATTACAAATGTTTAACACAATAAAAATACACACCCTTACATCAAGTAAACTTAACTAACATATTGTGTAGGTATAATTTGTTTAGCGCAGTGTAGTAAAAGTGTTTACAAGTTATTGATCATTAACAACAGTTTATATTGGTTAGTTTATAAATTGTCAGTGACTTAGTATTCTTTTTAATCTTTGAAAGTAATTAATTTCAGTTCAGTGAGATTTCGACCTTTAGTGAGATAATTAACGTGAGTTTATTTATATATTTTGGGTAATTTAAGAGGTACTTATCACTTCCGTAGTTATGGCGAATTCATACGATCTGTTATTCATGGGTTATACTATAATCTTCTTTAATTTGCTGGGTTCAGGACATCAGGCATCTTTTCCAGTTTAATTGGTAGTAAATTATTTTCTTTTTTCGTTAATTTGGCCTCAACTTCAATAATATGGTTCCAGTCCTCATCTTAAGTCTTGGTATACACTTAGTAGTAATTTCTTCTGATATTTTCTATGTTTTAATTGACAATTTTGGTCACTCGAAAATTAGCGTCTATACCATTAAAGCGTCATGCATTCAGTAAAAAAATCTAACGGTATTTTTTCTTGTTACCCCACAGTTTCCATGGTAACGTAATTATTCTACCTGGTCGATCTCAAAATAAACACATTGTTATCAAACTTTGAATTTTTTGTTTAATTTGAATAAATATTTTATAATGGCTATATTTACTTGGGGATAATTTCAATGGTTGTAATCTTTACATAGATGTTCCTATTTTCTTTCAAAGATTAGTTTGATATCTTACAAGATTGGTCTAAGTCATGTATTAATGTTTTAGTCCAAAATTGATAATACTATGTTAATACATAATTTACTTATTTCTAAGTTTTAATATAATTCTGCCATGTTCCCTTTCGTTACACATAATTAATATATTTTGCCTATTATTTCTTATAAAGGTATTGCTATTATTTTCTTTATAAATTCCTTACTTACTTAAAACATACTAACATATTACTGTAAAACTATTTCTTCTGGTATTTATTGCCTTAAACATTAAGCCAATAACTTCTTTCTTTAAATTAACAAATGAACAAATTTGGTGAGTGTTATATCTACACCATCTCTTTTATAACAGTAACCACCCTGGTGATTTTTATACTGAGATAATATTTTTTCTGTTTTTTACATTCACAATTATTCTGTGTCTTTCAGTCTAATATACTTAAATTAATTGCTCATTTAACATGTGCTTATATTTTGGGTTTGTCACACTTGTTTAACTCTTTTTTCTTAAGATTATATGCTGTTTATTTTATTACACTTATCACTTCACTGTTCATCTTTGTCACTCCCTACCTATCTCTAATTACCCTTATATTTCTCACGATCTCACTATTATTACAAAGTTTTTGTATCTAACGAGTTCATGTCTCTTTTGTTAACTTCAGACTGTCACATATCATTTTATAATATGCAAACAGCATGGTATTGTAAATACATCTTTCAAATAAAACATAACTTTGTATATATTGTCATTAAAGTGATAAAAATTGGTCTGAAATGTCATAATTAGTAATAATAACAACAATTTAATAATGTTAAAATATATTGTGTTAATTGAAACATACTACATCTGTAGCAACAGCAATAATATTAGCGAATAAATAAACTCTCCAAAACCTTATACTTTCAAACACATAATGCTGAAATAATATACATACTGCTGAAATAATCTTAGTAAAAGTTCCAAAGTATATAGTAGGATATACAATTTGTTCTCTGATTGAATCACGCACACATTTCTATTCCCTGTCTGTATGAGTGTAATTTTAAACATAACAGCTGACACATCACCTATAGATAAGGATATACATACAATCATATCTACACATGGTTTTTTATGTATAACAATTGCTGAGATACTGTCATTTACAAGTTACCACTAATAAAAATTTAAACATAAATTATTAACAATAATAAAAAATTATGCTCTTTTAAAACAATCTTGTGAGTTAATTGTTATGGCCATGTAATTTTTTTTTTTTTTCTTTTTTCTTCACTGTCTTCTTGTCTCGCTTTCCTTTGGTTAATATCTGGCCAATCTCTGGGGTTGGGTCAATGTCAGTTGTCTGTCAGTCTAGTTCGTATTTTCTTGTTTTGTAACCACCTTTGGTTGTATTCTTCCTCCTTCACTATTGATTATATTTACTACTTTCATTCTCGTTATCATTTATCTATCAAAATATATTGTTTCTTGGCATTTTTTACATACTTATTTATATCAAATGTGATCAGGGTTTGGCAATGTTATAATATATTTGTTATTTGTGTTTGATATTTATTTGTGGGATCTTTATTTAATGTTATGCAATTATTATTAATTATAAATTCTTCTGTTTTATCGTCTAAATCTTTCTGAGAAATTATTATTGTACTATTACTCTTATCAGCTTTGGTTAAAGTGAGGTTATTAGTCGTTAGTTTCTGTTTTATGTTATTAATGGTTTAATTTTGTTTATTTTTATTTTTAATATGATGATTTTGGTTATTATATTTTTTGATATATTTTATTATTTCCATTGAAGCTTCTGTTCTTATTTTATCTTGTTTTTCTTGTTCTACATTATTAATTGCGTTTTCAGTTTCGACTATGATATTATCTATTACATATTTGTTTACATTTTTAAGATTTGTTTTGTTTGATGATTCTATGGTAGCTATTTCGTTTTCTGTGAATTTAATATTAGATAGATTTACGAATTTTGGGTAAAAAGTGTGGTTATTATTTAATGTGTGTAAATTTTGGTTATCTTCTTTAGGTGTACTATTTATTAGTAGATTTTTAAGTTTTTTATTGATTGTGTTAAATTTAATTGTTTTGTGTTTATTTAGTATTTTAAGCATATTAATATATGTATTATTCCATGTATGATAATCAAGTGTGTTGGCTAAAAGAAGATGTAAATTAATTAATTGTTTATTAATGTAGTCGATTTTTCTGTAATTATTTGATATTTTAGCGGTAATAATAATATAACCGCTAAAACAGCTGCTGAAGAAAATAAACATTAAAACAATCGTTAACTAATCGACCTAAATCGATTATCAGTTATGTTATTCTATTTTACATTAAAATCGATACAAATTCGATTATTCGTTAATTTTATATTAATAGAATTATTGATTGCTATTAATTCACTTAGAAACCTCTGATGATACTGATATTTTTCAGTGAAACGTGCGTCAGGTGTTAAAAAGAATATTCAATATTATCTACTTGCAGAAGAAACAAATTGAAAACATCACAATTTATATATATATATATATATATATATATATATATATATAAAGATGTTGCCACCAATTCAGCCCCGATACTCGGCAATCTTGTCGAGTATACTCATGTTACTGCCGTATGTCCGTGTCTCTTCTATGATCATGGACAGCATACTCTGCCACGTGCCTGAGAAATCTCATTTCAGCCGCTTGGATGCGACTGGGCTGGCCTTTCGTTAAAGTCCAATTCTCAGACCCGTTAAGAAGTGTGGGAAGAGCCATCACCTTGTAGAATTTTAGGCGTGTTCCTTTACTTGCTGACTTAGGGTTCGCTTAATGGTCCCTATATATAATGTTGGACTTATGCAACGTATTCACCACGTCGTTGCTTGTATTATAAGACACACTGTAGCCCAGGTATTCAAAACTGCTGATTTCTGTTAAAAATATGTAAATATATTTATGTTGTATATGTTGTAAACACAAAATGCTGATGAACGACTTAAACGTTAATCCGTTCATTAAAATATTATTATTACAAATTAAAAGGTTTCGGACATTAGCCATTGTGAGTTAAAAGTAAGAAACACGACGTTTCGACCTCTATAGAATCAAAGGTCGCCTTCAGGCGAACAAAAAAATGTATACAAAGATAAATCTCAAACAGAATTAACACTGTTACACACCACTGTAGAAAAACTATATTCCGATTAGCGCTTTCAAGCTTGACAGCTCATCAAAAAATACCGATCTGATGATGAGCTGTGAAGCTTGAAAGCGCTAATCGGAATAATTTTTCTATAGTGGTGTACAACAGTGTTAATTCTGTTTGTGATTATAACCACTAACACAACTTTCTTAATTAAATTAAAGATAACTCTATCACTAACAAATAGATATCGTCAAAACTCCACATCTTAGTTAAACAAATATGGTGGATAATAATAATGGCGGCTGGTGGTTGAAAAATTTGGGGGTCGCAGATGGATTGGATGGTATTAAATTGTTTTATTATCTGAACAGAAAATCTCCACGTCTCCTCCCCTCTAAACAATACGTAAGGATGTGCCGAGTGAATAAAATCGGCGCTTATACAAAAATCTTATACTGCATTTAACGAATACGCTAAATAGGTTTTTGTATTTAATAATGCTGCGCCTGATCGGTGCTGCACCCTGGCAATAGGTGTTGCATTCAATAATATTTATGAATTGTAAATTATGTACCTCCTGGTGTGAAAGAGGTGTGGCAAGATATTAATGTTGAAAGTGTAATTGTCCTGTGATGTGGAACGTGTGTATGTGTTGTAGTTGTAGACATATATATGTTTATATGTCCATTTATATGTGTTGTATATTCATGTGTATTTTTGGGGGTTAGGTATAGGGGTAAGTTGGGAAAAGTAACCCCAATTGGAAAAGAAAATCTTTATATTCATTTCATTTAAATTTTATATTTATTTTTCAAGTAAAAAATTTAAAGCAAAAACATTTTTAAGGAGAATACAATGATTTTGTTGGGAGATAGATATTTAAAGTTTGGTTATAATAAAAATTTATTGGTTGTTAATTTTGGAGTTTTAATTGCAAGTCCCGTCTCACTGGATCCAGCGCATTTTTGGCTTCTCTAGGCTTTTGGCCTAGTTTTAATTATCTTGTGGCCCCTCTTTAAAAAAAAAAAAAAATTTTCAAAAAACAAATTTTTTTTATAAGTCAATAAAATACTTAAAGAGGGGTTACAAGGAAAACAAAATAAAGCAATTTTAGTGTCACCCACATAACCATGAATATTTAGTGTATAAATCTTTTTTAAATTTACGATTAAATATTCTGTTACCTGATTTTACATTTTGATTAAATTTGAAAGATCTGGTGCAGACTACCTATTCTCGTAATTTAATGTTTTTTCTCAATATGACATAAACTGAACAGCGTTTTCGTTAAGTTCACGACAGAATTCATTGCGTCCTACCAGTTGAATATAATAAATATCTTACACTATGACACCTTAATCCTTTATACGTATGTACTACTATTTACATTTAACGATGAATTGGACTGACACTAACAACGAAATTCACAAAAAATTCGACCGACACTAACTCAACTAGCATAACAACATAAACTTACTAATTCCTACCTGGCGCACCACGTGTTGTTTACCAACAGACTGGTGGCGCCGTAACATACAAGCGGGGTTTGCAGTCCCTAATCACACCAAGCGAGTTTATATCGTTGCAACAGGACCACCCGAGTCTAACCAGCCAGAGCACTACTCCAGTGTATTTCCCCATATACAAAGCGCGTCGCAGTTGGTGCATACTTGCCATGTACACCGCGGCAAGAGCGTGTACGGTTTTTAGTATTGCTCTGCGCTTTTCAATCACCAAATGATTAATTATGATTATTTAGAGTGAAAACACTATTATTACTTATTGTTTTATTCATAACTCTATAATTTAAAATACAATTGGGGATTTAATCAGAGGTTGTGCAACCGTGCAACCTAAGCACGGGCCGCCACTGCTAAATAATAATAGTAATAATAATAAAACAGTATAGAGTGCAAAAATAAAAAAATAATATAAACGCAGAAGAAACAATTGAAAGAGAAGTTTTTCGGGCAAAATTATTAAAAATGGAAGGAGTCCAGGGTAGGAGAGAAAAAAGCCCAAGTTCAAAGTGGACTGAAGTCAGGAGGAAGAGACAGTGAAAAGATGAAAGAATATTGGAGAAAAAGAAAAGAACAAGGAATAAAGAATTGAAATTGGCGTGTGGTCCTCAGATGGCCGATACGAGTAGAAAAAAATAATAATACAGTACTCACCATTCCAGCAAAGAAGTATTCCTCCTATAGTTACAACGTAAACGTGTTGTTTATAAACTGTTTTTTTTTTTTTGTATTTTATTGTATGAGCGTACCTTGTAGATATCACATTGTTATTTGTGTATTTAGTTTCTACAGTACAATACGATGATCTGTAAGCGAACAACAAGTGCTGCAGTTGTGTTGTTGTAGCGCTAATGCAGTGTTGTATTGTTGCAGACGTGTCTGGAGTCGTGGCCGACGCCGTACAGCGGCAACATCTACTTCGTGGTCGCCAATCTGGTCATGTGCTATCTGTTCCCGTTATGCCTTATATCCGTCTGTTACGTACTGATCTGGAGACGGGTCTGTTACCGCCAGCTGCCGGGGGAACCGCAGGCCAGCGGTGAGCTCATGATCCACCGCTCCAAAGTTAAGGTCATCAAGATGCTGCTGGTCGTCATCATACTGTTCGCCTGCTCGTGGCTGCCTCTCTACGTCATCTTCACCAGGATCAAACTGGGCGGACCGCTGAACCCGGGAGTGGAAGAGTCGTTGATCCACGCCTTGCTTCCGTTGGCGCAGTGGTTGGGCGCTTCCAATTCCTGTATCAACCCCATTCTGTACGCGTATTTCAACAGAAAGTTCAGAGCCGGCTTCAAAGCGATTCTGTCCAGTCGGTCGTGCTGCGCTCCGATACGTTACGACTCGTACAGCAATTTCGACGCGCGAACGTTCAGTGCTAAAGATTCGCTGATGGTGAACTCGACCAGAATAATAAAACACCCGCGGCCGAAAAACAGAATGACAATATCGTCGGGCCGTTCGTTGAAGATGAACGAATTCAAAGTGGACGCGTCGTGGAATCAACACACGCTCAACACGCGCTCCATGTCGTTAAGGAACATACCCAAGGCGTTTAACTGTGACGAGAAAATCATCTGCGGATCGAACAGAATCGATTCCGGCGAAGTGACGAGGAACTGTAACGGCACGTTCGTATGAAGCAAAGAGGTATGCGGTTGTCGTTTTGTTGTTTGATATTGGATCGGATCGCAGGTTTGTGATACGTTATGAAGGTTCGGGTATTGTTCGAAGAGATGACCTCTGGCGAAATGAAATTTTTGTATTACTAGCTGTGCGCGCTTATTGAAGTCTAAGAGTGTGATATAGAGTTCGATACCTTCCTATACATATATATATATATTTTGTAATGCAATATATTCTGCGTTTATATTTAGAAATAAAATATTCTTGTAGACGGCTAAATTTGTGAAATCTATATATTTTTAATCGTTATGTGAATTATATACGCGTGTATGTGGTGACGACAAAGTCAAACAAAGTTAGTGTGCAATGTGCTTGCTGTTCGGTACGCTGTAAGAAGACGCTGAACGAGGTAAGAAATAGTTCGTTCACCTTTATTTTATAGCAGTACTGATAAGATTCTATGTATCAGTTTAGTTGCATGCAACGGTTAGCTAACCCGATGGGGCATCCTGAGTTCGAGCCGTCTTATTGGGTCCAGTCCAGAGTATGGTCCAGCCGGACTTTGGTCCTACCCCAGCTCTAATGAACAGTTTTTAGTGATAAGGCGCCTGTTCGTTGCAAGAACTTTATTTGGTCGGTATTTGGTCGTTTGCACTTCAGTTGAGACTACTGTTGTTGTGGAGAAGAAGCAAGAAGAAAGTTACTCTTTAAACGTTTGTTCTATCCGCTTCTTCTTCTTCTTCTTCTTCTTCTTCTTCTTCTTCTTCTTCTTCTTCTTCTTCTTCTTCTTCTTCTTCTTCTTCTTCTTCTTCTTCTTTGTGGTGAAGACTACAGCTGAACGGTCAAGGATTACAAAATCGCAAATCAAGGCCGAACGAACTCAAGGCCCAACAGTAGGACAGCACAAAGCAATATAGAGTGTAATGTAATGTATTTATTTATTTGTCGCTATGTTTTTTCAAGTACCATTTGGCCACTGGCCAGCCTAGCGATTCAGAACAGCAAAAAATTAATCTTGTAAACTTTCTTAAAGTGCTCGTTCAAATCTCTCTCTCTCTCTCTCTCTCTCTCTCTCTCTCTCTCTCTCTCTCTCTCTCTCTCTCTCTCTCTCTCTCTCTCACTCTCTCTCCCGTTCTCTCTTGATTCTTAGTTTTTCTATCTTTCATTTTACTATTTGAACATGTCACCGCTATTGTTTTCTCTTACTTTTTTCTGACTGTTGATATAAATTGCAGTGACAAACCGGAAAAACTATATCCAGACAGTCAGAACATAGTGATAGGCCTATAAATATATTAATTAAATTTAACGTTACATCAGGGGTCTACATCTTATGGATACGGTTTTGGCCGGTCCGATGTGCCCTAGCTGGATTCTCACTTTGCTTCAACTTGTCTTGGCTGAGATCCCTTCCTTTAGTTTTCTCTGTCTAGTCTCTCTTGACTGCCTCTTGTTCTTTTCTGGCCCCGACGCTATTAGAGTTATCGAGGGCCAGGGTGTCTTTCTTTTTCAATCTAATTTCTTAATTTTGGGTGGCTTAGGATCTTAGAGTGCTCACTGATGCCGATAGGTGAGCACTGGAAATACTAAGAAACTTTCAATATCAAAATAACCGATACAAAGCCACCAAATCCTATCTTAGAAAGAGAAGGGTGAGGGCAAATCTCCTGCACCCCAAAACAGTAGTCTTTCGGCTAAGGTATTGTAACCCTGACAGAAGAGTCTCTGGTCCTCCTGGTAGAGGGTTATGGAACAGGCCAGCCCTATTCATGTAAAACTTTGAAATACTTGTAGTATGCAAAGCAGCCTCGGACTATAAAGTCATTGGTAGAAGAGACGTGCGTCGTCCGAGGATGAGATGGGTGCCGGAACAAGTTTATCCTTAGCCTTGAAGAGGAGAAAAAGAAGAATTTAACGTGAATGGCGTATAGGCCTAACTGACGATTAGGTTCATTGTCGCTGCAAAATGTTCTCATTAAAAAATATCACATACTAATTTACTTACTGTTCATCATAGAATGAAGGGATGCATACTACTTGATTTATACAGGAAAGAGGATACAAGATATTGCTACGTAACGCTCTCGAGAGTCATT
The DNA here is from genome assembly GCA_034769895.1 of Magicicada septendecula. Lineage (NCBI taxonomy): Eukaryota > Metazoa > Arthropoda > Insecta > Hemiptera > Cicadidae > Magicicada > Magicicada septendecula. The sequence continues at coordinate 912,176,103 of CM068368.1, forward strand.
TCTACGCGTCTCTTCGGCTAACCGAGCAGGTGCTGCGTCTCGCTCAAGAGCGCACTCAAGTATCCTCCTACACTGCTCGAACACTTGTAACAAAAGTTATGTTGGCACGTGCCCAAAAGGATGGGTAAGTCTGGAACACCTGCGAGATCGAACATTGTATAATGGGGAATACTCATTTACTAGACTTACAAAAATAAATTATTATAAGGTTCTGAATTTGTTAGAGATAATAGATAATTATCTCCTGTTAGGAGTGATAGAGCCTCCAGTTAATTTGGAAATTATCCATTCTCTCCCCTATAAAATAGTAGAGAGGAGGGGGGCACAAAAATGTGATAGTCAATATTTAGAAAAAAACGTGTTTCAATAAAAGACCAAGTGGTGAAAAACAAGAATATCATTTTCCTAGTTTGTTTGCAGTTGTGTAAAAACCTCTAAAGTACATAACCACTGACACTCGGGAGATGAAAATTAAATGTTTGGTACCGGATCCACCAAAATCGCTCTAGTCATGGCCGGGAATATTAAACGTGCCAACGTTTCGTTTGAGGGCTATAAGCATAGTGTAATAAAGTAGCTAAAGTGAATATGTTATATTTTGATTTAATTTCATAGCATTGCTAAAGTCATGAGTGGGCCTATTGTTAGTTAAATCTAAATTATAAGTCTGTGCACACTTAGTACTATACGTTTAAGTTGAAGAAATTAGTGAATTAGTGTGCAGGCTTAATGAATTAATTTTGTTGGAATTATTGAATCCGTATCATATGTAAGAGTTGATTGGTATATTTCTTAAATAATATAACAGTATGTTACGTAATAAACTTTTAATTTGTAAAAAATGAAGAATTACAAAACCGCTGTTAATCGGCAATTAAAAATAACGCGATTTGATTATTGAAATATACATAAATTAAGAGATCGTCTAGTCGGCCTCAAATATCAACTGGTTCCAGTGTTGCCACGTTTAATATTCCGGCCTTCTACTAGAGCCGGACATGGTATAATCGTTCACTCCCACACTAAGAAACAAACTGACTTGTGAAAATATTCTTCTAGTTTCTGTCAACTCAGTCTGAGGTAACGAAGCGGAAGATCAAAACGGAACAACTACTAATCTACGGACTGAGAACAAAACAGGTGTTCTACATTACCAAGTTCTTACACTTATAATAAAGTTTATAAGCATCACTGCATAATATTGCAGTTATTTTCAATGGCAGCAGCAAGTGTTTGAAGAGATTATGTGTAGCAGTGTGTGTGTGGGGGGGGAGCAGCAGATATTATATAGCAGCAGAAATAGTTTCTCTGGTGTGCTAATAGGTTTGTAGCAGTGGAGCGCGCCAAACAACCATTAGGTGTTGTATCTCAGCGTACCTCGGGGGAGCAGTTACTCCAATCTAGACTACAGTCCAGTCTATCTATAACGCTTCTTTATCACTAGCAGAGTATCGATCCCACGAAACCCAGAGAATAAGCTGATACGTGTTACTTTTATACAAATGTTGTTTGTAATACTACAAGCACATTTTATTATAAAAATCGAATACGAATTGAAATCGAATTATTTTTCCACTTTGTAACTTATAGAAAATATTGCCGAAAAAAACAATTCTATCATTTATTTTATGATTGTAATATAAAAATATATAACTATTATAAGTACTGATTTTTGTGAAATTTAGAATTAAAACTTTCATTCAACCGCCATGTTGATAATTTTAAAGATAGCACTGTGGTTTTTTCGGCACTTATAAGGAACAGTACACAATCATTGTATACCACATTCCACCTTCACATCTAATTCCGTTCAGCAGTAATTTTTTTTTATACACACACTTGCAGACGGAAAACAAAGCGTTTTACAGTGTATGTTTATTGGAGATTTTCTCTTCAGTTAGATGAGTGGAATCATTTCCTGAAGTTTAGCACAATTTTTTAAAATTAATATTATAATAAATAATAATAAATAAATATTCAAATACACGCACATATGAATAACTCATTTCCTTTGCAAGTTTTATTATATTGCTTTTCATATCTTTATCTTTAACATAATTATTTTATTGTTTTTCCTCATGTTTCAGTTTCTTTGTATTTATGGTTCATATCGACTACAGTATGATATGACTTGTGAGAATCTTCGTCATACACAGCTAGTAATATGTTTTCTAATTAAATGCGTGTATTCAAAACTACATTTCCTATAATTGTATTTGCTACAACTTGTTTACTTGTTTGTTGTTGTTTACTTTTCGCAGGCTAGATTCCTTCCGCTTGTTTGCGTTCAACTTTCACAGATCTCCACTACTGCCACAAAATACATATGGCAGTGGAAATGGGAGGCTGCGTGTGTAGGAGCTGTGACAACCTTGGCAAATAGTGTTCGGCACATTACCCGTCCGACCCGACGTCCGTCGTGTGTGCTGAACCGTTGTTTCCACATTTTGTTGTTTGAGCGTAAATGTGTTTGCTACACAAACAGTTGTAGTACTGTCGACAAACGATACTATTTGACTTTTTTCTAACTTCTCTGTTACCCTTACAAGATCAGTTTTAATCTATTTATATCGTCTGGTTATTATCTTTTTATTTTTATAATGATCATAAGGTCTGAAGTTTCTCGTTAACAACACATTACAATAAATCGATTTACAAAAGTATAATATTGGACAAAGGTCTAAACGTGACGTACAGTTTCGTTTTAAATAAATGCTTTCAAGGGAAATGTATTTCCGTCTCTATCTTCCGCTTCTTCACTTTTTAACACCAATATCGTGTTCTGGGCCGAAATGTGATTTCACTGCACGTGACAGGATATCACACTTAAAATTCGCTGAATAAATGTAGATATACGGCAGGAATCGAATATCAAGAGTATACTCGATAGGATTGCTCAATATTGACTAAAATGGTACACATCTTAGAACGTCTTAATCGAATGTATGACTCCCGCATCCCCAAACAATTACTGAATTATACGCTGCAAGGACGGAGATGTGTGGGGACGTCCGAAGAAGCGTTAGTGTCCAGCTCTACTGTATCCGCTTGGGACCGGAACAAACCAGTTTTGGTTCTACCCCTCTTGAAGATGATAAGTCTACCTTATATTAGCGAGTCTAATTTTGGCGTTTATGTATTTATTTCTCCGTATGACCTAATTTAATGCGCATGACATTTTAGTGCTTGTATAATATAAAATAACTAGTTTGTTAACATGGGTTTTAAGTTCTACGTTTGAGACCACATAACCGTTTAAGTAAGAAAACATCATCACCGTCATAGTCTTCTGAAGAGTTTTATGCTTTAGCGGCTTTTCCTATTCCACACTCCACCATTTTTTAGGTCTATCAACTTTTCTTCCCCCTCTAGGGTTGTAATCTTTCGCCAATTTCGATATTGTACTTTCTTCCATTCTATTTGATGTGTTGAATCCATTTTCTTCTGTATTCTTTAATTCTTTCATTAACTGCAAAAATATCTAAATCACTTCTTACCTCCTCATTTCTTACATGATCTCAGAAATGAGATCTTTTAACTGATCTCAGAAATTTCATTTGTACTGTTTGTGTCTTCTGTTCGTCTTTTTTCTTTATGACCCAAGTTTCAGAACCATACAGTAGTAGCGTAGGTATTGCCGTTGTTTTATAAAATATTATTTGGGTTTCTTTTCTACATTTATTTTCCAACGTTCTCCAAATCGTTCCACACATTCTTGTGAAATTCGCCACTTTATTTTCTATATCACTTTATCCTATATCTATAATTTCTATATAAAAACATATTAACTTAGGTCTAAATTTATGTCTCTGTTTCAAAATAACTTTTCAAATTTTCTCAATTTTAGTTATTATTATTGTTGTTGTGAAATTTTCATGAAAAGAAAACGCTGGTGGAGAGGAAGCCGTGTACTCGTCTGGTTAAACTCGGTTATTTCAGTAGGTTTTAAGTAAATGAAATACTTGTTGCATACAAGCCAGCCAACAGTTCTCTGATAATCATCTCTTGGCCCACATAACATAACATTATATAGTTATTTGTGCCGTTCAGTTTGTCAGTGTGTGCACACGCTACAATGTGCATAGTGTCACTGATAGCAACAAGAACTTCACATTCGTGGCTACTAAACACTCAGATAGAAATGTACTAATGAATGTTTATATATACATTACAACACTACCAAATTTAATGTGTTTATTTATTGATGTGTGACTAACCTTTGTGTAACATTACAACACATTAAATTCGTGCGTGCGCGCGCGCGCGTGTGTATGTGTGTGCAAGAGTGAAGGGTGTAATCATAATAATAATAACACTATTTGCTTGGTTTACAAATCATTTCAATCTTTATTAGCTTTTTCTTAATTGTTTTGCGGTTTAAAACTCATTATTATTTTCACCTAATTATTACGTGTAATTTGTAATCTCATATTACAAATTACTTTCTTATTTATTTTACGATTCCAAATGATTATTATTTTTACGTACTTACTATGTACTACGTAGTCTTATTTTTATACACAAACATATTATATAATCTTATATTCTAATACATGGTTATAAATTTATATGTTGCTCTCAGCTAGCTCAATTATATTATTGATTATCTAATCTTTCAATTATTTAACTCTTTTTTTCTTATAATTACTAATTTCTTTTCTTACTGCATATGCATTGCTTTCTATTAATTTCTCTAACGAGGTTGTCATTTACTACTAAAAATTATAGATTTTAAATTACAGTTACTGTGAACTCTTATCGTTAAACAGTCTTTCATATTACCGTACTTAATGTACCAAAACATATTTACAACAATACAATTTCTTAACTCATATTGGAATTGAATTGTCTATTCTTTTTCTTTGATATTTAAAGTCTTTTGATTAGGTCTCGGTTTCTTATAAATGCATGGTTATTTGTCACCTTGTTACTTGTGTGGTACATCTGAAGCATGTCCTCTTCGGTCCTGGATACTGATGATCCTTATCGTCCTGGAGTCTTGTAGTCCTTCGTCTACTGGAACCTCTGCTCTGGATTACTGCATTCTCGTACTCTGGTACACCTTCGTTCCTGGTCATGGTCTCCGGTTCCAACTGCTCACTCGAACGAATGTTCAGTCTTGAAGTCTCTGGCTTCTGCTTGTGGTTGGTCTACTGTCGTTGTTGTTGCTTCGTAGATTCTTTGGCTGCCATGGTAGTCGATCAAATATAGAAGCTCTAGTTGTTGGACATAGCCTTCAGCTGGGCTGATTTAACGAGAAACGAGTTGTCGTCTAGTAGAGCCTCCGGCTGCATCAGTGGTCGAACACGGAAAAGTTGTCGTCTGGCAGAGCCTCCGGCCGCTTCGTTTGTTGGACAAGTAAGAGAAAGATGTTTGCGTGTCCCCTGTATTTATACCCAGGGCGTCAAACTCATGTCTCGACAATATTCTCCATGTCTGAGATTGTCGAGAGCGTCACTCTAACCCACTCTATCTTGTTACACTTACTTTGCCCGTCTTCGCGAATTGCGAAGTCTTTGGCACATTACCCGATATTCATTCACTCGGTCGGTAATTTATAGGTGTTCCTCATGCACAAACCGATTTTTCTTTATTTTACTTAATATAATTACTATTGATTTTTAACTGCCTATCATTACACTTTTTATTCGTTTTGCACTATTTTTTATACACTTGTTCGTGTTATTTAAATACACATTTTGGTGTCGTCACTTTTTCGCTACTGTGCACACAAGCATTATAATTAAATAAACGCACATAATTTATAACGCTACTGAAAGGGTGGCGCTTTTCATGAATGAACAAGTCGCACACACACACACCCTTTACATGTGTACACACATACAGAGAGCAGCTGGCATTAATCACATGTTCCAACTTGCAAGTTAGGCGTTTCGTTTACAATTTAGATTGCAGGCTGAATTATTATTATTACCAAAGTGCATTATTTATTTCCTCTAATCACTTATTTAAATTACTTTTTTGAATGCACAGTACCCAACATATTTGTACTGTTGCAAAAAATATATGTTGTACTGTAATTAATTACAGGTATTGTAATTAAGATCTGCTCCACGTTGGATCAGCCATTTATTGCACTGTTATTTTTTTTATGAGTCTTGTAATTATTTAATAGTATAATATAATTAATAAAAGTACCTACTATTATTATGTTTTTTTGTTTACCAGTACATGTAAAGAAACTCTTTCTCTCAGGGTTAATGATTATTAAGATGTTGATCGTGTTTACGATTGTATCTAATATTTTCTTTTCTTTAAACCAAACCAAATTCAGTTAATATATAGTATTTTGAGAATTAACCATGTAAAAAATATATACCAGACTAATGTAACTTGACCGACTCTGACTTCTTCCAGCTGCCACGGGTTCACTTCTGGTTGTTGTTTACCTTTTTTCAAAAGCAATATTAGGCTTGGCAATCTGTTCCTTCACACAAATTTCTTATTGATCTCACCGCTGAATGCCGCTCTCCAGGACGACTGCAACACAGATGTCTCCTCGGAACACTTAATTATCCTTTATGGCCACTTAAACTCTTCTTCAGTCCAGGATTTCCCTCTTCTATCGTCGTTCTATTAAGGATATTGTTATATTTCTCGTAATATTATTTATTTATTAAATATTATAATCAAAACTCTGGTATCACAAATTAAATTCTTTTACTATATTTTCTTTTCCATGTTACATTAACTTGATGATGTACAAATGTTATTTTATGAATTTAGACTCTTCAAGCTACTCTTATAGATATAATTTTAGACTCATCATGCTGTTACCATTAGATATTAAATTAGACTCTTCACGTTACTCTTATTGAAAATAAAATTAGACTCCTGATGTAACTCTTATTAAATATATTTGAAGACTAATAAACATTTTTTTTCATCACTATACAATACAATTTTTTAACAATTTACAAAACTGCCATTTTGATAATTCCCTAATTTCTTTACATCTGTTTATCATATACCTATTAAAACATATATCATTTTTCTATTTCTTATTAAACATCTTTATTTTACCTCTAATATTCGTAATTCTATTTGTTATTTGTTAAATTATAATTTTATTACTCTTTACTCTTCTTATAACATTCATTCCAATTTCTTATATTCTTTTCATAACATATAACTGAATATTGTTTATATCATATAGGAATCGACCTCTATGTTGACTGGGTGAGTCGATAATCCCAATGTTTTTTGTTTACATTTTAAAACATATGTTACATTCAATACAAAATCTGCATCCTTTCTCTTTTAAAATTTATTACCTCCCTATTATGTACTGTGTGCATTTTAACAGCAGTACAATATATATATATATATATATATTACATTTAATATTTATAACTAAATTTACCTCAAGATGTTATTTTTCCTTATTTGGAACATGTTTCGAAGGCTGAAGATGAGAGCACGGGAACTCTCGAAACATGTTCCAAATGCGAAGGCTGAAGATGAGAGCACGGGAACTCTCGAAACATGTTCCAAATAAGGAAAATAACATCTTGAGGTAAATTTAGTTATAAATATTAAATGTATTATATACATCAAGAAACGGACTGTAGCAATAGGTGATTGAATATATATATATATATTTTTTTTAATGTTTTTCTGTTACTTCCTTTGTCTGCCGCAGCAGTGTTTGTAAAGCTTCCATCATCTGACTGGGATCCATGTTTACCGATTAATTACGAATCACACTCGTCTTTTACAAAGTCTCCACTGTTTCCACTGTTAACCGTTTTATCCCAGTTCTGACATCACTGTTACGACGGTCTACTCGATCGTCGTAGGTACAGTGGAAACAGAATAACTACAAGACACCAATTAAGTCACTAATCACACTTTTAATTTTTACAGTTAAACAGTTCATAATTAACAACACAGTCTCTACAACAAATCGAATGAAAATTGTTCACACGCAATAAAATGTCCACTAAATTAAACACAATTGTACTACAATTATACCGTCCGATTATAAAACACCACACTTAACTAATAACCACTTGAACGCGCGCAGTAATATCGCCACTATAACTCTCGAACAGCAACTGTCAATATCTGGCACTAGTACTAGAACTTAAGGCCGCTGCCGCCATGTATTTATACCTGCGCTCACAGAGTGGAATTTTCCTAATTGCGTCTTAGCGCTCGTGTGAACTACGTAATTAACTGCGGCCTTGACACAGTCCGCGCGGCTGGCGCCTTCGAGAAACCTCTCGAAAATGCGTCGACAAGCACGTACTCCACACGCGTTACATCGAGATTCTTCTGGCACATTCGACAAACACGTAGATTGTTCTGTGATGTTGTAACAATACTCATAATATTCAGTTTCTGCTGTATGTCTGTGTTTCTTCAATGGTCATGGAGAGCATACCCTGCCACGCACCTGAGAAATAACATTTCAGCCGCTTGGATGCGACTGCCCTAGCCTATCGTTAAATTCAAATTCTCAGACCCATAAAGAAGTGTGGGAAGAGCCATCAGCTTGTAGAATTTTAAGCGTGTTCCTTTACTTGCTGACTTAAGGGTTCCCCTAATGGTCCCGCACATAAGGTTGAACTTATGCACAACCTATTGTGTCAAAGTATGTGGCCCATTAAGTGGGTTCTTTACCTTTCCAAATGCTTTAAAAAGATTCTTTTTCTTCAAAAACCTCCATAAATTCTCATTATTTGTAAACTTTACTCTTTAATATTCTTTGCCTTTAATATTCTTCTGTACTAACAAAATTTATCAAAATCACTGGTAAAAATCTTTCCCTTCAAAAGACGTTTCTTTCCCTTGGTCTCTTTCCTTTCTCAACCACTTATCGTCTACTATTCACTTCCATACGGCCGACGAGCAACACCCCAAACTTAATAAATTAACTCACATTTTATTATCCATGAAAGTCGACTGCAAAGTGCAGAGACGAGGCTGTTTAGATCAGTAGCCGGGTATTCCAGGTTAGTTGGGAAAAGGAATGAGGGCATCCGTTATTAGTTAGCTGTCTGATCAGTAAATGGCATGGTGATGGAATACAGACAGATCGTATGGACCCATGAAGAGTACTACACGTAAGTGCAAAATATGTGTCTAAAATGTAGAAGTCTAGGACGGCCGATTAAAAGATGGAGAGATCAGTTGTAACGACAGACAAAGTAGTACGCTTTGAGCCTTATACTTGCGAAGGAGAAGGAGAAGGAGAAGAAGAAGAAGAAGAAGAAGAAGAAGAAGAAGAAGAAGAAGAAGAAGAAGAAGAAGAAGAAGAAGAAGAAGAAGAAGAAAAGAAGAAGAAGAAGAAGAAGAAGAAGAAGAAGAAGAAGAAGAAGAAGAAGAAGAAGAAGAAGAAGAAGATCATCATATCCTTTAAAGTTATACAAACGAAATTGGGGCCTGCTCTCTCCTAATCTATACTTCCATTTCTTTGTGTTCATCGTTGATTTTTTCGGCATTTAGCGTTTTCACAGACGTTAAGCTTTAAGTCCTTTTCAATATCCCGCTATCCGTAGTTGATTTTTAAACGTAGTCTCGTTATCGGAAAATATCTAAAGATTTCATCATCTTCAACACTACTCCAAGGACTAGGCTTTAGACCTGTTCCAGAACCTATCTCCTCCTCGGTCTACCGACACCTCTCTTCCCAGTATGATAATAACCCAAGGCAGCCACAGGTAGACAGATATCAGGCATGCGATTCAAGTGTTCAATTCTGCGATCTTCAATCTTTTGGTGCAATGATACAATGTTTAAATCGCGTCTAATATCCTCGTTCCTTCTCCGATCCAAGAGAGAACAACCTTGCGTCCGTCTTAGAAATTTCATTTCGGCTGCCTGAATACTCTGGACGTCCCTTTTACCAAGAGTCCATGTCTCACTAGCATACAGGAATGTGGGTACAGCCACAGTTTTATAAACTTTCACTCGGGTATCCTTCCGTGTTTTATTTTTCAAGTACCTATGAATTGTTCCACAGATCCGTCTTAATTTTGTTAGCTTACTAAGTAGTTCATAATAATTTGTCTGAATAGGATTCCGTCCTAAGGTTTCGGCTCTGTTCTGAAGATGGGGAGCGTTTCTCTTGCTCTCAACAGTTCTTACTTTTATTTCCCCATTTACATTTACAAGCATAATAATTGAGAGGTATTCGTGTTACTCCAAATACACACACACACACACACACACACACACACGTCCAGAACAGACTAGAATATACACGAAATGTAAGTGAGGCCAAACGGACAATATTGAAAATGTTGTAACGACTCACTGATCGTCGTATGGTACAGTGGAAAACAAAATATAAGACACCAAAAGAATAGATCTCAATTTAATTCGTAATCAACTCGTACAATAATTCCAGTTAGATTTGTCCACACGCAATAATAATGTCAAATAATAGAGTTCAACGCAATTTATAACACAATACCTCGACAAACACTCGATCTGCGCTACAGAAAATCGCTCACCACCACTGTTTCCACTATTAACGGTTCTGTCGCACTTCTGAGACCCACTGTTGTAGCAGCGCTTGGAAAGCTTCCATCATCTGACCGGTCTTCATGTTTAGAGATTAATTACACATTACACTAGTCTTTTACAAAGTGTCCACTAACTGTTTACTTTAATTGTTGTAACAGACTATCTTGTTGATTACACATTATTAATTGTGATAATTAAAGCTGGTCATTCGTGATTTCATTGGTGTCTTGTATTTTGTTTTCCACTGTACCATACGACGATCAGTGAGTCGTTACAATGTTTTAATTGGGAAAAGCTGCTCTGACGCGTTTTGTGTGGTTTATAACACCCCATTCGTTGGAGTCTTGAGAGGGGTAAGCAAGGTGGTGAAAACGTAAAAACTATTTACAACGTAAAACATAACCTTGATCACAGTACAACCGATGACAACTTATACATGTTTTACAATTCTTTGGGGGAACAGCGTGAATCATTAAGATAACGCCGCACAAGTTGTAGAAATAATTTGCTTTAGGCGCACAGCGTCACGATCTCAGCGCAAACTTTTAACTTACAACGAGAATCGCCATCATTAAAATCGAAGAAAGAACACCGGTTAATAGATCACACCAGAGTCTTTTAGTACTTCTAACTTTCGATAAAGAAATAAACAATATCTGTGACCGATGGTGTGAAGGAATACAAGTCACGAGGGCGAGAGAAAAGCGTGATGAAACATGATTAATGCCTCCGGATGTTGTAAGCAGTACAAAAAAGTTGGACTGCTTGCTGTTAACATTTTTAAATTCTCAAATGTTTTACTCTTTCAGAGACTGAATCTTCTGATTTTTGAAGGTACCGTATACTTAAAGATTTGCTGCGATTTCAAAAATGTAACCATTCTAGCACATAGTACACAGTTTTAAATAGCATAAAATGAAGTTTAGAAAATTACATAATAGCCAAAACTCTTTGTGCTACTGAACAAAAGAATTTTATATTCACGACTGAAATCTGAAAAAAAAACAGACATAGGTATGGCAATTATTGTTAGTTGCCAACAGAGTTCGGTTCACATATTTTGTTCACTACTCTTTTTTACTTTTATAAACTCTACCATATTATCTGACAATGAAAACAAAACACATCACGGAAGAATATAGATAATACTGTTCAGTGGCGTAACTAGCGGGGGGGGGGGGTTACTTCTATGTTAACCAAAATCTCTAAGACTGGTAGGGTGTTTTATACAGTTTAATTCATTGCCAAGTACGTAATCTATTTATTTGATTAAACTCGCATCTTCGTAATTCGTTTTACTGATACGTCACGCCACTTTCAAACGCGCTTATTACTTTCCTCTCCCTACCTTTATTGCGAACACGCGCGCCCACACACATACACACATACACAAATAATCTGTAAGAGAAGGAACGAGAAAAGTCATCTCTGAGTGCAGACGCCACGTGTGTGTGTGCGCGTGCGTGTGCGCGCGTGCGTGTAGGAATAAATTTCCTGGTTCTTCAAGCCAGTGTGACTGCTGGCACTTGACGTGTCTGCTAAGGTGTCAAACACGACGCGATTCGATCACGCCCAACAGGAACGCAATTTTTATATTTTTTGGCATCATCATAATAATAATACACACTCATCCTTATCACTGATTATGTAAATAAATAAAGTGTAGTTCCTGTAGGCTGCATATAATTTGCTGTAGCTATGTTCCTGTTCTTTAAATATACACTTTAACTTTCGGATTCAAACTTTAACTTTTTAATTAAGAAAACTGTTTACTTTTTGTATAGAACCTCGAACAACCGTCGGAGGTCAGCTTCATGAGGTGACGGATATGAGAAAAACTCGGACTAAAGAAATTATATTTAAATAGTCTGTAATTTGTATTATAGTCACACAGCAACACCAATAAGTTGTACACATTATACTAACTCACATACGAAATGTTAATTTTATTTTTATTAGAACCAAAGATTACAAAAGTGATTGAATTCTCATCTTCCACTGCTGCTTGTCCTTCCAAAGAACTTCTCCAATTTCCCGTTCACTCAATATAATCCGAATTGCTTCTATCCAGGTGATAGGTGGTCTTCCTCTTTTCTTTCTTCCTGGTGGGGTCCATTCCATAACTCTTCTTGGCAATCATTCCTGTGCCATTCTTTTCGTGTGTCCATACCATTGCAATTTTTTGTTTGGATAAAATCAAAAATTGAATTTTTCACATTCATTCTGTCCTTAATGACTTCATTTCTAATTTTCTCACGCCTGGATACTCTTGCCAAACGTCTCCAAAAGTCCATCTCTGCTGTCATTAATTTTGTTCTTCTGTGTGTATTAGTAGTGGAAACTTCTGAGCCATAAGTCATGATACTTCTAACAATGGTTTTAAATATTTTAGTTTTAGACACAGACTTTTATATTACTTTTATTTGTGTGCTAAATAAATGGAATCGGCCGCTGAGAAGCAATTAGCCGTTAAACCACACAACGCTGTCTGACGTTAAGGTTACAAACGAGTGCTGTATCTGACTGACGCACATAATAAGGATAATTAGCCTAAACACACAATGCTTGTCCACAACATCCCCAGTTTCATTGTCGGCCTGCTAATGGACTACAGAGTACATTATGCAAATGCCTTCTGGAGTTTTCATTATTCATAGTTGTAACAACAGCCTTGTTGCTTAATGTACTTATTGTATGTACAAGACATAATCGTTTAATAGATTACGTAAAACAAATAATGTTACACGCGCGTCTTCAGTCATCTATGCTCAAGTGTAACATAATGAAATAATGGCATTGAAGCCTACTATACGTGGTACATACATTAATGAAATATTTAAACTTCTTCTTCTTCTTCTTCTTCTTCTTCTTCTTCTTCTTCTTCTTATCTGCTGCCTCTCCTCTTCTTTTTATTCTTAAAACGAATGGAACCACCTAGAATATCCGAGAGCATCTTCGACCCGTCCCCCGCTTAGTGTGGCAGGTGTGCCTCAGTCAAGGCCGCGTTTAAGTACTTTCCAGAGTACTCTACAGAATACTTGAACACGAATTAAGTGACATGAGTTAAGGATGGAACTGTTAATTCTGGAACTCTGCGCGACCTATAAAAGTAGAGCGTCTGGCTTAGTCAATCGGTTACGTGAGCGATTTTCCTTAGCGCAGATGAGTGTTTGTCGAAGTACTGCGTGAAGTGTTGTTATTAGTGCGGAATTCTTTATAGTTGACACTTATTATTGCGTGTGGACAAATTTTACTTGAATTTTTGTACGAGACTAGCTTGTTGATTACAAATTATTAACTGTGACAAAGCTGGTTATTAGTGATTTCATTGGTGTCTTGTATTTTGTTTTCCACTGTACCATACGACACGACGGTCAGTTAGACAGTCGTAACAGTATCAATAATAGGCCTTTTCCCATTACAGCTGTGTTGGATAAACGGGCATATCCAAACGATGGTGTCAGACTTCGGGAAATGCTTCTACTCACTCATTGACCTGAAGGAAAAATTGCCAATAAATATACGCCTATGTCGAAAATTGCTTTGTTTTCCGTCTGCATGTCTGTATGTGTATTTACAAGGATAATTAATTATGATAAACGTAATGAGATGTAGCGTTAAAATTCAAAATTTTGTATTCAGAGTTAGTGTATTATGTCTTATAAGTACTACCAAACCCCAAATGCTAACATACAAATTTTTTAAATGGCGATTGATTGAAAGTTTTATAACCCTTTTGACAGTCACAAGTAATCGGGGCTCATGTTCCTGTTCTGTTAAGTACGGTGTCATTTCTAGTGAGGCTTGCCCAAGAAATTCTCAACAGACGTCTGAAGCCACATTTCAAAAGCATCAGTACGATCTATAGTATTTTGTTTTAGTGTCCATTTTTCACATGCGTATAGTAGGACGGGCCACACATAGCCTCTAACAAATACTCGCCCAGAGACCGAGGCCCAGTGTTCTGTTGGTGAGAAGTGATTTAGTTTGAGACCGAGCCATGCTTTCGATTCTTGCTTTCATCTCCTGATCGAGATCCAAGTATTTATTGATTGATTGATTCAAATAAAGTATAAAAACTTTGTTAAGTTTATTGTTTACTTTTTACTAAATATATATTTTTTTTTAATACCGGAACTTGTATTTTTTATACTAGAGAGAATTTCGTTGATTTAAGTCGTGGCCATATTGCATGTACAGCAATCCTAGCGACTCACTCCGACCCCTCAGTAACGTCTCCTATGCTAGAGCGTTCAGTTATGGCTTGATCAATTCGTCCAAGTTAGTACAGTTGCCTTCACCACACGTAAGGCAAACTGCCCTCCAGTAACAATTAACAGCCAACCAATACCCAAGCTGAAAGTGCTAAGCACCTTGGGATGCACCTGGACAGGTGACTAACGTGGAAGAAACACATAAACTCTAAGAATACTAAACTTAACCTCAAGGTCAGAAATGTCTACTGGCTGATAGGCAGAAAATCTCGGTTAAGTCTTCTCAACAAACTTTTAATATCCAAAAGAGTTCTTAAACCGGTATGGACTTAAGGTATTCAACTTTGGGGTAGGCCTACTGCTAGTACGAGAAATATTGAGAGTATGTATCTGTAATATTTGTATCTTCTGTGTTCATGTCAACATTCAGTGTTAATGTCAACCAATATATGTGCCTTACAGGCCCAGTGTTTAACATTTTGAATTTATTGTATCATCCAAGCAGCAAGTAGAAGTGACTTCTGTTCATTCGTTTATGTTTTTTTTTCATTTATTCTCTTAGTTTGTGTATCTGTTTAATCTGTTAACAAAAACGAGAAAGCTGTCAATGGTCAACTCTTCGTAAGCATTTATGTGTTTTGTCAATCAATTTGTTCAATGTTCGCTTAGTCGAACACAAATCTGCCATAAATAGAACAAAAAATTGCAGGTATAATTCTACGTTTGTCTGTAAACGTTTTGTTAACCAAATCCCAATTGTTAGGATATCACTTCTACTTTCAACTGTAGGTGAACTAAATACATTGTATATTAACCCAGTAAAGACTAACGCTTTGTAAACAGCTCGTTAGTGTAGAAAACACTGGTACATCGACAAGACAACAAACTGTCCACCAGGCTACAGACGTCTTGTAGTAAACTATTTATGTAAAATATATTCTCCACCCAATCGAGGCTCCACACAAAGGTCAATTCAAATAAATAAGGCCGGGACACAACGTGTTCCAGTTCAGGACACAAGGAAAGGTCCGATTTGGTCAGTAGCCAATTCCAGGAGACAATAAAATGAGATGTAAATATTCAAAGTGTAAAGGCTTGGCTTACCACCCACTTGAGAAGGGTAGCGTTCAGACTTGTACAGAAAAAAAAACAACAACAATAATAGTGGATTCCTTTTTTTGGGTTGTTGAAGAGGCGGAGTAGTCTGTACTAAATTTTAACCTTCGTTTACTTTAATTTAAAAGAACGAGTAACAAGAAGACGGTAAATGTGAGGCGGTGGAGAGAGCAAAGGGAGGTTTTGGGGTTGAAATTAATCTAACAATCAAAAAAACCTTTCCTTCTGTAAGGTTAGATCATTATCATCTTCTTCACAACACAGCATATGGATTGTTGTACACTTATGTAGAGTTACCAACTTTTTTCAAGAAAATACAGTATTTTTTGGGTGAAGAGAAGAAAAATATATTATGTTACACTTTAACAAATAATATTTTTTAATGTATGTTTTCTTGTTTATTTGACATTGGTTAGTCTTTTTGTGTCATTTTTACAATCAACGTTTAAATTTATATAAAAGTAAGTTCACTTTGTGACGAGTTTGAGCCCTGCTCGAATTCTGTTCTCACGCAACATGATGGTTCATCATCATCTTCACAACGCGGCATAGACAAGATGCTGCCTTATAATTATCTAAAACTTCCGGGCTGAAAGGCCGTGGTCGAATGCTTGATCTTCTACAGCTAGACGTTTCGGCCACACCACCGGTGGCCATCTTCAGTAGCAAAAAGTGTTCGAAATAGATGGTACGCCGAACACGTCTCCCAATGAACTGGGAACAAGCAACTAGTCGGCGTACCATCTATTTCGAACACTTTTTGCTACTGAAGATGGCCACCGGTGGTGTGGCCGAAACGTCTAGCTGTAGAAGATCAAGCATTCGACCACGGCCTTTCAGCCCGGAAGTTTTTAGATAATTATAATGACACCGGCCGTGAAAGCCTACGTACTAAAATTAAAAGATGCTGCCTCTTCCGCCTTCAAAGATCCTCCAGCCATCTCTTCCTGGCTCTACCCACACACCCTTGTCCTATAGGTTTGTATTTCCAGACCTGTTTGGCCTTGTCTGGAGTCTGACATTCTTCTTAAGTGTCCTTTCCACCGTTTTTTGCAATCTTGTAATTTTTCATTCAAGTTAAAACTTGTAACTCTTTTCTTATGGCCTCATCATTTCTTATACGGTCAAATTTAGAACACCTTTCAACTCCTCTTAAGACTGCCATTTCCGACACATGAATTTTACTGTCTTGTTTTCTTTTGGTTGTTATCCTTAATTCACAGCCATAGAATAGTACAGGGACTGCCATAACTTTGTATCTCGACCAGGGTGACCAGATATAATTTGTGAAATGGAGGACATTTTTTTTCGAAAAAGGAGGACATTTGTAAAAGAAGGAGGACAAATACAAAACTCAATATAAATAGTAAATGCAGACTTTTATTAATAAATATATATTATGCGCTGTTGCAAACAAGTAATTTACAAAATTAGTAAAAGTATTAATCAGAAAAAAATATATTAAAAAAATAATAATAATAATAATCAGGTTAATTTACTGTTCTCTTTAGTCATATTATAAATAAATAAGAATGACGATCTATACTGTTAATGTGACGATCTAAATCACCACTGCCTTTATTTGAAACTGAAATGTAATTGTCACAAACCTGGCATTTGGCTTCATGTTCATTCCTTCCAGCGGAAAAATTAGGATATTTCGCCTTCAACGTGTCACTGAATTTACACTTCCGTTTCTCCGACATTTCATTAAAATATTAGAATTAATATACACTTTACTGATAGCCACAAACTCAAAATCGGATGATCTCCGTTTAGCGAAAATTGAGATTTATGAAATAACAAACAACAAATTGCAGGTTAGGAAATGCAGGTTACGATAAGAAAACAAAGACTCGACTGGAGGCTGGAGGGAAGAAAGACGCGGTCTGTTAGTTTAGACTCGTAGTTAGCATGAATGGCACTAGAGATCGTTAGTGAGGCGACAGCCAGGTCGAGCTCCACTCTCCAGACACTTATCAAAGAGACGATTATTAAAATTTTATTTTTCAAATTCATATTGTGGTAAATGCCGGACATTTTTCATATTTCCCAAATGCCGGGAGGACAGGAGGACAAACCTTAAAAAGGAGGACATGTCCTCCAAAAGCCGGACGTCTGGTCACCCTGATCTCGACGTATCTTGTTTTTCAAAATACGGCTGATTGTTCCACAGATATCTGCAATTTACCTAACTTAACTATAAGGCTATAAGGCTAGATACAAATAGAAATTCGCTTGTAAAAGGTGGTTTACCTTTTTATCATAAAATATCCTCTGGCATGCAATTTAGTCCACAAACAATTCAGTAGCCCTACTACCAGTGGCGTAACCAGGGGCTGCTCCTGCGGAGTAGATGAGACTAGCTTGAAGGTTGGACTCCCCATTTTCCTAACGAACCAGGGGCTGCTCCTGCGGAGTAGATGAGACTGGCTTGAAGGTTGGACTCCCCATTTCCTCACGAACCAGGGGCTGCTCCTGCGGAGCAGATGAGACTAGCTTGGAGGTTGGACTCCCCATTTTTCTCACGAACCAGGGGCTGCTCCTGCGGAGTATATGAGACTAGCTTGAAGGTTGGACTCCCCATTTTCCTCACGAACCTGGGGCTGCTCCTGCGGAGCAGATGAGACTAGCTTGAAGGTTGGACTCCCCATTTTCCTCAGGAACCAGGCGTTGCTCCTGCGGAGTAGATGAGACTAGCTTGAAGGTTGGACTCCCCATTTCCTCACGAACCAGGGGCTGCTCCTGCGGAGTAGATGAGACTAGCTTGAAGGTTGGACTCCCCATTTTCCTCACGAACCAGGGGCTGCTCTTGCGGAGTAGATGAAACTAGCTTGAAGGTTGGACTCCCCATTTTCCTCACGAACCAGGGGCTGCTCCTGCGGAGTAGATGAGACTAGCTTGAAGGTTGGACTCCCCATTTCCTCACGAACCAGGGGCTGCTCCTGCGGAGTAGATGAGACTACCTTGAAGGTTGGACTCCCCATTTCCTCACGAACCAGGGGCTGCTCCTGCGGAGTAGATGAGACTACCTTGAAGGTGGACTCCCCATTTCCTCACGAACCAGGGGCTGCTCCTGCGGAGTAGATGAGACTAGCTTGAAGGTTGGACTCCCCATTTCCTCACGAACCAGGGGCTGCTCCTGCGGAGTAGATGAGACTACCTTGAAGGTGGACTCCCCATTTCCTCACGAACCAGGGGCTGCTCCTGCGGAGTAGATGAGACTAGCTTGAAGGTTGGACTCCCCATTTCCTCACGAACCAGGGGCTGCTCCTGCGGAGTAGATAAGACTAGCTTGAAGGTTGGACTCCCCATTTTCTTCACGAAAAATGAGAAACTCAGTATTGACCCCGTATAATATTATAAATGCATTTTATTAATTTTTTTGCGTCTGAAAGTTTTTTAATAAACCATCGTCACGTAAAATGTTAAAAATATAGAAAAGCGCTAACGTCAAAATTTTCTATTTTGATTAATTATTATTCAAATTAAGGTAAGACATTTCTAATTCTAAACTGAGAATTACTAGTTCGGATTATTAATTTTTAATTTATGTCTTAAAAAACTTGTGAAAATGAGTCTTGCCGAAAATCCCACTTTTTTACGCTTTCACACTTTAATTTAAGAATGTTGTTCCAAGATTGTTTTAAAAAAATTATAATTCATATTAAAATATGTTATTTTTAATGTAAATACTATAATAAAATTTTCTCATTTTCATAATTTAAGTCAAGAAACTGCTAGTTTATCAGTGCAAATACGACGGTTCAAACCACTGAGATATTAGATTAGAGGAGTCGTGACTTTCAAACACCTGTAAGGTGGTGGTGGTGATGATTATGATGATGATGGTGCTTATGGTGATGATGATGACGACGACGACGACGACGACGACGACGACGACGACGACGACGACGACGACGATGATGATGATGATGATGAAAACTGACTTCCTATGAGAAAACACACTAGAAGAGTTCTATAATACAATAATAATATTGCACTACTTGGCAACAATTTACATAACCATTTATGTAAACAAAGCATTTACATTTCATTTCACAAGAATAATGTAAACACTTTGCACCATACTCGGCCGGCGTCGTCAATGCTGCAAACACTATTTGCCGTGATTGTCACAGCTCCTACGCACACAGCCCCATTTTTACGTAAACGTATACGATAGGCTACGTCTTGTGTAGGGTGCTGAGACTGGTCGACAAGACAACGTCTGTATCATCACAACAAAAACAAAGAGATGGGAATGAAAACAATCTGTGCTGTCTAACCTCCCGAGGAGGAAGATAATAATCAGTGAACGCGCTGAAACTGCACTTAAAGAAAAACATATTGCATACCGAGGGATAAGTAAGCGTTCACGTTTATGCTTATATTGTTAAATGTACTTAATAGCGTACAGTATGTATAGTGAAGTTAAACCAATAATATAGACCATACAGCAACATACAAAATGTATGACTTTGTTACAATAAATATCACAAGGCAGTCGTTCCAATTATTTACATAAGACTGGAGGCTTACATAAGATTTCTTCTGCAAGTAGGATGTATTTATTTGTTAGTCTTAATCTTCTATTGTGGTGTATTCATTGTTCAAAACCTAAAGATAACATACATATAATTTATAATAAAGTTTTAATTACTCACATTCTTAAATTCAATCGATTTCGGTCATAGGCCATCGTCAGGATATGTACACTGACGATTTGGACAGAAAAGATTTGGAGTTTTGACGATATCTATTTGTTAGTGATAGATTTATCTTTGTATTATTTTTTGCTCCCCTGAAGACGAACTTTGATTTTATAAAGGTCGAAACGTCGTGTTTATTAATTTTAACTTACGATGGATAATGTCCGAAATCTTATAATTTGTAATGAGTATATTGCACCATCGATTAATAATAATTTTAAGAATCGCATTTAACTAGTCGTTGTTACAAATTTTTTCCACAAAAACGTATATGCATTTAAAGCTTAAAGCATAATGTAACGACTATACTAACTTGGAAAAAGTTGAAACAAAGACTATAAATGTAAAAAAAAAATAGGAAAATCTTTTTTGTAGCAATTGAAAATGTGAACAAACAAAAATCAACCAAAATATTTGTAGCGCAGTCCTAGATTTGTGAATACATGCTTTATAAGACAGAACCCTGCCTGCCAGGGCATATTGTTGTACGCTTTGCGTCACAGCCTTCTGAATAGAAACACAATGAACGTATGAATATTTTACTCGTCACGTTCATGGAATTACTCAAACTTTGTAGACGACGAATTCTGATGGTATAAACCATACCCGCGACGCTGAAATCGTGTTTATTACAAACAAATATTTTAAGCGAGGGAAGTGTATGACTCTGTCCTTAGCAAAAGACTATGTGAGAAGACACGAAACAATGCCTTTTAATAAAGAAATCGTTAGTATCTGAATCTGATTAAATACTAAAGACTTCAAACTATCATACGTTTTATTAAACATTTAATCACATACCACACGTCTTGTAAAACATTTCTCTTTGTGTGAAGTATTTCCTTGTAAATATAGCTGTCTAATATATAGGTCCCGTAACTTTGGACCAAACTAAACAAATTAGATTTGGTTTGTTTTCTTAAACAAAGAATTTTACTGAATTATCATTTAACTATTTTACAAAATTAAATATTTATATTTTTTAATAACCCTATTATTATTAAATCCTATCTCAAAAAGAGAAGGGCGAGGGCGAATCTCCTGCGCCCCAAAACAGGGACCTTTCGGCTGATGTATGATAACCTTGACAGAAGAGTCTCTGGTCCTCGTGGTAGACGGTTGTGCAACAGCCCAGTAGTAACATGTCCATGTAAAACTTTAGAATCTTGTAGTATCCAAAGCAGGCTCGGCGCAAGATCTAGAAACTGTTTGGATCATGACAAAAAAGGAAAGCGGCAATATTCAGAGTGCTAAAATGCAGTTTTTTCGAAATACTTTAAATTATACATTGCATGATATAATAAGGAATGAAAATATCAGAACAGAACTCGAAGTAAAAGACATAAATGAAATTATTTCAATGCTGAAAAATAATTTTCTCACCATTACAGAAGACAATGGTGAGATTATCTGCAAAGGTTGACAGTGCCGATTGTAGAAAGCGGCACTGAACTATAAAGCCATTGGTAGAAGAGACGTCGGTCGTCCGAGGATGAGATGGGTGCCGGAACAGGTTTATATAACCTAATGCTTGAAGAGGAGAACAAGAAGTAGTTTGATCATATTCCTTGTAATTTATCACCTTTCTCGCTAAAGGGATTGGAAGGAGGAGTCAGACGCCAAAGAACTCAAGACGTTTGGCGACTGCTCACTAAGAAGCCGATGTTGTCTCCTCTTATGTGGTTCATTAGGGGAGCAGTTGGCAACCCTGCGCCCGTCGATAAGCTATGACGCGCTCACGAACCAATTTCTACTTTTATTTTCTTTTGAACGAAGAAACACACCCGTACTGTACCTGCTTCGAAGTATTGTATTATAAAATAGTACCAGCCCTTTACCGAACCGCGCTAAGTCTTCTCCCAATACGATTGTCCAGCTTGTCGTCCAGAGCCTGTAAACACTTTTCTCCCCAAAGGAGAAACTTGCTTTTTCAAGTTTTACACATTTCTGTGCACTTTATGAAAATAAATAGTGTTATTGTGTTAAGTTCGTTAATTTATTTTTATTAAAATGTTTTCCTGTTTAACTATTTTTTTCATTTACAGTTTTGTTAGTTTTAACGTGCGTGTGCATAATGACAAATTGTTGATGACCTACTTTTAATGTACATTTTGTACAAATTTATATGAAAAATACTGCAAAGCTTTTTTTTTGACTCGGTGTTGCACGTCCCTAGGGTATTGTGAGCGACAGTTAATGTTTGTAACGTCCGGCTATTGAACTCCGCACCTTTCTATTTGCCATTGATGGGGTGGGGAGGGTGCGCCCATCGAACTGATCCTCAGTTATATATATGTGCCCCCATAAATTCAAAGGTTGCCTATGACTGCTTTAGGGAATTGTCCACTGCACGCTCTATGAGCGTAAGGTAGGACTAGAGGTCGTTGTCCGTAGGATTACCAGGCTGATTATTTGCTCTGTCTTTCAGTTTAAGGAAATCTGTATTTAACCAACTGAACCCGTTCACTGAGCCAGAAGAGATAAGCGACGCGACTCACAGTTTGGCCGTGTGTATCAACAACTGATAAGACGGCCTCCTTCCCCACCAGAGAAGCTTGACTGTTGGCAAATGACAATTGACAGTGCTTCACGCCGGCCGGTGGTTGTCAGGAATGATGGTGCTCGCCTATAAGCCTTATAGAAATGATCCACAATATTGTTAGCTCGCTAGTCTGTCTTCCCCAGTAGCGTATGTAAAATTTGGTCTTGGGGGGTGGGGGGAATCCGAACTGGATTCGTACAAAATAAAAAACAAGTTAAGACTAATCAAGATCGCTGCCTTGAAACCAGTTGAAAAACGTGTGACAGCATCCTGAAATCAATCTCATTCAAGTAAACGGTAATAACACAACAATACGCGTTATTGAAACATTGTTTAGAAGATACTTATTGACTGAACTGATAGTCAAATGTCATACGGTCGAATTAAAACCTAGACTCGGTTCGCTCGTTCGACGACCTAATCTAAGAGATCTTTTTAATTAAAATCTATTCTAACGTGAAACGCAAATACGTGAAGTCACTCGGATTATAAGAGTCGCAGACCTTTATACAATTTTGTCTGAAAATAAAAGTATATAATAACCCAAGTGTGTGTGTGTGTGTGTGCGCGCGCGCGCGCGCGCGAGCGTGTGTTTGAATGTTACAAGTGAGACTCATGTCTGGTAAATAGTGTCTTTTTTTAAGTAATAATAAACTGGTCGTTTGGTTGCCAGGATACCGGACCATCAACAAACATTACTACTAAGTGTCAGCAGAGTTTGTACTCATTATTGTGTCTATTTATTGTTAGTACACAGCAGTAGGCTGAATTGTCGCCTCCAAAGATAGCGCTAAATGTCGCACGCGAAAAGTTCTACACTTGATCAACTTGGCAGTGAAATGTGCACTGTTGTTGCGTGGATAGCGAAACTCGTATGGTGTTATTAAAATGTCATCAGAGACGGTAAACATAGTATCCACAATGTCATAATTATACACAATGACAGGATGTAATGGACGTAGGCTAGGCCGTGGACCACAGTTGTCGTTACTGACATACGTTTCGGAGACCCATTGTCAGTGTCTAGATTGACACGGTGTCCGCCAGAGATGAGGTAGAGACTTCGTTTTGCCTGAGAAGGTCCACTTTTATAAACGTTTGTACCACAGCACGATCTAAGCTGGAAATCAGCATCAGCCACTCATCATCGAGTGCCGTCTGATTCTCTTGGGACCACAGCATTTGTTATTTTTTTAATGCTGTTATCAATGCTGTTATTTGAATACTAGAGGTTTAACAAACTTTGGCAATTTTCTTCGTAGTATTGTTTATAAATGGGAATGTTAACCATTTTCTTCTGTTTCTATTATTTATTTATTAGTATTATTATTATCTGTGTTTGTTTCAAGGTAAGCTCAAACATGTCTCAAGTAAGATAATTAAATTGTCGTTTTGACAATACTTCTAAACAATATGTACTTCAACTGTGTCTTAATTTTAAAACAAACAATAGGAAGACCGGTCGAGGTTTCGACACCCAGACGTGGTTTTTCACTGTGTAAGTGTAGAATCCGCTCAATGGTCCGGAAATGTTAGATAGCACAATTGTGTCGCGGAGACAATGCATGTACAGCTGTTCTCTTCTGTACAACGTAATGTAGTGTATATTAAGCCAACATGTACGTGTAATATATTTTACACAAGTCGCTGCCTGTTACTGAACAGAAGGATACAGTTGTTATTGGGCTATATATTATATCACACGAAGAATAGCCAAGACTTGACGTCTCTTAACGACCATATACGTCTTCAACCATGTTTTTCTACATGTGATTATAATATAAAGCAGTAGATCGTGTGTTTTAAAGAGAAACCAATCCACACAAAAAGCGTCTAATAATGTACAAAGCCTTCTGTACGTATTGCAAGATTCATTTAAGAAGTGGAAAATTTCAATTGAAAGTCTCTACGAAATGTGTCCCTTGTCTGCAAGTCTCTCGTCCTCCAGCCATCTCTTCCTGGGTTTATCACACACCTGTGTCCTATATAGGCTTGTATTTCCATACTTGTTTGGCCAGTCTGGAATATGACATTCTTTCTAAGTGTTCTTTCCACCGTTGTTTGTAGTCTTTTAATTTTTCATTCCATTTAAAAACTTGTAACTCTTCTCTTACGCCCGTGTCTTATACGGTCAAGTTTAGAACACCTATTAACTCCTCTTAAGAATACCATTTTCAAGGCCTGTATTTATCTGTCTTGTTTCTTGACTGTTGTCTACAAGTCTAGGGTCGGATTAGAACCGCGTGGTGCCCTATGCTCCCATGAGACTGGTACTCCTCCCCGATTCAAAAGACAACCTTTTATCCATTATTTACACTGATAATTAGAATACACAATTTCGAAAGTTAACAATTATTTTGTTAAACTCTCAAATTACAACAAATATTTAGCTAAATAGTGATCACAATGAATATAGTAGTACTTAATCTTAGAAATACTAATCGATTTATTTTTATTTTTTTTTATTTTGCCTTAACGAAGTCTTGTATAATTAATTACTTATTTTTTGCGTACCGTATCACTTATTATATGATATATAATTACCTTAATATCCACTTTAGCGATACACAGTTTCGTCACTGATCATCAGTGACGAAACTGTGTATCGCTAAAGTGGATATTAAGGTAATTATATATCTTGTATAATTCCTTCTAAATCGAGCGATTCACGTATCTCGCTTTCAAGCTTGCTAACGAAGATAATCTCTCATCTCCCATAGTTGAACTCAACATATCTTTAATGTGTTTTAATGCACAAAATCATCTTTTAGATTCGCAGTTAGCTGTTGGAATCGTCAAAAACAGACGATAAGCAATGTATATATTCAGAAATACATCAATAATTTTACAATCAATAGTCAAGTTTAATACTTTGAGTGGACAAACTGTAGTACCATGGAATCTCTATCATCTTAATTCGAACGATTTGAAAAAACCCTCTTTCTTACAATTTTACTCGTGGCACAAAGTGCTTCAATTTTATTAGAAGATCGTTATTCAGATCATTCGAGTAAACTTCTATAAGAGCTTTCGCTTGATTTTCCAACTCGACACTCTTCATGGTTAATAACTACGTAAGAAAACCAAACAATTGCGTAATGTGATCATAAGCGTTTTGCTTCGCTTAGTCAATTCAGCTGAATGGTGCCCCCTCTGACAGCTGGTGCCCGGTGTTGCAGCATTGTGGATAATCCGCCACTGCATAAGTCACACCCATAGGGGCTGCCATAACTGTGTAAAACTTTCAATTTGTTAACCTTTCATCACTATTAATCCACGGTCACTTCTAAATAAATTTAACATATTCACTTTTTCCATTTAAAAACGTATTAACGTTTCGCTTTAGATACAACATGTTACTCGGAGTGTATGCGTAATATGTTTTCACTGAGTACAGCTTCAGCGTTCACTGATTATTATCTTCCTCCCCGGCGGCTAGACAACACAGATTGTTTTCATTTCCTTCTTCTCTTTGTTTACACTGATGATATCTTCAAGTCTCTTACACGAGACAAATGTTTACATATAAATGGGACTGTGCGTAGGAGCTGGAGCTGTGACAATCTAGACAAATACTATTGGCTGCATCGACTCTGCGGAACGATGCAACGTTTTCACATTATGTGTTTTCTTTACCCGATTCGCTTTACGTAAATTGTTGCCCAGTAGCACGATATTATTTTATTTTTAATCTTGCTTAGTGTGTTTAGTTTCTTCCAATGAGTCAGTTCATGGCCGGCTCTAGTAGGGGCCGGAATATTAAACGTGGCAACGTTGCGTCTGAAGCTTATAAGCATAGTGTAATAAAATAGCTAAAGTGAACGTATTATATTTTGATTTAATATTTATAGCATTACTAAAATCAAGAGTATGCCTATTTCTACCTAAATCTAAATTATAGGTCTGTGCGCACTTAGTACTATACTTTTAAGTTAAAGAAATTAGTGAATTAGTGTTAGGCCTAACGAATTAATTTTGTTCGAATTATTGAATTCGTATCATATGAATGAGTTAATTATTATATTTCGTAAATAATATAACGGTATTTTACATAATAAACTTTTAATTGGCAAAAAATGAAGAATTATAAAACTGCTGTTAACCGGCAATTAAAAATGACGCGATTTGATTACTAAAATACATAAATTAAGAGATCGTCTAGTCGGTCTCAAAATATCAGGTTCCAGTGTTGCCACGTTTAATATTCCGGCCTTCTACTTGAGACGGCCATGGTCAGTTCCACATTAAGTTATTACCTCTTTACTAGCATTTCTTTTAATCTGAGATAATTTGCTGCAGTTGTACAGCTTTTAATAAGAGTAAATAGAGAAAAAACGACGAAGTATATTATAAAGAAGAGGTATTTAAAACATGTATGACATACAGATATGCACTGCCGGAAATGAAAATATATTATAATCAGTAAATTTAGGTTTAAGACTAACCAAATTTTAAGAGCCCTCCCCGATACAGCATTAGAAGCCCTCGCGAACCTATTTACAGTCAGCCTCCACCTCGGATTCGTCCCACGGGCTTGGAAACACGTCTATGTCCTGATGTTTCCTAAACCTCTTAAATCCGCCAGACTACCTGCTAACTATCGCCCCATCTCACTCACCCCTGCGTTCTCCAGGCTCTTTGAAAAAATCCTAGTCGCAAGAATACATCCCCCACCTACAAGTTTATAAAGTCCTTCCCAGTACCTAGGGTGGCTTTCGCCCTGGCTACAACATATACCACCAACTAGTCAGGGTGATCAGCGCCATCCAAGACAAGTCTGCACGTAAACACCAGACCATCTTAGCACTACTCGACATCCGAAAACCTTTTGACTCCGTCTGGCACAATGGCCTCCGCATCAAGATCCTCGGATGTCATTTCCCCCCTACAATCATAAATGGCTTTTCCAGTTCTTGGATGGACGCACAGCACACGTTCCGAGTCCGCCAGCATCATTTCTCGGCGCCTTTCCAGACACGACAAGCCAATGCTTAGTGCACGACTATGGGTAGACGTACACCGGTTAGTCAAGACAAGTTTAGACACGCTTAGTCAATCACTGTTGTTTAAGTTGATGTTTATGGCGCAACACACAACAATAGTCATTGCAATTAGACGTGTCTAAACGTGTCTATACTTCGTGTCTCATGGAATAGGACATGCACTATTGCTATTAGTCACTATCAGACGACAACAGTGTTCAGTTCATAACAGCAGTATTTATATATTTATTTATTTTCTTTTTATTTTATTTATGTTATTATTTCATTACTACTGTTTTATTAATATTTTTATTTACTACAGTAAAATAGTACAATATAATCCGTATTCCTTTTTTCCATTTTATCTTCTAGAAGTGCCAGCAGATAGTTAAATGTTTCCAGCGTTAACGTGTGCAACTGTACGTTTTCTTCATCACTTCTCAGCTCAAGAATTAAATTTTCTAATCTGTTTTTTTCTACCCGCCTCCTATTATATGGGTGAACCTAATACCTGCTATTTCCTATTTCTTGCTTACGTATCCGCTCTCAAATTATGGGTAGTGCACCCATAACAACTTTACTGTTCACGACTAACTGGTGTGAGTTACTATCGTATGACTAACGGTGTCTTGTCTAGTTTTGTCTAAAACTGTCTTGTCTTGTCTTGATTAACCGGTGTGCGTCTACCATCAAGAAGTAATATAAGACAAAGAGCGGCTGATTATGTTTGCAGTCTGCAGACATTACGTTACGTTGCGTATGCATTACGTGTTGGCAAAACAAAACAAACACTTATTTACATCGTAAAAACTTGGTCGCGCTCCTCTGACTTCATTATCATCACGACAGCAACGGTATGATGATTTGCCAAAACTAATTTCCGAAGTGTAAATGAACGCTGTCACACAAAGTTACTTTATTCCAGAGAATTACGAGTTTCACAGATGTGACTGGTTTACACAGAAGTTAATTATTGTTTCTGTTTTACTGCCACAACGTCGTTAGTATCTTTGGTTCTGGATGAGCATCACCATATATGTCGTTTGTGTGTATACACACACACTACGGCATATATAGTAAAAGCAACAAACCAAATACAATAATCCCTCGTTGTTAAAATTCATTCCCGGACTGTTTGGCCGTGGTCATTGTTTTCACCAAAAACAAACGTTTCGGTAGTGCCATCGACTGCTACCATCAGTGTAAAACTTATCGAAGTTTCGATAACGTAAGGTGGTAGACGTTAATGAGCACAATACTGTGGTTAAGGCTGGAGAAGTTCCGTGAACACCACTTCTACTTACAAAATCTCTAAGTGCCACGATACAGTCATAAATCAACCACCAGCCAATCAGAAAGAAGAACGTATGTTAGAGGCTTGCAACACATCTTGCCACAGAGTACTTAATGACAGGCTTTCACCCCCCCCCCCCCCCCCGATTCATAGCGATCGCACTGTACGATACGACGAAAACATACCACCTTACGTTAACGAAACTTCGAACTTACGTTAGCTGTGGAAGGGTCCGAGGTGAGGTGCTTAGTTTTTGGAATTAAACTGGGCGTTGCTGGTCTCTGACGTGTCAACTTGAGTCATTGTGGTTGTGGCATCTGGTTGTGTCCAGCGCATTTACAGAGTAGTCGCGATTCACACTTGTTAGATTGTTGTTGTGGCATCTAGTTGTGTCCAGCGCACTTACAGAGTAGTTGCCATTCACACTTGTTAGATTGTGGTTGTGGCATCTGGTTGTGTCCAGCGCACTTGCAGAGTAGTTGCGATTCACGCTTGAGTCATTGTGGTTGTGGCATCTGGTTGTGTCCAGCGCACTTACGGAGTAGTTGCGATTCACACTTGTTAGATTGTGGTTGTGGCATCTGGTTGTGTCCAGCGCACTTACAGAGTAGTTGCGATTCACACTTATTAGATTGTGGTTGTGGCATCTGGTTGTGTCCAGCG
The DNA here is from genome assembly GCA_034769895.1 of Magicicada septendecula. Lineage (NCBI taxonomy): Eukaryota > Metazoa > Arthropoda > Insecta > Hemiptera > Cicadidae > Magicicada > Magicicada septendecula. The sequence continues at coordinate 912,206,120 of CM068368.1, forward strand.
CACTTACAGAGTAGTTGCGATTCACGCTTGAGTCATTGTGGTTGTGGCATCTGGTTGTGTCCAGCGCACTTACAGAGTAGTTGCCAGTCACACTTGAGTCATTGTGGTTGTGGCATCTGGTTGTGTCCAGCGCACTTACAGAGTAGTTGCGATTCACGCTCGTTAGTAAACAAATCCTAGTTTAACTTATGTCTGAAGACGACCATAGACTGTTCAGTGGTCGAAACCTTGTGTGATAAATTCTAACGATTGTAATAGTCCAACCTAACCTTTCAGACAATAATTTCTTCTTTACTGGTTCACCCCTTAGTCAACATGCTCACTTACCGCCCGTTATCATACTAGCCCTGTAGATTTTAGCCTCCTGGACAATCCGTTTCCATTTACTCATATTCTGTGCTGTTATTTCCAGTTTTCTTGTATTTCCAGTATTTCTTCTAGACATCCGTTCGTTTTATTTCGTGGTCTTCCTGGCGGCCTTTGTCCTACGGCTTGGTTCATATATTATTTTCTTGATATCCTTAGTCAATATACTTTCTCAGTGTTGACTTCCTACCTGCTCTATTCAACTACGAGGGTTGCCTTTTAAGTCTTTACAAACGACCACTAGATGGCGCTAGTGAGATGTGATATTATCATTGTTGAAAAATTTGTCATATGTTATTTGTAAAACAATTGCAGCTCAGATATTGGCCGAGTAGTTTGTTTACAGTGAGCGTTTAAACAAAAGTGTTTGTGAAAAAATGGAAATTTCATGTGAAGGTTTTCGTTGGATGATTTTTTACGATTTTAATAAAGGCCTAACTCAACAACAATGCCTCGAATCGCTTCGTACAACTTTTGGTAATCAATCACCATCAGAAAAGACTGTTTACAATTGGTTTGCGGAATTCCGCCGTGGTCGTGCTTCAGTCAGCGATGAATTTCGTGAAGGTCGACCTAAATCGGTTGTTGTTCCCAAAAACATCGATGCTGTGCACAACATGATTAAAGAAGATCGGCATGTGACTTACCATGAGATAGAGGCATCCTTAGGCATATCGAAGACTGCAGTACATTCGATTTTACATGAACATTTAGCTGTTAAAAAGATCTGTTCCCGATGGATTCCGCATAATTTGACCGAAATTTAAAAACAGGCTCGTGTCAATTGGTGTAAGGAAATGATCCAAACATTCGATCGAGGAAATGCAAAATCCGTATACAACATTGTAACAGGAGACGAATCTTGGATATATTCGTACGAGCCGGAAACTAAGCAACAATCAACTGTTTAGGTGTTCCAAGATGAACCGAAGCCAACAAAAGTGGTTCGTTCACGAAGCACTTCCAAGAAAATGATCGCTTGTTTCTTTGCTTACACTGGACATGTCGCGACCATTGCTTTAGAGGATCGAAGAACAGTTAATGCTGAATGGTATACAACAATTTGTTTGCCACAAGTCATCGATGAAATCATGAAACACAACCGAAAACGTCGCATCATTCTTCATCACGACAATGCCAGCTCTCACACAGCACGTCAAACGATTGATTATTTGAAGGAGGAAAACATCGAATTAATGTCTCATTGCCCGTATTCACCTGATTTATCACCAAACGACTTCTTTTTTGTTCCCGAATGTCAAACAAAAAATGCGTGGACAGCGATTTTCATCACTTCAAAAACCTGTTGAATCCTTCCAAAACCATATTTCTGAGGTACCAACATCAGAGTGGAAAAAATGTTTCGAGACTTGGTTGGAACGCATGCAAAAGTGTGTAAATCTCAAAGGCGAATATTTTGAGAAACAATAAAACGATTTGTATCAAAAAATGTTTTTTCTTTCATTGTCTTTGTAAAAACTTAAAAGGTAGCCTATGTATATGATGTTTCCAGTCTTGTATTTTCATTTCAAAGCCTTCCATACCATTTAACTTGGCTTGCATTCTGTAAATATTCATTGTGCCTTCTGGTAAATTTCCTACATTGCTAATAAATCTTTAAAAATAATTTTGCTTCCTACGATGCAAACACCTTGCTGCTCAATTTAAACTCCTACTCGTGCATACTTTGCTCCCAAAGCTAATCAGATAGCACTTGCAGCTGATTGGTTGGTGCTGCTTTCAACAATGACTGGCCCTCCTTAGGCAAAAACTAATTCTCTACGTTATAGTGTCCCTCCTGTCTGAGACATTATAACAGAGGGAACCAGTTTAATTGGTTACTTTCAATCAAACCGGCTGCCGATGTTAGTACAATTACTTACCAACAAATCTGAAAATATGTAGAACAGGAATTACGATTAGGTTACGCAAATTTACTCACTCTCTGGTTATTTAGCAAAAACATCTCTTTATTATATTTTCTTGAATAATAATTTAAATATTATTGTTATTTTGTTTTATTACGTTAAAAAAATAAATTACTCAAAAGTTGTGCATCGAATGCTCTTACGTCTTTTTAACATGTTACTCTGGTGAGCAAAAAAAAATATATATATTTATTTACTACATTAAATACCTCGGATCCGGGTTTTAACTTAATAATGCTCTACAATAAGTCAACATTATGCAAGCTATTGGAATATTAGTTTGCTCAAATTTCGAATTACCCTTTACCTTTAACTATCATCAGATTACTATTTCATTATTGTAATTACAGACACTACTATGTTAACATTTACATTATTAGAATAAGTCTTTGCAAAAATATACTACTTTTGTTGCCATTGTTAAAAATATAATGGTTTGGTTTCACCTTGATACAATGTAATCAGCGGCAGGTTCTCTTGTTGTTACTCTTCAGTTACGTTTCCTAGAAGTTCTACGATGTCGTTCGGGCGTCTCCATTGATTTTGTAGATTCTTAGTTGCGATCATAACGAAAGGATGCTGTTACCTGAAGCTCGTGAGTTTGTCGTTGTTGCTACACTCCTGATGTACGGTGTTCACTTTTCTACATTTTACATTTTGCTTTTAACTGCACTAATGTTACTCTATAATGTTTGGATAGAACATACTTTACAATTTAAACATTTCGTTTCCTTTTTTAAAGAGATGTGTCGGCTAAGTTAGTTACTTTTAGTTATTCCACTACATTTCAACTATATAACTCGTTTTACTTTCACCACATTTCAATGTGGAGTCTGTCACCACGAAAGATTACCTTCAGTTACATCGTTATTAATTTTTTTATATTTACACTTTTTCTTCACGACACATGGTAAAGCTGTTACCTTGTCTCTGATTCTCGCTCGACTGGCGTTGGTTTTGCGGCGGTTAGTAGGGAGAGGGAGCTGTTCGCGCGGAGAGAGAAAAGTAGTTCGTACTTTATTATTATTATTATCATACTAATTAACTACTATTAATAATACTACATTTTCTTTATTGAGTTAGGTATTTCTTCTTCTTCTTCTTCTTCTTCTTCTTCTTCTTCTTCTTCTTCTTCTTCTTCTTCTTCTTCTTCTTCTTATTATTATTATTATTATTATTATTATTATTACGTCTTTTTATTTAATTATCATAATTATTAATTTTCGCTTCAATACAGAGTAATTTTCATGTCCGTACTAGATTTTTACAAGTTGATACAGGCATATAAGTACACAGGGAAGAGTTAAATATTTTCTCACATGTCATTTTAAATAAAAATTATTTGTGCTATTTAAATTCCTTTTAAATCGTCACAACGTCATCACTAGCGTGAATTTGGCGGACACCGTGCCAATTGCTGCCAACACTGAAGATTGCCCTCGACGGTGGGGCCGAAACGTCTATAAGCACAAACGATGAACCACGGCCTAACAACCGCGGCAAATAATGTTTCCAACTTTGTTTACCAAAGGTACCTGAAAAATAAAACACGGAAGGATACCCGAATGAAATTTTATAAAACTGTGGCTGTCCCCACATTCCTATATGCTAGTGAAACATGGACTCTTGGTAAAAGGGACGTGCAAAGGATTCAGGCAGCAGAAATGAAATTTCTAAGAGGAGCGCAAGGTTGTTCTCTCTTGGATCGGAGAAGGAACGAGGATGCATGCCTGATATCCGTCTACCTGTGGCTGACTTGGTTATAGCCCTACTGGGAAGAGAGATGTCGGTAGACGAGGAGGTGATGAGTTGCGGAACAGGTCTAAGGAGTCCTAGTCCTTGGAGTGGTGATGATGATGTACTACAGTTTTTGTACTCCTCTCGTAATTTCCACTGAAGATCTTCCTTGTCACTGGCAATAATTACCTGGTTGGACATTCGCAAACTGCACTGCAGAGTGTACAAACACAGTCCTCTCACATCTACTCCCATTCCTTTACACACACACAATACAAAGGAAACGTAGCTTGTAATACTAAGTCTGATATATCTAGACTCATTCCGTTGAAAGGGGGATAGACGACGCGGCGTACAAACCACCCCTGGCACTCAGCTCACCATTAGGAGTGAATGGGGGGGAAGGGAGGGTTAAATAATCTTTTTGATCTCGTAGTCAGGTGGTGAAATAAATCCCCACATAATAAACAATCCTGCAAAAATCTGGTGGCGTAATTGATTTGCCTGTAAAAAAAACTGTTGCAGCTCTGATATGTGTATGAAAGTATAGCCTAGTCCTTAGAGTGATGATGATGATGAACTTTGTTTACTACTTGTCAATTTCCTCTGTCTGCCTGTCTGCCTGCCTGCCTGCCTGTCTGTCTGTTTGTCCGTCTCTGTCTCTGTCTCTGTCTCTGTCTGTCTCTCTCTCTCTCTCTCTCTCTCTCTCTCTCTCTCTCTCTCTCTCTCTCTCTCTCTCTCTCTCTCTCTCTCTCTCTCTCTCTCCGTACACATTAAACTACATTGACGGCAGAGAACAGCCCTGTTTCATCCGCCCCCTCCCAGCGACAAACTACTCTGTTTTGAGTAGAGCTTATAAAATTTTAAATACACGTCTGAATTCAGGAGACTTCGTTATTTGCTGTCATAAACATAAAAGCTGTGTAGACGCCGCCCGTTGACGCGAGTCATTACGTAACGATAAAAGTTTTACAAAGTCGCAGATGTTTTTCGCCGCAGAGAAAGCAACTATTTGTCGTTCGTTACCTGACACGACACACATTGTGGCGAAAACTCTACCTTTTGCCTCGACGCAAAATGTTGGTGAGACACTTAGCAAGTTTCAATAAACACAACCAGTGAAACTTGATGTCAGAAGACAGATCGCTCTGTTTATTGCCTTCACTTCTTTTTGTTTTTCAGCAGTACAGCCCAACGTGAGCCCTGACTTCCAAAATCAACTTCTCCAAACTCTCCGCCATCCCAGTGTAACCACTCACATTATTCTTCTGAGATTTTCTAGCACACCATCCAACCATCTTGTCCTAGGCCCGCCCCTCTATCTCCTTTTATAGAGTTGCCCCGTCAAGATTTTCTTTACAAGAAGAATGATCACTGTTGCACACCACTATATAAAGATTATCCCGATTAGCGCTTTCAAGACAGAAATTATGTGAAAACAAACCCTTCACCCCTCTCACCCTACCCTGCTCACACACAACAAGCTATAATATGAAAGTCCCTTCCCCACCCCCCTAAACCCTGTCCCACCATCTGTACAGTTACATATTTTTCTAGCAAATTCCTTGTGTTTCAGTAGTGTGTGTGTGTGTGTGTGTGTGTGTGTGTGCATCCTTTTAAACTTACCCTCTTAACTTAAGGACACACACACACACACACACACACACACACACAACACTGAAACACAAGGAATTTGCTAGAAAAATATGTAACTGTACAGATGTTGGGACAGGGTTTAGGGGGTGGGGAAGGGACTTTTATATTATAGCTTGTTGTGTGTGAGCAGGGTGGGGTGAGAGGGGTGAAGGGTTTGTTTTCACATAATTTCTATCAATTCCGATCTGACGATGAGCTGTGAAGCTTGAAAGCGCTAATCGGGATAATTTTTATATAGTGGTGTGCAACAGTGATCATTCTGCTTGTGATTTCAACCACTAACACAGATTCCTTCATTAAAAGATTTCCTTTGGCATACGCTGATCATCCATCCGCGCTAGGTAACCTAGCCATTGTATTCGTTCAGCCTTTACGAATCTTACAGTGTCCTCGTGATTCAATAACTTATCTACTCTACCTCCTGGTTAACTTCTGTCTGAAGCTCGCACGGCTTCAGATTCAATAATTGATTCAAAATTATTTGATTATGATTTGATTATTTGATTTTGATTCAATAAATTCAAAATTACAACTACAAACCGGGCTGCTAGGTTAGGTTGCTTAGGTTCTGCTACAGGTTGCTTTTACCTGGTACACGTATCGGGTAGTGTTCGGCGTACATCTGCCGCTATTGTGTTTTTACTCTCTGTCGCTTTCTTAGCGGCCTGAAGGAAGATTCCCGGTAGGGAACCGAAACGTTGCCGACCCAATGACGTTTAATACCAACCAACCACGGTCTAACAGCCCGGTCTTTAGTCGTAATTTGGAATTTACCTCCTGGTTATTTCTCATTCTCCATTCGTCATCTTCTTTAACCGGGCCATAAACTGCATTGCTTCATAAACTGGCCCATAACTCTTCGCACACTATCAAATGCTTGTCTAAAGACTACAAACAGCATGTGAAAATCTATATCATGCACATAGCACTTTTTTATAATCTGATTGATAACATTCAACTCATAAGAAGTATGCTCTTTTCGATCGGAAACCACATTGATATTCTACTAAACATTTTGGCACATCGTTTAAGCGTTTCATTAATTATAGAATTCAGTACTTTGTACGCAGTGCTGACTAACGTTATGGCTCTATAATTACCTTCATACAAATACAAATAATCTATACGGTACATTAAACGCGTGTACCTAAAATTATTTCAAACTTTTTTTGCTACAGTCTATTTCTTGATGTATGAAATATATTCAATATTTATAAAGACTACCTCAAGATGTATTCTCCTTATTTGGAACATGTTTCGGGAAGCTTTGTGTTCCCATCTTCAGCCTTCCTGATTTTGAGTCTAGTGTTGAGTGCTACTTTCGATGACACAATTTTCAAACCACTCAGCATCTAAAATACACAAAATACCAATACGTACACCACAATAATACCAATTTAAAGTCCCAGAGGCCAACAGGAAACCACAATAACAACCAACCAACACAAAAGTACTTCACTAGACTCAGAATCAGGAAGGCTAAAATTATTTGTACATTGCACTACACTGAAGACATCAGATCAGAAATTGGTCAAGAAAGAACAGTGTTTAATAACATGCGATAAAACTTGCAGTAAAGACCCAAGTTTCGTATGGCACTCACGGTTCGTATGTTGAGATGTTACGTTTCTTAGTTTTGATGTAGGAAACGGAACCTTGTACTCTTTGAATAAGAAAGTCACTTATTCACTCTGCAGTACAGGTCGGCCGATATACCTATAACAGGTATTTTGGAACGATTATTATTTTTGTGGAACGGATATAACAATGACTGAAAAGTTGAAATATCTGTTCCTATTCAACGATAACTGAAAATTCGAAATACCCGTTCCGATTACTCGCGGTCTCGCGGTTCCGAGTCGCGGAACCCCCCATACCCAACTAACGAAAACAAGTACTACGAGTATACGAGTACAAAGTTACTTTTTGGTACTGAATACTTGATTCTGCGCATGTGCCGATTGCCATACAAGTACGAAACGAAGCAAAACAGCGAGGTTCAGAATATCTCTATGCCAAAGAGACGAAGTTGTTTTTAATAAATGAACAAAATTCATACTAATGTTACATTTATTCTCGTGTACTACGTAGATATATAATAACAAATTATATATTATACTAGTCACCAACTTGGTAAATTTTGAAAAAGAGAAAATATATTGTATTGCAACCTACAGAGTGGCTGACAGGCCATATAGTACTGTTTGTTAATGTGATTTCGAATATGATTTTAACTTCACTGCACATCTCACGTAAATTGTTTTTAACATTATTTGTTGTACTATTACGTGCACTCTAAATTTCATTGCCAGAGTCTCGCAACTAATTTGTCTAACCAAAATGGAATAAATAATTTAATATTAAGTCTATGTCAGTTTGTTTACTCCTAGTGAAAACTTAAATTAGTATTCCCAAAAGGGAGATAGGCCTATAAATTCTCTTGTTTCTTATTTTCTTTTAAACAGTAACAGCTTAATAAAGTCACAGTGTAAAGTAACACTGTTAATACTTTTAGTTTCAATTTATTTCTTATAACAAATTATAATATACAGGTGTATGTATAATAGGTATTTATACGTGTTATTTTTTTGGAACGGTTTCGTTCGTACCTGTTATTTTCAAATACTAGTTTACCACACCTCTCAGGAGACGTTCAAAATGTTGATCCTTAAACTGTTTTTTTTTTAGAAAATTTAATTGTTTTTTAGTTAAATGCTGTTTTTCTTTAACTCACTTGTTATATTACGGACAGACAAACAAACGCGCGCCTTCAAAACGTTTCAAATATTATCCGATAAATGTAATTACATAATTAGGATCATTTATTAGCCTATGGCATTAGGCTATGTGATGGATCGCCTCGCCGCCACACACTGAGCGCTACACGAACGATTAATTTCACTGTCTCAGATTTTCGACAATATAATGTACAATATCTGCGTAATTCGTCAACATAATATAGTCTACAAATTGTTTAGTAGAGATATTTGTATATTTCTCTCGGTTTATCGGCTTATCGGCGGTATATTGACATCGTCAGCACTCGACAAACCGCTTTATTGGAATTGGAATATTCGCTTGACTTCAGCCATAGTTGAAAACTCTCTAAATGTTGCTGCTGTCCGTTACAAAAGTTTGGATGCTCCACTTTAAGCGTCTGCCAAAAGTGACAAGCCCAGGAACAATTCCAATAAAACTTGTATACGAAAATCTAAGTGTTTCTTCCTTTGCTTGTATTAATGTGCTTTTAATTTTTATTATACAATTGTTTTATTACTTTAACTTGCAGGACATGGCAAGTTTAATTGTATCTAGAAATTGGACAGGGTGGGGTCCACGGTTCGGTCAAATCGGCTTCATACAAACACAAGAAAAAAAAGTTCAGACTAATCAACAATATTATATTTAAAGTGGCTGAAAAACGTGCGGTAACATCCTGAAATAAATTCCCTTAATCTATACTGTTCTAAAGTATAGACTATATTAGCAGGGCCGGGCCCAGCGCTTCTGCCGCCCCCTCCCTATTTTAACTCTGAACACATTCACGCACACTATGCTCTGTATGACGATGGTTGGCGTGTGGACCCTTAGCCTACCTGCTGTCTCTCCCGCATTGTAATACTTCCGCCCGGGCTCGACAGCAGCTAATTGCCGCGTGAGTCACCTCACTGTGCGTCCAGTATGAAACAATTTTTTTTGTTTGCCTCGCCCAATACTGGTAAAATTTTGTTATATTTGAAATCAGCGCAATAATACGATGAAAATGACACCAAACACGACTAAAAAATAGTAAATTTTAAGGTGTTTGAAGATAAAAGCTCAACAACTACTTTAATACACATCTTCAGTGCATAGTGCTTTATAACGTCCAATTTTTAATATTCCTTAGTCGAGTTTGGTGTCATTTTTATCGTATTATTTCGCTGATTTCAAATATAACAAAATTTTACCAGTATTGGGCGAGGCAAAAAAAAAATTGTTTCATACTGGACGCACAGTGAGGTGACTCCGCGGCAGGCAATTAACTGCTGTCGAGGCCGGGCGGAAGTATTACAATGAGGGAGAAGCAGCAGGTAGGCTAAGGGTCCACACGCCAACCATCGTCATACAGAGCATAGACCTACTCTAAAGATGCGGCGATTGCCTTCAAATGACGACTAGGAATGTTTGCACTCATTGCCAGGTTCACGTTCTCTCCTTCGACTCTTCGTTAAACTCCGCTGACTTTATACATAAAGTAATTCTTACTGATCTTACATATTGTGATAAAATTAAGTGAATAATTTTATTTTTTCCTAAATTTCAAAACCTAACATCCCAGAATCTGCCGCCCTTTACAATTTGCCGCCCTGGGCGGTGGCACGGTTCGCCCCTGCTTGGAGCCCGGCCTGTATATTAGTATATAAAACTAAAAAAGAAGAACAGTAATATACTAATGAATATACAAACAGAATTTAGTTATGAATAAATATTTTTTCATATTTTCAAGAGTAAGATATGTGTATTCCGTCAGGTGTTAGTTAGGTAGACAAAGCTGGTGTGGCTTAATAAGGTAATAGAGGGAGGGACGAAGCTTCGTAGCAAGTAGCAGGGGCTTAAAGAAGCTGAGCCAATAGGGTAGTGACTAGCCTTGTTTACAAATTGACCTGCTGTGAAGGTGGATATGGGTTCCAGAGGGATATTTTTTGTCGTGGTTTAGGGTTTGAAAATGGTGGAAACACTGAAAGACCTCGTCCAGAACATCACAAGTAGCAGTTTAGCAAGTAAACACGACAAAGGGGTTAAATAGCGTATTATTTTGACTATGTACTATATAAATTAAAAACGAGCAAAGTATAGTTGCTAATGTAAATTTAGTTAACACCGTAATAGCCGAGTAAGACTAATTTAAAATAGCAAATTTCCATAAACAGCATCTTTTGAGCTGATTTTTTTTTTAACGATAGGTTTAGTGTTTACCTAAAAGTTTATCCAAGTTCCAGACTTCGGACCCCCCATTTTCCCCGCTTTTCCCCGACTTTTCACTTACAGCAAACAGCGGAGCGCGAGTCACTGAATTTTCCGATGATAACTTCACCAAATCAGAAAAATAAAAATACCAGCGTGTTCCCCGGAAAATTTCCTATCGATCTGTGTTAGTCGTGCATTTTTTTAAAGGCAACATAACCTACAAAAAAATTGAAACTTGCAAAAATGTGCATAGTACGGCCGTGTAGTACGTAATGCTCTGGCAAGTACGTAGTACTGCCGCTTGGCGGCGCATATGTATACTTGATTCAGCCCGCGCGGGCATTCGCTGCGTAAAAGCGCAAAAAAAAGGTAAAAATTATTATTTGGGAAGCTATAAAAGAACAAACTTTTTTCACTAGCTGATAGACCATGAAAATACGAATATTTAAAAAAAAAAACTTTGTCCTGTGATGTCAGGGTGATGACTGGACCCAATTTTGAAAAATTTCCCTTTTCAATTTAAAAATGTATTGTGGCTTAATGACAAAATATTTCGGGATAAAAATTAATATGGAAATTCGTCTGTTGGAATATTGGACTATATTCTACAATTTTTTTATCATTACTTCACTCATTATTAAAGGAAATCTGAAAATGAACATTTTTGCAAGTTTCAATTTTTTTTGTAGGTTATGTTGCCTTTAAAAAATGCACGACTAACACAGATCGATAGAAAATTTTCCGGGGAACACGCTGGTACTTTTATTTTCCTGATCTGGTGAAGTTATCATCGGAAAAATTGAGGAAAACTTCAGTGGCTCGCGCTCCGCTGTTTGCTGGAAGTGAAAAGTCGGGGAAAATCGGGGAAAATCTATTAATTTTGTGTGTTCGCGCGTGCGAGTATATTGCGATATATACGGTTGTATGCATTTCGATTATGCGCCAGCTTCAAGGTGTAAAGACATTCGTACAAGTGTAAAACACTAAAATATTTCTTGATTACTTTTCTAAAAGCTTGAAAAGTGATCTTTCGTTTGTCCTTTCACAACGTCAAAATATAAATAATTTGTTTTCTGCCGATCCGTTCGCGTTTCAGTAATAAATACCAGACAGACTGTTGGAAAAGGTTGGACAATTAAAATAACGCGCTTTCCGCCATGCGAAGTGGTTTCGTAAACCTGAAACAATTTCACAGTTGCCACAAGAAAAATTCATTTATACGGGAGGTATTTTCAAAGAAACGCCAGCATACAGTGGAATGCTTTCATCTAAGCGAGAAAGCCTTTCAGAATTTAAGTATGTCAACAAAAAGTTTGCTTAACGAAGCAACCTTACAGATTGTTTTACGTTCCTTTTGCTGGATATAAATAAAAACACGAAGAAGGGCACTTTACCTCTGTGATCGGAATAAGAAACAGTTCTTTCTATGATGTTTTGTTAGATAGAGCCCCGTATAGACGGCCTGCAATACAATTCTCCCTCTCCCCTCGCCCTCTCTCTCTCTCCCTCTTTCCCACTCTTTCTCTCTCCCCCCTCGTTCTCTTTCCTTCTCACCTCTCTGACTGATTGTCACACTGTTTGTATCCTCCATTCTCTCTCTTTTTCTTCTTCTGGTAGTTCCTATCCGTTTCGGATGTTGGATATCATACAGACTATTTTAACTTTCTTTACTGCTGCACGAAATAATTCAGTTGTATTCATGCCAAAGCAGGTCCTTAAATTTCTCAGCCATTTCACCGGGTTTCTCGGTCGCCCAACTCCTCTCTTTCCAAGTACTTTTCCCTGTAGTATGGACTGCAATAAGTAAAATCTCTGTTCATTACTCATGAGATGTCCCATATACTGTAGCTTTCTTATCTTCACTGTGTTAATAACTTCCATTTCTTTCTTCATCTTCTAAGAACTTCAACATTAGTTAAGTGTGCTGTCCATGAAATCCTCAGTATTCTACGGTAAACCCACATTTTGAAAGATTCCAATTCTTTAGTTGCGGCTTCAGTCAGAGTCCAAGATTCTACACCGTAGAAGAGGACCGAGAATACGTAGCAGCGTAAAAGTCTCGTCTTTATGTTTATTGTTAAATCGTGACTTTCGAATAAACTGCTCATTCTAGTGTACACTGCTCTTGCCTTTTCAATTCTGCTCTTTATTTCTTGAGAGTGGTCCCATTGTTCATTGACTATAGTACCTCGATATGTAAATTGGCTTACACGTTCAACTGGGCTTTGGTTTATATTAAGGGTGCAGTTTGTGAACTTGTTCTTAGATACAATCATTAGCTTCGTTTTATTAACATCGATATCTATACCATATCTACGGCTGCTTTCTGTCATTCTATTCATTAGTTGTTGCAGTCTCTCTAAGCTATCTGCGAATATGACGGTATCATCATCATAACATATGTTATTTATTCTTTCACCGTTCAGAGAGATTCCCACATCACATTCATCTAAAGTTTCTCTAAAAGTACCTTCCGAGTAGATGTTAAATAAAAGCGGAGACGGTGTTATATGTGTGAATAAATGTACAGTTACACGGTTATTAAATATAATAAAAGATTTATTATACAGTTACAATAGTGAATACATCGAGAGCGTGTTGCTCTTATGGCGATCGCCCTGTGACTCACTCACATGCCCTGCTATACATATGTCATGGCGTATCCCCACTCTTATAACTTATGGTACTACTCACAACATCTCCCCTTTTCTAGTTTTTCAAAACTAAATTACAATATTATTACATAACATTTATTAAACATACATAACCTTTTAGGTACTCTGGTTTCTTTATCGTACGACCTGATCTAGTCGTAATTACCGGAGCATCATTCGCAGTCACATTAACAATAGGATTATTATTATTACAGATATTATTTGCATTATTCACATTATTATTTACAGTATTTGTATTGCTCGAAACTCTTCTTTGCGTGGGCTCTTCTAATGGTATATCTAAACTATATTGGATTTCATTAAATTGTGTACCTTTGGATAGATCTTTTCGATTACGTGTTACAATAGTATTTTGCTCTGTTTTTACTTTATAAGATCTAGGATTTTGATGTTTTTCAATAATAATACCACTTTGATGAGGTAAGGTTTCCTTTCCTTCATCATGAATTTTAACTTTATCTCCCACATTAAATTCTGTAAGAGCTTTCGAACCTTTATTATAATAGAACTTTTGTTTATTTTGACGTTCTTGCAAAATAGTACTAAATTTATTTGACTCTACTTTGCCTTCATTTGAATTTGGTATTATGTTTCTTACTTTCCTACCATACATTAATTCCGCTGGCGTAATGCCACTATTATCAATAGGCATATTTCTTAATTGTAATAGAGCCATTTCTTTATCCTTTCCTTCCTGAATAATTTTTTTCAAAATATGTTTGAGAGTCTGTATATGTCTCTCTGCTAAACCATTTGACTGGTGATGTTTTGGAGTAGTTATCACATGTTTAAAACCCCATTGATCTGAAAATTTTTTTAATTTAAAACTCGTGTATTGAGTACCTGAATCTGAATATAAAACTTTAGGTACCCCATATCGTGCAAAAAACTCCTTTAAAGACTGTATAGTAGACTCTGCGCTTAAATCACTTAAATGTTGCAAATCAATGAATTTACTATACGTATCTACTACAATTATAAACCTTTTACCAAGTAAATAAAAAATATCAGAAGCTACAATTTCCCAAGGATTTTTAGGTATTGGTTTTTCAATCATTGGTTCTTTACTATTATCCCTTTGATAACTACAACAAATATCACAATTGCTTACCAAGTCATCAATTTGCTTCGACATGCCTGGCCAAAACAATGTTTTTCTAGCTAACATTTTGCATTTTTCACTACCAAAATGAGCATAATGTATTTTAGCAAGCATTACTTTTCTCATGGATTTTGGTACAACTATACAAGTATTTTTCAACAATAAACCCTTACACTCTGAAAGTTCTTCTTTGAAAGAAAAATATGGTTTGACAGTTTCAGAAACGGATGATTTGTTTACAGGCCATCCATCTTTTACATATTTTAGAACTTCTTGCAGTTCTTCATCGTTGCTAGTTTCATTTTTTAATTCATTCATTCTTATATCAGATACACTAAGACTTTTCTCAACCATCATAACATATATTTAATTTTTTCTTCATCAGAGGACTCTGTAGTTTGCAAATAAAGTCTGCTCAAATGATCAGCCAGTAATAACTTTTTACCTGGTACATACTTAAGATCTAAATCAAAATTATGTAAACTTATTCTCATCTTTGTAATCTTGGAGGGATTTTATTCATTGGTTTTTTAAAGATCGAGATCAGTGGATTATGGTCAGTCTCTACGACAGATTTTTGACCAAACAAATATTGATTGAATTTATGACAACCAAAAACAATTGCTAAACACTCTTTTTCAATTTGACTGTACATTACTTCAGTCTCTGTTAAAGCACGGGAACCATATGCCACTGGTCTTCCATCTTGTATCAATACACATCCAAGTCCCTCACTGGAAGCATCTACACTCAATGTTATGGGTTTATTTATCTCAAAATATGTTAAAACTGGAGGTTTACATAACGCCTCTTTAAGCTTTAAAAATGACGTTTGCTGTGCAGTACCCCACACAAATGGCACATCTTTCTTTGTTAGTTGTCTTAAACTACTAGTTAATTGTGCAGCATTTGGTATAAACTTTGATACATAATTTATTGTTCCTAAGAATGTTAGTAATTCTCTTTTATTTTTTGGTATTTGCATTTTTTCAATTGCCTCAACTTTTTCTGTATCAATTTCAATTCCATCTGCGGAAAGTATATGACCTAAATATTTAACTTTCGTTACAATAAAAGCACTTTTATCTTCATTAAATTTAATACCATATTCTCTGGCTCTTTTAAAAACTTTATCCATAATTTTTAATAATTGGTCTTTAGTCTCAGCCCAAATTAACATATCATCGGCATATATGCCTACATTTTCAATATCTTCAAAAATTTGATTAAAAACTCTATAGAATACTTCAGGGCTAGAGCTTATACCGTAAGGCATTCTGTTAAAATAATATCTCCCAAATGGAGTATTAAAAGTAGTTAACTCTGTACTATCTTCTGACAATTCAACTTGCCAGAATGCTTTATTTGCATCCAACTTTGTAAAATATTTTGCGTTTTTTACCTTTGCTGCAATCTCATCAATTGTAGGAAGCTGAATATGTTCTCTTTTTATGCAAGAATTTAAATATTGTGGGTCCAAACAAATTCTTATTGACCCATCTGTTGTACCAACAACTACTAATGAATTTACAAAATCAGTTGGTTTTTTAATTTTCGATATAATACCAACAGCTTCCATTCTATTTATTTCATATTTCAATTTATTAATCAATTTAAAAGGAACATGTCTACATGGTTCTACTTTACCTACACTTCCTTCTTTTAATTCTATTTTATATTGAAAATCTTTTATTCTACCATAACCATTAAAAACATCTACGTATTTCTTTATAATATCATTAGCTGTGTTTACTGAAAAAGCATTTAAAATGTCAACATATCATCTCCGGGCTGGACTCTTTGTATCAAATTAAAATCAATGGAACTCTTTAAACCTAAAATAGGTACACTTTTACCATCAAAAATTTCAAACTCTACTTGTTGTTCAATATTGCCTACTTTGCAATTTAAGCTTACTTTACCAATAGTTTTCATTTTTTCTTGACTATAATTTTTCAAAATTACATTAGATTTCAGGCATTCAGTTATATTCAATTTTCTACATAAGTCAATAGGTATTATATTACATTGAGCTCCAGTGTCAATTTTAAAAGCAACTGTTTTCTTAGAATCTAAAATATTTACATGTTGTATCCATTCGTCTCTGCACTGATAGCATCCACACTAATCCAGTCACAAAAAAATTCATCAAAATACTCACATTCAGCCTCAGACGCCACATTTACAACTTTTATTGAACGCTTATTTTTACACATTTTTGCAAAATGTCCCGTCTTACCACAGTTTATACAGTCCTTCATAAACGTTGGACAATTCTTAAAACGATGATTGTATCCGCACCGTTGGCATGCGGTCACCTGTTGTCTTGAAGCACCCGGCTCTCGTGTCGTAGAAGATGATGATGGTGTCATCTTTGTCTGTTGAACTCTGCTCATGTTGTTGCCTGCGTCACCGTCATGAGTCTTGGAATCGCCGCTACTCAGCTGTTTTTTTATGCTAGCAACTTCCTTTGTAGGCTCGAGTTTTTTAACATGCTGATCCGATAATTCAGCACTTTTACAAATTTTAACAGTTTTTACTAACGTTAACTCACTCTCACGTAATAACCTATCTTTGACTCGTTTGTCTAAAATGCCGGCAAAATGCGATCTCTTATCAAACGCTCTCTCAAAGTACTAAAATTACAATCCGCACTTAATTTCTTCAATTCAGTCAAATATGCATCAAACGACTCACCAGGCTGCTGATTTCTCGTGAAAAACATGTGCGAACTAACACTCTCATTTTTGATAGGCACAAAGTGCTCTTCAAATTTCTGCAGTACTGTATCGTAACTGTTTTTTTCATCGTCGGTTAATCCCAACGTATTATACACGTCTACACATTCTTCACCTATGCAATGCAAAAATACGGCCACTTGTACATCATCGGCCATTTTATTAGTACCTGATGCAATACGATATATTTCAAAAAGCTGTTTCCACTTTGTCCATCCTTCAGTAGCTAACTTTTGTAAACAACTTGGTGGTTTCAAGCCCGTTAATGACGTAGACGTGGTTGTAAACGTCGTTGTCGTTCCTGTACCTGCAGCAGTAGTGGACATTTTCACAATTACACTACGCAACTCACACACTGTATTCAAACTGAATAACTCCACTATATATTTTACGCACTTTAGTTCTTCAAAGCCGCAGCGCCATGTTATATGTGTGAATAAATGTACAGTTACACGGTTATTAAATATAATAAAAAATTTATTATACAGTTACAATAGTGAATACATCGAGAGCGTGTTGCTCTTATGGCGATCGCCCTGTGACTCACTCACATGCCCCGCTATACATATGTCATGGCGTATCCCCACTCTTATAACTTATGGTACTACTCACAACAGACGGTATACATCCTTGTCATACTCCACCTCTCTTTCTCGCTCACTTAATATTAAGTATACTGTGTACATCTCTTCAGATCTTAGTGAATCACTGATGATGTACACAAACGCATGGCCACATAAAAAACTGGCAATTTGACGCTTGAATTAGGGCCGCGTCATATTAACAGAATCAATCACTAAAGACAGAATACATAAATTACTAAAATTCTTGTATTCCGGGCTCTTGAGCCTCAGTATATTTCTAAACATTCTAAACAAAATTGGATCTGTGTTAGAATTCCAATTATTCTGACACCCAGCTCGATTTTTTAAATTTTTATAAATTTTTGATCCCATTTGTCGGTCCTTGGGACAAAATATTATGATATTTCCAAAACGTAACACTAAATTCAGATTATAGTTAAAATTTCTTTTAATTTGATATGCTACATGAATTTCTGCGATTTTATCAAAATTTTCACCCACTTTTTGGCCGCCGGCTCCCAAAAGTTTTAAATTTTCGAAAATGAACAATGAATCTATATTTTGGTAACGCTTTCCTTTAATTTAATATCCCATACCAACTTATGCGAGTTTTTTTTTAACTTTTACCGTCACATTATTTCACCTCTCCCCCTATATAATTGTAATATATTTAAGATTTATAATTTCTTTACCTCAGGATGTGTTTTTTCCTTCTTTGGAACATGTTTGGAACACTTATTGTTCCGACCCTCAGCCATCTTAGTTTTGGATGTAGTTGCATATTTGTGTTCTGGTTGGTTGTTGCTATGTTTTCCTGTTGGCTTTCGGTATTTTCATTTGGTATTATTGTGTGTGGATATGGTGTATATATTTAATTTTTGGGTGTTTTCAGTGTTGATTATTTTGAATATTGTGCCGTGTTTTGTGTTTACTTGTATTTGTTCAAGTATTAGTTTGTTTTGTGTTTGTATATTTGTAAATTTTACCATATGTTCATTATGATGCCTTTTTGTGGTATGTATTTTATCAGTGTCACGTTGGTTATGTCTGGGAATTCATGTCCTGTGTTTATTGCAAGTGTGCCCAAATTGGATTTATATATTTCTGTTTTCTAATGTGCGTTTAAATGTTCAAAATAACGTTTCTTCAGTTGTTTATTTGTTTGTTCTATGTAACGTATATTTGCAATTCTGGCATTCGATTTTTGTATATACCATTGGTTGTTACATTATCTTTGTTGCGTGGGTTATTTAGTTTTTGTAAATTATTTTTATTAGTTTTGAATGCTATTTTAATGTCCGTTTTTTTTTTAATAGTTTTGTTATCTTTTTCATCTTATTATTTATGTATGTGAATTGGCCCATTTTTTATTGTTATTATTATTTATGTGTTATTTACTTTTACCATTCCTTAAATATATAGTTTTTATTTTATAATTGATTTTATTTTATATTTTGTGTATAGAAATTATAAATATATATTTATATATATTGTAACGTTACATATAATCAACCCAATACCAACATAAAACAAACTGATTATAAACAATCCAAATCAAAATAAACAACAAAATGGGAACATTAAAAAAGAACATAGGACGAATAGTGACTAATGTAAGGGAATAAAAGAAATTGTTATTAACAAATAATAACTTACAGAAGAAATGAAGACACACGACTAAAGACGAGACAACGTTGACCCAAACACCGAATAGACCAGACAGTGAGAGGAAGACAGCAACACCCATAACAAGAAGAGATTTATTAAGGATGAGAATAGAATCAGTACGACTAGGGGAAATAAAATGAATTCGACTACAAGACGAAATAAACAACGACAAGAATAAAATAAATAATGAGAATATAAATTATTGATAATGATAGAGAAAACTGAAGTGATTTAAATGCTGAATTAAAACCCTATGCTATGACTTGACACTGACATCAAACTATTAATAAACTAACTTCAATGACTTGATAATATAACCAGGACTCAAAAGTAAAACAATGAGGATAGGAAAAATAAAGGGGAGAGTGAATATAAGAATTGTAAATGTATAAATTAAGGATGTATAAAGATAACAACTAAATGATGTCCAAAAGACTAGTTCAATATGTAAGGTAGATATAAAATTATAAGAGAAAACTATTAGTCAACAATAAGGTTGAGATAGTCACAAAAAAGAAACAGATAACTCTAAATAATAAAACTTAGCATTAATACATGTAAGAAATTCAGTGCAATATGTAAAAAACAAAAATCTAAGGTTCAACCATTGTTATAAATCCAGATAGGGACACATAACCTAAACTAACCAGCAAGTTTCAATTAGAATTGCCCGAAACAATAACAAGAATGTTCTTAAACTAGAATGTATTATGATATAAGCAAACTAGAGACTATAAGGAGCATTCCATTAACAAAAATTATTATATAGAAGGACATGTGTACATAAGAAATGTAAAATAACATGCTCAAGAGGTACAGCATAGTGTTGGCGCCTTGAACAATAAACATCACACATAGAATGATAATAAAAGAAAAGAGACTAATATCATTATGACAACTGAGATGTAATACTACTAATGTAAGGCAACTCAATAATTATTGCCATAAATTTAATACTAATGATGTAAATTATATGTAACTTATATGTGAAACTAGATGCAGGAAGTATTAGGTATTTACCAACAAATGTCAAAATACCAGAGCAGAACAAAACACTGCCAAACCTTAGCATTACTATAATAAACTTTATACAATATAGATGTAATCAAAAGATGAAGATGAAATATAAAATAAGAAAAAATGTCACACTCAAGAATACTGAATGATAGGCTGAGGGGAAATGTAAATAAATTAAAATTAGGAGAATACTAGCTAATACTAAGGTAATCAGAAGTTGTGTTGATTAGTTCAGTATAGACAGGCCACAGCAAATATGGTTTAGAAACCAGTACTAATATAAAATGAATAAAAACAATTAGCAATGCCATAGACCAGGTGCCTAGCCAAAAGAAATAGAATTGTCATGGATAATAATTAAGTAATTATGTAAAATACTACTGTGCAATAATTATAAGATATCACAGAGAAAAAAAGTGAGTAATAATAATACATTAGATGTAAGAATTATTATTATAAGAAAGGGATAAAGACATTGTAAAAAATATTGAGGTAGGCCTAAACTTCCATAGACGATTTTTAACAAATTACCACCTTAAACTTTAGTGAGAAGGGGTAATAATTGATAAGGAAGTAGTAATGATAAAAGTCTATCAAAAGTGAAAATAATAAATAAAATAAAATAGAAAATAAGATATGTAAATAGATAGTAAAAAATAGTAATAAGTTTATTTTGGTAATCATTATCAAAGTTATATGGTGTGGGTAATCGAAATACTCGTGATAAAAAGACAAAAGCAATGGGAGTAATGAAAAGATGATTAGAGTACTTATAAATGAACCCGTACTTATTATTTACAATCCCGTGAGCGTACAATTGGGAACCGAATTTTGATAATCTCAAACCCAGCGAGATGACGCCAAGAACGCGTCTATTTTGCCGAATAATACCGAAAGTACACGGAAATTGTAAAAACTGACCAATCAGAGGTCATTGTTAATTATTAGGTACCAGATTTTGACACAGGTAAGATCATCAGTTCATCTCGAGACGTTGACGAAGGATCCACGCAGGTCACCGCAACCAACAATGCACAATTGATAGCCGACAGCTGATCAAAAGCGTATTAACCTCGAAACACGAAATTGAGGTTAGGTCGGATGTAAACAGAGTGAAAGTATTTTTATATCAGTATTCTAATCCGGAGTACGTGCGCATAGGCAGTGGCAGGTCACCGCAACCAACAATGCAGAATTGATAGCCGACAGCTGATCAAAAGCGTATTAACCTCGAAACACGAAGTTGAGGTTAGGTCGGATGTAAACAGAGTGAAAGTATTTTTATATCAGTGTTCTAATCCGGAGTACGTGCGCATAGGCAGTGAATGATTAAGAGTTATTAAATGTGATTAAAATTCAATAAAGAATTTTAATAATGATACTACAAAAAACGACATCGAACGCAAGTATAAATGACGATTACTAAATATTCAAATAGTAATAAAATGTTCGATGACGCTACTAGCGAAATTGATTAACAATATTATATCAATTTAGATTTAACCAAGCTTGGAACAATACTTACATTATTAATTCAAATAATTATTATTGAAGGAATTAATCGTAACCAAACTTTAATTTTAGAATTAACTTGATGGACATACCGAGATAGGATGCATCAACTAATTAATGATAAACTTTAAAAAACTTTGACCTATCATATACTAACCATTATGTATTGTGTTTAACGTTAAGATTGTTACCAAATATTTAATAATGTTAAACCCTATTAGTGAGGAATATCCAAATACCTGTAAATTTTGTGTTATCCAATCTAAGAAATCAGATAATGAATCTTGTCACTAAATTGCCTTCCTAACCGTATTGTACGGATATTTTAATGTTGTTAAAGAGGTATTAATCATTTAAAGTTGATTGATTAATGTTCCAATGAAACTAATGTTAACCTCAAATATCAACAAAAATCACATGTTCACTTTTTATGTTATTCGTTAAGAAATTTTATTAATATTATCACTCTCCTACTACTAACCAATGATAGCAGTGCATTGTTTTAGTTTTGTTTGTATCTTGCAGTCTCAAAGAACCTACTTTATTTATTAAATAATTTAACCAAATTCTTAGCGTCCAAGGTGGCGAACAGTTTGAGTCAGACTTGTAACCCTGAGACATGATAATTTTAAAGAGTCTATCAGTAAACTTGAATTAAAGGAAAGATAAATAATACTATTCTAAGTAAACTATAATTCAAAAATGAGTTCGAAGAATAAAAATAATTTATACTCCATCCAAGAGTTTGACTAATTACTTCGTTAGATTAAGACGTTAGAGCTTAGGTGGACAGCATCAATGGTTGGCAGCAGTGGTGAAGGTAACAAGTGGGTTTAAATAATTTTAAACTTTCTGACCATCAATACCAATCAGCTTTGCTATTAGAGCACCACTCCAAGTAAGTAACTGTATAATCGATCACTTCTATTTTCAGTGAGAATTCACATATAGAATTCACATTTTCAGGTTCGTCTTAGCAACGTGAGACGTCAAGAATCCAATACGAACTCATTGAACCCTAACAGAAATGAAACTAATTATTTTATTTAACCAATATTCAAAAGCATTAATAATAATAACATTTTTAACAGAGGCCTACTATTTTATTATAATATATATATTAGTAGACCTATCAGAAACAATAGGATTCTGTAGGGTAACAGTATGGTCAGCCATGCCAAGTTTTATCAAAATCGATTGATGCATTCAAAAGTTATCGTGAGACATATCCCAAACAGATAGACAAATGCCAAACGCTCAAGTTAAAACTGGAAACTAGTTTCGATGGTTGAAGTTAATAAACAGTTTTAGTCTGCATATTTCCAGTTAAATAACTCCATTAGCACGATATGATATTACGGATAATGGTGCGCACCGTTCCGTTTCAGCCACCTCCACACCAACTGCTGAAGTGTATTTCAATGACAACACATATTTATCTGTTGCTGTGCAAGCAAACTGTTAATATAATCGACTGTTAAGCATTGTCCTCACAACTATTGTAAAGTAACCGATGGATGCGAATTGATTTACTGTGTGGAGGAAGTCTGTATTATTAGAGCTTAATCGTAGTCCGCAGCTGCTGTATAATCCTCGGGTTCACTGCCACCCCCTCCCACGATTCTGTAACACACGTCATTACAGAATTGGGCAATTCTAACGCTTACTACAGACGTTCATTTTTTTTTTAATATAAGGGCAAATTCTTAGTCTTGGCTTGTATTTCCGATTTTCCGACAATAGTTAATGTCGTTTTCCACATCCTAGCTGCGAAACTTTA
This sequence comes from Magicicada septendecula, assembly GCA_034769895.1. NCBI lineage: Eukaryota > Metazoa > Arthropoda > Insecta > Hemiptera > Cicadidae > Magicicada > Magicicada septendecula. The sequence continues at coordinate 912,229,833 of CM068368.1, forward strand.
CGATATTTCTAATCATCATACTACTTCATAATTCTCATATAACTAAAGTAACTCGAGCCCATAGAGAAAATTAGTGGTTATTACTGAATTAAAAGTGCCTAACTTGGTGTTTTTTTGTTACCTGATTGCTCCCTAAATTCAAGTTCAAACGTACAGTTGATTCGCGTGCTTGTGTAATTGTGCATTTAATTTTTGTTTCATTTGTTCCTTCGGAGTGAATCCAAAATACTCTTTGGAGCAGGTTACTCGTGTTTCATTACAAATACATACATATATATGTTGCAACAGTACACAGGATCTATGTTCATGTAAGTGGGATACTAATGCTAGATGGCATTTTCTGATGGCCATAGACATGTTTTAAATTGATTTTATTCTTTCTTTGTAAAGTAGTTATAAGTTTTGAACCAAGCTATGTTTAAAAAAGTATGTTATGTCAAAATGTTCACAATTTTATTCTCTTTTATGTCATGTGAAATATTTGTGTGTAAGTGCGCGGGTGCACGCGTGATTTACATTTTATTTAATAACTTCCAGAAAAATTAACATTTTGTTCTGAAACTTGGACAGAGTATTCTCATGGTTATAAGCTACATTTTCAACATACTCAATTCTCCACACCTATAATTTTTATGTTTTTTTTTTTATGAAATCAGTTGTCTTTTATTCTCGTTATCTCATAGAAAGTAATAAAATTTGTAGATTAGATCTAGACAGGCCTTTGCAAAATCGGACAGAGTTTAAGCCTGATTTCAGTATATCTGTGTTCTCATCTGTGACGATGCTAAAGTTTCAACCAATCAGAAGGTCTAAAATTTAATAGAGTCGGTCGCTTACAGCGTACGGATGGCCCAGTTTCTTCTAAGGACTCGTTATAGAAAGACGTATTCGCTGTCACGAGTTTTTCGTGACAGAACAGGTCGTTTTCATTTAAACTTAGAAGTTGGTTCACGGTTCGTGGTCTTCAAAACCAATACCATTTATAGAACTCAAATAATTTTAAATAGATCATTACTCTATTGCTTTTTCGCGTAAAGTGGAAGATTTTCCGGGTTAGGGCCAAAATACCTAACGTGGTGTTTTGAGTTAACACTTCAAGAGACCGGAGTTCGTGTAAGCCCAATACACAAGATCTATTTACTCACCCATTACAAAAAAAACCCTGAGATAAATTTTATAAACAATAACAGTTTGATAACCGCAACGCGTGTGTGTGTGTGTGAAACGTAGAAGTGAACGACGCTGAGGTCAACGAGCAACGAGTCGTCTACAGCAGCTGATCGTCGGACATCGATGGTGGTTATGGAATTCGACAACAAGTACATAGTTGTAAAGCAAGCCCATAGACTCAATTATTGAAAGACAAATTTTAAATAAACAATTTAATATTATAAAATAATAAGACAATAGTAAATTTTAATATTTTAATTAATAAATTTTCCTACCTCCAGATTTAGACTCTGTTGTAATAATTTCAATATTACTTATCTATGCAGTTTTAATTTGTATCGTTGCAATGTGTGTGTGTGTGTGCGCGCGCGCGCAAACGCTTCTTGCTACAAGCGGTAAAATTAAACTGAATTGATACAGAAGCAATAAAAGAACCAGAGGTGTAGAAAGTAATTCAAAAATTCTCCTCATATAATCAGAATGCGCCTTATCCTGAATAATTCGTTCCACAATAAACATTAAGAGTCAACGAAATCACTAATTTTTTGCAAAATAATTTTTTCAAGTTAAGAATAAAAGCGTAAATATTAACATATTATTGTGCTACAATATATATTTAGTTTTCGAGACAACCAATACGAACATGATAGCAATAGTAGTAAACATTTTCTGGCACCACGGCGTACTAAATCTGCAGCGAAACAATCAGAACATAGCCCGAGGGAGACGTTACCGCGGCTGCAATTCGTTATTGGGCACAGAGAATACCGTTGGTAGCTGTAAACGAAAAACACCAACAATACTCTTAAATTAAAAACACGGTCAGTAGCAACAGATTAATGCTTAACGCAATATAATATAGTAAATTAAAATGTAATAATAGATTTTTTTTTTTTTTTACTTTCTTCTTGTTGTTCACTTTGTTACTTCTTCTTCACCGGACATCAGTATGGAGATCGTTAGGTACCTCCATTCCGAAGTCGATAGGTTGGTTCCGGTCTCAAACAGGCAAAGATTAGAGCTGGTCGCTCCAGCGCTTCCTCGGACGTCCCACACCTCTCCGTCCCCTCCGCTTATAGTTCCATAGTTGTTTGGGAATGCGGCAGTCGTCTATTTGGCAGAGGTATTCCCACCAATTCAGCCGATACTGGGCGATCCTCTCGAGTATACGTATAATATTTAGTTCCTGCCGTATGGCTGTGTTTCTTCTGTGATCATGGAGAGTATACTTGGATCCGACTGGCCTGACCTTCCGTTAAAGTTCAATTCTCAGACCCATAAAGAAGTGTGGGAAGAGCAATCACCTTGTAGAATTTTAGGCGTGTTCCTTTACTTGCTGACTTAAGAATTCCCCTAATGGTCCCGCACATAAGGTTGAACTTATTCAACTTATTCACAACGTCGTTGCTTGCATTATAAGACACGCTGTAGTTCAGGTATTCAAAATTGCTAACTTGTTCCATGACAGTACCATCTATAACAATTTTTGCCCGTACAGGATCAGTTCTACGAAAAGCCATCACCTTGGTCTTAAGTGTGGATGTTTGCAATCCAGAGTCTTTGCAGTTTCGATTTAACAACTGTATACCCATCAAAGTCGACAGGTTATTTAAACAATTGACAGTTGTGTAGGTGGTTAGTTGGTAACACTGCACAGTTTGTGTACGGTATACAAGAGCGACGCATTATCTTGTAGTGCAGTCCGAACAAAAGATAATGACTACGTTGTGGCAGTAAAACAAAAACAATAATAAACCTCTGTGTAAACCAGTCACATCTGCGAAACTCATAATTCTCGTCTTCACTTGTTGTCGGAATAACTAACTTTAACCGGTGTTGTTTGGCACTCCGGAAATGAGCTCTGACAAATCTCTTTGTGATGCGATGCTCCAAGTTTTTACGATGTAAATAAACGTATTGGAACGCGACGAAACACGTGACAATATAAAATCTCCAGACTGGCTACGATTGTTCGCTGCTGGCATCGTTATAAAGTATCACTTTACAGTTGGTAAACACTACAAAGTTCAGTCAATGTGTTTCTCAATGCACTTATCTAAAACTGAATATTGCGAACTGTATAAGTTGTCTGGGTGTTGGAATAATGAACAAACAGTGCTTGGAAATTATACATTTCTCCGGTGTTAGTACTGTACGCGCTGACTTATTGAAGACTTGTTACCAATATTAATATTCACTCAATATGAATATAGTGTTTAAAAATTGAGACACAAAATTTAAATTGAGGTTTAAAATTTAAACATTTTGAGGACACAAAAAATGTATTAAATTTTGAAAAGATTGTAAGTCTTCATGCCCAACATCAGAATAAAAGAAATGATGTCAAACCAAATCCCAGTGTAGTGTTTGCTTCAAAAATTGTTTATCTTTAGAGGCACCACAAGCTAACAAAATTGGATTGTAAAAGCTTATAAACTTGTACTCTCGGAGAGCTTACTACACTACTGTTATATAATGTTCTCTTTGAATCTGTATACTATACGTTTAACGTATTCTTGAGGTGTGGCGTTAATTCAGATGGAAACGATAAAACAGACTGTTTCGTACCGATACGGTGTGAAGAACACGGTTTTACCCTTTTGCCCGTTATGCCAACAAAAGCTCATTGAACCAGTCACACGTGAATTTCTGTACAGACGAATTGCTGAGAGAACAAAACAACTGACCTTGGGGTTCCGTGGGCACGTTGGCATTCGAACAATCGATGATTATGCTTGCCATCTGTATCACCTCGTCTAGCTCGATACTGTCGTCTTCTTCTTCTTCTTCTTCTTCTTCTTCTTCTTCTTCTTCTTCTTCTTCTTCTTCCTCTTCTTTTTCTTCTCTTCTTCTTCTTTTCCATCTCCTATTAGCGTCAAGCGTCTGAGTCCTTCGGACACTTCGTAAACCCCTTTCTAAATGGTTCGTGCGTTCAATTTCTAATAAGACCTTCTTCCTTCCAGCAGCCAGATCCTCAATCATTCTACCCATTCTAATATTGGATTTCTTCTTCCTCTGTCTGGGCGCGCTATCGTGATGAGCTTCAGCTTCCTTTTGTCCAGCCTCATTACACAACCAAACCAATGGCAGTACTCTCAAATCTACAACTGATTTCATTCTGAAACAGATTTCTGATGACGGTCGATAACTCTGGTGCCCGTAAAATCATCTGCATGCGCCCAGACTTGTCTACAACGTTCGTAGTCAGTTGTCGTTAACAAAATGGCCAACGATGTACGTAGATGAGGTAAGAACTGAGTTGGCTTATGATCACTTACAGGCCTATCTTTTCACACTCTCGCAAAAGCAATGCGTCTTCTCTCCTAGTAGACCTCCGTATTGCTTCCAATTTCAGCTTTCCTAAGAGATCATCTGCATTCTCATTGTTGCAAAATATTTTGTAAAACACGTTTGTCTTTAGTCTGTCCCACACAGCGGACACACCACGTAGATTGTTTCCATTTCCTCCAGTTGCTTGTTTGCGCGGCCACAGGACCCGCGTTTGCATAGAAATGGCCCCAAGACAACTTACTACTTGCAACGTCCCACGTGTGAGCGACACCCTACTGAAACTTTGCTATATTCTGTGAACGTAAATGTATATATTTTAGTTAAATAATTCTACAACTCCCTAGACTGGCAGAGGTACATAATGTTATTCTGTTTCTATGTAGCTAGTTTCTACCTATTTAAAGTCATTGTATATAGGCCTACAACTTTTCACTACACTATTGCCTCTTTACTTATTAGTTTTGAATCGCATAGACATTCATTAATCTTTTACGTTGGTTTTAATTCGTTACTGAACGAACGAACCGAGTTCTGAATTTAACCCGCGACCGTTTGGCATTTATCTGTCTCTGTCTGTCTGTCTGTCTGTCTGTCTGTCTGTCTGTCTGTCTGTCTGTCTGTTTGAGGTACGTCTCACGATAACTTTTGAAATCCACCGATTTTCGTAAAACTTGGCATTCATATCCTCACAACAATCTACAGAACCCTATTGTTTCTGACATTGACCCCCCTCCGCAAAAGAGAGTTTCAGAGGCAAAAGTGGGGGGTTAAAATTATGAAAAAATATCAACGTGCCCGTGTGGGCCCCGTAGTTACACCACCGATGCTGATGATATCAAGTGTTTGCTGCCACTTTTCATTGTCCTCATTTCCGTAGTAATTAAGTTTATTTACAGTAAGTAGTAAATAATTCTCAGACTCAGAATTAACAGTCTGTAGAAAACCCTTAAAATAGTGATAACAAAATTGTTCATAGTTTTTACAACAAAAAAACTAATGAGAGACCATTAGTGGGAGAATAATGAACGCACAGAGTAACTAAATTCAGACAGTATTAAGGGAACGATGTCCATAGGCTCGGGCAGCTAATGACACCGATTAGCTAACTAGTTGTATAAACTGACAGAAAAGAACGACAGAGGGTAAATTAACTAGAATAATGAAATTTAGTTGACAAAGTCGTAACGGCAAACTCTTCATAACATTTCGTGTTGTGCAGTTCTTGGCGAGATATTATAGAAGTATTATAAATAAAAGTCTACAAAAGAAATAATTATTTCGTTCGTTATTAATTTGTTAATTATTTCGTTCAATTACGTTTAATTCTCAACAAAAATTATGTAATTTGTACAGCGAAGTTCTGTATGGACTAGGCAGACGTTAAAGAGTTCAGTTAATTTGTACGTTCAGTACACGTAGGATCTGTTGCATCAGCCTACAAAGTAACTGTAGAGAAAGGGCTGCAGCTGCTTATACGAGGTAAGCTGGACGCAGGAAGTCTCGCGTTTCCGCTTGGGTCTCGAGCTAATGGCGTTCAATCGTTTATACGCGCCAACCCTTTGATATTAGTCGATTCCTTTGCGAGAGGTCGAAAACGACTTGACCTTTACACTTTACGATGAGTATGATTGTTGTAGCATTCGAGATTTTGCTCACAAAATATGAATAGATAACTATTCAAATTGTATTATAAGAATATACTACTTATTTCTAAGAAACCGTAGCTCACAGTACCAAAAACCTGGAGTAAGAATTTCGTAATTGCGCAGGATGAAGAATGTACCCTGAAACGGGATGACGTTTTAATTCATTATAGTTCAATTGTTGGTTAATTTAAGTATGTCTTTACTGTCAAAATGTAAGCTTGATTAGATTAGAGGAAAGATGAAATATCTTCATTTATATATCCACGTTATATGACTAATTATTAAATTACAGACATAAATATCATGTCTGCTTAGTAACATAGGTATTTGCTGGCTTAAAAAAAAATTAAATAAAGAATAAATAAATAATAATAAATAATTACCCTCGCGCCAGAAAACGAAGGCAGAATCTCTTATCTGGCTTTTTTTTTACACGAACACGCCAACCTTGCGCCACGCGAATATCATTTCCTTTCCTTCTCCTGCCAGAAGGTCCTCATTCGCACTCTATGCGCCGCCTTCCTTTCCACCGTCCACCCCTTTCTCGTCTTCTTCTCACCGCAGAGTACCTCAAGATTTTGGATTTTGTTTCTGTATGCATTTCTATCCACACAGTCGTTCAAAGAGATACCCAGTTTCATCATTTCCTCTTTGAGTTGTTTAGTGTATCCGTTCAGACTGAAAAGTTGCTAAATATAGTTGAAAATTTGTTTATTTAATCTGGACCGATCCATCCGAACCATATGTCCAAGGAATCTTAGTCTTCTTTTATTTAGTTTAAGTTTAAATCGTGTTTATTTTTACCCATTTTATGTTTTGGTGTGCCTTCGTTACGTATTCTAATATTATTACTGTAACAATGGAAGACCTGAGTTGTAAAAATCAACAAATAATATTTCCGTGTTTTTTTATTCATGAACTGAAAAGTTGCTAAATATAGCTGAAAATTTGTTTATTTATTCTGGACCGATCCATCCAAACAAGGAATCTCAGACTTTTCCTTCGGAAAGCCGTTTCCAGATCCCTGTACAGCTCTTCTTTGGGCAACACACTTCCCTTTACAGAGATGTCTATGTCATGACTCCTCTAGTTTTGGTATACATCCGTCGTCTTTGCCCACATAAAGCAGCAGTTTCTTGTCTCTAATTCGGAAAAATGAGAATTTTTTTTCTTGTCAGACGTAAGTTGGTTGTGAATTATCGACTCACTGAGCAGGTGCATTTACTTATATTCCTTGGATGTGACTTGTCTTATGTGTGGGAGAAGTGGATGTCGAATAAAAAATAGACAAGTTTAATCACATTTGTAGAATTGTCAGAAGAACATTAAAGTGGACGGTCAATCAAGAAAGTCAGTTTTATAAAGATTATACTTATATGTTAAGTATACAATAAAGATAAGTACAACAAGTAAGACACTTCATCTATCTCGGACGTGACATTACTTATGATCAAGATAGAGATATAGAAAATAAAGTGACGAATTTCACAATAATGTGTAGAATGTTGGGAAATAAATGTAGAAAAGAAAGTCAAATAAAATTTTATAAATCAATGGCAATACCTACACTACTCTATGGTTCTGAAACTTGGGTCATAAAAGAAAAAGATGAACAGAAGATACAAACAGTAGAAATGAATCTTCTGAGATCAGTTAAAATGTGTAATAGACGAGATCATATAAAAAATGAGGAGATAAGAAGCGATTTAGTTATTTTTGCAGTTAATTAAAGGATTAAAGAATACAGAAGAAAATGGATTCAACACATAGATAGAATGGAAGAAAGTAGAATATCGAACATACCGAAAGAGTACAACCCTAGAGGCAGAAGAAAAGTTGGTAGATCTAAGAAAACGTGTGGACTGTGGAATAGGAACAGGCCACTATAGCCTAAAACCGTTGAGAAGCAGATGATGATGTAAACAATAAAAGTTGACAGATATTCAAAGTAGGGACAATTAGACAACATAAACTACATGGCCAGTGAGCGAGCGTTGCCCTTTGACACAATTTATATCGCCCTCGAGACCTATTTATTAACGGAATCGATTCACAGCGCCATTACCACTGTGGTACAACTCTGTGGTTATAACACTGCACAGCTACTGTGTGGTAGCAAATGGGATTGTGACTACTGTATAGAGAAACGTACTGTGTAATTACATAAAAACCCTCGCATGTGATTGACGCTGTAAGGGCTTTTTGATAAAATCATATAATTTTGGCTAATTCTGACAATGGTTTGTAGCGGGAATTGTTTATATCCTCAAATATTGTTACACATTATAACTTAAGTGTATCACGGTCAGAAATTAAGATAATGGTGTTTATAAAAAGAGTCCCCCATCAAACGCCAACCCCAGGTGGCGGAAAGGGGAATGCTCACCAGATATGGTGGGTAGCGGGGAAATAAAATACCCGGAGCGGACCAAAACTAGCAGCTGCTGCCTTGTAGTTGGATATTGGTTTATCAAAAGCTAAAGGAAGTAAACCTTGATTAAATATTGCTTCGTCCTCCACGCTGGGGGATTAATGCAATCGGCCAACTTCCCATTCATTGGAAAAAAGAAAATGTTAAAAAACCAAATAGATTACAGCCGGATACATTCAATAAAGGAGAATGGCACAGGAAAGATTGCCAAGGATAGTTATGGAATGGACCCTACCAGGAAGAAGGTAAAGAGAAAGACCACCTATCATCTGGATAGAAGAAATTCAGACTATATTAATTGAAAGAGAAATTGAAGAAGATCTTTGGATGGACAAGCAGCAGTGGAAGATGAGAATTCAATCGACTTTGTATTCTTTGGCTCCGGAAAATGTGTAAACATTATACGGCCGGAATAAAAAAGAAAAGGTTATAAAAAGTGATTCGCTAAGGGAATGAATTTAAGTCCTTCCAATTAGTAATTAGTAAGAATGTCTGAAAGTTTATAAATGGCTTTAAATGTTCCTTTATAAAATATTATTACGGCGGTCTCACGGATTGTACAGTGACACTGCACCTACTCGGCTAGCCGAGAACCGTGTACAACGACGCTCTCGACTTTACGAGAGCATTACGTAATTGTCGCAGCAATATTAATACGTTTCTAATTGTCGCAACAATATTAATACGTTTCTAATTGTCGCAACAATATTAATACGTTTCTAATTGTCGCAACAATATTAATACGTTTCTAATTGTCGCAACAATATTAATACGTTTCTAATTGTCGCAACAATATTAATACGTTTCTAATTGTCGCAGCAATATTAATACGTTTCTAATTGTCGCAACAATATTAATACGTTTCTAATTGTCGCAACAATATTAATACGTTTCTATTTCTCTGGTGATGATTGGAGTTAGAAACGAAGCGTGAAGTGCGGATTCGTTGCCCGATCACGATCGTTGTCTAATATAAATGACTTATAGTGTGTCTGTTAATTGGCTTACTGTTAATTATATTCACACAATTCGTTACGCGCACAATACTTGTTCACTTTTATGTAGATAAATTTATTTACATATTTAAATTTATAAATTTATGAAATACACAAATTTCAATTCATGTAGAAACCTGTGATGATACACATTGATTTTTCCCTAGGAAGAAATACGGCATAATAATTGATTTTGCGAAACGTGCCTTGGGCAGAAACACAGCGATAACAAATAAGCAAAATACGTATACCTGCAGAAGTTATTATTATTTGATAACAGACACAATATATATTCATACAACGGCGTTCTGCAGAATTAATACGTTTGACATGCAAATATAAGGAAAGACAAGCGCCAGTGTTAAATTAAATCAAGTCTACTCAGGTTTAACAAGATGCGTGAAGAAGATTGTTGTAAGATTCATTATTTACAAATTAACTTTCAATATGCTGTTGAAGGTAACGTCTTTGCCTCTTTGTCACAAAGACGCGGTTCTGCTCCGTTCCTTTATTTTCGTCGATTGTTGGAAAATCATTTCCAAGTGGAATATGCTGATATATATGAGCCTAAAGTTTGGTGTAGAATAACAAAGTGACATCAGAGCCAGCTAAAAATATTGGTATGGAGAACCATACATGACTTCCATTTTCTAAGATTTATATTTAAAATCATTTTCGAAATGAAATATTTCTATAGAAACTACCTCTTTCTTCAGCCTTAACCACAGAACTGTGGTCACTAACGTATATCACTTCACGTTAGCGCACTCGATTTTCACTTATGATGGCAGTCGATGGCACTGCCCGAAACGTCTGGTTTCGCAGAAAACATTGGACCACAGCCAAACAGCCCGGAAAGGAATTTTAACAACAAATTACTTCTTTGTTGCCGATAACGTAGTACACATATAAAAAAATATCCCCTCCCCCTTTAACTATCATTTTCATTTATAGAAAATAACTCCCTCCCGCCTTCAACTATCCTTTTCTTTTATAGATATTCCATCTAGCTTTCTACAGTGGATTATTATGACCTTCTTTTCAGGATACTTTATTTATCAATATTATGTACTTTATTCTTGTTGAAACATAAAACGTTGCACGTTAACTACCCCTTCCCCTTAACCGATCTTCACCAAAAATCAAGAGGCCTTGAGTCCTCTACAACTCAGGAACATTATTTGAAAATATTTGATTCTGTTTGAATTTGCGGCAGTTATCGTTCGCCATAGAAAAAATTCTACACATACACACACACACACACACACACACACAGAAACTTTTCGGTAAATGACTTTTCTCATGTTTTGAGGGTAGTACAATCAGAATCAGCCCTTATCTCGAACAAGATTTTTTCGCCATCACCATACTTTCATTTCCTTATGGAACATGGAAGTAAAAAATAGTACGTAAAACAGAATTTCAAAGCTGCAGGTGAGTCTCGGTTCCATGTAATTAAAGTTTAGAAAACACAGGCTACAAATTAGCTGTAGTTTAACGTAATAATTACTTTACATATAGAAAACATCTTTTAGAAATTTTAAATAACTGAATAATAAGGATCTAAGAATACGCAGTAACATTTCTAGAGACCCTGCTGTTTTGGGGCAATAAAAAATATATCCTTTAAACTCTACTATTTAGGTAGTAATTCAGCGTCTGCTAGACGCGCTCGGCTCAGCGGGTTTTTATTATTTTTCCTCTTCACGCTGAATAATTTTCACATTTAGCAGCAACGTAAATCCTCAGGTACCTTATGTCTTCGCTGCAAAGTACTGCCTTTGCACCTTTTGTAAGAAACTATTTGTTGATACTTTGTACATTACTTTTTTCGTTCGGACTGTTTAGTCTGGTTGGTAACATTGTGTATGGATTATTGTTGCGATTCTTAAAATTATTATTAATCGATGGCGCAATACACTCATTACAAATTATAAGATTTCGGACATTAGCCATCGTAAGTTAAAATTAAGAAACACGACGTCGTCTTCAGGCCAACAAAAAAAAAATTAATACAAAGATAAATCTATCCGTAACAAATAGATATCGTCAAAACTCCAAATCTTAGTTAAACAAATATAGTGCTAAAACAATAATAATAATAATAATTGAACAGTACTCACCATTCCAGCAAAGTACTGTTTTATTATTATTATTATATTTTTAGCACTATATTTGTTTAACTAAGATTTGGAGTTTTGACGATATCTATTTGTTACGGATAGATTTATCTTTTTATTGTTGTATTGGAGTGTTAGTGGTATCAAATATTTCTACTAGTAATTTTGTACAAACCACTATGTTGTCTTTGGTATTGACGAGCGCTTCCGGCAGTCAAGCCATCTTCAGGTCATTTACCAACAACCTGAAGATGGCTTGACTTCTGAAAGCGCTCGTCAATACCAAAGACAACATAGTGGTTTGTACAAAATTACTAGTAGAAATATTTATTTTTATATTAATTTTTTTTTTGTTCGCCTGAAGATGACCTCTGATTGTATAGAAGTCGAAACGTCGTGTTTCTTAATTTTAACTTACGATGGCTAATGTCCTAAACCTTATAATTTGTAATGGATTATTGTTCCTAGCTTCCTAGAATATTTGCCATCTATTTAATGTTTATGACTCACTTACTTTTAGATTTGACAGTTGGCAGTGCACAGTGTTTATGATTTAGATTATACAATACAATTAATAAAACATAAATAAATATGCCATTTGGAAATATTAACAGTATAACGATGAATGAAGCGATAGCGGCGACTCGTCCACCATTACTGACCACATCTTCATATTTTCTGCTTTCTTCTTTAATTATGCTTCACCCCAAATTTCTTCTAAATCGTCGATCACATTGTTCATCTACATTTTTCTTCACCTGTCTGTGGTTCTTTTCTCCTCTATTTACGTAAAATAAGGCAGAAGTTTGTAAAACTATTTTCATCATTGATATTTCCGATCTGATGATGGACTGTGAAAAATTTTGAAAGCGCTAATCGGAATAATTTTTCTATAGTGTACAACAGTGTTTTTTTCTGTTTGTGATTATAACCACAACTTTATTAATTAAATATCAATTATCAATTATCTGTTATCGATTATCAACTGTAAATTTTAAAAAATTATGAATTATTTTTATTAATAACATTTGATGCAAAATATGAAAAATTTTTTCATAAAATAATAATGACGCATTTTATTAGAAACAAAAATAGTATGATAAGATTAAATACAAAATAAATTAAGTTTTAAAAATATTTTAAACTTCTTAACCTTGTGCAACTATTCCTTTCATAATGCATAACATTTTTCACTTCTATGTAATTTTCGTACATTTTACAATTACATATAATAGTTTTAAATAATGTTTTTAATAATGTATGCGTGATTTATATTTTTGTTACATTATTATTCTACAAGTGATATTTGTATTTCTATAATATATATGGTTTGTAAGCTATTTGAATTACATTATGTTTATTCGTATTTCTACAAGAGAGTAGCCTGCTTTTGAAGTTTTTAAATATTTAAAATAGTCTTTCTAACGCTTTGTTGTGGTATCCATGGTGTTGGCACCTTATTTAACTTGAACACACACCGTCTTCTTCCTTCGCACTTGGATTCTCAACCATCCTTATGTCACTCTTATTTATTTCCGTTCGCTCACCTTTTTTCTTTTTCCTCATTTGTAATTTTAATTAATTGTTGATTGGGAGTTAGAAAGATATGAAGGAACAGGTGTTTTGGGTCCAAGACCTCGACCTCGACCTCAATCCTACTCATTGGTCTGACCGCCGGCGCACCTCGACCCTCCTAGTTGAGCTAATCCTTACATCTGTTGACCATCGGCGCCCTCGACAACACCCAACTCCCGTGGTGTGTGTGTTTGTGCGTGTGTGCGTGCGTGTTTTACCTAATATTCCTTTTGCCCTTAACTATACAATTCCAGCAAACCAAAAATTGTATTGTGACACAGTAGTGCAGTCATAGGAGGTGACATTTGAATTTATGGGGGGGGCGCATATATAACTGACAACCAGTTCGATGAGCGCGCACCCCTCACCACCCCATCAATAGAAAATAGAAAGGTGCGGAGTTCAATACCCGGACGTTACAAACATTAACTGTCGCTTTATAATACCCTTGCGCTTATATTTAGCGACGTGGAACAGCGAATCAAAAATAGCTTTGCAGTATTTTTCATATAAATTTGCAAAAATTGTTTACATTAGGAGTAGGTCATCAGCAATCTGTCATGAACACGCACGTTAAAACTAACAAAACTGTAAATTAAAAAAAAAATTGTTAAACAGGAACACATTTTAATAAAAATAAATTAATGAACTTACCACAAATGTAAAACTTGAAAAAATCACTTTGGTGAAAAAGTGACAAGCTCGACAATCGTATTGGGGAAAGACGTAGCGCCGATTGGTGAACGGCTGGTACTATTCTATAATACAGTACTTTGAACCAGGTACAATGCGGGTGCGTTCCTTCGTTCAAAAGAAAAGAAAATTATAAATTGGTTCGCGGGGGCGGGGTTGCCGACTGGGCTGTGTCCGCCGAGCGGCCAGTGGTCTGAGCGGCTAGTGGTCTGAGCGCCGCATCTCCAGTTGACAAGGGTCAGAAGGGTTTGACAGGTCTAGGGGCTATCCGCTGAGCGGCACATTTTTCTGCTACATTCCTTCGCTCCCTGCACTCTTATACATGTTGCTAACTGACACTCTGCTTAGGTCGCGTAGAAAGGAAAATTATGGGGATAAAAAATAAATTAGTTTGTAAAAATATTGGCATTTTATATTGAAATGTGGTTCCACGAATAACGCGAGATTCCGACCTAAATTTCCAGTAGTTAGTTAAAAATGTTATTATCATATGATACATTAATGTTACGATTCGCTGTGTATTAAAGGTATATTACGCTCGTCAACGGTACATAGGCCAACATTACTACTTCTTAGATTTATGGTAGTATTAATAAACGATAAAAAATCTTTTCGGAAAAAGCGTATGTTTTAAACTTTGAATTAATGTAATTTTTTCAAAATCGTCAAAGTTAATTTTAGGAACTAAAGTAAGGGGACTAAAACATGTCAATTTTGAACTGAAGTAGTAAAATAAAAATTAAATCAGATGATATAAGCAAAGATAAATAAAATATCTAATGTACAACAGACGCTGCTTGTCCCTCAAAAGCAAAATTCATATGTAACGATAACTGTGAAAGTTTAAACAAAATATGAACTCCCATTATTTGTTTGGTGGCAGAAAAAAATGCGAAAAGGTTCATTGTTAGCGCCGGCAAGGATTGCGTGCCCACTTTTATTCAGAGGCGCCTCGAATATCGAGGTGGGCCTGTCACGAATTATCGCACATGGTTTGTCAGACCAAATTTCGTGACAAGGGGGACAAGAGACCCGCGGACGCCATGAACCCGCGCGATTAATATCGCACTCGGCCTTTTTGGTCTAATCCCCGTGGTCTTTTCTATCCTTTTGTCTTGCTCAAAGTGTTTTTTCTTCCTCTTTAACCTTCCAGATTAAGTTCGGTCTTTGAAATTTTTAGGTTTGAAGCCTCTGCCCCTGCTTTTAGGCACTCCACAACATTTTTCACTCTTGGATGAGGTCTTCCCAGTAGTTGGTTGATTTTATGGTGCCATCCTTCAACGGCGTTAGTCGTTCTATGTCTGCGTCTGTAGCAGTTTCACACTTCGATTGGAACTGATAAGTTTTCCAGCCATTGATTGATAAAATAGTCAAGAAACTCGGTGAGTTTTGTGTCGTCCGGTGCCACGCTATGTATGAACAACCAGCCTTCTTCCACGTCTTCTGGCTTCAGAAATGCCAATGCGGCGTACATACGAATTACGTCTCTGATTTCTTTTTCTTGTTTGTACAAAGAAGTCAGACCAACTTCCTGAACTTTTCTCCATAATCTTTGTGTAAAATGAAAAAAAACAGCCTTGAATCTTGGTGTTTGGGAAAACTTCTGTCAAAGCAGAAATCACAGCTGTTTCAAAATCAACATTTACTTTTTCTGGTCTCCAAGCCGGAACTTAATTTAAAATCACTTGGAAAAGTTTGACGTAAGTTTCAGTGTTTATTTGGCAGCAAAGCTAGGTGCAACGTTCGTCTCTTCATGAGTGCTACCTAAATCAACATGAATGGTATATACGTAGTTGAGCAAACTGGTTACTGCAACTTTTAAAAGTTCCATCCATGAAAAACAATTTTCCCTCTCTCAACATCTCTTTTCCTTTAGTATTAGCAAACACTAGCATTTTCTCCGTGAGCCCTACATCTGCCATAAGGAAACTTTATCCATTACTCATGTATAGTGTCTCATCATCAAAGGTTACGTCTTCGGATTTCTTTGGTTCTCTCTGATGCCCCTGCGCATTGTTGCGATACGCGTACAAGCAGGATTTTACATTATTTAATGAAGGTAATCTGGTTATTAGCTCATAACCTCTATTCTGTAGTGATTCGAATTCCTCCTTGTAAATCTGCAAACAAAATAAAAAATGGTGTTATCATTTCATGTGTAAAAAATAAAAACCCCTCTTCACATCTGGCCTATACCGCTGTAATCCAGGTATCGCTTTATTATATTTACTGTAATGATCATGATAAAAATTAAAAGTGTCTTATTTCTTTGGACAACATGCACAATTTTTTTTATCTAACCAGTAGAGGGAAAGTGAGTGTTCGAAAACACTTCCGGGTTCCGAACGAAAACACTACCGGGTTCCAGTTCATGACGTCATAGAGGCACTGGCAGCTGGTGTCCGAGCTGTCCATGTGACGTCACTGTTTTGTGTGTGTGTGTGTGTGTGTATGTGTGACTGAAACACTACCGTGTTCCAGTTCATGACGTCATACAGAGGCTCAAGTCGCTGGCGTCCGCATGGCTAAAACCTGTTTCAAGACGTCACGAAGGCCGTGGTTTCTGCATGTTCAAAATTTGGTAGCCGAAAACAATGTGTAGCGGATGGGGGTACCCGGAATTCGGCGGTTGCCCGGACGCGCAGAGGCGTTGTCATCGGGTACCGTTACTCGAAATTTTGGGGGTATCGGGTACCGTTACCCGAAATGTTTAAATCAACGGATGGGGGTACCCGAAATTTGCATGACAGAGGCCCTGGCAGCTGGTGTCCGAATGTTAAAACACTTCCGCGTTCTGGTTTATTTTGATGTAACAAAATAATCGTTCTCTCTCGAAATTTTTTTAATGTCAGAATTTTGGTACCCTAAATGATTAAAACAACGGATGGGGGTACCCGAAATTTGTGGGTACGCCCACATGACGCATGTATAAAACACTGGTTACGACGAAACAGGAGGCTGGGTGGATATGATAGCTGGTTCGACGACGACGTAGAGGGCGTGATGTCTGAAATGTTTAAATCAACGGATGGGGGTACCCGAAATTTTTGGTGTCTGAAATTTAGTACCCGAAATGTTTAAATCAACGGATGGGGTTACCCAAAATTTTTGGTGTCCGAAATTTTAACACCGGAATGTACGACCACATGACGCATGTGTTCAACTGTAACAATGGTATGTCATTGGATATTAATTTTTACATAAAAATAAATTACGGCCCCTCCGGGATTTGAACCCGGGACCTCCGGTACACCAAACCGGCGTGCATCCACTACACCAAGGGGCCGTTATCGCTTAACTGTAATTATTTCTGTACTTATACTTCTCATCTCTTACTTGTAACCATGAGGTGGACGAGTGATATCTACTGTCGTCCTATGTGTAAAATCATAAAAGCACAATATAAGTTTATTTATTATTAAATAAATAAACATTTCGTTATACTTTTATTTTTTTACCTCTCATCCTCTTCCTAGCAGCCTGAGGGAGGCGAATGAGAGCCTGCTACGCTTTTTTTAACGTGGTTTCCCCAACTTTACAGATTCGTAAAGCAGGCCTACTCCAC
The DNA here is from genome assembly GCA_034769895.1 of Magicicada septendecula. Lineage (NCBI taxonomy): Eukaryota > Metazoa > Arthropoda > Insecta > Hemiptera > Cicadidae > Magicicada > Magicicada septendecula. The sequence continues at coordinate 912,247,319 of CM068368.1, forward strand.
GTTATCTATCGCTGTACTATTGACTAGTACAGTGGTAGATAATAATAAAGATACATTATGCAATGCTAAGCCAATGTGTAAAAGCAGTACATATTTTTTTATTTACTTTTTTATTTATTTTTTTATTTTTTTAATCGGGTGAATATGTTGTTCATACATGATGCGTATTCACATTTGCTGTACCGTAATGAGTAATTTTCACACCCATACTGGTTCTTGACGAGTTTACAGGTATATCTACCGTGCCAGTGACCCGTCTCGAACTACCAGGACTACGTTTATGAGTATTTCTACCGCGACAGTGACGTAGTCAAGGTTAACACTCACGCACACACTACGGTACCTAATTCTACGTTTATGGACATTTCTGTCACGTAGCATTCACACTAACACCATGATGAAAACATGTTCACAACCGACTATATTTTATTTCGTTGCCGCAACCATTCTGCATAAAACAAAGCTTTGCGTAATGCACAGTGTAAGGGGGGAGTGGTAACGGGTTGACGATGAGGAACAGGACATTGTATGATGGGTACAAAGGATCTAGGAACTACAGGTGCTTGAATATCGTTTAAGTCAATCACCTCACCATGGTGATACAACTGTCGTAAGAAATTTGCCTTCTCAAACCCTTTTGTATAGACAACAGGATAATCTGAAAAAATGTCTGCAACGATGCGTACCATATTCTTGTACGGTACATTACCATCGTTCCATCGTATCCTGTGATAATGTGTTTCCAACCAGTCATTGATTTTTCGGAATTTCTGGTGCAGTCGTGCACTTTCGTATGGTGGAGCGAACAACACGATAACAAAACGTCCGGTTGTTATATCAACTGTAACGAACTCTTTGATTACATATTCATTTTTGTCACCGCGAAACGCTTCAAACTCAGCAATAACCGTCCTATTCAAGTTCATTTTTCCGAGTGACACATGTCCGCATCGAGTACGTTAATTTTTTCAAATTCCCCCTCTACTTTTCCTTCCAATACCAGTTCATCGTAAAGACGATCAAATGTTAGCTGTTGGTCATGACGACTGCTTTCCAATCGAAAAAACGATGGGAAAAAGAAGGATGGTGGTACATAACACCCCTTGGCTACTACCTGATTAATGTACGACTTGAAATGATCTTGATCATAAAACAAGCGAACAAGATATTTCTTTAGTACTGTTAATAAACAACCAAAACGGATCCACTCGGGTTCTGTGAAAACAAATTTTTCGGTCTTACTACCTTTAATCCGAACAAACGTTTTCCCAAAGTTACGACTGATCATCACACTCTTCTTCTTTTCACGGTTTTCACCTTCTTCGTACAATAACATACTGGATAGTAACTGTTCACGAAAGATCAACAAGTAATTCCACTCAGAAAAGTCAAGTAATATACGTTTCTTTTTTCCGTTTGTAAACAAAACACCCGGTTCATAGTTGAGTTCTTTATACAGTCCAACGGTAACGAACTTAGAGTACGAGTTGATTGGATATGCAAGAGACAAGTAAACGTTATACTCACAATGGCTGCTGCTGCTGCTGCTGTCACAGTCACCTTCCATCGTTGAAAAGGACTGAGGTTGTTGTTATGTAGAGATCGCTAATACCTATCTTTATAAACTAGTAGAGGGGAGAACAAGTTTTTTTATGACAAACGATGAACAGTATTCGACAACGCTGTGTACTGTACTATCCTATCGTGTATAATCAAAGCGTAAGCGGTGGTTTTATCTGGAAAATTGTTACTGGATTCAAATTCTAAACGCACATCAACGGCAGACGACTTGATTGGTTCTTCTTGTCTGGAACAATCGATGACAAACAACGGTGCTTTCGTTATAAATTCATTAGGTGTCAAAAGAGGCGCTCTGTTGCGACGGTCGTAGTATGATGTTTGGAAACGTGTATACATGTCGTAGAACAGGGCGTAACGTTTTTTATCGATATCCTGGTTCAGGTTATCGTACGGATAGTATTTATCGTTCAGAAAAAGCTTGACATTCGTTAAATTGCAGTGATCAAATTCCGACGCGTTTTTCGCTATATTGTTCTTCCTATCCGTCTGAAATATTAATATTACATACCGAGGTTTTTCCAACTGTGACGATGTCTTCAAGGTCCACGAATGTCGATTTGTCGTCGGTAGAACGGGATACTCGTGCAATTCCCAACTGCGGAACGGCATCACTAGTTCATGATCCTCCTCGATGTGCTCCAATAGCGGTATTCGGTACTTGTTTGACACGCGCACATAGGGCATCTTCCAGTGTACTTTGTTTATTACGAGATTACCGTTTGCAGTTGCACCCGATTCTTTTAGCACCATTGCGTTCTGATCGGTAGAGGTACGCAACAGAATCAATTCTTGCTTAACGTTCAGCATGATGCGTGTATAGTCTTCGTTGAAACCGAGTAGCATTTTCAACGGAAGACAAAACGTAAAATCACCGGTACTCTCGTGTACTGTCAACGACTCGTCGGTTGTCGTCACCCATCCTGCATTGATTAGATGCTTTCTTTCATGCTCATTGCTCGATAGTAACAATTTCACAGTGCTCGTAATTCCAACGTTTTTTGTACGATCCACTTCCACACCGCACACTTCGTAACGGATCTCCTCAAACAAGAAAGCCATTGCATTGTTGATTAATTTCACGTTCAACGCTGTGTCGGTAGCATTAACCTTGGTCAATGTTCCTTCGATGTACAGAAAACTCTCCGCCGGTAAAGTGAAAACATCCTGTTGTTGGATGGGTATACGTATTTCATCGTTGTTACCGTATCGGGTGGAAGCATACGGTGCGTGCGTACGATATTCGAACTCAACGATTCTGTTATCGAAAGCCGCTCCTCGTTCGATAGCTAGAATTTCACCCGACATTATTTTAATCGTATAATTTGAATCCAAGTGAAAGTAAGAAACGCTTGTTCCTTGATGTCAATCGCTTCAACGTTGAACACCGACTACCATGTTTCTTTCGTACACACTCCCTTTTTACAGGTGACGTTTGTCCGAAATACAATCCCATATTTTCAGATGCAGTCGTATCGTGATAACTTCACCGCGAAAATCGACTAAATCCCCGTCCTGATCAACGAGAGACAAAATTATGTTGTCTACACGTTGTACGTTTACCGGTAAGTATATTACGTTTGTCGGTGTTTCAACTATTTTGAAACCTGGTGCCACGGTCGGATAAAACGAATGCAACGTGTGCTGGTCCTGGCCGTCCTTGTACGCACCCTGTACGATATTACTCCGTACGTGAACGGTGTTAACTTTGATTATGTCAACGGGTACGTTCGACTCGTGTGTTATATACGCTTCCAGCTGCTGATTCTCCTTGAATCCTAACATACTTGCAATGGTATTCGGTGTATGCGAAAAGTCGATGACATGCTTACAGTAAATTTCACACTTTAATGTGTTGTTGTTTGGACGTAAACTGATTGTTCTCTCGCCTAACTGTTTCTGCAGATACGTTTCGATATCACTGATTTCGTAGGTGCCGGTAGGCAACTTGATGACGGACCACTGATCCTTGGAAATTTTTACTGGAAATGCATTATTTTTTCCTTCAGTAACGTTTGGTATTGAATTATACGATGTAAAATCCAATAGTCCAACGTACCATTCACCGTATAACTCGAGAGGTGGGAAAAAGTTACACACGAGATTCGCAGCGTCGGTACCCGTCACGGTGACCGTTAGCGACGACATGCTGAAGTTTACTGATCAGAAGACGATAAAAAGTCTAAACATAAATGACCGCAGATGACCGTGTTAGGAGGTTGCTTCCGTTCATAGTTGTAACGAACGTCGGCTGTATCACCAAAATATTGCATCAGCTCGAGAGGTGGACGTAAATTACCGAACCCGTCAAAATAGTGTACTCGATTTCCACGCTTCTTGTAACATACCCAGTGGGTTCCCGGTCCGCTCTCGTCGTCCAAATTTACGATGACGCTTTCGTTCTTCCACGGCGCTGTATCCGGTAATGCGTTACGCATGTAAACACCTCTAAAATACGGTATGTTTAGCTTTTTTGCGTATACACGTAATTCATCTTCGGACAACGGGCGGAGCGGTATGTGAATTAGTTTTTTCGGTACGGACGTAGATACAATCCGGACGCAGTTCTCTTCTTTTTCCTAGCGGTTCGGACAGTTCTCTTCCTCCTCTTCTTCATCCCACCACCAGCACCACGACCACGACTACTCACATTCTTTTTATTTTTACGACGTCGACCGCTTCCTATTGCTGATTTTGCTTTCATGGCCGCTGCAACTGCTGTCGCATAAGCTCGTTCGCTGATACCCGAATCCAAAGCCTTTACCCGTCCCCACGCTTTTTCCGCGAGTTTACGATCTGCAATACGTCTACTTTCGTTGTCTTTGTATTGAGCGTAAGCGATATCGTGTTCGCGACAGGCTTCGTCTAGTTGATTGATTCCACGATCACCACGCGCTAATCTTTCTTCGAGTTTCGTGCCCGGTCCACAGAATCTGTAACCCGGCAGATGTAATTCGACAGGTAGTGCGTCCACCGCTCGATTGATAACTGACGAAACAACGGACGGTACAACGTTTTTAAGCACGTTTCCGACGCCCCACCCCTTTTTCCTCTTAACGTTGTTGTACATCGTAAACCGATCTCCAGTCTTTCTCTTCTATGTTTTTATCGTATTCATCTATTAACCTTCTTATTTCCTTCGTGTCGAGTGTCCACTCGTCTTCTGAACTACGTGGCTTAGACAATTTCAATAAGTAGTAATCCAGTTGATACTGAAATGTTTTAACGACTTTATACATCTCGCTCTTTACGTATCGTCTCACGTCATTTAATTGTTGTAAGTTAACAGCATCGCTCTCCGCAAAACCATCCGCTACGTCTGTTATTCTCTTTTCCGCTGCTTTGAAAACACCATCTTCGCCCAAGCTAACGGTGTTCTGCAACATGTATTTTACGTTAACCGCGTCATCTCCAAAAATCGGTGAACTCACTCCCGACAACCAGCTCTGCCCAAAAAAATAGCTGTTCGATACTTTTTTAATGACGTTCGAGTCTACATAGTTTTTGTTAACCGCATCGGTCGCTTGTTCCGGACTTCGAACGTTGATTACCCATCGATCTCGTGCATCGATGACCTCACCTCTCTCTTGACTCGAGTGTTGTATACAGTTGTCATCAACGTAATATTTGTTGACTACGTCTTTAACGTCTACAGGAGTATCAACATTTTTCAATCTACACCCTTTAACGTCCACGCTTTTACGTTCATCATCGAGTAGCAGACAATGTGTTTGCATATAACTCAGGGATACAGCATCCTTTGCTGCATCCGGTTCGTTCAGATTGCGGATCTTTTTGTTTTCAACATCTATATGCCCATCATTCGTAATCTTAAATCCTACAGTATCGCGTAATTGTCTTTTTGTTTCTCGTCGCACGCTCACGGCGCTTTGATGTCTCCCGAACTTGTCCACAACCATTGTACGACTGCACGCTACAAATGATGTGCTAACCGTTTTAAGTAACGACACTGTGGTGACCATCGCGTGTGTAACACAATCGGATCGTCACCCTCTTTCCAACGAAAGATTTCTATACCGCAAAATGAACATCGAACCCTGTCAATTTCATTTGTGTAATGAAAGCCTGCGGCAACCATAGCGGTTGGACTGGTGAAATGCACAGGCCATGATGTAAAGGTTTTCAGTCTTTCGTTTTCGACTTCAAAGTCAGGTGTCAAATCTAACCCGCACATGTTGACAGTGTTGACGTCAATGAGTTGTTATACCGACGTTCATAAAATTTATACGATAATGTTGGCTTCACGTAATTCCTCCACAACGGAGATGATTTCGTTGTCGTGTCCGGTGTGACCGGCGCGTTTTGAACTTACCAGCAGTCTCAACCGTTCAACCAGTTTGTTGGGATCGTTCCAGTGTACGTAATCGATACCACGTCCGCTGCGCGGTGGGAACAATCGGGCGATTATCTCTCTGTACTTTACACCTTTGTTTGTATTTATTTTAGCACCGGGTAAATGATAATGTTTATGTGCGTTAGTGTCCAACAGTATAGATTTGTACGCTGCTAAATCGTTTTCATCATAGACGCTCTTGTCGGGTTCTTTCATAAACATAAGTTCGTAGAGACCCGGTGTACCCCTGTATCGTTTTCCAGCTATGTAGAAGCTATCGTCTTGATTGATCTCCAACACCGAATTTCCCACCATCCATTTGTCTGCAACGTTACGGATACCGTACGTATGATCCATCTTTTTTTCTCGATCATCAGATAAAGCGAGTAGTAAGTATTTCCTCGCGAGCGGACCTTCGACAGACTGTTCAACGTATTCTTGTGCTTCGTGTCGACCTTCGGGTGTTGCTAAAAACTCTTCAAGAGTCACGTTCGATGTTTCGACATCAGGAGTTTGTGCCAACACTTCCGTTCTAAGGAATCGAGGTTGTGATGGTGGTGGTGTCATCTCGACAGCTGTCTTCGTATCTTCATCTTCAACATTTATTTTTTTAATTTTATCACCGGAGACATTCAACTTTTCCGAAATCTGGGTTAACGGTTCCAAAAGAGGTTTGTACTTTCTCGTTAACGCTTCATCGCTCTCTCTGATGTCATGTTTCAACGCGCGATACTTTTGTCTTATGTTATCGCTAATTGCATCGATTTCATGTGTCAATTGCTTGTCATCCATCTTGACACTGATGACTTTCTCGCACAAACTATTCTATTTATGTATAAAACGATCGAAACCCACTCTGTATCTACCCGCGTTTATCGGTGAGTCCTTGTTGATGACTATGAATCCGTAACGATCCTTCCACGCTTCGGCGCACATCGCTTTGAACTCTTCGTATTTCATATCTGTGTTAACGTGATCGTTGTAAACGTGACGTAAATTGAGATCATCTTGTCTGAAAAAAACCAAGAAATTGGCATTATCACGCACCAGTTGCTTTGGCACCAGACTGTACGTCTGACAAAGGTACAAAGTGTCCACACCGCTATGCCGTCCCATAGCGAAATATTTTCGTATGTTATTCTGCCGTTCACATACCACATCATCGAACAACATGATTGAATTAGGTACAATTTCGTGCGGAGGTGGTACTTCATCGTTTTCACTGTATGTGAAGTACATCATTCCTTCGTCAGCGAGAGCATTAAAAACGTCTTCCAACATACGATATTTTGGTTGAAATAACGATTTGGAGAACACGTACAGGTTCTGAAATCGCAGTCCGTTTGAATCGAATAACATGTTAAAGGCAACGTTTGACTTCCCGCTACATGACCCGCCGCACACGATACATCGAACTGTGTTTGGAAACAGTGGACTGTGTTTATTATATGCAACTTCACCGTTGTACTTAGCAGAGTCTACGTTCTTAACATTTAACTTTAACGATTGTTGTTCAATCTTCATCTTAACTCGTTTACGTTCGGTTAAATACTGTGGTAATGTTATTATATCAGATCTTTTTTATGTATCCACGAATCGTGTTTACCGTCAAAGCCGAGCCAGCGCACTCGCACGCGATCACCTTTACGTTGTAATATTTTTTCAACGAGATACACATCACCAACGCTGGTTTTACTCAATTCTTGTTCATAAAACCCACCTTCCACAACGTCACCCGTGTGATCTTTCAACAAGTACGTAACCGGTACGGTTGGCTGAACTCTGTGCACTGTATATATCTCGTTCGTCCAGTTTGGTGTATAACCTTTAGCGAATGTGATTTTGTATTTACTGATACGCACTCGATCGCCTATTTTAAACTTATGTTTCTTGCTCACTTTCCGCGGTACGATATTTTTTCTTATTCGTTCCAACACAATTTGCTCGTTGCTCTTGTCGACTTGTCGCGGCTTCATCTCTATAGTTCTATGCACTCTGTCGTTGTATTCCATCACCAGTTTAGGCAAAAGCGACAACCACCGATAATGGCCTTGCTCGCTGAACGCGCGGTACATGTTCGTTTTCAACGTACGATTAAATCGCTCTACGATGGACGCTTTCTTCTCGCTATACGTTGAATAGTGTTTGACGTTGAATCTCTTTAGTAAAGCTTGTACGGTAGTGTTAAAGTACTCTTTCCCCTTATCCGTTTGCAGGTATTTCATTTTATTTTTTACAATTATTGGTTCGAGAGCATGTGCTACTTCAACACCCGATTTAGTTTTTAAGGGAATCGCATATGCATACTTGCTAAATGCGTTTATTACCGTCATTAGATATTTGTACCCCTTGTTCAACTTGGCATGCGGTATCATTTCCACCAAATCCGCTTGGTAGAGATCGTGTAACCCCTTCACCTCCACCGCACGTCTGGGAAAGTTCCTTCTCACCGGTCTGTGCAATTCCTTTGCAATAGTTTTGCGTACGTTTTCCATATCGCCACCCGAAACGCGAATCGCAAAATTTTGGTACGAGATATACCGTTACGTTTTCACTGAACCTCACCGACTTCATCGTCGTTACTGACAGTGTGTTGCTCCTCCAAGCGAGTCTTATATCAACGTATATCGAACGCATAATTTATAACGGATTTTCTCGCTTGCTGAATTATCTCGCGTCTGGGTTGACAGAGTTTATAATGACCGTACGCCAGTGTTGTTTCACCGTTATCCAAGACATATCGTTTGTCATCGTATGGTGACAACGATAATTTTGTAAGCTTTCTTGTGTATATGTTATGTTTTTCGCTTTGGATAGTCTGCGCCGTAGTATAAGTTTGAGAAGTGGTCTTTACACATTGTTTATAAAGTTGATGTTTCAACTGTGTAGCTATCGCGGAACGTGGCACACCTTTCGCTACCTTTTTCTCTTTATCGTTTGCCGTAACGAATGAATAACATTTTGCGCGCAACCCGACAAATTCAAGTATCGGTATTCCATTTGTTTCGTCTTTAAAAGTACCCAACTTTTTCTTGTTTGTTTCACTATAGCACGGATGTGCCTTAGGGTACTCCGACGTGTCAAAGAGTTCGAGATGCTCCTCCATGTCTTTGTACACATCGTCGGTGCGAATGTCGTACAACAGAGAGTCAGTGTCCGTCATACATAGACGTGCACGTGACCCGTACGTATTCATCGTGAATCCGTAATGGAACCGATACATAATCAGCTTACTAATATCCAATACACTGAACCCAACGTACAAAGGTCGGTTCAGTGTAATGGATATTTTTTTCATCGTGAGACCTACCAGGTCCTCGTTATAGATGAAAAAATGTTGTAGCCTGGGGTTAGCGGTTAGTTTGTGAAGTTTCTTCTCGTTTGGAACTAACTTGAAATCGATTCGCTTCCGTACGTTTTCCAACGATTTTCCGTACGGTGCGTTATTCATTAACTTAAAAAAGTCTTTTTCAAAGGTGTTTCTGGCTTCCTTTCGTCGCTCCGTATTAAAATCGATGAAAGGTTTCAACCATACGCACTGTGTGAATGCTAACACACGGTGAATCGCTTTCAACTCCATTCCTAGTTCGAGGTAGAGTTTCAATGTTCTGTAATGAACAATGTATTTTGTCTTGTCCTCGAGGGACGTTATCAGTTTCTCTACCTTACCGTTACTACACACAAAGTCTTTTAACAGCTTCATGCGATAGCAGTACGGTGAAAGCATACTGTCCGTAATAGTACGCTTTTCAGGTGCTAAAGGGTAGTCACTGTGTAAGTCGTGTAGGTAATGTGGATACCCCAGATCGACTTCCAGGATATAACCGGTGTCACCATCGTCGCGTAACGCGTGCACGTTCAACGTATCGATCACTGTACGTTCCAACCATCGAAAACCGGACAGTGGTAAAGGCTGTGTTATAGCCGTTCCGTACAGGTTGGTACAATCGAGGTAAAGTAAATAGTTGTGCGGCTTGCTTGCGTCATAATCGGGAATGTACGGGTTGTTGGCTTTGGCGTACCTATTAGAAATTGCTGCTAAGCCGCCACGGATACCTCTTTCGATGTACAGGTGTACGTCTATATCGCGGAGTAACTCTAACCTGACTCCTGTCATTTTCAGCATCGCGTTCCACGCTAAACCGGCGGTGGTAAAAACGTTACACGGATCGAGTTCGTAGTACTGCAGGCTCATGTTTCGAAAGTTTTCAAATACATCAGCAAGCAGTAGTACATCCGTTTTTAAATAAAGGTCATGATAATCACCGAACGTTTGCATGTCGAAAGCCGACCAAACCGTTCGAGCGTGCGCGTAATCTTCTTCGTCTATATCCGACTCTGTCAACCCGTTGTAAAAATGTACGCGGTCCGGTAACTGCCTCTCGTCAAATTTTGAATCGTCCGTAACGTATTCGTAAGGGTACACACCTTTACGTAACAGTAAATCAACATTACGCGTGTAAAATTGATTAAGGATTTTAAATTTATCCGCGGATAAGTTGGAGACGAGTTTTTCAAGTGACGCGTTCATGAACCGCAGAGAATCGAGAAACCGGAGCTGACCGAGTGTAACGGAGATGTAACGTTCGCTTGTAGTAGCGATACACGTTATTTCATCTTCCTTGTACTTTCCGAAACCTTGCATCAAATGATGCGAGTCATAGCCACTTAAATTATGGAAAAAAACCGGAACGTGTGTTGGTATTTTGTAATTTATATTACACGCATTGTGAGCAGCGCCTAAATAGTTACCCGTTATGTGGCAATGATTTCGAACCGTGGCGTTTCGGAATGACCGTTCATCGGCCGCTGTCATTTGGATCGGTTTATTAAACTTTCTATCGAGTCGTTGAACGTCGGCTAAAAGCACACGAAGGAACGTGTCCACCACGTCTTTACCGCGGTATATTACAGGTTCCTTGACGGCGTTTCCCATCCAGTCAACTATCACATAGCAGAAACTGGCTGGTATATGATGTGCCACGTTTTTACCGGTGGTCGGAACAATAAACGATTCGAAGTCAGCGTATACCGTATAAGGTACGCGGTGACAAAGTAAAAAGTTTTTAAAATACATCCACTTTTCGTCCTCGTCAGGAAGTTTTACTTTCTGTACTCCGTGCTGAGAACAGTTGCGTTCGTGTTCTTCAACTCGTTTTCGCGCCGCGTTAGTATCTTTATTGTCCGCAAATCTGTGTAGACAGTAGTTGCAATAAAACGAAGTGCCCTTTCGTTTTGTCAACGACGAAAGCATACGCGAAAGGTTCCGTATGAGGCAGTAGTGAGTAGTGTTTGCGTCGGACAGTAGCAGTAGGTTTACGTGGTACTTTCTACCGCGATGTTCAGTGATACGTAAAGGATATACCTCGCCTTCATAGCCAAAAACGTTAACGGATATGTTTTCGTTTAATTTTTCGAACCGTTTTATCTTATTGAGTGCGACGGGATAAGGAATGTCCTTCATGTTTATTTCTTCTTCGTACGGAAGGTAATGGCTAACGCGATGCGGGTTACACGCGATCGGGTGTATACCAGCGAGCACAGACCACAAGAAACACTTTTCATCGTCTACATTTTTTATATTGATAATTCCTTTCTTACTGTTTGATAATTTCGATGGTGTAGGTAGAAAGCTCGACCCCACAAGAGGGTTGTATTTTGTAATATTTAATTCCACCGACTCGACACCGTTTTCGACCCACCCGCTTCCGTCACGCGTGAATTTGTCAACGGATTCCATTATTTTCTCGCTAGCTATCGAATACTGTTCATCGATATCGTCATACTGTGACTTAAGTTCTGTACGCGATCTGAATACCGCATTACAATAAATATTTTCGGTGTTTATTAATTTTTTAAAAGATACACGAACTGCTAAATACCATTTTATATAATTATTTAATGCTACGGCTTCGCTACACATCTTATCAACAACCGTGTGTTTGTAATCTAATAATACTGTTTGTGTGTTTAGTGTATTGTCAAGTATCATAAATTTTATAGTAATTACATTACCATTGATAGCACGGTGTTCGCTGCTGCTGCCGCTGCTGCTGCTGCTGCTGCTGTCGGTCATTGTGAAAGGAGTGAGGCCGGCTTCGCGTCGTCGGTTCCCTATATAGACAGTCCGGTAACCGGTGACTCTGTCGCCGCGCGCCCTTGACCGATCGGCCTCGCGAGGAGCAGCGGTGCGGGGTAGGTAGTCGTCCGGTCGTGACCGACGACGCGCGTTGCGGTGGGTGGGGTGGGGTGGGAAGTGCGGTGTAGGAAGCCGACGTCCGTGACCGATGCGGTGCGGGGTGCGGGGTAAAGGTGTGGGATGGTGGTGCGGGGTAGGGAGATAGGTTCCAGCCGGTGTCCGTGACCGAGAGGTAGGCGAGGTGCGGAGTACAGGATGCCGGCGACCTTGGCCGAAGCGCGCTCGTTGAGTCGCCTCGCGCGGGATGTAGGGTGCGGGGTACGGGGGGCTGGGTTGTACGACCGGTCGTGACCGAAAGCAGATGGTGGCCCGAGACGACGCAGGGTGGGGTGCGGGGTGACCGTGACCGACGGACTCGAGTGGGGTGCGGGGTGGGGATGGGGAGGGGTAAACCCGGTCGTTGCGGAGCGACAGACAAAGTAATTGAACAAAATATGTAGGCGAGGTGCGGGGTGGTGGCGAGGCTCTGGGTGCGGTGTGGGGGTGCGGGGTATAATGTCATCGTCCGGTCGTGACCGAAAGCAGATGGTGGCCCGTGACGACGCGGGGTGGGGTAGGAAGCAAAATTATAGCCGTTACCGTTGCGGTGGAGGTGCGGGGTAGGGTGTCGTGACCGAAGGAGATGACGCTTTAGAAGGAAGGAACGTGGTCGGGGGAAACAGAATAAATACGCCAGTGTTTCCCTGTGCAGTCATCAGTACTCGCCATGGAAGGAATCGTTGCGAACGCGAAGACAGTTGAAAATTTTTTACCAAAAAGAGACTTGTCAAGTCTTTCTTTAGGAGTAAAGTATCATATAATTCACATGAAATTTGTGAAAACGAAATTCGGGGAGTCAGTTGTGGTAGATTTGGAAGATACCGGAGCCTGTCCTCAGCCGGAGGATAAACTTTTCTATGTATACCTACCTAAAAGATGGTGTGACGTATTTACAGAGGAGCAATTGAAAGCTGTGAAGCCTTGTGTCCTATCACTATGCGTAACCTCACACACTCCGCTGGCGAACGAGAAAGTGAGCGTGCAGTTGGATATTGATTATGTGAGTATGATATTTCAGTACCACTAATAATTACTTATACAGAAGTGGTTATGTATTAATTTTTTCTCTTTTTTTCCAGACCAAATAAACGAGAACAGGATTGATTTATTATAATAATAATAGTAATAATAACATTAATAGTAAAATGTTTTTAAATGATGAAGTAGACTTCTCTATTTTTTTTGTCGTTTTTTAATGTTAACTATTCATTTTCAGAGAAAGAACAAGGTGTTGCTTGGATCTAATATTGTAGAAAAACTTTTAAACAGAGAAATAAATGGTAATAATAGATTATATTGTCAATGCAACATGATTAAATTCGATTATAATTTTAGAAATAATCGTAAGACACTGAGTAGATGGATATCAATACGAAACGAAAAGAATATTTACAAAATGAAAGTATTTATTCGTAATGAGTTTTTCAAACTCTTCAAAACATCAATTAGTTATTGTAACAACCATAATATTGAATATCTTCAAATAAAAGATTTGCTAATTGCTAAAACAAAGCTGGTTAATCAGATATACTATATGATGTATAATTTTACTGGTACAGCGTATACCTCGCTAGTAAAAAAATATGAGTGGTCAAGGCATGACTCTAGCGGATGTCCGCTTCGTAACCGTTGTCGCGTCTGTTGTTATCTAAGATATCAAAATGACTTTAATTCAGAATACATGTTTTTTTAATACCACACTAACTATCATTTGATGTGTCTACATTCTTTTGTATTTGATCAAGTATTATTAATTGTAGGAAATTATATTCTGTTTTTAATTATTAAAAAACGTAAGTGGTTTATAACATAAAAAGTTGAGATAAACAATCATTAAAGTGTTAATTAAATTTTTATGTGTAATTAAATTTTTTAAAAGATTTCTCTCATAGTTACAGAAACCTTGTTTCGATGTTATGTGTTTGTGCGAATGCGAGGGAGATGTATGTCGTTCACCACCATATGGTGACCACTGTAACATTCTGAGTGCTTGTGAGTGGAGAGAATTTACACTCTGAAGAACAATTGTTTTAAAAAATTATTTTGACGAAAAAATGTAATTGGTTAAGGCATAATTCCACTGGATGTGCGCTTTATAAGCGTTGTTACCACTGTTATTATCTAAAATACTAAAAAGAGTTGAATTCAAGGTTTTGGTGTACCATTTTACACATGTAGTTAACACCATATTAATTATCATTTGATGTGTGTCTACATTCAGTATGTTATTATTAATATATTACACATCAACATTGTAATATTGTATGTTATTAATTATTATTATTATTGTTAGACATATAAGGCCTGTTTTGGTTGTAGTAAATGTAATTATTATTTTGTTAATTATATGTGTGTGTGTGTATGTGTGTATATATACATATATATATATATATATATATAGAGAGAGAGAGAGAGAGAACCTTCAAGGCTGCAAAAGAGAGAGAAAGCGAGAGAGAAAAAAGATTATTTTGTATAATTATGTAAATATATATATATATATATATAGATAAAGTGTCTATTTTGTTTAGTTATGTATATAGAGAGAGGGCGTATGTTTTGCTCAATTATAATTGTCTTGTGAATATAGAACATGTGTGTGTAGAGAGAGAAAAAACTTATAGCTTATGATTTGATTGTAAAAGCTTTTGATATTATTAAAAATTATATATACATATAAACCATAACCTATGTTATTTTTATTATTATACCCCTTATACAAAACAATTATTCCTATCATACTTGAATAATCGCAAAAGCAGTAGAGATGTACGTCTCTCACATGGAATGTAACAGCAAAGAAACCGGTTTTTATAGTAGAGAAAGAGCGCTGCAAGTTACAACAGCTTGCCTGTGCCGGCTCTACGTCAACCTCACACACACACACACACACACACACACACACAGAGCTTTATAAAACACGGACGCCAGCTATCAGTTCCTCTTTGAATACATTAACGGAACGTGGTAGTGTTTCACACACACACCGCTTGTACCAGCTTAGATGCTGTTTGACTGGTTTACAGGAGAATCGTCACAGGAGTAAATATATTTATTCATTTAACAATTTTAGTAACGCATGATAAGAATATATGTTTTCTAAACAGTATTCAAATCGACGCATCTGTTTTATATTAACACAATATAAACATTATAATAATACAATATCCGGTTTTGAGTACCGGAGGAACCGCGTCGGGATGTCATTAATCACCAAATTTCGGAACCCGTCAGGTACCTATTGTCCCAAATTTTAACCGATCAATTTCGCGTAACGGTTTCTCCTCCCCGTCCAGAGTTTAGACATACAGGACTTGTTTTAGGGTGTACCCCCCATCCGTTGATTTAAACATTTCGGGTGTCAAAATTCGGACACCAAAAATTTCGGGTAACCCCATCCGTTGATTTAAACATTTCGGGTACTAAATTTCAGACACCGAAAATTTCGGGTACCCCCATCCGTTGATTTAAACATTTCAGACATCACGCCCTCTACGTCGTCGTCATGTGGGCGTACCCACAAATTTCGGGTACCCCCATCCGTTGTTTTAATCATTTAGGGTACCAAAATTCTGACATTAAAAAAATTTCGAGAGAGAACGATTATTTTGTTACATCAAAATAAACCAGAACGCGGAAGTGTTTTAACATTCGGACACCAGCTGCCAGGGCCTCTGTCATGCAAATTTCGGGTACCCCCATCCGTTGATTTAAACATTTCGGGTAACGGTACCCGATACCCCCAAAATTTCGAGTAACGGTACCCGATGACAACGCCTCTGCGCGTCCGGGCAACCACCGAATTCCGGGTACCCCCATCCGCTACACATTGTTTTCGGCTACCAAATTTTGAACATGCAGAAACCACGGCCTTCGTGACGTCTTGAAACAGGTTTTAGCCATGCGGACGCCAGCGACTTGAGCCTCTGTATGACGTCATGAACTGGAACACGGTAGTTTCAGTCACACATACAAGAAAGTGTTTTTTCTTCCTCTTTAACCTTCCAGATTAAGTTCCGTCTTTGAAATTTTTAGGTTTGAAGCCTCTGCCCCTGCTTTTAGGCACTCCACAACATTTTTCACTCTTGGATGAGGTCTTCCCAGTAGTTGGTTGATTTTATGGTGCCATCCTTCAACGGCGTTAGTCGTTCTATGTCTGCGTCTGTAGCAGTTTCACATTTCGATTGGAACTGATAAGTTTTCCAGCCATTGATTGATAAAATAGTCAAGAAACTCGGTGAGTTTTGTGTCGTCCGGTGCCACGCTATGTATGAACAACCAGCCTTCTTCCACGTCTTCTGGCTTCAGAAATGCCAATGCGGCGTACATACGAATTACGTCTCTGATTTCTTTTTCTTGTTTGTACAAAGAAGTCAGACCAACTTCCTGAACTTTTCTCCATAATCTTTGTGTAAAATGAAAAAAACAGCCTTGAATCTTGGTGTTTGGGAAAACTTCTGTCAAAGCAGAAATCACAGCTGTTTCAAAATCAACATTTACTTTTTCTGGTCTCCAAGCCGGAACTTAATTTAAAATCACTTGGAAAAGTTTGACGTAAGTTTCAGTGTTTATTTGGCAGCAAAGCTAGGTGCAACGTTCGTCTCTTCATGAGTGCTACCTAAATCAACATGAATGGTATATACGTAGTTGAGCAAACTGGTTACTGCAACTTTTAAAAGTTCCATCCATGAAAAACAATTTTCCCTCTCTCAACATCTCTTTTCCTTTAGTATTAGCAAACACTAGCATTTTCTCCGTGAGCCCTACATCTGCCATAAGGAAACTTTATCCATTACTCATGTATAGTGTCTCATCATCAAAGGTTACGTCTTCGGATTTCTTTGGTTCTCTCTGATGCCCCTGCGCATTGTTGCGATACGCGTACAAGCAGGATTTTACATTATTTAATGAAGGTAATCTGGTTATTAGCTCATAACCTCTATTCTGTAGTGATTCGAATTCCTCCTTGTAAATCTGCAAACAAAATAAAAAATGGTGTTATCATTTCATGTGTAAAAAATAAAAACCCCTCTTCACATCTGGCCTATACCGCTGTAATCCAGGTATCGCTTTATTATATTTACTGTAATGATCATGATAAAAATTAAAAGTGTCTTATTTCTTTGGACAACATGCACAATTTTTTTTATCTAACCCAGCAACTCCCAACCTTTTCCATAACCATAAGTTGCAGAAATATCAGGCACATTCCATATATTTTCAAGCCATATTGTTTTAAACATCATTACATTTTTACTTATAAATGTTACAATAACGATACATATATAAAAATTTGAACGAATAGTGTTTTTGGCTCGTAGGGGCATCAAAACGAAAAGTTATCATGCTCCCTGGCCTAGGTCTTACCATGCCACCTACGGTCATAGCTTCTTCCCTATGGGAAATTCGCTCAAATCTTCTCAAAATTTTTCTGAACATGGGAATAAAGTTCCAAAAAATATTTTCACATTTCATGAACTTAGTTGAAAAAATCACTGTAAGATGGCAGCATAAGCAACTTCTTAATCTAATGTAAATACAGAATTAACTTATTTTATTTTTAGCAAATATAAATACACCCGTCGCAGAAACTTGCGTACTCCGCGAATTTATTTTCATATAGAACAATACTTCTGAATAAGTATTTCTAGTGTTTCATTTACTTAAAAATAATATAATTTAATTTAAATAAATCTATTTATTTTGTGTATTTAAAAGAAATTAACATATATATATATATATATATATATATATATATTGCTGCACTCAGAGCGTTAACTAAAAACCCAAAAGTTGAATGTATTAAATTCACAATCTACTCCTTACGCTTAATAAATGTAAAACCTCTTTTATTTACTTGAGAAATAAACTGATATAAACATATACTGTATATAAAATTAAATATGAAAGACAAGTTATCTTTGATTGTTACAGGATTTTTTAAAATAAAAGATCAGAAGCAACTTTGATAAAATTTGAGGAAGAATATTTCTAGTGTTGATTTGAAATGTTAGAAAAATCACTCAATTTAAACATTTCTTAACACTGTAATCAATGTTAAATGAACTTTCATAAAATATTACAGAATATTGTACAAATACAAGTTTTTTTTAATTACTGATTTTTTAATGAAATTCGTTTCGGTAGCTTAACGTATATTTTGTGTTTTCGTATAAGCATTTATCCGATGTTATGATACAGAGTAAAATTGCCCTTCCTTATTTAAAACATTGAAAAAAAAACTCCTTCGTACCTGTGATATTGGAGCTGTATCCTCGCGGGCCCGCTTTCTTGCACTCGTGACAACTTTCCTCACATCCAACGCCGCCTCGTCAGAAACGCACTTATGTTCACCCACAGATTCGACAAGTTCATTGTTCTTAGTTTTTAATTTTGCATAACAATTCTCCTTTTTATCTTCAATACAATACCATGTCACTACTCCACTCTTGTTCTCACGTTTTCTCCTGTAAGTGTAGCCATCATATATCACGCAAGGGTTCCCCTTCACGGTTTCCACAAATTCCATGGTCGTCCTTCTTGTCACTTACAATAACTATAGTACCGCTATCAACAAACTTTATCTAAACTAAATGCTATCGTACTTAAATATCTCGAAATTTAACACTGATTGAAAAAAAAACTATTTGAAATCACTGTGATAACTTGTCCGCACGTCAAGGGAAAGAATGACCTACGTTCACCTCAGTTTGAAGAAAGTGAATCTTTGGAGGAGGTAAAGAATGCGCTAGTGGAATGTGGTCATACCAGCGCCCCGCGGACGGAAAAACCAACCCTTCAGCATACATCATAGGTGTCGACACCCTCCCAACATCTTGACTTTGAATTCCATATTGTATTTGTCAAACATCTATTGCCGAAGATCAGGTGCACAACTCTTGCGTATTTATAAACCATATCTCACCTACTACCGTATGGTATTATTATGCCAACTTGATGCACATATGATGATGACAGCCCTCTATTATGATATGAAGCACCTATACTGGACAATTATTTTTTCTCTTGCCTACATATATTTTCTAAATATAACTATTTTATGCCATCTACTATATTATACAGAAAAACTCATTAATTTATTTCGGCAATGTAGTATTTACTGTTTTTATATCCTTAAAACTAAATTCTCCCCTACTCTATTATGTACACCATGTACATAAAGTTCTTTTCTGATTAAAATATGTTTGATTGGAAAAAGTAGGTACAAATAGGTTTCAGAAACAGTTGATAAAACAAAAGTGTTTTAATCATATAATATTAGAACATCTAAAATTTTTAGCCCCATAATTTTCCTTTCTACGCGACCTAAGCAGAGTGTCAGTTATAAATATGTAGTCTATAAGAGTGCAGGGAACAAAAGAATGTAGCACAAAAATGTGCCACTCAGCGGATAGCCCCTACACCTGTCAAACCCTTCCGACCCTTGTCAACTGGAGATGCGGCGCTCAGACCACTGACCGCTCAGACCGCTGGCCGCTCGGCGGAAGACACCTGCCGACTGCTGCAGCAGAGTGTGTACGTCGAACATTATATAAACACAGAATTCTTACTGTGTGGCTGATTCCGAATTATATTTCTCCGTTCAACAGCGATTCCATTAGCGACCACCACCACAGTGGTAATTACGTCCAGCAAACTGTTACTCCCAATCGATTGCGAATGGTTTTGTTGATAAACAGGGTTCTGGAGTGGCCGGCAAACTGTGTCAAAGGTCAACGCACCCGCGGCGTGTTTAGTTCATGTTGAATCTGTTACGTTTGTTACAAGTTTAGTCGTTTGTTTAAACTCAGTGGCGTGGCCTGGGTACGTAACACCTGTTGCCGGTTGTGGTAGGCCTAAAACTTAACCTAAAAATTAAGTCGAATTTTTTCTTGTACCAAGTGTTCTTTTTAGAGCATTTTTTACCATTCGCGGGTGACCCATGTTTATACATATATAACAATAATAATAATAAGATCTTGTTAGCAATTTATGTTGATGATGGACTTATTGCAGCTTCAAATGAAAGTTTGATTGATAAATTGTTGAATGATTTGAGTAAAAAATTTAAAATTACTAGTACTAAAGAAGTTACTAATTATCTTGGAATGGAAATTTGTAGATTGAATGATGGATCTGTTTTCATTCATCAAAGTACTTATATTAACAAAATCTTAGAAAAGTTTAATATGTCAGAAGCTAATATTGTATCCACGCCAATTGATTGTAATCATGATGAATATTTATCAAAAACTATTGTAAGTAATGTACCTTATCGTGAAGCTGTCGGCAATTTGATGTTTTTGCAAACTGTAAGTCGTCCGGACATAAGTTTTGCTGTAAATGTTGTATCTAGAGTTTTAGACAAACCAAGTGTAGCTCATTGGTCAACTGTTAAACGAATTTTACGTTATCTAAAAGGTACGATTGATTTTGGATTACTATATTGTAAGGATGGCAACTTTAAAGCTTATAGTGATGCTGATTATGCTAGCGATACAGTTACACGTAAATCAACTTCTGGCGTAGCTTGTATGTATGCAAATGCTGCAATTATCTGGCGAAGTAAGAAGCAACAATCTGTATCATTATCAACAACCGAGTCAGAATTTGTAAGTGCTTCGTTAGCAACAACTGAAATAATGTGGTTAAAGAAGTTATTTAATGAATGCGATTGTAAGACTGATAAATATGATTTATATATAGATAATATGAGTGCATTAAAACTTATAAGTAATCCTGAATTCCATCAAAGGACAAAACATATTGATGTGAAATATAATTATGTACGTGATTGTTTTCAAAATGGAGAAATTGATGTGCATTGTGCATAAAACCAAAATTTGTTTATTTAAGATCTAAACTTGGACTTAAGAGTAAAAATGAATTTTTAAATTAATGTGATTGTCAGAATGTAGAGTTTTAGGGAGGGTGTTGAGAATTTACTATAAAACTCTACATTCAATTTTAAGTAAGTATACCTGTTATTGTAGAGTGAAAGTTTGTATTGTGCGGTGGGAAGTCTAGCTACCTGGGCGGGGCCTCAGCCCACACACATGCTTGGTTACTGTGAGAAGTCTACAAAAGTAATGTTCTGGAAGTTTTAAATAAAAGGAAAGATCTAAAAGCTTTTTTCTATATAAACAGAGATGCACTCGACCAGTTAAGTTCAGTTTTAAATCTGCTTTTGTAATGTGTATTTCGTGTGTCCGTTTTATGAATACTTGCTACTAAACTGTTCTTCAATAAAGTGTGTGTTTGCTCCTGTACTTAACTTATTAATTATTTTTAACCATACCTCAACAAGTATGAATGAAGTTCTTAATTGGTGACAGCCCGATAGAATCAATTATGACTTTTTAATTATCATGCCTCTCCTGTTAGGTACGAGTTTTAGCTGGGATATTAGCTGTACAAGATCATGGTTGCCCCAGTGTCAACGTATGGGAGCGAATCCTGGGTATTGACTAAGAAAGATGTCGATCGCATACGAGCCACTGAAATTAAATTCTTTAACTGTGTGGAACAATGCTACTAGAAGGAATAGAATGGAGAATGAGCAGATTGAAAGTGACCTAAAACAAAGGGAGGGAACAACTTGACAACATGGAGAACAACAGTAAAATTGTCTACCAGTCTAAACCAAGGGAGGAAAAACTATCACTTGGCCTAAGAAGTCAAGGTGATCCCTCTTCACTGGGAGTAAGTTTTAGCTAGTAGGCCTACATTCCGAGAAAGGGAAGAAGAAGAAGGAGAAGGAGAAGAAGAACAAATAGAAGAAGAAGAAGGAGACGAATAATAATAAGAAGAAGTTATATAAAGGGAGTAACAAAAGAATGCATCTTTAAATCCGATATAAATTTCATGTAAAAATTCACTTCACAACAGCGCTACACACCAGGCTTTTAATTTCACACACTGTGAGGGAAGTGATGCATCAATCAACGTATGACCCATGTCAGCGGACAGTGATTAATAACTATGCTACATTTACATCACTATAAACACACTTACTTACCCTATATGTTACACAAGTACACCTGTGCTTAACTGGAATTATATTTAACACAACTACGAAAATAGATGTTTTGCTATACCTTCGTGTTGATTCAATTCTGATGAACCGTGATTACATCATATGAAATAATATATTATGTGGTAATAATGGATGAGTGCAGGAACATTAAATCGAACTTTGCCTACATGTCATCAATCATGACCATAATTATTCCAGTTTTCAAAACAGTTTCAAACAATTGCATTTCTGCAAAAAGAGCAAACTCATGGACGCACTAGAAGAGTTTGAAATTTACAGAGACTCTAAAACTCAGGGTGATCAGCTTCTGAATGAAAAAGTTTATTTCAAATCCAACGAGCTATATGATACAGCTATACGCGTGCTAGAACAATATGATAGATAAGTGCGGGCACAGTATGATATAGAATCGTTACTCACTCACGAGATCCGTAGCGATGCGCATCGTGAGATAACGCGGATTGGGAGTCGCTTAAATAACGGGATGTGTGTGATTTTTATTAATTGACGCATTCCATGTGAGTGAACATATTAAATCACCTTACGATGGGACTATAAGTCTCGAAACGCGTTGTGTTTAAAATATAAAAAAGAATTTGCAAGGAAGGGAACCTGGATCCACAAGGTAATTTTAACAATTTAACTACTAACATATTTATTAGAACAAAATGTCTTGATAGTTTGTAACTACTCGCAATGTAAATAAATGAAGAATGACTTATTGCCTCTCATTTAATTATTGCGTTATTGACTGATGTGTAAAAGAGTGTTAAAATTGTGCACCAAGTAAATGAATCGAAATCACTTGAGCACACATGTGGCCGGACAGCGAGCTGACAGTGAAAAATCGTTGTTAAAACAGAAAAAAGCGGAAACTACAGCGTCCGTGTAATGTAAACCAATTTGCCAGTTCAGCCCAAAACACTATTAGTATTGAACGGTACCGTTGGCGAAATCCATTACTCTGCTCTGCCCGTAATACGATACCGTCAATTTCATATACATTTTGTTGTACTTAAACAAAAATAATGGAATTGAAAACAATAAAAAAAAACTGAAACGGAAAATCTTTATGTACGACATTCTTAGAAAGTCGGCTGATAACAAAAGAAAAAAAGTTCACGAAATACAAGTGACGCAACATGTAAGTTATAAAGACAACCGAAACCACGGAGATATAGATAACCGAAACCACGGAGATATAGATAACCGACACCACGGAGATATAGATAACCGAAACCATGACGTAACTACGGGGGATCAGGGAATCAACTCCCCCCCCCGTACATAACTAATAAAAATTTCAGCCAAATTCCATAACCACTTAACGTACGCCTATTTCTTAGCCAATTGGGTGTGTTAAAATAAGATTTATAAAGAACTGAATAAATAAAAGATATTACAATACTTGTAACTTAATTAAGTAAAGGTAATGGCGTTTCGAAGCAACGAGCCAATAAGAACAAAAATATTGATAAGTGATCGAATACTATAACAGATGAGCCACTCTAATTATTTAGAAAATAATATTGGCAGAATTATGATATTCCTGTTAAGTTAGGTAAGTTCCAGATGATCTGTGGGACAATCAACTGCACATATTTAGAATCAAGGTACGTTGAGACACAAATTAAAGTAATCTCTGCAGAGTTATGACAGTCCCTGTACTATCTTATGGACAACAACCAAGAAACAAGACAGGCCTCGGAATTGGCGTTCTTAAGAGCAGGTAAAAGGTGTTCTAAACTTGACCGTATAAAGAATGAGCCCATAAGAGAAGAGTTACAAGTTTATAACTTGTATAAAAAATTAAAACATTATAAACAACGGTGGAAAAAATACGTAGAAAAATGTCAAATTCAAGACTGGCTAAACAAATCTGGAAATTCAAACCTATAGGACCCAGGTGTGTGGGTAGAGCAGGAAGAGATGCCTAGAGGATCTTTGAAGGTGGAACAGGCAGCACCTTGCTTGTGCCGTGTTGTGAATTTGATGAGTAAAAAAGTTCCGTTGAACCCGTTAAGAATTTAAGGCTGTAGGGAACTTTGAGCAAAAAGAGAGAGAGAGAGAGAGAGAGAGAGAGAGAGAGAGAGAGAGAGAGAGAGAGAGAGAGAGAGAGAGAGAGAGAGAGAGAGAGCAGTTTAGTATACAGACTGCACGCGTCAACAGACAAGCGCTTGTGTCTAATAAAATAACATAGAAAATGAATTCCGTTAAGATTTTAAGGCTGTAGGGAACTTTGAGCAAAAAAGAGAGAGAGAGAGAGAGAGAGACAGACACATAGAGAGAGAGAGAGAGAGAGAGAGAGAGAGAGCAGTTTAGTATACAGACTGCACGCGTCAACAGACAAGCGCTTGTGTCTAATAAAATAACATAGAAAGTGAATCGTGACTCACACCGATCACATTGGTAAAGAATCCTTTCAATACAAAACATCCCGCGCTAGACAAATAAATAATTTCAGACGCTTTAAAAGAAACCGAAACCAATCTGCAAGTCAGTGACGTTTAACAAAGTTTACGTTTATTATTGACATCTCAAATTTGGAGAAAAGTACACGCCGAGATGAAAAATTTCATTCACATGGTACAATCCCTTTGAAAATGAGAAGGAATTTTTCTTTCAATAACAGCATAAAGAAAAAGGAACTATTTTGCAACTCACAAAAGCTAAGACCGTTTGCTCTTCCGTTCGTAGAATTTTTTTTTTTAATTATCACCTTTCTCAAATTCTGTTTAACTGAAATCGAAAAGAGTGAGGCTATCAGTAATGTATGAAACTGGTCAATACATATAATTTTTATATACATGTTTACATGAATGTCTGTGTGCATACCAACCCGCTGTTTCTTGAGACATCAATGCGTGTTTGGTGGATGGCCCAGGGGAGTAACTACCGCGTGGCTAGACTGGCAAATGGTAAAGTGGGCCCACCTTCTTTGTTCTTTACACTGAGAAAATCATCATCATCTTCTTCTTCTTCTTCTTCTTCTTCTTCTTCTTCTTCTTCTTCTTCTTCTCCTCCTTCTTCTCCTCCTTCTCCTTCTCCTTCTCCTTCTTCTTCTTCTTCTTCTTCTCCTTCTCCTCCTCCTCCTTCTCCTTCCTCTTCTTCTTCTTCTTCTTCTTCTTCCTCTTCTTCTTCTTCTTCTTCTTCTTCTTCTTCTTCTTCTTCTTCTTCTTCTTCTTCTTCAGCGGCGCGACAACCCATTACTGAGTCAAGGCCTCCTTTAACAGCCTCCGCCAGTTGTCCCGGCCAAGTCCAGCTGGTCTCCAGTTCCGGGTCCCAAGGATATGGCGCGCATCATAGTTCACACGTCTTCCCAACGTAGTTTGGGTCTACCAACTCTCTTGGTACCATAGATCTGTTCTGTGAGTGCCTCTCTGGGTACTTCATTCTCCCCCATTCTGATCACATGTCCAGGCTACCAAGTTTTATAATTTTCACAGTATCTGGTTCGTTCAGAAGAGTACTGAGAAAAATACTGTAGCAAAGTTACTCCGCGTTGACTTTTGCGATTTTTCACAATTTTGACGCCCTAACATTTTTGTCTACTATATTTGGAGGCATCAGCGTCAAAGACAGTAGTGTGGCGTCCGTGTTACCGCTGGCCCCAGCGGCAACAGTCCTAGAAATGAAAGAAAATAATATTACATATATCAGAGAATAAATAGTTTAGTTATTGAATAATTTGAAATCTGAACAACATGAGTTCTTGAAGGAAAGCATAGCATTACTTTCGAAGTGCTGGGCACTCGGACCGTCTTGTGTTACCGGTTCAGACATCGGCAATGTTTTACTGCGTGCGGTCATTGACCTCGTAGTAGCTGTCACTGTACAAACGGAAGGACACATTCCCACTTCCCAATGTGTTGCCGCTATATAAACCGGCATAACCCTCAGTTAGCAGCTATGTCCGTTTCGGAACCGACTTGCAGCAGTTACTACCTACTATTTGTGTTTTTTCGTTTAGTTTTATGTTTCTATTTTTGTCTTTATTATTATTAATTCGATTATTTGTGTCCTCATTTATTCTGCATAAGTATAATGGAGTCTGATTCCGTTGAACCGAAACCCTCTTCTTCTTCTGCCAGCGAAAGATAGAAAATATTCAAAAAAGATGTTTTAGCTCTAAAAAGAATATTTTGGCTTTAAAAAGAATAGGAAAAATTCGAATTAATTTGTAAGCTGTTTTAGGCTTATCACGACCGGCAACAGCTGTTATGTACCCACGCCACGCCACTCAGTAAAAAATAATAGGGTTCTGTCACGTAAAAGTATGGACGCGCGCATGCAGAGTTTTATAAAAATCGGTTGATGCATTCAAAGATTATCGTGACAACTACCCTAAACAGATATGTAGACAGACAGGAAAATGTCAAATGGTCGAGTTAAAACTGAGATCTCGCTTCGCTCGTTCAAAAAAAGCACACACACATTGATTTTGTCACATTAGCGGAAAGCCCCAAGCCACCGCCAAAATTGACAATCAAATAACACGATCAGAATCTCTTTGTACACAGACAGAAACCTGAAAGTCTTTCAGCTGAATGGGAGGGGACAACGCGTGCGTGTAAAAACGATTCTGAAAGTGAGAAATAAGAAGAAGGAATTATAGCGACGCGCGTGTGTGTGTGTTGGGTGCCAAATTACTTCGCACAACAAGTAAGTCTGTGCGTTTACTCTGATTGTTCCGAACGGAGTAAAGCTGGCTGGAGTCTTTTAATTTACATATTCCGACGTTGCCATCTCATCTGTTCTGTTCAGCCTACCTCGCTCACGTCTCTTTATTCAGCTTTTGTTATTCTAAGTCGCTTTCACGTCCCTGCTAGCGCGCGTATGGTAATAACGCCTGCCTGCACGCTACTATTGTTAGTCACGCGAAAGTCTACACTAAAAACTGTATCGGACTTGGCCTTTGCTCCGAAGATCTCGAAGATCCTGAAGATTATTGTTCTGGCTGAAGTATTAACAACCATCATCATCATGTTCTTCAAGGATTAAACCAAGAATGGCAAAGATTAGAGCTGGTCACTCCAGCGCTTCCTCGGACGGCTCACACCTCTCCGTCCCCACGGCTTATAGTTCCATAGTTGTTTGGGCATGCGGCAGTCATCCAGTCGCCAAAGACGTTCCCACCAATTCAGCCGATACTGGGCGATCCTGTCGAGTATAGTCATAATATTCAGTTCCTGCCGTATATCTGTGTTTCTTGTATGATCATGGAGAGTATACCCTGCCACGTGCCTGAGAAATCTCATTTCAGCCGCTTGGATGCGACTGGCCTCTGAACCAGTATTAACAACCCTCTGAAATAAATAAATTGTCAGGTCATTACGTATAATCCCGCCCTACACTCTGTCACCTCACTTGAGTTCTCCGCCGGACAGCTAACCCCATTCTGTAACTTTGTAGCTACCATCCATCTTTAACGTCCAGCGCTCCGCGTCCTTCTTCTTCTTCTTCTTCTTCTTCTTCTTCTTCTTCTTCTTCTTCTTCTTCTTCTTCTTCTTCTTCTTCAGCGGCGCGACAACCCATTACTGAGTCAAAGTCTCCTTTAACAGCCTCCGCCAGCTGCCCCGGTCAAGTGCAGACAACTGACTGACTGAGAAACTGATAGGTTTCTTCACATAAAAGAGTTTCCCAGATGGGATATGTGAATTCTCCGATCTGACCCCCAACCTGGAGGACCAGGCACTTTGATTTCAGGGTCCTCTTCCCATAGAAAGTTGCTTTCACCTCAGCTGACGAGCTCTCTCTGCCCGGTCGCAGTAGGCTAACTGACTCAGCCCATGTGTGCAGCCGTTGGGCTACTATAGCCTCCTCCGCCTCCACACTAGATGCACATCCTGCTGGCGGTGTACACCATCCTGCCAGGTCAGAGCTCAGGATACTCCCAGGCGGCCCTGACAGAACCCCCATCTCTCGTTTGCTTACTAATCCACTCCACAGTAGGGATTGGTTACCACAATGTTGGAGTGAATTGCTTGGCGTAACAGGGCCCACCGACGTGTAGGCGAGAGTAGAGTTGGGGTGGACAGTTTGGTGCATTTCTCTTCAATGAAACCATATGTTTGCGTCACGCCCCCTTTGGATCCCGTACTGCGCGTCCAGCCAGTCACATTCTCTCGTTTGGCACAACCCCATTCTCTTAACACCTTCCGCATCAAGGCTGTCCCGCATAACACACAACATACACTCTCTGGACTAAGTGCCTCCACCTTCTTTGTCTGTGGTCTGCAATGGCGTGCAATTCCCAATATTCTAGACCAAACTGGCTGAAGGAGGCTTGTCTCCAAAACAGCCCGAGACTTGTCATGCTCGACAAGCCTCAAACATTACAAAAAATTTACAGTCATTGCACAAATGCAATGCACAGAGAAGGGCATTGAAAATGCTTCAATAAATCTAAAAAATATATATATTTATGTTCATTCACCAATCAATAAATTGATTCTTCATTCACCAATCAATGAATTCATTCTTCATTTAACAACGTACAGATTATAAGTTAAATGTAGTCGCATTCATAAGCGAAGTTTTATATGTGTACTACATTATTGACAACAAAGAAGTAGTTTCTATGGAAACTCACCGGTTCCCATTTTCGATCACGCACCAGCGATCGGCCGCAAGTGTGTGCCACGTCCTTATAAACATTTTCAATGTTAAAAAAATCTGCCTAAATATTTACTGCCTGTAAACACTCGGCAAAGATTTACTGTACTTTAGCTGTTATTACAATACCAAAAAAAGATAAGTATAGTCATATTACGATTATAATTTAGTCATATCTTGAACTCTAAAAAATACTGGAATTTTGTTGTGCGTGACGTGTCCGTTGTTATTAATAAATGTTTACTTATGTTCAATAAATGTTTACCTCCTACAAAGGTAAGCTTGTGTCTCCTACAAAACAGTCTAAGAAAGATGTTAAAGTTTGTGAAATCGGCCTTTGATGATACAACACCGTCTTTCACAGCCTTACCTAAGGCAGAAAGTTTTGACATTATTCCTTTTATTATTATTCCTTTGTTTTGACATTATTCTAAAGGAGTTACTAATTTTATGTCATTCATTTGTTTACTCAACGTATCAAAGTTTTCAAAGCGACAAAAGTTTAACCTCATTTCCTTTACGTTTTAATTACATTTTGCAAGTAATAGTACTTTAACGAATTTTCTGGTACATAAGTTTTATTCTGATAGTTGATAGGCCTATAAGAACTTTAAGTAAGCTATTGGGACAACATTTTCCCCAAAAATCGTATAATCTCTTAATTATATTAATAAATAATTTATTATAGATGCAGTAATTAAGGAATGTATACTGAAACTGATATAAATTGTAATATCGTACTAGTCCAAACGTGGCTATTCGTCAGTGATCTAAAGGTTTTAAAATACTTGACATATTATATCAGGTAATTACAAATAAACTGTACTGTTATTTTTAGTAAAAACAATCAGTTTCGATTTTTCAGATGAAAATTAATTTATTCTTCCTACAAACGTATATGCTATACCTTCATACAAATATCAGAACTGGAACAGTTTTTTTCTTTTGCACGCCAAATCATTTACGCGACCAGATTTTTGCAAAAATATTTATTATGTGGCGATTTATTTCAACACCTGACTACGAGATCAAAAAGATTATTAAACCCTCCCTCCCCCCCCCATTCACTGCTAATGGTGAGCTTGAGTGCCAGGGGTGGTTTTTACGCAGCCTATCATCCGCCTTTCAACGGAATGAGTCTAAATATATCAGACTTAGTATCACAAGCTACGTTTCCTTTGTTGTGTGTGTGTGTGTGTGTGTGTGTGTGTGTGTGTGTGTGTGTGTGTGTGTGTGTGTGTGTGTGTGTGTGTGTGTGTGTGTGTGTGTGTGTGTGTGTGTGTGTGTGTGTGTGTGTGTGTGTGTGTGTGTGTGTGTGTGTGTGTGTGTGGAAAAGGCAGTGTAAAGGAATAGGAGGAGTGTGTTAGTGCACTCTGCAGTGTATTTTGCGGCTGTCCAACCAGGTGATTATTGCCAGCGACAAGGAAATGTGGGGTTTACAGATAAACGCACAAAAAACAAACTACTTACCTATTAGAGCCGATATAGCTAATGTGAGTCCAACTTTGTCGTATTTACTTGCTGAACTGCTACTTGTCATGTTCCTGACAAGGCCTTTCAGTGTTTCCACCATTTTCAAGTCCTAAACCACGATCTATTGCCATTTTCGTGGTTTAGGCCTTGAAAATGGTAGAAACACTGAAAGGCCTAGTCAGGAATATGACAAGTAGCAGTTTAGCAAGTAAACACGACAAAGTTGGAATTACAGAGACTGCTAATTCAAATAACAAGATGTCTAATGTGAGGTGAGATAATGAAGTAATACAGGTATGCGGGGAATACACTTATTTAAGGGGTCAATCAAGATGGACTGGTAATGACTACAGTGAGATTACAAGAAGGATACTTCAGCAGGCCAGGAAAATAGTTGGATGACTAAACGGTTGGAATTTTGGTGGACAAGAACATTGGTGAAAAGAGAAAATCCAATATTTGTGAGTGTAGCTTACTGTACGGAGCAGAAACATGCCGCGTCTAGGAGAAAACAAAAACAAATTAGAGACGATGGAGACGGAACTATACACGAAGTACAGTACATACGAAGTACAGTATATACGAAGTACAGTACATACGAAGTACAGTACATACGAAGTACAGTATATACGAAGTACAGTACATACGAAGTACAGTACATACGAAGTACAGTACATACGAAGTTCAGTACATACGAAGTACAGTACCGGTATATACGAAGTACACTATATACGGGACAGAATTTTAAATAAATAATTTAGAAAGTTTGGAATAGAGGGAACTTTCTTTCAGGACATTGAAACGAACCAGTCGACTTGGTACGGTCGAGTCCAGAGGATGGATACAAGAGATTTCCAAATAAAGTGATGCAGTGCGTCCCCTACCTGTCGTCAAAAGAAGGGGAAGTTCGAGAAAATCCTTGAAAGAAGGAATATTAAGCGCCATGGATGTACAAAATCTCCGGCTACGTGGAACGTGGATGTTAGGCATCGGACAACGTCGAAGTACATTTTAAAACCCATTTATATATAAATTAACGAATAAACGAATTTACTTCTATTTGTTTAGAAGTAAATAAAACACGGTTTTCCTTCTTTTACAAAAATATAATTATTAATATTATTATTATTATTATTTCCTTAAATTTTTAGTGACCGTCAATCAGTGAATGTTTTAGTGGATGGTTAGTGAGGATCGGTCAATAATACAACTTTTAGTTATTAAACAAACAGTTGTGTGTTTGGCGTCAGCAACAATTGTCCTGAAGATGACAATAAATATTGTCGAAACGTCGACGCAAAATAACGAAAAGTTGTATTATTGACCGATCCTCACTAACCATCCACTAAAACATTATTATTATTATTATTATTATTATACGTTATTCAACAGAACCCGAAATACCTCGTTGGTTCGATAATTCTATTATAACATTATTTTTCTATTTTGTGTGCATGCAATATACATCTTGGGTAACGGGAGAATGTAAACGCCGGTAAATAGCGACCACCATAAAAGGAAAAATATATAATAATAATAATAATAAAATCACAGTGAGTTCATTAAAGTGGAGGGAGGTGGGAGTTGATCCACGTCGCTGCCAAAACAAACATGTGACGCATCTCCCACCCACAAGTGCATGTTCACTCTTTTGTTTGGATCCACACGTTCTCAAAATATCCTCAAACCCAAACATGTTTCTGTGACGTAATCAAAGCGTATTGCACAAATAAATGCAATTTAAGTAACTATTTTTTAAATGCCATTATTATACGACAGGCAAGGGCGTATTCACGGAGGTGGGACGAACGGTCCTGATCCCCCTCCCCAGAAAAAAGTTGACGAATTTTGTTAATCTCTTAAAGTTTAGACTATTTCATTAGTATTTCAGCTCTGTACGATCGTATAGTACAGTAGTAACTATTTCTTAAATACAGAAATAAGTTTATTACACAGCATTTGCGTATACGTTTGCAATGAGAAATAACTTTTAGACAAGCTTTCAATAACGCGTATTTTTATTGTGTTATTGCCGTTTTCTTTAATGGGATTGATATCAGTATGTTATCATACGTTTTTCAACAACTTTAAAAATAATAATATTGATTAGCCTTAACTTGTTTCCTTTTTTGTATGAAGCCTATACGATACCTAAATCTCCTTTCTACGACACATGTATCAGCCAACTGAAAATGCTAGTATAATATACGTCAATGATAATATCGAGTGTCTAAAATATAATAACAGACATCTGTAATACTAAATAAAATGTTTGTTTACTTTGTGAACGGACACGTTTCACTGTCTGTATCGGTATTTTCAGAGAATAGTCATTATTATTTATTAATTATTTTATTAGTGAAACGTGCGTCAGGTTTGTTAAAAAGATAAAAAATAATACAATCTATTTGCAGTAGTAATTACAATTTCATAATATAACTATTTTATCGGGATGTAAACTAGCTCACACTGCTTTCAACATGCATGGTAGGGATAGAAACAATACTTTTTTTACGAAATAGAATGTTAAATTAATACTATTTAACTGCTTGAAAATCTAATATCGGTATGGAGAACCATAGGCCTTACATAACTTCTGTGTTCTAAGATTTATATTTAAAATCTTGTTCGAAATGAAATATTTCCATAGAAACTACTTCTTTCTTCAGCCTGAACCACAGTACTTTGGTCACTAACGTATACCACCTCGCGTTAGAGCACGTTAGATTTTTACTGACGATGGCAGTCGATGGCACTGCCGAAACGTCTGGTTTTGCAGAAAACATTGGTCCACGGTCAAACAGTCTGGGAAGGAATTTTAACAACAAACTACTGCCGATAACGTAGTACACATATAAACAATTATCCCCTCCCCTTCAACTATTATTTTCATTTATACAAAATTACTCCCTCCCCTTCAACTACCCCTTTCATTTATAGATATTTCATCTACCTTTCTACAGTGGACTATTATGAACTTCTTTTCAGGATACTTTATTTATCAAAATTAAGTACTTTACTATTATTAAAACGTGAAACGTTGCGGGTAAACTACCCCTTCAACTTAACAGATCTTCACGAAAATCAATAGGCCTTGAGTCCTCTACAACTGGGCCACATACGCAAAAAATTATTTGATTCTGTTTCAATTTGCGACAGTTATCGTTTGTCATAGATAAATTCTACACACACACACACACTTTTCGGAAAATGTCTCTTCATGTTTTGAGGGTAGTACAATCAGAACCTTCCCTTATCTCGAACATGATTTTTTTCCCGATCACCACACTTTCATTTCTTTACGGAACATGGAAATAAAAAGCCGTTATCTCTTATAAAATACTGTATACATAGTTGTAACAAAAACTTATTCCATTGTAAAGAACAGTTTATATGTTACAGAAGTACTCATAATTATATTAGAAAATGTGTCCAGTACAATCTACTTGCAGTAGTTATTACAATTTGATAATGTAACTATTATATCGGGATGTAAACTAGCTCACACTGCTTCTTAACATACATGGTAGGCGTAGAAACAATTCTTTTTTTTACAAAAAAGGATGTTAAATTAACACTTTTTAACTGCTGGAAAATCTAAAAATGGAAGAACCATTAAGAGTGAAACTGACAATATTGTTATTCTTAATCGGCGGCCTAATAAATCGGCCGGTGACTGAAAATTGCCAACAGCTGACACGTGACGACAAAACACAGGTCCAAAGATTATGTTGTGTGTGCAATACTCGTGAAAAGGTTGTTGATTCCCAACCGTGAGAGAAAAATAAAACGCTGTCAATGGGGTGACAAATGGCGCCCGATACTGCCCTCAAATACTTCACAACGCCCACATTAGCGCCCGCCGCTGCCCTTGTTGTCGTCGTGGTCGTAAGCCTCTTACGTCCACTCACACGCGTATAATGTGTGTTGCTCTCACTCTCTCTGTCTCTCTCTCTCTTTCCCCCCCTCTTTTTCTCACCCACTGATTCTTATATTATTATTTCTTTTCCGATACATTTGAAATAGTAAAGTGACTTTATGTTACTGCACTGTACTGGTCGTTTGTCACATCGAGTGGCGGGCAATCATATGTTCGTCTAGCCACTATAGTCTTCCATATGGCTTAAACAATATAGTTTGTTGACTTGACAGTAGCGTTTTACTATGCTGTGAACGCTGTGGTGGCTCTGAAACGGAGAAATATAAAAAAAAAAACACAACGCATC
Source organism: Magicicada septendecula (assembly GCA_034769895.1). Taxonomy (NCBI): domain Eukaryota; kingdom Metazoa; phylum Arthropoda; class Insecta; order Hemiptera; family Cicadidae; genus Magicicada; species Magicicada septendecula. The sequence continues at coordinate 912,281,836 of CM068368.1, forward strand.
ACATACGAATACATACATGTACGAGGGTCAGTTGAAAACTTCGCGGAGCGACATCTATAGCTCAGTGGTAGAACTATAATCTTTCATGTGCTTCAAGACAGTATATTTCGCATTTTCCAGATATAACTGTCAATTTATTCATTTTTTACCAGATATTTGAAATTTTCCTGTCACGCATGTTTTTAAAATGCACAAAATCAAACATCGTGTTGTGATGAATTCTCTGTTAAAAACGTTTTAATGCCAATGAAAAATCAAAACGAAATTGTAAATGTGTTAGGAGATACTGCGTCTTCAGAAACAACGGTAAGTGGGGGCACACTTGAGTTTAAACGTGGTTGTACAAGCACTAAATATGATCACAGCAGTGAACGTCCAAAAAGTGCAACAAAAAATGGCATTATTGAAAAATTTTTATAGGGTGTTGGAAGACCGCAGATTGAGGAGTGGATGCCGTTGTTGAAATCATTGGCATCTCATACGAGCGCGTGCATCATACTTTAACTCAAGAACTTGGTGTGAAAAAGCGTTGTGCAATATTGCTGCCGCGTCTGAAGTTGTTATATTTTTGGGCGTCCAGTGCGGGGAGATCATCTATAATGCTCGTACGACCACGTTTACACTCAAGTGCCTACTTACAAACCGTTGGTTTTGAAGTCGCAGCATCTCCTGACATATTTACAATTTCGTCCAGAATTTCCATTGACGCTAAACAATTTTTAATTGTTAAAATCAATTAAACACTTTGAGGACCAACGGCGTAATATTGCGCCGCCAGTGGACTTGGTACTGTATTTTGACAGGCGGCGTAATATTACGCCACTCACTTTTCAACGCTTTCAAATGCTTCGCGGCGTCGTACTATTACGCCACACACAACACAACTGGGGGTTGCGCGGCCCGCGCGAAGCGCGGGTCGCGAGTAGTGCAGTGTCCCGAGTCTCAGAAAGGACTCCTGCCACTGGGTCTGTTGGAGTTCATTATATACTTTTAACTAATTATGGGGGGGGTCTGAAGCGACCTGCGATTGGTGGATTATACCACCGGGACTAGCAAACAAGGTCGCTTCCAGGACTCACCTGGTCGCGGGGTGTATTTACCAAGTCCGGCAATGAGGGAATTGTGGGTCACTCTGTCGGAACGAACATAGAATCGTCGCGCCAGGCGTCTCACGGTGTCATCAAGAGAGCGGACACCGAGTCCTCTCCTCAAAAGACGAGAAGAGTACCTCCGGGGGACTTAGCACGCGAGCTTCAGTCCCCGGTCGAGTACGCGCTGGAGCGTGATTCTATGACCACGAGCCAGGTATCCCCAAACAGGACAGGCGTAGGTAATCACGGGCAACACGTACGTGTTGACTATGAGCTTACCTAGCCGGGGGGTCATTGCCGGATTAGAAAGCACGGGCCAGAGTCTACTGAGTTGCGCCGAAGCGCGTTGTCTGATGTAGTTTGTATGGGTTCGCCAGGTGAGTCGGGAATCCACGTGGAGCCCGAGGTACTTGACGCTGTTGGTCCAGGGCACCTCGACGGGGCCTACTTTAAGCGGCCGAGGCCGCTTACGTTTGCGCGAGAATATTACCGCGGCGCTCTTGGAAGCGTTAACGGCAACTCTCCAGTCATCGGTCCACCCGACATACGCGTCGAGTTGGCGCTGGAGCTTAACTGCCGCATAACTCGCGTTCGGCTCTGAGGCAAAAGCCGCAGTGTCGTCCGCGAACAGCGACAATTTCACTCCAGGAACTCGGGGCGTGTCGTTGACAAACAACGAGAACAGGAGAGGCCCAAGGACACTTCCCTGAGGGACGCCAGCGGTAATACGCCTCTCCGAAGAGAGAGCGTGGTCTACTCTCACTCGGAAGCTACGGTCTCGCAGAAAGCTGCCGATCAAGTGAACGTAGCAGTCTGGGAGAAGGACTTCCGTTAGTTTGTAAAGGACACCCTCGTGCCACACGCGGTCAAAGGCTTTCTCTACGTCTAGGAAGTTCGCAGCCGTCTGTTTGCCCTGGCAGCCAGCCTCGGTTATGCATTCCACGAGTCTCATCAGCTGATGAGTCGAGGAGTGCAGCTCACGAAAGCCGAACTGTTCGGGGATCAGCACGTCTAGTCTTTCTAGATGGTCGCGGATCCTACGCTGGATCAGACGCTCAAAAACCTTGGACGTCGCGGACAAGAGGCTGATGGGCCTGAGGTTTTCCACGCGAGAAGAATTCTTTCCCGGCTTAGGTATCACAATGACGGTAGCCGTTTTCCATTTCACCGGAAAGTAGGCCAGTCTGAGGCATGAATTGAACAGGTCAGTGAGGAACTGGGTTCCTCGCTCCGGAAGGCGATGGAGGGCGGAATTCATGACTCCGTCCGGGCCAGGCGCCTTCCGGGGCTTGAGCTGAACAATCCTCTCAGAGACCTCCTCCGGGGAGATGGGCTCCGGCGGGGCTGTGATATCGGCCGATAGAAAGCGCTCTATCTCGCGGCAGATTTGCTCAGTGAAGGCCGGGTTCTTGGATGGGTTGGGAGCGAACTGGCGCTCTAAACTGTCAGCCAAGAACTCTGCCTTTTCGAGGGGGCGGCCAAGGGGTTGACCGCCGGGTCCGGCCAGTGCGGGGAGAGGCGCGCGTTTGCGCTTTCCCGTTAGGGCACTGGGAATCCGCCAGACATTACGGTCCTCGGCAGGGCCATCCATCTGTGTAACAGCTAGCTCCCAGTTGCGTCTACGGAACGCCAGCATGTCGCGACGCAACTTGCCGGACGCTCTGTTGAACGCAGCCTTGTCAGCCGGGTCACGAGTCCTCTGCCAGCGTCTCCGGAGGCGATTCCTCTCGCAAGCGAGCTGAGACACCTCTTCGGGGATCCGCTGATAGTCGGGCGTGAGCCCCGGCTTCATCCGGGAGGACACGTCAACCGCCGAGACTACGGCTGTGTCGAATAAGGCAACTGCCTCGTCGACATGCTGGGTAGTGTCGAGCGGGATATGCTCTGGTAGGCGGCGACTGAACGCCGGGCCAAAGCGGTCCCACTCGATTACCCGCCGCTCGTCGCGGACGGTGGCGTGCTGGGTAGCTATATGCACACTGATAGGGCAATGGTCCGAGGACAGTTCCGAAATGACGGAGACGTGGACCGGGCAATAAACGCCCCTGACCGCGGCAATGTCCAGTACGTCAGGGCGGGAGTTAGCCCTCGAGGGATAGTACGTAGGCCCGGTAGGACCCATGACTGTGACCCGAGCCGCATCAGCATACCTGCGTAAGCGGGTCCCGTTTGGGTTCGCCAAGCGGCTCCCCCAATCGGGGTGCTTACAGTTCAGGTCGCCCGCCAGGACTACCCTCCTGTGTGCTCCAAAGACGGCCTCCAGATCGTTCGACAGGAGCTCCGTTTGTGGAGGCTTGTAAGCGGAAACCACGAGTAGACCGCCGAGAGCACCATGGAGCTCGACCGCGGTGCACTCGAAGTTCCGCCGCTGAGGCAGGACAACGCGGTAATGGCGAAGACTCGCCTTCACCGCGATGGCTGTGCCCCCTCCTGCGCGACCCGACCGGTCGTCCCGGTGGCACACGTAGTTAGGTAGTCGGAAACGACGATGCGGGGTCAGGTGCGTCTCGCCAAGAAGAAGCACGTCGGGCTTGTGACGGGCAACGAACTCTAAGAGCTCAGAATGCCGGGAAGCGAGGCCGTTGGCGTTCCACGCCACGAGCTCGAGGTCTCGCTTAAGGGATTGCCGTGGTTGTCCGTTCATAACAGACCTGTAACACGGCAGGCTTCCACCAAGAGGAGGAACTTATCCTGGGGCGAGGCTGCTGCCAAGCGTTCCTTGATTTTAAGGAAAGTCTGGGCTACTTTCTGCAAGTCGTAGCGTGCCAGAAAGTCTGATACGACGGCGAGATCATCGGAAGAGGAGGCCGGGGGAGAACGCTTGGCGGCAGCTGCATAGCTGCGGCGGGGCGAGACGGTGGAAGCCTTGGGGGCAGGTACTGGAGCGGGTGGCCGCTCTGGCTTTTGGTGGACGGGCTTGGGTCCAGTGGCAGGTGGTTTAGGCTGGCCCGTGTTCTTGGCCTGGGCCCTAACTTTCTTGCCCGATCTGGGGAATCTAGGCTTGGGTGGCGGCGGCAATGGAGGATCAATTTCCTCATCGTCCGGCAGCGGGACCTGCGTAAAGTGTGGAACTTCGCGTTCCGGTTCCGGGGGCGCGGTGGTTGGTTTGGCCTTTGGAGCTTCGCTCGGGCTCACTGCACTGCTGGGTTTCGGAACCGGAGCAGACCTAGGGGCTGGTTTCCGGACCACAGGTTCAGCGGCTTTGGCCGGTTTGACTGGTTGTCTAACATCATGTCGAGGCTTAGGCTGGACGGTTTTCTTGAGTTTGTCCAGCTGCTCGCTATAGACTGGGCAGCGCCTGTTATTAGCAGCATGGGCGCCGCCACAGTTTATACAATATCGGTGGTTGGCCGGGACAGCGCAGGCCTGCGTCAAGTGGTCATTTTCACAGCGGACGCAGGTCGGCGCGTTCCGACAACCGAAGCTCCTGTGGCCGAACCGCTGGCACCTGTGGCACTGGGAAAGTCGCCCGGTCTGGCGGCAGGGCTCTACGCTCACGCAGAGCCCGAAAAGCCGTTTTAAATCTAACAAGGCCTGGGAGGAGTCGCCCTTCTCTACCAGGAGTCTGATTAGCGGGAGTGGTCGACGCGAACCATAAGTGGTGTACAGCCGTGAGGCTCCCACAACCTTATAGCCCGGGTCGCGCAGTTCGTCTAGGACGACCTGCGGATCCGCCTGTATGTCCAGGCCCCGAAGGACGAGGGCTACAGGCTTGACTCTGTTGAGAGTGTAGGTATGGAACTGGAACGATTCACGTTCCAGCCACTGGACAACTCCGAAGTGCTCGGATGCACTGCGGCAGGTAACGCGCACAGTCTCGCTCGCAAGGAGTTTGACCGATGCGTTATCTGCCAGCGCAATGACCTTGCGGAGCCGGCGAACAAAGCCGATTACATCCCTGACGTTCGTAACGAACACCGGCGGGGTCCTTCCTTCGGAGGTGCACTATTACGCCACAGAACGAATGCAGAAGTTTTATTTGACACTTTAGTTCGTGTTTCTGCCATCAGATTGCAGCACTGACTGAAGAAAATCGTTTTTAGGAAAATAATTTGTACAGTTGGCAGCGTCATGACTTTGTTTACATTTTGCGTGTTCAAGGTGGAAGTTGCGATTTTTGTTTACGTGAGGTTTGCGGTTTTTCTGAGGGTATTTCGTACTTATTTTGCGTGTTATTGATAACAGCGAGCGTGTTTGTTTTAATTACTATATTATTAGTTACAAAATCGATAAACAATATTTGACAGAATTTTTTGTTTAAAATAATTGTACAAAAAACGTATTTTTAAACAGCTTTAGTTGCAATGTATATAAAAACAATAATAAAAATATTATAAGTATTTTCATAAGAGGAAAGTAGGAAAAAGTATGGTATAATTATTTTTTTTAGTATTACATTGTATTAAGTATTTATGAGTGTTTATACAACAGTGCTTTTTTTTAAAAAAAAAACCGCTAGTCATAGGGGATGGTCTATGCACAAACGCCACGGTACTCAAAGTGTTCAAAGAGTCATACCACGATGTTTGATTTTGTCTCTTTTTCAAAACACGTCAAATTTAAACAGCTTCTAAACAACGAATAAATTGATAGATAGATTTGGAAATTAACAGGAGTTCACATAAAATACAAATCTTGCAGTACACAAAAAATTGTAGTTTTACCGCTAAGCTACAGTTGTCGCTCCGCGACTTTTCACCTGACCCTCGTACACAACATATCCTGCTACTTCACAGCTCGTGAAGAGCCCTGGCCTCCAGAACCGAGACAATTTTTTTGGCTATTTTGACTGATTTTTATTCATTTGACAGCTTTCTTTATTTAAGATAAATTGTTCACTTTTGTCTGCTTGACAATTACATATAGTTTTTATTTCAATCTGATAATAATTAATTTTTTTCATGAAATCTGGGTGTTTGGTCTCAAATCCAACACATTAGTATTTTTTGTCATAACAAATATATAATTTCTATTTTAACTTAAACTCTTTCTAATAATGTATTTAAATCATTTAATACATTTATTTTATTTATATTACATAATATAATAATGGATCATGTCCATTCATTCACAAAAAATAGTTCTTAATACTCTATTCAGAGTTATAAAACTTAATAATTAATGACTTCATTTTGGTTGATTCTGACATTATTTGTCTCTCTTATAGTGTCTTATGGTTTTTTCACTGTTATTCACTTTAATAATATATATGGGGTTTGTGTCGTAGTCATAGTTTGGTCGTTTTTTCCTGTTAGTGGTAATGATTATTTGACAATAATACACAAATTTTTTTAGGACTACTTGGGTTTGATACTATTCACCAAACTTTCCTCTTATGATAATTGCTACGTAAATGGTTTCCTTTATGGAACGTTCATTGACGTTACAACCACGATGTTTGATTTTGTCTGTTTTTCAAAACACGCATGATACGTCAAATTTAAACAGCTTCTAAACAACGAATAAATTGATAGATAGATTTGGAAATTAACAGGAGTTCACATAAAATACAAATCTTGCAGTACACAAAAAATTGTAGTTTTACCGCTAAGCTACAGTTGTCGCTCCGCGAACTTTTCGCCTGACCCTCGTACACAACATATCCTACTACTTCACAGCTCGTGGAGAGCCCTGGCCTCCAGAACCGAGACAATCTTTCTGTATCCGTAACAGCTTTTGTTTTACACGATAAGGTTGTTAGCCTTACGCCCAACTCTCTACCAGGAGGACTAGGAACTTTGATATCGGGCTATTATTCCCCTAAAGCGATGCTTTCACCTCGGCTGCCGAGCGCTCTCTTCCCGGTCGCAGTAGGCTAACTAACTCAGCCCGTGTGTGCAGCCTTTAACCTACTGGAGGTTCCTCCGCCACACCCTGCTGCCGGTCTACACCATCCTGCCAGGCCAGGATTCAAGTTACTGCCCTGGCAAGACCCCATTCTCTCTTCTGCTTGCCGACTGATTTCGCAGAGGGTAACTGGTTAAAATCTTCTTATTCATAATAATAACAATATTATTAATAATAATAATAATAATAATAATAAACAGACATTGTGACTATTGATCTATCTGGTGTTTAATACTTTATTCCGTCCATGCTACTAAAGACGCGATCACTTTAGGACTCGTGCATTCAGGATTAAAATAACAGCTCTTTCCTCTTCCATCCTGCGCGCGTGTGTCTAAATGCATCATCGTGTGAGCGAAGGTTGAAATTAATGCTGAGAGGAGGCGACGAAGGCAGCGTACACGTGCAACACGTGACACATTAGTAGCAGACTTAGTATGCACGCTGTAGCGTGTGAAGTACGCTCTCATACGCGTACATTGTCATACGTCGGTCGGTCGTCCTTTCAAGGTCGCATCTAATACATACCGACACCCTACTAGTACACGAATACAGGTTCGCAATGAAACTAAAAACTGTCCAAACTGGAATGCGCTTTATGCTGGTCGTCTTTTTACTGTATTTGTGTTTCAGAGAATTCTATATAACTTATCATTTTAGTATTTATAGTCAAATAATGTTTATAGTCTTAAATTAGTTTCTCCATTTCTTAAAATCTTAAGAAGCAAATCAATTTGGCTTGTGTTTACGTAACTGACTGGTTTGATTGATTTACTATATCTCAAAATATCTACCCGTAAACATTGCTGGAATAGAAATAGTTTCATAAAAGATTGTCTCTCGTTGAAAACGTCAAGTTTCTCGAAACATCGTTTCGCATCGGACCCGCAGCGTATAAAACCAAACGAATATGTTTACTCTGTTATCGCTATCGCCACTGCCTCCTTCATAATATTTTATGTCGTCGTAACCCGGGCATAATCGCACATCTTACTCGTCCCGTATTCTGTCATGTCAATAGCAATAATACTGTTTGCAGAAAGTGGGTCGAGACATATTCCCGAAATACGCTCTTCATTTTTTTGTTTAATGTTTACGTATAAACTGTGTTTTCTGAAGCCCCCACAATTCCTCTACTCCTCCCTTTGTGAGATATTTATGGTATAGTTTGTTTTTAGTGTCTACTATTTGTGGTCTCCAGAACTGTCTATCCTGAGTTAAACGTATTGTTTCATGAAGTTAATGCCTCCCTCCTCCTGATGTTGCTCTAGCAAGTTCTGACTACATGTTCACAATAGTTCTGCCGATTACTGCCTAACTAGGGTGTTTCTGGTATTTTCGTGATCGGTGGAAAGTTTGTAGGATAATCTAAAACGTCCGGTACTTTCGGGTAATCTATTCCTTGTCTTTATAAAATTATAAATTTACGTATATCTTATTTTTTTAGGTGTACATCATCATTATCTACTCTCTGGCGTTTGGCCCATGGCCTGTTGCGACTTGGCCTTCCATGCCGACCTGTCGGCGATCCGATAACACTGACGCAGGGGAACGTCTTGCTTCTGGGTCTTTAGCAGTCCATAGTACCTCGTCCAACAACCTTCACGTCAGGCACCATGCTTAATCAACGTGTCGGTCCTTCTAAGGACCGTCGACATAGGATCCCTATTCAAGCATTTGTAAGTGGCCGAATCCAGTAGTTCCTCAGCCTTCTGAATTTTGACTGGATTCAGTTTCGTCCAGCCATAAACATGTCGTTCTTTTCACAACTGCGCTAGAGAAAGTTCTGTTACTATCTTGCAATGTGCAACTCTTATAACACGAAAGCGTCTCTTCCTACAGTTCTACGTGAATCTTGACCTCCTCTACACATTGTTGCGGGTTTCGTGCCAACACCCTCCCAACCCCACACCCAAGCCCTCACAGGATCTTCAATCCCATATACTTCTCCCACTTTTCCTTCGCCCTCCTGGGTACACTATTATGATTTTCCTTTCTGATTATCTATCCTGGATGCAGATAGAAGCTCTTCGACTTGTGTGAAGCTTGCTTAAGCTTCAGTGAGTATAAACTGAATTGCCGGTTGATCTTTATATATTTCATATAGACGTTCATAATGGTTAACACGCCTCCAGCAGGGGCCGTTCTCCATGCAACTGCAAAAATAATCTTCAACCGTGTTCATCGGGTTCTCCAGATCTTATAAAGTTAATATGTAAGTTGTAATATGTAATATGTTAATATGTAAGTTAATATGAGCCTTAATGGAAAAATTTTTATTCTTAGCAAAAGTTTGATTTTAAGTAATTAAAGCACCATAAACCTTGCTCTGTTTTCTTCCGATACATCATTGTTACTAAGGATTTTAAATAAATGAGAAAATAAGGAAGCAAAACAAGTTTGAAGCAGTCATATTAAATTTTAAAATACTTTTACGGTTGTATGACTTTATAGTAATTTTTTATTTAAATATATATACAAATATTTTTTTAATTAGATGCTGTATTATTATTAGTACTAATCATTGATTTTCTCATACCGAATTAGTCATATTTGGCATTTTAATCTTTTACCTTGTAGTGACAGTTAGGTAACCTTCAGTTTTGTGGATACAAAACTAAACTGAACACTTTAAGCCCACGGTACGATGCTCGTGTATTCGTCAACTTTGTGTAAAATTTCCTTCTAAGCGTAACACCACGCACCTGTCGCATCTCGCGCCCGCGGCGTGTATTTTATATACGTATTTACGTTTATCCCAAAGACGACAAACTTCCAGAATCTCTGCCACCTTGATTATCGGCAGCAAGGCATTTTCCACTTATAAGCCAATCAGTAAACAGAGAGAGAGAGTAAGGGAGAGGGAGGAAAAGTGTATTATACAAATAACTGTTAAGACGACAAACAAGCTTATGTTTCCGTACGTCGTGTGTGGGTCGATGTCGGCGTAACTCACATAAAAAAGGACACTTGATGTAATATATATCAGTTAATACACGCCACACTCGAAGTCATGTTTACTTTTTGCGATGTAAATTTTACGTAGCTAATAAAGCTCTAGTCCAGTAGAGTTGTGACCACCAGCTGCTAGTAAACGTATGTACTACTGTGCTATGGACAGATTTTTAGGCAGGAGGAGGCGGTGTGGGCATAAAGGTGACATCGGGGACATGGGATATGTCGTTCTGTCTGTCTGGACTCTTCGGTCCGGTAATGTCTACCAGCGACAAAGGCGCAAAGGCGCCGTATATTTTTTAGATTTATTGAAGCATTTTCAATGCCCTTCTCTGTGCATTGCATTTGTGCAATGCCTGTAAATTTTTTATTGTTTTTCGTATTTAGAAAGAAGACCTTTACCTAGTAGCAATGGTCATACGGTGCCTTTAATATTACATACGGCGTGTGTAGGCAATTTTACTGCAGCTTCACGTTTGCATACTTATGAAGGACACGTACTAGTTACGTTTGAAGGACACGTTTGCACACGTACTTGTTACTAACAAATCAGTAATTAAAATATTACATTGAGTTAAATAGATTCTACCACTACTAGTACCACTACCACCACCATCTCTACTACTACTACTACTACTACTAATAATAATAATATTGATAATAATAATTCAGGCCGCCAAAAAGCGACAGAGTGCGAAAACAGTAGCGGCAGAACTTCGCCTAACAATACCCGGTATTTGTTTCAGGTAAGAGCAACCTAAAACAAGTAGGTAATAATAATAATAACAAGTAGAAAATAGTACTATTTTCCTCATGAAGCACTACTTTCATGAAGAAAATTAAATCAAATTGAATAAGTGTAACAAGGAGCAAAACTGACATTACAGCTGACACATCTATACTCCATGCGTACCAATGCGCGCTCTCTCTCTCGTGTTTATGAAATATAAAGTTGAGAACATTGCCCAAAGGAGAGAGGTGAGTGCTCAGAGGGTGGTTTTTCCGCAGTACACATAGATACTGTCAGTACCATCGCTTATTGACACAGCAAGGACGCAAACGTTTTGCCAAGACATCACAGTGTTTACCTTTCTCAGAGTTTGTCCTAAGGCGATAAATACAACACACATACAGACGTAGATATGACAGGCGACGATACACTGCTGTCATATGTGCAGCGTGCCTGCCTATACGGTACGGTACAGTGTCACTACCCCTTGAAAATGAAACAACTCTACACAATCTATACAAAATATATACCGTACATTATTTCTTTAATATTTGCAATTTCTTTACCTCAAGATTTTTCCCCTTTATTTGGAACATGTTTCGGGAATCCTATTTTTCCCATTCTCAGTCTTCCTGATTTGTATCTTCTGGAATATTTGTGTTTCGGTTGATTGTTGTTATGGTTTCCTGTTGGTTTATTTGATATTTATACTGGTATTATTGTGTGTGATTGTGGTGTACATATTAGCTTTTTGAGTATGTTCGATGTTGAGTGCTTTGAACATTGTATCGTGTTTTGTATTCATTTTTATTTGTTCAGGCATTAGTTTGTTTTGTGTTTGTATATTTGTAACTTTTCCCAAATGTTCATTATAGTGCCTTTGTGTGGTATGCGTTTTATAAGTGTCATGTTGGTTATGTCTGGGAATGCATGTCCTGTGTTTATTGCATGTGTGGACAAATTAGATTTATATATTTCTGTTTTTTTTGTATGCGTTTAGATGTTCAAAATATAAATATAATTATATAATTATTAATATAATTTCAAAGTATAAATATAATTAATTTACATTAAAACATAATATAAATAATAATGGTTTGTTTATTAAAGATTCGTTCGTTTAAAATTCGTTACAAGTTGATGACGTCAATCTAAGCAAAAGTCGTGGTCAAAACGAAAGCCGTACGAAATAAAACTATAACTTATATAGAAAGACTTGTATAAAATCTGGATCGCTACAAGACTTTGTTATCAAGAAATTGAGTTAGACATTATTGAATGAGGTGACCTCTTGTTGCTAGAGATGAAACAATCTATAATCAGCACAAACCTGTGATATTACGTTCCAAGAGGCAGAAAATACTTTGTAAAATTTACAGAGAGATATGCTTTTCATACCGACTACTAATATCATACATTTTTAATAACATAATGCTTTCCACGTTGCTATGAACTGTTCCCTTATCTGAACGGTACTGTATTGTAATAATGATACTATAACATCTTCTTCTTCTTCTTCTTCTTCTTCTTCTTCTTCTTCAGTGGCGTGACAACCCATTACTGAGTCAAGGCCTCCTTTAATAGCCTCCGCCAATTATCCCAGTCAAGTGCAGCTGCTCTCCAGTTTCGTGTCCCAAGTATATGGCCCGCATCATAATTCAAACCGTCTTCCCAACGTAGTTTGGGTCTACCAACTGTCATGCCATAGATCTGTTCTGTGAGTGCTTTTCTGGGTATTTCATTCTCCTCCATTCTGATCACATGTCCAGCCCACCTGAGTCTACCAAGTTTTATAACTTTCACAATATCTGGTCTGTTCAGTGTTAAGTTCTTGGTTGGTCCTTTTCCTCCATTCACCTCCCACACATATTGGACCAAAAATACTGCGGAGGATTTTGCGTTCATGAACCAGCAGGCTTGACTCAGACTTTCTAAAAATGATCCAGATCTCAGAACCATAGATGAAAACTGGGCGGATCAGTGTACTATAGAGAAGCAGCTTGATGCTCCTGGCAATTGTTCTGCTCTGGAACAGGGGTCTGAGTCCAAAGAAGCACCTATTAGCTCAGGTGATTTTTCGCTTTATTTCTTCTGTTGTCTTCCCATCGGAGTTAACTTGACATCCTAAATAAACAAAGTTGTTGACAAAGGTTTTAAAAAATATACAAACAATTGGTAAGTTTCACTGTTTATTAATTACCTCTGAAAGCTCTTTCAGCTTATTAAGCTATTCTCAAAGAGATCATGGATAAACTGTGAAACTTACGAAGTGTTTGTATATTTTTTTTAAAAACCTTTGTAGTAATATGTTTTACCAAGTACCCAACGAGTCATCAATCAATATCGTGAAAAGTTGTTGACTTTTTCAAAGCAAATGACACTATAACATGCATGCTTCTATTTCATTTTCTTCTTCTTCTTCTTCTTCTTCTTCTTCTTCTTCTTCTTCTTCTTCTTCTTCTTCTTCTTCTTATTATTATTATTATTATTATTATTATTATTATTATTATTATTATTATTCCATTCTTATTCTTCGTTCGTACATTGGATCTTGATTTTTTGTGGTATTATGTTGTGTCGTCTCTCAACTCTGAATCCATAGTTGATCAACTATAATACGTATCGTGTGGAGATGTGCAGATGACGCAGTCCTTGTAGCGGACTCAGATGTTAATTTGCAGAGACTCCTTCATAAATTCGTGATAACATCAACAAAATACAATATGACAGTCTCAACAGACCAAAAAAAGTCAATGGTAATTACAAAAGATGCCATTTGATGTAAGATGAAAAGTCAAAGGAAAATTGCAGAGCAGGTTATGAACGTTCAACATTTCTAGTGACCGAAATATCTACGCGGAAGCAAGAAGACAAGCAATGAAAGCAGGTCGTGTTTTTGGATATATAAGGGATTTAAACTGGAGAACTAAATGCTTCAGACTCGAAGGTGAAGTAAAGATATGCAAGACGATGGTCCCGGTGCTGACTTATGCAGCTGACATGCGGGTTGACACCAGTAGAACTCAACGACTGTTAAGGACGGTAGAAATGAGTTGGACAAACGACACGTGATAGAATACGGAATAGTGATATAAGACGGCAGTGTCAAGAGGAGAATGTAGTCAGATTTGTCGGAAGGCGAAAAAGAGAACGGAACGACTACGCTGACAGGGCAAGCGAGGCGATAGATTAATAAACATACTGAGAGATACTAGACTGTTGGAGAATCGAAATCCTGGCCGACCGCAGAATCGACCTCTAGTGAATTCTCTTGATCATGGCCGGCTCTAGTAGAAGGGCGGAATATTAAACATGGCAACACTGGAACCAGCTGATATTTGAGGCCGACTAGACGATCTCTTAATTTATGTATTTCAATAATCAAAACGCGTCATTTTAAATTTCTGGTTAACAACAATTTTATAATTCTTCATTTTTTAAAATTAAAAGTTTATTATGTAAAATACTGTTATATTATTTAAGAAATATAATAATTAACTCATTCATATGATACGGATTCAATAATTCGAACAAAATTAATTATTTAGTCTTAACACTAATTCACTAATTTATTTAACTTAAACGTACAGTACTAAGTGTGCACCGACTTATAATTTAGATTTAGCTACAAATAGGCGTACTCATGATTTTAGTAATGCAATGAAATTAAATCAAAATGTAACATGTTCACTTTAGCTATTTTATTACACTATGCTTATAGGCCTCAGACGCAACGTTGCCACGTTTAATATTCCGGCCTTCTACTAGAGACGGCCATGCCTTGGTGCGTGAAGAAAAACTGGCGAATAAGCCAACATAGAAGAAGAAGAAGAAGAGGAAGAGGAAGAGGGAAGAAGAAGAGGAAGAGGAAGAGGGAGAGGAAGAGGAAGAGGGAGAGGGAGAGGAAGAGGAGGAAGAGGAAGAGGAAGAGGAAGAGGAAGAGGAAGAGGAAGAGGAAGAGGAAGAGGAAGAGGAAGAGGAAGAGGCAGAGGCAGAGGAAGAGGCAGAAGAAGAAGAAGAAGAAGAAGAAGAAGAAGAAGAAGAAGAAGAAGAAGAAGAAGAAGAAGAAGAAGAAGAAGAAGAAGAAGAAACCTCTATGGATCCAATCGATATAAACCGCTAAATTCAAACTGCTTATAAGCAATGATATTCTCTTTCCACCTTTACATATAGAGTTGCTCCCGCATTCTGGTGTTTCTCTTCCTGTTATATCTTGTGTACGCCACTCTTGATCTTTAGAATTTATATGCATTGGGTTCATCTGGTAGTCTACTTGTTTTAGTTAGTTAATCAGTTTTAGCCACGTTATATCCATTGAGGGGTTTGTTGACAAAATTTCTTTCCATTTAGGGGAGGGTTATAGACAAAGATGGCGGGTTACTGATCAAAAACGGGGAAGGGGCATTGGCGGCAGTTGGAATAGACTACATATATATGCTACATCACGGCCACTACCAATATATCTACCAGCTTCCAGATTTTATAAGAAGTCGTTGGCAACCTACCCAATGGTAGGGGGTTGTAAGCTTCCCAGGCAACCCCTTCTTGGCTGCACCACTGATTTAGTGCGCCAACTTTCAATAAAAAGGCAGGAACGCAGACTACATTATAGAATTCATCCTCGTTCATGGCCAAACTATATTTATTAAACTATTGTTACGACGGTCTCACTGATCGTCGTATGGTACAGTGGAAAACAAAGTACAGACACCAATGAAGCCATTAAAACCCAGCTTTAATTATCACAATTAACAGTTTGTAATCAACAAGTTATTCAACAAGATTTTTACAATAATTCAAGTAAAAATTCGTCCACTTGCAATAATAATGTCAATTATAAAAAATTCCGCACTAATACAATACTTCTACAAACACACGATCTTTGGAAAAGAAATCGCTCAACACCACTGAACTGCCAAGCCGGCTGCTATGTCTTTTTAAAGGTAGTGCACGCCTTCTAGAAATTTTCCATCCTCAACTCCCGCCACTTAATGCGTATCTCAAGTTTTCTTGAATACACTGGAACCTACTTGAGAGAGCAACACCTTGTAGGGTTCTCGTTACAATATGTCGCGGTTACATTAAAGTTATGTTACTGTTTAGTAACATACGTAACGTGTACGTAAAGTAATTAAATCTTTATGCGTTACTGTTCGTGTCTACCGACCAGACTGTGCAGCCTACGAAATTGAAGCCGTCCTCCACCTTTACTAATATATATTTTACAATTTATTATTAATAATAAAAAATTTTTTAAGAAGAATATATATTTTATTTTGTAAATTATGTACATTTCGAATAATCCAACTATCATCATCAGATATAATTATATTAATTATAAAATTATATCTGATGATGATACTTGGATTACTATCGAAACGTATGTAATTTACAAAATAAAAAATATATTCTTGTTAAAACGTTTTTTTATTATTAATAATAATATCTTCATATAAATACACTGCAAGTAGGTTTATAATCATATTTATAAAATTTTATATTTTAATATTAATAAACTTTAAACCAAGGACGGTTTCTTCCGGTCTCAAACAGGCAAAAATTAGAGCTGGTCACTCCAGCGCTTCCTCGAACGTCCCACACCTCTCCGTCCCCTAGGCTTATAGTTCCATAGTTGTTTGGGGATGCGGCAGTCATCCATTCGGCAAAGATGTTCCACCAATTCAGCCGATACTGGGCGATCCTGTCGAGTATACTCATAATATTCAGTTCCTGCCGTATATCTGTGTTTCTTGTATGCTCATGGAGAGTATACATTGCCATGTGCCTGAGAAATCTCATTTCAGCCGGTTGGATGTGACTGGCCTCGCCTTTCGTTGAAGTCCAATTCTCAGACCCATAAAGAAGTGTGGGAAGGGCCGTCACCTTGTAGAATTTTAGTCGTGTTCCTTTACTTGCTGACTTTAGGGTTCACCTAATGGTCCCGCACATAAGGTTGAACTTATGCAACTTATTCACAAGTTAGTTATTCTCCTTCCTTTTCTCCATCTTCTTCTTCTTCTTCTTCTTCTTCTTCTTCTTCTCTTCTTTTTTCTTTATCTTCTTGTTCTCTTTCTCCTTCTCGGTTTTCTTCTCCTTTTCTTTATCCCTTCTTATTAGAGATTTCTCCTTCTACTGAACGGCTTGTTACTTCTCTATCCCGGTCTGTTCCACATACGTTTTCTTTGCAGAGTGCATTCTTTATAAGCTCACCAGTACAGTTAGTTTGGCAAGCTAAAATTTAAACTTTGTCTTTTACTTACGATAAAATATGAACAAAGACAGTTTAGTACGGACAGTAATAAATTGTAGACGCCCGCCGAGGCAAAGGGCCCAGAAGAAGATGCTAGAACTGAAGACGGCAAAGGCTGTAAGCGTAGTCCATGTTGATGATAATGACAATAACGATGCGGTGGTGTGACGGTGATGTTGATGATGATGTTGGTTGTGTTCATGATGATGATGTACAGTGCAGAACTGGATTGATAAAAATCGGTACACACGGTTCCAACACAAACAGGGCCGGATTAGAAGCGCGTGGTGGCCTATGCTGCCATCAGACTGGTCCCCCCCCCCCGATTCAAAATTCAACCTTTTATCCATTATTTACACTGATAAATAGCATACATAATTTCTAAAGTTAACAATTATTTTATTAAGCTCTCAAGTTACAACAGGTATTTTCCTAAATAGTGATTAAAAATGAGCATAGTAGTACTTAAGCTTAGAAAAAACCAATCGATCAAGTTTTTTCTTGATCTTACCTTAACGAAGTCTTGTATAATTTCTTCTAAATTGAGCGATTCAAGTTTTTCGCTTTCAATGTTCAACGTTGCTAACGTTGATAATCTCTCATTTCCCATAGTTGAACTGAACATATCTTTAAAGCAGTCTAACACAGAAAATGATATTTAAAATTCGCAGTTAGCTATTGGAATCGTCAAAAGCAGACGATAAACAATGTATATATTTAGAAATACATAAATCATTTTACAATCAATAATCCAGTTTAATACTTTGAGCGGACAAACTTTAGTACCATGGAACCTATCCTTCATTCGAACGATTTGAAAAACCTCTTTCATGCAATTTTTCTGAGCAAAAAGTGCTTCAATTCTATTAGAAGATCGTTATTCAAATTTTTCTAGTAAACTTCTGTAAGAGTTTCTATATACTTCTATTTACTTTGAGTAAACTTCTGTATGTTAAAAAACATAAAAGCAAACTCGTCGAAAAGTGTGCACACATCTTTTTATGATTATAAATTGAGGACATTTGATGTGTTTTTCAAATTTTTAATCTTCAAACAAGTTTTTGTTATTTAGGGCTGGACAGCTGAGGCCCTGGTGCAGCATGCCCTAGCGTTATGGATAATCCGCTACTGAACACAAACCACGACAGACGCATCATTCTGCTTTTGTCACTTCAAACAATTACCGCCGAGGCAACAGCGCGGAAAATCTCTTGGTTATAACCATAGTAACTAATTTTTTCAAAAATTTAAACTTGATGAAAAGGAACGAATCTTACTAAATCTACCAGAATGCTTCAATGTTCTAGAGGGTCTCCTCCTAGTTTGGGGCCGGGACAATACGATGTCCCACAACTGTTTGATCAAATAGTAAAAGGTAAATATTCCACTGGACGCTGTTTGTAAAGTTATACATAGTTCACTGGATGGACAGTTAATTTCATAGTGATTAATGCGATTCTATGTATGCCAGAAAGACCACGCTCCATCCATGCAGTCAATCTCAGCAACTTGTCTTGCTTTCACAGCTGTTTGTGTTCTTCATACTCTTCTAGAGCATTCGTTATGACGGTCCAGCTATACATTTAGTCTTCTCCAGAACTACATCGCAACGTGAGCCCTGGCTTCCAACACCAAAGTCTCCTATCCATTGTCATCTCAGTGTAACCCGTCACGTCCATTCTTCTTAGATCTTCCAGCATATCATCTTATCCTAGGTCGGCCCCTCTTTCTGCCTTTACAGACTTGCGTCCTCAGGATTTTCTTTGGCACACGCTGATCATCCATCCGCTCTAGGTAACCTAGCCATTGTATTCGTCGAGCCTTTATGAATCTTACAATGTCCTCATGCTTCAATAGCTCATCTATCTCCTGGTTATTTCTTATTCTCCATTCGCCGTCTTCTTTAACCGGGCCATAAACACGTCTTATGATTTTTCTTTCAAAACTTCTTACTATTTCTTGTTCCTTTTTTATCAGTATTGTAATAGATCGGATACGTACGGTCTAAATTCCCACTGTTGTATTTGTCAATTGTGTTGAATTAATTTAATTGTATAAATTCTCGGAAATATTTGGAGTTGTGGAATATATGGATGTACTCAATTAATGTTAACTTAACTCTTTAATAATTATCAGTGTTAGTGTGCCTAGAACTTAAATAACTTAAGATTTATTCTACAATTTCATCAAACCCTATTATGCCTTGAAGAGAGTTCTGTCTAATTTTATATTTTTACGCTCCCTCTTTGGTGTCAGATAATTCCGCTATAAGCGCTGTAGTATCGGCTCAACGAAACTTATAGGTTATTCGATGTTTGTATTAACCATTTATTCTCTACTTA
The DNA here is from genome assembly GCA_034769895.1 of Magicicada septendecula. Taxonomy (NCBI): domain Eukaryota; kingdom Metazoa; phylum Arthropoda; class Insecta; order Hemiptera; family Cicadidae; genus Magicicada; species Magicicada septendecula. The sequence goes on from CM068368.1 coordinate 912,301,051, forward strand.
TTCAGTTACTTTTGTTCCAGTTCACTAAACCATACTCCAAATAAAAAGGTGTGACAAATATATAAAGGTTCTTTATTTGTGTATTCAATTCACATTAACTCAGATATATTCTAATTAAAATATGTTGGGACTATAGATTCAGGTATCGATTGTTGATTATTTGATCCTTTGTTTATATTTGGTTATATATTATATTTGATTTGTATTTTATTTATTTCAGGGTGTGAAGGTTCTTGTAACTGTGGGGAAGACTAAAAATACATAATAAGAATGCAAGATTTACAAAAATTATGTGTTGTGTATTTAGTATGATTAATATAATATAACTTTACCAGTCTCTAACGAAGCAAATCACGTAAGCGGTTGATCGCTGAATTCGTTGTTCTGGTCAATTATGAAGTACAGTTTTCTTTCTTCAGTTTAATAAAAGTAATTCTTGTCCTGTCCACTTCGGAATACAGCTTCTGACTTGTTTTACAGCCCGATGGATGTTTCTTCTACGCCGCCAGGATCCAAATAGGTTCTTCCTTCGGTTGAAGCAGTTAGTGTTGTTCCGTGTATTTGCAAGGTTATAATTTCTGGTGTTGTGAATATTATGAGTTGTGTTATTGTTAACTCTTTATATTTGATTACTATTTCATCAATTCCCTTCGGACATGGGACAGTCCAAGTCCTTCTTATAGAATTCAGTGATTTCTTCTCGATTATTATTTCATAATGTATCGTTATTTTATTAATCTGTGTTAGTGATAGATGTAAGTATTGTCATTGGAATTTTATCTTTTTTATAATCGTATCTCTTGATTTCGAATATTACGATTCAATCTATTCTTCTTGGGTTTTTTAAATCATCACGTTCAGTTTTTATACAAAGCAATTCTTGTTATTTTTATAAAATCAACAACCTTCTTCTTAATTTTTTCCCTAGCAACCTATATTAATTTCCGCTTCCACATGTTTTGACTATATAGTGTTTCTTTCATATATTTTTTTGTCTATTCTTTGTCAATTTGCTGTCCTATCGGAATGTAATTTTACCGATAGCTGGTTTATTATTTTATACACATCTTCTACTGGTTTTTTGATAAAATTCCGTTTTTTCCTTTTTTATTATATTTAATCCACCTTCGATATTATTTTTTACCAATCGATATTATGGCATTATGGTATTATTATAATTTGTATAAATTTTATTAAATATTATTATTAACTTAATGTTTTTTCTTCTTTCTAGCTCTTCATAGTGCATTTATTATTTATTATTAATTGATGCATCTAACCTTTAAGTTATAAGTGTTTATTTAGTATTTTTGGCTGTTAGGCCTTTTATTGTAAATTGATCTACCTGTGGTTATGTCTGTTAGGCATCTATAGTCCCTTTTATATAAATTCGTACATACAATCAAAACTTAATTATTAACATTTGTATAAACAATTATTTTTCTACATCTAATAACAAATTTATCTTGATCTCTTGATCACATACAACAAAATTCGAACTTATGAACATTGGTTAACTGCCTCACACTTCATTCTATGACAGTCATTGAATAACACTATTTGTTTCATTATTTTTCATGAACTCAACACATATTTGATATAACATCACATACACTTTATCATAACATTTATGTCATAATATAATACTTTTTTAACACAAAATTCTTATCTGTTATTACCATAAATTAAGTCATTGTTTCATTTTTCTGTTTTGTTTTTCATTAAACATATATCATTAGCTATTATTTATTTTACAGGTTCGTTTATTCTATTCAACACTACCTTGCATTCTTATTTAATTTTGTCTATGACTATAATTGTCATAATTGGGTCTCTGTTCTATTATGGGATTAAGTATCAATTTATTTATCAATCTGTGAATCTTCTTTTATGTAGCATAAATGCTATCATTTTTGTTGCGCTACATATGCTTCCCCTCCTAAAAAAGTTTAGTTTACCTGAATGAAGTTTAGGTCAAATAAACTTGCCTTTTTCACATGCCTTTTCTTAATTTCATTGTTAATGGTTTACGATGGTCATCTCAATGTAACTTCATTAGACTAGTACTAGTACCTTTTTTATTTAATAACATTTCATCATTTTATTTAACATTCTTGATTCTATATATATTTTTTTTTTCTGTACACATTATTTGTTGGTAACTGGCTACACTATTCACTGATACATTAGTTTTACATCTCTCCTATTTATAATTACTATAATTACTGCATTTTTCATTATTCTTCTGTCAACTCGCTTCTTTCTGTTTTCTTCGTCCTATTCCTTTGGAAACTGAATTTATTTTTGCAACTATTCTAATATTCCTTAAATATTTAATTTCCCTAACAATCCCTAACACATGCGTTGGTACAGTTCAGAGAGGCACTGTTTGGCTTCATACTCTGCTGCCCACACTACATCTTAATATAGTACTGCTGGAATTCATCTACAGTCAGCTATAAAATATAATAATAATCTCCTAATAATCTCTTTAATCATTTAATAATAAATATTTGGGACAAGATTTTTTCTTTGTTGCATTTATAATTTTTCATTACTATTCTTCATATTTCGCAGTTCCATTTTAATTCCTTAAACATTCGTTAATATTGACTTTGACAGTATCAATTGTAATCATTTTTGTTTTCATTTTTGTTGAGATTGTAATGTTAAGTATCTTCTTCGTTTGTTTTTTTTTTCCTCTGATCTCAATATTTTTTAATCAGTTGTTGTGTGTTGATCATTATAATTGTATTTCTTACTAAATATATTCCTTATACTTAATTATTCTTCTTCTTATCGTATTTCACTATTTTGGCTGTTTATTTTTTAATGAATTATGTTCATAAATACTCTTTCCTTCTTGTCTTCTTTAACATTATATTAGTTACATTCAATCGTTTACTGAGATTGTTCCATCATGTGGCAATATAGTATGTATTTTAGGTCATATGATTTTTTTTTTTCTTCTTTATTTTGGATAAGTAGGTTTGAGGTAATAACTTTTATCTTGGGGTTCATTCTTCATTATTCACACTATTTCTTTATAAACATTTAATAATAATTCTCATTTTATTCTGTAATCTTGGGGTTTGTTATTTGTTATTCATATTATTTCTTTATACACATAACAATAATAATTATCGTTTTCTTCTGTAATCTTGGGGTTGGTTATTCATTATACACATTATTTCTTTATAAACATTTAACAATAATTCTTGTTTTCTTCAAAATCGATAATACGTTGTTCTTATTGTATTTCAGAATTTAGTGGTAGTATTCAACTCAGATTATTTTTAAATTCCAAGTATTTTTCTTCAAGATTGGTAATAAGTTGTTCTTATTATTTTTTTTTTTTTTAGAATTTATTCATTTATATAAATTCTTTTTCTTTTTTGTTAATCCAGAAGTTGTTCAAATATAAGGTAGTAAGTTGTCCTTACTTCATTTTAGAATTTATTCATTATATTTCTTTATGGATTTAGTAATTTTTTTCTTACTAAATTCGTTTTATATATAATAGTTATTTCAAATAATTTTTTGTAAGTTGGTCTTACTGTCTTTTAGAATTTTGCTGATGTATATATGATTTCGTTATTACTATTACTGTTTACATGTTTCTGATCCTCTTCTAACAAATCTTCCCTGATATTCTTTAAATAGTGGTTATTAATTATGGTTATTTTATGATTACACTTAATTTTATTTATTAATCGTTGTTCCCCAAGATTACGGTTCAGTGACGGGTATTCATTAATTTTCACTGCCTCTATTAGTTTAAATGAGGGCTTACTCCCTCTTCTCTATTTTCATTCTGATTACTGTGTTGGTTTTGTACTGGTTCCGTGCGATCCTCCGTATTATGTTCTGCTATCCTATACCTTCCATCATGTGGGTAGTTGTCTTCATGCCGAGATTGGTCATAATGGTTGTCATATCGGTGACTCCTTGGGTAGTATCGTCGCTGATTACCTTGAGGTCTGGAGTAAATATAATTGACGTTATGTCTATAATTATTGGGTCGTCTGTCCCCATCTCCTCTATTATTGCGACTATCACGATAATTGTAATTGTTATTGCCGCGATAATTATAGTTTCTGGAATTATTATTCGTGTTTTCATTTTGTGTTCTATTAGTATTAACGTTCTGCGCAGGTCGATTGCGATCGTTATTATGAGAATTGGCTGGTGGCGCGTTATTATCATACTTCTGATATTTATGATTTAGTATTCTATTTCTTTGGTATTGGTTCTCGTGCTCATAATTCTCCAAGAATTTGGCCATGGCTGGAATCGTTTTGATTTGACTACACATACGCGCATTTTTTATCTCTTCCTCGTAATGATAGGATAGTTGTATTACCAAACATTCTTCGGGAATTCGGGGCTCTAAGTTCCGCGCCATACATACTTTTCCTAAAAAGTATGAAGCAGGGGACTGGCCTACATTTGTTTCGTATCGACCGTTACTCAAATTATTCCTAATCATATTCTGGGTCGATTCCGACCAATACTTCTCCTTAAATTGTTTTTTGAACTCAGTCATGTCCAGTATATCCGGGCGCACCGCTGTCCACCAATTATCATAAGTATCTTTAAACGTTTCATCAATCATGCTTCGTATAATACTCCAGCGACTCTCTCTATTTCTTATGATCACTTCTTCCAATCTCTTTAAAAATTCCATAGGATTGCGCTTATAATTACGAAAATTAATCGATTCTCTGTTCTCATGGTTATTTGTATGACTATTTTGGCATGTCCTATCCCGCCATGAATCTACTTCCTCCTGTAATTGTAATTCACGCCTACTAATCTCTTCTATTTTATTTTTATTGGTATTGATTTGACCTTCCATATTATTTAAATTGCCATAGACCCTTTCGAGTCGTTCGCCCATGTCTGTCTGTATTTGCTTAATACCTTCCTTATTCTCTTCCCGTACCTGATGTACTTCGTTTTTAATTTGCTCACATTTTTCGACAGTTTCCTGTTGGATTTCTTCGACCAATGTTTTATTCTCAATTTTTGTGTCATTAATTTTATTCTGTAATTCCTCACGAACCTGCACTATTGTTTCGTTAGTTTTTTCTAACCCTTCATTTGTTTTGGCTATTTCTAATTTCCTTTCCTCATTATTTTGGTCCACCTTCTGGTTAATTGTCACATGAAGATTTTCAATTTTTTCATTAATTTGTCTTAAATTTTCTTCCTGTATTTGTAAAATGTCTTCCTTCATTTGTCTTAAACCCTCATCATTCCTATCTAATCTTTCGTTCATTTGTTTTGCGGTTTCTTTATTTTCCTCATTTGTTTTCCTAAACTGTTCTCTTAAAGTTTCCTTATTTTCCTCATTCATTTTCCTTATATTTTCGTTAGTTAGTCTATTCTGTTCCGCCATAAAATTCATCAATTCCTGCCAACTTGGTATTTCTCTGGCTCCCGTTTTATCTATTTGGTCCCCTTGGGCATCTTCTTCCACTGGTTCCCTTTCCTTGTCCACAATAATTTCAGTTTCCGCTATTTCGTCTGTCTGTTGTTCCATTTCACTGTCTGTTATCAGTTCTATTTCCTGTTCTTGTTCGTCTATTTCCTTCTCCGTTTCTCCTGCCCTAATCCTTGATCTACCTCTGGTATGCATGTTTACTCTCCCACAGTTGCCTGCTCTGGTTAAGTAATGTTATTATACTTATAATTACTTAACTTAAGCCCTACACAAGTTGAGCGCCAATTTGTAATAGATCGGATACGTACGGTCTAAATTCCCACTGTTGTATTTGTCAATTGTGTTGAATTAATTTAATTGTATAAATTCTCGGAAATATTTGGAGTTGTGGAATATATGGATGTACTCAATTAATGTTAACTTAACTCTTTAATAATTATCAGTGTTAGTGTGCCTAGAACTTAAATAACTTAAGATTTATTCTACAATTTCATCAAACCCTATTATGCCTTGAAGAGAGTTCTGTCTAATTTTATATTTTTACGCTCCCTCTTTGGTGTCAGATAATTCCGCTATAAGCGCTGTAGTATCGGCTCAACGAAACTTATAGGTTATTCGATGTTTGTATTAACCATTTATTCTCTACTTATTCAGTTACTTTTGTTCCAGTTCACTAAACCATACTCCAAATAAAAAGGTGTGACAAATATATAAAGGTTCTTTATTTGTGTATTCAATTCACATTAACTCAGATATATTCTAATTAAAATATGTTGGGACTATAGATTCAGGTATCGATTGTTGATTATTTGATCCTTTGTTTATATTTGGTTATATATTATATTTGATTTGTATTTTATTTATTTCAGGGTGTGAAGGTTCTTGTAACTGTGGGGAAGACTAAAAATACATAATAAGAATGCAAGATTTACAAAAATTATGTGTTGTGTATTTAGTATGATTAATATAATATAACTTTACCAGTCTCTAACGAAGCAAATCACGTAAGCGGTTGATCGCTGAATTCGTTGTTCTGGTCAATTATGAAGTACAGTTTTCTTTCTTCAGTTTAATAAAAGTAATTCTTGTCCTGTCCACTTCGGAATACAGCTTCTGACTTGTTTTACAGCCCGATGGATGTTTCTTCTACGCCGCCAGGATCCAAATAGGTTCTTCCTTCGGTTGAAGCAGTTAGTGTTGTTCCGTGTATTTGCAAGGTTATAATTTCTGGTGTTGTGAATATTATGAGTTGTGTTATTGTTAACTCTTTATATTTGATTACTATTTCATCAATTCCCTTCGGACATGGGACAGTCCAAGTTCCTTCTTATAGAATTCAGTGATTTCTTCTCGATTATTATTTCATAATGTATCGTTATTTTATTAATCTGTGTTAGTGATAGATGTAAGTATTGTCATTGGAATTTTATCTTTTTTATAATCGTATCTCTTGATTTCGAATATTACGATTCAATCTATTCTTCTTGGGTTTTTTAAATCATCACGTTCAGTTTTTATACAAAGCAATTCTTGTTATTTTTATAAAATCAACAACCTTCTTCTTAATTTTTTCCCTAGCAACCTATATTAATTTCCGCTTCCACATGTTTTGACTATATAGTGTTTCTTTCATATATTTTTTTGTCTATTCTTTGTCAATTTGCTGTCCTATCGGAATGTAATTTTACCGATAGCTGGTTTATTATTTTATACACATCTTCTACTGGTTTTTTGATAAAATTCCGTTTTTTCCTTTTTTATTATATTTAATCCATCTTCGATATTATTTTTTACCAATCGATATTATGGCATTATTATAATTTGTATAAATTTTATTAAATATTATTATTAACTTAATGTTTTTTCTTCTTTCTAGCTCTTCATAGTGCATTTATTATTTATTATTAATTGATGCATCTAACCTTTAAGTTATAAGTGTTTATTTAGTATTTTTGGCTGTTAGGCCTTTTATTGTAAATTGATCTACCTGTGGTTATGTCTGTTAGTCATCTATAGTCCCTTTTATATAAATTCGTACATACAATCAAAACTTAATTATTAACATTTGTATAAACAATTATTTTTCTACATCTAATAATAAATTTATCTTGATCTCTTGATCACATACGACAAAATTCGAACTTATGAACATTGGTTAACTGCCTCACACTTCATTCTATGACAGTCATTGAATAACACTATTTCTTTCATTATTTTTCATGAACTCAACACATATTTGATATAACATCACATACACTTTATCATAACATTTTTGTCATAATATAATACTTTCTTAACACAAAATTCTTATCTGTTATTACCATAAATTAAGTCATTGTTTCATTTTTCTGTTTTGTTTTTCATTAAACATATATCATTAGCTATTATTTATTTTACAGGTTCGTTTATTCTATTCAACACTACCTTGCATTCTTATTTAATTTTGTCTATGACTATAATTGTCATAATTGGGTCTCTGTTCTATTATGGGATTAAGTATCAATTTATTTATCAATCTGTGAATCTTCTTTTATGTAGCATAAATGCTATCATTTTTGTTGCGCTACAGTATTCATGTCTCGCCTCCATAAGTAACAACCGGTCTTAATATTTTTTATTTTTGCGTTACGACTAATGAGTTTGCTTCTCAATAGTCTGCTGTTGGCATAACGTATCCTATTTCCTATTTGTACGCTGTCATGTATTGTCGTGTTTATGGACCTTTCATTACCTATCATGTTACCCAGGTATCTGAACTTATTAACTGCGTCAAATGAATTATCCATACATTTAGTATAGTTGGGCCTACTTAGTGACGTCATTGGTGTCTGTATTTTGTTTCCACAAGACGACGATCAGTGAGACTCTCGTAACAATATGATAAACAACTGCCTATTTACTTTTATCTATAAATAAAATAAACTCTCAAAATAATACGTCTTCGTTTTTCTTTTAAAAGCCACAAATAATATAAATTGTATATTCAGGAGTTCCATAAGTTCCACCTTGCGTATTAGATAAAACAATTTATGGATTATGCAAAATTCATTCAACTGAGAAAAAGCTAGTCAAGAATACAGCAATGAGATTTCAATCCCTTTATAATGAATTATCGCCTCGGTGGATAATAGTACGAATTCCTTAGACAATCTAGCTCGCCTTTTTAACTGACAAATACCGTCTCTTTTGTTCTTAAACGATTTTCATTCTTATTTAATTATAATACAAAGCGTATTTTTTAATATTATACGTTACATTACCGTTATTGGGTGTGCAAAATCTTGGTGATTATCCGAAATCGTTCGACAAACTAGTCCATCCCAAAGCATTCAAAAACTAGGCTGTTGAGTTGACAGACAATTACCACGGTTTTCAAACTATTGTTACGACGGTCAGTGAGATCGTCGTATGGTACAGTGGAAAACAAAATTACAAACACCAATGAACTCACTAATAACCACCTTTAATGTATTACAAATATCAATCTGTAATGAACTCATACAAAAAATCAGTTAGGTTTGTCCACACGCAATAATAATGTCAACTAATAGATTTCCACACTAATTATAACACAATAACACCTTGACAAACACTCGATCCGCGCTACCGAAATCGTTCACTGTCAACTGATCTACAAACCCACCCTCAGTCCCTTATATATGTAGCGCACGTGTTCTAGAATCTTTCCATCCTTAACTGCACGCCACTTAATGCGTAATCCGCGTTAAAATAAGAAACCAAGTGCCTGAAGAATAAACCATATTTAAACGCTGCGCTGAATATTTTTTTTAACTTTTTTACTGTTGCAGAAAAGACTATTTTAAAGAATGACCCAAAATTATTAAAACGTTAATGTACTTACTCAACATATTTGTTAATTGTACATGTAATTTTTGTTAAGTGTAAGCCTATTACACAATATTTTATTGACCTGTTTAATATGAACTGTTTGCGGTTTCAGAATCTGCAGCGCCGTTCAACTTATCCGATAACCGATTCAAATACAACGCTTCCTCGGACACGCCAAGTGCTGCCGACTACTTTCCACGTTTCCGCAAAAACAGGATCCTGGTAAGCCGGCCTTTTGTAACGGTAACGGTAACTGTCTGTGACAAGTGCTATGGAGTCCGCGGGATCAGGAGTCAGTGTACTCGTTTGCAAAGCGTTGTGGTTTCGAACCCACCTCAACGTTTCATAACGCTCAGCTGGTATCTGAGCTAATTCAGTCCTAATGGATGAACCAGTCATGGCCGGCTCTAGTAGACGGCCGGAATATTAAACGTGGCAACGTTGCGTCTGAGACCTATAAGCATAGTGTAATAAAATAGCTAAAGTGAACATTTAATATTTTGATTTAATTTCATAGCATTACTAAAATCATGAGTGGACCTATTTATAGCTAAATCTAAATTATGGGTCTGTGCGCACTTAGTACTATACGTTTAAGTTGAAGAAATTAGTGAATTAGTGTTATGCCTAAAGTATTAATTTTGTTCGAATTATTGAATTCGTGTCATATGAATTAATTAATTAGATATTTCTTAAATAATATAACAGTATTTTACATAATAAACTTTTAATTTGCAAAAAATGAATTATAAAACTTCTTTTAACCGGCAGTTAAAATGACGCTATTTGATTACTGAAACAGAGATTAAGCGATCGTCTAGTCGGCCTCAAATATCAGCTGGTTCCAGTGTTGCCACGTTTAATACTACTAGAGCCGGCCATGATTGACCGCATCAGCTGGAGACTTTGATAATTATGTATCCGTACGGCTAGTCACGTTGATAATAAATCCTTAATTAAGTAATGACTTTGGATCAATAAATTTTAACGATTAAAGATTTAGCGAACATTGGTCAATAAGTGTAACACAAATTTTACATTATTTGTGTCGACGTTTCTACAATATTTATTGTCATCATCACGACCTATGAACGGACAATAGAGAAAAATCAAACACAGCAAGATAAATTAATTGAGTGAATGTGTGCGTGTGTGTGTGCGGGGGGAGTCGATACAGTCTGTTTTACATCAGCAAAATAATTACATCCCTTACATATTATTTTACTTAAATGTAATAGTCATAATTATAATTCTTCTTCTTCTCTTCTCTATATAGGATTAGGTTATAGAAACCTATATTGCAATTTAAAATATTGATAATATAATGATCCCTTAATTATGTTTATAAATAACTATAGATGTATCATCGAATGTATATTGGAATTGGTACAGATGGCAGTTCATCTCTAGATACAACATAGCAAAATATGTTTGTAGCTGAATACAGATTGTAAGAATTTTTAAATATGTATATTATTAAACATTATTATCATTATTATTAATTATTACTGGTATTGAACACACTTATCCATAAATTGGAGTGATAAGTACTATAAGCACTTTCTCACCTCCCACACACGCGAACACACACACACAATCACCTCCAATAGAAATTGGAAGATAGAATTATAAAACTCTGGGACCAAATGGACTACCGAAATATACAAACAAAATAAAACTTTGGCACCCCACTGTACAGACAATTCCCGTTTAGTATTTTCTAGCCTTTCAACCGATAATCGGAAATTGTCTGTGTGTATAGTAGAGTGCGACTACAGTGCAACTAATACCAAAATAGACCGTATATCATTCAGTTAATCAGTTATAATGTTTAATTTTTATGAACAGAAGAGAGCAGTTCAAATTCATTGAACAGCAGAAAGCAACACAAGAGTTAACATTTTTAGGGCTAGTTTCTTCTTCTTCTCCTCCTCCTGTTCAAGGATTAGGTTATATAAACCTGTTCCGGGACCCATCTCATCCTCGGACGACTCACGTTTCTTCTACCAATGGCTTTATAGTTCAGTGCCGCTTTTGGCAATCGATCCTCTGTCATCCTTTGCAGATGATCCCACCGTTGTCTTCTGTAAATTGAAATAATTTCAATTATGTCCTTTACTTCGAGTTCCGCTCTGATATCTTCATTCCTTATTCTATCTTTCAATGTATAATTTAAAGTAATTTTGAAGAAACTGCTTTCAGCACTCTGAATCTTGCCGCTTTCCTTTTTTGTCATGACCCACGAAAACGTTTATTACAGTTTTCCGGTTGGTAGGTCGGACTGTCTACTGCCAGATGTTTGTCCCTACCAGTGTCATATAGGTCTATATAGGCAATCTGGACTACGGCCTAAGAGCCCGGCAAACTGTAACACCAACCGTGAAAGCTTACATTCACTTAGGCCTACAGGAACATCTGATAATCTTTTATACATTATCAACGTCGTAGATGTATAACAATAAATGTGCCCAACTTACGAGAGGTTGTTTTTGTATCTACAGCAAACACTAGCTTCACCTTAAATAATGAACACCGTTTACTTTGTAAGTAAACACATCCAGTTTCCAACGAACGAAAGTTATGTGCTCCTCCGATGATCACAGCGACATCTGTCAACCGCATAAAGTCATAAACTATATATTTTTCCAATTATCTTACTACTTTATAAGAGACCCTATAAACCATTGTTAAAACCGTATCATGACTTATGGCTCAGAAGTTTGGACTATTAATAAATACACAAGAACAAAATTAATGACAGCAGAGATGGACTTTTGGAGACGTTTGACAAGAGTATCCAGACGTGAGAAAATTATGAATGAAGTAATTTAGGACAGAATGAATGTGACCACTTCAATTGTTGAATTTATCCAAACAAAAAAATTACAATGGTATGGAAACACGAAAAGAATGGCACAGGAAAGACTGCCAAGGATAGTTAAGGAATGAACCCCACCAGGAAGAAGGATAAGAGGAAAACCACCTATCACATGGATAGAAGAAATTCAGACTATATTGAGGGAACGAGAAATTGAAGAAGATCTTTGGATGGACAAGCAGCAGTGGATGATGAGAATTCAAACACTTCTGTAATCTTTGGTTTCGGAAAATCTGTAAACATTGTACAACCGGAATAATAAAAAATTCATCGCGACTGAATTTACTAATCTTCTTCCGCACATTATAAAAAACGTATTTAAGAAACTAAACATTAATGTATTTTTTAAAACCACGAATAACTTGCGGAATTTCTTCGGACATAATAAACATTCAGAACTTGAAAATAACTCGGGTGTATATAAAATTGTGTGCGATGATTGTGACATGTTTTACATTGGCCAGACAGGTAGAAAATTTAAAGATAGATTTAGTGAACACATACCGAAGGGCAGCATTAGATATACTACCTCCAACTTCGCGTTACATTTGATTAATAATAACCACGGATACACTAGTTGCGCAAAAAATTTGAAACCGTTACATATTTGCAACAAAGGGCGAATTATGAGCGCTTTAGAAGAATTCGAAATCTACAAAGCATCGAGAACACAAAAAAACCTAGTGCTCAACGATCAATTGTCGTTTAACTCGAACAGCTTGTACGATACTGCGTTACAACATGTTTATCAGATTATAGACAAATGAGAAATCAACAGTTGCGATTATGAACCCCCCGAACAGTGCGCACTGATTCTTCGCGCGGTACGTTATTAATGTAGTGTGTTTTTAATAATGTTAGTAAAAGTTTTTATTTACGTTAACAAGTTCTTCATGTGAGAACGAATAGTTTTTGAACCTGATGATGGGAACATGTTTCCCGAAACATGTCGTGTATGACATATAACGAAGTCCCAAGATGGAAAGGAAATAAGGTAAAACTATAAGTTTTATTTCAATAACGCGACTTGGAGACCGTAAATCACAAATTATGAATAATAAAAAAAAGAAACCCTATTTATATGATAATTTATTATAATATTATAATTCATACTCTAGTTAAAATATCTTTCAAACTACTGTTTGATTTAATTTCGTCGGTTTGCAGAATGGAACAAGCCTGCGGTACACAGCTCCTCGCATCTGCGAAATCAAACGTAAAGCGTCAGAAAGCTTCTCCATCAGGCGACGCGCCGTCATAACAAGAAAACAAGGCGTTGGAAAGGTAGACCCAATTATTATTTCTTATGTAATATTTTATAGCGTGAGTACGCCTTTAAAATTAAATATTGAGACTAAGAGTTATAAAAGTGTGAAATCAATTGTATCTAAGTGTGGAGCCGTCCAATCAAACTCCGCTGATGCTCGACATTACATGTAAATCCGACTCCCAAAATGTATTTTTTATCGGAGGGCATATATATTTTGCATTGATGTTGTGAACATTAGCCTGATTTATTGTTTTATTTAATTTAAAATTATACTAAACGTGTTTAACTGAAAGGAAATCTTGCGTTAACAATAGCATGCCAATACGGTGACCTTCCCCATGAAGATGCCTTGCACACCTTTCTCAAGTACGCAGATTGACATGAGACAAGATGGCACTGCAGATGGAACTTGGGAGTTCACGCCCGAGGGCGTAGTTAAGTTATGCTTCGAGCCAAGGCGGAATGTGACCGCATTTCTGTATTTATTCAGTGGGTCCTACTAGAAAAAGAAAAGACGGGCGCACTTGCACCCAACGGGATACTGCTGAAGATAATTAACAATTTAGAAGGAGTCCCCTTTTAAAAACAATATAAAAACAATATATTATTTTTTATTTTAATTTTTTACTATACTTGCTTTTTTATGTATATTTCACAGCTCGACTCAACCTGAGGGTTGGAAAACACCCCCTTATTATGTTGCCAATCGCCTGTTCCCTAGATTTACAACCGACAACCATTCATGTGGCTCATTGACCCGCTATAAAATACATTAATGTTTGTACCACTTTTTTTGGTCCCTATTTTTCAAGTTTTTGTGACAGGCGACTAAAATTATTGTTACTACTTTCGTGTATTATAATTTAAAGTTGTAACACTGTAAATGTTGTAGTTGCACGTGGGCAGACCGCCGCGCGGTGTCCACGACGAAGGGCTGTCAGTACCGCCGACGGGGTTCCGAGGCTTCCGTCTGATCGACGGCAGATGGCGTCGCGACGACCTGTCGACGGACAGCGTACTCAGCAGCACGTTGTCGCAGGTACGTCCCATACACCTACCTAATCTTTACTGATTTACGTTATATCTTCACGTATTTATTTCTCGCTGCTAGAGCAGGGCCTTACAAGTTTGTAACTAATAATCTGCAGACGTAAGGGCGGTAGGAAGCCAGTGCAAGTTGATTCCTTTAAATCACTTAAGAGTTGCATCACGTCAGATGGGAGATGCACCCAGGGGCGGATCCAAACTACTACTAGTACTCCACGGCGCTACAGCTCATGAAAGCCCTGGCCTCCACTCCTCTCTATCCTGTGCGACTCTTCGCCATCCACTCCCAGTCTTCTCATATCTTCATCCACATCGTCCACCCATCTTCTTCTTGGCCTCCCTCTTGCTCTTTCCCTCCTGGTCCTCCTCTTCTCTTCTAGGTTAGCAGCCCATAGGGTAGTTGGCAGCAGCTCGCCATTCTTCATGCTTCTCTGCTTTTCTTTTCAACTCACAATATGATGTGCACTTCATATCGACCATAAGCTGTTTCATGTAGTCTAAACGGGGTCGACCTCTGTGATTCTGCCATTCAATTATTCTTTCTATTATTCTCTTAACCAACCCATTGTGTCGTAGTATATGCCCTATAAAATTAGCTCTTCTGCCTTTAAATTTCGCAGACAGCTCTTCTCCTCCTGAGCTCTTCTAAAGACTTCCTCATTCGTTATCTTCTCCCTCCAGCTTATCTTGAATATTCTTCTGTAGCACCAGGTCTCAAATGCTTGGAGTCTTTTCTTGTCACTTTCTCCAGTTGTCCAAGATTCACTCCCGTATAGGGCAACACTCCACACGTATGTCTTTACTACGTAGATTCTTCCTTATTTTTAGGCTGATAGTGTTTGAAGTGAAGAGGTTTTCTGTTCGCTAAAAGCAATTTTAGTCTGGTTAATTCTGCTTATAATTTCCTTACTGCTACGTCCATCACTTGTGATTTTACTTCCTAGATAGTTATATTCTTTAACTGCCTGGAGAACATTATTTCCAAGAGTTATTCTGACCGTACCTCCTTCCTTCCGACTACAGAATAGGACTTTGGCCTTTTGTTAATTTATTTCCATATTGAATTCATTCCTCATTACTTGATCCATTGTGTCAAGAATCTTTTGTAGATCTTCGTTGCTCTCTGCAGTCACTGCAATGTCATCTGCAAACCTAAGCATGTCCACTTTTTCCCCGTGTATCGAGATGGGTGTCTTCCCTTACTCTATCGATTGCTTCTTGGATGTACAAGGTAAACAAACATAGAGTCAGAGAATACTCCAATGAACACTTTTTTCACTGCTCTTTCCTCTGTCATTCTTTGTACGTGATCTGCCCACCTAATTCTGCCTTGTTTTATTGCTGTGACGATGTCCGGTTGCTTTTATAGAGCGTACATTTCTGCGTTTGTCCTCGTACGCCACATTCCAGTATCTAGTACACCTCTATATATCCTCCTCAGAATCTTTCTTCCCATCTTCTGATCATATCTTCTTGGGCTGAGATAATGGTCCAAGCTTTTGAAGCATATAATACTACTGGCCACAATACAGTTTTGTAAATCTGGACCTTGGAGGTTCCACAAAGGTTTCTGGACTTTAGGATAGTCAGCAAAGAAAAGTATCATGTATTTCCCATGACCAGTTTGTCTTGAATTTTCATTGCCATCTGATTTTTTTTAACATCAAGAGGGGCGGATCCAAAGGGAAGTGAATCCCCCCTTCAAATGGTCATATAAGACGATTTTTTTGTAGTCTTCTGATTTTAGAATGGTTTTGTGATACACGTATGTGTGTTCACAGTTTATCTCCAAAATTACTTTAATTTGTAACTGTAAATTTCCAGCATGTCAATTTTTGTTTCATACATAACATAAATGAGTAGTGTGTATTTTAAACTGTAAGTGAACATTATTAAAAGCACAATGTATAATTATAATTATAACTATAACAAAGAACTGATAATAATTACAGATTTGATTTTATACTTCTACGTTAATTAACTTACTGTGTTGATAGGCTAATAACACTCTGTATTTTTATCTTCACTCATAAGCCCGTAGCTATCTCAAGCGAGCGCCCTGATAAACACATATAATTGAAGTCACCCCTATAAACACTTTTAACGCTTGTTAAAAGTCCTCTGTAATGAAAATATGGTTACTGTTGCTACATCAATGACATCTGTGAAAATATATATTTTTTATCGATATTCTTTTGTTTTCTGATCTCCAGGTGAAAACATCGTCGACGATTGACGCTGACAAAGGAACCGCCTGGTCACAGAGAACGGAAGTCAGGTTCCGGAATAAACGACACGAGACTCCTGGGCCCGGCGAGTACGATTTGACGTTCCCGGCCGTGGAATTACAGGCGTGCGCCAGAAACGGGAGACAGCTGCGCTACGTGGAGTTACTGCAACATCACTGTCTTAAAGAGGTAGGCCGCCGCCGCCAACAAACTTGTATTGGTAACACACACAGATCAGTTAACTGCCTTTTGTCTTTTACATGATAGCCTTCATACCCGTGACCGGATTATGGCTGTGGGGAGCCCGAGGCTGTTTAAGAGCACAAGCCCATGTATAAAATTTTCGCGTTTTGCACAATACTTTACTTTATTCAGACGATCATTTAATGAATATAATAAACAAAATATTGTTCTTAAACCGTATTTTTACTCACATATTTTTGTATTTTATACTGATTAAATAGATGCTGAAACTGTATAGATACTGATACTATATAGAAACTGTATAGATATTATTATTTTATTTCGCAGGCCTTTTTACAAAAATCAACATTACAAATAAATTAGAGAATACAAAATAATTTAATTGAAATATTTCTTTCTGCTCTTCTTTTCGGCAAACTCTGCTATCAAATCATCCAAATCCAATGTTTTTAATAATTCTGTTTCGACAGTTAAACTTGTTAAATTAGTTAAGCGGCTATCAAGCACTGTTGATCGGTACATGTTCTTGATTCCTTTAAGAGTAGAAAATGATCTCTCAGCCTCGCAGTTCGCAATGGGAATACTGACAAACAATCGATACGCTATATAAATATTTGGAAATACTGTACATCAATAATCCCAGTGTTAACTATCTAATTTAAAACAGACAGAGAATACAGTGTATTATCAAATGATCGGGCATGCCCCCCCCCCGACAAACGCGGCCCGGGGCTTTAGCTCCCCTTAATCCGGCACCGTCCATATCACCCGTTTCTACGTCATACTTTTAAAATAGTGTAATGACTTCATATTAACATCCAGTCTCATTATCTCATTTAAATCCACCACTACCATCCTGAGGATTGCCGCCACATCCAGTACTCCTGTCAATTAATCTTCTTTCGTCTCCATCCGTACTATCCTTAAACCTCACGCCTTTCATTGTCTGGCATACCTGTGTCTCCAGTATCTCCTCTGTTTTTCCATTATCCTACTACCTCTTTAGAGCCCAAATTCAGTTGCATCGCAAAAATGAAGTTTCTCATTCTTTGCGATATTAAGATTCAATAAGATATATTTGTTCTACAACAAAATAATTGTATACATGCAATCCCATTATCAGTATATTATACAGAGTATAGTGTGTGTAATAATGTAGTCTTCAGTTAATTACACACGATTTAGTTTACGAAATTATGTGCGTGTGTATATAGGTGTGTATGTTAGAACAAAATTATACTAAATAATCGTTCATAAACAGCCAGCTGTTGCTTTCATCTATTCATAGTTCAATGAATCAAATACACAGACTCGCTGTATTTTCTAAACCAAAATTCGTTAATACTTTAAACATTTACATGTAACATGCGTTAAATCTCTGTATGTATAGCCAAATGCAAATTATCTAGAATAATGCAGGAGCTATTAAAAAAACTCCAACTTTGTCGTGCTTATTTGCTAAATGTCATGTTCTGGACGAGGCCTGTGTTTCCACCATTTTCAAGTCCTAAACCACGACACTGGAGAACATGACATTTAGCAGGTTATCAAATAACCACGACAAAGTTGGAGTTACAGAGACTGCTAATTCAAATAACAAGATTAGCTATTAAAAAACTATGGATATCCAATATTTTTTTTATATAACAGTTTCTTCTTCTTTAGTTAACAATCCGGATATTGGTTTGTAGCAGTTCTCCACACCGATCTTCTCTGTGCTTTCCGTTTCATCTCAGTTTATAATGGTAAAAATAAATCTACGTGGTAATTGTAAATTGCATGGTGCAACTTAATGACTAGATTTGGAATATTATTATAAGCAAAGACGTTCTACATAGAAATCTGTCTGTACGTTATTGGGTTACGGCTTGGTCCCAATTTATCTCTGACGCTAAAATGAGACTATGTTGAAATTCTTGGGACAATAATTAATTGCTGGCAGAATTAGTTATTTTTGTATGCAAATTCTAACGTAGTGAATAAAACAACCTTCAGAACTGTATTTCTAGTAGCTTTCAAAAAAAAACTTGAAAAGCGCTAAAAAATTGGAGTCTAGCATATTTTTAGGTTCTTTAAGCAATAACTTTTTAAGTTGCCAATAAACAAAGAAACCAATCAGACAAGAGTTGTATGGGATTTAATTATGAGAAAATTCATGTGAGTAATGTAAAAAATTACAAGTTTGAGAAAATGAAACTTTGCTGATATTAAAATATACGCTTTCAGACCCCAATGTTTTATGTTTTATAGCAATTTTTTTAAACTAGTGGAGACACACTTCTACACACCCATTTTATTTAATCTTTCGGATTATTTACGTATAAAAATATTAATTCTGTCTAGTAATTTAGTATCCAGCAAATTTTAATATAGCCTCATTCTTCCATTAAAGAGTAAATCGGGATGAAATTTTTGCTAACCATAACTCAAAAATGGATCGTCTCCGTTATAAGAACTTTTTTGCTTATAATATTCCAAGTTGTCTTCGGAACGTATGTCATGCAAATTTAAATCACCCGTGGATCCATTATTAAACTTGCATCATCATCATCATATTCTTAACGGTTTTAAGCTTTAACGGGAATAAGAATAAGTTCCTATTCTACACTCCACTTTTTCTTAGGTAACTTTTCTTCTGCCTCTAGGGTTGTAATCTTTCGCTATCTTCTGTATTCTACTTTCTTCCATTCTATCTATGTGTTGAATCCATTTTCTTCTGTATTCCTTAATCCTTTCGTTAACTGAAAAAATATCTAAATCACTTCTTATTTCCTCATTTCTTATATGATCTCGTCTATTACACCTTTTAACTGATCTCAGAAATTGCAATTCTGCTGTTTGTATCTTCTGTTCATCTTTTTTCTTTATAACCCAAGTTCCAGACCCATACAGTAGTGTAGGTATTGCCATTGTAATTAAATTCTATTTAATTCTGCAAATTAAATTTACATAAAATATAAATATTTAATGTTCTGTATTCAGCCTAAGAGCAACCGTCTGTAGATCAAACAGGGAGGGGGTCGTCCATCCAAGTACCAGTACCAAAATCTATACATAGACGTACGTGGACGTACATGGTCATACTGTAAAGAAGACATGACATTGGTCATGGCAACTACTGAATTACCATCAAACTTGAATAGAAAAGCTGACAGACCTGCATAGGCATGGGGAAGATGTACCACTAGAGAATTTTAGGCGACGAAGATTTTCTGGAGAGTAGCCAAAACGCTAGTACAAAGTAGAAAAGAGTGAAAGAGTTTCTTAATCAACTGACATGCAGAAACTGACATAAAGTAATCGATGGAAACACACTGAAAATGTTGTCATTTTATTCTATTCACAGCCCCGAATGTGGCCATTATTATTGTTCACTTAACAACCACATAGTTATTGAGCTATCACTTGTTGTATCAGTTACAAAGTCAGGTAGATTAAGACTGATATGTTTTTGATAATTTCAGTACAATAATCATAATATGCTGACTTTCTATCTGCAGGATCTT
The DNA here is from genome assembly GCA_034769895.1 of Magicicada septendecula. Classification (NCBI taxonomy): domain Eukaryota; kingdom Metazoa; phylum Arthropoda; class Insecta; order Hemiptera; family Cicadidae; genus Magicicada; species Magicicada septendecula. Next base: position 912,321,479 of record CM068368.1, read on the forward strand.
CCTGGTCCTGCGTCCTACTTACCGCCAACGCCAAAATCCAAAACAGGGAAACATGGGACTTTCTCTCTTTCCAAGGTATATAAATTTATTCCATAAATTTAGATTAATATTTGTATTTTTGCGTACTATTATATTGTTGGCAAAGTTTTGTTTAGTCCATCACATTTTTCCTCCTATTTAGAAAATGTGGGGGAGGGGGTCTGTGGCCAGGTCAAATCGGCTTCAAAAAAAAAAAAGTTAAGACTAATCGACATTACTATCTTCAAAGTGGTTGAAAAATCTCAAATCAGGTCCATTAAAGTAAACGCCAATAACACAATAAAAATACGCTGTACTAAAACATTTTTTACAAGACACATACTGACTGAATTGATTTTCCTGTATTTTATATTTTAAACATATACACAAACGCTGTGTATTAAAGTTTACTAAACCTGTTTGTAGATTTAAAAAAGAGTTACCAACTGAAAAAATAATAAACATACTGTTGCGACGTCACAGAACAATCTACGTGATTATCAAACGTTCCAGCGAGTGGCGTACGTGCTTGTAGACCTATTTACGAGAGAGCTCTCGATGCCGCCAGCCGTGCGGACTGTGTCAAGGCCGCAGTTAATTACGTAGTTCATACGGACGCTAAGACCCAATTAGGAATCGTCTAGATATACGACTGGCTATAAATACCGGTACTCAACGACGTTTAGTTTAGTACAGCTGCGATATATTTCCAGAGCGGTTCGAGTTATTACTGTGTACGTTCAAGTAGTTCTTAGTGAAGTGTTGCGTTTTATAATCGGACGGTATAATTCTAATACAATTGAGTTTTAATACGTATTAGTGGACATTTTATTGCGTGTAAACAATTTTCATTTGATTTGTTGTAGAGACTGTGTTGGTAATTACGAAATGTTTTACTGTAACAATTAAAGGTGTGATTAGTGACTTAATTGGTGTCTTGTACTTATTTTATTTTGTTTCCACTGTGCCTGCGACGATCGAGTAGACCGTCGTAACAATACTAAAAGTTAAGAGATTAACAAAATTCCTCAACTTTTTTTGACCTTCTGGGGGAGGGTCCTGTCCCATTCGTCCCCCCCCCCCCTACAAATACGCTCCTGAAGTCTAAAGTTAATGTATTACTTTAGCTTACACCTGAAGATGACCACAGACTTTTTAGTGGTCAAAATATTGTGTTGTAAATTGTAACGATTGTAATACTCTAATATAACTCTTCTGATAATTAAAAATATATTATGTAAGTAATATAAATTTTGAAGTGAAAATATAGTATTTATCATTGTATGCAGAATTTAAAACCATTATTTTTGACAGATATTAAATAACTGTACAAATATATATAATAACATATATATATACAAAAATACTTCACACTAAACTGCCTAACTAATCATACATAGCAGTAAAGTAGAAGAATATGGACTTACTGGCAAAGTGTAACAGATGACGAATGACAGACACACTTTGAAATTCTGAAAACGTAAGCCAGGTGGTTTCAGAAGCTTGGACCAACCAATAAATCAGTAGGTACTACTATAATGGGTAATCTATAATGGAAGAAGAAGAAGAAGAAGAAGAAGAAGAAGAAGAAGAAGAAGAAGAAGAAGAAGAAGAAGAAGAAGAAGAAGAAGAAGAAAACTGAATTTCCCAAATTAAATTTACATTACTTAATTCATTTGTCAATCATCATCATTTGCTTGATTTAACCAAGAAACATAATAAAATTATCACAGTTATGTTGTAAAAACTTCTAAGCCTTCTTTGTTAAAGTATTTATTTTATTGTTTTTAAGCGACAAGATATATTTGATTCAAAAGATGGTCCTTCACCTGTCACGTACAATGACACAAGAACAGCTTTTGAACTGATTAACAAACACACCTCACTTAAAGGCAGTCCATTCTTAACAGACACTGAACGATTTACAAAATACATAGACACCACTCCAGGTATGGTCCATTGGTATTAATAGAAAATAAATTAATACATTATTACATAATTATTTATAAAAATAATTTCTAGGTAATAGACTTTTATAGGGCTTTGAAAGAGGATATGTGTGTGTGTGTGTGTGTGTGTGTGTGTGTGTGTGTGTGTGTTTGATTACACAAACACAAAGTTATCATGACAGCTGGCCTGTCACATGGTGTGACGATATCTCTTTATATATTTATTCTATCTTCATAACTATGACTACTTCTCTTTCCCATCCACAGTTTAGTTAATAAGCATATGTTTTAAATAAAATAAATTTGTTATCATATAATTAAAATGATATGATCTTTAAACTTAACTTTTAATGGTAAGTAAACATTATCAGAAGTGTTAGGTTGGATTACTATACAGCCGAATAAAGTTTTAAACACATTATTAGTATTATTAATAAAAGACGTTTGGATTGGTTACAGTAATATCTGACCTGGACATTGTCACAATAATAAAACAAGGTAGAAGTAGGTGGGCAGGTCATGTACAAAGAATGACAGAAGAAAAGGCAGTGAAAAGAGTATTCATTGGAGAACCAGGAGGAAGAAGAGCAAGAAGAAGAGCAAGAAGAAGGGCAAGAAGAAGATGGGTGGATGATATAGATGAAGACTTGAGAAGACTGGGGGTCAGAAAGTGATGAAAAGTCACACAGGATAAAGAGGAGTGGAGGCACGTCGTTCTGGAGACCAGGGGCTGTAGTTTTCAATGAAAGTAAAAAGAAGAAATGAAGCCCCGATTACTACTCTTTTCTACTTACCTTTAATCGGCCAGAAAATTCCCAAAGTCCCAGGGTCACCACCACATTTTTTGGAGGAAATGTAGAAACCGTTTCACTTTCCCCATGAAAACAATTTTGACAAATAAACTAAAATCTCCCTCACATAAAAAATTCCAGGGCCGTTTAGACGAACTTTCAGACGCAGAGAATAGGTTACAGGTAGAGTGGTGTAATAAACTAAACTAACACATTATAATGAGAAATCTGATTTTATTTTAATAGAAAACATTAGCATTTCTTTGTAACATTAATAAAAATAATACAAAAAATAAGACAAAAGAAAATTTCCAATAGCAAATCAGTACTTTGCTAAAATTTCCCCCTCCATTTTTTCGTTCACTCATTCTCACACACTCTATTGAGATCTCATCGTTTTATTTCATACTATACTGTTTTTTATGATATTGTGTTAAAAAGTCAATTTTGTATAATTTCACCAAATTTGTTACGCCTTTATGGTTACTTATCTCTTTCGTCGGGGAGTCTCATGTTGGTTACGCCATCCGATATAAGTCGCTTACCTGACGAAAAAAGCACAAAAAAATGTCCCTTAAGTCCAATTTATATTCACATTTTTGTTTCGATTGAATTCACACGTTTATTACCATTTTCCAAAACTTTTTTAGCAAAAACTCGGTAGGCCTACCGTGACTGTTCGGCCTACCTTGATTGTCCACACGCACTGTAAACTAAATATGTACTGTTCGGTGACTGGCGTGAGACTGAGATGCTTTGATTTTTTTCCTATGTCACAATCCAACTCAACTACGCATTCGAAACCAGTTTTTTCCGGTTACCTCCACCCATCTCTGCCGTGGATTGACGACACTTGTTTTCCAGTTGATCATCCACATTGTTGGCCGCTCCCAAACACCGATTCACTATTTTGTTGTAAACAAAATGCCTTTCGTGTGATTCACTGGCTAAAAATATAATGTGTTACATAACGTACCATTACAAGACCCTCCCCCAATGAGAGGTTTTATGTCTAAAAACATAAAAAACTCTCATTGCCTAAACGGGTGGCTATGGTCGTACCCGTATGACTTTACTGGACTTCCCTCATCAGGATCATAAAGCCAGACAGGCACTTGGCAACCCTGCCCTGACGAGCTGGCCAGCACAGGTTCGCCTCCACAGTTCCACACAGATTTAGTGACAACAAAAGCAAAAATATTATCAAATGGTCTTTCATTAATCCATACCCTTGCACTGATTTGGGTTCCTCCTAGAAGTACTGATTTGCGTTGACCAAAGTACTGATTTGTTTACAGACATTCTGTGGTATCTTAACAAATTTTTTTTAATCTTTTTTTATACACATTTAACCCCACATAACATATCAAAATTCAAAAGTAGATACCCTTATGCTAATATAACACACATTATTGAACCCGAGTAACATATATCAAAATACGTAAGTAGATAACTATATATCAAAATACAAATGTAAACCATATATCAAATCAAAAAGTACACGAATTCATTGGCTCAACTTTCTACCAGGTTACATTTTATGTTTACTTTCACCTTAACTGGTACAATTAATTGTCCACAAGTCATCAACATTCAAGTTCAAATTCCATTAACATAATTTGATAAAGTATTTTAAAACCTCTCAAAGGTTTAGATTTGCTGCATTGTTCTTTAAAATTGCAATGTTACAATTTTATAATATACCCACTAGTTCTAATTAACTTTACTCACATCAAATTATAACAAACAATATTGTTATTACAAGGATAAACATTTCGTACGTAGCTAGAATGTCGTAGCTACCCCCTATCCACTACACTACTGCATTTTTATGGCTGGACTGTTTCGCACAGTTGCTTCCACAAGAACTGAACATTATTTGAGTATACATTAGATACTCCGTGGGACCCATCCCGATACTTTCTAATACCGGTATGGGGCCCGTCTTGCTTCAGCCTTACACAAAGTCTGGTATTACTGGTGTACAAGACATCAGTAACAATAGTGAACTAACTATACGCCCTTAACAACAGTCTACCACCCCATTCGGTGCATAGCCGCTGTTCCATAGTTTATTAGAGATTCCCCCAAATTTTTCAAAAGGTTAAATTTCTAAGTCCACCTTTACAACGATAACAAGCTATGGCCAGACTTAGGCAGCGCGTATCGTAATGTGCCCTGACCATAGCCTGTTAAAGATGAGCCAATTCCACGGTCAGGGTTCGGTAAGGCCGTGACCACCCGAAAGTTGGGGACCCCTTTTTTATCCGGTGTTAAAAAGATAATTATACATATGAATACAATAACTACATGGATATAATAACTATAATACACACAAAGTGGCAACTGATACATTACATACTATTTCCATCACAATTTCCCTGCCTTTCCTAGGCATCAAAAATAGCATGTACAATATAATAATTTATTTTTTTAAGTATATCATTATTAGACGGTAACCAAGTCACAGATTTAATTATCTTTTAATTTACCTTATTTCCGTCTTTTGACTTATTTTTCCTGTTGTAGGTTACTTTTGACGCGTTTCGGAGCTCTTCAATGCTCCATCTTCAGAAAATCCGTTGCTTAGACTTCGTCACGTTAATGTATCAGTTACACAGTGTAATTGATACCGGACAGTCTAACATATGACAGTGTTGGGTGCACCCGAACTATGTAGTTTCATATATGTGACCATTGTGTAAATGTATACATGTTTTAGTGTTGTGCATATGTTTTCAATACCAGATTTTAATATTAACGTGACAAAGTCTAAGCAACGGATTTTCTGAAGATGGAGCATTGAAGAGCTCCGAAACGCCTCAAAAGTAACCTACAACAGGAAAAATAAGTCACAAGATGGAAATAAGGTAACTTAAAAGATAATAATTTATTGTTTAGTTGAGTTACAATTACTTCACCTCTCATTGAATAATACAATTGTTCGTTACAATCCATATATTAACAATCACCAGACCAAAAATTTGATCATTTATAATTTATTATAAAATTCAAATCTAAATTTTTTGGATTTATTACAAAATTCACATCTTAAACCATTTTAAATCAATTTAATTACATAACGGAACTCAGTATACCAATTATTTTTCAATCAAAATTATAAACATCACTACACAAAATACAATATACACACAACAAAAAGTATCCTCAGATACCCTACAATAACAATAACATAACCTAATAAATAATACATTTAACCCTAATATAAATTTATATACAATATGCTTCACATAAAATATAATATAATTCATTAGTATTGACCATAATCATTTTTCCAAGGAAACCAACTCTCAAAACCATGAGTACAACTATCCATTATATCAACATATATCTAACCCCCATCATCATAGATTAGTCTTATATTGTATGTACACCTTTCATTATTGTCTACTCCAGTTATATTACCTTTCTCACTACAACAGTCATTTAAAGTGTTGTCCACTAGATTATAATAATCATAATTCAGGTTACCATTCTCCAACCAATAAGAGTCAGCATCATGTGTTTTGTACCAATCAGTAACAGTCCTGTCATCATCGGGATTACTTATCAGTAGGTAGGTATCACTACTTCCAATCATATATCACCTATTACATCGTTGTCACCACTTGGTTCATCGTCATCAACTGCTTCATCATTGACCAGGTCATCTACAGTCATAATATGCACTGCCCGCTCCACACCTAAAACACTCATGAAATTTTCATAATCTCTACTTCTATTGAATATTTTAACCTCAACACTCAACCGCAACTCACCACAGAAACTACTCCAACCCCCCTGAACTACCTCACTCCTGGCAAAGGGCACCACAAAATCACTAAAACACCTCCTGGCTCTACCAGGTTAACCACAAAAAACTAGGGGACCATTATGAGACACTATGTCTCCCACATAACCTCTAAAGGAACCTTTGTCCTCAAAAGCACATGTGGAGTCCTTACTCCACTTAAACCACAGAGAAAATTTGCCCTCTGCATCTTATGCTCACCTAATCTCACTTCACACTCTCTCTTGAACTCATCAACTACTACCTCACCACTAACTTCTACTCCCACCAAAATCTCATCACCACTACCATTATTCAATATTTTAATCTCTAATACTACCTTTTCAACTATGTTATCATTATTATTTATCATATTGTGATAATTATTACTTTCACTAACACCACCCACCTTAGTGTTCACAACCTGGTCGTCTTTGTTCTCATTACATTTACCTGCCTTTCTTTTCCACTTCTCAGTCCGTTTTTAAATATCAATATGTAAGTCCTTAACTTGTTCCTCAATGTGCTCACACAATAGCTTATTTGAATTATTTATTCATTAAAACATTTATCCAACTGTTCTTTCATCTCACCCCTTAAACTAGCATTTTGTTCTTTCATTTCACTGAATTTAGTATCAAAACACTTACTAATATCATTAGACATCATACGCAAATAATTAATGACCTCATCAACTGACCCCTCCCTTTCTTTGGTTGACACTGGGGTCGAATGTACCCCAGAGTCAATCATTATGGCAGAGTCAGTTAGATTAAGTTCATTTTCGTTGTCTGCCATTTTTCAAATTACATAAATTGCCAAAAAAAAAATTTATATCCAATATAAATGGTGGTGTAATAAAGTGGTGTAATAAACTAAACTAACACATTATAATGAGAAATCTGATTTTATTTTAATAGAAAACATTAGCATTTCTTTGTAACATTAATAAAAATAATACAAAAAATAAGACAAAAGAAAATTTCCAATAGCAAATCAGTACTTTGCTAAAATTTCCCCCTCCATTTTTTCGTTCACTCATTCTCACACACTCTATTGAGATCTCATCGTTTTATTTCATACTATACTGTTTTTTATGATATTGTGTTAAAAAGTCAATTTTGTATAATTTCACCAAATTTGTTACGCCTTTATGGTTACTTATCTCTTTCGTCGGGGAGTCTCATGTTGGTTACGCCATCCGATATAAGTCGCTTACCTGACGAAAAAAGCACAAAAAAATGTCCCTTAAGTCCAATTTATATTCACATTTTTGTTTCGATTGAATTCACACGTTTATTACCATTTTCCAAAACTTTTTTAGCAAAAACTCGGTAGGCCTACCGTGACTGTTCGGCCTACCTTGATTGTCCACACGCACTGTAAACTAAATATGTACTGTTCGGTGATTGGCGTGAGACTGAGATGCTTTGCTTTTTTTCGTACGTCACAATCCAACTCAACTACGCATTCGAAACCAGTTTTTTCCGGTTACCTCCACCCATCTCTGCCGTGGATTGACGTCACTTGTTTTCCAGTTGATTATCCACATTGTTGGCCGCTCCCAAACACCGATTCACTATTTTGTTGTAAACAAAATGCCTTTCGTGTGATTCACTAGCTAAAAATAGAATGCGTTACATAACGTACCATTACAGGCTCTTCATGAGCTGTAGTACCATGGAGTAGTAGTAGTAGTAACCAGACTATTGACTCATGGTCAATCGCTTTCAGATGTCATTTTCTAGAGGTCACCCACTGGCCTTCTTCAGTAGTGAAATATTGATTGCTTTCACCTCAGTCAGCGATATGTTCTGTCCTCCATCCCTTTGTCAAACATTTTAAAGACTTTCACCACTGAAGAAGACCTTCAGTAGGTGGCCAAAATGTCAATCATTAGGTGGCCTAATGAGTCATCATGTTTGAAAATTAACAATGTCACATTAGAAAACTGTGCATAAATATCTAATACTATAAATAAATAGTAACAATATTGTAGCATTTAATGTGCTACAATAGACTGTATGAAAGCATAACATATTGCTATGTTGAGCTAAAAAAAATGATAAAAGTGCCAACATACTTTTAACATACAGCAATGCACAAAGCTGTTTACAGATCATTCTGCAAACAGAATTACATAATGCTCTAGATAATTCGAGTTGCCCCTTCCACATATTTCTTGACTATTCTACTTACATCCAGGCCCGCTGCATCACGATAATTCAAGGCTGCTGAGGTATAAATACTGGATTTCAAAGAAGCCAATTTCAGTTAGACCTAGTGATATTATAAGTATGGTTCAGAGTTCTTTTAGTGGAAAGTGATTACTATGTTAATTAGTGTGAAACTGTAATAGGGTGACATTTATTTTTGTGTGTTGGACAAATTTAACTTGAACTAATTATTATATAAAAGTGCCTTTGTTGAGTTCTAACTTTTTCTGATTAAAATTGTAATCAGGGACTTCATTGGTGTTAGTTATTCTATTTCCACTGTACAACACAATGACCTGAGTGACCAACTGACCGTGGTCTAACTGATCACCGTATGGTATAGTGGAAAACAAAATTACAGACACCAATCAAGTTACTAATCACAAGTTTCAATTAATCACAAAGACAGTTTATAATCAACTTGTACAATGATTGGAGAAAATTTGTCCACACACAATAATAATGTCAACTTATAGAGTTCCGCACAATTATAACACAATAACACTTTGCCACAGTACTTCGAACCTCACTTGAATAAATTTCCACTTCAACTGACTGACTGTTGCTGGATGCTTACATTTATACCCCGCTGAGATGCCAGAATAATCTGTCACTTTTTGGATGAGGTGGTCAAATTATAGGTGCTCTCGAACCCACTAGAAATAGTCTTGATGTGTGGCCTAAAACATGTGAGTGATCGGTGTGGTCTGGAACAGCCTTGATTGTTGACACATGTTAAGGGTAGGGTCACGTAATTGTCTTTCTTCTCAAAGTAGCAATATGTACCCACACGAACATTACACCATGGCTCTGCAGGGATAGCCGAGAAAATTTAGAACAACACAGTCCATTGTTCGAGAATGTTCCGTTGTGTAACAATATGTTTCAATACAGATTTACATTTTGTACTGCTTGTAACATAAGTAAGTAATATATATATATATATATATATATATATATATATATATATATATACATAAAAGTCTAAACATGTTTCATAAGAAGTAATCAACAACAGAATTTGTTCGTGTTAAATGTAGAATTGTGTGTAGAGGTGATGCAACCACACAGCTGGTGTTGGCCAGTAAAAGCTGTGTTTAGAATGTAATTATACCTGAAGAATTGTTGTGTACATTGTAAACAAACAGTAGAAAATATGCAGATTAGAGAAGAAAATGAGAAAAGTTTGAATTAACAAACAAAAAAAAAGTCAAGTGGTTAAATGACATTAGGGAGAAAGTTTTCCCCCACCCAGCTGTCTGCTTTGTGAAATACAACGTTGAATAAGTCACACAAGTTATTAAAGCCTTTGAATTAATATTTTAATGCATGCCACAGGGTGGACTATTTTATATTCATAAAAAATATTTACACTTCATTATATAAATTTAAAATATTAAAATATGTACATGAGTCAACTCCCAATGATTCAGTTTACAGATTTAAGTGTGGCAGATCAGAACAAGATGAAAGTGCGAGGAAATTAATTTAAAATACTGTAAGACAAAAATATGACATCAAACTTAGAGAAAAGGAAAAAGGATTATTCATTGTGAATCTGTCATGATATTACATCACTGTGCAAGTGTAGGGTTGATCAAGTATGTACAGACAAGAGAAATATTTGTTCAGAAAAGTGTATTCATGAAACAAAAAAAAAGAAAAAATGAAATGGCAACAAATATCTAAATGTTAGTGACACACAGTTTATAAAATTGTTAAAAATATATACATTTTAATTGATTTAAATGTTACATATGTAGTATGTGAAAACCATAATACAGTATAGTCCCAATCATCCAACTTCTTTAAAGGTTGCTGTTGACTGATTTCAGGGTGTTTCATACATTTTTCAACCACTTTAAAGATAGTAATGACGATTATTCTTAAATTGTTTTTCTCTTTTGTATGAAGCCAACTCAACCCCCCCCCCCCCCAGAGACAAATTCTAAATACGATGTGATGTGATTCTAGATTCTAGAATGTGGTGTTTTGGTCACCCAAACAATTGGCATCCATCTTCAGGATAATTATCAACTAATACACGTAAAAAAACAAATAATACTCTATCAACCAGTGTATATCATCGTCGTTGTTGTCACTTCATGGTGTAGGCTTGCAGCCTGTTCCGTTGTCACTGCAGTCACCTCTTCCAGGCCCTACCCACAGATCTTCTGCCAACTGGTCTGTAGTCTACAACATACTTTACTAGCCTCTGGTGTCCATTCTGTAGACATGCTCCATCCACTGCCGCTTTTGTTCTTCTATCTTATCATTGATGGAGACTATACCCCATCATGTCCCCATCATGCCCTTACATGTCCATTAAACATTTGATCTCATAAACAAAACCACTCATGTGCCTTAAAAAATTCATTTCAGCGGTTTGTATATGATGTTTTCCTTTCCCAGTGTCGTCCATGTTTCACTAGTATATGTAAGAACAGGTATCTCCATGACTTTACAGAACTTCATTTTAGTATCAGTTCTTGTCTTGTTTCTTAGCGTTCGTTTTATTGTACCACACATCATCTGATACTTATTTACTTTTTTATTCTTATCATCATGTTCATAACTTATGTCACAACCAAGAAAAGCAAAGTGTGGTACCTGCTCTACAATCTTATCCCCAACAACTGTTTTGGGACGGATTGGGAATTTCCCCTTAAAGCCCATAACCTTAGTCTTGGTTTGAGATATTTTAAAATTATATGTCCCAATATGGGGTTTAAGTGGTATATTGACTGCTGCAGAGCATCTTTGCTCTCTGGAGTATCACCTGGTCATCAGCGAATAACAGAGTATTTATGCATGTGGTGGCAGGATGTAAGTTTATCTCTGGATTGACTTCAACTTTCCACTGTCTGATCATCCAAAAAGGGTCCGCCAGTGAAGCGGGAAATTTTGAAAGTCCAATAGTTCATTTTCTGCTCACAAGAGGGCGTGGAGGTTTTCGATTGTTGTTTTACATTTAATGCCATTTGTTAAACATGGAGCAGTGGTCCGGTGCACAGCGTGCTTTCTGTGTAAAATCGTTTTATAAGAATGGTGACAGTGTGACTTCTGTACAACGATTGTTTCGTAATCATTTCAATATTCCACGACATGGAAGAGTGCCGTCTGCTCATACAATTATTTCATGGGTGAAAAAGTTTGAAGAAACTGGTTCCACATTAAACTTAAAGCACAGAGGAGCAACAAGGTCTGTAAGAACAGAGGAAAACATTGAAAGAGTTCGAGTAGCATTGACACGTAGTCCACAACGTTCTGCAATGAAACATGCATCCGTACTAAACATTAGTGACACATCGTTACGACGAATTTTGCATAAAGACTTATCTTTTCATCCTTACAAAATTCAAGTAATCCAGGAGTTGAAAGATGGCGATATGCTGGCTCGCAGGATTTTCAGCGAAGAAATATTGCGACGTGTAAATGATGATGAAAACTTTATTCACCGCATGTTTATGTCAGATGAAGCACATTTTTATTTGAATGGATATGTAAACAAACAAAATAGCCTATATTGGAATGACGAAAACCCAGGTGAGTTGCATGAAAAGCCATTACATATTCCGAAAGTTACGGTGTGGTGTGCAGTTTCATCATCTGGCATTATTGGGCCATATTTTTTCCAAGACGATAGAGGAAACACAACTGTCAATGCAGACCGCTACAGACACATGGTCAGAACATTTTTGATGCAACAGCTCCCTAGGTTTCCGGAAATTAATTTTTTTCAGCAGGATGGGGCCACAAGTCATGCTGCTCGTGTGTCCATGGCTGGTTTAAGAGAACTCTTCCCGGACGGACTCATATCCAGATATGGCGACATCTCATGGCCTGCAAGATCCCCAGATTTGTCCGCATGCGACTTTTTTCTTTGGGGATTTCTGAAGAGCAGGGTGTACATTGATAGACCGCACACCATACTGGAATTAAAAATGAATATCAGACAAGAAATTGCACGAATTCAACCTGACCTGCTTCGTCGAGTGATGGAAAATTTTCGGTCAAGATTAGAAGAATGTTTACACAGAAATGGCTCTCACTTGAGTGGCGTTATTTTTAAAAAGTAAAATAATGGCATACTTAACTCAACTCAAATCTGTAAAAAAAATTCTGATAATAAATGTTTCATGAAAAAATTGGGTACTTTTAATTTTCCCGCTTCACTGGCGGACCCTGTATTAAACAATGTAGATGACAGACTGCACCTTTGGCTGACACTTCTATTAACCTTCACAGTATATATGATACAAAATTGTTATAAATTGTAGCTATTACAATTGAGTTTTACTTTTTGTTTTTTGTTTCACATCTTTCAGACAAAAATGTTAAATTTATTAAGAGTTTATGGGTTATAAAAAGAAACTATTGATCAAAGTTTTGACATTGCAGGACCCAGTGATTACAATGTGAAAAGTGGACTGTATTATGAATTGAAGAGAAACAATGTGCGCAAGTTCTCAGTTAGACAAACAGCATTTTTAACTTCAGTTGTCTGCGATGACAAAGACAATAAATTACCATTGCCAGAAGTCCCAGACCCTGGTCACTACAATATAGAGGTATTTTATTATCCTCAGCATTATATATGGTTTTTATATATTTTTAGTAATATTAGTATTAATGTTTTTAGTAGTTACAAGTAGAGAACATGAACAATTCTATTGTTTCATATATAATTTATTGTGTGTGTGTTCCTGTGCATATGCTTTTGTTTTAATATAAATAAAAATACAAACTACCCACTTAATTCACACACAAAGCCTTTTTTAAAGTAGGACTCCCAAACACTGGCTCATTGGTTCATCCAGAAAAAGCATCCTCCTTAAACTTTGTCCTTTTATGTTCCATTCCCACAGAACTATAGCTAGCCACCATAGGTATCAGTCAACGTTCATCTAAATGTAAACTATAAATATAACTTGATTCCACAGATGTAAAGACATTAGATGTAAACATAGGAGTAACTTTATTTCATAGAAGTGAGAACAGACATGGAGCTTCAGTGCTCACGCACTACCATGTCAGTAACTCACTTCATTGGTTTGACAAAGTCCTAATTGCTTTTTTGTTAAAGTTTATATTATTAATAACTTCTTTTGGCAATGCATAAATATATATATTGTATTTTTATAACCTCACGTTTATAGATGGAAACATTATTTTTTATTGTATTTACTTAAAAAATATTGTCTTCCTTTAACAAGAAACATCTTCCTTTTCCTTGTCACTAAAATAATCATTCACCTCATGCAGGCCTCCCTATATGCTTAGTTGAACAATCAAAATGTATCTGTAAAGTTTTAATCTATTAACGTATAGTTTTGCCGTAAAGTTTACGTCACACACATATGTTGTTCTTGCAGGTTTTAGTGACTTTATCAGTAACCCAACAGACAGTGTGTGCATGTCCTCACTCAATCTAATATAGCTCAAAGACCAATGCTTATTGTGGCAATTTGTTGTCAAAAACTGTCACTAGGTCCACCCAAAGTCACAGTACGTTGTTTAGGCAGCTTGGTGTGCTATTCAAAAAGTTCAGTCTTTTTTGAACAGACCTTTTATATAAAGAAGCCATGATGAAGCCCTCAAGATAGTCTGGTTAAATTCTGTAGAACTTAATAAGAATAACTCAAGGAAAAATCACAGGACAACGTCTGAGCACTCTCAACAGTAAGCATTTGCTCACAAATTCATAGGTTCTTGCTAAGCATTTTTAAACATTTTCTCAGGAAATTATGATGCTGATAATGATGACAATAGTTCATACAAATAAAATACTTTTGCAGTTAAGTAAATATCACTCAGTCAAATTTTTTTATAATTTTTATGTTTCAGGAAATACAAGGAAGCTGTAAAATTGAGAAGCCAACGTTTGGAAAATGTCCAAGGTTCAAGAAGATTGTCTCTGTAAGATATTTCTCAATTAACTGAATTGATCAATATAAATCATAGTCTGTATATTTTTATAACATCTATCAAGTTCTTATCTTTGTATTGTCTTACTTCATAATTACATCTGATGTACTGTTCTTATTCTTTTATAGAGCCCCATATTTTTCTTAGGATTCTTCCTTCAAAAGCAGCCAGTATTCTTCTTCAGCAGTGCAACAACCCATTACTGAGTCAAGGCCTCCTTTAACAGCCTCCACCAGTTGTCTTGGTCAAGTGCAGACAACTGACTGGCTGAGAAACTCATAGGTTTCTGCACATAAAAAAGACTTTCACAGATGGGATATGTGAATTCTCTGATCCAACCCCCAACATGGAGGACCAGGAACTTTGATTTCGGGTGCTCTTCCCCTAGGGAGTTGCTTTCCCCTCAGCTGACAAGCTCTCTCTGCCTGGTCACAGTAAGCTAATTGACTCAGCCCATGTGTGCAGCCATTGGGCTACTATAGCCTCATCTGCCTCCACACTAGATGCACATCCTGACTGCCCTGACAGAACCCCCATCTCTCGTTTGCTTACCAAGCCACTCTGCAGAAGGGATTGGTTACCGACATGTAGGTGAGAGTGGAGTTGGGGTGGAGAGGCTGGTGCATTTCTCTTCTATAAAAGCATAACTTCGCATCACACCCCCTTTGGACCCCCAGCCAGTATTACTTCTCTTTTATTTGTCAGTGTCCACACCTGAGGACCTTCGGTGACAATTGGTCTTATTAATATTGTGCATACATTCCTTTGTGTCCGTATTTATAAATTTGGACTTTAATTTTTATTTAAGACATGTTAAATTATATTTTCTTTTGTTATTATATATTTAATCTTCTGTTTCGTCAGGTTTTATCAGGAGATGTTGAATCATAAATACCATTTGTGATATTTATTTTGTTTCCCAGGTATATAAATTTTTGTATTATTTTGATGGTGTCCTCCTCATTAATTGTCCAGACATGGTCTAAATTCATTAATAACATGGTTGTTATTATTGTTGTTTATAATTTAAAAATAACAGCAGCCAATAAAACTCTAAGACTCGACAAATAACACTAAATATAACACCAGACACTTCAGCAGTGCCCACAACAGTCTTCATCAGTAGTGTGGAATAAACCTTTTAGTTAAAATGCAGCACGCACATCAGTGAGTACAAGCAATGCTACTATGTGGTTCAGCTGGAGAAATCTGCATGCCTTGTACAACAAAAGTCACACGATCCTGTTCAATGGGATCCAGGTTTTTTCCTTAAGTCAGTGGTACTTCGCTTACTTGCAGAAAGAGACCATAGATATCTATTGATGTGGAGACCAGTGCATGAATTACAGAGAGAAATCTTTGGCCCTCAATAACAACTGGTTACTTGGCCTTGAGCCGAGCCTCTGACAGACAAGACAAGTGTGTTGCGGTGTGTAATGCGAGCCTATGAGAAGCACTGTAGTCATTTGCTAACATAATTTTCTTGCTTCCGATTGAAGTTATAAATATAAGTGTATTTCTCACGAGACTAGTCACATTCCCTCGTCTTTTGCAAGACTTGAAACCTTTCTTTCCACAACAATGAAGAAGACTGTTGTGGGCTCAGTCAAAATATCTGGTGATTCTGGTGATTTGTTTAGTATCATTTGTTGAGTTTTTTGAGTTTTATTTAGCATTGTTATTTTACACCATGAACTGCAATAGTAACAACTATTTTTTTAATGAATTTAGACCATGGATTAGCAGCCTAGAAAATTATAATCGATGATAAACTTAAATTAAATGAAATGTTAAAAGATATTTTAAACATGTTTAGAAATATGTTTAGATTAAATACATTTCACTTTGCAACTACTGACAATGGTTTCAATTGCAGGATGCACCAGACTGTACACAGTATGATATACACAGAGGTTTCAATTACATTAAGAACCAGCTCAGCCACCTCAGATCTTCTCCTTGTGCTTTTCTTACTTGCAGTAAAAGGGAGCTGCCCAAGAGACCTTTCCTCAAACCAGGTATAGTATCCCTTAAACTTTTACTTTTATAAACATTATTTTTGTCTGCCATTTAACCCTTCAAGAAGCAAGAATGTCTGAGAAAATGCAGTGGGCGGATACCATCAGGGAATATGTACGTTTCACAGCGGGTGCGCAGTATTCCAGTTAGCACACATGTTTCAAAGCATTCTTTTATTTTGTATGCTGTGTGTAAGGTGATAAAATCTGTTGGAAATAATCTGAACTGCTTGAAACATACTTCACAGTATTGATATTTATTAGCATTTGCATTAGTCTTTACTGACCACGTGTTTACAGTCATAGTAAGTTCATAACATGTTCTGTGTTTTTTGTTTTACTGTTGTTATAAGTGTTATTTTGGCATAGTAAATTAGATTTAGTGATACAATAAGTGTTTCAAATGAGATAATATTTTTTGTGAAAAAGAAATACAAAAAATTATCTCTAGCGATGATTGTAATTTTGTAAAGAGTATTTGTTAGTGTGGAAAGTGAAACTGATAAATCTGTCAATGTTATACCTTCAAATATTATTATTAATATGATAAATGGACAAAATCTTCATAGTTTTACATGGTGTAAAAACGTTATTTATTTTATTATGTCAGTGGTAAAAATATTGTACAATATCCATTAAGTCGACACACTTGCAAAAAACCCTTGTTCCTGGGGGTAAAGCTACTAGTCCAAAACCATGCTCATCAGAGGGTTAATAATTTCTCCAGCAAAGCAACATGCATACATAAAAATATACACACATACTTGAAATTTACTATAATCTATCTGTCCACATCTATTGTTCCCTGTAGCTGTGGTACACCTCAAAACACCCCATCACTTGGTAGAAACCAGTCTGCAGTTTACCACACTCGGTGTTTATAGACGTGATGACAGATTTTGAACAGTTGCTTATAGGTGCAGGTGCACAGTGGAAAAACACCTCGTTGTTAGGTTCATTAATGAGGAATATAGAAAGCGACAGTTATCTTACATTAATGAAAACTTGCAACCCCCTCTTCTTGACACCACCAGCCGCCACTGCTTGAAATCAAAACTCAAGCTGTCTTAGCAGCAGTAGTGGCGTCCATGTATCTGCTGTTGCCAACGGCAACAGTAATGGAAATAAGAGAAAATAATATTAATTATATAAATATCACTATAATATTGACGGCTCGGAACACTAAGTTTTTTATAAGTAAAAACGTAAAGTTTTACCTTACAGCCTAAACTGGCTTTCACCTATAGAAGGCTTCATCAGAGGCTGTCGTTAGTAGCGTTGTTCGTCTTGTTGTTGGCGACGAGATAATGTTTCGAAAGATCGAAGCTGTGTGTGTGTGGTGAGATGTGTTCGAATAATGCATGCGATTTGAATTGTGTCTGTTCGTTTAGGATGTCGTTTTTATTTGTTTTGTGTGTTTGTATATTTCTAATTGTTCTAGAGTGTCTAGTTTTCGGCCTTTTGTGTGTACGTGTAGTATGTTCATGTTATTGTCGATGTTTTTATATGTGTGGTTTGCTTCAATGAGGTGGTTTGCGAAGGTAGATTCTGTAGTGGTGTGGAGTGCTTTTGTGTGTTCAATGTATCTCTGTTTGAAGCTACGTCCTGTCTGGCCTATGTAGAATTTATTGCAATTGAACAATTTAGTTTATATACACCGGGTAGATCGAATTTGTTTTGTGCTTTGGGCGTGCGTTTTGATAGTGTGTGTTCTGTTTTGTTAGTAGTTTTGTAAGCGATTCTGTATCCTGCTTTTTTGAATTTGTGGGCAATTTTTTCTGTTTGTTTGTTGATGTATGTTAGTGTTATGAATTTGTTGTTTTCTGTCTACTAACAAAACAGAACACACACTATCATAACGCACGCCCAAAGCACAAAACAAATTCGATCTACCCGGTGTATATAAACTAAATTGTTTAGGGTGTGCTATAATCATTTAGTCATGTGCTTCTCTGTTTGTATTTATTATTTTTAATTTGATTATTTGTATTCTGATTTATTGTGTGTAAGTATAATGAGAGTCAGATCCCATTGAACCGGGACCCTCTTCTTCTCCCAGCGAATGGTAGAAAATGCTCTAAAAAGAACACTTGCTAGAAGAAAAAATTCAAATTAATTTTTAGTTTAAGTTTTAGCCTATCACAACCGGCAACAGGTGTTATGTACCCATGCCACGCCACTGATTATTATCAGTGTGTGTCAGCCTTATAATTTAAGTAAGAAATCTTCAGAATCTTAACAGATCTGATATTTTAACTACATTATACACTTTCTTGTTATAGGACCTGGTGATTACAACATCTGCACATCATCACTGAACACAAAGGGTGGACTCATGCTGACTCCACTGCAGCAGTCTGTTGTTTCTGATAACCCTTCTCCTGCGCATTACTTTCAGGTCTGTAAACAGTCATTGCTTTATTTTATGTTTTCGCTTATTAATTTTGCACCTATTTTCACTTTTATTCTGTATTTTTCTTCCTTTATTTTTATGCATATGTAGTTGATATAAATGCATACACACAGACACAAGATAATGAATCATATCTAATTGTACATCATTTTTTTCATTTTATACCATAATAATTACCAACAACTCTTTTTTCAAGTGGCGAGCATATTTTATTGATATTATTATTAGTAACAGCATCAAGTATTATTTCTGTTCTATATTTCACATCCTCAGTGGTAAAAGGGCTTTACACTCTGTCACGTGCCCTACTACTGAGGACGTTTCAACACAAAATAATAGAGAAGTAGTGCCACTATTTCAGCATTGCTCACCTGGATGTATAAGTAAAAAAATCTTTCGCAGTAACCTTATTATTGAATTATTGTTGATTCACCAGATTATTATGTTACAAGAAGTAGATTGTATTACGGGTGATATATGCACATAATAATATAATAGAAATTAAAAAACAATCTGTCTAAATGCAGTGTCGTATAATTTATAGATTATACTAAAAAAAAACATGCTTAGCAGTTTTTTATTAAAATTAACAACAGGCAATAGTGTCACAAAATAACAACAGGATGTTTCAACAAAAAATAATAGAGAAGTAGTACCACTATTTCAGCATTGCTTAACAAAGAAATTTTGAAGTTTCATTGTCATCAGCCTGAAGTCTAAAGTTTGTTAAAAATGTTTGAATTTTATGAAAACCCTTTGAACAATCAAACCAGAAACTAGAAGATTATATATACAACTGGATAATCGAGGTGGAAAATTGAATCTAAACTGGCAAATTGGAAGAAGGTCAAGTCAAGTCTTATTAATAACAAAACAATGTGGCTGCCATTTGAAGTACGACTTATAATTAAAGATTTTCTATGAAGTATGTTCACAAGACTGTGTGTGTAAAACTATTTCTCTAACTGCTTTTTACTGATTACAGAGGAAGAAAATTGTCTCAGAAAGAAAACACAAAACTTCAAAAACCAGTCCTAAGAAGAAAGTACTCCGAACGTTCACAGGTGACAAGTATGCAACTGGTCACTGTGATCTGTAATAATGATGTATCGCTTGTGGAGAGGTATTAACGAATATTAAATTGTTTTGGTAATGTGGAAATGCACATGTATAGGTCACATAATAAAAACTGTACTGAATTATGCTTTTGTGTCTCGTAGCCTTCTGTAAGGCTAAACATAAAACTGTCAAAACTTTGTGCCATTGAATGTATCATCACTGCAGTGGCATAAATATTGGGGGGGATTGGGGATCCCCCCCCCCCCCGGCCAGAGCTATTAGAAATTTCACAAAATTCCATAATAACTTAAGATAGGCCTGTTATTTCTAAGCCAGTTGTATGTGTCAAAATAAGGCTTATAAATAATACAGTAATACAAGCAGTTAAAATATTTGTAAAAGGGAGTCTAACATTCAAGCCAGTTTCTTCCCCCCTCCCAGAAGCTACTCTCATCCCCCCCCCCCCACCAGGAACAACTCCTAGTTATGCCACTGCATTGCTGTGCCTATGATTATTGAAACTGTAATATTGTTGTTACTTATAAAGCACACACACACACACATCTATATGAATAACAATTTTATCTTTTCTTTCTTCAGGAACTGAACATCATAAAAGAAATAGCAACAGAAAATGGATATGACAGTAAATTTATAAACAAATTAAATAAAAAATATAAAGAAAAAACAATATTAAACAACAGAACAACATTAGGCAGTATAAATACATGCAGAAAAGAAGAAAATGTAACATACCTAACTTACAAATACACATATCGCGATCTCCAAAGCATTATAAAAAATACAAAATTGGATAAACATAAATATAAATATGCATACAAACCAAATAAAAGTATATACAATATAATAATGAATAAAAAAGAATGTGGTATATACAGATTAAGTGTAATATACAGAATAAAGTGTAATGACTGTGACTACATATACACTGGAAGAACATATAAAATTTCAAACAGAGATTTATGGAACATTTCAAAGCTTTTACTAATAAAAAAATGGGAATCTCCAACATAGCAGATCACCTTATTAATATGAATCATAGCATAACAAATATAACCAACAATATGGAAATAGTGGAAGTAAACAATTATAAAAACGACATTATACATTTGGAAAAATTATATATATACCTTCATAAAAAAAATGACAAATTGATGAATCAACAAACAATATTTCAGAATGATCAATTATTTCAATACATGACTAGCTTAGTTTCACCCAATAATGATGGCAGTGGAAAATTCAATATGGATTGCAGAAAGATGTAATGGAGGACACAGATAACAACAACAGATACATACATATAAAGGATGACATTGCAGCAAGAACATTAACACAGAAGAAGAAAGTGTAGTAATAGTGTGTGAACTGATGATGAAATTTAAATAATTTCGAAAAGGCCTTCTTCATTACCTTAACAAGGTGAAATTTTACTGATTTTGGTGGTTATGTATAGAATAATAAATTTATTATTATTATTATTATTATTATTATTATTCTGGCTGTTCAATGTTTACACTTTTTCTGGAACCAAAGATTACAGAAGTGATTAAATTCTCAGCTTCCACTGCTGCTTGTCCATCCAAAGTTCTTCTTCAGTTTCTCGTTCCCTCAATATATAGTCTGAATTTCTTCTATCCAGGTGATAGGTCCATTCCACAACTCTCCTTGGCAATCTTTACTGTGTCATTCTATTTGTGTGTCCATAGTATTCTAATTTTTTTGTTTGGATAAAATCAACAATTGAATTTTTCACATTCATTCTATCCTTAATTTCATTTCTACTTGGGTGCCATGTTTGCTGACAGTTGACCAAAAACAGTGTTGAAAGGATGTTTCACCGGCTGTTTGACACTCTATACGTGCAATACAACCAAAAATTTCATCGATTCATAACTGTTGATGAGACTTGGATCCACCACAACACTCCTGAGACCAAACAACAGTCAAAACAATGGACCACAAAAGGTGAACAAACTCCAAAGAAGGCAAAGTCAATTCCTTCTGCTGGTATGGTTGTGGTGACTGATTTTTGTGGTGACTTGGGTAATCTTAATTGACTACCTTAAAAAGGGGAAAACTAGTGGCAAGTACTATGCAAACCTACTGCATCATCTAAACAATAAAATCAATAAAAAACGCCCACATTTAGCAAAATAGAAAGTGCTATTTCATCAAGATAATGCACCATCTCACACGTCAATTGTTGATACACCTAAAATCAAAGAATTTATATTCAAATTGCTTCCTTACCCACCACACAAACACAATTTAGCCCTGAGCAACTACTACCTCTTTCCTAGCCTCAAAAAATTGCTCAATAGACAAGATTTGCTGACAACAATCAAGTCAGTGATACTGTGAATGGCTACTTTGAGGACATCGACAAATCAGCTTATCAGTTTGGATAACTGCTTTACAGCATCGTCAGAAAAGTCTATAGAGCTAAATGAAGATTATATTAAGAAACAAATGCAAATTAATCAAACAAAGTGTTGTTTTCTTATTAACGCCTGGGACTTTTCATCCTACCCTTATATTAAATATTTAATATTCACATTAAATATTAAATATTTATTCAGAAATTTTCATTAAATATTATTTATAATAATGGCACAGTTACTATAATACAGATGGTACTAATCTTATACTTAGATATAATTTGACAATATATATCTAAGTCAACATATGCAAACAGGTGATTGAAATTAATGAGTAAATAAACAAAACAAAAAATTTATATTTGAATTATCTGCCAGGCTGTTTGGCCGTGGTCCAAGGTTTACATTGAAACCAAATGTTTCAGCAGCACAGTAATGTGGGCCTGACGTATGACACCCTGCGTTAGGTTCACTTGAATATCCACTGAAGATGGCAGCCAGTGGTGCTGCTGAAACATTTGGTTTGAATGTAAACCTTGGACCGGTAGATATTTCAAATAGAACTGACACCGGCTGTTAAAGCCTTAGAACAATATTAAAAACATTATAATATTTATAGTTTGTATATATTAATCTCATGTTGTTGACCAGTTAAGGTGTCAACGGAATGTACATCAGTAAAGAAAAGAAACAAATACTAGACTTGTAAGAGGCTGGTGGTTTGGGGGGATTCAAAATAAATTCACTTGGCATTTTAGAAGATTTCTTATCAAACTGCCACAAAGTGGTTTGAATTCTGGTAAACATTTCTTTTTATATTAAGAAAGAGAATTATGAAAGCTAATATTTGAATACGCAAAAATAATGAAAATAATTTTACAATGACACAAAATAGTTTTGTCTAATGTTGTTTTTTATATAATATACTTTCCTTATTTATATTTCAATTACATTATTTTCTAGAATAAATATTTCTATTCCTATGGTACTATACATAACATATGATTTGTATGATTTTTGTTTTTCTATTTATTTGTATATGTCTTGTTCAAAATTTCTATACTGTATAAAATCTTGTTTATGATTAAGTTCCCAGAAAGTTTTTTAATGAGCTCTGTAGAATCACCATAGTTCCTAGTGGTCTGAAATGTTTTCTGAAACATTAAAGATAAAATTTCTTGGATTTCATTGTCCATGACATGTCCATTACTGAACTAAATATAATTAATTCACTACCGACTCGGAACACAAAGTTTTTTTATGGGTAAAAACGTAAAAGTTTTACCTTACAGCCTGAACCAGTTTTCGCTTTTTAAACAGCTTCTTCAGAGGCTGGCGCTGTGTATGAAACAACAAATTCATAACACTAACATACATCAATAACCAAACTGAAAAATAGCCCACAAATTCAAAAAGCAGGATACAGAATCGCATACAAAACTACAAACAAAAGAGAATACACACCTGCACAAAACAAATTCGATCTACCTGGTGTTTACAAACTGATCTGCTCAGATTGCAACAAATTCTACATAGGCCAGACAAGACGTAGCTTCAAACAAAGATGCATTGAACACACAAGGGCACTACACTCCACTACAGAATCCACCTTTGCAAACCACCTCATTGAAGTAAACCACACATAAAAAAACATGGACAATAACATGGACATTCTACACATACACACAAACGGTCGAAAACTAGACACTCTTGAACAATTGGAAATACCATATACAAACATACGAAAATACATAAAAACGACATCCTAAACAAACAGACACAATTAAAATCACATGCATTATTCGAACATATCACACCCCACACATACACAACATTGATCTTTCAAAAGTCAATACCATCGCCAAGAACAAGACGGACAGTGCTCCCAGTGGCAGCCTCTGAAGAAGCTTTTTAAAAAGCGAAAACTGGTTCAGGCTGAAAGGTAAAACTTTTACGTTTTTACCCATAAACAACTTTGTGTTTTGAGTCTGTAGTGAATTAATTATATTTAGATAAAATTTCTTGTCTGGTTTCTGGCAGAGTGTACGGAGGGCTTCCACTCTACGTTCCCTCTATCAAACTGTATGTAACAAAGTAGATAAAATTTCTGGACTGCCAAGTCATGGTCCGGTTCTAAAGATACCAGGTGTTTTGACTAAATCCGTGGGGGGGGGGTCCAGCAGTTACCAACAAAACAGCAGCCAACTGGCAATATGATCGCCACTGAAGACGACTCCTGCAGGTAGACTCAAGATTCCAGAGTCGCATCGGGAATCTTAAGAAATGGACCACAGCTCAATCGCCAGGAAATTTTATCTACTAATGACACATGTGAGAAAAGTCTGAATGTATGATCTAATTTACAAAGATTTAAGTGTCTGAAATTATACCAATTTAATACTAATTTTAATCACTGTGTTTCACATTGAATGTATGTGCATTTTTCTCCACAGTATAGACACATATAATTTTCATTTACATAATTTTTATAGACTATTATTTTTTCACTTGTATGCAAGATATGTTTCATTATTTTTAAAAGCTTCCCAAAAATAACCATTTTTGATGGAGCTGTTCCATTATTGAGAAAATTTGCTTATCCCAAAAAAGTGTTGATACTGGTTCTTCCAGATAATTAATACTCTACTCCGTATATATGACAACTACTTAAGATAAATATTGACTGTATATAAGATATACTACAAACAATAATTAAGTTAGTAAACTTGGTATATGTGTAAGTTACAAAATGTATTATAAAAACTAATTAGTATTTATATTAAGAGATAATAAGTGATGTGTTTTAAACACAATGAATTGTATTTTCATTGTTATTATATAAATTATTACATAAAGTTTATATAATGTTACCTTTATCCAGAAATGAAATTAAAAGCCTAGTTTATTTACTATGTGACAAAGAAATATTTTTAATATAATGTCTTTCTTCTGTAAATAAAATGATGCATTAAAATAATATTTTGTATGATCTGAGCGTGAGAGTATTGGGGGGAGTAGATCCATGGGAAAAAATAAGTGGAATTGCCCCGAGAATCTTATCTTGAAAAATAACATTATTCACAACTCAGTTGATGGGAACAATTTTAATGTTTATCTGGAAACTTATTATTATTTTAAATCAACTTAATTATATACTTACCATCCAAAAATAGTAAAACAACGCACTTCAGACAAAAGAAATCTTATTTCTTTTGAAAGAATTTTGAAAAAAGAAACTTTTTCTCCTTTTTCTTCATTCCATATTAAATTTGTTCTTTCAATCATCCAAAAATTGTTACCCCCAAATGTTTTACCTCTCTGGATTAACTCTTGGAGTGTGTGGGTTCAGTAAAGATTAGAAGATGAATATTGCAATTCATTGAAAATTTATAACATTCAAAAACTGAAGAGAAATGTAATTAAATAGTATAAATTTGATGTTATTTGTGTGGTGTACTTGTATTTACAGTGATATTTGTAAATTTATGGTATAATGTTTTGTATCATATGTAAAAATAATTATGTATACTATAACTTGTGATAAAGTACAGTTGTAATTAAATAATTTAATGTGACCATTGTATCCTACATCACCGTTTAGATATGTTTAAGGGTTTTTGCAGAATCCTATAGTGGGTGCCTACTAACTTACGGATTTTAAATTTTCCTTGAAATGTAAATATTAAGAATTTGTAAAATATTTTGTATGAATTCTTTATACGAATATTATTTTATAAAATAAAAACTATTAAAACTGATACAATAGTAGTTGGCTGTGTCTGATTATTACTTTGAATAATGATCGTCATCATCTTCTTCAAGGATTAAACCAAGGACGGTTGTTCTGGTCTCAAACAGGTAAAGATTAGAGCTGGTCACTCCAGCGCCTCCTCGGACGTCCCACACCTCTCCATCCCCTCGGCTTATAGTTCCATAGTTGTTTGGGGATGTGGCAGTCATACATTTGGCAAAGATGTTCCCACCAATTCAGCCAATACTGGGCAATCCTGTCGAGTATACTCATAATATTCAGTTCTTGCCGTATATCTGTGTTTCTTCTACAATCATGGAGAGATACCCTGAGAAATCTCATTTCAGCCGCTTAGATACGACTGGCCTGGCCTTTTGTTAAAGCCCAATTCTCAGACCCAAAAAGGAGTGTGGGAAGGGCCATCACCTTGTTGAATTTTAGGCGTGTTCCTTTACTTGCTGACTTAAGGGTTCGCCTAATGGTCCCGCACATAAGGTTGAACTTATGCGACTTATTCACAATGTTATTGCTTGCATTATAAGACAAACTGTAGCCCATGTATTCAAAATTGCTAACTTTGAATAATGAAAGACTTATTATCAAAAAACGTATATTAATATTATTTATAATATACACGTCGTCAATCTTGTAATGAAATATATATATATTACGAGAGAAACTGTGGAAAGCTATTGTTTGCTGCGTGAGACTTTGTGCTTGCAAAGTGTATGGGACTCTCACCCACCAAAATCACAAACCATGTCAGTGCATCCTGGAACCGCTTTGACATTTCGTCAGCGTGATATCTGACATACTCACTCTCATGTTTATTTGTCATGTATAACGATAGAGCGTCCGAACATCGAAGAAGACGTGAACCAAGAATCGGAGAACCTCTTACAAGAGAAGTAACCGGGCGTGGCCCAACAAAGTCCGTACGGATCACAGAAGACACAGCCGAACTACCAGAAAGACCAGTTTTAGGGAAAATCTACCCTAACTGGGCCAACCTCAGCTACCACAAAACCATTCCTCAACTCGTGAACACTGCAAGGGACAGGACCCCCCCCCCCCCAGCCAGGCTGGTTAACGATCCATCCCGTGGTATCATTTTTTGAGTACGTTGCTGATCAACACGACGACCCCCAAAGTTCAAAATAGAGATGATTGAGACGATTTCTTATCCGTTTATTATCAAACTACCACAAAGTCGTTTGAATCCTGGTATAACGTTTCTTTTTACATTAAGAAAGAGAATTATGAAATCTAATATTTGAATAAGCAAAATTATGAAAATAATTTTACAATTACATAAAATGTTTTTAATTAATGTTCTTTTGCGGGCCATAATGGTTGCGGATTGGTTGCATACACACACACGCGCGCGCGCACAGTAACAGTGAACAAAAATCTGCTAACAGTAGCAGAGGGCCTTAATGAACAAACAAAAATCTGTTAAAACTGCTTCGGTTGAACTGTCATCTATACCCTGATTAACGAAAGAAAGTGACTGGCGGAGCGGCCGCGCGGCGACCGAGTTTGTAGTAAAAACATTCCAATTAATAACCTCGTGGAATCGTAAAATACAGGGCTAGAAATGTCTAATGAACTGTATTTTAATCATCAATTAAAGACGTTTTTAACAAACTTCTCTAATTTTTTAAATCTTTTTTCAATTAATTTACATTGAGAGTTAAATAAAAAAATACACGAATTTGAATTAAAAATTTAGGGTTTATCATTTTTATTGCGTAAGAACTTAGAGGTTAAGCATCGGAAAAACATTTCTTGTAGACAAATGGTAGTCCACCTTCTTTAGTACAATATATCAAAAATTGAGATTCCTACGATTAAAATTAACGACGTTATTAATTTTTTTCTAATGTCCTGTTAACTCAGTTGTTAAAAGTTGTACATGAATGAGATTTGCGTGACGCTCTCTTTAGATAACTAAATGTAGAAGACATATACAACTTACACCTTGTACGTGATAGGAATACTACAATGGATTAATATATAAAGTGAATTTCACAGAGACCAATGCGTGGCGCTCTGCGGCGGAAGTACAGCCAGAACCTAGTGGACATTTTATTCGCGCTACCGTCATTCCAGCGTCTCGGCCTCTCCTTTATGTCTACAAATAGCACACGCTTCCAGGAAAACTGAACCGTTATACGCACACTAAGGGTAAGGGAAACTTCCAGCTTTCAGTTTAGTTGATGTGGTGGTTGAGTGATGTCCGGTTGTTGGTTATTTTAAGTGTGAGTTTCTTGTGCTTTCATTATAAATTGACGTGTTTTTAAGTTATTTTGTGTGAATATACTTCGGTGGCTGAGCATGGAGCAACGTAACGAAGCTGAACCAAGGAAACATAGGGGAAGACCTAGGACTCGAACTCCAAAGAAAAGACAAACTTCGGGCCGAGGCGTACCTATGAAAGGACAGTCAAGAGAAATTGTGTGCAAAGTGCGGGAATATTTTGATAGAGAAAAGGCGAACAAAGGTCCCTTGATTCCGGTTAATAATGCAATACAGCGAACTGCAGATGCTCTGAAAATACATAAAAATACAGTTGTGTGAGTTTGCAAGGAAAAAGAATTGAAAGAAATACAAGATGACAGTAACAGCCAACTTTCAACTCCGGGCAAACAGAGGAAACGGGAGAAAACTGTGACAAAACTTGACACTTTTCAGGAAGACGCTATACGAAGACATGTATATCAATATTACATAAGAAAAGAATATCCCACTTTGAAAAACTCTTATCATCGTTGGAAAATGAAGAGCTGTTTAATGGCAGTCTGTCTTCGCTTAGAAACGTGCTAAAAGGTTTAGGATTTATGTGGAGAAAATTTTCGGGCAGAAAAGTGATTATGGAGAGAAGCGATGTCGCTGTCTGGAGGTGTCGTTTTCTTCGCCAAATCAAAGACGAGAATTTCGATAATATAATTTGGCTCGATGAGACCTGGGTCAATGCTGGGCATTGTTTGAAACAAGGATGGACTGATGAGTCACTTCAGGGGACAATGTTAACACCTATAGGGAAAGGTGAACGATTAATAATATGTCATGCAGGTTCTTCAAAAGGGTTTGTTCCAAATTCCCTTCTACTATTTAAATCGAAAAAACCGGTGACTACCATGAAGATATGGATCACGACAAATTCTTCGGTTGGTGTTCTGAAACTTTGCTAAATAACCTAGAAGAGCCTGCAGTAATAGTCATGGACAATGCTCCCTACCATTCTAAGCAAATTGATAAAGCTCCCACAAGCAAAGATAAAAAAGCTGACATACTTGCATGGCTGGATAGGAAAAATATTCAATCTACAACCGACTTGAAAAAATCAGAACTTTTGGAATTAGTGAAATGGCACAAGCCCCAGAACAAAAGGTATTTTGTTGATGAATTGATAGAGAGCAGAGGTCACAAAGTGATAAGGCTACCACCTTACCATTGCCACCTTAACGCCATTGAGTTTATATGGGCTCAGGTTAAGGGGTATGTTGCCGAAAACAACAACAAAATGTTTACTTTAAAAGAAGTTGAACGACTGACTATAGACGGATTTAATCGAATTACTGCTGAGAGGTGGAAGCAAGTAGTGGACCACACCAAAAGTTATTATCAATGCATGGAATAACAAAGGACTAATGGAAGAAGCTGTGGAGGAAATGATTATATCCGTGGGAGACAGCAGTAGCTCCGAGGATGATAATTGTTCAGAAGATGATAATAGTGATGACGATTTAATGGAGGGTATCAGAGAACTTTCGTTTGAACACTACTAACTCTACAGCTATAAGTGTTTTTTACTTCCATGTTCCTTAAGGAAATGGAAGTATGGTGATGGCAAAAAAATCGTGTTCGAGATTATTGCAGATTCTGATTGTACTACACTCAAAACATGAAAAAAAGTCGTTTTTCGAAAAGTGTGTGTGTGTGTGTGTGTGTGTGTGTGTGTGTGTGTGTGTGTGTGTGTGTGTGTGTGTGTGTGTGTGTGTGTGTGTGTGTGTGTGTGTGTGTGTGTGTGTGTGTGTGTGTGTGTGTGTGTGTGTGTGTGTGTGTGTGTGTGTGTGTGTGTGTGTGTGTGTGTGTGTGTGTGTGTGTGTGTGTGGATTTTTTTTCTATGGCAAACGATAACAGCCGCAAATTCAAACAGAATCAAATGCTTTTTTGCATACAGCCCTGATTTGTAGAGTACTCACGACCTATTGTTTTTGGTGAAGATCGGTTGAGGGAAAGGGGTAGTTTACCTGCAACAGTTTTTTTTATCAAGGGTAATTTTGTTTGTTTGGCAAACGATAACAGCCTAAAATTCAAACAGAATCAAATAATGTTTCACATACAGCCCTGAATTGTAGAGTTCTCAAGATCTGTTGATTTTGGTAAGATCGATTAAGGGAAAGGGGTAGTTTACCTGCTACGTTTTATGTTTTAACAAGGGTATTTTCTATGGCAAACGATAACAGCCGCAAATTCAAACATAATCAAATAATGTTTTGCATACTGCCCTGAATTGTAGAGTTCTCAAGACCTTTTGTTTTTGGTGAACATCAGTTAAGGGAAAGAGGTAGTTTACCAGCAACGTTTTATGTTTTAACAAGGGTATTTTATATGGCAAACGATAACAGCCGCAAATTTAAACAGAATCAAATAAAATTTTGCATACAGCCCTGAATTGTAGAGTTCTCAATACCTATCGTTTTTGGTGAAGATCAGTTAAGGGAAAGGGGTAGTTTACCTGCAACGTTTTTTATCAAGGGTAATTTTTTTCTATGGTAAACGATAACAGCCGCAAATTCAAACAGAATCAAATGATGTTTGCATACAGCCCTGTATTGTTGAGTACTAAAGACCTATTGTTTTTGGTGAAGATCGGTTAAGGGAAAGGGGTAGTTTACCGGCCACGTTTTTTGTTTTATCAAGGGTATTTTATATGGCAAACGATAACAGCCGCAAATTCAAACAGAATCATATAATATTTTGCATACAGCCCTGAAATTTAGAGTTATCAAGACCTGTTGGTTTTGGTGAAGATCGGTTAAGGGAATAGGGTAGTTTACCTGCAACATTTTATGTTTTATCAAGGGTAATTTTACTTCCATATTCCTTAAGGAATGGAAGTATGGTGATGGCAAAAAAAATCGTGTTCGAGATTATTGCAGATTCTGATTCTACTACACTCAAAACATGAAAAAAAGTCGTTTTCCGAAAAGTGTCTGTGTGTCTGTCTGTCTGTCTGTCTATCTGTAGATTTTTTTTTTATGGCAAACGATAACTGCCACAAATTCAAACAGAATCAAATAATTTTTTGCATACAGCCCTGATTTGTAGAGTACTCGCGACCTATTGTTTTTGGTGAAGATCGGTTGAGGGAAAGGGGTAGTTTACCTGCAACGTTTTTTTAACAAGGGTATTTTCTATGGCAAACGATAACAGCCGCAAATTCAAACAGAATCAAATAATGTTTTGCATACAGCCCTGATTTGTAGAGTACTCAAGATCTATTGTTTTTGGTGAAGATCGGTTAAGGGGAAGGGGTAGTTTACCTGCAACGTTTTTTTATCAAGCGTATTTTCTATGGCAAACGATAACAGCCGCAAATTCAAACAGAATCAAATAATTTTTTGCATACGTCCCTGAATTGTAGAGGTCTCAATGACTTTCGATTTTGGTGAAGATCGGTTAAGGGGAAGGGGTAGTTTACCTGCAACCTTTTACGTTTTAACAAGAGTAAAGTACTTGAAAATTTATTTAAACTTTTTGAAACAATGGTAATTGTTAAAAATAAAATAATTTTGTTGCCAGGCAATAAAATTATAATTTTTTCATTTTAATGTAATATAATATTTTTCATTTAATACAGCAATAAAAAGGCAGGTAAGACACAGCCTGGCTGTTTG
The DNA here is from genome assembly GCA_034769895.1 of Magicicada septendecula. Taxonomy (NCBI): domain Eukaryota; kingdom Metazoa; phylum Arthropoda; class Insecta; order Hemiptera; family Cicadidae; genus Magicicada; species Magicicada septendecula. The sequence continues at coordinate 912,353,720 of CM068368.1, forward strand.
GCTGAAAATGATTTTAAATATAAATCTTAGAATATGGAAGTCATGTATGGTTCTCCATACCGATATTTTTTTATGACGAACGAAAACTGCCGTGCATTTAAACAGAATCAACTACTCTTCTGCATACCTTTCTGAATTATACAGAACTCAGGGTCTGTTGATTTTGTTGAAGATCGGTTAAGGGAAAGGGGTAGTTTACCTGCAACGTTTTATGTTTTAACAAGGGTATTTTTTCTATGACGAACGATAACTGCCGTAAATTCAAAGAAAATCAAATAATGTTTTGCATACAGCCCTGAATTGTAGAGTTCTCAAGACCTATTGTTTTGGTGAAGATCGGTTAATGGAATAGGGTAGTTTACCAGCAACGTTTTATGTTTTATCAGGGGTGTTTTCTATGGCAAACGATAAGAGCCGCAAATTCAAACAGAATCAAATAATTGTTTGCATACAGGCCTGAATTGTAGAGTACTCAAGGTGTGTCGTTTTTGGTGAAGATCGGTTAAGGGAAAGGGGTAGTTTACCTGCAACGGTTTTTTAACAAGGGTAATTTTTTTATGGTAAACGATAACAGCCGCAAATTCAAACAGAATCAAATGATGTTTTGGATACAGCCCTGTATTGTAGAGTTCTCAATACCTATTGGTGTTGGTGAAAATCGGTTAAGGGAAAGGAGTAGTTTACCAGCAACATTTTATGTTTTAACAAGGGTAATTTTTTATATGACGAACGATAACTGCCGTAAATTCAAACAGAATCAACTAGGTTTTTGCATACCTTTTTGAACTAAAGAGAACTCAAGGTCTGTTGATTTTGTTGAAGATCGGTTAAGGGAAGGGGTAGATTATCAGCAACGTTTTATGTTTTAAAAAGGTTAATTTTTTTATGACGAACGATAACTGCCGAAAATTCAAAGAGAATCAAATAATTTTTTGCACCCTTTCCTGAGTTGCAGAGAGCTCAAGGTCTATTGATTTTGGTGAAGATCGGTTAAGGGAAAGGGGTAGTTTACCTGCAACATTTTATGTTTTAACAAGGGTAATTTTTTATATGACGAACGATAACTGCCGTAAATTCAAACAGAATCAACTAGGTTTTTGCATACCTTTTTGAACTAAACAGAACTCAAGGTCTGTTGATTTTGTTGAAGATCGGTTAAGGGTAGATTATCAGCAACGTTTTATGTTTTAAAAAGGGTAATTTTTTTTATGACGAACGATAACTGCCGAAAATTCAAAGAGAATCAAATAATTTTTTGCACCCTTTCCTGAGTTGCAGAGAGCTCAAGGTCTTTTGATTTTGGTGAAGATCGGTTAAGGGAAAGGGGTAGTTTACCTGCAACATTTTATGTTGTAACAAGAGAAATGTTTCCATGACGAACGATAACTGCCGCACATTCAAACAGAATCAAATATTTTTTTGCATGCATCCCTGAATTGTAGAGGACGGAAGGTCTATTGATTTTGGAGAAGATCGTTTAAGAGAAAGGGGTAGTTTCCCTGAAACATTTTATGATTTAACGAGAGTAAAGTACTTAATTTTTATAAATAAAGTATCCTGATAAGAAGCTCATAGTAATCCACTGTAGAAACGTAGATGAAATATCTATAAATGAAGAGGTTAGGTGAACGGGGTGGGGGTAATTTTCTATTATTAAAAATTATAGTTGAAGGTGGAGGGGAGAATTTTTTATATGTGCACTACGTTATCGGCAACAAAGAAGTAGTTTTTTGTTAAAATTGCTTCCCGGGCTCTTTAGCCGTAGTCTAATGTTTTCTGCAAAATCAGTCTTTTCGGCAGTGCCATCGACTGTCATCATCGGTGAAAATCGAGTGCGAAAACGTGAGGTGGTATACGTAAGTGAACACACAGTACTGTGGTTAATGCTGAAGCAATAAGTAGAAAGAAGTAGTTTCTATGGAAATATTTCATTTCGAATATGATTTTAAATATGAATCTTAGAACTTGGAAGTCATGTATGGTTCTCCATACCGATATTTATAGTGTTTTAATAGTGTATTTTTATGATTTATACACATATTTTATGAGCGGATTCCATAAAAGCTGAAGAACACTACAATACTTGTAAGTACCGTACTGTATTTATTATTTATTTGTCAATGCTAATAACAAGTAATTTACTAATTGTTTTTACATTTCAATTATATTATAACAGTAAAATACTGTTATAATTATGCAATATCTGGTAGACCGAGCTTTGCTCGGTAGTTTTAAACTGTAAACTGTATTTCATAGTTAAATAATTAGTTATTGAGAAATTTGAATGGCATTAACAATTTCCCAGTAATTGCATTGCACTTCAATTAGTAGTATTAAAGCTGATCACAAAACAAAAACAGTTTATTAACAAGAAAACAATAAATACCGTACCGCAAAAGAGTAATAAACAATCATTCAAGACACTCCATCTGTTATAAAAAGCATGTAGTTAAACTAAACCACAAAAGTCTGGTCAGATGTACGTTTTTGACAGATCTCCAGGTAGAAGATTAGATTAAATAAGTAGACAGATAACTAAGTATATACTTATGAGAGATTGGTGACTCGTAGTAAGTTGGCTATGTGTCAATGTGTGAGCCGTGAGCGTATGCGCCACTTTCTTTGGGCTGTTACTGTACCTTGACTCGATCGCGCGCCGTTGAGCGATGTTAGTTCTAATTTTCCTATATTAACTGATTGCGGTTATATTTCGTAATATTTGAAGGTTACATACCACTTTGTATTGATGAATACAATTTTGTTATGCTAATTGTGAAAAAACACAATGAAAAAAATTATTAATAACGGAGTTAACAGTACATTTGGAAAAAATTAATAACGTCGTTAATATTAATCGTAGGAATCTCAATTTTTGATATATTGTACTAAAGAAGGTGGACTACCATTTGTGTACAAGAAATGTTTCTCCGATGCTTAACCTCTGAGTTCTTACGTAATAAAAACGATAAACCCTAAATTTTTAATTCAAATTCGTGTATTTTTTTATTTAACTCTCAATGTAAATTAATTGAAAAAAGATTTTTAAAATTAGAAAAGTTTGTTAAAAACGTCTTTAATTCATGATTAAAATACAGTTCATTAGACATTTCTAGCCCTGTATTTTACGTTTCAACGAGTTTATTAAGTGGAATGTTTTTACTACAAACTCGGTCGCCGCGCGGCCGCTCCGCCAGTCACTTTCTTTCGTTAATCAGGGTATAGGACTAGAAATACCCGAGATTAAGCCTCTTCCTCTTCTTGAGTGTTTTAGACAAACAGAAACACAGAGAGAGAGAGAGAGAGAGAGAGAGAGAGAGAGAATCCGAACGTGAGCAAAAGTGGGGCAGCTAAGGACATGCAAAACTAGTTGCAATGACGTTCGGCGTGTAAGCAGTGAAAGTGCACTAGTGCAAGTGTAACTAGGACTAGCCAGCAAAATTATGAAAGTCAGTTCTGCGGAGAACCGGTGTAACACAATCCTACATACCTACAGTAACTGCAGTGCAATAAATACGTATTGTAGAAATCTTTCAAAAACATAATTTCCCTTTTTACGTTCGTTTACGACCCGCCATTGAAACGTTCGCTTTCTGTAGCATCACGCAAACGGACAAATTAACACCAAACTCTTTTAACGTTGACGTTCACACTGTTTTACATAATATTAGACTTTATTATTAGGTTTACTGTATTTGGTAGTTTAGAAGAGTTAGGTATTATACTCCGTATGCAAACCGAGTATTGTTGGTCACGCGCGAAGTATTGTTGGTTAAGCGAAGGGGAAATCGATAGCACAATAGAATCAAACATTTTTTTGCATACGTTCCTGAATTGTTAAGTACTCAAGGTCTGTTCATTTTGGTGAAGATCGGTTAAGGGAAAGGGGTAGTTTACCTGCAACATTTTATATTTTAACAATGGTAATTTATTTTATGACGAACGATAACTGCCGCACATTCAAACAGAATCCACTACTCTTTTGCATACAGCCCTGAATTGTAGAAAACTGAAGGCCTATTGATTTTGGTGAAGATCGGTTACGAGGAAAGGGTAGTTTACCTGCAACATTTTATGTTTTAGCAAGAGTAAAGTACTTAATTTTGACAAAATAAAGTATTCTGATAAGAAGATCATAATAATCCACTGTAGAAACGTAGATGAAATATCTATAAATGAAGAGGCTAGTTGAACGGGGTGGGGGTAATTTTTTATAAATGAAAATGATAGTTGAAGGGGGTGGGGATAATTTTTATTTATATGTCATGTGTACTACGTTTTCGGCAACAAAGAAGTAGTTTGTTGTTAAAATTTCTTCCTGGGCTGTTTGGGCTTGATCCGATGTTTTCTACAAAACCAGACGTTTCGGCAGTGCTATCGACCTTAACGGGGAATCACTGATCGTCTAGCACTCCGAATCGATCTGTCGGGTCGCAGCTCGATGAACGACAGTTTCTTTCGGGTTTGTAGCACAAGCAAGTTAGACTAGTCTCGGTGCACGAACTGTCATCCAACTCGGGGAAGGCTGAAGATTATTATTCTGTAACTGCTGCGCTGCGAGTTACCTCGTCTGTTGGTTTCCCTGAAGTTTATCTACAGAACGTTCAAGCTCTGCTGGCGTGGGTGATAGGTGTCGGAGCGTCGAGGTCGATGGTCACAACTTCGCGAGACCTAGATGACAATAGGGCTGAATCCCATCATTCACTCCGTGAATTGATCCACCGACCCTTTGAGCGGTGTAATGTGGACGACCGTCATAGAGGCAGGGGAGGGTCACTCTCTTACGGTGGCCGGAGCCGGTGGATTTCGCAAGGAAACAATGTTGCCAGATTCTCCGAAATTTCGTAAGACTTTCATAATTTTTTTATCATTCCAGAAAAGACGGAAAATCTTCCGAATTTTTCCGACTACAGTTTCAACGTGGTCATAACATACTGTGGTCATAAACGTATACCACCTCACGTTAGCGTACTCGATTTTCACTGGAGATGGCAGCCGATGGCACTGCCGAAACATCTGGTTTTGCACCCATTGGACCACGGCCAAACATCCCGGAAAGGAATTTTAACAACATTGAGTCCTGCCGTGTAAGCCTACGAAACACATTTTTCATTTATGTTTACTAAATTTGTTTTTGTGATTTTTCAAAACAACTTTCGACATTATTACGTCCAATCTTCCGAAATAATTGTCTCAAACCTGGCAACATTCCAAAGAGGCTCAGTATACAACCTCGCGGGAGGCTCAACCGACGCGCCCGGCAATTTTCGGCTCTGTACTTGATAGCTAAGCGTGGATTATAGCATTTTGGCTAAGCAATTCTACGTTAATCGACTTCCTACAGTAAAATGTTACCAGAAGCATTCATTAAAATTATTACACTGTACTCTTAATCGTACATTAGCAATAATCGTACTTATATCTCACTGATATACACACAAAGAGCGGATGCGAATTCGGGTTGCGTTAACTGGCAATAAATAACTACATTATATAATATCCGACACCGTAATTATGAACCAATGATACAGGTCAGTATGGTAATTACACAAGAAAGTCTACCGTCCCGTCCAGTTCCGCGGTCAAGTAATGATAGGCTAACTGGTTCATCAGCTGGTTACGTGGTTACGCGTGCTTGCTTTCCTCTTATTTCACAACATATGGTCACGTGCACGCCAACAGCTGTTACAGTTTTCCACATGTGCGGAATGGCTGTTTGGATGGGCCGTGGGTCCGCGAACCATGACTGCGTTTCCCAATACTCTTGTTGCTTCAATTTGTTCTCAGATCCTTCAACCATTTGTCCGTACAAATAAACAATCGTTTTTCGCGCGTCAAGTGCGCATTTTGAATGGTATTTATTGAAGGTTATCCTTCCAGGTGACCTGAACTGCAAACATCTCGACTGGGGTAAGCGTTTGACATCCGGGAAGGCGCTTAGCAGGTACCTTCATGACCATCACTTGCGTGCTTACGAACCTGGACAACCGACGTACTACTCCGCCGTGCGCACGACTAGATATTATATTAGTCAAGGGTGTTGCTTCCCAGATCGAGATGTCCGTGTTGACTGAACTGTCCTCCGATCGTTGTCTCATAGAAGTGCACGTGGCAACCCGATTGGGAGAGGAGCTCGGCGGGTGGTCGACTGGACTCGTCACGGGCCTGCCTTCTGTCGAGCCTTCCCGAGGCGGTTCCACTCGACTCTGTCCAACTTATCGACGAGTCAGTTGTTTTGTTCGATGAGGCCGTAGTCAATTCCGTCGAAGTGTGCTCGCGGATGAAGCTTAATCTCACTCCCGACTACCACCGGCTCCCCGAGGAAGTCCATCTTATCGCTTTAGAGAAGAACAGACTTCGGAGGCGGTGGCGGCGGACGCGAGATCCGGCCGACAAAGCCAGTTTCAATCGGGCGGCCGGGCAAGTTGCGTCGTACCTTTCAGGCCTTCCGACGAAGCTGCTAGGAGTTCGCGGTCGCCCGCATGGCAGACAACCCACCGGACGGCAGGATACTTTCCGCGTTGGCCGGGAAGAGGCGCCGTCCTCCCCTCCCGGCCGCCAACGGACTTAGGGGGCATCCCCTTGCCAAGCCGGACGAGAAATCAGAGTTCTTGGCCGAGTGATTGGAGCCACAGTTCGCTCCAAACCCTTCTGGTGACCCAGACTCCGACGAGGAGAGCGAGGACAAAGTTGAGTAGTACCTTGGCAACCCGACCACTGCCATACCTGAACTCACTGCAGAGGCAGAGGTTACGGACAGGCATTTAGCACTTCGAACCCGGAAGAGCTCTGGATCGGACAGTGTCACGAACACCGTCTTACAGACTTCCTGGTCGACATGTTTAACGTCTGTTTCCAGTTCGCCTACTTTCCTCTGAAGTGGCGCCAGGGGACGATTACGATGATCCCGAAACGGGTAAAGACTCCAAGTTCATCGAGACCCTCCGGCCTATCAACCTGCTGCCGGCCACGTCGAAAGTCTTTGAACGGCGGCCACTTCTAGACTACCTAGAACAGTTCGACATTCTGGCCCCCGAGTTGGGCACTCCTCGACGCAATAACTGATGCGTTTCGTGGAGACCAGTTGCAGACCGTCGCCGTTTTCTTTGATCTCGAGAAGGCTTACAATCGTGTTTGGCATCCAGACTTACCGTTCAAACTCACGGAGATTCTGCTTTCGGATTGCTACATTCATTTGGCTGCTAGCTGTCTTCGGACAGAACCTTCCGCGTGAGAGTAGATAACACCCATTCTGCGGAAAGGGCAATCACGGCTGGTGTACCTCAGGTAAGCGTATTGGGCTCCCAGCTTTTCTGTGTGTACGTCAACGACGTGCTGGAGCCAGGTTGGGCGTGTTCACCGACGACATAGCGGTCTATGTCGTGCTGAGACAGCCGTTGTCTGGCTCCAGATACAGCTTGACTCCTACGTTGAGTGGGCAGAGAAATGGAGGGTCGCTATCAACGCGGCCAAGAGCACCGCCATAGTCTTGCTCCCTGACAGACTGTACCTCGGGCTCAACCTAGATCGTCGTCAGATACACTCCGAGCAAGTAGCCCGCAAAACTGCCAGTCGTCTTTACAAACTCCGTCCCTTACTTTGCAGCAACTTAATGGCCCGCCGTCTAGGGAAACTCATCGTCACCACTTATGTGGCGCCGGTGGTTACCTACGCGATCCCCGTGTAGTGCTTCTTGGCCAAGGCCCGTAAGCGAAAGGTTCAGTCACTTCTGGACCGAGGATTGCGCTGAGCGTGTAAACCCCACACTACCTGACTTCCAACAAGACCATCAGAGACTCCCTGCGTGCCCGCTTTGATGGCAATCACCTAATTAGTGCCTTCGGTCGCAACCCGTCTGTGCCAGATGAATCTTGGACCTGGACTCAGCGTACACTCACTCTCAATTAGGTAACTAATTGACACCCACGGCCTGTAGCAGTATATAAATGTACAGTAACAACCCTAGGAAGAAGGTACTTTTCGTAGTAACAAAACGTGGATATAGGAAGAATAGATGTGTGTGTGTGTGTGTGTGTGTGTGTGCGTGTGTGCGCGCGCGCGCGCGCGCGTGTGCTGTGGGCACGAAACTAGCAGTACAAGCAGCGAAACTACTGTATGCGGAAACGCGATCTCTGAAACTCCTACGTCTTACAACTTTTAGAGACCGTAATCTCCCACGTGGTTCAAGTAAATGTCAGCCTACAATGTAACCAGAACTCGGAACGTATATAACAGTTACCTTGCACTGTTGCAATATTCAAACTCCCTGATCGTGAATTAAGTCTAGTGAAAATAGTTACTTCATCGTCGTTGGCTTTGCGTTGAAAGTAAATTTCTTTTGAATCGAAAGTTATTGCTTTTATATTCTTCTGCTTTGGCTTATCGATGTTGGCCTTCTTCTTCTTCTTCTTCTTCTTCTTCTTCTTCTTCTTCTTCTTCTCCTTCTCCTTCTCCTTCTCCTTCTTCTTCTCCTCCTCCTCCTCCTCCTCCTCCTCCTCCTCCTCCTCCTCCTCCTTCTTTCTTTCTTTCTTTCTTCTTCTTCTTCTTCTTCTCCTCCTCCTCCTCCTCCTCATTCTTCTTCTTCTTCTTCTTCTTCTTCTTCTTCTTATTATTATTATTATTATTATTATTATTATTATTACTATTCCGTACCTTCTTCGTCTACGACAGAAGGGAGCACACAGGAGACCTTTTCAAGAGGATATTAGGCAGGAGATCTTCCCGGATAACATCGTTGAAGCGATGTTTCGAGGGGAGTACATCTGGAACTGTGTGGCACGCTTCGCAGAGAAGATTTTTCGGGCGAAGAAGATAGATTTGGAAGATAATAAAACACAGAAGAGTAACAAGTTAGATCTGAGCCCTAGGGCTGAAGAACAGTAGGCCTATCCCGACATGTAGTGTGTCAAACTTTTTCAGGTTAGTGTCCTAGAAGAGAGGAAAGGGAGATGGTTTTTTAGTGGCATGCAAAGCCCAGCATGCCAATACGGTGACTCTCTCTGCGTTGCACACTTTTTCAAATGCAATAGGTTGGTAAATTACCTGAAGATGGCTTGACTGCCGAAAGCGCTCGTCAATACCAAAGACAACATAGTGGTTTGTATAAAATTACTAGTAGAAATATTTGAGACCACTAACACTCCAATACAACAATAAAACAAATGCAATAGGTTTATACTGTCCACGTTTCACACCCACGGGTCATGTTAGTATTCTAAACTCTGTAGTTTTGAAATCCTAGTGCTCCATTTACAACCTGAGAAAGCAATCTCTTCAAAATTCCTTCCAGTGCCCATGAAAGCGACAAAGAACACTTTGCAAAGGAAAGAACATGCGGAGAGGAAGAGAGAGCTAGAGAGAGAGAAATGGTGGGAGGGAAAGAGAGAGGGAGGGAGAGAGTGAGAGAGAGACAGAGATTCGCCGGTTTATTAGTTTTTACGCGTTGACAGGAAATTAACCAAGACAGTCCAATATACATTTTTGTGAAGCAATCGAAGCGTATTGTACAGTGACATAAGAAAAACAAAACACAAATTACATGGAATTACAGACACGAACGAATGACAATGTTTATGTAACACACGGCACAGCCCTGAGAGAGAGTACATATAGTGGTGGATGCGGGTCACACGCAAACAGTCGGTCAGTGCAAGTTGCGTGATGTTGTGGTTGGTGTTACTGTCTGTGGTTGCTGCGGCGTACGGCGGTGGCGACGAACAAGTCGCGCAGAAACGCGACATATCGCTGCTGGCCGGCGACTTCGACTTCGACACGGTCGGACACGGTCTGTACGGTGGTGGCGGCCACGGCGACTTCGGGTCGTTCTCCAGCGACCTGCTGCTGGACAAACCGTCCGCGGTGCACGTACCGCACCCTTACCCCGTCGACCGACCCGTGCCCGTGCCGCATCCGTATCCGGTGTACATCAACAAGCCGATACCGTACCCCGTGCACATCCCCATCGAGACGCCCGTGCCGTACCCCGTACCCTATCCCAGCGGTATCCACGGAGGCGATGGTTTCATCGGCGGCGGTTTCGGCGACTTAGGAGGTGGAGGCGGTAAACACCATCATTCGGCTCACGGAGGAGGTGGAGGAGGTCTGTTTGGTGGCGGCAGTTCAGGAGCAAAGGGTCACAAACACTTCGGACATCATCTTGCTCATCTTACCAAACACTTCAGCCACCATTTCAAACATAAGCTGGGTCTTTGAAAACTATTTTTGTGCGTATGTGTTTTATATATTTTTTATTTACTTTTTAAAATCTATTATTATTTGCAGTGTGGTTTTGTAACAAGAAGTGACCAAAAGAAATTCACGGAGTACTTTCTGTTCTGTACAGGATTTCGTTGTGGTGAAATACTTTAATATTTCTCAGTTGGCGTAAAATATTAATCACAGGCATAAGTTTATTTTATGTATATACAGTTTGTAGCGAATATTTTTTTTAATTTTATGTACAATAGCTTCTCAATATGTAAGCATTTATTTTATGAGTTTTTGTTAACTTTCATTTCGTTTCAGTATTGTCTAACATCATCGAACCTTTTTTGTGACAAAAATATTTTCATAAAAACTTCTAGTGATGTTAGGCATCCCTTTAACGAAAATTTACACAACAGAAACTAAAAAAATAAATGCTTCCAGGTTAAAAACTTATTATAAAATATATTCTATAATTTTATAACAGAATAGCACAGCTAGATGTGGTATTTTGGTTCCATCCTCAATTTATAAAACTTGGGATGAAATCTCTGCCATCTCATTTTACTTTTTGGTTCAATACATAAGTTTCAATTGCTCAAATCATATTCTTAAGCCTGATTTGTGAAAAACTGTGATTGAAAACATACATATATTTATACATAAATACTTATACATTACATACATACATTCGAGTTTTATTTAACATACGTTTTCAACATTGAAGGATTTACTTTTTTTATTGCTCTGACGTATATTTTATCAGAGCATTTAAGTAAACCATTTGTTTTAAACGTACATTTTATTTTCGAATGTGTATTTTATATTTATATTTTTCTAAAAATCTGATTGTAATTATGTTACCTGCTCAACATTATACATAACCAAAGGAATTGACTTGCAAAAAACTTTGGTGGGAGGGGGGAGCCACAAGACAAAATAATAAGAGATGTAGAGTTTTTATCACAAGAAGTCGAAACATATTATGTTTGTGTTATCTGTTAAGTATTGCCTGTTCTTTATGCTGGAAGGAAGTTGGCCCATCTAGTGACACACAAAATTAACATAGACCCATTACTCATCCAAAGAATTGACTGATAGTCACTTCTTCCTGGTTAAAGCAGCTAGCGAATGTCTTTAATATACGGCGAGAGTAGTCTTCATAATATGATGAAAGTTGCATAACAATGGCTTTATAAGATTTATTCTCCACCATTTCTAGACAAAAATTATCTGCCAGCAACTTTAAGGGACTTGGCTCAAACTTTCAATAGTAATAGATTTTCTTACTCACATTAGAAAAAATAATATTGCGAATAGAAAGTAAAGTGAAAATTTTGGAGGTAGTACTGTCATTATTCCTCATCCAGTTTAAATGTTTCAAATCAAAATTTTAAATACTGATATGTCTTTCATCATTAAAAGTAAGACCAGAAACAAATATCTATAGCATTTGCTTTCCCTTGTCATCAGCACCACCTATAAAACAGTTAACACAAATTATTCAGATAAAACTAATCAAAATTGAGAACAAAAACAACAATCAGTGCTTAATAGATAATGCAAACCTAATTCAACTGTCTTGAGATTGAGCTCTAAATCAGCTATTTTAGGATATCACTATAATGTTATACATAAACCTTACTTTTAAATGATTTTTTATGTATAATATAATAATTAGATAATCAGCTTACAACAATTAGATACCTTTTCTTTTATAAAATTGCTAAACTGCTATAATTGTTTTTATTTTTTAGACAAAGCTTTTCGTCATTACTGACATCTTCAGGTCTTAAAAAACGTTTTTTAAGACCTGAAGATGTCAGTAATGACGAAAAGCTTTGTCTAAAAAATAAAAACAATTATAGCAAGTTTAGCGTTCTTAAAAAACGTTTTTTAAGACCTGAAGATGTCAGTAATGACGAAAAGCTTTGTCTAAAAAATAAAAACAATTATAGCAGTTTAGCAATTTTATAAAAGAAAAGTAAGGATGGCTGCTAATTTAAACAATACGAAGAATTAGATACCGGTAACATAATTTGATAGGTAACATTATATTTTTATTTTTGTAAACAGCATAACAATGACCATATTGTATGTGCATGCATTATGTTTTTTTTTTTAATTATGGTTCCAATGCTGCAAAAACCATCCTCAGAATTATATAATGGAATAAAACAAAATGGTTTATTTTTTTCAAGTTTAGTTACTTGTTAAGAAACAGCTTTAGAAATCTGTGAAGCATGATTTCATACTGTATCAATTTATGTTAATACAAAATACAATTTTTATCATTATTTTGTAAATTTAGGTTTAAAGAGATTATTTTGAATTTGTTTTTTTTAATGTTATGGTTGTGTTTGTAGATTTCTAAATATTCTAATTGTTATTTTTTTTATCTTTTGAAGTAGGCCTGTATATTATTAATGTCACATTATTATCGAAATTATGAAAATGTTAACACAAAATCAAACATTATATTAACTAAAATAATAATTTAATTCTATGAATTCTTGTTTCTTGGTTAAAACAAGTTATGTATATAATAAGTAAACAAATAACAATTTTGACCCGTAACTATATTTTAAATTGAAAATATAGGACCATATTTCTATAGCCTTAACTACCTTTATTATAGGTTCCGACAATGGTTAATTAAACTTATATACAATATTATAGTTTAAATAAAAATTGTATTCTTGTATAAAAATTTTTATTTTTATTTGTTTATAAAATAATAAATATAAAATCTAATATTATATAAAATAACAATATTTTAAAATTCTTATTACTACACAAAACTTGGAAGATTATTCATTTGTTGTAATAATAAAATTGAAGGGAGGAATATTATTTATATTGTACATGTATTATGTAAACAAAAAGACAACAGATAGACAGACTGATAAGAAGAGAAAAGAATGGAGAGATAGACAGACAGACAAAAGACAGATAGATGGATAGACAGACAGACAGACACAAAGACAGAAAGACAGAGGAGAAACAGATAGTTAGAAAGACAGACAGACAGAATTTTTAATATGATTGCAAGAACAAATATTTCCTTCTTCAGATATTAAAATAATATTATCTGATGTATTTTTTACAGAATCTTGATCAATATCTTCAGTTGGATTGTTAATACTAATTGGATTGAAAATACTCAACAATAATAAAACTGAAAATACTAATACAGTTGGATTGAAAATATTAATTCAAAATGTTAATTTTTGAATATATTTGGAAACATTCAAACCTCTGAAGATGCGATACAAGATAGTTGAAATGTATATCAGGTACTACAATTTTAACGTAATTTTATAAGAAAACACTAAATTTTATAACTACAATTAACAAGTTTAATGAAGCAGATGTATGCATACATACATTTCTTTTTTCGTTATTTGTTCATTGTTCCAAAATGTCTTTCACAGGCAATGGACTTATAAAAAAATGAGAAAGTAAACATTCATTTATAAAATCATATCAGATATATCCTATATGTTTTATAAAATGTTAGAAAAAGTGTTGATTCTATAATAACAGTATATACAAACAGACTTCATCTAAAGTTAAGGTAATTTCATTACTAGTTATTAGGGATTTATTTCTTTAAGTTATGTATTAAACACACATTTGTAATAAAATAATCCATATAACTCTAATACTTGTAATTAAATGCATTTATATAAAGATGATTTATATAAAAATAAAATACAAATATTTGTTAAAGCTCCTACCTGACAGATTCTGTGTTCCTATAATCCGTTTAAATCAGACTTGTAGGCCTACCATCAGGCGTGGATCCAGGAATTATTTTTTGGGGGGGCGAACTAGAGCTAGTGGTCAATTGGGGGTGGGGGTCAAAAAAATAAGAGTGACTTCTGCAGATTACATTGGTAATTAAAATAATAATAATAATAAAAGGAGATGATTATTTTTTAATAGTAAAATATATTATATTGGTGTTACAAAAATTTTGATAATAACAATTATATTATAATTACAGTGTAAACTCAAAACGATGGTTTCTTAAATTGGCATACATATCAATTACATTTTCTATGTCCATATTTTCATTGTAATGAATATGCACTAAAGCAAATCCATTGAGCCTTTCTTGACCCTTAGGAGATCTTAGCCTCGATTTCAACAATCTTAAGCAAGAAAAGACACGTTCTGCTGTTGCTATCGATATTGGTAACGATACCAAAAGCTTAATAAAAAAAAGTATACAAGGTTCATCTGTTTATTACATTTTGATAAGACAGCTAATGCACTGTGTGGACCAAATTTTCTTCTCTATTCATGTGGAACTCCCAGAACTCCAATTCAGCTTTTAGCTTTCTTTCCAACACATCTACAGTTTCGTTGAAGAATGAACAATACTTTTTTACCACCAAGTTAAGTATAATTTCATCGAAATTATCTGGTTTGGTCCTTGAGAAGAAAATATGCGTATTGTACAAATGTAATGTTTCTTTAAGGAAAACGACCTTTTAAATCCAGAATCAAATTATCGGTGCCTGTGTATATATATATATGGTCTGCTTATAGTATGTAACTATATCGTTTGTTGGATGATTTTCTCGAAGAGTTTGTCTGGAAGCTTTTCTGGGTATCCTTATTTCCACATCCAATTCCTCAGCATCGCTTCACAGTTGTCATGGTGTCTTTGTAAAATTTGTACAGTATCACTTATGTAATCCTGAGCAACTTTTGAGTCGACTTGAATTCCTTGAAAAAACTGGCTCAATTGCAATGTGCAAGTAAGTAAATCCGAGAGACACACAATTGCAACAAGTGTTTGGCCATCACTTAATGCCATGCTTGAGCCTCAAGAGCTGCTGCACAGTATTTTGATTCAGTTATTGAGTCTAAAACTGATATAATTTTTTGATGAGTGGATCGAATTTGGAGTACTCCATTATGCCTTTCTATCCAGCAAAGCCCCGAAAGTTTATGCCCTAATGTTCGTTTTAGAACATCTCTCTTGGATGTACCTTTTAAAACATAGGCCTATATTGTCTCTTGCTTTACCAAAACAGCATTTATAATAGCATGTACTTGGGATGTTCGAGAAATACTTAAATTGAGACAATGATTGTAACACAACAGCATTAGGTGCTTCTTCCATTACTGTTTCAACACCTCCGCGTAATTCAGATACCATAGTACTACAACCGTCAGTTGTTACAGCAACCCAATTGCTTAGATTTAAATTACGTTTTTTTTATAGCATTTTTAACAGTGTTTTCAACATCTACTCCAGCCAACTTCGGTTGACCATTATTTTCATATCCTCATTCATTTCGGCGCAAGTATCAATAAACTGAATGAATGATTCGTAAATATTTTTATCGTCCGTATACCTAACGATTAGTGATAATTGCGATTTATTTGAATCATCTGTCATCTCATCAAACATTACACTAAAAATTTGACCAACTTGGATTCTCTTAATGATTTTAGATATATGTCTGGTCCACAGCAATCAATCAAGTCGTTTTGAGTTGTCTTGCTTATGTATGTTGCGCGAGATATTGACTCTTCAAGATGTTTTTTCAAAACTACATCACCGCTATCAATCCGAAACTTCAGTAAAGCTTGGAAATGGCCAGTATTTACGACCGAATCAGATTCACAAGTTGTCAGTTTGCCATTGTCTCGATGCCCTCAAAATGGAATGTTCTGGTGACCCAGAAAAATAATGCTTTTTATTATAGACACTAATCGAGAACGATTTTCTTTCACAATTTTTTGACGTCTAGTATGTAATTTATTAGTAACGGATAGCTCAGGATTTTTGTAAATTTTTAAGAAATCTTTTGCTTTTATGACAGCTTTCTGGTTATATTTGTTTTGTGCATGATTTTCAAAGTCTCCATCTTTGCCCAATACTTTAGCAAAATTGGTTATTGGTTCTGTAACTAATTTCTACACTCCTAGAACATACGATTTGGGAATTTCTGCAATAACAAGTTTAAAAGTTTGTTTACAAAATCTATATATATATATATATATATATAACTCAAAGTCTGAGGATTTGTTTGTATTAAATACAAATCCACACTGTTGCACTGATTCCGACCAAATTTTGCACAGGTAACCTTTGACACAAGGCGAAAAACACTATCTAACTTGGAATTTGATATTCCACCCTGTTCGCACGATTTAGGCCCTTTAAATTGTGTCATGCAGGTTGCCCACAAGTGCGCCTTGCATCTTCCTCGCTTCGGAATTTGTGCCTCTGTCTCTTTATGCCTCTCTCCCTACCTCCATCCTATGTCGAGCACACGTGCCCTCTACCTCCACCCACTACCACTCCGTCCAATCATGTAGGCCTGTCATGACCATTCGGGATGCTTCCCCCACTTCTCTCTTCGCTCTAGAACATTCTGAATCTTCCTACACCACTCTCTCCACTCCTTCATCGGGTGGAGGGGTATATAAGGCGCAGCAATCGCCCTCGTTGATCAGTTTTTACTTTGATTTTGAAGACAATTAAATGGTACACGAGAGTTACACCTTCACAGAGTTTTTACTATTTCTGTTTCTCTATTGAGCTGTTCATTCAACATCGTATCAGTTATATTTATTCGGTTGAGTTATTCTGCATTCCGTTATTCGTTTTACTTAACTACACTCCATTTAAACTTTACCTTCACATAACTTTACAGTCTTTACAGTCCCGTTTGTTTTCCTTATTCTTCACGTCCTTTTAAATCAACCCTTCTTTGAAGTACGAGTACTTTACCACTTTCTTTGCCGAATGCCTCCGGAAAAACGACAAAGCATTGGGCAGTTCCATCCTAATGCTAAGCGAGCAAGGTTATTGCGACCAGCTGAGACACCCGAGGAATGTAAGTCCCGGCTTGAACAACAACGAAGAAGGCAGGCAGAGATTAGTGCCACGGAAACACCTGACGAGCTTGGGGAGCACGCCGAGCGAATCGCACGAGGGAGGCTGAATTAATGGATGTGGAATTACCAAAACGACATGAATATTGACTTGAAAATGACCGCATATGGCATATTCAAGTCAGACAAATGAGCAGACTAGGTAATTTTTTTTAGAGGCTTTTCAGTATGATCCAAATTCTGACTATTCATTACATCCAAAAGTTACAATTGGCAAAATGGATGTGATATGGGAATTCTGTCAAGCCAAAAAATTTAAAACTGTGTCACCTGGGATGTACTGCTCCAACATACACATTAAAAATCAAACATTTGCATCTGAAGCCGTGGGTAACAGCTAGTAAACAAATAAGTCTAAACTCGAGATTTGTTTTGTATCGACTAATCATCGCATTAATCAGCTGATTAAGCTGACGCCGTTGGATAGGAAAGCGGATGTGCATATATTATAATTTTGACATGCGAGCGAGCACGCAAATTCAAACCGAACTACCTGAACGGTACGAGGATATAATAATAAAAAAAGTTATGATATCATTTTGCAATAATCTATGTAATTATAAATTACTGTTTTGTACATAAAAATTGAATTTCAAATGAGTTTATGCTAGTTATACTGTCACCATAATTTACTCCTTAAATATAATTTCTGTTAGTGAACAGTAATTCTATCTTTTTACGGCTGTACCGGAGCTTTTTGAAAAAATGAGAAGTCGCCAAAATCTATGTTATCATATAAAGAAATAATTTTTGAACGTATATTTTAATTTTCAACATGCCTTACGAGACTTATTAAAAAATTACAACTTATTACAACTTTTTTCGTGATTTTTTATGCAGAAAAAAAGCATACAAATTTCTTTGACTATAACATTAAAATTGAGGCGTTTGGGGGGACCCTGGATCCGCGCTTGACCATTGACATTATTTACATCATAAAACAAGTCAATATATTAACAATAATAACAGAAGGAAGACTTCTTGTTGGTGTATACTGTTCCTCTTCTACAAATCTCTCTAAGCAGGTCATAAGTGAGCATAGCTTTACTGTTCCTTCATTACAATTTAATAACCATTGTTGTTACAATGTCAGTTAATATTTGAACTGCCTTTGGAATTTGTGACCATCTTCAGAATTACACTTCATAAGGGCTGTCAATTTTACTGGGATTCTATTATTATAATGTTTAGTTCTGAAGAAAGCCATCAATTTCAAAAAAAAACTGAAATCATAAATGACATTACAACAATAGTATGAATCTGTGATAGTAGAATTCTTGTAAAACAGAAGTGGCATCAATATGTGTTTAAAAGCAAACGTAAAAATTAAATTAAATTAATATCTAAATTCTTTCAATTAAAATGTAAAAATTATATCACAAAATTTATATGACATGGAAAACTAGTAAATTAATTAACTAAAACTAGATTTATTAATTTCTAGTTTAAAGAAAAAACATGACAGTATTCAGTTCTGATTTTAAGCCATGGCATCTGTTATGAAACATATTAAAAATGTAATAATATGTATAATGTAATAATACCATAATAATATCTTCAAAAATACAGTTGGATGTTTATGGACCAATACCAATGTACGCCATATCGTTCATTATGCCGCTTTATTACTGAGGAGGATGCTACACTGAGAATGGGTGATTGTTGGAGTTAATAATAACAACAATAAAACACAGCTGTCAACCAAAAAGAAGTTATCTCCACCACTTACCCACAGCTATAAACGAGTTATAATCTTTATAAAACTATTCAGCTAAAATACATAGTTAGTCTTACAGTATACTTTTCTGATTGCATTTAAGAACTCTCTTTTACATATTACATCAATCCAGTACAGTATCAAAGTTTGATATGTATTTATTGTAAAGGATGGGAGACGTTTATTAGACAGTAGCTACCGGAAACAGAGCACAGACAACGTACATTCCTTTTGACATCAGTCTCCAGATGACTGTTGCTCTTGACTGTAACAGACATCATCATGAACAGTTTCAATATTTTCTAACCATAAATGTGGTTTTAAACTGGGAGACTCATAAATATGTAAGCCCAAGTTACAAATTTAAATTAAAAACAATATTTTTAAAAATACACTTTTCTTTTAACTGTTTTTTTTTTTACAAGAGCTTTCTCCTAGTTCTAACTAAATTATATTTTTGTCTCTCAGCTTTTGAACACTCCTGTTTTCTTAAGTTATTACATAAATCTTCAATTTACAGATAAAAAATATGGTACCTTGTGTTCATTATAAAATATTAAAAATAAAGTAACGATAAATAAATAATAAGCATGTCTACATACTGTACTAACCACACAAACTCAGTATATATATATATATATATATATATATATTATGTAACATGACATAAGATAGTGAAAATACATTGATAATTAATAATAAAACAAAGAAGCTGAAGACAAGAAGGAAGGTCAAGAAACTTATAACTCAGAGATTAATGACCAAATTACAAAATGACAAATGACTAATAAACTGACGATGACTTGACCCAATAGATTGGATGAACACAAGGAGAATAAAATGGAACAAGGAAGAAGGAACCAGAAACCAGATGTAATCGAGAAATAATAACGAACATTGTAATCCCCCAATTATGACTACAAAATGTATGTAAACAAATGCACTAAAATAATTAGGGCATAAATGAGATGTACCTATGTTAATAATAACAAATAAGATAGTAATATTATGCATATTATATGAATGAAGAAAATGTACGTATAAATATAAGGTAGGGAGTTAAAAATAAACATACCCAAATGAATAGTGATAAACATAGTCAAAACCCAGTAAACCATACTCTGAGGCAAATAAAGGCCATAGTTAATAATCAAAAGTGATCAAAGTGAATGGAAAATAAATTAATTACTCATAACCAATAACCATACGATGATGTTAAAATAATTAGACAACATAGTGAATAATATCAAGTGAGTGGAATAAAGAGTGTATCAATATAAATAAGTGGTGACATGCCAGGTATAGCATGTTATAAAAAAAAGTGAAGGTGAATAAATAAAAAAACCTTCTATGAAGGAAAAAGTGTGGTGGGTGAACAGAAAAAGGTATTTTAAATGTAGACTGTAATAAAATATCTAAACAACCTGTGATAAACTTTATGTTATCCAGTAAGATGAACTAATTGTACTGTGATTAATTTAAGTAATAGTTAGTAAGAATTATAAAATAAGATTAAAATGAAGTCATTAGAATGAATGGTAAATAAGGAAGATAGACACTGTATTCTAGTGAAGGAATTAGTGAGTAAAGTATATTGTGTAAGGTACAGTTTAACAGTAGTATTATAAGAGTTTTGTTATTGTTTAAATAACCATATAATGTAATAAATTATAAGTTAAACCAGATAGTAGTAAAAAACAGAAAATTAGTTAGAAGTTTAATTTCAGGCTTGAAACCTGGCATGAAAATGTTTATTCTTATGATAAGTGATGTGGCTAGTGTCACCAATGTTTTATTATTTGTTTCTATTAAAAAATTGTTTTAATGTACCATATATAAAGTTAATAAGTTACAAAGAATGTTAAATAGTAGTATGGGGAAATCTAGGCTCTAGGCCCAACATTTTATGAAGGAACTTTGTTAATTTAAAAGCAAAACAATAGCCCAGTATCAATCTGAATATACCAAATGTTTAAACAGTTAAGTAGGTATACCTAATACAAAACTGTATAAATAACATCCAGTTTTAGATTAAATATATAAGAGATATAAATAAGAAAATAACGAAAATGTGATTAACTATGCAAAAGTAACCATGAGGGGTATCAAAATAATCCTTATCAAAAAATAAGAACAATGGTATTCATGTAATTAACATAACTACTAATATAAGAAAGAAATCTTAATTTGAAGCTATTTTATAGATTTAAACCAAAATAGAACGTTAGAATATAACAATGACATTAAATAATGACCAATGAGAAGTAGCATAATTTAATAGGTAACCATAGCAACTGAAATTTATTACCAAAAAACCGTTTGAATTCTAATTAATCCAATATTGACCGACGCGGAGGGCAGATGTATGCAGCTCTCAATCCGAATTTAACTATAAAAAAATACATTTTAATAAAACCAAGAAGGAAGAAGTATTGCAAAAGCATTCCATAGAACACCTGATGAATTAACCAGTATTAAAATATTCACAACATAAAAATAACAGTAAAAATAAGAAGACTTAACAGACGACTCATCCCGAAGGAAGAAGGGGATAGACCTACTTCAACCTGAGAATACGAACGACTGCAGAACAAGAGGGAAGCCGAACTTGAATTGAAGACCATCGGAACGGGAATTAATGAACATTCGAGGAAGAGAAGACGACTAGACTTATCCGGAAGAAGTAGACGAACATCGAAGAAGCCACAATGAGAACCCGATGAGTATAAACTAATAATTTCACTTAAAAATGAATTCCCCTTTTTATCCATAATAACGAGGCAAAATTTTCACTTCACAATGTTGAAGTGAACTGAAGGTAATTAAAATATCACTATTAATAAAACTTAATCAATTAACAACCTTTGAAACTGATTTATAATAAATTATTAATGAACGTAACTTGCTGTCAAAATTCTAACCAAACACTATTCTAATTCTCATTGCCGATAACTTACTTGTATGTATTAGTGTATTAAACATTGTGTACCTAGTTTTAAGAAATATTATAATTTTGTGCATTTTGACCGATAATCCAACTCCTGTAGTCAAAAGGACTTTAACACGCCTTGTGACAAAATAATAATTGAAAACATAAACAATATCAGCCATACTGGCGTCTCTACAAACGACTGAGCATACCAACTGAGCAATTGTAAAAGCCGGCATCAATATAAATTTATGTACTATTGAATAACTGAAAATTGAAAGGGTTTAATAAATCTTATTGTTCTTCAACGCTGTATGTTTGATTCGTATAAAATAAAGTAATATATAGAGAATTATTAAACTGAAAACACCCAAAACACCACAGTTAGCGAAGTCGACACTGCAAGACGGCGTGAGCCAATCAGGTGACGAGGCGGTAAGATTCAAATTGAACGCCGAGAGATACGGTTTCCCGTAAGTATTAAGAAAAAGTACAACCCGACTCGCTATATACGAATAACATTCACAGAAGTAACTTAACTGATTAATACCCACAATTACACGTTTATACTATACTACGGGTAACATTTACATTTTAAAAAACCCCGAAGAAGAGTTTAATTACAATATATATATATATATATATATAACTTTAATATTTATAACTAAATTTACCTCAAGATATACTTTTTTCCTATTAGGAACATGTTTCGAGAGTTCTTGTTCTCTCATCTTCAGCCTTCGCCATCTTGTTTCTGGTGAAGTATTTGTGTGTTGGCTTCTGGATGTTCTGGATGACATCCAGAAGCCAACACACAAATACTTCACCAGAAACAAGATGGCGAAGGCTGAAGATGAGAGAACAAGAACTCTCAAAACATGTTCCTAATAGGAAAAAAGTATATCTTGAGGTAAATTTAGTTATAAATATTAAAGTATTATATACATCAAGAAACGGACTGTAGCAGAAAGTGATTGAAATATATATATATATACTGTTTTTAACTGTGCTACATATGCTAGCAGAAAGTAAGTACACGTCAATAAAACTGTGATATTCATTTTCCAAAAAAATGCAAGTTTTACAAAAACTTCCAGAATGTAACACTTGTGTAATCAGGATCTGACTGTAATAACAGTCAGTGGCAAATTATCCATAATGCTGGGGTATGCTGCAGCACCGGGCACCAGGGCTTCAGCTGTCAGAGGGGGCACCATGCAGCCCTAAATCACAAAAACCTTTTTAAGATAATAAATGTGAAAAAACAAATGTTCTCAATCCAAAATCATAAAAAGATGTGTGCTCTAAGTATTAAACTGTATTATTGATTGTAAAATGATTCATGTATTTCCGAATATATACATTGCTTATCGCCTGCTTTTGACAATCCCATTAGCTACCTGTGAATCTGAAATATTATTTCCCCATTAAAATGCATTAAATATATGATGAGTTCAACTACAGGAGAAGAGAGATTATCTTCGATAGCAAGTTTGATTATTGAAAGCGAGATACTTGAATCGTTGTCAACATCTTCTTAATATACATATATTGATTTATTTCAATTATTATGGCCCATTTGTGAACTATTAGTTTGTTACAAGACATCATTAATGCAAAATCAAGAAAAAATGGATCAATTGGTATTTTCTAAGCTTAAGTACTACTATGCTCATTGTAACTACTATGCTCATTGGTATTAAATATTTGTTGAAATCTGAGAGTTTAATAAAATAATTGCTAACTATTGAAATTGTGTATGCCATTTATCAGTATCTTAATGGATAAAAGTTTGAATTTTGAATCGGGGGGGAGACACCAATCTGATGGCAGCACAGGGCACCACGAGCTTCTAGTCCACCCCTGATAACAGTTTGTTTTAAAGTATAGGCACTACATACTGTACATAGTTTCATATAGTTCTTGGAAATATATATATATAGGCCCCTTCATAAACCCTATTCAAGTGCTAATATTGACCAAAGTCAATAACACCCTACTCATGAACAAGAGTTTTTGGTCAGAAGCATCTTAAGTGATGGCGCAGTGGTGCAAGGCTGCATGACATCTCGGTGGCAGGACCTCAGGGGCAGCAGCTAGACCTTGGTTATGTAACTGATTTTTTTTTTCAAAATCAAAATTTAAGATTTCCATAAATTTAGAAACTAAATCATTGTAACCAATGAAATGCCGGTAAACAATTTGAATTACTTAAGAGACAGTAAGAATTGTCTTATTAGTAAATTGGACTACTAATAAACATACAAGAACAAGCAGAGATGGACTTTTGGAGATGTTCAGCAAGAGTATCCAGACATGAGAAAATTAGAAATGAAGTTATTAAGGAATGTGAATGTGAAAAATTCAATTGTTGATTTTATCCAAACAAAAAAATTACAATGGTATGGACACATGAAAAGAATTACACAGGAAAGACTGCCAAGGAGAGTTATGGAATGGACCCCACTAGGAAGAAGGAAAAGGAGAGACCACCCATCACCTGGATAGAAGACATTCAGACTATATTGAGGGAACGAGAAATTGAAGATCTTTGGATGGACAAGCATTAGTGGAAGATGAGAATTCAATCACTTCTGTAATCTTTGGTTCCGGAAAATGTGTAAACATCGTACAGCTGGAATAATAATAAAAAAAGAACTGTTTTCCTTTTTCACACAGCCTTGATGGTATATAAAACTTAGATTCAGATATTTATGTTTTCACCAGATTTGCTAAAATAAAATAACAAGTTTTGTAGCCAGTCAACCAGTATACCATATAATGCAGTTAATTTACTGACCTATTGCATTGTCAGCCAGTGCTATAAAATATTTGTTTAAAGTATGTTCTCAGTTAGTACAATCCTAAATTATTGATTGCTTTGTAGATTCACCTAATTTTTTCTGTCAAATAGATCAGATAATATGACCCGAATTCATTGTAATAGAAGGATTGTTTATCTTATTTACAATAATTATTCTTTTTTTGTTTAACATATAAAAACAATAGACCTTTAGACTTTAAAAATTTTCAGCAACCATTTTGAATCCACAAGAGATGCTAAATGAATTTTTCATTCAAACATTTAGGCTTAAACACTCCAAAAATAAAATACACTGCATGACTTCTGTTAATAAGGCAAAATTTGGGACCGAAAATGGCAAACATGGTTCTAAACCATTCTGTGCTTAAAATGAATTATAATATTTTTCTCCCACAAATAATTGAGTCAGCTTGTCTGCAATATTTCGCCTGCATAATTATAGCTACTAAGGATTCTGGACCTTTACAAAACCACTATATGCCAGTTAAGGTTTTTAGTTTTTAATACAAATGTTTCACTGTTTTATATCCCTATATGACAAAACTACCTCGTCACATATTATAAATGTACAAATTATTTATTCCTACAACAATATTTTCAGTACTATAGACAAATTTGACATTTAACAATGTATTAATCTTTTCTATGGCACCCTCCCACGACTGTGCTTGCTGCTGGAAACACCAAGTAGACTTTATGAAGCAAATTCAAAACTAATTTATAGTGACAGCAGATAGAGAGCTTCCAAGTAATCAAATTAGATAAAAACACAAAACCTATTTTACTTTACAAACAAAAAAACACACAGAGTACTTACTTTTGGTATGAACCTTGGGATTTTAAGCCTTTCTGAATAGGTATGACGTTTCTTTGGCTCCAAAGGGCAGTGCATATCCTCTCTTTCACAAATGTCATTAGTCGTGTGAAACTTGTGATGGAAGCTGTTAATGTAACCAATTCCTTCTGACCTCACATGGTAAAGGGCTTCACCTGCTCAGTGATAATAGAAAATTTTTATTACAATAAAATAATATAAACTATTATATGATGGCCAGCCAAGGAGGGTTTAGTAGACAGTTTGTTAATGCATGCATAGCATGGCAGGCTCTAGTAGAAGGCAGGAACATTAAACGTGACAACGTTGCATCTGAGGGCTATAAGCATAGTGTAATAAAATAGCTAAAGTGAACATGTTATATTTTGATTTAATTTCATAGCATTACTAAACTCATGAGTAAGCCTATTTATAGGTAAATCTAAATTATAGGTATGTGTGCACTTATTACTATAGGTTTAAGTTGAAGAAATTTGTAAATTAGTGTTAGGTATAATGAATTAATTTTGTTCCAATTATTGAATTCATATCATATGAATGAGTTAATTAGTATATTTCTTAAATAATATAACAGTATTTTACATAATAAACTTTTAATTTGCAAAAAATAAAAAAATTAAAAAATGCTGTTAACCGGCAATAAAAAATGACGCGATTTGATTACTGAAATACGTAAATTAAGAGACCGTCTAGTCGGCCTCAAATATCTGCTACTTCCAGTATTGCCACATTTAATATTCCAGTCTTCTACTAGAGCCGGCCATGATGCACATGTACAGGCTACAACACAATAGTTTAGACATGGCACCAAGACCCAGTCAGTGACATCCAGTGTGCCTTAACAGTTTTTTATCAAAAATAATTTATTTATTTTTACTGCTGCATTGAATTCTACATGTAGTGTTATTTAAAATGAGTCCAAACATGACCCAGCTAATTATTTTCTCAAACAATGTCCTTTTTTAATTGGATTACTTACATGAATCATTACAGTAAGATACACAGTATTTCTCATCACATTTGTACCGAGTTTGGTTTTGTTTTTCTTAAAATTTAGTGCCAAATACAAATATTACAAATGTATTGAGATAAAATATAATGATAGTAAAGTTTGGTTAAGTACTGGAATGTCCAGTAAATGGCACAGACAGTAGGCATTGTGTGCTGAGTGAGAGTGAGAGTGAGAAGGAGAGAGAGCGAGAGAGAGAGAGAGAGAGAATACAATTGTCAGTGTAAAAGTCTATAATACACACATTTGTTGAAGAGGGCTATATGAGTCTGTACTACTCAAAAAGACATATTTCAGCCATCTGCAAACAAACACTACACATTGTACAGAACAGGAATACATAGACAGACCTGCCAGGGAAGAGCAAAACACGATTGGTCAATATCCAAACTATGCAATGCTTACTTGTTCTGAATGTGATGTTAACTGTAATATAACGTCCTCTCTTAAGGGAACAGAAATCGACTTCTTTGTTGTTACAGTCCGAAACAGATACCACAAGTGGCTCCCCAGAAAATGAACCTGTATTGTAGAGTAACAATATTTGTTAGAGATTGTTCAAATATATCAACAATTAAAATAACAATTTTAAAATAACGTTAATAAATATTGTGTTCTCTGTTTTGCTCCATAATAATTTATAAATATATATTTACTTTATTTACTTGACATTCATAAGTTCCTGTACTTAGGGCTAAGAAAAATATTCTTAAGAGCTCCTCATTGGTGTGTGTGTGTGTGTGTGTGTGTGTGTGTGTGTGTGTGTGTGTGTGTGTGTGTGTGTGTGTGTGTGTGTGTGTGTGTGTGTGTGTGTGTGTGTGTGTGTGTGTGTGTGTGTGTGTGTGTGTGTGTGTGTGTGTGTGTGTGTGTGTGTGTGTGTGTGTGTGTGTGTGTGTGTGTGTGTGTGTGTGTGTGTGTGTGTGTGTGTGTGTGTGTGTGTGTGTGTGTGTGTGTGTGTGTGTGTGTGTGTGTGTGTGTGTGTGTGTGTGTGTGTGTGTGTGACAAGAAATAAATAAAACATAAGAAAAACATAACAGTACAATAAAAATTGTATTAGTTTAATTATTAGATTGTTTTCAGAATCATAGGTATGTATGTAAATACAAATTAATAACATCTTACACCATAAAGGCACACACAAAAGGCTTCTTTTATTTAAAAATTGTTTATAGGTTT
This sequence comes from Magicicada septendecula, assembly GCA_034769895.1. NCBI lineage: Eukaryota > Metazoa > Arthropoda > Insecta > Hemiptera > Cicadidae > Magicicada > Magicicada septendecula. The sequence goes on from CM068368.1 coordinate 912,381,331, forward strand.
GATAGAAATAAAAAACCTTCTTTGTTCTTAATCCCTTTGATAATAACGGCTCCTTTTTTATCAGCACAGTATCTTAAGAGTACTTAAGAGTACCAAACAGGGTAGGCTGGCTGCCAACTTGAGCTGTTCAGCATAAAAGGAAGGGAATGTGATCAGCATAATGCTTCAGTCACTCATCATTACCCTATAGTGTATCCCCAAGTACCCACTTCCACAAGCTGAGTCAAACTGGAGGCTGAAAAGTGTGCTTTGATGGTCCTGCCCAGAGTTGAATCCAGAACTTCAAGATTATAAGCTCCACTGGTCTAGTAAGCTTCATACAGGGACAGATTAGAATTAATATAATTAAATTACCTTATTCGGTCCACCTTAGTGACACTAGCTTCTTTCGTTCAATGATGCATTTCGGGATGAAATCGCATCTTCAGATACACAATATCAATTCAAAACGTAAATGTATACCACATTTTGTGGTTATGTCATAATTTAAAATGTTTAAAATCTTTTAAATAAAGTATATACAAAACGTAACAACTGAATCGCTCGGAGCACTCGCATGCATGCACGCTGTACGACTTCCTTACGACTGTCTGTAATTATCATTCAACCGTATAGCAGTGTCAAACAGGTTATTAAATCCGAAGTTCATTTGGTCATTTAATATATTATTTTTGGTTGTTGCGTTTTTTGTAGCTTTATATATTTCGAACTCCTCTAGGCTATCCATTAATTTACCCTTTTTGCAAGTATGTAACGCTACGAAATTGTTTTCAAAACTAGTATAATTATGACCTTTTGTTATTAAATGTTGTGCAAAACTGGAATTATTATTATTTGTTTTAGGAATACGCTCTAAAAATCTTGTATAAAAATCTCTGCCGGATTGGCCGATATAAAATGCTGCACAATTATCGCATTTTATTTTATAGACTCCTGATTTATTTTTTAAAGGAATATTTATTTTAGTTTTGAAAAAATTTTGTAACTTATTATATGTTTTGAATGAAATATTATATCCTTTACTTTTAAAAACAGATTTTAAAATATTTGGCATCAAACCAGTATAATTAGCTGAAAGGAATTTTTTATGTTTTTTATTATGTTGGTTAATAATGTTGGTATTTTTATTTTCTAAATGTTTTTTTATGTTTCATTATCATTCTATCAATTATTACTGGCCTGTAACCATTATTTAGAGCTATTTGTTTTATAATATTTACTTCTTGATCATAGTCTTCGTTATTAAGGGGAACACAAAGTAATCTGTCAATAAAGCTGTTAAATGCAGCCATTTTTTGGGCGGGAGGATGAAATGACTTAGCATGTATAACAGTATCTGTGCATGTGTCATGTGTGCTTTCTGTGTATTTTGTATTTCAAGTCATTACCGTTATTTGTTATGGTTAGGAAATTAATATTTTTGTTTTCTTCAATTTCCATAGTGAATTTTATTTTCTTATGTATTTTATTTAAATAGTTATTAAATGACTCGATCTGTCTGTTGTTACCATTGAAAATAACAAAGGTGTTGTCCACATATCTTGAATAATATACTATTAACGGTAATGACCTGAAATACAAAATATACAGAAAGCACACATGCACAGATACTGTTATACATGCTAAGTCATTTCATCCTCCAGCCCAAAAAATGGCTGCATTTAACAGCTTTATTGACAGATTACTTTGTGTTCCCCTTAATAACGAAGACTATGATCAAGTAAATATTATAAAACAAATAGCTCTAAATAATGGTTACAGGCCAGTAATAATTGATAGAATGATAATGAAACATAAAAAAAGTTTAGAAAATAAAAATACCAACACAATAAAAAACATAAAAAAATTGCTTTCAGCTAATTATACTGGTTTGATGCCAATATTTTAAAATCTGTTTTTAAAAGTAAAGGATATAATATTTCATTCAAAACATATAATAAGTTACAAAATTTTTTCAAAACTAAAATAAATATTCCTTTAAAAAATAAATCAGGAGTCTATAAAATAAAATGCGATAATTGTGCAGCATTTTACATCGGCCAATCCGGCAGAGATTTTTATACAAGATTTTTAGAGCATATTCCTAAAACAAATAATAATAATTCCAGTTTTGCACAACATTTAATAACAAAAGGTCATAATTATACTATTTCGAAAACAATTTCGTAGCGTTACATACTTGCAAAAAGGGTAAATTAATGGATAGCCTAGAGGAGTTCGAAATATATAAAGCTACAAAAAACGCAACAACCAAAAATAATATATTAAATGACCAAATGAACTTCAGATTTAATAACCTGTTTGACACTGCTATACGGTTGAATGATAATTATAGACAGTCGTAAGGAAGTTATGGTACAGCGTGCATGCATGCGAGTGCTCCGAGCGATTCAGTTGTTACGTTTTGTATATATTTTATTTAAAAGATTTTAAACATTTTAAATTATGACATAACCACAAAATGTGGTATACATTTACGTTTTGAAATGATATTGTGTATCTGAAGATGGGATTTCATCCCAAAACGCATCATTGAACGAAAGAAGCTAATGTCACTAAGGTGGACCGAATAAGGTAATTTAATTATATTAACCATAAAGTGACTCGGTACGTAAAACATGAATAGACAGATTAGAACTTACACTTTGAAAATACTAATCGATCTATTTTTTCTTGATTTTGCGTTAATGAAGTCTTGTATAATTTTTTCTAAATCGAGTGATTCAAGTATCTTGCTTCCAATATTCAACCTTGCTAACGAAGATAATCTCTCATATCCCATAGCTGAACTCAACATATGTTTAATGCGTTTTAATACAGAAAATGATCTTTCAGATTCACAGTTTGGAATCATCAAAAGCAGATGATAAGCAGAGAGTAGATTCAGAAATACATAATCATTTTACAATCAAAATGATTTGTAAATTGATTTCATTACTCCGAGTGGACAAACTGTAGTATCATGGAATCTATCATCTTCATTTCAATGATTTGAAAAAAAAACTCTTTCTAGCAATTTTACTCGTGGCACAAAGTGCTTCAATTGTATTAGAAGATTGTTATTCAAATCATTCGAGTAAATGTCTATAAGAGCTTTTGCTTGTTTCCCAACTCGACACTCTCCATTGTTAGTAACTGCTTAATAAAACTAAACAATTCATAATGTGATCATAAGCTTTGCTTCAATTATTCAAATCAGCTGGATGGTGGCCGGGTGTGTCAGCTAAGGTCCGGGTGCCTGATGCTGCAGCATACCCTAGCGTTATAGATAATCCAACACTGGCTTCTTCATAATAACTTAGTTCAACAAATAATAATAATAATAATTGTTTTGCACAATGCTCCCACTCACCTCCACACCCTGATGATCAACCCACTGTAAGAGGCCAAAGGAAAGAAGTATGACAGGATGATTGATCTCCAACTCTAGTATATCTCACTTGTTAGACATTAATTGACTTATCTTGTTGTTGCATCCTCTTCGTTCACTTTATTAATTTAATAATATATATAAACTTTCACTAATGAACTTAACTGTTGTCACTTACCAAACGTTTCGAGATGTTGTTTCTCTTCTTCAGTGGGTGTATACTGATTGTCGATTACAGAATAACCGTTACGGAAAAATGGTGTGTGTGGTGGGGGTTGATGGTGGGAAGGGATTGGCGCTGAGGTTCGAATTGTGTGTGTGGATCAGTGTATCGAACAAATGAACAAATACATTATAAATCACACACACATACACTATTCGATACACTGATCCACTCACACAATTCGAACCTCAGCGCCAATCCCTTCCCACCATCAACCCCCACCACACACACCATTTTTCCGTAACGGTTATTCTGTAATTGACAATCAGTATACACCCACTGAAGAAGAGAAACAACGTCTCGAAACGTTTGGGAAGTGACAACAGTTAAGTTCATTAGTGAAAGTTTATATATATTATTAAATTAATTGACTGTTAATTGATGGTTTTTAGAGTTAATTATTGAAGGGAGGGTGACAAGAAAATTTGGACGTGAAATCTGATGCATATAATAATTAATCTACTCGGTGAAAATATTGCAACAGTCATAGGAAGATGAACCAGACAATTTCAACTTAAACTACAAAGCAAAATTGCCTTATGTCAGTAAAGCTGTCAACACAGAAGTTGGCAACATCAAAACATCTCTTAATTGGCCTACATTAACCTGCATGCCTGGCTATACATCTAGGCTTTGCACATGTTGCACAGTTAGGCACTTTTAAACCAATGCTTATAGGTAAGCCACTAAGTCAGTCCAGTATCGAAAAAGAGTAAGTCAGTGTGATTTCTTCTAGTTGAAAGTACATTATGACCAAAAGCTTTCATAATACCCACTTCACAAACCCTAATCCAAACTTGTTCACCATCCAGAACAAGAAACCCCTTTAAACTTAATCGGAATATTTACTTGTCACGATATTGATTGGTGACTCATTGGGCACTTGGTGAAACATATTAATATAGGGTGACCAGATTTTTTATGACGTAAAACAGGACATTTCTGAAATATGGAAATAAAAAAACAGGACAAAACAGGACACGAGTCACAAAGAAAATGTGCTTCATATATGACTGCACTGCTTCACTAAGACAAATAAAAACTACTTTTTACACATAAAAAGACATATATTTTAATAACCAACTTAAAAACATACTTATCATGGCATTGGATCATATTATAATTGATCAAGTTTTTTCAAGAATTATAAAATTATAATTATTAAAATATAAATATTCAAATTCTTAACAACTATAAAATTACATGGATGTGATTCATAGATATGAACAACCTGCTGAACATGAACTTTCTGAATTTCTGAATCAGGAACATCACTATTAACTTTGTACTTATCACAAGACCTGATATCTCGCAAGAGCTTTGAATTACTTAATAGCAGGTTGTAGAATTCCTTACAGCTAAGGTCTTGAAAATGAGTTTTTAAAATTACAATTGCTTGAATAGTTTTGGTAGTAAAACGGTTTCTTTCATCAATCCAAAGGGAGTTCACAATTGAAAAGACTCTTTCCACAACAGCATTTGTGCCTGGTACAGCCAGAGCAAAACTCACAACCACCTCTATGTTTTTACATGGAATGCCTATACTTTTAAGTATGTGGAAGACATCACACCATTTCTTATCAATCTCCACCACATTAACTTTTTCCCATTCCTCAAATTTTCTGGATAAAACTTTGTTCACATGTCCTATCTCATCAAATAATTCATCTTCATGTACCTGAATTGTTGAACATGAATCTACTGTCTTAAGAATGTTCAGACTTTTTAAAACCTCATCCCAAGATACAGAATTTTTCAATGTTATCCAATGAAATGATTTCAGAGGCTGATATGGAGAGACCCACTTGTTTAAATAACTTATAAAAGTGTCATAAAATAAATTGGTAAATTCTTGGATTTCGTTGTCCATGACGTGTCCGTTACTTAACTAAATATCACTATAATATTGACGACTCGGAACACAAAGTTTTTTATAAGTAAAAACGTAAAGTTTTACCTTACAGCCTAAACCGGCCTTCTATAGGTGAAAGCCGGTTTAGGCTGTAAGGTAAAACTTTACGTTTTTACTTATAAAAAACTTTGTGTTCCGAGTCGTCAATATTATAGTGATATTTAATAAATTGGTAATCATTTCATATTTCGATTGGGTGAAAAGACCTTCATTTTCTAAATTAATTAAAATTGAAGAAACAACTGAAGTTTGAAACTTACTACATTTCCTGTTATTGACTTTTTCTGTAAGCAATTCTAATTCTTCAGCTACTTCAGTGGCTGAAATGTTGGCTCTTTCCAACTTTTGGATTGAATTTGAAAATATTTTCAGTTGTCTTTGTATGAAATGAAGCCAAAGAAGTGACTGTGGGTTCTCAAAAAATTGTTTTAGCAATGTAGGACACTATCCTGAGACATGAAATAAGACTTTAGAGGTTCATAAATATCAATAACCCTTGTAACTCCTGGCAACAATGACAACCATCTAGTTTTAACACTACCCAGAACCTGCTTATATTCAGTAGCAACAAAATCACAAAATAATTTCAATTCCTCCACACGCACGGTATAAATGTGAAAATATTGAAATATTTTATTCACTACTGTTTCTATGTCGATAGGAAGAACGTCTGCACTTGTTTGTACACCATTGTGTACCACATGAGCTGCACAACCAATGCCTTGAATATTCATTTTGAGCACAATGTTCAATTTAGAAAAAACGTTGTTTGTTCCGGCCCTCTTGTACCCACCAAAGTTAGTGTTACAGTTATCTGCACAAAACGCGATGATCTTGTCAACTAAATGATGTTTCTTTAAGATGTCCAGAACATGATTAGCTAATAATTCTGCTGTTTCTCCACCAACGTTCTGAAAACAGATTACTTTGCACTGAACACCTTTGGTAGGAATGAAATACCTAACTAGAATCGGCACTAATTTTAAGCTTTTGTGATTTGATGCATCAACCATCACAGACACATACTTAGCATCTTCAAGTTCTGATTGCACTTCATGCATTGCATACGGCGATAAAACGTTCACTAAAATCGACTCACACTTTGTCCTGGAACACGTGAATTTCTTCTCAAATAGTTCTCTGATGATAAGAGATGTGCAGTCCATTGAACGGAAAGAATGGTTATGTTTTGCAGTATGAAATGCAAACAGCCCTTCTTCAGCAGCGATACGTTTATCTTCCTCAGTTTGTAGTCCATTCCTACTTACAAAGGAAGTTATACTACTGGAAGTTCTCGTGGAAACTGCCAACAAGTGTTTCTTTTTCTTAATGTGCTGTGTAATATCGGCACGTCCTCCATGTTCAATGGAAAAAACTGAACGACATAAAGTACATTCTACCTTTGTAGATGTGGTGTCGTCCTTCAAGAAAGGAAACTCTTCTTTCAGGGTTTTGGAGAAAGTACACTTTCTTTTCCCTATATTAATATGGACGTGTATCTCGAACCAAGCGAACAACAGACAATGGAGCAAGCTCGCCACGCCAAGCGTTAAAACTAACCAAACAAAAAAAGTTTACCTTGATTGCCTCACTCTCCCTTGACGCACTCTGGCGGAAACCAGAGATCATCATTTCTTTTCGCGATTGCGTTCCCTTAACCATTCGAGACCCGTCTTGACCTCAGTAAGAAAGTTTAAACGAACGAGACCAAAATGACACAAAAACAAATAAAAACTCAAAACGAAGCGAAGATAAAAGATTAGGTTATCCGTTATTGCAAGTACGGAAAAACGGGACATTTGATGTCCCGTTAATAATTTGCCGGAACAACGGGACACATAATGAAAAAAAGGGACAATCCCGTTAAAAACGGGACGTCTGGTCACCCTATATTAATACAAAGGTTTTTTAAAAATATGCAAACACTTGGTAAGTTTTACAGTTTATTATTTACCTCCGACAGCTGTTTCAGCTTATTAAGCTATTCTCAAAGAGATCAAGGAACAACAATTTTAGAAACCTTTGTATTTACTTGTGGTCCCTATTCGAGATAGCATAAGCATATTCTAGGCAACTCCTTACTAGTGATTTGTAAAGAGTGACACAGGATACCATATACCATACTCTTTAAATGCCTCCAATCCAATTAATAAGGCCTAAATTCCTTCTGCTCTTGGAGGCAATGTTGTCAATGCACTTCAAGTCCATGAGCACACCCAGATCTGACTCCAAATATTTTCCCTGCATTGTCATGGTGTTGATCTTATAAGCAAAATATGATGATGATGATATAATTTATTTATTTCAGAACTTACCACAATCTAGGTATTCAAAACATCCTACAGCTGAGATATACACTACACAGAATATGAAAGTTTTACTGTCCATAACAGCTCACTTTGTACATCCCATATTGGAAGAAATATATTTTCCTAAAAAAAAAAAAAAAAAAAAAAAAAAAAAAAAATAATTTCTAGCACATTTGTTTTACATATAACATACGTATGGCAAAGGATCAATGTATAGGTAAATATGAAGAACTTGAAAAAGGTGGAAAGTGAAATATTTACTGTCTATTTTCTATCTCATAATTACAAATCTTATTATACTAAAGACTCAAATTTCCTTGTTAATCTAATAGAAAAACAGTCAATTACATAACAGAACTGCAGTTAAGACAGATTCAGTATGAACTTCACAAATTGTTGATTTCCTAACTTTTTGAGTACATGAATCCTCAAGTTCAAGAGCCAACACAATATATAGTTAGTTATGGCATGTAACAATGAACATATTGATCATTTTCCAGTTGTGATATTGAATACAAATGTCAAATATTTAACTGTCCATTTATAATAATAATAATAATAATAATAAAACAAAAACAAAAATTATAATAGCAATAGTAATAATAATATAACAAAAAATGTTAATTTATTAACACTCTTTTGTAACATGTATTCATAAATACGACTGTTATAAAATTGTGTCCACAAACATATAGGCCTACAGTATTTTAGTAGCCATTGTGTTGTATTTTATTATCTATCCTTGGATTATTATGGGAAAGCAAATAATTTTTTTATCTTTTTAAAATATTATTGTTTTAGTTTCATTTTGATTGGAAAGACATAATCAAAAAAATGAATTTCAATTGAATCAATAATATATAGTTTTATATGTTATAGCAACTCACTGTAGTTAGTAATTAATTCCCAAAATGAAGCATAGCCGGTTCAGATATCTCTAAGAGTTATTATTTTTCATGACACGTAGCTAAATTGAAGAGTATATACTCACTCATTACAATAAGAATTTTAGGTATTATGAACTCTATGTGCATCCCTATGGCAAAATGAGGATTTGCATGGTTATGGAGTATTAACTTTTCATGTAATTTAAGCTGATTCAAAACTACAGCCATGCTCAAACGTTAAAATGCTAAAAGCTTAAATTGAGCAAAATTTGCTAGACTATAAATGTCCCTGTTCGAAAATATAGCAATGCTAGAAAATCCAGAGTCCACCAACTTGATACAGATTTTAGATGTCTTGATTATTCATCTCTTCTTTCACAGCACTACACTTAACTAAAAATGAACTTTTTTCATGTGAAAAACTTACTATTTTATCGGACGCGTTTTGGCTTAGTATCCACCTTTGTTACCAAAGCTGAAGAAGGTGGATGCTAAGCCGAAACGCGTCCGATAAAATAGTAAGTTTTTCACATGAAAAAAGATTTTAGATATGTCCTATTTTACACCCCTTCTTTGAAGCTAAATTAAAAAGAAGTGGAAGTTACTTAACATTATTAAAAATTTATACTAAATTCTAAAAACAAAATTAAAAGGAAGTGCAATTGCAATATACAGTATTACAATAATTACAATATAAATAAAACTTGTGTTGTTATAATTTGTTACATATTTATTTCAAAAATTGTCACACAGTACATAAACAAAGCATAAAAGTATATTTGAAAATTAATTTGGAATTGATAATGACAGTTGCTGGTGTGATTCAATGCTGTCTTCCCAAATATCATCAAAGTTTTTTAAATGTTACATTTATTGAATTTTTAATCAGAAAACAATCCAATTATCATAAAGTTATGGCCTCTTAAGTCACTGCAGAACAAATAATAAAATTTTAAAATACATTTGTGAAGCTTAATGAAAATAAATATTATGTACGCCTAAAATGATCATAAAATTCTGCATCATTTTAAATAAATTTATTATTATGTTGTTGTTGTTGTTGTTGTTGTTGTTGCTGTCGTTGTCGTTGTCGTTGTCGTTGTTGTTGCTGTTGCTGTCGTTGTTGTTATTGTTGTTGTTGTTACCATCAGAGTTTAGAAATAGACAATTCGAAACTTCAAATTACATGAAAACATGATATCTACAAAATTTTACATATAGGCTATGAAGTTTATTTAATGCCATAAATAAGAAATTCATATTTTCTTAAAGGGAAAAATAATGTAGTAACAGATTTCAAAAAATTAATAACTGTAGGAACTGGTTATAAATAGGCTACAAAATGACTTGCCTATAAAATAAATAGCCCAAAAAGTACTTGCATTATTTTGTTATTTAACTAATTTTAATTTTTAATAATATTTACAATTCCAAGTATATTTGTGACAACTAATTTTTGTTAATGACAGCTATTTGTGTTTCTGGTTTTTAATTTTAAAATTTAATCCTGTATATTTTCTTAAGATTGTCCCTTGTCCTATCTATCACACACCGTTCTTGTTGACCTGCTGTTATTCCCACATTTTACAGTTACTAACTGGTTTTTATCTTACCTACCAAAGAACATACGGAACTGTATCAACATTTTGCCTTTTCAAAACAAACTCACCTAAGTAAGCTTGAATCCAGTTTGCAGATGGTGTTTACAAGTTGCCCATGGGAATCACAGGATGGCATGTATAAAATTTTATCACACAACACTTACTTTGTATATACCACCTATTTTAAAATGCCTTAAACACAACAAGCGGATCTTCTGAACTGTTAATAGTCTGTGAAATCCATATCTGATAACTGGTTACATAATACCAAGACAACAGTATGCCAAGAATGCTAATCTGATAAAATAATATGATTCATTTAATTATTGTGTGTATGCTTTGCTTGTGTCTCAAATAAAAAGTTACACACTATTCAATTAATACAACTACACGGTTGAAACTACTGCTACGTAATGTTTAAATCCCAGATTTTAACTGACAAATCCTTCTTCTTCTTCTTCTTCTTCTTCTTCTTCTTCTTCTTCTTCTTCTTCTACATAATAATAAATAACAAATTCTTGGATTTCGTTGTCCATGATGTGTCCATTACTTAACTAAATACAACTATTTCATTAATGACTTGGAACACAAAGTTTTTTATGAGTAAAAACATAAAGTTTTACCTTACAACCTGAACCGGTTTTCACTTTTAAAAAGCTTCTTCAGAGGTTGCCGCTGGTAGCTCTGTCCGTCCTGTTGTGGGCAATGGAATCGAATTTCGAAAGATCGATGTTGTGTGTTTGGGGTGAGATATGTTCGAATAATTCATGCAATTTGAATTGTGTCTGTTTGTTTAGGATGTCGTTTTTATTTGTTTTCGTGTGTTTGTATATTTCCAATTGTTCTAGAGTGTCTAGTTTTCGGCCTTTTGTGTGTACATGTAGAATGTTCATGTTATTGTCGATGTTTTTGTATGTGTGGTTTGCTTCAATGAGGTGGTTTGCAAAGGTGGATTCTGTAGTGGAGTGCAGTGGCATGCCAAGGTCTTCGTGCGCCCGGGGCGGTCCACTTCTCTTACGCCCCCATTTTAGGGGTATAGAATACTCCTCCAGCCCTAACTAAAAATGGGAATAGATATTTTTTTTGTAAACCTCTGATAACAGGTAAATTAATATTTTCACATTTTTTAAACTTTTTTTTTAAATTATTTATTCTTTTATTGTTTTATATTTTACATTACAAAAAGAATAGCCTACATTGTAAAATTATACAAATATAATAATTATTACACAGTTAAGCTTTTCTACATAAAAGCTACCTAGAAGTTAAAAAATAAATTCATTATTCATATTTCGACTTGCTAAAGTATGGTAAAAAATAACAGTACAATTGAAATGACTTGAAAAATAATGTAGATAGCACAACCAAAGCTTAAAAATCAAAATTATTCAAACAAATTTTGAAATAAACCTTTTATAACAAGCCATGAAAATACTCGAATGTAAATTCATATTTTGAATTACCAAAAATAAAAAAGTTGTGCCTAGCAATAACAGTTTTAAATCCTTACTTTGCGTACTTTAGCCTCGGCAAACTTGTTAATGACATCATTGAAGTCAATTGTTTTTGTCACTGATTTTTCAATAGATAAAATTGCTAAACTATTTAGTCTTGTTTGGCTCATTGTTGATCTTAAATAGCTTTTTATTTATTTTAATTTTGAAAAACTTCTTTCACAAGAAGAAATTGAAACACACGCGGTCAAAAAAAACTTTAGCGCTAAGAAAATATTTGGTACAGATTCGTGAAAATCTAGGTCCACAACAAACTGGAGCATTTGTAGCGAAGACCACTTTTTTGACGTGTCTTCAGTTATGCTCGCAGCATGCAGATGTCTTCTCAGTCGTTTTATCTCTGGTACAATAGCTTCTTCTTCAAGTTTATCCATTTTTTTCAGAGAGATTTGTGACTAATTCTCTAAGAGTATCGTCTGTTGCTGTAATCAGGTTATGGGGTTCAATGATGGAAAACGTGCTGCAAATAGTTTCCATGGACTTCATTCTTGTTTTAAGTTACTGAGTGAACCTGTCCATGCACTCAAGCATGCTTCTTTTGAACTCTTCATGAAGTGTTAAGCCCACATCCTTGGCCTTTTCTCCTGGCATGACTATTTTAAATTTCCATCGCCCAGCTCTCTGCACGGGAATGTTAAGTTCTTCACAGGTCTGCTCTGCAAAAAGCAGAGCATTGTCAGGGAGCTCACCATGGCTTTCATCAAAAAAGAGCTTTAAAGTTTGCATTTTCTTTAACGATTTGTCAAGGGTGATTCGTTCTATCTGCAGATACTGTTGTGTATGATTGATCTCTTCTAGTACATGTGCCCACAAAAAAAGGTATGATAAAAAGGAAAAGTCACAAATGGTCTTCGATAAAATTCCACCTTTACTTCTTGTGTCAATATTTTCTGATGGGTCGCATAACTTTTCCACGGCTTGTACAATATTTGGAAAATTCACCATTACAGATTTTACAGCATCATGGTGTGCGCTCCACCTTGTCTCACACAATCTTTTCACTGAGACTCCTACGACCTCAAGCAACACATCCCATCTATGGGTAGAGACTGAAAAAAAATTGTAAATACTTTCTAGGGTTCCAAAAAATGTAATGCTAGAAGGAATTGTCGCAAATGCGTGATCACCACACAAATTTAGAGAGTGATTGGCGCAAGGGATGAATAGAGCTTTTGGATTTATTCCTAAAATTCTTGCCTGAACGCCAGTATGCACACTCGCCATCGTATATGTTTTGTCATAGCCTTGACTATGACACATTTGTATGTCTAGTCCATCTTGTTCTATAGTTTCCAAAATTTCTTGTGTAATATCATGTTCCTTCTTTCCACTAAGAGAGAAAAATCCTAAAAAGGATTCTCTTATTTCAACTTTACCCATTTCAATGTGCACATATATTATAACTTCGGACATTTGATCACTGTGCGATACATCAGGTGTTGAATCAAAAAGAATTCCAAAATATTTAGCATTTTTTATGTCTTCTAAAATTTTGTTTTTGACGGTTGCCCCCAAAATACTAATAAACTCATTTTGTGTCTTAGCAGATAAGTAAGTGGTCAACACTTTTTTTGATGGACCAGAAGACTGTTGTATTCGAATCAAATGTTCCTTTAAAACTGGGTCGTAGTGGGACTGAAGATCAACCAATTCAAGAAAGTTGCCCCTGTTTTCAGAAACTTCACTTTCTCCATGTCCACGAAAGGGGAGATTCTGTTTTGACAAAAATAAGGTTATATCTAAGAGACGGTGTAAAACATCTCTCCATGTTTTTCTCTGTAGGTCCTGCTCTTGCTGATATAAAGCATCAACAGTACTTTTGGAGTTCAATTGGGCTGCCAGTGTTTTCCATTTTTCAAGAGAGGTTAAATGCTCTTCTGAATATTCATGGTGAGGAACTTTAGGATTTAATTTCCACCACTTGTCAAACCCAGAAACAAACTTTGATGTCCCAGATTCTTTGAAGTTGGTTGAGAAAAGCCTACAACAGAAACAAAAAAGCATTTTTTTTTTTTTGGAGAATAAATCATCCATTTTCTAAGGATCCTTTCACCGTTTGGAAGATATTTATAAAACCAATTTGTAGACAACTGGCGGCTTTCTCCTTTGGTTTTTTCTCCTTGTCTTTGAACCACATTGAAAGGGCCATCTTTATTCTGAAAAGATTTGCTTCCTCGTTATAAAAACTCTATTCTAAGATCATCGGGCAGAGGAAAGGGCCAATCACCAATATCCGAGTAAAAGTTAATTTTATCATCTTCATCACAATTTTTAACATCTTGGTGTTTTTCTTCTAAAGATTCTAAGATATTTTCTTTTACTTCTTCTATTTTTCTCTCTTTATCACTTTCCTTTTTTATTACTAGATCATCTTTTATTTCGCAACTTTCTTTAGTAATATTTTCTAACTCAACATCGTTAAAAACTTCTGCATTCAAATCTTCTTTACCTTTCCCTTCTTTATCTTCTTGTGAACGTTCTGATGTCGTTTCTATATCATTCGACACTTCTTCTTCTTCATCACATTTGCTTGAACCAGGATTTTTTGTAGGCTGTATAAATTTTAACAGCGCACCGGACAAAGATTTTGCTTCTTCTTCTCTTTTCTTTTTAATTTTCCTTCCTTCAGCCCCACTAGGGTGATAGCGCTTCATTTCTAGTTTCTGAAACAAAAAACTTGTCACAGTGAAAACAACTACTGGTTACTGTTTCATTTCTTTAGCAAACAAAACTGATTAAACATATAATCGTTAAATATCACTATAATATTGACGACTCGGAACACTAAGTTTTTTATAAGTAAAAACGTAAAGTTTTACCTTACAGCCTAAACCGGCTTTCACCTATAGAAGGCTTCATCAGAGGCTTCATAACGGACACGTCATGGACAACGAAATCCAAGATATAATCGTTATTCCAGGGTTAAGTTTTAGGCCTATATCACTCACGTTCTTGCACAATTTTTAATAATTTTAGGTTGATACCCTTCGAACCACTCGATTTTGACACATTATGTAAACTTTTTCCTCGTTTATTTTTATCTTCTTTTCTATTGTCATGACCATCACTCAACCACTCGTATTATTTTGCCCGACATTTTATAAACAGTCATAAAAATTTAAAACACAACGTACAGGTCCAAAGAAAAATAACAACTGAGGAAAATTTAGATTTGTATAAATGGAAGGAGAACGGGTTTCACAAAAGTATTCTAAAGACAAACAGTTCCAAATGTTAGAGTTCATGGAATACAAAGGACTCCGAGCGGTGTACGTATTTTCCGGAAACAATGTCTTTAACTAGAACACAATCTGCTAACTGAAATCCAACTCATGATTTAATTATTTATCGATATTTTTAAATTAATAAACAATTAAACATAAAATCTCAACTCTTATTATGTGTTTAAATGTATAAAATTTTACATTCCTATCGTAGTTTTGTCGTATTACGTATTTTTATCATTATAAAACTGACCGAAAACAAGTATTTAGTTAAGTATAGTTTAATTTTTACCTTAAATAGAAGTTATTATCAGGAGCAAGGAAGTCCCGAAAACCAGCGTCAACTTATTAAAAAACCAACAATCACATTGTCACATTGACTGTAAACAAGGCACTTGAAGTGTCAAGTGTGACCAAACAAAGAAAAACAGTGCAGGTGTGGAGTAGGAGTGACAGTGGGACAGTGGCAGGTGTTGGAGGGGCAACCAGAGGGCAGCGCTGTTGAGGGTGAATCATTCCATACGCGCATGTGCCATGGGCTTCATTCACGGAGCCTGGGCGGCCTGGCCTAGCATGCAGTATTCTTCAAATCAATCATTATGAGATCACATCAGGATCATAAAATGTTATACACAAATCACAAAAATAATGTTTGACATAAACGTCTAATTTCAGTAATGTAATTTTTTTTATTCTCCACTTTTACGCCCCCCTCCCTTGGTGCCCGGGGCGGACCCCCCCCTTGGCACGCCACTGGTGGAGTGGAGTGTCTTTGTGTGTTCAATGTATCTTTGTTTGAAGCTACGTCCTGTCTGGCCTATATAGAATTTGTTGCAATTTGAGCAATTTAGTTTGTAAATACCAGGTAGATCGAATTTGTTTTGTGCTTTGTGTGTGTGTGTGTTCTGTTTTGTTAGTAGTTTTGTAAGCGATTCTGTATCCTGCTTTTTTGAATTTGTGGGCTATTTTTTCAGTTTGTTTGTTGATGTATGTTAGTGTTATGAATTTGTTGTTTTCTGTCTTTGTCTCTTGTTTGTTTTGTGTAGGAGTTTATTGACTATTGTTCTGTCGTATCCATTAGATTCTGCTAGATATTTTATCGTGTTTAGTTTGTCTTTGTAGTCTTTTTCATCTAGGGGGAATAAAATAGGGGGAATAATGTGCTGGCTGGAGAACATATATACTTAGCAGTACGTCAGGGTATCTTATACAATTTTGTCATGTCAGATTATTGCAGCGATGCATACTAAACACTATCAAAACACACACACACACACACAAAGCACAAAACAAATTCGATCTACCTGGTGTTTACAAACTAAATTGCTCAAATTGCAACAAATTCTACATAGGCTAGACAGGACGTAGCTTCAAACAAAGATACATTGAACACACAAAGGCACTCCACTCCACTACAGAATCCACCTTTGCAATCCACCTCATTGAAGCAAACCACACATACAAAAACATTGACAATAACATGAACATTCTACACGTACACACAAAAGGCCGAAAACTAGACACTCTAGAACAATTGGAAATATACAAACACACGAAAACAAATAAAAACGACATCATAAACGAACAGACACAATTCAAATAGCACGCATTATTCGAACATATCTCACCCCACACACACAACATCGATCTTTCAAAATTCGATTCCGTCGCCCACAACAGGACGGACAGAGCTACCAGCGGCAACCTCTGAAGAAGCTTTTTAAAAGTGAAAACCGGTTCAGGTTGTAAGATAAAACTTTATGTTTTTACTCAAAAAAAACTTTGTGTTCCGAGTCATTAATGAAATAGTTGTATTTAAATCTTCAGTATGTTACTTCTTGATGTACAACCATATTAAACAAATGAATACCATTTTTATATAGTTAAATGTCAACTCTGGTCCAGTTAACCTTAATAAAGAACACTCTTGACCTCACAACTGAAGATTTAAAAGCAATCCTTACACTACCTAAGTAATACACCTAGCAGATGAGTGGGGAAAAATTTAGATGGATAACATTGGTTCCAGATAGGTCTAAAGAGAGTGAAAAAATTTACAGGCATTGCACAAATGCAATGCACAGAGAAGGGCATTGAAAATGTTTCAATAAATCTAAAAAATGTATATATTTATCACTTTACTAAAAATGAACTTTATCTTGTGAAAAACTTACTTATCTTGTGTAAGTTTTTGACAAGATAAAGTTCATTTTTAGTAAAGTGATAGTGCTGTGAAAGAAGAGATGAACAATCAAGACAACTATATATTTATGTTCATTCACCAATCAATGAATTCATTCTTCATTCACCAATCAATGAATTCATTCTTCATTTACCAATGTACAGATTATAAGTTAAATGTAGTTGCATTCATAAACGAAGTTTTATATGTGTACTACGTTATTGACAACAAAGAAGTAGTTTCTATGGAAACTCACCAGTTCCCATTTTCGATCACGCATCAGTGATTGGCCGCAAATGTGCAACACGTCCTTATAAACATTTTCAATGTTAAAACGTGCACACTGATTAACACTGCCCCAGACAGGTCTAAAGCACTATCAGGGGTAGAAAACTTTGTTGTTATATTTTTAATTGTATTTACACAATTTTTTTAACACAATGAATTTTATTACAACAATTGTAACTCAATTAAATGAACACTACTTAAAATTTTGGTTAAATTTTTTAGAGACCATGATAGGCAATAGCCAATGCATGTATAAAAATCTGTTTGCATCAGTGTTTGTCTTTATTTTCACCTGTTGAAGATATCCTGAAAATATTTCTGTTATATTGTGTAATACTGTGTATATAATGGAAGCTATATTAATACAGTTTGAATTCTTGTAATGGTTTGTATTACTAGTAAAAGATGTGACCTGTTTTGTTTGGGTTCCAACTGCCAAACAGTAGTCCCAGTCACAAGCAAATCTTCTCTATTTTTATTGGACAAAGAATACAAATATGTTAGTTACATTTATGATTATATGAAAGCACTGTTCAGTGATTTTAGTGGTTTCTGGTATAAAACAGTTCTCTGATTTGTTCATTAAAAATGTTCCCCTTTGAAGATAAGTAAAATAAATGTAAGACCATCCATCATTATCGTGTCTGTAAATATAAACTGATCACCCTATCTCCTCTATTGTCATCCTACTCTTCTTTTTACCAAACAGCCTTATAATTCAAGATAATCTTGGGTACCCTGTCAAAACTCAATCTACCAATTGTTTCCTCCATGTCTCTACATATATTTTTATTGCATTATGAACACCTACTCCCAAATTTTGTCAAATAACATCACTCCTTTTGTGACTTAAATGATACCTTAACAGTGTTCATAATATTTTTTGTGAAAACTCCATCTTTTTTGTTTTGATTAGTGGAGGAGAAAATAATTTCCAGTTGTAGAGGGAATTTATATGTGAGGCTGCCAACAAACTACCATTAAACCCAACCCTTCAAAACCTTGAAATAGGCACAAAAAATATAGAGGCAGTAAAAGAGTTCATATATCTTGGCTCCCAGATAAACAGCACTAATGACGTCAACACTAAAATAAGAAGACGAATATATCTTGCAAATAAAACATATTATGGATTAAAAAAGCACCTGACATCTAGCTTCATCTCAAGAAGCACAAAATGTAAAATCTACAAAACACTTATCAGGGTAGTGCTGACATATGCTTCAGAAACCTGGGCAATGAAAAAAAAATAGCAAGAGACATCTAGGTTGCTGCGAAAGACGGATTCTAAGAACAATATTTAGGGGAGTACAAGAAAGTGGTATATGGCGCAGGCGCTATAATTATAAACTATACCAACTTTACAAAGAGCCGGACATTGTCAGTATGATCAAAATACACAGGGTAAGGTGGGTTGGACACATAGAGAATGTAGGAAGGACAGCCTATGAAGTATATTTTCTACCAGAAACCAATGGGTATTAGAAAAAGGGGAAGACCTTGAAGTAGATTCAAAGACCAGATAGAGGAGGACCTCGGAAAGCTGAACATAAGAAACTGGAAAGCCAGGGCATGCAATAGGGAGGAATGGAATCGACTCTTGGAGCAGGCCAAACCCCACTAATGGTTATAGAGACATGGCTGATGATGATGTAGAGGGAATTATGGAGCAGAAGAGCTTAGGAAAAAACGCCAAATAAAAATATGGTAGGCTTGGGATACCTACCTCTCATTTTAACAAGATAAGGGCCCATACCTCATTGTGGGGATTTCTGTAAAGCAATGCAGAGCTGTTTCTCTGTAAATGCAAAGTCATGGCTTTGTTTCTATACAGCTAGCTTTTGAAATTATTAATCCAACTAAATTGCACATTATATTGCACTTATGATCAGTTGGAAGTGTGCTCTAGTCTTTCCAGAACATTCTGGCCATTATTGCATGCTATATAATTAGATCAACGCACATGGGCACAAGTAATTTCTATAGTGTATCATAAATTAGGATGATATCAATCTACTATGTAAGATAAAATAAATATAAATTTGCAAACTACTAAAATTGACTGATAATGAAGTTGTCTGCAACAGTCTTGATTTTTAATACCATTCAAACAATATTTTCTGCTCCAATAGAAGATTACATCAACTTTGACTTAATAAACAACAACAAATCTTATTCGTTTGAGTTCCAGAGTGTATTGTTTCCATGTCCTAAATTGTTTGAATTTGTAAGTACTTGTATTCTTATGTGTAATTGTCAGCTCTGTGAAAAAAATGATATGTAGATTAACACTATTAGAATACATTTATACTAGTATGGCCGAAGTGTTTAATAACTGTACTTTTTTTGATATTATACTGTTCACTTAATAAAACCAAATGTTTGTGTATTTTGTGTTGGGGTATTCCCATCGATGATTCATTAGAACATAATTTATTAAAATATTGGAAATATCAGACATATGTGAGATATTTCTGATCTGATGATGAATATTAAAATTGGGATATTTTTATATAGTGGTGTGAAACAGTGTAATTTCTGTTTGCCATTTTCCCAAGTACCCGATTCAGTCATTTTTTTACAATAGAATTGGCTTTCTCTGATATGTCATCCAGTTCTGTAAAATTAAATTCTGCCTGGCAGTTGCCATTTCTGAAGTAACTTTTAATCTTTGCTCAAGCAAGTTCACTGTGATTCAGATCGTACATATATGGAGGAAGCAACACAAAAGTGCATATTTGAGGAAGCCCTTACTTGATAAAATTTGTCAATCTACTTGGGTTCAATCTAGTCAAAAAATACCACGTTGGTTACAAAAACTGCCAAATGTTAAATGTCTTAAATGCGTGTGTGAAGACACAGTAGTCTGCACTGTGAACAGTGCTTGAGGTAAGAATCAATGCTAGGCATGACTCATGGCATTCACACGCGAGTCATACTCACATTATTAATATTGCATAATATTAATCTATGAATTCATCATCAGTCTCTGGCGTTTGTTGGTGAAACACATGTTAAATACTATAATTGTATCAACTTGATACAAAAATAATTGTTTTTATATAATTTATAATTATTCAAATACAGTATGCAATTTACAATGTTTACTGTTCTTGTATCTTTCCTGGATTTTGTTGTCCATGACATGTCCAATGTCAACAACTAACTAAATACAATAATACTGATGCAGAACACAAATTTTTATTTATAAAAATGATTAAATCTTTACCTTGCTGGCTAAACTAGCTATTGTTTGTTAGAGATTCATCAGAGGCTGCCGCAAGGAGCGCTATCTGTCTAGTTTCAATATTTCTGTATTTCTGTCTGTATGCATTTTTATTTATATTTCAACCAGACACTCTTGAACAACTAGAAATATACAAACACACAAAAACGCATAGAAACAACCTCTTAAACGATAAACAGACAAAATTCAAATCATACGTACTATTTGAACATATTACACAACACACACACACAATGAGCTTTCAAAAGACAGTGGCATCATCAAAATCAGGACGGACAGCACTATTAGCGGCAGCCTCTGACAAAGATGTAACAAGCATAAGCTAGATTAGGTGGTGAGGTAAAAATTTAATCATTTTTAGCAATAATAATTAGTGTTCCGCATCAGTATTATTCTATATAGTTACTTGTATCATTATTGTGGTTACAGTGTGGAGAAGCTGAATGCTGCAAGGGCTTGCAATGCACTGACACGACTATAGAACAAGATACTGCTGACACTGTGTTTGAAAGGTTCTTTTGTGGTAATGCGTCAAAAACATATAATGAAAATGTATTGGACTTGTTTAAGTTTATAGAAGAGCAGAAGAAAGAAGAAATGGGATACCTAAGGAACTATGCAGACCCAAACCATCACGATATTACTAATACAAAGTTAGCACTTGCTGCTTGAAATATATTATCACATAAAGAAGCAAAACAATACAAATGTTTGTCAAATATATAGGAATAAGTAAAGTAAAGTAGTTTTTAAAAACCTGTATACAAACATCCCCATCTCTGAAACTATCACCATCCTACAAAACAAACTCAAACAGACGAACTTATCAACGAAATAATAGAAACTCTGAACATTATCACACAACAAAACTACTTTACTTATAACAATAAATACTACACACAGAATGATGGTCTACCCATGGGCTCCCCCATATCCAGCATTCTAGCAGAAGTCTTCCTCCAACACTTAGAAAAAACAAAAATACTCACAAACAATGACAGACACTCACATAAAATACTATATTGGCACAGATACATTGATGACATTCTAATACTATACAGGGGAAACAAAAGACAACGTGATCAGTTACTAACGCACATAAACAAAATACATAAAAACATAACCTTTACTGCCGAATATGAACACAACAATACCATAAACTTCTTAGACCTCTCCATCACAAAACTAGAACACAGGCACAAATTCAGTATATACAGAAAACCAACTACAACTGACACACTAATACACAACTCCTCCAATCACCCAATACAACACAAACTAGCTGCCTTCAGAACCATGATACATAGACTTAACAACATCCCCTTACATGAAAAAGACTACAAAGACGAACTAAACACGATAAAATATCTAGCAGAATCTAACGGATATGACAGAACAATAGTTAGTAAACTCCTACACAAAACAAACAACAGACAAAGACAGAAAACAACAAATTCATGACACTAACATACATCAACAAACAACCTGAAAAAATAGCCCACAAATTCAAAAAAGCAGGATACAGAATCGCTCACAAAACTACTAACAAAACAGAACACACACTATCAAAACACACACACAAAGCACAAAACAAATTCGATCTACCCGGTGTTTACAAGCTAAATTCCTCAAATTGCAACAATTTCTACATAGGCCAGACAGGACGTAGCTTCAAACAGAGATACATTGAACACACAAAGGCACTCCACTCCACTACAGAATCCACCTTTGCAAACCACCTCATTGAAGCAAACCACACATATAAAAACATCGACAATAACATGAACATTCTACACGTACACACAAAAGGCCGAAAACTAGACACTCTAGAACAATTGGAAATATACAAACACACGAAAACAAATAAAAACGACATCCTAAACGAACAGACACAATTTAAATCGCATGCATTATTCGAACATATCTCACCCCACACACACAACATCGATCTTTAGAAATTCGATTCCGTCGCCCACAACAGGACGGACAGCGCTACCAGCGGCAGCCTCTGAAGAAGCCTTTTAAAGGCGAAAACCGGTTCAGGCTGTAAGGTAAAACTTTATGTTTTTACTTATAAAAAACTTTGTGTTCCGAGTCATTAATATAATAGTGGTATTTAATTTAATAGCATTACAAGGTGGAATAAATGGCAAATTTAACTGAACTTTCAGAGTTTATCACATCGTAGCTTTCATTTTGACCTGTCTTTTGACTATACCTTTAGTGACTCCCCATTCCTTTCTTCACTCTACCTTTCCATAAAGTTTGTCCTTTTTTTCTTTTTGTTTTTATTGCCAATTCTGTGTTTTTGGACTGCCTTTCTTCCAGAATTCTGTTTTGCTCCTATACCAGTTTAATTGCTTAACTCCTATCATTCCAGTTAATCTATAATTACATCAATCCCCTCTCTTGTTCTAATTTCTTATTTATTCTGATCTTGTGAAACCACAACTTCTCCAGTAAACCTACACATCTTACCCATACTGTTACCAGGACCAGTGAAGTGCTGTTTGAAAAGATGTCATTAAATAGCTTGTCTACTATATTTAAAATTTAAGTTCAATTAATCTGTCTGTTCTTAAGTAACTGATATTAGAGAGGAATTTTCAATGAATCATTCTCTAAATGTCTTTAATTATTTCTCCAAAACTTACTTATTGTGTAATTTATTCTATTTAATAGTTTAAATAAAGTGTAAACCTGACAATCGATGAGTGAACATTTCACAACATTTATCATACCATTTTCTTGAATTACATTTAATAAACAAAAATTGTATGTATGAAGCAGTGGATTTAAACAGTGTTGTAGAACACTTATGTAATGACCACTAAATGAAAAAATTACATGGTGGGGCAACCATGATAACAGATAAGATTCCATCAAGATTGCAGATAAGTATCTAACCTTTACAAAGTGTGAGACTATATACTGTTGGATGACAATATGTGGGGCTGCCTCTTTCATGTCACTCTCTCAGCCTGGCTTATTATATGTGTATTAGCCTATGATTATGAAGGCGGTGGTGAAATTGAAGATGAAGTCTGTGCAGATCAGTATGAAAATGTGAGTACACAACATATTAACATTGATTTTATTCTTTTATACTTTTAAATACTTATAATAATAATAATCATCGTTGATTAATAATAATAATAATAATAATAATAATCTGGCCTCGTATTGACCAGATTACAAGCATGTAAATATTTTAAAGATCCAACTTTCAGTTGATATTGCTTCTAATAATTCTTCATAAACACCATTGTCATCATCACATTTTTTCTTATTTTAATTCTCCTTTTATTTTATTATTAATACCTTACTTTTAATATATATATTGTTGTTTTTCTTCTTCTCCTAAGTATTATTATTTTTTTCTCTCACCAAACGAAGAATGAATTAATGTATTTTTCATAAACAGTGAAACCCGTTTTTCCTGCTAAAAGAAAACTTAATTTTTATCTGTCATGAATAAGACTACAGATAGAAATAAATAAATAATTCCATACATGTTTTAAATTGACAGATAATATGATCTGTCATTGGCACGTGCATGCCTGCAAACACACACACACACACACACACCAATTTTTTGAATATTGTTTAAATAATTATTCTTACTCTTATAAGAATTTATCACAGTCGATTGTATTTAATCATTCATCTCATCTTTTTTTGTTTTTCTTGAAATTTCTGAAATACTTTCTTTCTCTGTACTTGATACATTGTGAATATTAAAAATTGTGTCAAGAAAGAGTAAAATTCTAAGATTAATTTTCTTTCTAAGACTTGGCCTTGTATTGACCAGATTACAAGCATGTAAATATTTTAAAGACCCAACTGTCTGTTGATGTTCCTTCTAATAATTCTTGGATTTCGTTGTCCATGACGTGTCCGTTACTTAACTAAATATCACTATAGTATTGACAACTCGGAACACTAAGTTTTTTATAAGTAAAAACGTAAAGTTTTACCTTACAGCCTAAACCGGCTTTCACCTTTAGAAGGCTTCATCAGAGGCTGCCATAGGTAGCGTTGTATACAAGCTAAATTGCTCAAATTGCAATAAATTCTACATAGGCCAGACAGGACGTAGCTTCAAACAGAGATACATTGAACACACAAAAGCACTCCACACCACTACAGAATCTACCTTTGCAAACCACCTCATTGAAGCAAACCACACATATAAAAACATCGACAATAACATGAACATTCTACACGTACACACAAAAGGCCGAAAACTAGACACTCTAGAACGATTAGAAATATACAAACACACAAAAACAAATAAGAACGACATCCTAAACGAACAGACACAATTCAAATCGCACGCATTATTCGAACACATCTCACCACACACACACAGCTTCAATCTTTCAAATAACTATCCCGTCGCCAACAACAAGACGGACAACGCTACCTATGGCAGCCTCTGATGAAGCCTTCTAAAGGTGAAAGCTGGTTTAGGCTGTAAGGTAAAACTTTACGTTTTTACTTATAAAAAACTTAGTGTTCCGAGTTGTCAATACTATAGTGATATTTAATAATTCTTCATAAACACTATTGTCATCATCACATTTTTCTTATTTTTCTTCTCCTTTCATTTTATTATTAATACCTTACTTTTAATATATTGTTGTTTTTCTTCTTCTTCTAACTATTATTATTATTATTATTATCATTATTATGTTACTTACATATTATTATTAATGAGTTTACTCGTTAATGTTTTTAATGTTTATTTAAACAACAGTGTAGTTTTGACTGTTACAGTCAAAATAATGATAATAAATTTTGTACTATTAGAATATGATTCATACCACTGCTACTACTACTACCATTACATGCCAAAACTAGTGCTTATGTGTATTCCTCTGTATATATGAAAATTATGGAAATTACAAATTTTATGTTCATAATACTAGTCATATTGGAATCTTGACCTATTATTTCAGAAAGGGGAAAGGAAAAATGAGACCGATTAGTTACCATATGCCACTGCTGAGGTCAATTTGAGATTGATCTCTCCTCAAAAATATGGGGTGGAGACAAAAATATGGAGGGGTCAAAATTGTGGAAAAAACACAAAAGCTCAAGGAACTGTCAAATTACAGGGAATTTTAACTACAATCTGAATATAATGTTGTTTTTTGGAAATTTCAAAGTTTTGGCCATCAGGGCGTAAAAAGTAGGTTAAAATTTCAATAAATCGCAAAAATTCATATGGAGTATCAAATTAAAGATAATTCAGATTAACATCTCAATGTATTATTAACATTTAGAAGTTTCAAAATCTTGAGACCCAGGATCCAAAAAAGTGATAAAAAAATAGAAAAATTGTGAAAATCCAGCAGGGTGTCAAACTAAAAGAATTGTAATCCAAATCCAAATGTTTTGAATGTTTAGTGTTTATTGTATGATTGTGTGCTCTACAGTTATTATGTTACTAAAGAAGCGTTCGTTTAGAAACCTTAAATGACACAGATATACACTGTGAAACATGTCATCGATTTGAAATTAAATAATAAAAATATGAACATTCTACTTGCAGAAGTAACTATAATTTGATTATATATATTATACCAAAAAAATAGTAATCAGAATTTTTGTAATTTTTCCTATAATTTAAAAATTATCTGATATGAAAATTTATCCAGTAATGAATGTATTTAGTTGAAAACAGTAAGCGAGTTCTGCAGCTCAGGAAGAATACTAATTGCAGTACATGTCATATTGCAAATGCTTTAAAACACACTGAAGAAATAATGAAATAATAATTATAATTATAATTATGATTTTTTTTGTATGAGCCACTGTGTACTACGTTTGGTTCAACTGGTTCCTCCCTTCTTCTCCTCTCTCTTCCCCTCTCCCACATCTCCTTCATTCTTGATCGTGCCTCTCCCTCCTTTCATCAGTCCAGATGGCACTTGTCCCCTTCTTGAGGTTTTTCTGAAAACCTTGGGTATTTTTTAATTTCTTTTTGAGTGGCAAGCATTCTTCACTGTCTTCTTGAGTAATCTGGAGTTTTTTCTATGTCTTTTTCTGTTTCTTTGAGCCATGTATTGGACATTTTGAGCTTTCTGAAATAGTTAAAAAGCTCCCCTGTTAGTCTGTCAGGAGTTATCCTTTGAATATGTCTGTAGAAAGTAATATTCTTCTTTTTCTAATTACGTCTGTTATTTTCTTAGGCACAGAAAATCACAGGTCATTATTGTGGCGTCTTCTGTACTGTTCTCCATCTTTTATTGATCCCAAGATTTTTCTTAATATTTTCCTTTATGTGACTTCTAGTTCTTCCATCCTCAGACACACAGCTGCATAAAGTGCTTCCAGGCAAATTACTGTTGAATAATTCATAAGTTTGGCATTGATGGACATTGATTTCTTGTTATGTATATCCTTGGTAAAATGGTAAACAACTTTCATCTTATTAACTCGTGCTTTAATGGCTTCTTTCTCTGAGACATTTTGTTCAATGACTTCTCCAAGATTATTATTATTATTAATAAAAATAAACCTCCGCTCAACAGTCCATTAAGGACCAAGGCATACCGCGCAGTTTTTTGTGTTAGTGTAATGGTGCATGGCTAGTACTATGCGCCACCAGCTGCTAGTTGCAGTATTCACAGCCAGGAGGCGGCGCTGTTATCTCAGCGCCTACTCAGTTTGTCACACGACGCTGTGTGCATGCCGTACGGAGCCTCCACCAGGAATTATTATTATTATTATTATTATTATTATTGTTGTTGTTGTTGTTCCCAATATTATTAATATACATTATCAACTGAATTCTTTGACTGTACACATGTAATCCATACTACCTAACTGTAATGTATGTTTAAACCTAACTTACACCTGAGTCTATAACTACATATAACAAACTAACATGAAATTGTGTTCTGTTTTTAGTGTGGTGTAGAAACACGTACAATAAATGAAACAATACACGCTTCGCCAGATATGTATGCAAACAACAATGGATCAGAAGAGATGGGAAGCAGAGGTGTGAGTGTAGTGACGCGTACAATCAGAGTGAGGCGGCATTGTTGTGATGGTCTGGTCTGCAAGAATGAAGGTGCTGATGAAGAACCGGTGCCTCCAGGGGTTACTGATTTTTGTATGGATCCCGAAGACGAAAACAGAGAAAGAATGTTTGATAAGTGGAAACAGTCATTAGAAATGCCACGTGATTATTCGTATCATAATCGTTAAAGTGTTTAGTAGACTCTACAGTTTCTGTCATATAAGCATGTGTTAAATATATCTTGTTAAAGACTTTTTTATATAATTTGTATAAATGTGCTATTTATAAAAAAATCATATGTTACATTATTTAATTAATACTATAAGTTACAGGAAATGTCATAAACTGTACGGAGTCAATTGTTCTGGGATTTTGTTGTCCATGACATGTCCGTTGACTAACTAATTATAAGTATAATACTACTGCCTCGGAACACTAAGTTTTTTTATTGCTAAAAATGTAAACTATTATTTGTCAGAAGCTTGTAATAAGGGAAAATTGGTACAGGCTACAATGTAAAAATTTTACATTTTTACCAATAAAAAACTTGGTGTTCTGAATCAGTAGTATTATACTTATAATTAGAGTCAATTGTATCAGGAACAGAACTGTACTTGGGGGGGGGGGTAGTCTCCATGTCCCCCTGACATTCATTCATTCAATAGGAAAAGAAGAAAAGAACAAATGATACTGTGAGTTATATGAATATATATAGTAATCACAGTGATCCTATCCAAAGCCGGGAGCCACAAGGAACCAGGAGCGCTCACACCAAGCCAATCAGAAGCCAGCGGCCTCTGACAGACCTGCTGCAACACCAAATTTGAGGGATAAGAAGAGCGCAGCTAAGCCAAAAAATTCATTCTGTCGGATGACGAGAAGCAAGAAACAAGGACAAGAAGGAGCCAGATGGAGGAGAAAGAAGGGGAACCAAAGTCCATAGACTGGGGCTATACATTCCGCTGCTGAATGTAGAGGATTGCAGCAAAGAAATAACAGCGAGAGCAGCCACTAAACATTACACCGTGGCCCAAGTGGAACACTTGCGCTCCAACTAGCATCCTTCCCCAACGGCCAAGCAAAACATTTTAACAGCCACAAATGTGACAAGATACATGATTGGTGCCATTTGTCTTGATATATACATACAAAGACAGGAAGAGAGAGAGAGAGAGAGAGAGAGAGAGAGAGAGAGAGAGAGAGAGAGAGGGGGGGGGGGGTAATTATTCTAATTTTGTTTTTAAATTCCTTTCTTTCCCATTATTACTTTTTGTATTGGTTGCTGAATTTATACTTACTCAAATACTGGCAGCAAACTATAACATTATGACTAGGAAAATATTGGTATTGAAGCCACATGTGTCAAGTATGCTCCTACAAGAGATTAAACAATTAGTACAAGATGTGAAGTAATCTGTTGAGGAGGCCATGGATTGGTTTTAGGGGGTATGGAGAGTTGAAGGGGCTCCACAGTCTCATTTTGGGCCTGCAAACTTCTAAAATGGCATTGGTCACAAATCTTTGTAATCTTGTCATTTCTCCAATAACAATAATCAGTGTTACATTATTTCCTTCAAATAAAATAAACTACATTTTTATTTCTCTACAATCTTTACCAATCTATACAATTTTTACTTACTTACTTAATCCTTAGCTTTTTACCTTTCGGTATAAAGCTATACAATTTTTTTTAAATTCAGTTTTTAAATTATTTAAATTTGAAGTTATTTTTTTGTACCCACGTTTTGAGGTAATATTGATTATGCTTTATTATGTTAGCATATAATATATTAATAAGTGTACCATAATAATAATAAAAATCAAACAATAATTATTTATATTCTTTTATTCAAATGTCTGCTGCTATTTTGAAAATAACTGCATTATATAAGCCTTATTTCAATTTTTGATGGTGCAGGGTGTAACCATTTTTTTTTTTTAGTTACTGCCACAGTTTTGCAACCCACTTAATATTTTCCATGACCCTCTTTGTCATACCTTTGTATAACTTCTGCTATTACATATTAAAATATGATTACCATTGCATTTTATTACACATTTTAGTTTAATAAATACACTAAAGTAATACATATTGTGACGTTTCCTTCTTACTGAAAATCTGCTAAGAATATGCTGTCAGTTTCTTGGTAGGTGAAAAGTCAAGGAACTCTTTAGTAGGTTAAGTTATTTATTGTAGAATAAGCTTTAGTTCATTGTATCTCTTTGTTTTGGTATCACTACTGATAAATATGAGCCTAGATGTTAATCTTTGGATATTGTCACTAATGTTTTTATGTTCATCAACAGGCCAAGACAATGGATATCTCCAATACCTTATTACAGTAATGCACAGAGTATATCAAAACACAAGTATTTATTTTTATACCACATAACCCAGTCAGTCATTAATACTATGATTAAGAATTAGTTTGATATTATCGATATTGATATAACTTTTAACGTATGTACTGTTCTAAAAATAATCTATTACCTGTATTTGCATTTGAACAAACTATAATGTAACTACAGAAAGTAAACTATGAAAAGCTGTTTGTACACTCCATAAACTGTGGTCTAAATACGATTTTAAATTGTTCTTAACAAAAATGAAACCATTGGCATTCTGAGAAAATTCTGATACATAGTATTAATGTGTATTGACTATCACATTTTTAATCACAATAAGTATCTTGTATCCAGAATTTATAATGTAACGTAACTTATGGTAAAGATACAGACAAAGAAATTAGGTTATGGAGATATCAGACAATGTATTGAACTGCAAGAATAATGCTGAAAAATAACACCAGAAAGCATATTCAGTTGAAGTTTAACAAGGTTTTGGCTGTTCACAGTCATTGTACAATTCAGAGACATTGGTAATGAAAAGAAAAGATTGCAGCAATATCAAAATAAAAAAATAGTGTTTTAAAAAAAGTCAGAGTAGTCCATATGGGAAACAGAAATTTTTACATATTTTTTCACTTAATGAAAAAATTGAAAAATATGTGGAGAAGAGTGAAGGGGCTTCTGAAATAAATAATGAAGAATGCAATCAAATATAGAAGAGGAATATATGGCAGCAAAACAAAGCCAGGACAGTCACTCTACTAATAATTCAAGGAAGGTGATAATGATGATGATGATGATGATGATTATTATTATTGTTATTATTATTATGGCAAAGATTAACGTACTAAAACTGACTCAGAATTTGAAGTTACTTTAACCACCAACCTAGCAAATTGCAGGAATATGAAGTATATCCACAGAGAATGCATACCATGACGTTACCGCCAAATGTAAAAGTAGGCCAATGTAAATGGAACTCTGCAAGGAGGAAAGTATTGTCATTACGCATTGTGTTCCCTCATTGGTTTGTACCTTGAAAGTAGCTATACCAATTTTTACAGATTTGGTGTTAAATACTGTATATCCTCTGCATTACTCAATCAGCTGCCTTAAGTCCCAGTCTTAAACTAAAAAGCAGTGGTTAATGTACTATAACATAGTACCATACATGAGAAAGTTCAAAACAACGGAAAACTGAAATAAAATAAATTAAATTAAATACCTGCTTCAGCTATCTGCTTTGCTTCACAGTAAAAATGTAATATTAGCAAAAAAAAAAAAAAAAAAAAAAAAAAAAATCAACCAGTAATCAGTTCTCAGAGTAAATTTCTATCCACAGAAAAAAAGTAAATTCTCATGGAAACCTATATGTCAGCAACATGTAGTAATCTCAGTATCAAAGCCCATTACTCTTCTTATCTCCTTATCAAGCAACAATCAACTAATCAGTACATGGAATAAAAAAGACAGAAGTGAGAAAATGATTGATAAATATGAGGTACAGAAGGAATTTGAAAAGACTTCAAAGATGGAAAAGGAATAATAATAATGGCTCCCATATATACCACCGAAGTAGCTTAGGAGTAGGCAGGGAAGGCTACCTAATGTGAGCCGTATGGCATACAAGGAAGGCAGTGTGGCCATCACTACTCTTCAGCCACCCATTATTATCCCCAGGTTGTTATCCCAGGTACTCATTTTCAACAGGCTGAGTCGACCTGGGGGCTGAAAAACACACCTTGATTTTATGGTGCTGGCCCGGGAATTGAACCCGGGACCTCTAGATTAGTAGCCAGGTTCCATACCCACTGGTCTACTGAGCCGCCCAGAAAAGAAAGAAAAGGAAAAGGTACACAAAAATTATCAGAATTTTAAAAACATGAACAGCTGCAAAGTATAAGAAAGACTGTTTTGCTGGGCTGTTAGGCTATTGTTATTAACCCATTCACTGACTATTTTTTTAAAGAATTAATTTTTAAAAATGTCTACTTTTTATTGCAGATTAAATACCTACAAATATGTTAAACAATGGTAAATAGCAGTAAATAAAAACACATGTAGAAAGCATTTAAATTTGCCCGACATCTGTTGGAGATTCATAAAACTACTACAAAGCAGTTCTTACATTGAAACAAATGGGCGAGTGATTGGCGTCAAAGTCAGTGAACTGAACAAGTGGCACGAGCTACACTCATCAAAGTCTCCATGGTACTGATAAAATGGTGCGAGCTACACTCGTCAAAGTCAGCAAATGGGTTAAAATCAACTGTTGTTATTATAAAACTGGTCCATGATACATAAACTATATAACAAACTTAACAAGACAAGATTCACAATAAAACAAAAAACAGATGTTTGGCCATATCAGCGATGACCTCCCTCAGTGGCATGGGAAAGAGGTAACAGGTCTCGCAAGAGATCGAGATCTGTCACATACCAACCATGAAAGCCTGCATTCTTTAAAGATTGTTTTAATTAATTTAGTTAAATTAAAAGAGATGTTAGTCATGCTAACTGTGTAAGTAGTAGATTCAGAATACATGGTTAAAATATTCACGTTAGAAAATTATCATAGGGTAACACATTACAAAATTAATGATTTTTCATCACATTCTTCTCAAATTCTCTTTTTTAATTTCTTTTCAAACTCTAATTTAAATAAAATGTTTATATTAGATTTTATGAAACATACAGATTAATTATGCAAATCCTCTTCCAGGTTAAATGTAATTTAGGTATTTTGAACCACAAAATCAGCATCCTTTACAGTACAAAAGTTAGAACTAATTTTATGTGTGAAAAAAGCTTTACATGCTGCTAACATAAAAAAATGTTCCTTTACAACTTTTGAAATCATATAAACAAATACAATTGTGATGTGTCTCTATCATTTTATCTATAAATATAATCAGAGAATCATTATGCAAGCATTGCCAGATAAATAAAATCTTGGAAATCATGTCATTGTGGCTAGCTAAATTAATAAACATTTAACATGAAATCCAGAAGAAGATATTTTAATTTGTTTTGCATCGTGAGTTTTTCTTTTGGAGTATTCTTCATTGATAGTGTACAAGCAACACCTTTCTTAGGGTTTCTGAAAAATCTGTTTACTGTTCAACATGAAGAAGACTATGAATCATTTTCTTCAGGTTCAAGGCGATGTTCAGAACTCTATGAACGAGTAAGTACTATTGTAGTTCCCATTAGGAATTGTAATTCAATTAATAATATTAAAAATGTATTAAATATTTTGTAGAAATAAAGTGGCTTATGTAAAAGTAAACAAATAATTCAGTATATTGATGGCATTTAGGGACAGTGCATTGTAACGTGAAATAAAAAACGACTTTATAGTAAACTTAATTTACAATTAAATTGCTATTCTAAATTAAAGTTTGTAATCCAGAACATGTTTCTGTGAAACATTCGGTAGAAATAATTTTGATAATTAATAAAAATCATTGATAATTATTTGCAAAAAGCAAAATCTGAATATAGTGTACAGTTTAGGAAATTTCAAACTTCTTTGACCCCAGGGATCCAAAATTTGAAAAACTTATAAAATCCAGCCAGGTGTCAGACTGAAATGAATTTTAACATATATCCGATTATTTGGCATGTTTAGGATTTACTTTATTTAATATTTATACTGAAATTACATCAAGATATTTTTTCCCCTTATTAGGAACATGTTTCGAGAACCATTGTGTTCTCAAACTCAGCCTTCGTGATTTTGCGTCTGGTGAAGTATTTGTGTGTTGGCTGGTCGTTATTGTGGTTTCTTGTTGATCTCTGGTATTTTAAAGTGGTATTATTGTGTGTGATTGTGGTGTCTGTATTAGTATTTTGTGTATTTTCGATGTTGAGTGCTTTGAAAATTGTGTCATGTTTTGTATTGATTTGTATTTGTTCAGGTACAGTAGTAGTTTGTTTTGTGTTTTATGTTTGTATATTTGTAAATTTTCCCAAATGTTCATTATGGTGCCTTTGTGTGGTATGTGTTTAATTAGTGTCATGTTGGTTATGTCTGGGAATTCATGTCCAGTGTTTATTTCATGTGTGGCCAAATTAGATTTGTATATTTCTGGTTTTTTGTATGTCTTTAGGTGTTCAAAATAACGTTTTTTCAGTTGTTGTTTTGTTTGTCCTATGTAACATTTATTGCAATCTTGGCATTCAATTTTGTATATACCATTGGTTGTTGTATTATCTTTGTTGTGTGGGTTATATAGTTTTTGTAGATAATTTTTGTTAGTTTTGTATGCTATTTTAATGTCTGTGTTTTTAAACAGTTTTGTTAGCTTTGTCATTTTATTATTTATGTATGTGAATGTGGCCCATTTAAATTGCATGTTGCACATCACGCCGAAACGCATACGGGAAGAAAAAACAAGTAAGTTTCACAAGTGAAAGTTCTATATTGTATATTAAAATATATTATATACATCAAGAAACGGACTGTAGCAAAAAGTATTTGAATTAGTATTTATTGTATGATTTCTCTACACCTGTTACTTTACTAAACAAAAAAATAGGGTAATCAAGATTTTTATAAATTTTCTGATAATTGATAAATTATCTAGGTAACATTAAAGTTTGTCTAATAATAAGTGTACTTTATTCAAAATAGTAAAACAGTGAGAGTTCTGTAGCTCAGGGAGCTTACTAGTTTGTATTTATCATCATCATCATATTCAAGGATTAAACCAAGAATGGTTTGTTCTGGTCTCAAACAGAGAAAGTCTAGAGCTGGTCACTCCAGCGCTTCCTCTGATGTCCCTCTCCATCCCCTTGGCTTATAATTCCATAGTTGTTTGAGGATGAGGCAGTCATCCATTCTGCAAAGATGTTCCCACCAATTCAGCTGATACTGGGCGATCCTGTCGAGTGTACTCACATTATTCAGTTCCTGCCATATATCTGTGTTTCTTCTACGATCATGGAGAGTGTACCCTGCCATGTGCCTGAGAAATCTCATTTCAGTCGCTTGGATGCGACTGGCCTGGCCTTTCATTAAAGTCCAATTCTCAGACCCATAAAGAAGTGTGGGAAGAGCCATCACCATGTAGAATTTAGGCGTGTTCCTTTACTTGCTGATTTAAGGGTTCACCTAATGGTCCCACACATAAGGTTGAACTTATGCAACTTATTCACAACATCATTACTTGCATTATAAGACACTCTGAAGCCCAGGTATTCAAAATTGCTAACTTGTTCCAGGACAGTACCATCTATAACAATTTTTACCCGTACAGAATCAGTTCCACGAAAAGCCATCACCTTGGTTTTAATTGTGGATATTTGTGATCCAGAGTCTTTGCAGATTCGATTAAACAAGTGTATACCCATCTACAATCTGTCCTCAGAGTCCAACCAGAATAGCCTGATTGTCTGCAAACAACAAAGTGTCAATTGTAGAGTGACCAATCACAAAATGTTCTGGAAGACACATCTGCCAGTTTTGTATGACATCGTCAATATATAAATTAAAGAGAGAAGGTGATAAAGGACACCCTTGTCGTACTCCACAATATTGATCAGGCCAACTCTAGGAGCTGTTCTCAGTCTCCCTGCTTCTATTAAGATTTTATTCTCCATATACAGACTCTGTATTGCTCTAATTAGATGTTGTGGGATCCCTTTCCTTGCCATTACTGCCCATAGTTTGCTCCAATTCACTCTGTCAAACGCCTTCTCAAAGTCGATAAAAGCCAAGTTTATATTTATATTTTTGTATATTATATATTATATTTATATTTGTATATAATATGGCAAACATATACTACTAATTTATTATGTGACAGTTTTATTGTGATATACATATTATTATTGTCTATTATAGTGCCAGTTCTATGACTGCTGTGGTCAGCTGGAATGTACAATTGTGAAACGAGTTGAAATGGAATCGTACCACTTCTTCTGCGGAGATCCTTCAGTGAATGACTCGGCAAATATTGAAGGTCTTAACAACTGGATGGTGTTTCACCCAAATGCTTATCCACCTGATGAAAATCTTTACCTTTAACACTAAACTACAATCTGCTGCTTTTGAATCAATTAAAATTGTTTATTTCATGCAGTGTATAAATCATATAATTGTGTTGATTGTTCATCATCTTTTTTCACAGCACTACACTTTATATAATAATGAAACTTTCACTTGTAAACTTACTTGTCTTTTCTCGTCGAACGCGTTTCGGCGTAGTGTTCGCCTTCGTCAGCTTAGAGACAGACTGCCAGACTTTGTAATGGTTATTGCTTGGAAGGTATAGTGGGGGTGGTGCATGGAGGAAGGGGATTGGCGCGGGGATCCAAATATTGTTTGTTTTTTGTATAATTTTGTCAAAAAGTGTATGTGATTTATATTGTAATTGGTCGTTAAGTATGTTGTTTGGTTGTGTTGTGTGGTGTTTGTATATTTCATATTGTTCTGCTGTGTTGAGTTTTCGACCTTTGGGTAAGTAGTGTAATATTTTAAGATTAATATTTATGTTGGTGTAGCTGTGGTTTTGTGTGTGTCTGTATGTGGCAAATACATACACACACAAAACCACAGCTACACCAACATAGATACTAATCTTAAAATATTACACTACTTACCCAAAGGTCGAAAACTCAACACAGCAGAACAATATGAAATATACAAACACCACACAACACAACCAAACAACATACTTAATGACCAATTACAATATAAATCACATACACTTTTTGACACAATTATACAAAAAACAAACAATAATTTGGATCCCCGCGCCAATCCCCTTCCTCCATGCACCACCCCCACTATACCTTCCAAGCAATAAGCAATAACCGTTACAAAGTCTGGCAGTCTGTCTCTAAGCTGACAAAGGCGAACACTACACCGAAACGCGTTCGACGAGAAAAGACAAGTAAGTTCACAAGTGAAAGTTTCATTATTATATAAAATCATATAAGTTTGTACACTTTCACAGTTGGACTCATAAGAGCAAAAGATAAAATCTCTAGGCTATAGGACAGATGTGATCCAATTTCTCATTTTCATCCAGACATTTAAAGTGAAAGTGTGGCAGTCGTCATTTATATAGGTGTCAATGAAGTTGCCATGTTTTTGTCAGGACATTCGAAAAATGTGAATTGTTTAGTTTTTCTGTTAAACAAAATGTTATATACTGTAAGAATCTAATACAATGACACATTAAAAAGTGCCATATAAGTATTGATATAAGCACGAGTTACATATGAATTTAATGCAGTTATATTTACCTATACTTCTTTCATAGCAGTGCTGTAACTAGAGGGGAGGCCTCAGGCCCCAGACTGTGTGGAGGCCAGGAATAGCTGACACTATATTTATATTAACAATGACTACAGTAACTGGGAAAATTATATTAGTCCACCACAAGAAAACCTGAAAATTATCTACCTTTTGTATTTTTTTTCTTATTGAATTGACAAATATTAGTGATAAGAATTTAGAAAATTTATTTACATTACATAAACAACAAAAAATGTTAACCGAACAAAATTTTTAATTATTATCATCACTTTAACCATGATTATAGTTTTAATTCCCTAGGCCATAAGATATAATTATAATATTATTGTCAGTTGCAGTGGCAATAAGTTATATTTTACTAGTGACTTTTTATTCTTTTCTATTTGTCATTTTAAAAGCTCGAATACATTCACAATTTGGGCTGAGATCCAAAGATCTGAAACCTGACTGAATATTATATAAATTATAATTATATAAATTATATTATATGAGGATGTAAACAAACTAACAATGTTGCCAAAATACTTTGTTAACCATAAAAATCAATTCTATTTTTCTTACACAGTACAATGTCTAATAATACTAAAATGTGAAAAATAAAGTGAAAACTGAAACTGATAATCAGTGTCATAATAATTTGGTTATGGATTGAAATTTTCTTAAAGATTTTACAAATTAACTTATTAATAACAAACTGTTCAATGAAGTGGATTTCATAACTAAGCTTTCTTTAGGTGGACATTTATTGTTCTGTTGTTTACTTTTTTATATTTATTTGTATTAAAAAGGACTTTAAAGTAAAATAGTATATTTCAAACACACATTTGTTGTTTGTAGTTATTAAAAGCATTTTACTTTTAAGTGTTTCTGGCTACTTTCTTAAACATAATTGCATAGAGTGAAACATCATAACTCCCTTGCTTATATAAGGGTGGATGGGGGGGGGGGATGACTGAATCCAGGTAACACAGTTTCTAACTGTGGGACTGTTTGACAGTAACTGTATCAAACACAGTGTCTTAACAGCTTGAGATATATAATGTGGAAGGGATTATGATGAAAATGATACAGTATGGTAGAAAAACATAACCAACTTCAAACTGATAACTATATTTAGATAAATCACGTTCACCATATACAGATATCATTTATGATAATAAGAATACATAGAGGTGCATATTAATATATGATATTAAATTACTTTCCCAGTGAACTCAACACATGCCAGTCTTTCACCGATATTGTCAATGAGTTCCAAGTGCACATTTCCCCTTATCTGAAATAAGAAACAAAATGAACTTTAAACAAAACAAATGGTAGTACATGATTTTTGTTTACATTTTCTGCATCATTTTTACATCAATACATGACCAAATTAGACCATATGATATCATTAAGAAACTCTAAATGGGCAGGATATGCAATCATTTACAGGAGATGGCAGGCAATGGTACTTGGATACATGGCAGATACAGTAGAAGCCCGATATAGCGCGGTTGTCGGGTGACATACTTTCCCCCGCGTTATAGGCGTAACCGCGGTATATCGGAAGGTGACCTGTACAGTGACAAATGATGGGGAGGGAGGACCGGGAAAAAGGCTACAGCATAATGCACTACTATATACTCTACGTAAATTACGTCACCAAATGTAGAAATAAAAAATAAGAAAACTGTATTTTAATCCAATATTTTAATCTATTTTAATCCAATGGAATATAAAATACACTATTTATACGCTCACTCGACCTACTGTAGGCCTAATTGTTGGTCTTAAAAAAGTCCGTAATTGTTGTTTGACGGGATAATGCACAGCGTTTCTTTTCCGCATATTGTTTTATAAACGCGAGGTGCAGCAGATGAACATTATTAGATTCACTTTGCCTCTCCATCCACGAAATTACTTTGTTTATGTGTATTATCACTTCACTAACATTTGGAATAACTTCTTTCACTTCCACCCCATTTTCATTTCCATCATCGTCATCGTCTTCTTTTTCTTCGCAACTTGCATTTCGGACTGCATCGATGATATCTTTATCTCCTATACATTCTGTAACAGGCTCACCGTTGTCAACTTCTGCCCAGTCATTCAAGTCATCTAGAGTGAAGTTGCAATGCAGAGCACTACTCGCAGACTGTACATCACTATTAGTGAATCCGGCAACAGAGCAATTTCCATCGGCGATGTTTTGTTCAAAGGAACATTTCTTCCAGCAATTCTGAATCGTAGCCGAACTAATACTTTCCCATGCAAGACCTATTGAATACGCAACTGTTTTCAGGTTTATTGACTTAAGGTAAATTTCCATTTCTTCATCAGAATTCACTATAGCACTCAGAAGTTCACGGCGGTAATGCGCTTTAAATGCTTTTATGATGCCTTGATCTAATGGCTGGATCAGTGCTGTAGTGTTTTTCGGCAAGAACATGACTCCGATTTTCCCATCTCTTGACTGTAGCATATCAGCAGGTGGATGTGCTGGACAGTGGTCAAGGGTCAGTACAGCTTTTTCTTCGAGGTTGAGTGACCGCAGGTGGCTTCTCACAGATGGAACAAATTCTTCATGGAACCATTTACCGAAAATATCACTTGTCATCCAAGCATTTTTTTGTATTACGATATGTGATGGGTAATGATGTCATGTTAACATGTTGAAAGCATCTAGGATTTCAGCTTTTCCCTATACAGAGAGGTTTAACTTTGTGGCTGCCTGATTTATTTGTGGCAAACAGGAGGGTAACTCTATCCTTATTTATTTTTAATCCAGATTTATTTATTGAATTATTCACATCCAGAGTTCTGGTAGGAAACATTCGAAAATACAGAGCAGTTTCATCACAGTTATACACTGGATGGTCATTTAAATTGTTATCGAT
Source organism: Magicicada septendecula (assembly GCA_034769895.1). Taxonomy (NCBI): domain Eukaryota; kingdom Metazoa; phylum Arthropoda; class Insecta; order Hemiptera; family Cicadidae; genus Magicicada; species Magicicada septendecula. Next base: position 912,421,616 of record CM068368.1, read on the forward strand.
CATTACTTTGTTTAATGCCTGAGGAAAAAGTGCTGCAGCTTCACTGTCACATGATCGTGCTTCCCCTTCAATGCTTATCTGGCTTATACCATGACGAGATTTCCATCGCGAAAACCACCCATCAGATGCATTAAAGTCACTGTTGCCATGTAAATCACTATGGAATTTCACAGCTTGAGCTCTAATAACTGGTCCTGACAGTGGCACACCTTCACTTCGTTTTATTAAAAACCACCTGTACAGACACTCATCTAGTTCACTATCCTTACCTACTTTAGTCTTTTTTCTTTGCAACCCCACTTCACTTTCAACTGTGTTCACAAAACTTTTAAGTTCATCTTCTTCCTTCATCCACCCTCTAATTGTTCCTTCTGGGATGCCACACTCACGTGATAAACTTGCCTTTGACTCTCCGTTCTTCACACAATCAATTATTTTGAGTTTATCACTCACAGAATATGCTTTTTTTTCTGCGACATCACAAAACTCTACACTATGCAAATTCATGACAAAGACTATACACTTTGATAAGATAATATCAGAGTATGATCTTATACTGTAATATAACAGTATGAGGGAGAGAAGGGATTTAGTTGGCTGCTTGCCTTGGCATGAATTCCTAGAATCATAGAGACTGTAAATACGGGGCAATTGTTTATGTCTACACGTACACTTGAACTGGCAATTCTGGCTGTTGTTTACAATGCCGTTTCTAACAACAAGCCTTTGTTTACAATAAACGCAATGCATTCCAATGTGGCTACGGAAGTCACGATAAACAATTCATAATTTACTCACTCTCTACAAGTAAGAATTTTCGCTAATAACGGGCGACATACTCTTCACCGCATTATATCCGAATCCGCGGTATATACTTACTTACTTACTAGCCAACGCCCACCCTTGGCTGTTGAGCCATTAGGCGACACGCTGACCAGTAGCGTCGGGCTTCGGCGATCTCGGTGTCCTCGTTGGACGGGGTGTGGTCTAAGGCCGGGCAGTCTCTCAGATGGTTGGCGTCCATCGTCGCGTGGCCGCACAGCTGGCACTCAGGGGTTGGCAGCGTGTGGAGGCGGTGCAGATGTGAAGCAAGATAGTCGTGTCCGGTTTTTAGTCAGAAGTTGGCGACACACACTGCACGAGGGAGGCTGGGGTTGATTGGACCCTCGGTGATGAGGCTTCCCCATTTTTTACCGGCGGCCGCCTCAGACAGTCTTTGCTTATTCCATATGCTGACGGCGGAGTTTATTTGAGCTTTGGAAGATTGTAGGGACTGCGGGTGGGTAGGCTGGGGTAGGGTTGTGCCTTGCTTGGCCAGTTTATCGGCCTCCTCATTGCCCCAGATGTTGACATGACTGGGTATCCATTGGAGTTTTAGGATCCACCCTCGACTCGCCAGGGTCTCCAGTTTCCTTCTACAGTCGATAGTTCTTTGGCAGTCGGTTTGAGAGTTCCGTGATAGACTGTGTATTGCGGCCTGCGAGTCGACTAGGAGCATGGCTTTTGAAGGGGGAGTGATTTTTTCCAGTTCATCAACGGCAGCATGAACTGCTTCGATTTCCCCGTCGTAGTTACTAAGGGGGCTGCCCATGGCTAAGTGCCCTTGGAAAAGGCGGCTATAGTACCCAGCTCCTGTTTTTCCATTGCCCAGAATTGATGAGCCGTCAGTGTAGATATGGATCCACTCTTGCTCGGGATATCCGCGGTATATCGGACCGCGCTATATCGGGCTTCTACTGTAATGACAAAAGTTGCCAGATGGAGACCACAAGACACAATTGCAGACATGAGTCTGCAATGGAGACTTTGGTTACATATTGTTTGGTACAATAAATGCCAAGAATTTGACAATTGCTTCTTAATGTACTCACTCAGAAGGCATTTGGTCATACATAGGCTGATGATGGTAATCTTATATCCTTAACTACATCTTTGAAATTAGCAAGAAATTGAGTTAGCAAAACCAATATTAATGAGACAGTACACTGAAAACGTTTCTTGAATATCTGATTTCAAAATATGCATGTAAATTCCATACATATTCAAAAAATTTTATAAGACTTTTTATAATGTTTTTTATTTATATTTTAAGTAATTGAAATGTGGGTGTTTTGTATCATCAATACTTCTGACAATTAATGATAATATGATGTATTTATAATATACACACACTTATTGTTTACTAATGGTACCTATAATCTCAATTTTCTATTGTGATTATTGGCTATGAACAATAAATACAATACAATAGAAAATTCTGACAATTATTTTTTTTTTTTTAATTCTATAGCTTATTCCAAATCATAGCTGATGTTGGTGTTGAATTTGTTTAACTAAGGAATGTCTTTCATATTTACCTGGTATAAAGATTTCTACATATAACTTACCTTTGGACACAGTTCATACACTTTCATTGTTGAGCTGTAATTATACACATATCCTGCTTCCAATGGACACGACAACCCTGACTCAATACACGCATTAGTATTATTTAGCGGTATAGGAATAGGAAAACCATAAATATATCCATGAGCAATAATTTTGATGTCTGTAATATTTTTATCTGTAACAAATGCATGATTGTATACTGTAATAAATAACTTATGTTACTTGAATGTTACAAATGATACAACAATCAAGACCCACTATTAGCATGCTAACATAATCTGTATTGCCTTTCTAGGATTAAATCTTATGTGTACTTGACTGTTACAATTGATCAGTGGCGGCTCGTCCATAAGAGCACAAGAGCACGTGAACCCCCTATAAAAATAATTATATGATATAAATTATACATCTTTATTGACGCAGTACTAAAATGGCTTATCTTCAGTAAGTTTAAAAGAGCGGACAATGAAAAACGGCGTAGAGCGCGCCAAGTGAGGTTAAGTGTAATGACGCGCCAGTGGCTAGGAGCGGACTGAATGCGCCGCTCTCGATGCTGTACACACGGGATATGCGACAGACGGACGAGTCCATTTGCTCGCGGTAGGGGGGGAAACATGTTTACAAGCGGCTTAACGGAGAATACCGATGAGCTGCCTCTGACACAGCTCAGCTCAGTAGTTGCACGGCTGTAGTTGACGGTGGATGCTCCTTACCTTGGCGTGCGCGCGTGTTACATTTGTGTTTTGCAGTTTCGATTATTTTTAGTGATAAAGTTTTAGTTGAAATTACAGTTTATCTATTATAGTGTAGCTAGTGAACTGTTGTTTTTATTTACTGTACAATAATGGAAAGTACCTGTAAGTACTCAGTTAGTAATTTAAACAAAGTAGCGTTTGCCAATTTTACCCATAGAAGTTAAAATAGCAATAAAAGAGAGTGGTAGGCCAACTTAATATAAGTCAAACATCGACATCAAAATCTAGAACTTTTAAAAGAGAATTTAAAGAAGAGCTATACGAAAAAATTCCTTGGCTTTGTGGTTGTGAACAAACAAACAAAATATTTTGTTTTCCTTATTTGTTATTTTCCCGTGAAAAGGGCGATCCTGCTTGGGTGAAAAATGGCATTTGTGACTTAGCTCATTTGAATCAAAAAATTAAAAAACACGAAAGTTCTCATGGACACATAAGTGCTACATTTGATTTTAATTTGCTGGGAAAGGTTGACGTTCGTCAGCAGCTTGACAGTGCTTATCGACAAAATATTATATAGCACAATGAACAAGTGACTAAAAATAGGTATGTCCTTTCTAAGCTTATAGACTGTATTAAATTTTGTGGTGCATTTGAGTTGGCCCTTCGAGGTCATCGTGAGGATGACGATTCCTTAAATCCTGGCATATTTAAAGGGCTTGTAAACTTTTCTGCAGAACTTGACTCATCTTTGAAAGAACACTTGAGTACCGCTACTGTCTTTAAAGGTACCTCGAAAGAAATTAAAAATGAATTGTTAGATTGTATGCTTTTTGTATGTCAAGAAAACATAATAGAAGAAATAAAAACTGCACAGTATGTTTCTTTTATTGCGGACGAAACATCAGACATCTCGTCTGTATTTCAGTTAGTTATAGTTTTCCGCTATGTTTTAGCTAATGGCCAACCAGTTGAAAGATTTTGGAAATTTGATAACCCTGAAGGGCACGACGCAGAATCTATAGCCAAATATATTTGTACCAGTTTAGATTATGTTGTGCAAAATCCAGAAAAACTCGTATCTCAAAGCTATGACGGTGCGAATGTAATGAGTGGGCACCATGCTGGCGTACAGACCATAGTGCAACAAACCTATAAACATGCTTTTTTCGTTCACTGTTACGCTCATCAGTTCAACTTGATTGTAGCTCAAGCAACAAGCCAAAACCAAGATGTTAGAATTTTTTTTCGGACTTAAGTGATATAACAAATTTTTTCGAATTCCTCTCAGAGAGTGGCTGTTTTGGACAAGATAGTTGGCAAACAAATACCTCGGGCGTCAGCTACAAGGTGGAATTTTAAGAGTTAATACTGTTTTTGAGTACAGAGAGGAATTAATTGAATGTATGGAGGAAATCCAATCAACCTCTAAGCAACTAACCACCATAATTAAAGCTGGTGCTCTAGCTCATCTCCTTAGAGATAATAAGTTTATATTTTGGCTTTCTATTTTTCACAGATTAATGCCACATGTGGATATTTTGTACAACCAATTACAGCTAACTTACACTGATGCTGTGAGAATTAAAGCCAATGTTGACCACTTCGTCAAAGCCATTGATAAGGAAAGAGCTAACATGGACAAAGTGACAGAGCTGGTTAATCAGTACCCAGAAAATGCACCTAAACGATCAAGGCGTGAAGAAGATTTTTACTTAAGTAGAACAATGGCTGCCAGGGAAACCTGTGACATTATTAGAACGCAAATAAAAACAAGATTTTCATTCACAACATCTTGCTCAGCTGTATCTCTTTTTGAATCACAAAAGTTTGAAGAGTTTGAACAGAAATTCCCCGAGAAATTGCTTGAATATACAGTAAATGTGTATTCATTTCTTGAAAAAAATCGCCTCAAGACAGAGCTTGAAATCATTTACAAAAGAACTGATTTCAGAAACATGCGTGGTGCTGTTAGTCTTTTATAGTTTTTTATTGAAAACAACTTATTGTCATCATTTTCTGTAAGTTGTAAACTGTTATTAATTATTGCAACAATACCAATGACGACTGCTGAAGCTGAAATGTGTTTTTCAACCCTAAAACGGATAAAGACATTTTTGCAGTCTACGATATGTCAAGAGAGGCTTACAGTTTTAGCCATGCTTGCAATCGAGAAGGAAATGATTTCTAACATCCATAATTTCAATGAAAGAGTTATTGATATTTTTGTGTCAAGAAAAGATAGAAGGATGGACTTTGTTTACAAAAACTGTACTTAAAGAAAATATTTGTGTAAGCTACCATCCAAGTAAATTTGTGTAAGTAAATACTAGACCTTACCATCATATACAGCAGCTTTGATTATTTTCCTTTTTCTGTGTGTTTAATAATCTAATCTAATAATTGAGAGCATGAGGCCTTATGACTAACTATCTAAATATTTAACACTTAAAACATGCTTTCTGTTTTGCATTTATTTTACTACTTTAAAATTAAATGAAAATAATTGTTTTAGTAAAAAAGAACAATTAGCATATTATAACAAGTATGATCAATAAAGCAATCCTTTATTATTAAGTTGTGAAATAGTTAAAGTACAGTAATATCTATAATAACATTTCGTTTCAAAATTAATACATTACATCAAGGTATAGCAGCGCCTAAATTATATGAATATTGCAAGCAACACACAAGTGTTTGACACAGTGTATCTCAAAAACTGCAAATTATTAATTGTGAACCCCCTGTAGATGTACTCACGAGCCGCCACTGCAATTGATACAACAATCAAGACCCTTAGGATGCTAACATAATCTGTATTGTCTTTGTAGGATTAAATCTTATGTCTACTTGAATGTTATAATTGATACAACAATCAAGACCCACTACTAGCATGCTATCATAACCTGTATTGTCTTTCTACGATTTTGTTCTCCTTAAATACTGTAATCCATATAATGTTTCTGTGTCTTAGTGGTTTTCAGTTTAGTTCAGTAATACAGAAGAGAACATATCAACAAAGCAGAAAAAATTGTTCTTGAGGCCCTACAAAAAAAAACCAATATATTAAATAAACGAAAATAACAATAAATGGGAAACAGAGAGACAATGGTGGAGACCGTAAGAAAAGGAAAACATATTCTTTCTTCTCACATCTTTTTTTTCCCCATGTCCCATATGTCGTTGCACTCTATAAACATATTATGGAGCATTTGTACAAAAAGTTAGAAAACAAAAAACCTGAAAAAAATTCTATCTCTTTGTGTGTGTGTGTGTGTGTGTGTGTGTGTGTGTGTGTGTGTGTGTGTGTGTGTGTGTGTGTGTGTGTGTGTGTGTGTGTGTGTGTGTGTGTGTGTGTGTGTGTGTGTGTGTGTGTGTGTGTGTGTGTGTGTGTGTGTGTGTGTGTGTGTGTGTGTGTGTGAATTTTCTTTAATTAAGAAAGTTGTGTTAGTGGTTATAGTCAGAAACAGAATTATCACTGTTGCACACCACTTCTGCAAGCTTCTCAGCTCATCGTCAGATTGGAAAAAAGTTGTTATTTCCGATCTGATGATGAGCTGAAAGTGCTAATAAAAAAGTTGTTATTTCCGATCTGATGATGAACTGAGACGCTTGAAAGCGCTAATCGGAATAATTTTTGTATAGTGGTCTGCAACTGCAACTGTTTGTAAATTTTTCTTAATTGATGAAGCTGTGACAGTGTAATATTACAAACTGATAATGTTTTCCCATATGTGTATTTATTTTAGAAAACAGTTTACTTAGTATTTTTACAAGGAAAGTTGTAAATTCCACAGAGAAAAATCTGTATCTTAAAAGTAGGACTAAATTTTTTTGTGTTTTTAGAAACAACCATTTTTTTGTGTTCATATTTCTTGTAAACACCCATTATATGTCAATTTATTTACTGTTTACTGGCTGTACAAAAATTTATGTAACAAGCATGTTTATAAAATGGACAAAATCAAGAATTCTTGGTTAAAAAAGGTGTAGTGGCAATGGCTGTTGTCATAAATTTATGAATTTTTTACTTTCTATGTGTCCACTGCAGGCATCACCTTCAGTGCCCATATAACTATGTTTAAACTCCAGTACCCACTTACAAATCATTGTTGTTGAAAGCAAAGCATCTCCTAACACCTTTACCATTTCTTTGTAAGTTTCTATTGGGGCTACACCTATTTTAACAAAGAATTCAGTCACAGCACAACGTTTGATTTTGTTCATTTTTCAAAACACCCATAGCATGTAAATTTCAAACAGCTGGTAAACAATGAATAAATTGACAGATAGATTCAGAAATTAACAGATGTTTACAAGAAATATGAATCTTAAAATACATAAAAAATTTTAGTACTGTAATAATCACCTTACAAAATATACCTAACTTACAAGGTGTAAAGCCGATGGTCAGTGTGACACAGTTTCCCCTTCTGAATTCGCACTCTTCGCCATTTACGTAGCATCCATTTAGTTCAACAGAATTTATTGTGCCCACACGTGACCCTAAAAAATTGTCACTTAAATGTTTTAATGTATTACATTAAACTAAAAAAAAAAGAAATACCTCATAACCATGATAGAGATTTTCATTACCCACAAAACGATAGAAATAACCCAATAAAATAACTTGACAACCCTAAAAACTGAATTCATGATGATAATAGTATAATGATATATTATGATAATGATGCATAGTATAGTATAGTATAGTATTATGATGATAATTAATTATTTACTATTATTGTTATTATTATGATCATTGTTATTAAGTCGTTGAATATGCTAAAACTCGTAATGGGTTGTAATGCCAGTAGAAGAAGAAGAAGCATATGATCAGAAGTATTAGGTTGGATTATTACCATCATTAGAATTTGCCATACAACGTTTTGATCATTAAATAATCTGTGGCCACCTTTAGGTATAAGTTAGTTAAACTAATACATTAAATACAAACTTAAGTCTAACGAAGATTTGTTGACTAACAAGCGTGAACTGTCAAAAGAATAAACTCCCATTATATTATTATAAACTACCAAAAGATTATTATTATTGTTATTATTTTATTATTTGTATTATTATAGTAACAGAGATGCATAAAAGTACTTTTGAAACATTAATATTTCAACACTTTTGACTTAATATCAAATAGCAATTCTACTAAAAGAAAAGAAAAGAAAATCGGGCCTATGAAGACTTTACATAATCTCAAAGTCAAAATAACTTAAAAATAAAAAGAAGAATTTTACTATCAGTCAGAAGTGAAATTCACCCAAACTATTTCGGATTGGGTGGAAATAAATACATGCAAAATTAGTTTACCCTTAGTCTGACAACTTAATAGGAAACCTTCGGAAGCTTGATTTATTCAAAACCATTAAAATATATTAATACTCTCAGTACAAATGCATTTGAATGACTAAATAATGATGCAAAGCTAAGAAAACTTATCTAAAAATAAGAAATGAGAACCACAACTTACTTATTAAAACAAAACAAAGAACACTTAATGATAGCTTGTCTTCTCTATATTCACATACACTCAGATTACTAGACAATACAAAAATCTAACCTCTGATTGTTGTTAATGGTGCTTATGAGTTACAACAGTGATGTTATTGTAGTTGTATTATTGTACAATAATATGTACATACCACAGTCTTTGAACAGGTGGGCTGCAGTGAGGAATGTCACAGCACTGATTCCTTGCAATGAAAGTATACAGACCTGTACAGAATATAGCCATGCCATACTAAAATACTGCTAAGATATACTGACGACTTTATGAACTCTTACACTATGTAATAATTTATTGATCAACATTATAAAAAAGCATCAGTTCTTACAGCAAAACTGATGACAAAGTAAATATCACAATTTCATTATGATAATTGTCACTCAGTTATGATACTATAACATAATATTTAGATGGCACTTGAGAATAATTTATATCTCATTTTTCAGTTAGTTATCAATATGAATATATGACAGTAATACATAAGCTGGAAAATGTCTCCATCTATTTAAAACTCTCACAAATTACATTTTAATGCGCGCACACATACACACAAACCTTAAATAATTGATATTGCTCATGATGAGGTACACTCTGGGAATGATCTCTGCAATCTGCCATTCTGTTTATTCAGTAAGTCTGTGGACACTAGTAACAAACTGTTCACAATAAACAAAAAAACAGTAAATTATAAACATTACATGTATTTAAAAAAAAAACCAACGCCTAAATAATGTTTTGAACAAATTAGGCCTACAATAATCAAGACAAATTCCATAAAAAAGTCACTATGTATCTGCCCCCCCCCCCATATACAGTGTTACATGTCTGCCTGCATCAGTATACGATGCAGTCAAGAATATGTATATGAGACAAAAATATAAGTATTTACACAGCTGATGCATGAAAAAGGAATGTTCCAGAGTCCCCTATTTATAGCTCACAAATACATCACATTATTACTTGATTGGTCATCACATTCTATTCTCCAATTAACATTAACCTCGACATTAGTAGTTGGTTTATTTTGTTTTCTGTGTCACCATGACAACGATGATGATGATGACGATGGTGACAATAATAATACCGGTAATAATATCATCATAATTATAATAATTATTATTAACAAGGGTTTATCAATATACATAAACATAACACAATAGGATTTGATCTCATTTAATTCAAACATTATATAAATATGTATTTCATGGCATTTGTATGTGTGCTGTATAGAAAATAGATAATAGTAACTGAATTTTCAACTTTCTTGATGCAAAACAGATGTTATGTATTGTAAATTTAAAATTGCCTCGACAACAAATTCAACAAGTAATAAAATGGGGGTTTTGTCTGATTTTCATTCATGCAAAGTCCCTATCAGTGGTTCATTCCCATACTTCCCCCTACCAAATCCTCATACAACAAGACTAACCATTTAAAGTAACAGCACATGCTTAATTAGCATTAATTGTAGTCTACTTCAGATGGCTTGACAGAAATTCTTAGTAGGCCTACCCCTTTCAGTATAACAATATGCGCACTCAGTACATCAAAATCTGGCTTATGTGCAGCTTCTTTAGAAACACATTTCTCTATAGAAGAAGCTAAGACATAATTGTATTTATAAACTCCCATCATCCAGTATGTAGTATACCCAGTAAATGTAGTATGTTGTATTGTTTCAACTGATCTTAAGAAACAAATTACAATAGGCTATATTGCATTTCTTTGTCTTCAACTGGTAAATCTTAATATCAGGAATCCTAATACTGATGGAAAGGGAAATATAATACACTTGTGAGGTGAAAGCAAATAATATCATGGTAACTGAAAAGCAACAAGGAGTAACATGGGAAAGCAAGGTTGTTGTTCATTATAGTTCAAAGATTTTATTCAAACTTATTTTTGCATTTATCAATTATCCTGAATCAACTCAGCCAATTTCCTAATATGTAGGTGGAAGTCTGTATATTATCATATCCACCTCAAAAACATTAGGCTAACTATCTCGTAGCTGCCCATCTGGTTGTAGGATTTACAAAACAGTTATTTTTAATAAATATTTTACGTACATAATACTAATATTGTGTTCTCATAATTTTTAAATATAGTATTATATTCTATTTTTTTCTTGAAATTTGCATATGCAACGTACGCTTATGCAATTAATTATTTTCTTATTTTAATGATGTTTCTAAAATTATGTTAGCTATTTTAAAAGAGAGCTCCTATCGAACATTTTTAAGTATCAGTAAGTTTTTGGATCAATTATTTAGTTATTTTCATATTTTAATGATGTTTCTAAAATTATGTTAGCTGAAGAGAATTTTGCAAATTACATAAAAAAATTGATGTTCTCATGTTCAGCTTCATTTTTAGTGAGATACAATAATTGTGGGATACTATTTTTATACGATAATTATGGTAAGATACGATAGTGTGCTGAAACCTGTGTTGAATACTTTTTTATATATTTATTATTATTATTATTATTATTAATAAATAAAACATTTCTTACAAGAATCTATTTCGTATTTTTTTGAATATTTTACAGTGTTTCGATAGTTTAAACTATCATCATCAAAAAAAATTGTTTAATATTTAAACTATCAAAACACTGTAAAATATTTAAAAAATACAAAATATATTCTTGTAGGAAAACTTTTATTTATTATTAATGATAACACGCGCGCGCACACACACTCACACATTGTTTTATTCACTAGGTTGTGATATTTTATTCGTGTGTTGGTACACGAAAAAATCTTTACCCATAAGTCTGTTCGAGTGACGCAATTAATGTGTGAAGTATGGCGGAATTTTATGCTGAGGTTTCACAAATTTTTCTACATTTTAAAATAATCGTAAAAAGATATGTCTCCATAGTTTTTATAATTGGTGAGTTTTAGAACTAAAACCTCAGAATTAATATTAAATGTACCGTACCCCATAGTACAGGAGGCAGAAAGAAGTTGTTGGCGATCACACAAATTTTGTTTGTACAAGGGTAGCGATTGTAATTGGTGAAGCCGGTATATATTTACACAAAAAATTACATTAAAGAACAAAAATTAATGCAGAGACTAAGAAAGAAATAGGTATGTAGCGTAGAATAAATGTGACAAGTATACAAGTAAATCAATCAATCGACTTTATGAACAATGAACATGTATTATCATAAACACATTTCGGTAATAGTTCCGATGGACACCCTTGTCTGAAAAGGCCACGAAACCCAAAAAAAAACGGGTTTTTTGTGTTTCCACGTAAACTACAGGTCAAGCCTAGGTGCGGAAACGAAAAACTTGGATCTTTTTATTTGCAAGTTGCGAAAAAAAATGCAAACTTACTTATAGCAATACAACACTGAAACACAACGTACCTTACTTAGTGTATTCCATTATTCATATTAGATGTAGAATAACGTTAGCGTTACAATTAATAAATATTTACTCTTGTAGTCTTCATGCTGTTTGTAAATGCAAGTACCACATGAAAACTCGGTTGTGCAGAACATCACATCAAATTTTCTTTTACTTACTGAGGTAGTAAAAATACTGACTCAAGCACAGGTACGCCTTCATTTGCTAGTGCGCAGAGATTAGATGTTAGACAAATGATATGTGTAACGTATGAATATACTGTATATATATATATATATATATACCACTTGGAGTCGTAGAGTTATTAATGACTTGAGAATTGTGTAATAAGGTCTGAGGAGCGGTCTAGGCATTGAATAGACTGTGACGCCCGCCGACGGGCCGAGCGGCACCGGAGGTGTCGTTGGACATTAGAGCATTGAGTTCTGTTTCAAAAAGAGTGATGTATAATTTTGTTTATACGTAGGTTTCATGTAAAATACGAAATAACGCATTTTTAGGTTATTTAGGCCCCAAAATAAATTTTAGCGAATTTGTTGCAAACATTTTTTTTGCGGATTATTCGCTTCCGCACCTATTTTTGGTCTGTAGTTTATGTAAAACCTGCAAAAACATCGGTTTTTGCAGGTTTCGTGGCTTTTCCAGACAAGGGTGTCAATCGGAACTATTACCCTTATATTGGAATACAAGTGGGTTTGACTGTATCTTTGTAGTTTTGTGAATGCTGGCAGTGTGTGTTTGTTATCAAGTCGAAGCCTTGGACTATTAGAGTCATTGAACAAGTAAACATTCTGCATAATACCGTATAACGTTAACTACAATTGGCAGATGCCATGTAATGTTTTGAGGGGTGTCATATACGTCTTACTTTGAGTTCCATTCATTCAGTTGGTTATGCTGGATCCCTATAAATAGGCTGGTGCATAATTCCATTTGTCACAAGTTGCATGAGTCATGTCAACCACTGTGGAATGGTCAGTATACAGTATGTTAACATGCCCTATTCCACCACTGCTGATTACCTTGACTGATCTAAATGGTGTTTCACCTCACCTTGTTGGCTTGAATGTTGACACAGCATTTTGTGGTGCTAGTGTACACATAAATGGCAGTGAAGGGCATTCTATAAACATCCATCAAAGAAAATGGATCATCATATGTTTTATTGACTTTAGATAGTATTAAATTTCATCTTATATTCTTGAAATGCGTCTTCACCAGTAGTGTCTTGAAGATTTTTTGATGAAATTATTGATGTACGAAAGAAACAACAGATATTTTGTTACTGGCGTATAGGTTTTTAATCAAGGGTATAATTGTTGTTTGAAAAATGTCTTTCTGTATATGATTTTTGTTAATTTTCTTTTAATAAGGGAAAATATTTAAACAACTGTTTGTAATTTCTGTTTCAGAGAGAGCAGAAAACTAATGTTAACAGCTGCAGTAACTGTTGACAAGAGGACCGAAACATTTACATATTAATTTCGGTCAATATTATTACATGTCACATGTTGACATGAGCTATTTATATATTAAACATATATCTACCTCAGTTTTGTTAATGTACAGTAAGTGTAAACATATGAACTGTTTAAGTTCAATGAGAATAGGGTTAGTCATTGTAACATTGTCAGATTTGGAGACTTGCATAATTTGCTTCTGAAAATAGTGGTAAACTTATGATATTAAAAAAGTGTCAAAAAATGGATGAAAGTAGACAGAATTATCAACGGTGTGTGTCGATATTTCTTGATATTACCTTCAGAATATACTGTCTTGTTATTATCAAGGCATAGTGTTCAGGGATCAAATTGTATAATTAATTGTGGTAAAGCAATACTGAGTATTATTATTCTCTTGTGTAGAAAGATGACAGTCAGCAGGAAACCAACCCTTATCATGGTAATTAATTTTTTTTTATTTCGCATCAGTGTAGTTATGTTGTTGACATGTTTTCTGCACATGAATGAGTCCGTTCCACTGAAGGCAATAAGCCATGACTGATGAATACCATTGGTATTTAGGCTAAATAATTTATAGTTCATCTGCTAAGAATAGGCATCATAGTCAATACTATGTTTACATACAGGGTTCACACAGCACAATACACAGGTACAATCTTTACGAATCAATTGGTAACATAAGTTCCTTGAGCAGCATCATCTTCATTTCTTTTCTGAGGTGGGGGTAAGTTAAACCAGAAAAGGTAAAATAATTTTTGTACGTAGGAAAAGTGATAGATTATTTAGAGTTGTTTGTAATCACAGAAATCATGTTGTTTCCCTTGTTTCTGTTATGTTAGTGCAGTTTATATGGCACCAGCTATGTTTTTATCAAAGCAAAAACATATATCAAGAAACCACATAATAAATTTGATATTACCTTCAGAATATACTGTCTTGTTATTATCAAGGCGTAGTGTTCAGGGATCAAATTGTATAGTTAATTGTGGTAAAGCAATACTGAGTATTATTATTCTCTTGTGTAGAAAGATGACAGTCAGCAGCAGACCAACCCTTATCATGGTAATTAATTTTTTATTTTATTTCGCATCAGTGTAGTTATGTTGTTGACATGTTTTCTGCACATGAATGAGTCCGTTCCACTGAAGGCAATAAGCCGTGACTGATGAATACTAGTTGTGCCAATGTGGACAGACATCAATAATGTCATCTTACTAATGGTGCAATCTGATTGTTGTACAGAGACAATGCCGAGAAGCGCTGCACTATTGAAAACACATTGTTACATCAAAGGCTTCAAATATTAATATTCTGGCTGTTTTAGGAATACCATTTGTATGTTTGTATCTTTTAGCCTACACAGGCTGCTTTGTATAGTAAATTCATTAAAATTTTATTTTTTACAGTACTAAATACTCTTCTGAATGAACCAGATATTGTGAAATGAAAATTATAAAACTTGGTACTCAGGTGGACTGGACTACGACGTTCTCGGGAAACTTTGAACAACGATGTACATATCACGTTCATTAATCAATGCCTACGAATTCGTTTTTGTAAATAGTGGCTATTTTACGATATTGTGACCGCAAGTGTGCTCTATATGACCTGACGATGGTCTGTGACCGAAATCGATCGTTTACAAAGTATACCTAATGATAAAAAAGTCAAATAATATATTATGCAATTTAAACCATGTAGTCTTCAAGATAAATATCCCACCCTTCTACAACAAGCAATTAAAATTCCTATTTATGTGGATTTTACCATTTTTTGTAGAATGAAGTTGGTGTTATTACAACTGGTTACCAAGTGTTGAAGTCAGCTGATTTTGAATCATCTGCGTAATAATTGTTTAATATCCTAGAAATGTTTTGAAGTTACAGTTTGAAGTTTGCACAACAGTTATACTTTATTTCAACTTATTTCAAAAAATACCCCTGAATTGAAATATAATGTAAAATTGATATATCTCTAGTAACTCTTGATGTTTCTTGCACAATGTGTATATATTGTCAAGTAATAGTTACTTCTGCAAGCATGTTTTGCTAATTTTTTATCGCTGTATTCGCATCTGATATTTGGGGGGGGGGGATCATTAAATCAGTGTTCCCTAGTGTTTATTCATGGTCGGCTCTAGTAGAAGGCTGGAATATTAAACATGGTAACACTGGGACCAGCTGATAATTTGAGGCCGACTAGACGATTTCGTAATTTATGTAGTTCAATAATCAAATCACGTCATTTTTAATTGCTGGTTAACATTCTTTTAAATTCTTTATAATTTTATAAAGTTTTATAATTCTTCATTGTTTTGCATATTAAAAGTTTATTATGTAAAATACTGTTACATCATTTAAAAAATATAATAACACTCATTCATATGATATGAATTCAATAATTGGAATAAAATTAATTCTTGGATTTCGTTGTCCATGACGTGTCCGTAACTTAATGGACAGCGCTACCTACGGCAGCCTCTGATGAAGCCTTCTAAAGGTGAAAGCCGGTTTAGGCTGTAAGGTAAATCTTTACGATTTTACTTATAAAAAACTTAGTGTTCCGAGTCGTCAAACAATAGTGATATTTAGTAAAATTAATTCATTAGGCATAACACTAATTCACTAATTTCTTCAACTTAAACGTATAGTACTAAGTGCGCACAGATCTGTAACTTAGATTTAGCTATAAATAGGCCTACTCATGATTTTAGTAATGCCATGACATTAAATCAAAATATAACATGTTTACTTTAGCTATTTTATTACACTATGCTCAGACGCAACGTTTTCACGTTTAATATTCCGCCCTTCTACTAGAGCCAGCTATGGTTTACTAAATGAAACACCAAAGTATAACTTTTTAAAAATGTTATTATTAAATAATAAGTTATTGTTATTTGTAAACAGTTTCTACGCATAAGGGTTTGTGACTTGAATATTAGGAAGTATGTATACTAAAGGTACAGCGATAAAAAATAATCAAAATATACTTGCAGAACTAATTATTATTATTTATATACATGTATAAATTTATGTATTGATTTTGTTGCAGGAATACTGGTTTGACAAGTGAGCACACATTTGAAGATGCTTAAAGAAAAATCATGAAGAACTGCCTTAATTATGTGTTGATAATCAGCTGTTGGTGGTGGGTTGCAGTCTGGTAATCATAACTATAGGTATCAATGGCATCGTATTAATGGACAAAGCTTGACTAATATATTCACGTTTGTAAAGAATTAGAAGTGGCAAACTTATATGTAGTATTTATATATACAGTTCTGTGCACCAGAGACATAAGGCACCATGTCACATACACAGTACTTTACAAGACAGCTAAAAAACAATTTTTTTTACTTTGTTTACTCAATTGGTTAACAGTTTTAGGCATTTGTTTAAATTTTAATATAACACTTTATTCAGTCTATAAAGAGAAATTTAAAAAATAAATAACTATGTTTTTTCAAGCATTTTAATAAACGTGGTGTTTTATACCACTACACAAACAAAACTTGTAGTAGATTTCTCAAATAACACCATCTCCTCCAGTGACAAAAATAAAGCTAAAATATATTTTAAAAATCAGTAAAAATCGTATTCTCATTTTTTCATAGCATAATTTATTGAATATAAATCTTATAAACTAGGCCTATGTTTAGATATCACTTAAATACATAATTTTAACATTGAAAATGTTTATAAGGACGTGTCATACATTTGTGGCCGATCGCTGGTGTGTGATCGAAAATGGAAACCAATGAGTCTCCATAGAAACTACTTCTTTGTTGTCAATAACATAGTACGCATATAAAACTTCACTTATGAACAGTGGCGAAGCTATTAGTTAATGAATGGGTAGGCAAAAATCATATCTTAAATTTTTTTTAAGGAATCACTGAAAGGATGGTGGTTCAAATCGGATGCTGAGGTAGAGTTTGCTGTAAGCGAATGGTTCCACAAACAGCCGTAAGAATTTTACTAGCAGGGAATCTACAGGTTGGTGCAACAGTGGAACTCATGTCTTAATGTTAATGGAGACTTCTTTTAAAATCGTTGAATAAAAAATGCTTTACAGCTCTACACGTGTTTCTATTGAACAATCCCTGTATTAGTCATACACAATAATACAACTGATTGAACTTCAAATTTTTAAACTTGATTAGTTTCTATATATATGTTTAATGTTACAAATAATTCAAATAACAATCTTGATCCTCTGTTAGTTCAGCGGAACAACAGGGACACTTTTAATAACCGCATAAAATAAACACACTTATAAACAACACAGCTCGCTTTAACTTGAATGTTTGGACCACAGAAGTGAGGCATGCCTCAACGCTCTATGTGTACACGGGACAATCCCCCCTCCCTTCACTTCCCTTTCACTCCGGCACATTGCTTACATACGATGTACACAAAAACACTGAGGCAAGTTCAGGTTGCCTCATTCGCTTTAAATGAGCTATGCCGAGTCTCACCTGTCACCATCTAGCGGTCGCTCAGTAAAGCACGTTTTGGCCTAATAAATTCGACAGTCACGGTAACAATGTATAGTCTTTACGTTATGTAGTTCATACGTATTTATAATTTTTATTCTACAGAATTTTTTAGGGTAGGCATTGCCTCAATTGCCGCTATGTAACTTCGCCATGTTATATTAATTATTTAATGTATTTTTATTATATGTAATATCAATAACTTTCACCAATATTTTGTTCAGGTGCCATCTTGTTATAATACAAGAAACATTAGATTTGCTTACCTTTATGGGCAGAGTCCGTTTAAGCGAACTAGAAGTAGCGGAATGTGTTATCTGAAATAATTTACTCTTGCTTGAAATGTTTACCAATGACATTACCTTTTAATGCCATATTACGTACAAATGAATGAGACTCTACTGTGCGGAACAAGCACGCTAATATACACCATGAGGCATTGCACCATGAGACGCAGTTCCACTGTTCAAATTACAATTCCCCTTAAACATTTCACAAGCCCTCCAAAATAACATATTCAATTATATTTTATGATATCATTTTTTAAAATAACCTTACAACCCAGCACTTATTAAATATACTTAGATATTCTCTCATTCACTCACGCTCGCATTCTTATGGTACAATTTTCTTTTAATTTTCCCCCCGTTTGAGCTCATTTTTATTATTGAATTTAGTGATTGAAAATTTTGTATTGACCCTTATTTATACTTTTTGGGTATCTCCCGTTTTGTCACTTAGCTGAAATTAGTCCTGCAGACGTCCCATCGCTGAACTCGCACTAATAGATGTTAGTTTTTACCAAACTTTATTTTTACGTTTTACATGGTTTAACGTTGAACTGTTACTTGGTTTTATATAAAATACGTCACTTTTGCATTGTACAGGCGAACTTCCGAGACTTGGTTTTATATAATTTAGATATGCAGCCGGCCGGCTATACTGCTTTTTTGTGATTGAGAACGATTTTCACTGCTTCAATTCCGAGGTGGGGAGTAACTATGTCACCAGTCTCTTTGTCTAGTTCCACGCCTTAGTTGTTTACAGACGAGTTTATTACGTTTTTTTGCTTACTTTTGGATGACGTATACATGGATGCAGCTTGTTGACACATTAGTATGGCAAAATGTTGTTGCTGCGCATATATTCCCGACCTTGACGCAATTTCTGTCCCCTCGATATTGCGTAGTTGCAAACCTTCATAAAACTTTCTTATATATGGCTTTGAAATAAAATACAATTTAAATTGATTATTCCCCAAAACACAGTAGGGCCAGAATTGTACTGTTACAGCCACTGCTTATGAATGCGACTACATTTAACTTATATCTGTACATTGGTAAATGAAGAATGAATTCATTGATTGGTGAATGAACATAAATATATATATATTTTTTAGATTTATTGAAGCATTTTCAATGCCCTTCTCTGTGCATTGCATTTGTGCAATGCCTGTAAATTTTTTACTCATTTTTAATCACAACATGAAACGAAAACATTATTACATTAATTGAATGAATGAAAGTTTATAAGAAAACATTTTTTAGCTGTTATTATTACAAATATGAAAATGTAAATATTGTAAATTTGATTTACAATAAAAAATGCAAAAGAATACTATTTCAAAATTAAGAAAGCCGCCTACACGTCACAGAAAACCTCATCGTTAGTGCACAACACAACTTTCAGCATGTAAAACATTATCTGTATATACATATACATAAAAAAAAGAATCAGTGTATTTAGAGTTTAAAATGTCAACATTTCTAAACTTTCATTATCACAGAATCGGTCTTCATCAGAAGCATCATCAATTGGATAATCTGGATTGCCACTGCTATGTCTTAAACTTCTGTAGAAAATGTGACACTCAGAAGGCAAAAAGTACAGTAAACACAAATACAGAAATACTATTAACTTTGTACTAGTGACATTTACACTACAAATGGTTTGTTTTTCCAACACCATGTAGTGTGACGTCACCTGAAATAGCTTACATCCGAGAGACAAAGAACACTAATTGCACATGGTGTTGTGAAAGCAAGAATAAAGTGGAGGTAAAGAAGCCTATGTGCACATGATGTTGTTTGCTTCAAGAAGCAATGTGAGACAGTGTTAACCTATTGGCTGCATAAACATAACCTGGAGACAGTGGCATATATCACTAGAAAGAGAGCAGTCTGTATATTAACATCATATAAAAAGCTCTATTTTATAAAAAATGGAGATGGTGTCTTATGTCTCTGGGGTACGAGTTACATGTTTTAATATTAATTAAAATATAAATCATAATTTAGTTTTGTCCAGTACATAACATACAGTACATTCAGTGTAACAGAAGTTATTGTAATTATGATCCCTTTAAAAAAACTAGACTAAACGTTACTTCACTCCTCACTGCCAGCGGTGTGCTGAATGTTTTAACATCCAAAATATTAAAGTTTCTAGTGATAACCCAGTTTTTCACAATTGCCCAGTATTTTTTTCAATGGGGTTAAATTTGGGATGATGCAGTTGGACACACAAAGCTGTGTGACTGGATTGTCAACAGTTTTGTTTTTTTAGTACACATTTTGTCATCATCATCTCAGTGGTTTTAGGCTTTAGCTTCCTGTACCTATTCCACAGTCCACCTTTTCTTAGGCCTACCAACTTTCTTGTGCCTATAGGGTTGTAATCTTTCACTATCTTCCGTATTCTACTTTCTTCCATTCTATCTACGTGTTGAATCCATTTTCTTCTGTATTCTTTAATCCTTTCATTAACTGCAAAAATATCTAAATCACTTCTTATCTCCTCATTTCTTATATGATCTCGTCTATTACACCTTTTAACTGATCTCAGAAATTTAATTTCTGCTGCTGAAGTTTCAGAACCCTATAGGAGTGTAGACATTGCCATTGTTTTATTCTCTTCGCGGATGACCAACTTCACCACTTCAGAAGATGTCTCCACTGAGCAATATACATCTTACATAAAATAGAAAAAGAATACACATTTTGTTGCTTTATTAAATCATACAGTTCTGGGTTAGTCATTGAACCGTCACATGAAACACCCTTTTCAGCCATCTTTTCAATCATGTTTCTTTTTATTGGATTACTCACTGTGAAAACATTATGGTAGGTCATCATCATCTTCAAGGATTAAACCAAGGATGGTTTGTTCCGGTCTTAAACAGGCAAAGATTAGTGCTGGTCACTCCAGCGCTTCCTCGGACGTCCCACACCTCTCCGTCCCCTCGGTTTATAGTTCTATAGTTGTTTGGGGATGCAGCAGTCATCCATTCGGCAAAGATGTTCCCACCAATTCACCCGATACTGGGCGATCCTGTCGATTATACTCTTATATTCAGTTCCTGCCATATTTCTGTGTTTCTTCTATGATCATGGAGAGTATACCCTGCCACGTGCCTGAGAAATCTCATTTCAGGCACTTGGATGCGACTAGCCTGGCCTTTCGTTAATGTTCAATTCTCGTTAAAGTGTGGGAAGGGCCATCATCTTGTAGAATTTTAGGTGTGTTCCTTTACTTGCTGACTTAAGAGTTCACCTGATGGTCCCGCATTAGTTAAATAGTAATAGAATTAGTTTAATAGTAACAGACAATACTTCCTACCACAGTGCAAAAATAAATCCCCACCCTACAACGTGATAAAAAAAGGCAGACACGACTGGATGGTGAACTATGGTATTCCTTATAGTCCAATTCTGTGTACAATACAGTCCCTTGTACATTCTTGCAGTAATATCCAGTAATCCTTTGTATATTCTTGTAAGCTGAGCTCTATGCAGTAATTGTAAAAACTAAACCCACATACAAAACTTTTAAAGTAGACATTGTTTTGGGCACTCTGTTTTATAATTTCCATCCTACCACCAACATCCTAATGTTATAATTGAAATGATGTGGTGTATCATAAAGGAGTGTGTTAAAAAAAAGAGGTTATACTTTTCTGTTTACAGTGTTATAAACTTAGGGGTAGAGGAATTTGAGTGCATTTCTACTGCAGACTAGGCATCAAGATATGACCATATCGTGAAGATCGAAAAAGACTATGTGGGAGCAGAAGAAACAATGTGTCATGTATCAGTTTCTTTGAAAACTGATATTGGAGAGGACAGCAGTGGTGAATGAAACATTTCTGTAATGGAAGAACTAAGTTAAATACGTGTAATTGTGTATGTAATTGTATTTTACATTACTTATGTAGTTTTAATCCAGTTGTTGCTTTAATGTTAAGTTGGACATGATATAGTGAGTTCTGCTGTAAACAAATCGGAGGCATGTATACTACAAAGTTAATACTTTCTTAACAAAACAAACCTAAAAAAAGTATAAAAATCTGTTATCTTGTTTATCATCATCATCTTCACAGATTAAACCAAGGATGGTTTGCTCTGGTCTCAAATAGGCAAAGATTAGAGCTGCTTACTCCAGCCTTTCCTTGGACGTCCCACATCTCCATCTCCTCGGCTTATAGTTCCAGAGTTGTTTGGGGATGCAGCAGTCATCCATTCGGCAAAGATGTTGCCACCAATTCAGCCAATACTGGGCAATCCTGTTGAGTACGCTAGTAATATTCAGTTCCTGCCATATATCCGTCCTGCTAGTCCTTATTTGAGGCAATTTAGTAGTGAATATGTTCTGTCTGGGTGTTCACCAATAAATTGGCTGTCTTACCAGACTAAAGAGACCAGTTTTCCCTGTTGAGATATCCATAAGGACCTTTAATGTGGTGGTTTCTCCTTGCCTCTCACATCCTATTTCGTTGACCAATGAAAAGTCATCTGTCTTTAGGGACAATTTATCACCCCAAGGTCAAGAGGGTGCCCTAACCTGTACTTGACAATGACAAGTAGAGGAGGTACATCTTATACAGGCTGTCACTCGGTCTCCAGAGCCGCATTAGCCACCTGTAGGTGTTGCCCATCCCCACCACTTGGAGGTGTGGTTGGATATTTCCTTTCATCAAGGAATGAGACCATACGGCATTACTCATCCTCTCCAGTACTTTGGGGGACTACCTTGTTTATAGTTGTATTAATCCCAGTTAAAAAAAAACCTTATTGGTACATTTTTAATCAGTTAACACTAATCAGTTGCAAACTATTTTATTTCTAGTCCGGGATTTAGTGATGCATCACTCATCTAACCAGTCCGGTTCAAGTACAAACTCATGGTTTTATTTACATCAGGATCCATTCTAAAAATGAACAGACTTTACATGTTTTGTGAAATTTTGTATAATATCATTACATACAATGTGTATGAGTAGATACAGAATTATTTGTACAAAATGATGCAAGCGTTTATAGCATTGATATAATACATACAATCCTTATTAATTAAAAAAGGATGTCAGTTTACAGAAAAAATTCTGTCTTAAAAACAAAGTTCACATAAGAGTATACGTGCAAACATTCTGCAGAAAATAGATATTAGAACTTACATACAAAGGCAGGTATTCAGAGAGCAAACTAATATTTTCAAATGCAGAAGTAGGTGATTTCCTCTCATGTAACTTAGATGACTGATTCATGTCTGACATTATGAATTATATAGATGTTATAACAAAACATTGGTTGTGTTATGTAAAAAAATTTTACACAATAAGAAGATAATTCAGTGGTTAGGTTTTTACAATTTGTTACACATATAAAGTAGAAAATTAATCATCACAATAACAAAACGTGAGTATACAATGACTAGTATTTTTTGGACATTTATATAGAATGGATGACAATAGGTTAACAAGACAGACCTTCAAATATCTGTGGGGAAAGAAGTCAACATCAAGTTGGATTAAAGAAGTCAAAAAGGAAGTAGAAAAAATAATATAAACAAAGAAGAAGCCATTGAAAGAGAAGTTTTTTGGACAAAAGTGTTAAAAATGGAAGGAGCCCAGGGTAGGAGAGAGAAAAATGCAGGTTCAAAGTGGACTGAAGACAGGAAGAAGAGACATAATGAAAAGATGAAAGAATATTGGAGAAAAAGAAAAGAACAAGGAATAAAGAATTGAAATTGGCATGTGGTCCTCAGATAGCCGGAAAAAATAGAAAAAGAGTGAGTATACAATTTAAAAATTCCAAGTGAACAAGAAGAAGAAAGATGCAGGGTAATTCAGACTCCCTGTATCTTTGAAGAACTTCAGACAAGTACGAAGATTTCACACCATTAATGCAAAACATAATTCTATAATATTGGCAAATCTCTTTTGTAAAATTATTAAGTGAGAATAAAATGGATTTAGGACAAAAATTTATTGTTACTCCAAACACGTCACGTTGTGCTTTGGCAAATGACACCATAAGAATTAGCCTAAATAAGTTTTTGCAATTTAAAAAGTTGTCTGTGATGTTAGCTGGTAATATGTTTTATATTTCATACTAGCTGACCCGGCCACGCATTGCTGTGGCTTAGTTATTACATGTTAAATTGATATTATAATCAACTATTTGGTATAATATTGTTAATGATCAGTAACAAAGAAACATCGGCGTATGAGCTGATCTAAAAATGGACGGAGTAGAGAACGGATAGTTGAGTCAAAATCTGATAGTGATTAGGAAAGAGTTTAGAAGACAAAATTAAGCACAAATGAAACATGAAAGTTTTAATTCTATATTTTATTTATCAATACAAATCAACATAAATTTTCTAATCTTTTATTTTATTAGTAAGTACTCTCATTACCTTTAATAACAATAATTCATAGTTAAAGCTTAATTAAGCGCTAGTCGATGTACGATATTTTTTGTCAACCTATCTTTTGTTAACACTAATAAATTCGATGGTTTTCCTACACGTGAGCAAGCAACGTATAGTTGCCCATGGGAAAAACATGGATTTTCTAAATATAATCCACAAACAGACATTGTTTGGCCTTGAGACTTATTGATGGTCATCACAAAAGCCAAACGAATGGAAAATTGAAGCCTTTTGAATGGTATTGGAGAATCTGATGGTATCATCGGAATACGTGGCAACAGGACGATTTCTCCTTTAAACTTTCCAGTCAAAATGGTTGCTTCAAGAACATTTCCGGTGATCTTTCTGATGACCAAACGTGTACCGTTGCATAATTTAGGGGGGTTTAAATTACGCAAAAGAATAATCGGTGAACCAATTTTTAGCTGAAGATTGTGTGGTGGCATTCCTGATATATCCAAAGAATTTAAAAATTCAATTGGAAAATTCACGGCTTCGTTTTCATCAACAATAGCGTCGATTGATTTGAATGACATCAATTCTCCTGGCAACAATTGTTGTATCTGGTAGTTAATGAGATCCACATCAACATTTTTTGCTGCCAAAATAGCACGACTACTAAGCCAATTGTGATCTAAGTAGTTAGTCAGTATATCCGGAAAAACACTCTCAATTAGTTCATTTTTTGTTTGAACAACAGTGCAGAAATCGTCTGGCAATGTTATGCATTGTGTATTAGGCCGAGAATCAATTTCACCGTTTCCAATATCCAGCAATTGCTTAGAAAATACTTGTGCCGCTGGATCATTTTGGAGTTGAACTCGCATGTTTATTGTCAATCGGAGTGTTTCGACGTTTCTCCATAAAAACGATTGTTTTAGGCATGCGTTTATTTCATCGACAAAAGTAGAGCGAGGAATGACTGGCAATGTCTGTCGGAAATCACCAGACAATAGTAAGATAGCACCACCGAACAGTCTATCATTACCGTTTAAATCTTGCATAGTTCTATGTAATGCTTCGAGTGAATGCTTATGAGCCATTGTACACTCATCCCAGATTATTATTGAACTTTCCTGCAACACTGCAGCCATTCCGCTTCTTTTTTTAATGTTACACATTGCATTTGGCTTGTTATGAACATCTAATGGCAGCTTGAACGCTGAATGTGCCGTTCGCCCACCATCCAACAAAGTGGCAGCAATGCCTGATGATGCAATTGCTAATGCAATTTTCTGTTGTGATCTTATTTTGGCAAGGATCAACGATATTAAAAATGTTTTACCGGTCCCACCCGGTGCATCCAAGAAAAAAAAGCCACCTTGTTTAGCATCAACAGTCAGCATAATCCGATGGTAAATATTCTTCTGCTCGTCAGTCAATAATAGCTCATTGTTTGCAACTACTGTAGCTAAGTCATGGTTGTTAAACTGTTTTTCTCGTTGCAAATCACTGTTAACTAAGTCTGTAGCCGGGCGATCTGGTGATGGCATACCAAAATGATTAAGTGGCAAATTTGAAATTGAAACACATAAGTCCTCGATCAATACTAATGCTTCATTATACATTTCTGGTGTAAAATCCATATTTAAGCATTGGTTCGTTTGTTTAACTCGGTGTAGTATGTCTTCAGTCATGTAGTTTTTGTATTTTTCCCACAAAGTCGATGATTGTGTTGGATAACATGTCGTCAAAATAATTGCAAACAGTTGGTGAATACTATTCGGCATGCGGCATCAGCAAGTGTCAGGTCCCAATGATTGTCATCTTCCAGCAGTTGCAACTCGCGACATGCTTCTTGATATGTATTGAACACTTGACCGTTAACTGTTCGCAAAAATTCAAAAGA
This sequence comes from Magicicada septendecula, assembly GCA_034769895.1. Classification (NCBI taxonomy): domain Eukaryota; kingdom Metazoa; phylum Arthropoda; class Insecta; order Hemiptera; family Cicadidae; genus Magicicada; species Magicicada septendecula. The sequence continues at coordinate 912,448,115 of CM068368.1, forward strand.
AGTTGGTCCAGGAACATTTACCAATAACAAACGCAAAAAGAAGCACTCTCTTTGTTTTGGATGTACTGTATAAAGCCGTCCCAAAGTTTTGGCTTTAAATATGCCCACTATTGAAGGATGCGTTTCTCCTTGTTTACGTGGTACCCATTTTTTTCCTGATTTGTTCCATGTAAAATATTGTGGAATATCAGTGTAAAACAATGTTTTTGCAAATTGGCCAAAAGCATCAGATTGTTGACACAACGTGAAAAATGCAGTTAGAGTGGTTTTTGGTGGCTCAAGTGCTCTCTGGAGGACATTTTGTTCTGTGAAGTATACCCGTTGGCCGTTTTCAAGATGTACTGCAAGATGTTGGACGGAAGGCTCTCTTTCATGTATGGGAAAACTTAGAATACGCCAGATAGCTTCGTTGCTACTTATGTATCTACCCATTTGATATTGTAAAATTTCGTCATTTCTATTGATATTTCGTACTTCAAAAACAGCCAAATCACTACCTTTATTAACGTATTTGCAAATATACTTAATGGATTTTACAGAACTGCACAGCTCTACATTTATATGAGCTTTATAAGTTTTCGAAAGCAACGGTGAGTAGGGTACCACCCATTGATTGTCAATTTCAACTTGATTTGTAGGATTTGAGATTCGCATTTTGAAAGTGTGTCCACCATTCTCAGCGTTTCGGCGACGATACAAAGGATAACCGTCGATATCAGTGATAGTATCATTCGTATATTGCTTTGGGAAATGCTTCTTACATTTTCCATCTTCCATGCATGGCGATGTCATATTAAAAACACCGCATGGGCCGTGGATAATGTGACTGGTGACAATCTCATACAATTCTGGATCAATTGCTGGATCGGGAATCTCAGCTGAAATTATTTGATCAATTTCATCTGGACGGATTTTAACTTCAAGCCAAATCAAAATATGGGCGTGAGGCAAACCTCGCTTTTGCCACTCAATTGAATATAGCCAACAACTTGTTTTGCCAAAAACTGAATATTTTACTATGAAATCAATCAAAGATTTCAATTTTTGTTTAAATAAACGTGCCGTCAGATCATGACGATATATTGCTTGTTGACCTGGTAATAGCAAAGTTTGTATTTCCTCCCAATTCGGATTGCACGTAAACGTTATAAACAAATCTGGACGACCGTAATGACTTACGTAAGTCATGGCGTCTTGTATATATTCCTGCATATTTCGTGGGCTTCTAATATAACTTGAAGGTAAAATGAACGCATTTCCGATGTCATTAATGTTTAAGTTTCCATCAATATTTCCGGTAATAGCATCTCGTAGATGGATGTATTCCTCTGATCTTAATTTTGCTTGGTTGTGTCTAATAAATCTTAAACGTTCGCTTTCAATCTTAGCGTACATGTCTACTACGTATTGATGATAGAGCTGACGATATAAAAGGATATAGTTGTCCTGGTAACGCCTAATCATTAATCGGTGCGCGTAGTAGTTCATTGAACTTACTTTTTTGTTTGTTTCATTACCAGTCACTGGATCACACTGTTTGATATTGATGTGATATTGATCCTGTCCATCCCAAAATATCAGCGGGTATTGAAGGGCATCATATGAACGGTGAATATCAGAAATAATACTTATAGTGCTGTCTCGACGTGTTATTTTGATGGCCCGGCTATTAACTGGATCGCCAACCATTATTACAGCAACTTCATCTACAGTTGGCGCGTTGAACCTGCCAGCGTGTTCTCCTGAAGGCACTTTGTCGGTATTAATAACGATTTGAAAATTGTCGTTTTTTAATTGTGGCGACACTCGTTTAAACAACTGAATAAGTTGATTATGACTTTCCAACAAATTTTCCAATAACTCTACAATTGTTCTCTCTTCTGCTCGTTCAGTATAATTATGCTGGCACCGAGTTGTCACGCGTTCTTCACAGCTACCCATAAAATAAATTTGTAAGAATTTTGGTACGACGTCAGGCATTGGCATCAACGACCCAATTGTATGATATACCTGGCCTTGTATTTTAAACGTAGTTTCAAAATTGCGTCCATTGGTTGATAGATCGCAAATTTTGCTTGCCCCAAATGACGTCATTTGAAAGCAAGAATTGAATTTTCGAATCTTGCTCAAAAATAATTTTGAATCGTGTGATTGGCCAGTAAGAAGTGATTTTAAAGGTTCTGGTGGAGTTGGAAGAGTCGTTAGTTTGACTTTCCCTGACGCAGAACACATGCCAGGTGTTTCATTGCGAAATTTTAATGCCCGACAGAATTGACATTCTTTGTCCATTGCACCGATGCTAATTTTAGGATGTGCAGAATAATTGATGTCTGGTGCATATTCGAACGCAAGACGAACGAAATATGAACGATTGAATGTGCGACTGGTTTCCTGTCTCTCTTGTTCTCGCGTTCTGTATGTTGCAATATTTTGTTCACGCGCTGCTCTTGTTCTCAATAGATTCTGTCGCTGACGTTCATCACGCTGATCTCGAGACTCTTGCATACGGTTCTCTGCTGTCCTGGTTCTTTGAGATACGTTTCTATCCTCAATTTGATCGGCCGACTGGTGAGTTCTTTCAAAACGTTTGCGCCGGGACTCTCTACTATGCCGATTGTAGAGGTTAGACTTTTTTGGCGGCATTTTTCTGGAAAAAATAATTAAAACAATCAAAATTAAGTCGGATTAAGAGAAAGAGACGCAAGCAAGTATACCATGGTTATAATCATTATTATTATTAAGCATTATTATTATTATTAATATTATTATAATAATTATTATTATAATTATAATTATTATTATCTTTATAATTATTATTATTAACCCTATCAACTAAAGAAAATAATAATAGAATAAAAATCAAGTAGGTACTTACACATTTTTTATTCACATCAAAGAAATAGTAAATTGAAAAACGGAATGAAAGTTATACTCAAAATTTTAAGAATCACAATTATTTCTTAGTAAGGAATAAGAACATACGAATTAATACCGGAATCAGAACAGTAATAATGATATACGAATAAACAGAAAAAGTACGGTTATGTCATCTGTGAATCTAGAAAGCACGTGTGCTTTATAATTATTATTATTAACCCTATCAACTAAAGAAAATAATAATAGAATAAAAATCAAGTAGGTACTTACACATTTTTTATTCACATCAAAGAAATAGTAAATTGAAAAACGGAATGAAAGTTATACTCAAAATTTCAAGAATCACAATTATTTCTTAGTAAGGAATAAGAACATACGAATTAATACCGGAATCAGAACAGTAATAATGATATACGAATAAACAGAAAAAGTACGGTTATATCGTCTGCGAATCTAGAAAACACGTGTGCCATGAAATAAATTGTAGCATCAAGAGATTATGAATTGAAGTACGGCGCCATCTATTTGATGCTAACGTAACTTAGTTGACGGCAGATTGCAGACAATACACTGACTTACATTGCCATCTGCCGGAAAATTATAGAACATAAATATTTAGCGACCTTTCGTTCTATAGAAACAATTAATTTGCAATAAAAAAATATTTATAGTATTTATTGAGATAAAACCTATCCTATAGCCTAAGTTGGAACAAATCACACATTTTGAAAAAAATTTCATTAAGATCGGTTGAGTAGTTTTGGCGTCCATCGCGGACAAACACTGTGACAGCTAATTTTTATATAAACTAAAGAAAATAATAATAGAATAAAAGTCAAGTAGGTACTTACACATTTTTTATTCACATCAAAGAAATAGTAAATTGAAAAACGGAATGAAAGTTATACTCAAAATTTCAAGAATCACAATTATTTCTTAGTAAGGAATAAGAACATACGAATTAATACCGGAATCAGAACAGTAATAATGATATACGAATAAACAGAAAAAGTACGGTTATGTCGTCTGCGAATCTAGAAAACACGTGTGCCATGAAATAAATTGTAGCATCAAGAGATTATGAATTGAAGTACGGCGCCATCTATTTGATGCTAACGTAACTTAGTTGACAGCAGATTGCAGACAATACACTGACTTACATTGCCATCTGCCGGAAAATTATAGAACATAAATATTTAGCGACCTTTCGTTCTATAGAAACAATTAATTTGCAATAAAAAAATATTTATAGTATTTATTGAGATAAAACCTATCCTATAGCCTAAGTTGGAACAAATTCACACATTTTGAAAAAAATTTCATTAAGATCGGTTGAGTAGTTTTGGCGTCCATCGCGGACAAACACTGTGACAGCTAATTTTTATATATATAGATAATGTAATAATAAATGCGATTACTTACTTTACCTACAGGATGACATATAAGTCACTTGATAAAATGTTTTTTTTATATTATGTCTATTGATGACAGATGTGAGAGATTTGGTCAGTATAAATTTTATAAAGTTTGTGTCAACATTTCTATAAAATTCATTGTCATCATCAGATTCATTGTATATGATCAGTACAAAAATAATACACAAATAATGAGCACCATTATGTATAGAATATATAATAAATAGGTTATAGGAATGAGTTACGTGACCTTGTTTGGTGTTTTCACCATTATTCTTTTGTAACTCGTTGAGTTTCCTGCAGGTCTCTCATGTAATATCTTCAAATAAGTATACTGCAAGTAGGTTTATTTTCACCTGACGCACGTTTCACAGAAATTATTCTGTATCTTCAGAGGGTTGTTTGAATTGTAATTGTAAGCAAAACATTCAATTACAATTCAAACAAACCTCTGAAGATACAGAATGATTTCTGTGAAACGTACATCAGGTGAAAATTAACCTACTTGCAGTGTATTTATTTGAAGATATTACATAGAATACAATAAGTATAACATAATTAATATATACGTGATAGTTATTGTTCTGTATGTAACTATACACAATGTGTTCATTATGAGTAGAGAACTAGTAATCATATCTGTGTTGTATGTTTATAGTTCCTAGGTCCTAATGATGACAATACAATTGTTGTCTAGTTAATGGCCATAATGAAGAGTAGGACAGGTGAGGAGCGAATTCTTCAGACGAATGAGGAAAGTGTGGTGCAACTGAGGCATTAAGGTGAGTCTCATAATCAGATTGTTGAGGTGTTACATGTTCTCAATTGTTTTTGTATAGATTGGAAGCATACACTTTAAAGAAAACCACAGGACGAAATTAGAGGTATTTGAAATGTGGACCTACAGAAGGATCTTGAGAATTAGAGTGTGAGTGTCACAAATGATGAGGAACTGAGAAGAATGAAGAAGAAAATGGAAGCAATGAATATTATAAAAGTATGGAAACGTATGCTCTAATATCTAAGGCATGTAATGAGAGGAAAACAATATCAACTTCTACATTAACATACAACGTGCAGTTATGCTAATCTATGCGAATCCAATTAATCAATTATCTAATTAGATTAAATGTGTCAAAATTGCTTTGTTTACATGAATCTATTAATTACTCTAATATAATTAACTGTATTCATTAACGATTAGCATAATCACTGAGACTCTTTAGTGTTGTTTAAACAATTTTAGAAAATTTATCACAAATAAGTTAATTAGCGTTAGTGTTTCGTTACTGAGGTAGTGACAATAATGAACGCATGAATACTTAACAAATAAATACTTATTTATTAAACATCATTCAAATAAACTTTTGAGACATAAACATAAATCATGACCTGTAAATACAGTTAAGAAAACATACATGAATATAAATCACAATATATATCCATTTCGTTGCTTGCTGGAAAACAAAACATACAATACAATAGACATACATAAACATAGACATCAAATATTATTTATCCTACACTAATGCGTTCATTTTGCCTCAGATGAATAGTTTTTATGTTTAATATTACCATAGTAATTGATCTAAGTTCTCAAAGTGTGGTTTTTTTTTTGAAAAGAGACAGAGCAGTAGTTTTTACTATAATATTAATAACATGAAGATTTTACTTGAGAGAATGAATATCCATAATTCCATCGGTGAGAATCCCTGTCACTGATGATGCATGTAAGTAGAAATTCCGTAGATTTTGTGTTGTCATCACTTTGCACTCGCGGGTAAGATCCACTCCCGGCAGTGTAATTGTTAATAATGAAAGTTTATAAAGTATTGTGTTGCATACGTGTATTCAATATTAGTAGTTGTATGTAGATAATTGTCTGTCGTTGACTTGCTTTGTGTATCATATATGTTTAATGTAGTTGTATCATGACTGTGTGCAAAATTCAGCACAAGTGTTATAATCGTTAAGTCACTTATTGTTTCTGATGAGATAGCGATACCTTAATCATAGTGTGTTCCGATACCGACCACTGTGTTCATAATTGTCGCGCCAAAGTTCTAATAACGAGTCGTTCGCTCACTTATTACTGTTTAATTTGCATGTCGGAATGTGCTTAAAGTTTAAAGTATCAAATTCAAGTTCTAGCGTTACTTATATCACTTCACACTTCACGTTACTGCGGTAGACTTCCGTAACTTAGTGAAATACTATTACTGATTACTGATTGAAAAACCGCATGATTGTCTGAGAACTATTGAGTAACCATGAAAACTGCGTAACTGATAGACTGAAAACTTGATAGACTGAGAAAAACTGAGAAACTTTTATAACCGAGAAAATTCTTATAACTGAGAGCTCGCGTACCTTGTAAACAGTTTTTATTAAGCATTTTATTAAGCATTATCTACCAGAATGCAACTTTCTGTCGAACACGCCTCTGGTCATCATCGATAGGTCTAATATTTCCTTCCACTCTGGACATCTGTGTTTCTCGGCACCCTGATTCGCTGTTCTGGTTGTCACCATGACGACAATCCTCTCCACCTGCTTCTTTGGAAGATGCTAGACTCTGGTTGGTTATCGAACCTCCCCCGACGTACACGGCGAAAAGGGCTTCACATTACTTCTTAGAATGTAGGGCAATTGCTCGCCTGTCTGTCAAACCTTTGTTCTTGTGACTCTCCCAAGGTCTGCTGTTGTTCATTTCCTAACAATACGTATTGCCTGGTTCATTGTTTGACTTCCCTTCAACTTTTTTCTGTCAATTAACAGCTTCTTGCTCGACATCACCCCAAGATGCCTCCACGGTCCGTCGTCAAAATATCGGTTGTCATCCTAACGTTGCCTCATGCTTGTGACACTCCTGACTGTATTCTTTTGGTGTACGCTGTTTTGTCTTCATACTGGGTAAACCTTTCTAATTCCTTTGTGAGTGAGTATCCTTTTCTTAAAGCTCGCACGCTCCAAATTTAACCCTACAGCATGCACTCGCTTCAATTTCCACATATCCGTGCCACTAGGCTTTGCTTTTGTTCAGTTTGTTGTGGTGTTGTAAATCTGAGCTGAGCTTGGTCTGTCACCATCGATTCTACTTCCTTTTGTTGTGTTATGTTAGGCGTACTCTTATTGTCTTGTTAGCTGGCGTCGGGTTGACGTGTTGTTAAATTGTTCTTATTTATTGCTCTGACTTGGGTTGGTGACTTGACCTGTGCTAACGTACTTCTCGATCATAAAATTATGAAATTAAAAAATTTTGACTGCTATAAACACTTTTGAGACTGGGCTCTCCTGGGTGTAGCTAACAACCAGAAACTGCACATTTGTGGCTTGTTTCTAATTTTTACTGTTAAAGAACTGTTTAACGTAACTTTTATGTAAGATAATCGTTTTGTAAAGGAGACTTTCTTCTTTAATTTGATATGTTGCACAATGTATCCAACATTTTTATAGTTTTCACATTTTTAGTTTTGTGTGTCCATGTTTTGAATTAAAAAAGAATTCTGTTAGCACACACATCACTGTTCACATTGTACTTGTAAAATTCGGTCCCTAAATCTATTTATTTACATGTCTAAAACACTAACAAATACTTGCCAGTTATTTATATAAGTAAAAAAGATATTTATACATTGTAATTTATTTTAGTATGGAATACTTTGAAGCACTCCAACACACACAGAGGACATAACAGACTTGACAGCAATAGCGAGTTGATGAAACGTACAGTACATATGGTTCTTCTTGCACATTTGACACAACACCACTAACATCTAAATCAGAATCATCATCATCAATTTCATATACAAATTCATCAGCTAAGTCACTATCGTACATTTCAGAACCAGATTCATTTGCTATCTTTTCTGCATATTGATTGCAAACATTTCTACATAGGCCAGACGGGAAGATCTTTTTCTTCAAGATTTTCGAACACATAAAAGCTCTCTCTAATAACTACATACACTCCGCATTCACCACACACATACAGACTGAAAACCACAGCTACACTAACATAGAAAGCAACCTCAAAATACTACACTACTTACCAAAAAGTAGGAAACTCAACACGGCGGAACAGTATGAAATATATAAACACCACACACTACAACCAAACAACATATTAAATGACCAACTACATTTTATCACATGTACTATTTGACACAATCATACAGAAACCAAAATATACTTTGAATCCCAGCGCCAACCCCCTTCCATCAACAAACCATACCACATACCACCAACCTGTGAAAAAATCCGTTACAACTGTTTCAAGACATTCTGTATTTAAACCTCGCTGAAGAAGGTGAACAGCACACCAAAACATATGAGGACATTAAGAAACGTAAGTGTTCACAAAGAAAGTTACAATTTATCACTAACTTGCTATCTGTTCAAGTTCTTGAACGGACAGATATTGGTTCTGTGAAGTCATGGTAATAATAAAAACGTAAAACTAATATAACTAAGCTATAACACAAAAACTCAAAAATTGTATAAAAAGTTGAGAAACCAAAGATAAACACACCATGAAACTATACAAAGATTAGCCGGAAGTATGGTGTCATCATTACGACTGAGAATGTCAAACAGCTGTCTTGTCACGTGTATAGAAAATGTGCTGTAATTCCTGTTTCATAATGATCATGCCATCTATGAATTTTTTGTAAACTAAGAGAGTTGTATGGTAAAATTGTATGTTATATACAATGTGCAACTATATTTCATCACTTAAGAAATACAAGCATTGAAACATGAAGATGTGTTAACTCGTCCATCGTCTTGAAAGTGTTAATATTACAAGGAAAAATCCAAGGCAGAATGCGTATTTCCTGGTTGCATAACTTAAGAGACTGGTTCCAGTATACCTCAGTCGATTTATTTAGAGCAGTTGCGGATTGCCGCGGCAGTTGCCAGCCTTCTCAGAGGAGGCAGCACTTAATGACCAAACCCTCATACAACCTTTAATTTACACTCACTACTAAACTAAGGACTCGTGCCAGGCCTCTTCTTGTAAAAATAATACATACTGTTTGCTTTACAAACCATGAAAAGTACACAACTCAAAGTCAAATGAGTGGAAACTTTAGAAATTATCAGAGAACTAAAAATACCAAATTAACAGATTGACCAAAAGTAATTCTGTAATACACATGTAAAATGTATAATATTTTATACATTAGTGGTATGGTATGAAGCAGTGTGAGTAAGAAGAAAATAAGACATTCTTGTTACAGCAAGATTAATACATATGTACATTACTGGCATCAGTTACAATTTAATAAATTTAGAATATTAGATCTAAACTATATGTAAATATTATATAAAATAATATAACTAAGAAAAATGATTCTAATATGTAATACAGTAGAACTTGGCTAATTCGAAGCTGAAGGGACCAGTAAAAAATTCGAATTAGGAAAACTTTAATAAGGGTAGAAAAATCAAATAAAAACCGAAATTCAGTAAAGCAATATGTTATTTTAGTAAACAATTTCCTTATACATATGTATTACAAACGTATAAACACGTTTCAGTACAAAATATAGCATTCACAGTTTTTTAAAAAAGCTAGAAACTTTTGATTGCATTTTGCAGTTAATACACTGAGTTGTAGTAAACTCTTCAAGTTTATTAAGTGCTTGGAAAATAGCGTCACTTACGTTCTGCTGTCCTTCAACAAACCGTCTCAAGTCTTGAATGTAATTTGATGCCTGTCAAGCCGTTGGAATCGGTATCTCTGGAAGTTCTAGCTGGTCCCCTTCTTCATCTGAAGATGTACCATCATTTCTTATGTTCATAACATCAGCCACGATCTCCGCATCTGTCTGTTCACCGCACACCGCCAAGTCTTCATCCATGTTTACAAACTCTTCGTAACGAATGCCTGCATCATGTCCAACATCTTCCCAGTTATCCGTAGTGGGTACGACTTCTCTAGCAGCTTTGTTCTCCTCTTCACCTTCAATGTGGCAGAAACCACCTTTACGAAAACAATTAGCAATTGTTTTTTGCGTAACTTAGTCCCAAGCACTGTTGCACATGCGGGCAGCTTGAAGGATGTTAATCTTGATATTTTCATGCTCATCTAAATAAGCACCTGACAGAATGTTTTGAACCACAAGCCGTCTGTAAAACTTTTTAAAATTTTTTATTACACCTTGGTCCATAGGTTGAACTACTGAAGTCATGTTTGGAGGGCAAAACACATCCTTTACATTTTCCATCAGAGGAATAGTGTTGTGCGCTGTACAGTTGTCAATAAACAAGACGATTCTTCTGTTTTGATTTCAAAATTTCCTGTTGATTTTCAAAAGCCATCTTTCGAAAATTTCACCTGTCATCCAAGCTTTATTGTTTGATTTGTATTCAACTGGTTTCGTTTTTACATTTTTGAAACAACGTGGGTTGGCTGACTTCCCTATCATTAGCAAAGGCAGTTTTTCCGAGCCATCCATTTTTGCTCCGAATAAAAGTGTTATGCGCTCCTTGCTGTGTTTGCCGCCACTACAAATTTTTCCTTTAAAAGCAAGTGTTTTGTCGGGGGTGCATTTGAAGAATAAGCCCGTCTCGTCTACGTTAAAAATGTCTTTAGCGTCTCTATCAGAAATCATTTGCAACAAATCGTCTTTCCATGAATTTGCAGCTTCAACGTCAACAGATCCACTTTCCCCACAAACAGTTTTGAAAGAAATTCCTTTCTTTAAAACCATTGAGCCAACCAGTGCTGGCCTTAAAATCATTTTTCCCTAAGCTAGATGCGAATTCCTCAGCTTTGGCTCTGACGAGGGGCCCACTGACTGGAATTTTTTTGTCCCTTGCTTGCTTAAACCACTTCACTACACATTCATCCACGTCAGGATTTTCTGGTCCTCGCGCTCTTTTCCTATCTTTGTCGCTGGCTTTACACACACTATTCAAAATCTTCTCTTTATTTTTTAGATACGTTGACAGCATATTAGGCGGTATCGCGAATTCCTTGGCAATTTCAGATTTCTTTTTTTGTCCCTTTTCCACTTTCCATATAACGGCAACTTTTTCAGCAAATGTCAATGATTTGTATTGGGTCCGTGTTGGTTTTGAAAGGGCCATGATGAACACACAACACAATAAAACTGCACAATAAGCGTCACTAAAACACACCAGTCTGTATATACAGTACTGTATAAAGAAAGGAACGGTCTCTCACTACAGGACACAGCTCGCACAGTAGAAACTCAAAAAGACTTAACACTTCCATGAATGTAGGCAGACTGAACTGAAAGGGTGGCTGACTGACGAGGCGTGGAACCAGGAACAATGGCGGACGGTACCGTTACACGAGCCAGTCGTGTCATCGCCAGATACTGACGGCAATTCCACGAATTTGACACAAAGGACAAGCGTCTGTTCACAAAGGGCGATGCCTGCTTGTCTGTTTCCAGTCGTGTCTTTATTGTTACGTGGTCTAGCCCATACAGCAGGCGATTTTTTGTAGTTTGAGCAAAATTTTTATTTCGAATTAACCAAAAAAAGTTCGAATTACAGACGATGTTTTTGCATGGTTTTACATAGGATATTCAAGGGACCACGTTAAAAGTTCGAATTATCCACGAATTCGAATTATGCACGTTCGAATTAGCCAAGTTCTACTGTATAGCAAAAACTAATGAACAAAGAGGGAACTTATTCTAAAAGAAGAAGAAGAAATCATACTGTTTGGACACAACAATACTTAAAGAAAGAAGAAGAATTTAGCTTCACTTATTAAAAAAATTTGTTGAGTTCAGATGTAGATTATTTCTATCCAAGTAAATTAAAGAAAAATAAATGTTTAAACATTTTAAAGTAAAAAGCTGATTATCTGAAAAACTAAATAACTAAAACAAAATATGGTAATTATCGACTTTCTGGGCCACGCTGGTATTGGCATGACATTTTTTTTTCTAATCTTCTGTGTTATATAGACACGAGAAAAATAATCTTAAACGGCGGTCAAACCTATTTACCGAGAAAAAAATAAAATAATTACTCCCATAAGAACATGTAAAGTGAATGGCCGCCATGTTAACTGAGCGACGGCGCACAAATGCACAGTAAATGTTTGAAAAATGGTTCGCCTTAATTTTTGCAAGGATTATATGAAACAATGAACTATATCCCTCCGAACCTAACTGGCAGGTATCGGCTCAACTCGCTTGTAAATGTTTGAAAAATGGCCGTCCTGTACCGCTGTTGCATGCGTTCTTATGTGAGTAATTATTTAATTTTTTTCTCCGTAAATAGGTTCGACCGCCGTTTAAGATTATTTTTCTCGTGTTTATATAGTATAGAAGAATAGAAAAAAAATATGTCATGCCAATACCAGCGCGGCCCAGAAAGTCGATAATTACCCAAAATATTGTTACCCACAATGTTAACAAATGTTTAAACATCCGAATTGAAAAATTTAATTCATCATAAACTAAAAGTGTAGAGGTTTGCAATAGATGGTATACATGAACACCACTTCAGGTCAAATTTAAATTACAAATAAAAAACTTAAAGACATCTTATCTTTAACTTTGAAATAATACAGTTTTTAAATTGCATTATAATAAAAAAAAGCTCACTTACATTTAAGTCTAGTTAACAACAGCTATTAAAACTTAATTCTCAGTTAAACACTGTTAAAGATCAGTGCCATTAGTGAACATTAATAGAGATTTATTGTTGTAAACATTTTTCTATTTTTGTTAATAGAGAACAAATCCAAGATATTGTGTATTAGTAGGTACAAGATATTGTGTATTAGTAATTACATGTAAGTCCCAGAGATGGGGGTTATATAAGTTTGCATTAAGAGTTTGTTTTTGATCATAAATATAATTAGTTTTGTTTGTAACTCCATATTTTAATTTATGACATTTTTATTAAAATAATTGATTAAATTATTCCAATACCAAACCTGAGACAAGAAGTATTTTCTTAAAAAAGTAATTGAAATTATTAAATCCGCTTTTACAGAATTATAGTAGTTTTATAGCTAATTATAATTTAGTTAAGAAAAATTTTTTTTTTTGTTCATGAGTGTGGAAGTTGTTTTCTGACAAGCTAGTTTGTTCTAAAAGTAAGTGTGAATAATATGTTAGTATAAATATTAGAGATTGAGCTTATAAAATATTTAAAAAATATCTATAGGTACCACAGTTTCTGTTTTTAGTAAAAAGCACTTTGCAATATTTGCATGAATTTGATACAGTTAGCATATTAACTAATTCATTTTTTTGCTGTACTACGTTTTTTAAAAGTTAGTTATATTTTTTTGTAAAGTAAGATTGTCTCGAAAATAGTCTGGTATACCATGTTATAATGGTACAGTGAATTTTTAGAAATGGCACTTCCCAATAGCCATTGTAATAAATAATAAATTTATTTATTGTGTGTTGTGTTGATGATAAACTATCGTGGAGTATGTTACTCCGATGTAAACAAGCCCCTCTGTTTGGGCTAGCCAATTTGTAATAAAATAAATAATTGATATGTGATACTGTAAGTTGTAATGTTTAATTGGTGTGATTGGTGTGGCTCTCGACGTCTTACTGGCCTGAAACACTTCCTTAAGTTTCCCAGCTGGTCGAGTCCCGATGGTAGCAAGACTGGTCGAGTAGCGTAAAGTTGATGAAGAACTATATATATGTTTAGCTTCACAGAAAGTTTCAAAACAAAAAAAATATTGTTTTGAAGGAAATTTAAAAAAAATTATGTTTATAAAAAAAAATAATTAAAAAAAAAATTTTAATTTTATTAATTAATTAATTAGGATCAATTAATTAATATAGGGCTGTGAAGTTTTAAACAGTGTAATGCTCTTCTGAAAATTTTTATTAAAGTTTTAGTATAATTTAAATAATCTATCACCACTCATAAGACTGTCTGTAAACCAATCGATACTTGTTTACCTTTTTATTTTTTAGGTTATCTTCACTTACGGGTGGTAAAGTCCTTGTAGATTATCAATTAGAATTATATTATTGGTAATTAGTATTATTGAAGAAATAAAGAACTATTAAGTATTGAAAAGCATTAATGTTTTTTATTAAGTAATAGCAATATTGACTCTTATCGATTAGTATCGATTCTCAGGATATCGAAAAAAGTTACAAGTATATGATATAAAAATTATATAGGGTTCTTTAAACAGCCAGTTATTACCAAAGTCAGAGAAATCGGGCTAATATTTAAAAAGTATAACGTTACAATCAAATTAATAATTATTAATAAACACAGACATTGAATAATAAATTGTAAATATAATAATTGTTTTCACCAAACAGCTGTGCTGAACTAAGAGGAGGCACTGGAATTGTCAAAGAAAGATGGCTGCCGTCAAGTCGATCAAAATGTTGCTCGTTCCTGCCGTGTTCCAAATAATGTATTTTCTGGCAATATTTGTGTTCTTGTTTCTGCAAATCTCTTGTTAAATGTTGTGTAGTGATTGGTGTACTGTTTCTGAGTTGTATTTAGTGTATCCGTATAATTATTAGTTCAAACACTTTCTCCGATTCCGTCACTAATTTGGTTTAATGTATTATACAGTTTTCTAGTGTTTTATGGTGTTTTTCGGAGTAGATTTATATTGTTCTGTGTTATGGAGTGTTACTTGATTGTTTCTGTTATAATATGATAGTTTCAGAAGTATTTTACAAGTCACTCGCGATTTCACAATAACGCACTATACACTCGCTTTGTATGACGATTATAGGTTAGGTTATCCACGTTATCAAACGTATGTCATGTTAACCGTTCAACTACCAATAATTAACTAACTGTTTCCTTCAGTTTCAATTAAACTCTTAGCCCATATAATATTATCCTTAACATTGTTCAAAAATATTTTCACATCCTGTGTATACTTTACTATTTCACTATATGAATGCCTAAACTTTGGTTATTTGTCAATTTTATTCACTAGATGTGATTTAAATTAATCTTTCATTTCATTCAGCTTATTTTCAGATTAAATAACGCCATTTTATAGTGTTTTCTGTCCAAAAAATAGTAATTTCACTTTCAGTTTGGTATACTCTGAAGAGTCCAAAACATCAAAATTTACTTCCTGTCATTATATAAATTCAGCCATTTTATCAGTTATATTTTTATTAATAATCCTATATTGTATTAAAAGGTTCATATTCCCTTATTTTCTGGTAATTAATTGAATTAGTTGTATTCGGAAACATTATTCTGAAATATACGACTCCCATGTCCAAATTTCTGAGTTTAGTCATTCTCATTTTTATTTATAATTCTGAATATAATTTATTAAAATCTCTCTAAATGGTATGTGCAATTATATGGCATGATCTCAAGTTTATTTTGTCTAAACCCCTTTTGTTTATTTGCTTTTAAATGAGTAATTTCTCTGTTTTGATGAAGTTTGGTTTCCATTCTTTTGGCCTATGATTTTTTAACAATTTTTCTTACAAAATAATTTACAAACAATATATGATGTGTGATACCCTCTCTGACTTTTACAAATAGTATTATAAATTAAACATGTTTTCAAATTACACAAAAACAATTAGTATTGGTTACAATACAAATAATAGTTAAACAAAATAAAGAATATTTTTTTTAAATAAATGGTTGTCTTCAAGTCAGACATTTTGCAACAAAATCCCCATTTCCAAACATGGAAATATGGCTTACAAAAAAGGTTTTTTACTAACTAACATCTTAATTGCCCTCTACTATTTACAAGTATTAACTATTTTTATAGTTCTGATGTTAGTTGTATCAGACCCAAACAAATGGCCTTATATCTAAAACATTTTTAAACATTCTTGTACTATATACATTAAAACCTTATATTTATATTCTTATTTCTAACTATTATTATAAGTAGGATTCTACAGTTTTTATACAGTCTTTTATACCTTGTCTTTGGGGAATTGTACCGTCATTAACAAATAAATAGTATGAACCGTTCAAAAAGCACTATGAAATCTGTTTTTCTTTTTTCATGTAAAACAAAAATGTTATTTTAAACAGATTCATGTCTTATGAACAACATATTGTCACAGTACACATTTTAAGTCATTGAAAAATGCATATTTCATTGCATCCAATGTTTGTGATTGCCAAGAATGAAACACAAGGTTCATTTTTTATAATACCCAAAACTATCACTGGTTCACTTTCACTTATATATTATGTTAATGCTAAATGGTCGTATAGTCTTATCAACATAATAAATTGGTTAGCGTTTTTCAATGGAGATTTGTTCCATGGGTACTATATTATTGTTTCATCTTAGTTCACAGGAAACTTTTACTTTGTTCACTTCTCTCTCTTAAATTTATATACATGTGGTTTTTATTTCGTTATACTTTTGTTTTTAGATATTTATTTTGGGGATATAGGGATTTGGGTGTCTTTTATAAGAGCATGACATCTTCTTCAGGATGCTGCCCTCTTCTTCTTTCTTCAGTCTTCTTTTCTCCTGCCTTCTGGGACTGGTATCTTCTCCATCTTCTTCTTGTTGCCATCAGGTTTCTTGGGATCTTCTCCATCTTCTTCTTTATTTCAGAAATACACCACCTGTATTGTTTGGTCTTGGCTTATTTTAGGGTTTCTATTCTATTTATTCTCCCTCGTTGTGGGTTTGGTCATATTCAGTACTGCTTTGTTATTTACTATTTTACCTTCCTGGGTTATACCTTGAAAACCTTTGGTTATGAGACTGGTTTTGGATGACTCATCACTAGTAACTCCTTTTACTTGAACTTGTATTTTCTTTGTAATAATGATTTCTTTCCACAGTTGCTATGAATTAATCTATTTATATTAAACTTAATGCTTTCTTCCAAATTTAAACATTATAACTTCATTGTTCTAATGATCAATTGCCATTCAATATTATGCTTATATCTGTCATGTTACACCATTTATTCTTTTTTATAGTAGAAGAGGGGTTACAAAAACTTTTTTACACATGAAATCAAAAACAGTTTTACATAAACAAATAACACTTTTTTCATTTAACGTTTTATTGAGACTATTGTAAACATGAATCATTTTACCCATTCTTTGATAATATAGATGTAAAGTTGTAGCATAAATGCAGTCCAGTGTACGGTACATCATTAGTTGTACACCCCATCAGTAGGTGGATCCATTTTACAATACATACAATTCATTACAAATGCACAATGAACAAAAACAGTGTTCTTTAAAAGTCTTACTCAGTGGTGAACTGTTTCAGGTAAAACTTCCTGTTGGACTACTTCCATTTAGTAATTTATTTGGGGTCATTTGTGTTAATCCCGAAAATCTGAACATGTCTTTCAACAGGGTCCATTACTGAAACATTTATGCTTTTAAGTTTAGGATCAAGCCAGCTATAAGTAAATTGATACTTGTGTTTTACTAAACAAAGTTTATTCTGTAAAAATTTCATAAAACCTTTAGAGATATTCTGTGTTGGAAATTGCAGTTTACTGGTTTAATGAATTGTTTAAGAGCCTGTACAAAAACAATGTAAAAGCTTCTCAAGTTTAAAACTCCTACACCAAGTAGTTCTACAAAGACCAACCATTTCAGGGTGAAAATTTGTGAATTTTACTTCCTTCATAGAAATTATCATGTTAAAGTTATATATTTTAAAAAATTATATATGGTTTCTTTACTGCATTTTAGTCTATTTCTTTACCATTTAGGAGAACATTACCAAGTACCAAAAATGTAAAGTATTGTGTATTAAGGAATTTTGTATTGAAATTATTATAATTATTATTATATCCCTTTCCATAAAACAAGTTTTCTCCCAAAAACCATTATGCCATACAAAGTCGGAATAAAAACATTTTAAACTACAGTTTTTATTTATATATATAATTAGTCACTACAGTTTTTAACTGTTAACACTTGGGTAAAAAATTATTTTAATAAATGTTGAGCGATTAGAGTTATTTCTTTTTGGGCGTTTTGGCATGGATTAGTCTTTATATTTTCCAAGGATTTCGGTTAAATTTTTGTAACCGAAACATCAAAGAAGAACTTTGTGTGGTAGTGGTAGTTTGGCAGGAGGTTTTACCATAGATAGTGTTGTATCTCAGATAATGTCCACATTAATATTCTGGAGAATGTCTCTGTAACATGTCATGATCCATATTGCTATAAACATAAAAATTCATTGTTTGCCTATAGCTTTCTGAATGAAATCCAATCCATATATTAACAGTATGGCCTCTAATACATACACTATAGCTTCTACATACTTTTCCAAAATATATCTTAACCAGGACGTGTTTCACCCAAAGAAAGTTTTGCTCATTACATATATGTGTAATGTACAATACACAATCCAGCACAACCATCTTCAAGCATATTTTTTGCCTGTCAGTTTAAGTTTGTGTATTAAAGCAGTATATCATTCAAACATGAGACAGTTTTGTAGGTAGCTGAAATGATGTTTAAAATGGAACAGATCCCCATTTATTGTTGTTGAATTATAATTTAATTGTATAGCATTTGCTGGTTGTATGTTAACAACAAGTTACTAAGGAAAGTAGAAAGTAAATGTAAAATAGAAAGTTTGGTTGATCCAAACAAATTCAGTTTGGATAAATTGATTTATTGTAGTTTTGTTTTTAGAGATGGAGAAGAGATAACTTACATGCCCATCAACAGTAGAACAGATGAACACGCTAGTCGGCTCCACGGAAGATATCTTTAGTACAGAGAATTATGTTCCTGTAGATTACACAGTGTGATTTTCCAATGTACATTATGTATGGTGTGGTCAGATTATAATTTTGTACGTACTGGTAAGATTAATAGAATATTTCTAAGTAGATTACTTTAACTGAAGGTGACAAGTTTTTTTCTAATGTCCAGTAAATGAAGTTCATTGTGAATAGATATTGTATCCAATTCCATTAATCTAAAACATAAATTGTTACACCATGTTACCAATTTTTTGTGACATTGAATCAATGTGTTATTTTAGAATTGTCATAAGTGAAATTCGCGCAGTCTTGGTATTAAATTTTACATAAGTAATACATAAACAGGACAGCTCTATTTCCTGAAGTCCAGTTATCCAGATTTCTACTTGTTCACACCATGCGTTACTGCAAAGTAATCTTTGTATCATTCATTTTCAATGCTCATTCCCACTGCACACTGGTCATTATATAAAAACTCACCTACATGTACTAGAATCAGTGCTAGTCTCTAAGGGTTCTCCTTTCATGATATGTGTATGTTCGTGGATGATTAAAAGAGGATATTGATATTAGATTTCAGTTTTTAACTAATGACGAGATCCTGAAGGAAAAGAGTGTAACAGTGGTTCCATTACATTACAAAACAGTGAAATGTCTCTGTGATAAACAGTGCTAAACTGAAGAAAACTTCTAACTTTCTTGCTTAAAACTAATAGTTAATGTTCTGTTGTGTTTAGTCAAGCCTATAATCATATTGTATTTGTTAAAAATTTGTATTATTTCAATACTGTATTGTATATTACTGTAACACTCTTCGTGTGGCTGTTGTAATAGAAAGTGTGGCTAGAAAATAACCAGACTACTTGTTCTGATAATTCCTATCTGTTTCGGATGTTGAATATCATACTGAATATTTTAACTTCCCGTACTGCTGCACGGAATAAGTCAGTTGTATTTCTCAGCCATAAGCTGCACGGAATAAGTCCTTAAATTTCTCAGCCATGAGATTCTCGGCCACCCAGAAGCTGTGGCTAGAAAATAACCAGACTGACATAACATTTTTGTTCATCACATCTGAAGAATCTTCTGCAAAAGAGTCCATCTTTGTTAGTATGCAGTTTTGCCAGTCTTTTTCTGGGTCCCCTGGGTCAATAATTTTGTGTGATCTTTACCCTGTCTCTGATCTATTTGTAAATCTGTTTAGTGATTTTCCAAACTGTACTTTCACTGAATTGTCTCTTTTACAGCAACTTCCAAAGTCTGTTTGACAAGGTAACTGTTGACCATTAAGTTTTGTATTAAGCCTATTAGCAAAACTCTTGTATACAGACATATATCAGCAAGGAATTGATTATTATTTTTGAAATCATCATCATCTCTCTCTCTCTCTCACTCTCTCTCTCTCTCTCTCTCTCTCTCTCTCTCTCTCTCTCTCTCCCTCTCTTTCTTTCTTTCTTCTCCTCTCTCCCTCCCACAATATTGACATCACAATATAATTTCTTCAATTCAAAAGTACCTTTTTCATTCTGTTATAATTATTATAAAGGCTCTATGTCTACTTTTGACACAGAAATGTGGTATTTTTCGATCCTGGAAGTAAACGACACAACCATTGTCAGACCACTAATTTATTTGTATAATGGAACACTTTCAGTTGTGCTCACCATCATCGTTATCAGCCTGGCAGTCAGAACAGTCAGGCTGAGGATGTTAGTAAATTCTGTCAAAAAAAACTCCATTATTATATAAAATAAAAAATGGTATTGTCTAAGGCTTTCACGGCTGGCTTCAATGATATGAGTACTTCGGCTAGCCAGGTATACACTAGTGACCACAGTACTGGTCCAGCCCTAACCACAGTACTGTGGTCACTAGTGTATACCACCTCACATTAGCGTACTTGATTTCACTGAAGATGGCAGTCAGAACAATCAGGCTGAGGATGTTAGTAAATTCTGTCAAAAAAAACTCCATTATTATATAAAATCAAAAATGGTATTGTCTAAGGCTTTCACGGCTGGCTTCAATGATATGAGTACTTCGGCTTGCCAGGTATACACTAGTGACCACAGTACTGGTCCAGCCCTAACCACAGTACTGTGGTCACTAGTGTATACCACCTCACATTAGCGTACTTGATTTCACTGAAGATGGCAGTCAGAACAATCAGGCTGAGGATGTTAGTAAATTCTGTCAAAAAAAACTCCATTATTATATAAAATAAAAAATGGTATTGTCTAAGGCTTTCACGGCAGGCTTCAATGATATGAGTACTTCGGCTTGCCAGGTATACATTAGTGACCACAGTACTGTATAGTACCAGTACTGTGGTCACTAGTGTATACCACCTCACATTAGCGTACTTGATTTCACTGAAGATGGCAGTCAGAAAAATCAGGCTGAGGATGTTACTAAATTCTGTCAAAAAAACTCCATTATTATATAAAATAAAAAATGGTATTGTCTAAGGCTTTCACGGCTGGCTTCAATGATATGAGTACTTCGGCTTGCCAGGTATACACTAGTGACCACAGTACTGGTCCAGCCCTAACCACAGTACTGTGGTCACTAGTGTATACCACCTCACATTAGCGTACTTGATTTCACTGAAGATGGCAGTGAGAACAATCAGGCTGAGGATGTTAGTAAATTCTGTCAAAAAAAACTCCATTATTATATAAAATAAAAAATGGTATTGTCTAAGGCTTTCACGGCTGGCTTCAATGATATGAGTACTTCGGCTTGCCAGGTATACACTAGTGACCACAGTACTGGTCCAGCCCTAACCACAGTACTGTGGTCACTAGTGTATACCACCTCACATTAGCGTACTTGATTTCACTGAAGATGGCAGTCAGAACAATCAGGCTGAGGATGTTAGTAAATTCTGTCAAAAAAACTCCATTATTATATAAAATAAAAAATGGTATTGTCTAAGGCTTTCACGGCTGGCTTCAATGATATGAGTACTTCGGCTTGCCAGGTATACACTAGTGACCACAGTACTGGTCCAGCCCTAACCACAGTACTGTGGTCACTAGTGTTTACCACCTCACATTAGCGTACTTGATTTCACTGAAGATGGCAGTGAGAACAATCAGGCTGAGGATGTTAGTAAATTCTGTCAAAAAAACTCCATTATTATATAAAATAAAAAATGGTATTGTCTAAGGCTTTCACGGCTGGCTTCAATGATATGAGTACTTCGGCTTGCCAGGTATACATTAGTGACCACAGTACTGTGGTTATGGCTGGGCTAGTGTATCCACTAGTGTATACCACCTCACATTAGCGTACTTGATTTCATTGAAGATGGCAGTCAGAACAATAAGGCTGAGGATTTTAGTAAATTCTGTCAAAAAAAACTCCATTATTATATAAAATAAAAAATGGTATTGTCTAAGGCTTTCACGGCTGGCTTCAATGATATGAGTACTTCGGCTTGCCAGGTATACATTAGTGACCACAGTACTGGTCCAGCCCTAACCACAGTACTGTGGTCACTAGTGTATACCACCTCACATTAGCGTACTTGATTTCACTGAAGATGGCAGTCAGAACAATCAGGCTGAGGATGTTAGTAAATTCTGTCAAAAAAAACTCCATTATTATATAAAATAAAAAATGGTATTGTTTAAGGCTTTCACGGCTGGCTTCAATGATATGAGTACTTCGGCTTGCCAGGTATACATTAGTGACCACAGTACTGTGGTTAGGGCTGGGCTAGTGTATCCACTAGTGTATACCACCTCACATTAGCGTACTTGATTTCATTGAAGAAGGCAGTCAGAACAATCAGGCTGAGGATGTTAGTAAATTCTGTCAAAAAAAACTCCATTATTATATAAAATAAAAAATGGTATTGTCTAAGGCTTTCACGGCTGGCTTCAATGATATGAGTACTTCGGCTTGCCAGGTATACATTAGTGACCACAGTACTGGTCCAGCCCTAACCACAGTACTGTGGTCACTAGTGTATACCACATCACATTAGCGTACTTGATTTCACTGAAGATGGCAGTCGATGGCACTGCCGAAACATTGGTTTTGAAGAAAACTTTGGACCACGGCCAAATAGCCCGGGAAGTAATTTTAACCAAATTGGATGTTTGTGTTATGCATTGTGAATTATCTCTGGCTTTGTCTTCACTGATACACAACTCTTCCACAAATTTTCTATTGACTTCTGTTTTGCAAAAATGTTATATTTTTTGTTTTTGTCTCTAACGGTGATCATTATTTATTGTTTATATATTTTTTGCACTCTTTGTGCTGCTTATAATTTTCTATAGCACTGAATGTCTTATTTGTTTTCAAGAGTCCTGCAAATTCCGTTTCAGACTTGTATTTATTTTCTCAATCTGTTATTTATTTTCTGACTATCTTATGTTAATAATTTTGTGTACGATGCTTTTTTTATTTTATTGTATTAAGGCTGCTTTCTTTGATACCACCGTTATTGTTTGACTTGCATGTGCATGCAATCCATTTGTGCGTTTAACCCTTACAGCTTCTTTTAATTTTGCCTTACCCATCCTTCCATTTCACATTAATTCAGCATTTTTGCCTACAATGTGAGCTAGCAAAGTGTAAATTATGTTTTAAATTGTATTGTGTTATGTGTGACAGTTTTACATCACCTAGTATCTCGTGTTATTGTATACTGTACTATAGCTTATCTATAAATTAAAAACATTTGTAAAAGTACTTTATTGTAAAAGTATATAACGGGACGAGTTATTATGCTGCACGTTGGATGCGTCAATTTTTATCAATATATAACTTTATTTAGTATATTAAATTCGTTTACGGTCGTTGTTCACTATTCCCGCTGTTCGCTCTCGCCTCGGCGTCCAAAACCAGTGACGTAATTCGGAACTCCCAACTGCCGCTCCGTCCACTTTGCTGTGCTGTCGTATCTTTTAATTTTAACAGTAATAATAATGCCAAATAAAACCAAACAGATGTATTCCTTTAATCAATCTTTATTCAAAAGAATTGGTCAATTACGTTTCTCGTTTTTCTTTATTTTAATAACAAATTGTGACAAAATTATGTCGTCTTCATTCATAAGTTGGTAAGTTGGAATCAACCTCAATAATGATGCTTGTTTTTATTCTATTAAATAAAGTAATCTCAGGGCGTATTCGGTCCGAATATTATGGTTAAACAATTAATACAACTCTTAAAATAAAAATACCGTACAAACTTTACAAGAGAAGGATATAAAAAGGTTTTGATGTTTGTAGTGCAAACTAGTAGTCGTGTGTGTGTGTTGTCCACAGTTCTAGGTTATGAACAGTTTTAGATATTTATTAGTTGTCGTTCAGTTTTTTGGTATTCAAAAGGTGTAATAATTAATTTGTGTTATCTTCAAGTGTTCTTTAGTGTTGGTGTGTTATATTGTATGTGGTTTTTTATTGTTTAGTTTTCTAAGTGGTTCATGTGCTCGTATGTGGTTGTTGTTAAATAAGGTTATAAAATTATTCAGATTCACCCAGATCCTCTTCTTTTATTCATCCAGGACGAAGATGGGGTCCAAATCTTCTTTAATTCTTCTTCCGGGATTTGAATTCTTGCGAATTGGCGTCTTGATGTTCTTGGATTCCTCTAATGTTCTCCAATAACTGTCCTGATTCATTTACTATGTTTAGTATAGGTTTACTCTATTTAAAATATAATTAGCTAAGACGTTATAAAAACGCGTCTGTTCTTAATGATGGTTGTTAAAGAAGTCCTATTTTATTTATCTGAATTTTCGGTTGCTAAGGTAAAACTTGAAATCTGGTTGGTTGATTCAGATATACATTGTCATACAAATTCATTGTTTTATTGCATGAACTTGGCCAAAACCTTTAAATTAGTATAACTCTGTTATACTAATTGGGAATTTAAAACTAATAGCATCATTATTTTGGTTTTAACATTTGTGACACATAGACACCAAACATGCCTATTTTTGCTTAAAAAATTCTGATGTTACATTTTTGCTATTTGAATTTTCTTAAATAATTTAAAACTGATTATTTCGATTCCATATTTGCTGTGTATACTATTAATTATAAACCTATCCATATTACAACATTTGTTTTATAAAATTCTAAATGTATTTCCTAAAATTTACAAAATTCCAGAGTTTTTATAGGCCTAGGTCTTGACATGTTAAATTTTTATTTTCTGTTATTGTAACACCTATTAACTATGCAACTACCGTCAAAACTACTCCCTATAACTCTATTAGTATTATTATTTAAAATTAATTACAACAATAATTATCACTGGAACATCATAAAAAACATAATTCACATTTTGTGATCAAACAATCTGTATATGCCTGGTTACATAAATCCTGCATAAGACATATCATCCACTCATTACCTAACAAAACTATAAATAACATAAACACAACTTTATTCTTACTTTCAAACATTGAAAGAAAAAGTTTAATCATTTAATAATGATTTTATATCTCTCTATTTGTCTTAGACAGTTCAGCCATTGCTGTACTAAGTACTTTCACTGTTTTTTTTTTCTTGTCATATACATTTGATAATTATTACTTCTTAAGCCTTGTTTACACATGGATTGGCATTTCTGTATTTTTGTCCATATTTTATTATTTGTTTTTTATTACACAATAATCTATTCTTTTATTGTACAGTATTTATTTTATAACATTAGGTCCACCATTAATCACACTATTTTATTGTATGTTTCTATGTATATATAATGATTGTGTTCTTGTATTATTCAATTATATTGGTTAGTTAACATTACATTCTATTGTGTATTTGGGCCTATTATCCCTCAATTTGTATTTTGATTATTTCTATATTGTATGATACATTTAACAAAACAATTTTTTTACTGATAGTAATGGTCCATAATGCTGTCTGTCTTCGTAAGTATTATTATTGTAATTGGTCAAAATCCAAGAAAATTTTATCTCATCATCTGGGTATTTTCCATCACTTTACCTAAACATTAATTTAGGTACGGTCAGTTATAGTCTAAGTCAGTTTAAATTTGTCATTTGTTCATCTTCACTATCATTTTTAAAAGACATGTTTCTTCTTGTTAAATTTCTTATCCATGATCTTCATTAAATCTGGTACGATATCAAGCTATGCCAAATGTAATGTTACAAAGTTTATAGTTGATCATTGTGTGGCAAGTTCCAAAAAGTTATCAGATAAGTCTTCAACTTTAGGCCTTTTATTAACATTAAAATCTACCAGGATGTTGGGCTGAGGTCATCTGCCACATCTGCTACAACTTGGTTCATTTTCTAAATGTTTTGGCACACACCGAAATGCTGGGTTGCTGAAACGTTTAGAAAATAACCCAAGTTGTAAGCAATTGACCATGGCCCAGCAGCCCAGTAGTTTTTAGTTTTAATAATGTTGACTCTGGCCGTGAGAGTCTTTGCAGTAGATTTAGGCGTATTAACTAATCTGTCATCATCATCATCATCATCATCTTAAAGGTTTTAGGCTTTAGTGGTCTGTTCCTATTCCACAGTCCACATTTTCTTAGGCCTACCAACTTTTCTTCTGCCTCTAGGGTTGTAATCTTTTGCTATCTTCAGTATTCTACTTTTTCCATTCTATCTATGTGTTGAATTTCTTCTGTATTCTTTAATCCGTTCATTAACTGCAAAAATATCTAAATCACTTCTTATCTCCTCATTTCTTATATGATCTCGTCTATTACACCTTTTAACTAATCTCAGAATTTCATTTCTGCTGTCTGTATCTTCTGTTCATCTTTTTTCTTTATGACCCAAGTTTCAGAATCATACAATAGTGTAGGTATTGCCATTGTTTTATAAAATTTTATTTGTGTTTCTTTCCTACATTTATTTCCCAACATTCTCCAAATCGTTCCACACATTCTTGTAAAATTCGTCACTTTATTTTCTATATCTCTATCTTATACCACTACCATTCTTTGTTATCTTTGTTATTACCATTATTACTATTACTGATGGTATTTTCAGCCCTCACTAAAGTAATTTCTACTACTAATTTTCCTGAATATCCATCATCACTCTCACTGTCATTCGAGTAACACATTTGCATTTGATTTAACAATTATTCTTCAGCACTAAAAATATCACTGTCTGAATCTTCTAGTAATTGGAGTATAGACGTTAAGTTACTAGAATTTTATTTAAATCCCACATTATTCAGAATAAACACATAATTTGAGGTTAATTTCCTGACTTTTCTGTACACTTTTTTGTAGAGCCTGATGATAGTAAATTTGTTGTAACATATGCTAATCAGATATGTTCATTGCAAGAAAATATGACATTGACAAATATGAATGATACAGGCTACAATTATAAAGAATATAATATGGTGTGTGTGTGTGTGTGTGTGCGCGCGCGCGCGTGCGTGCGTGCGTACGTGTTTTGGCCATTCCCTGTTTAATATTCTGCTATTTTGTTTTCAGATGGGACAAGTCAAAGAAGTCAGAATGCTGCTGTAATGAAGAACTTCAAGATGAATTCCTGCCATAATTGCATTGCAACTTCTACAGACAAGAATCTGTTTCCTGTACATCGTGTGTAGAAGAGAGGAAGTATTCATCATGAACACTAAATGAACACATTGTGAACTGATTATTAACACTTCAGTTTGGTTATAGTTTGACTGAAAATTAGTTTAGCAGAGTGTTAAAGGTACATTTTTCTTAGACCTGTAGGTTGTAAAGGAAGTAAGAAAAATGCTTTGGTGATGATGGCGTAAGTTGCCCTCTCTTAAGCCCCGCGATGAAAGCCAATTTGTAAAGGGAAGAGACGAGAGATGGGTTTTCTCTTCCTGTTATTTTGGAAATATAAAATTATTTTTTGTTATTATTATTTAAATATTTAATTCTTTATTTTGTTTATTTTATTTAGTAAAAGTGCGTTAATCTTCATTATTACTCATTTGCCATTCATAGGTTGGTTAATTTATTTTTTAGAAATTCGTTAAATTTATTGGTAGATCAAATTATATTTGTTGTGTGATAGCTTCGGAAGTCGATCCACTGTCCTTTTAATAGATTACTATTTTTGAATTTTGATTTATTATAAAAGATTCATTAGGTTTTTAGTTTCTTTTCTGGATTTGTATCAACTGAACTCAACCCATTCACATATAACAATTGACTCTCAATCAACAAGGTATCTCCTATTTTGTAGTCCCTGACAACCATTTCTTGTTCTGTTATTGGATAATATTTGTTATCCTAGAGCTGTAATTAGAAAACGTTCTTGCACTTATTTAATAAAATACTCCCTTATTAAAATTACATTACATCATATAAAACTTTCACCTAATATGCATTATTAAACTATATACATTTTACTACATTTTCTTCTTGATCGACTTAGTTTAAAAGGTATTATTTTCCTTTTACAAAATACTAATTTTAGGCCTATTTGTTTTATTACATGTGTTATAGTTTTTACATTTTAACTTTTCTGACCTGACCTACTATACAATGTGTCCCTGGCTTATGGCCAATCTCATTCTGATTTTATTTCATCCTGATTACAATTTATTATCATTTAATTTAGTATGGAACCCTTCATCTGTTTATGCCATAATTACAATAACCCCTTGGCAATTAAACAATTATTAGGCAATTTATTAACAATTATTGGGTTCATGAACAAGCTTACAAATTCAATCCAATAATATCTCTATTATTTATTAAAAGTAAGTATCCTAATATGTATTCTTATAAAGTTTAACATTAATGAAATTAACATCCATGAACTGATGCTTTCTCAAAGCAATTGCTTCACCCCTGCTACATACAAAATACAAAATAAATACCATGCAAACAAAATAACATGACAAAATATAATAACATGCACATTATCATAACATTTTAAATAACAATTAATTAGTCTCTTTTTAGTATGTAATTATACTAATTATCTATAGACAATTACT